>OY728138.1:2019467059-2021867059 GCA_963277665.1 Viscum album
TTCAAATGCCCGATGACCTTCTTTTCCACATTTAAAACATTTACTTGTCCCTTTAAGACAACTCCCTCCATGTTTCTTTCCACACTTTGAGCATAAGGAAAAGCTCATCTTCTTTTCCGTGTGCTCTTTAGATTTTTCTTTGAATTCCATCTTCCTCTTCTTATCAAACCCATGTGACTGATGGGTTACTCCAATCTCCATCTCGACTTTGAGAGCACATCGAACGATTTCCTCGTAGCTATTGAAGTCCCTTATGGCTAACGCCCTTCGAAGACTTGGTTTTAATCCACTAATGAATCGATCGATCTTACTCTCAGGTTGGATAATAATACCAGAAGCGTACCTTGCAAGTCTGGTAAAATTTGCTTCATAGGTACCAACAGATTCATCATCCCTTTGCTTCAGTTCAAGGAACTCTTTCTCCATCTTTGTTCGGAGAATACGAGGGAAGTACTTATTGAAAAATAAGTTCTTGAACTCGTCCCATTCCATAGACTCAATTTCATCCCTTTGCCTCGTATTCTTAACAAGATTCCACCATTGATCCCCATCTCCTTCCAAACGATACACTGCTAGGATGACTTTATCATGCTCAGAACATTGAAGAACTGAAAATATCTTTTCAGTAGTACTAATCCATTGTTCAGCAACTAATGGATCTGTAGACCCGCTGAAAGATGGTGGACGCTGCCTCATGAAGGATTCAACAGAATGTTGCTCCCTCCTTTGTTCGTTTGGAAATCCTGCATGATTCATAGCTTGAGAAAGTTGTGTGAGCATGGCTACAAGATTTTGCATTCCAGCTCCCATATCGTTTGGTTGCTCAGGGGGACAATCATTGCATTACCCATCGCATTCCGCATTAACACGGTTCCTTCAGGTTCCAGCCATTGACTAAAACCAAGAAGAATAGTGTGAGCAACACTAATTATAATAGGAAACCACATAATTCAAGAAAAAAAAAATTTCATGCTTATGGTCTTATCCTAGGTTATTCATGGCCATTTCTAAGATTGTGTTCTATGCTTAGACTTATCCTTAGGGTTCTTACTAAGGCTTTCACATCCTAGTTTCCAAAGGTTGACTATACCTTTCCTCTGATACCAACTATAATGACCCACACTTTACATACATTGTTAATACTTCAAAATTGAAGCACACTTATTACAACATATGACAAAACCACAAAGGACCGTATAGGTATAGTGTCTTTAGAAACTGGGAAACATAAACAACTGGTTCATAAATCCTCTACAGTGTCTCCCATTTATTTCATCATATCTAGGGTCCCTTTTAGCATATTCTACTTAATATCCATCTTCCTGACCTGGGGAAAAGAAAACATAAAAGGGTGAGCTCAAATTTTCAGCAAGGGCAAATAAAGGAAATAAAAATCATATCATATCTTTATGAAAATCAAAACCTGCAAAAGAGATCATAATATCTTAACATGGAATAAATCATAGAAGTGAAAATGAGATCCCCATAATCATAACATAAAACTTGAAACTTTGTGGCATGCACACATAATCATGGAAAATCATTTCTTGTTAGTCATGACTCATTGCCAAGACTATCTTAGTGGACAAAGTCCCTTTCTGAACCGAGTTCGCTCCTCGTTTCAGTCCTGTACCACTGAACCAAAATAACCTTCCGTTCCAGCCATGTCTATCTCATGAGATATAAAATCATTACCCAATGCATTGGAGGGAGATATAGGTCCCACCCATCTTATAATGAATCCTTTCTTATGTGTGTCACATAATCATAAATCATACATCATCGTATAACACATGTAACAAAAATGGGATTCTTGAAACATCATGACATCATAAAACAAATCATATAAGGTAAAGGAATTCATAAAAATAATTCCATCACAACATGATCAAATCAATGTAATATTAGGGATAAAAACAGAACCCTTTATTATCTTAGATGGAAAATAATTTTGATAAAACTCTTGAACTCCATTCTTGAGGAAAATATCCTTTCTTCTTCAAAAACATTTTTCCTTTCTTAACATGTTATACAAATTTAAAATAAAATAAGTTGATTAAAAATAAACTTGAAAACTTGTAAAGGAAGATTCTTGTAAACAATGTTTTAAAAATACATTCATGCCGTATAAGTTAAAAAGAAAACATTCTTCTCGTACCTTTGTCGGAAAAGTCAAAAAGTACCTCGTACGAAAAAGCGACAAAAGATTCCTTTCATATTCTTTACTAAAACTCACCGAAGGGTAAAATTGGATTTAGACTATTGTAAGTGGATGGAAACAATATTACATATTTAGGGAACATGGATGTGGATGATAAAATACACCCCAGTAAATGCCAAAGTAAAAACAATCTCGGATAAAAATGAGATTGCGATATTTCCCTTACCTTAGGTCCGATTTGCTTTGTTCGTGTCCGAAGCTCCTGTATAATGGTTTAAATAATGTTTTTGACTTATTCCAGAATCATACATATTGATATGAGATCATATATGGTCATATTATTATCTTCTTATTAGTAATATTTCATTGTTACTTGTTACTCGGGTCTTTATAACTTTTTGTTCTTATGCGTGTTTTGTCGAATAAATTCATATTCTTATCTTTAGGTTATAGATAATTCATTTCCAGAATGGTATTAGTGTAGTATATACCATATTCATTCATTCAATTCATTTATATAATCATTATGAAATGAAGATCATGTAGAACGAGTCGCATCACATCGTGGAGACGGTATTCCGTACGTACGCACGAGTGATGATATCGTTCCTATGATCGTGGAATTGTATTGGAGTATATATATATATTATTTTAGTATCAATATTACTTAATAATAATCATATATAGTTAATCATTACACCATTATACCCATCCTTGTAAGGTGATGGTGGAAAATAGATTACACCACGGCGTGGAGACGGTATTCCGTACGTACGCACGCGCGGTGATTTCATTTTTCCGTAGGATGGATAGAAGGTGAATTAGGGTTGTTTCATATTTATAATAACATATCAGTATGTAAGTAATACTTATGTTATTACTTTATCATGAAACAACTAAAGAAGAAGAAGTTGAAGAAGAAAGAAATTGAAAAGATCGGTAATGGATATTACCTCTTCTTTGGAACGCCTCTTTGAATCCTCCACTTAAGGAACTAAGATTGGTCTTTGGAGAAAACCAGGACCTCTAGGATTATTCTAGGGAAGTGGAGAGGAGAAAATGGCAGGGGTTGGCCGAGCTTGAGTGCTCAAAGTGGTGTGAGGAGGAGGGGGAGGAGGTGCCCTTTTATAAGGGAGGAGAGGGGCACCTTAGGAATATCTCAAAATATTATTTTATATTAAAGTCAAAATCGGTTTATAATGGTTCCAAAGGGTCTTATTTCGAAGCTAAAGTGGGGATGGGTCGAAATACTATCAACCAATAGGATTTAGACAAGTTTAGGGTATTATGTTAACCTTATCAATTAGATTTAACTCTAAGTTAATTAATTTAACTTTTACCGTGTCTTTTTGTTTTCATTCACTATATGGTTAATATACTTACTATAACATGCCAAACGAACCCCAAATTGTTTATTATTAATATATATATCCTTATCTAAGTCATTTGGCCGAACCTTAGATTTTTAGGAATAAAATAACAATTAATAATATAATATTTTATTTAAAAACTATTTTGTGTCAATTTTGACACTATTTGATATATGATTTTTGTGAAAGTCATAACAGAATTATATGTTCGAAACAAGTTGATTAAATCCACAATAATATATCATAGTAACCTAAAAAATTAGTGGAATTCATAAAAAGTCTCAAATTACATTTATTTTTGTATTTATATTATCAATTTTGTCAATATTTCATTAATAAGATAATTACTGCATCATCTTTGTGTCATAAATAAATTAAATTATTTGATGTCTAAAAATTACAAATAAAATACCATCATGTAGGAAATATTTTTAGATTTCTAATTAATATTTACAATCGAATTTATCTTATGTATATCCCCATATTAAAAATGATTTACTTATTAAACTTTGATTTTAACTATTTTAACCCTTCTTTAAATAAATTAATAATAAATGTCCTAATCTAATCCAAGTGGGCCTAAATGGTCATATTTTATTCCTAAGTTTGTTTTTGGTCTAATTACACTTGTCCAATAGAATTAGGACATGTGTTAGGGTAATATTAATATCATATTTACCCTTAGTTACCCTATTTACTATTAAACGCGGTAAAAATAGTAAAAAGTTACTATTCACCAAAAAATTATTTTTATCTCATTGAACCACATTTTACTTACTGACATCAACCGTGTCTGTCAGATTTTTGAAATTCCATTCACAGAAGCGGTAAAATTAAGTTTTATGCAAAATTCAGTTTTTAACCTACCACTTAGTGGTTTTACTATTCATCAAAAATTGAAAGTTTTCAGAAAAATACCAAAATTTCACCCTAGGCTAATTTCGATATTCTGAGTCCAAAAATGAAGTCCATTTTGAAAAATAAAATTTATAAATTTTCAAAAAGTGGTTATTACTATTCATAACGGCTAGTTTTAATAGCATATTGTTGTTTAGTGAAACTCGGTATTGCGTACGACGCAAGCTATCGAGGAAGGTCGTGATTGCGTGTAAAGCAAGCCAAGCAAGTGTTGTGTAGAAAAAGATTCCTTTGATGATTTATATAACATAAAAGTCTCGGGTGTTACAAAATTCAACCATAAAACAAGAACCAATGGCTGATAATAATGGAAATGAACTTAATAGAACCATTCGATAATTGGATACACTTGATATTAACTATCTACCAAATTGTATTGCATACCCAAATCTCGAATCGGACTTTGAACTAAAATCTGGGTTAATTCCCTTACTTCGAAAGTTTCATGGCCTCTCTAGTGAGGATCCCAATAATTTTTTTTAATAATTTAATGTGGTTTTCTCAACCTTGAAACCAATAAATGTATCTGAAGGCCAAATCAAATTAAGAGCATTACCATTCTCACTTGATGGAGCTACGAAAGATTGAATGTATTATTTAAAAACCGAAGATGTAACTTGTTGGAACGATTTAAAACATCTTTTCTTGTAGATATTTTTTCCAGCATCGATGACCAATTCTATTCATAAGGATATCTTGGGGATCAAGAAAGCACACGGGGAGTTAATGTATGAGTATTGGGAGCGATTCAAGAAGTTCTGTGTAAGCTGTCCACATCACCAAATCAGTGAGGAACTCCTCATTCAGTACTTCTATGAAGGACTCACACCTATGGAGAGAATCATGGTGGATGCCGCAGTAGGAGGGGTATTGGTGGACAAGACACCAGTATCCGCACGTGCATTGATCAACAAGATGGCCCAAAACTCCCAAAAATTTGGCGATAGAGGTACACCACATGTCAAGGGAGTACATCAGGTAAGTCCTAATTCTCATGAAAGTCATTTGATTGATACCATGTTGGAATAATTGAACAATATGATGAGGCATATTTCTTTCACTCAAAAGACATCCCAACCCCCTCCTCAAGGCCTTGTGGCATTTACACTAAGACAAGCCACCCAACTGACTGTTTCCCACAACTCCAAGAAATAGAAGATTGTGCAGCAATGTTCCCTAGGAGACCATATCTGCAGAAACAACAGACATATCACCAAAATAAGTATGACTCCTTTGAACCAACATTCAACCAAGGGTGGAAGGATCAATCAGACATGAGGTATGGCTCTAGGCAATAACAAAGGCCCCATTTTCAACCAAACTTCCAACAGCATCCGCCTTACCAGCAGGGTTTACAACAACCCCAAAGGAGATTCGAAGCTCAAACATCAAGAAGTCAACAGAAAGGGAATATACAACATAAGGTAGACATTAACAGTAATGATCTTTTGAAATAAATTTTTATTTATCAACAGAATGAGTTGAAGAGTCAAGGTTCAGAGTTGAGGGAGTTGAAGACTCAAATGAGCCAGATTGCCACTGCCCTCCATGAACTGGTAAGTAAGAATTTTGGAAATCTTCCTTCCCAACCTACTCCAAATACAAAGTGGAATGTTAGTGCAATTACATTGAGAAGCGGGGAGAAAACAACTGATGCTTCTACACCTATCATTCCACCGGGATTCACCTCAACTTCAGAGAAGCCCCATTTCATACCAACTGATGAGCAACCTAAGGAGATAGATAAAGGTAAGAAAAAGATTTATTATGTTCCTCCTAAACCCCTTCCTTTTCAGAACAAGGTTGTTCAAACTAAGAAGATGGATGAAGAGACAATTCAAAAAGAGGTTTTGGACACATTCAAGCATGTTGAGATCAACATCCCTCTACTTGAAGCCATCAAAAAAATCCCAAGGAATGCCAGATTCTTAAAAGAACTCTGCACCAATCGAAGAGGGCTCAAGGGAAGTGAGAGGATCAACCATGGAAGGAATGTCTCAGCACTCATTACACCAACTCTAGCAATGCCAACAAAGTGAAATGATCCTGGGAAATTCACCATCCCATGTACCATAGGGGAGTTGCACTTCTATGATTCTCTTTGTGATTTAGGAGCTTCAATAAATGTGATGCCTCACTCTGTATTCTCTTATGTACAGGTTGGTGAGTTGAAGCCGATTAGAGTAGTGGTGAAATTGGCGAATAGTGCTACGACATATCTAGCAGGAGTCCTTGAGGATGTACTTGTCTGGGTAAGAGACATGATCGTTCCAGCAAACTTCTATGTGCTCAAAATGTAGGATGATCAGGTAAGTTCTCATGCTCCCATTATCTTAGGTATACCCTTCCTCAAAACTGAAAAAACGATCATAAATGTTCACGAGGGTACACTTTCTATGGAGTTTGGAGATGAAGTTGTAATTGTTAATGTTATGGACTCCATGAAGTACCCCTCTAAGGACCATTATACTTTTGTTATCTCCGATTTCGAACCACCAAGTAAAAATTCCATGGATTTTGATTGTCCTATGCTTAGAGAGATTATGAGTATTAGTTCTAGTTTGATGTATACGAGTTCTTCTACACCCGTTTTTGATGGACAACCCTCTCTTGGATTTGATTTTGATGTGGATTCAAATTATGATCATATAAACTCTGATTATGACATGGCTGTTGAGTATACTGATGTATTTGATGAATTATTTTCTAATTTTGATGATTTTTATTCTTATACTGATGTTCATTGTGCAGATATGTCTGTTGCATCAATTTCTACATCCATACATAACCCCCCTACATTGTAACTCGTGCCATTGCCCCCAAATCATAAATATTCATACTTGCGGAGTGGTGATAGATTACCTATTATCATTGCTAACAATCTCTATTTTGAACATGAAGAAAAACTTTTGAATATTTTAAGAGATAACATTAGGGAAATTGGTTTGACATTAGCAGACATATCAGGTATTAGCCCCTCCATTTGCATGCATAGGATTCTCTTGGAGTATGGGGCTAAACCAATTAAAAAGCCACAAAGGAGACTTAATCCAACACTTTTGGAATTTTTTAATAAAGAAGATGAAAAATTACTTGAGGCAGGTATAATTTACCCTATTTCTGACTCACAATGGGTTAGCCCTATCCAGGTTATACCAAAGAAAACTGGTTTCACTGTTATAAAAAATGAAAATGATGAGTTAGTTCCTTTGAGAGTACAAAACAGTTGGCGAGTGTGTATTGATTATAGGAAACTAAATAAATCCACTCGTAAGGACCATTTCCCACTTCCATTCATTGACCAAATGCTTGAGAGACTTGCAGGTAGGACACATTATTGCTTCTTGGATGGTTTCTCTAGATATTTTCAGGTTCCCATTGTAGCAGAGGACCAGGAGAAGGTGACATTCACCTGCCCATTATGTACCTTTGCTTACCGAAGGATGCCATTTGGAGTTTGCAATGCCCCAGGTACCTTCCAGAGATGCATGGTGAGTATTTTCTTAGATTTCATTGAGACCTGCATGGAAGTATTTATGGATGATTTTACAGTTTAGGGTTCCTTATTTGATGATTGTATCTCTAGTTTGGGTGATGTGTTGCATCGTTGTATTGATAAGAATTTGGTCTTAAATTTTGAAAAACGTCATTTCATGGTTGAAAAGGGAATTTTCTTAGGTCATATAGTCTCAAAACATGGCATTGAAGTTGATAAATCTAAGGTAGACATTATTTCATCACTTCCATATCCTACATGTGTGCATGATGTTCGATCATTCCTTGGACATGCTGGATTTTATCGATGCTTCATCAGAGATTTTAGTAAGATCGCTCTACCCTTATCTCGATTGATTCAAAAAGATATTGAATTCAATTTTGATGATTCATGTAGGGTATCATTTGATGATATAAAGAAGTGTCTGACCACTCCACCGATCATACAGCCCCCGCGGTGGGACCTTCCATTTCAACTTATGTGTGATGCATCCAACTTAGCAGTTGGAGCTGTCATATCTCAGAGGGCGGAGGGACGTTCACATGTGACTTTGTATGCATCGAGGACGTTGGATTCTACCCAATCAAACTACACCACAATATTAAAGGAGTTTCTTACTGTTATATTTTCTTTAGATAAATTTCATTAATATTTATTGGGATCTAAAGTAGTTGTTTTTTTGACCATGTAGCATTGAGGTACCTCCTAAAGAAGTCAGATGCAAATCCAGGCTGATCTGATGGATTCTCCATATTCAAAAGTTTGACATTGAGATAAAGGAAAAAAAGGGGTCAGAAAACTTGGTGGTGGACCACATGAGTAGGCTTACTCAAAGACTAGAGGGTGACACCTTGGACCGAGTACCACTTCGGGACACTTTCCCCGATGAACATCTCTATACCATCTCATGTACACATCCTTGGTATGCTGATTTAGTTAATTACATTGTTTCCTATGAAATCCCATTAAATTTGAAGAAGCATCAAGTCCAAAAATTAAAAAGTGAGTCTAGGTTTTATGTGTGGGATGATCCTTACCTCTGGAGCATGTGTAGTGTCCAAGTCATTAGGAGGAGTGTTCCCGATCATGATTTTGAGTCTGTTTTTCATTTCTGTCATACACTTGCTTGTGATGGAAACATTGGACCCCAACGTACTGCTAGAAAAGTCTTAGACTCTGGATTATATTGTCCAATATCATTCCATGATTCCCATGTGTTTTGTAAGTCATGCTCTCATTGCCAACACACTGGAAACATTTCAAGGAGACATGGGATTCCCAAACAACCCATATTAATCTGTGAGATTTTTGATGTATGGGGCATTTCTTTTATGGGTACTTTTCCTATTTCATTTGGATTATTTATATATTTTGGTTTCTGTTGATTATGTGAGTAAATGTGTGGAGGCTAAGGCCACCAGGACTGATGATTCTCATGTTGTTGTGGACTTTGTCAAAGCACAAATTTTTTGCAGGTTTGGAGTACCGAAGGCCATCATCAGTAACCAAGGGTCACACTTCTGCAATCAGAATTTTTCTTCCCTTCTTCAGAAGTATGGGGTGACACACAAAACATAAGCACCATACCACCCTAAAACAAATGGCTAGGCTGAGGTTTCAAAAAGAGAATTGATACTAATTTTGGAGAAAACTGTGTAGCCAAATTGGAAGGATTGGAGAAAGCGCTTAGATGATGCGTTGTGGGATTATAGGACAGAATAAAAGACACCCATTGGTATATCCCCATTTCATATTGTTTTTGGGAAAGCATGTCATCTCCCGGTGGAAGTTGAGGATCGGGCTTATTGGGCTATAAAGAAATGAAACATGGATTTGGCCCAAGATGGAATCTAAAGGAAGCTACAAATTCAAGAGCTTGGGGAGATTATATTTTCTTCATATGAGAACTCAAGTCTCTATAAGTAAAGATCAAAATCATCTCATGATAGAATGATCCAACAAATAGTGTTTCATGTTGGTGAGAAAGTCCTTCTCAATAGTTCACGATTGAAGATGATGCCTAGTAAGTTGTGTTCCAGATGGTTAGGTCCTTATGTTGCGACTAATGTATTTCCTTATGGTGCAGTGGTGATCACACAAGAGGACACCAGAAGAAGCATTACAGTCAATGGGCAACGTTTGAAGAGATACATTGAGGGACTTCCTACTGATGTAGTGGATTTTATCAGACTGCATGACCCCATCATCACTTGATCACATCCGGCTGTTCCTAACCCTTTAACTTTGTTATTCTTTGTCCTATTTAAAATTATACATTTCATGTGAATATATTATCACATAGTTTTACATTGAGGACAATGCAATATTTTAAGTGTGGGGGAAGGAACCTTTTAGTTTAGTAATTTCAATTGTTTCCCTGATTAAACAAAAAAACAAAAAAAATTGTGTGTTTTTCAAATTGTGTGTTTTTATTTTTCAATTTTCTTGTTGTTTTAAAAAAAATTTAGCTGAAATAATTCTCATCACAATTTTTAAATAAATATCAATGAGTGAAACAATTTATCCCATGAAACTAAGCTTAAATGAATGCTGAAATTACTTTGTTTCAAGTTCAAATATTTAGTAATTTCATGAAAAGTACATTGAATTTGGAATCCCATGCCACATCTCACTGCCTTTATATTTGAAACCACATTCTTGTGAGGCTTCTAAACCATTATTTTCATTTTCTTTACATTAACCTCACTTCTTGAGAGAACCAAACCATGCTTGATTTAACCAGAATTTGATTTATTTCTATCACAACTTGAGGGTTTGAGGTACTTATATGACAACCCTACTTTTTATTACAACTTAAACATGATTTATTACATAAAACATCACTTGATATAGCAAAGAATATCGAGTGGTTTAGTGTCTTTGGGGCTTAGGATCATTACATAAAAACATAAAACATGAAATACAATATCTTTATTGAAAACATCCTTTACATGACCACTACATTCCCTCATACTTATCATTGCATGGGATAACCTGAGGACATGCATAAAAAAGGGTGAGCTATAAAGCCCACTAAGGGAATACACATGGAATTACATGAGGAGTACAATACATGTTATACAATAGTCATATCAATAGAGCAAAAGAGAAACATGAACATAAAGGCATGATAAAGCATGATAATCATGACATGGAAATGTGGAAACAACACTTAACATGGAATTAGCAAGAGCCAAGGCCCATTGCACATGGAGCATGAGTAAATTCTCATTGCACACGAAGCACGAGTAAACCCTTGTTACACTAGAATTATCATGAGTCCACACTCATTAAACATGATGTCTCATGATACTATACTTTACCCAATGCATTGGAGCGTATAAGGGTGAACCCTTCTTAAACATTTTATTTCATGTATAAGTGTGCCATATGGATCATAAAACATGGATTCATAAAACATAATAATTTATTCCATGATAAAGAAATTCAGAATTCATAAATGAAACTTTATAATAAATAAGTAAATATTCATAAAGGTGAATACCCTTGATGGAGAAATTGTCATGGTATTCACTACACAATGATATTGGCTTAGACAATCGGTGTGATTTCGGTAGTGTAACTGCTTGATATAAGAATTCATAAAAATGGTTGATGGGAGAGAAAGGGGTTCCTCATCATATTTAAATGTAATGGATAGTAAGGAGGTCATATATACACATGTACCAACAATTGTAATGTAATTTAGATTCATGATACAAAAGTATTGCTTGAATGTAAAGGAGGAGAGAGAAGTTCCTTTCGGAATTTTGGCATAGTAACGGGTGTACATGGGAGGAATTTAATGAGAGATAAAGGGGTATACCATCATTAAAACATAAAGAGGGAATTATTATGGAGGTTAGAAACCATAACCTAACATTCATAATTGAAATTAAAAGGGAAAAACAACTTAATGAAAATTGGACAAAAATGAGAAAGGAAGAAAAAACCCTTACTTGGAAGTGTGCTTCCAAAGGCTTGAGAGAGGCTTGAGAGAGGATTATTGGGAGATTGGGGAACATTTAGAGGATTCTAGAGAGTGTAGGTAAGAGCTTGGATGAAGTCCAAAGGCTTTTAGTGAGGAGGAAGTGGGATCT
Organism: Viscum album; assembly: GCA_963277665.1. NCBI lineage: Eukaryota > Viridiplantae > Streptophyta > Magnoliopsida > Santalales > Viscaceae > Viscum > Viscum album. The sequence goes on from OY728138.1 coordinate 2,019,479,105, forward strand.
TGGGTGGGTTTATATAGGAAAGGTGAGGGAATTCTTTATTATTTATGTTTGGGACCCCTTATATTAAAATAATCCAAAACACAAACCATCCCATGATTTTTTCACATGGTTTTTGGCAAAGGGAAGAGGAAAAAAATATTTTATAAGGGCTAAGTCCGAACTTCTAAAAATAATAGTGTTGCTTATGTGGAGGTGAGTCACACTCCCAAGGAAATTAATTTAAAAAGACAAGGTGTTTAATAAGTCTTGAGGGGTCCATTAATGCTTTGAAAAGTAAGTCAAAAAACCCAAAATCATATTATTTTAATGGTAAAACATATATAGGAAGAAAATAAAGATTATATTATTTTATTACATCACTATTGGGTCATTAATATGTCATAAAACACATTATATATTTAAACGGTATTTAATTTTTACCCAAAAATTTGACTATCTCAGAAAATTATAAAAAATTCACTGTTGGATAATTTCAACGTCCTGATTCTAGAAATAACATTTATTTTATCTAAATAATTTTCTAAATATGTTATTCTCACATTTAAAATAAAAACCGACATTTATCGAAAATTCACAGGTTTTGACAGAAATGGCTTTCAAACCATAATAAAAATTATAATTGCATTCATAAAATTATAAGATCATTTATGTTTAATAAATATTAACTTAATAATAATATTTTATTAAAATATTATTTAATTAAAAATCCATTAATTTAATAAAATATATTTCATAATTAAATAATAACTAAAAACATCATTTGTACTTTACAAACTATTTACAATTTATCAATAATGACTAGAAATTATATTCATTATTATATAAAAAAAATGTACATGAACATTGTACTATTTATTTGTTACATAACCCCTTAAAACAGCCACATAATGCCTAAGGGTATGGTGTGCGATTGTGATAGACTGTTGGGGTGCCTCAGATAACATCACTCGAGTGGTAATTTCTATCAACTTCCACTTCTCCCGTAGACGGTCCTGTTCGAGCTTGACATTATAAAGCTCAGCTTGGGATTGGTCAAGAGCGAAGCCCAATGATGCCACCTCTTTTCCAAGCTCCGACAAATGGGCTTCATATGGGGAAATTCTACTGGATGAGGCTATTGCTTCCTTTGTATGAGTAAATTTGGATATGTTAAAGCCCTATATTTATACTAATCATGTGATCACTGTTCAACAACTATATTAGCAACGGTGAAAATTCGTAACACAAAACCAAAGAAGTTGACATTTTATATAAACATAAATATAAATTTAATTAGATCAAGAGGGATTTCCATTAATAAAACTTTGGGTCGTTACAATATTCCCCCCTTAAGAAATTTCACCCTCAAATTTTTTCTTTTCCCACACTAAAATAGATGTGGGTAACTCAGCTTCATCATTTCCTCCGATTCCCAAGTCATTTCTTAAAACTAGTGGTTTCTCCACAATACCTTGACGAGGGGCATTGTCTTATTTTGTAGAACTTTTTCTCTACGATCTAAGATCTTCACTGGTTGCTCCTCATAAGAAAAATCATATTCCAATTATACCACCTCAGAAGAGAGTACATGTGAAGGGTCCGGTATGTACTTCCTTAAGAGGGATACATGAAAGTCATCATGTACTTTGGCCATAGTAGGTGGAAGTGCTAGTCAATAGGCCCCAGCACCGGCACGATCAAGAATCTGGAAGGGGCCGATGTACCTTGGACTTAACTTCCCTTTCTTTCCAAACCTCATGACCTTCTTCCACAGAGATATGTGTATCAAAACCTTGTCTCCAACTGTAAACTCAATGTCTCATCGATGATTATCTACATAACTCTTCTTTCGACTTTGGGCTGCCTTGATATGCTGCTAAATGGTTTTCACCTTATCCACCATTTCCTCGACCATTTCTGGTCCAAGCAGCTTACATTCACCGACCTCATCCCAACATGCCAGTGTTCTGCACCTTTTCCCATACAGGGGTTCATATGGTGCCATTTGGATGCTCGAGTGGAAACTATTTTTATAAGAGAACTCAACCAGAGAAATATGTTGATCCCATCCTCCTTTAAAGTCCATTTAGAATGATCTCAAAATGTCCTCAAGTATTTGGATAGTTCACTCAGATTGGCCATCAGTTTGAGGATGATAGGCCGTACTAAGGTTCAGTTCAGTATTCAGAGCATGTTGAAGACTCTTCCAAAACATAGAGGTGAATCTTGGATCTCAGTCAGACAGAATAGATAGTGGTACTCCATGAAAGATTACCACTTCCCTGATATATATCTGTTCCAGTTGATCCAAAGAGAAATCCTCCCAAATATAAATGAAGTTTGCAGTCTTTGTAAGACGATCCACAACAACCCAGATTGCATTGTTGACTTTCAATGTCCTTGTAAGTCCGGTAACAAAGTCCATGGTGATGTTCTCCCATTTCCATTCTGGTATGGGAAATGGTTTCATCATCCCCTTAGACTTCTACCTCTCTGCCTTCACTTGCTGACACACCAAACACTTTGATGTATATTCAGCGATCTCCTTCTTCAAATTATCCCACCAAAATTTTTCTCGGAGATCTCAATACAACTTTCTGCTCTCTGGGTGAATAGATAAATTTGAACTATGTGCATCTTCCAAAAGTTCCTTTTTCAGCTCCGGACTTGATGGAACACATAGTATTTTTCCAAACTGCACAATTCATTCTTCATTAACATTAAACTCTGAGGATTTCCCTTTTTTTATAGCTTCAACTTTTTATTGAATTCCCACATCATCCTTTTGAGCATCCTTTAACCTTTCCAAAAGAGACGGTTGAGAAATAATTTGTGAAAGGATTGATGATGTTCCCTTCTTTATGATTCCCATGTTCGTCTTCATAAAGTCTAAGAAGATTGGATCCTTCTCAATTCTCATCATTGATAAAATTGATGGGTCCTTTCTACTTAGGGAATCTACCACCTTGTTCGCTTTCCCAGGGTGGTAATGTATTGAACAATCATAATACTTGATGAGCTCTATACATCTTCTCTAGCGCATATTAATATATTTCTGTGTGAATTTATATTTAAGACTCGTGTGGTCAGTATATATCTCACATTTCTCTCCATAAAGATAATGCCACCATATTTTCAAGGAAAAGATCACCGCCACCAACTCCAGATCATGTGTTGGATATTTTTTCTCATGGATTTTCAACTACCTTGAGGCATAGGATATCACTTTATCATTCTGCATCAACACACAACCTAAGCCCTTCTTCTAAGCATCACTGAATACCACAGAAATTTCCCCACTTGTGGGTAAAGTGAGCACGGGCGTAGTGATAAGCCTCCTTTTTAACTCCTTGAAGCTTTCTTCACATTCATCACTCAAAGAAGACTTTACTAACTTCCAAGTTATCTTGGTAAGAGGGTTGGACAATCATGAGAAATTCCTCACAAATCGTCGATAATATCCAGCTAACCCCAAGAGGCTACAGATATCCATTACCGATGTTGTCCTCAACCATCCATCAATTGCATCTGTTTTTGAGGGATCCATAGATATCCCATTGCTTGTGATGATATGGCCCAATAATGAGACTTCCTTCAACCAGAAATCACACTTCTTGTACTTTTCATAGAGCTTTTCCTTGCACAAAGTCTCCAATACAGTTCTTAAATGATTCTCATGATCCTCCTTGGTTTTAGAGTATATTAGAATATCATCTATAAATACTACCACAAATTTGTCTAGGTAATCTCTAAAGACTCTATTCATTAAGTCCATGAAGATTTTTGGAGCATTAGTGAGTCTGAAAGGAATTACTTTGAATTCATAGTTCCCATATCTTGTGCGAAAAGCAGTCTTGGGGATATCTTCCTTCTTCACCCTTACTTGATAATATCCTAACCACAAGTCCACCTTGGAGAAGTATTGTGCTCCACTTAGCTGATTGAACAAGTGTTCAATTCTTGGGAGAGGATACTTGTTCTTTATCATGATTTTGTTAAGTTCATGATAATCGATGCAAATTCACATTGACCCATCCTCCTTCTTGACAAAGAGGACTAGTGCACCCCATGGTGAAGCACTTGGGCGTATAAACCCTTTATCCAGATTCTCCTGTAGTTGTTTCTTTAGATCTTCAAGCTCTACAAAATCCATTCTGTATGGAGTCTTGGATACTGGTAAAGCCCCGGGTATAAGTTCAATTGAGAATTACACATCTCTTCTGGGAGGAAGACCAGGCAGTTCCTCGAGAAACACTTCTGCGAATTCCCTCACAATAGGAATTTCTTCAAGGATGGTTTCTTCCTTAGAATCAATCATCTGAGCTAGATACGCACGCTCATAAGGCAGTAGTATCCATGCTTGAGATGATGGATCTAAAGTAGATTCATCTTCATCTTTACCCTTGTAAATAATCGGGGGTCGATTCTCCATATGGAGTGTGATTTCCCCCTCCCAACAATTTATGTTGGCTCTATATAAGGAAAGCCAATCCATGCTTAGAATTGCATCAAATTCTACTAGAGGGAGTATGACAAGGTTCTCCGGGAAATTCAATCCATATATTATAACAGGGGAGGACTTATATTCATGGGATGCAATGATTTCCCCATTTTCCGTACTCACCGACATCTTCACTTCCATGATTTGTGGTGGTGCTAGGATTGTTCTACTAAACTTTATAGATATAAAAGAATGCGTAGAACCTGAATCAAAAAGTGCATTCACTATTCTTGAATGAATAACTAGCGTACCTGTCACCAATTCGTTGTTGGTGTTCACTTCAGCAGAAGTGATGGAAAAATCTCTTCCTTGCTGCCTTGGAGGTTGTTGGTTGCCTCCAAAAACCCTTGGATTAGGGCACTGATTTGCAAAATGACCTGGTTCTTTGCATTTGTAGCATTGAACAATGCGTTGAGGTTCAAACAGAGCGTTCCTCTCCTCTGTCGCAGCTGAGGGTCTTTCTTGCCGACACTTAACAGCTAGGTGCCCTTCTCTTCCACACCTGAAGCGTTTCCTCATCCCCTTAAGGCAATTTCCATGGTTCTTCTTTCCGTACTTTTGGAAAGTGGGGTACTGGATATTTTTAGCACCGTTTGATTTATCCATCGGACCAACAACATTTAATTCCACCTTATGCTTCTTATCCCCATGATACCCCTGTGACTCTCCGATCTCCATTTCGACCTTGAGGGCACATCGAACAATTTCTTTATAGCTGCTGAAGTCACGGATTGCTAATTCTTTCCGTAGGCTAGGCTTCAACCCACCAAATAAGCAGTCAACTTTTTATTCTGGGGTAATGCAAATGCCAGAAGCGTATCATGCAAGCCTTGTTATGTTTTCCTCGTATGCTCCAATAGATTTTTCATCTTTTTTCTTGAGGGAAAAGAAGTCCCTTTCCAACTTAAGCCGCAGGGTGCGTGAAAAATATTTATCGAAAAACATCTTCAAGAAATCCTTCCATTCCAACGCCTCAATCTCCTCCTCAGGCTTCGTATTTTTGATCAACGTCCACCATTGATCATCTTCACCCTCCATATGATAAGCCACCAGGATAACCTTCTCTTGTTCAGAACATTGAAGGATGGATACGATCTTTTCAATGGAATTGATCCATTGTTCAGCGATCGTGGGATCAGATGATTCACTAAAAGTAGGAGGCCTTGGTCTCATGAATCTATCGATAGAGACTTGTTCTTTCTTAGGGGGGTTTGAATGTTCCTCTTTACCCGTGTTTCTATTCAATGTTTGAGTTAGCTGAGAGAGAAGCATGACAAAGTTCGTGATTCCCACTCCCATTGGATTGTGCATCTCATTAGTACAGTCATCACACTGATCTTCACATCGGTTGTTAGCCCGAGTCCTCATATTACCAGCCATTGGATGGAATAAAAGGAAAGTTAGGGGTAACACATAAAGGGTAATCTAGTGACATAAGTTGATGACTTATAAATAAACTTTTATTTCCTTAACTCATATTTTATAGGCTTCAATCTTGGCTTTTCATGATCTACTTTCTAACATATATTCTTAGGGGGTTTTTTATTCCCTTAATAATGGTTCATACTAAGCTTGTGAATTTTTCAAAACATATCTCCCGGGAGTGTCGTAACCAAGAGTGCAGTAAGGCCCGTTGTCGTGCACCAGTTCCCGTTCGAGTCTATCTCAAAGCGGTGTTTTCAGGTTTTACTCCTAGGATACATCTGTGCCAGAGCCGCCTCTACCTGCTCATATCCAGATAGGGATGTATTTTCTTGATAAACCACTTAATCAGTACTTACCAAAACATAGGGATTTTTTTATTATACATAGTCTTGTATCTAAGTCTTTACTAGGGTTTTATAATCCTAATCCCAAAAATAACTAAACATATCCGTTGATACCTACTATGACAACCCTGCTTTTTATTACAAAATAAACATGATTTATTACATAGAATGTCACTTGATACAATAAAAAAGATCGAGAGGTCTAGTGTATTTGGGTCTTTGGATCATTACATAAAAACTTAAAACATGAAATACAACATCTTTATTGAAAAATTCATTTACATGACCACTACATTCCCTCGTACTTAGCATTGCATGGGATAACCTGAGGACATGCATACAAAATGGGTGAGCTATAATGCCCAGTAAGGGAATACACATGGAATAACATGAGGAGTACAATACATGTTAGAAAATAGACATATCAATAGATCAAAAGAGAAACATGAACATAAAGGCATGATAAAGTATGATAATCATAACCTATAAATGTGGCAACAACACTTAACATGGAATTAACTTGAGCTAAGGCCCATTTCACATGGAGCATGAGTAAATTATCATTGCACGTGAAGCACGAGTAAACCCCTGTTGCACTTGAATTTTCATGATTCAACACTCATTGCACATGAAATATCATGATACTATACATTACCCAATGCATTGGAGCTCTATAAGGGCGCACCCTTCTTAAACATTTAATTTCATGCATAAGTGTGCCACATGGATCATAAAACATGGTATTATAAAACATAATCATTTATTACACAATAAAGGAATGTGGAATTATTACATGAAATTTATAATCAATAAGTAAATGTTCATAAAGGTGAATACCCCTGATGGATAAATGGGCATTTTATTCACTACACAATGACATTGACTTAGAAAATCAGTGCAATTTCGGCAGCGTAACTGTGTGAAATAAGAATTCATAAAAATGGTTGATGAGAGAGAAATGGGTTACTCATCCTATTTACATGTAATGGACAGTCAGGAGGTCATATAGACACATGTACCAACAACTTTAATGTAATTTAGATTCATGATACAAAATTATTGCTTGAATGTAAAGGAAGAGAGAGAAGTTCCTTTCGGAAATTCGGCATAGTAACAAGTGTACATTGGAGGCATTTAATGAGAGAGAAAGAGGTCTCCCATCATTCAAACATAAATAGGTAAGTATGATGGAGGTGCAAAACCATACACCAACATTCATAATTGAAATTAAAAGGGAAAAACAACTTAAGGAAAATTGGACAAAAATGAGAAAGGAAGAAAAAACCCTTACTTGGAAGTGTGCTTCCAAAGGCTTGAGAGAGGCTTAAGTGTAGAGACCCGGAGCTTGACGTACATTGAAATTACATTACATTTGCGGAATACTTATTACATAAAAAAACACACACACAATGATCGTAATAGTTTAGTGTCTTTGGAAACTCGGAATATAATCTTCTAATCCTGGTGAAAGATCTTCAACATCTCCCATAAAGATCTTCCTTTTTTAATACCTAAAACCTTTCTTTATATCCTGGGGAAAAGAAAACATAAAAGGGTGAGCTCAAATGCTCAGTAAGGGTAAACAAAATAAATATCAATCACATCATATACATAAGCACATAACTTTTGGAAATCTTAACCTGTAAAAGAGATCATAATTTAATAACCTGGGATAACTCATGGCAGTGAAATGTAATCACAATAATCATAACTTAAAACATTAAACTTTGTGGAATACACACATAATCATAGAGAATCATTTCTTATTAGTCAATACTCATTTCCAAGACTATCTTAGTGGACAAAGTCCCTTTCTGAACTGAGTCACCCTTGTTTCAGTCCTGTTTCACTGAACCGGTATAACCTACCATTCCAGCCATGTCTATCTCATGAGATATAAAATCTTTACCCGATGCATTGGAGGGAGATATAGGTCCCACCCATCTCATAATGATACCATTCTTATGTGTGCCACAAAATCATAAATCATACATCATTGCATAACCCATGTAATAAAAATGGGATTCTTAAACAACATGACATCATAAAAACATTCATATAAGATAAAGGAATTCATAAACATAATTCCATCACAACATAGTCAAATCAATGTAAAAATATGGATATAAACAGAACCCTTTATTATCTTATATGGAAAATAATTTTGATAAAACACTTGAAATGAATTTTTGAGGAAAATATCCTTTCTTCTTCAAAATCAATTTCTTTTCACCGAACATCATGAAATTTTAAAAGAAAGATATTTTATTGAAAATAGTCATGAAATATTTTGTAGGAAGATTCATGAAAATAAGGCTTTATAAAACCGTAAAAATACATTCGTTCCGTATAAGTTAAAAAAACATTCTTCGTACTTTTGTCGAAAAAGTCAAAAAGTACCTCATACGAAAAAGGGCAAAAGATTCCTTTCATATCTTTTACTAAAAACTCACAAAAGGGTAAAATTGGATTTAAAAAATTGTAGTTGGATGGAAATAATATTACATATTGAGAAAACATGGATGTGGACGATAAAATACACCCCAGTAAATACCAAAGTATAAGCAATCTCGGATAAAAATGAGATTGTGATATTTCCCTTACCTTAGGTCCGATTTGTTTCGTAAGTGTCCGAACCTCCTGTATAATGATTTAAATAATGTCATTGACTTATTACAGAATCATATTCATTTTTATTATATCATATATGGTTCACTTATGACTTTATATTACCCGTTTTTTTGTAAATTCATGTTAAAGTAGCGTTTTCGGTAAAATCGTCTCATTTGTCGTTCGTGTTTTAACTTGTAATTATTCATATGATTACTTAGATCATTATTACTTAATTATAGAATATAAAACATGATTTATATATAATATATATAATATATATTCAGAATATACATATATATTTAATGGATCGATAAATGGATAGAAATACACCGTTCATGGAGACGGTAGGTCGTACGTACACATGAACTCTGTTTTCGTTTCCTTATTGAATTGAGTGGAATTAAGTAGATGAAATACATATATATACACATAAATCCAGTAGCTTTATAATTTCATATATTTCATTATTATTTCTTATATATACTTTTTAATCATTCTTAAATGGTTAACATGGAGAATGAATCTCATCGCGTCGTGGAGACGGTAGTCCGTACGTACGCACGAGCGATGATATCATTTCCATAATTATTGAATTGAATTGGAGTGGATGATACAATATATCAGAATCATTATGATGTTATAATAACTATGTATAGTTATTATTTACACCATAATACCCATCCATGTAAGGTGTTGGTGGAAAAACAGATTACACCACGGCGTGGAGACGGTATTCCGTACGTACGCACGCGCAGTGATTTCGTTTTCCGTAGGATGGATAGATGGTGAAATAGGATTGTTTCATACTTATAATAACATATCAGTATATGAGTTATACTGATGTTATTACTTCATAATGAAACAACCTAATAAGAAGAAGTGGAAGAAGAAATAAAGGTGAAAGAATCGGTAACGGAAATTACCTCTTCTTTGAAGTGCCTTTTTGAGACCTCCTCTTAGGGCAATAAAATTGGTCGTTGAGGAAGACCAGAACCTCTAGGATGTTTTTAGGGAAGTGGAGAAGAGAATTTGGCAGGGTTTGGATGAGCTTGAAGGCTCAAAGTTGTGTGAGGAATAGAGGGAGGAGGTGCCCTTTTATAAGGGAGGAGAGGGGAACCTTTGGAATTCTTAAAAATATTAATTTATAATAAATCTAACCCCACTTAAAAACATCCAAAAATGACTAATATTCCAAGATTAGATGAGATAGGGTTGTAATCTCATCAACCAATCAAATTTATACATGTTTGGATCTTATTTTAAACCTTATCATTTTGATTTATCCTTATTTAATCTATTTAAGTTTATTTGTGGTAATAAAATTCTAGATTTTAAATTATAACAAATAATTACTTATTTATTGTGAATTTTCCATAATTGATTAATTTATAACATTATAGACCATATAAATTTTAATTTATAATTTTTAAATATTTTTGTGATTTTTAAACAATTTTATAATATGTTATTTTTATAAAATAACAATAGTGTCAATTTTCACACTATTCATTTATTTGAATAAAATATATACAGAAGATATTTTCAAACTAAAAGCTTTAATATATTAATAAAAGGTCATATGTATCTATAAAATTAGTGGATCACATTAAATAGTTCATATAATATTTATTTTATTATTTTTAAAACCATTTATTTGGTTTATCTCTTAATAAAATAATTACTACATCATTTTTGTAGAATTATTTAATAAACTTATTTGTTGCATAAAAATTGAAAATAAAATCCTATGATGAAGATAAATATATTACCTTTCACAATAATACTTTTACTCGAATTTATCATCTTAAAATAACAATATTTAAATTGTTATATTTATTAAATTATGAAGGTGACAACTTTGGCATCATTTAAAATAAAATAATATAAGTGTCATAATTGCTTGTATAAGACTCCAAATGGTCAAATATTCGACCATTGGATCATTATAGTTTCAATTTACATGACCAATAAGTTTTGGTCTGGGTTTTGTGCCTTTTATGGTCACTATTAGTTTAATAAAAACTATATTCTTGATTTTTCACTGGATAAATAATTTCTGCATCACTATTGTGTCACAATTAATGATAACTATTTAATCCCAAAAAATTCTAAATAAATTCTCATGATGTAGATAATTTTGTTATATTTCAGGATACTATTTATTTTTGAAGTTTTATGATGTTTATCACTAAGTTAAAATTATTATACTTATAAGATTTAAGAAAGTGACATGTTGTCACTTTCTTTGGTTTTAATAATAATTAAATTATTTTCATGGTCAAAAGTCCATAAAATGAATCTAATCCGACCCTTAGTTGATATGGATTTACTTTTAGCCATCAAATAGAATTTTGGCATGTGTTAGGGTAATTTTATAATATTATATTTACCCTTAATTACCCGACTTACCTTTAACTATGGTAAATAAAATTTACCGTAGTTACTATTCATAATTCCCAAAAATAAAAAGTAGCCTATTAACATAATTTGGACCCAGTGATTCCAAATATGGAATCCATTTTTTAAAATTCAATACACAGAAGTTGCAGAAATTAAATTAAAATTAATCCCGTTGTCGAATAAAAATGGGTTTTTGTTTAAAACATTGCTAAAGATTGAATTGATTTAACCTACGAATTCAAGGTAAAATCAATGCTAATGACATAAATTATATTAAATGGTAAAAATATATTCTATTTATACTTTAAAACCATTCAATATTATAATTTAACCACATAAGATATTATGGTGAAAAAAGTTGTTTTTAATTAAAATATAGCGTGTTTTTACTATTCATTAAAATATGAAAGTTATCGGAAAAATATCAAAACATTATCTAATGTAAATTTTTACATCCTGATTCAAAAGAGGAATTTTATTTTGTCAAATTGAACATATAAACATGTAAAAAACTAGATTTAAAGTGGGTGCGCCATCAAAAGGCGGCAAAACTGCATTTTTTGAAAAATATTTATTTTACCCGAAAAATTTATTTTGTTCTTATACCATGTTCTAGAAAATGTGTAAGATGAATGATAATGTTATAAAATTCAAAATTTAGTTAATACTATTCAAAACGGCTAGTTCATGACAATATTATAATAATATATCATTGTTTATTAAAACCCGGTATTGCGTACAACACACGCTATCGAGGAAGGTCGCGATTGCGTGTAATGCAAACCAAGTCAGGGTTGTGTGTTGTGAAAGAATCCTTCATTGTTTCGTATAACAGAATCCAACCACATTTAATTTATACATTTAATATATATATATATACATACTCAATGTTGCGTAGAATAACTATTATCAAAATTGTGTGTAACACGGTCCAAGAATAGTGTTACGTATACTGCAAGCTAATACGGTGTTGCGTATAGCGCAAGGTAATCTTGGAGTAGAATACAACACAAGACATTAATGAAATTAAAATAATATTTTTCAGAAAATCTCGGGGTGTTACATTAAGAGATGCTTCTTTGGAGCTTGGGGAACCTTGAGAGGATTATAGAGAGAGTAGGTCAGAGTTTGGACGAACTCCAAAGGCTTTGAGTGAGGAGGAAGTGGGAGATTTGGTGGGATTATATAGGAAAGGTGAGGGAATTCTTTATTATTTAGGTTTGGGACCCCTTATATTAAATTAATCCAAACCACAAACCATCCCAGGGTTTTTTCCCATGGTTTTTGGAAAAGGGAAGAGGAAAAAAATATCTTATAAGGCCAAAGTCTGAAATTCTTAAAATAATAGGGTTACTTATGTGGAGGTGAGGCACACTCTCATGTAAATTAATTTAAAAAGACAAGGTGTTTAATAAGTCTTGAGGGGTCCATTAATAGTTTGAAAAGTAAGTCAAAAAAACCCAAAATCACATTATTTTAATGGTAAAACATATATTTTCCGAACATAAAGATTATAGTATTTTATTACATCACTATTGGGTCATTATGATGTCATAAAACACATTATATATTTAAACGGTATTTAATTTTTACCCAAAAATTGACTATCTCTGAAAATTATGAAAAATTCACCGTTGGATAATTTCGACATCCTGATTCTAGAAATAAAATTTATTTTATCTATATAATTTTCTAAATATGTTAATTCTCACTTTTAAAATAAAGACCTACATTTATAGAAAATTCACGGGTTTTGACAGAAATGGCTTTCAAACCTTAATAAAATTATAATTGTATTCAAAAAATTATAAGATCATTTATATTTAATAAAAATTAATCTAATAATATTATTTTATTAAAATATTTTTTAATTAAAAAATCCCTTAATTTAATAAAATAGATTTCTTAATTAAATAATAACTTAAAACACCATTTGTACTTTAAAAACTATTTACAATTTATCAATAATGACCAGAAATTATATTCATTATTATATACAAAAATAATGTACATGAACATTGTACTATTTATTTGTTACATAACCCCTTAAAATAGCCACAAAAGACCTAAGGGTAAGGTGTGCGATGGTGACATACTCTTGGGGTAGCTCAGATAACATCGCTCGAGTGGTAATTTCTATCAACTTCCACTTCTACCATATACGGTCCCATTCGAGCTTGACATGATGAAGCTCAGCCTGGTATTGGTCAAGAGAGAAGGCCAAGGATGCCACCTATTTTCTGAGCTCTGAAAAATGGGCTTCGTATGGGGAAATTCTACTGGATGAGGCAATCACTTCCTTTGTCAGAGTAAATTTGGATTTGTTAAAGCCCTATATTTATACTAATCATGTGATCTCTATTCAATGAATATATTAGCAACAGTCAAAATTCATAACACAAAACCCAAGAAGTTGACATTTTATATAAACATAAAGATACATTTAATTAGACTAAGAGGGATTTCCATTAATGAAACTTTGGGTCGTTACAACTTATGTTTAAATGATTGAGGCATTTGTTTGGTATTAAAGCCCCTATTTCAAAGAATCATTTTTTTATAATGGCCTACCTTGAACATTTAATCCTTTTATCCCTTAGAATCCATGCACAAACTATTAGGATAGCCACATTACAAGACAATTTTCCCTATCCAACTAACTCTTGAAGTGAAATTGCATAATATAGTTGAGATTAAGTGTGGGGGAAGCTGTCTTGTATTGTGCTACCACATTTTTTGATACTTCGAGTGAAAAATTAAATTTTGAAGAGATGTATTTACTGTTGATGAAAGACATTATATTGAAAGTTGTGCCTTTCTGGAGCTTCTAATAGAGGGGGAAAGTTGTGCCTATCTGGAGCTTTCAAAAAAATCATGTTTGGGAAGATTGAAATTTTTTATACTGAAATGATGAATGGTGTAAACTTTCCATGACTTTTCATGATGATGGAGCTGAATCGAAACTATGTGGATTTAGTAGAATACCATATTTAAGTGAAAATTATATTAATGCAATTTTGATTCAAAAAGAGTCAAGCCCTCCTCATTCAGCCTCAGATTTTTTCACACCTTAATCCTACCAACCAAAATCCATAGAACAACCCTGAAAAGTCCTCATGACAAACATATGTCTTTGACTCACATCAGGTTGCAATGTAGGAATTTATAAATCCTATGGTGACCCTTGTATGATTTTGGATGAGAAAGACATTGCAAAAAAATGATATTTGTGTGATAAGTGAAAATTCAAGCGAGGTAAGTGTTTTGTGCATGAGAGGATAAATAAAGAGGAAATATATTCAATGATATAAATTAAAAACTTCAAATAATTATTTTTATGAGGCATGATATATTTTGTTTCTTGGTATGTAATTTTTTGATCTCCAGGATATGTGTTTTAAAATTTTTTTTGATTTGATATTGATGTTTACTTGATATGAGGTTTTCCCCAGGAGTGCAAAAGGATAAGTGTGGGGGAGTTGATAAAACACTATTTTATTGAATATTTTATTGATAATAAATTATATAATTTCCTCAAATTGTGATAAATATGTTCAATTAGAAATTATTTGGGATTAGATCATTCATTTGAATATTTGATGAAAATTCCAGTTTTACACTTTCAAAATCACTATAGTATTTCAATCATAAATATTTTTATTAGAATTATTTGAACATAATATTTTGTAACTATGTTCCTTCATGGGCCAAAACTTTTATTCAGGACACTTGATAAAAATAATGAATTTGGATGGAGTAATTGGGCCATAAAGTCAAAGGTGGGATGGACACGCCAAAATGGAGAAGCCTCTGTATTTCGGCTATAACTACTTCATCTAGGCTTGGATTGAGTCCAAATTTTAGACGAGATAGGGGACCCATATCCGCACATATGATACTTCTAAAAGGACAGCCAATTCATGCGTTTTGGTGGTAAAATGGGTGGTGAAATTTGGCATAAAATATTTGGCCGAGATTCCCCATTCACACTTGAAACCACTTTGAACCTAGCCTCCCCACCACTCTAAAAATTGGTGTTTTTCTCATTTGGTGGGGTTGGGATGTGAATTAAGAGATTGGAGGCAGAGGAGAATTTTTTTACCCAAATTCTCTAACCATTGTAAGAGGGGTAGCTCTTGAAGCAAGGATCCCCTCATCGAAGCCTCCTTCTCTTCTTCATGTTGTAATATTTTCATTTGTGTTTTAAAATTCTTTGTTCTTATTTTATTTCTTCTATTTTCTTCTATTTTGTTTAAATTTATTCTTCTATTAATCTTTCTATTTTTTTGGAATTCTTGAGTAGAACCGTTATTGGGTTATACCCATTATAAACCTTTGCACATGCAAAACGCTTCCACGATGATTACGCCACCCATGGAAGAGTAGTCTTTTAGTAATCATTATATCTCTTAACTTATACATTAATTTATTTTGAATCAATGATATACTTTAATTTACATAATATGATCAATTAATTGAGTTTTTAATTTAATTGAAACTAAGAAAGCAATTGAACAATTAACACAAAAACACATGAGGATGAGATTTTGTGTAAATTGTGAGAGTGCGAACTTAATCAGTTATACAAAACCATACGGGATTAATTTGTAGTGATAAAATATAATACCTAAACTAAATTAATTCTAATTTTCTGAGGGGAAATGTTCCTTAATTTACCACTGGCCATAATCTAATCTTAGAACATCAATCACAGTAGGGTGCTGCGATTGCATGTTCCGATGTTAGCCTAGGGTTAAACTCACATCTTCTTCATGGTAAATTTAATTCTCATAAGGTTCGGGATATAACAAATTAAGGGATCATAATTAAGTGAATGTTAATTTAAATGAAAATGATTAATAATATAGTGAAGAGTTAGAGTTATATCAATTACGCCTTTTTAAATATTTTCTAAAAAAACATCTTCTTGTTTTGTCTTTTTAATCAAACTTCATTTCAAATTTAAAAACAAAAAATGCTATCTTCTTCCAGAAAACTTCTTATAGATTTAAAAATCCTTTTAAGTAGTGTTTTAATTCTACTCTATTTTATTTCTAGAATACCTCTAAAAATTTATTTTAATTCACTTCCTCCTTTGAGAGACGACCTTGGTCATCCACTCTGCTGCACCTAAGTACCCCGAAATCACACTAATCATTTGAGGGCACCCATGATAGCGCTCTATCACCTGCATGGCTTAGAAAATTTGTTCACTAACTATGTGATACTTAATGCCCAGAAAGG
Source organism: Viscum album (assembly GCA_963277665.1). NCBI lineage: Eukaryota > Viridiplantae > Streptophyta > Magnoliopsida > Santalales > Viscaceae > Viscum > Viscum album. Next base: position 2,019,495,611 of record OY728138.1, read on the forward strand.
GACCGACCACATGACCAAGATGCACAGTTTGTTCTACATTGCGGAAGCTTCTATCTACCTCTAGTACTTGCCACATGGGCACCTAGGCTGATCCACACAGATTCCACTAACCATGCTGTGTCTGTTCATAGAAAAAAAGCCACTCATACTTTCAAAATTTCAACCAAGTATTAACCCAAACCTTTACCAAAATATCCAATATCCAGAAAAGAATAAAATAAAAGATTATCTAAGGTTGGGGTGTGAGAGAGACATTCAATCCATAGTGTATGAGTTATTTTAGTACGAGTCATTCAAGGCTTTATGAGAAATTTCTGTATGATTCATTCTAGACTTAGTTCAAGAGAACGTTTGACCCACATATGAGTCATTTAGACTACACATGAGTCATTTAAATAGATCTGTGTATGATTTTTCTACATATGGGTAATTTTATCTTTTAAAATATTTCAACATATGAATGATACATATAATTAATAATAATATTAATAAATAAATGATAAACAATTTATGATCAATTAATTAGTGAAAATTTTCAACATATGATTGATAAAAATAAATAATAAGAATATGAATAAATAAATTATAATTAATTAAATAATAATTAATCATTGAAAATAAAATAAATAATAAATAAATTCAACATAATTCCTTTCCTTTATAATAATTTCAAGCTTTAAATACGAAATCCATTGTATACATATAGTAAAGGTTGTAATTATCAAAACAATAACATATTAAGAGGTAAATATCCAATAAAAATCTCATATTATAGTGAAATACTTATAGATGTGTTGTAATCCATGTATATCTATATACAAATATTCATGAACCACCTATAATTCAATTATTTATCCATTTTATAAGTTCCTTTATCTTCAACAGTTACATTATAATTTTTGATGTATTGTGGAATAAAATATATTGTTTAGATCAATCCATTATTTCAATAACATTTTGATGTGGTAACTCCTTTTATTCTATAATCTTCATCATCCAATGAAATATACAACACAATGGGTTTTCTATCATCGTGAAATGTCACTTATTCAAATACTCAATCCTAAATCACTTGACTATTGTAGTGAAATATTCTCTCCATCACACCACAATGAATATATCTCGAGTTTATCACTTTATATCACACATTAGTATTGCAACATAAAATTTAAGCTTTACTCCATGTTTTCATCCCTGGATTTTTATATTTATTATTAAATAAAATTATATTGGAATTATTTTCATTGCAATGTGATTTTTGGATCTAGACATAAAACTTTTTCATTCAACTGAAAATTCTTCCAATTCATTATTGCTATACAAATATTAAAAAAGGAATAATAATTATCTTTTATTAAGTTTAATTAAAAATTAACGATATAAAAAATTTATATACATATATTATTGATATCAAATTCCCCCACGCTCAAAAACATGACCCACCCTTGGGCATCATCAATTCTAAGGATATTTGTCTAATTTATGACATATGTATTTATTATCCCCCAAAAAAATAACTTCAATTGTGTTGTATAGTTTAGAGTCTATATTCAATCCACTAGGAACATATATTATTTATATATCCCAAAATATAAAAATTCTTTGATTGAATCTTTAAATTCATAATTTGACTATGAAATCTAAAATAAAAACTCAACTTTTAAAATATTACATTTATTTTCAAAAGTAGAGATACTAAGTTAATTTCAAAAGATGTATTTTCCAAAAAATAAATTTTATTCACCAATGAATTGAATTTAGATATTTTTTTGTATTATTCCAATGGTAATTGGAATCTATTTGATAAACTTTAGTCAATATTTTTCTAATGATTTCACTTACTTATGAAAAAATAAAATACTCAAATTAAGATTCATTAAATTTTAATCTTAAAATAAAAATAAACATCTAGGCCATATTCATAACCAATATACATCTATATCATATTGATTTTATTCCCCTAAAATTATTTATTCAAAGAATAAACTATATAATGGGATAAGTAATCAATATTAATATAATACTAAACTAAAAAACTCACTCAAAATCAAACTCAATAATTAAATATGTTCTCATTATTCAAATCTTAATTTACCATCTATTAAGGTGACTACTCACTCATGACTGATAGAGAGTCAAATATAAATGATTAATTATTCTTATATGATTTTAATAACATTAAAAAAGAAAAATAAATTAAATAAAACATTCAAGAGAATGAAAGAAATTTACTATTTTTAAAACATTGTGTTGAGTCTTTCATAGCTAATTTCCAAATATCCTAGTTTTCTTTCAAAATATAAAAGTTTAAAAATTATTACTAATAATAAAAATCATTAATTTTTTATTCTATCTAAGAAATCACAACATTAAACTACTCATTATTCCATAATGTGTGTGTTGGTAATGTTTTTCCAACCTTTTCTCCATCGATCTTCTTTATCTACTCAGTTTGAATTCCATATCCCTCAAATCATAGTGTAATTGTTTAGGTTTCATCATAATAATTGTTTATATAGCCAAAAGTTGGCATGAGGCTCATACCATTCATCCGATCATGGATAAAAAAATATAATATCAAGATCTAAAACCATAATAATAGATACCCAAACCGCTATAGTCACCTACTGACATAGTTTTGGTATGTGTGAGAGCTATTTTTATAGTGGTAGGTCTACGACCATGGATGGTAAAATATGTGGTTGTAGGAGCCTATTTCCATAGTTTTACGACCTAAAAATAGGCATACCACTATTATTTCCCACCATGGTAGTCCACTTTCATAGTCAAAAATCCTGATTATAGGTATATTGGCATATTTTGTGACCATAAAAATACACTTATTAACTTAGATTTGCGACTATGGTAATAATTATTGATAATATATTAAATTTTATTACCCAAATTATATTTTATGAATTATTAATTATTAAAAATGTATTTTTTTATTTACCATTTCCAATGTATTTTTTCCATTTTTTATATATGGCGTAACAACTTCTTATAATGTATCATGTCTTTACACTACTCCCACCCAATCCCATTGAATTATCTAAGTACAAAAAACTTCTGCAAATGAATTTAAATGAAATAATATATTTATAAATTCTATTTACCCTATTTTATAAACAAAATACATTATATATATAACTAATAAATAAAATTATAAAATTATAATTAATTATTAATATTTATTAATTTCATATTAATAATTTTTAAATATTAATTATTAGCTATTAGTTATTAATCATCAATGATCAAATATTATATATTAATTATTATATAGTATAAAATATTATTATAGTAGGTTGGGGGTGGGGGTACAAAGGAAACAAATTGTAGAACTGAAGGCTTGAAACTAGGACCTTCTCAACACACCACCATAGATACAACGTGGATTGAACCATTGAACTCTGCCCAATCGAGCTTGTAGAAAAAATTAAAGAAGTATTAATCCAAAATTCACAAGTAATAATTATTAAATAATAAATAATAATAAATTTTTATTTGTAACTCTTAATAATTGATCAATATTAATTAATTACTAATATTCAATTTTTAATAATTTATAACAAATCATTAATATGAAAAATAATAAATAATAATAGTTATTTTAAAAATAAAAAATAAAAAAATAAATATTTATAATAAATTAATAATTGATATTTATTAATAAAATAACAGTAGTAACGAATAATTATCCATATGTTATCTAAACCTAGAAATTTCTCCGGGCCCGGACGACTTTCATGGATCTTTTTTTTATTATTGCTTGGAACATTATCAAAGCTCAGGTGACTGACGTGGTTCATGATTCTTTAAGAGGGGTGCTTACTTGGGATTTTTTTCTTATATAGTGGCGTTGATTCCTTTGTCTAAGGACACATTTTCCATGGACCAGTTTAGACTAATTTTCCTCTACAATTTTGTTTATAAAGTTTATTCTTGTCTGTGGAACATGAAACATGATTCGGTGTTTCCAAGAGTCATTTCATAGGAGCAACATGGGTTTATGAAAGGGAATATCAACCATGTAGCTTTAGGTATAGCCAAAGTGATGGTGGATAACATCAACAAAAAATATTTGGGCTCAAATATTATGGTCAAGGCTGGTATAGATAAAGCCTATGACCAGATGGAGTAGGGCTTCATCCTTAAGCTTATGAGAAAGATGGGGTTTAAATAATGGGTTTGTGACCTATTTTTCGGAAGCTATGATACACCATGGATCTCGGTGTCAATCATGGGGAGGTTCTTTGGCTTCATCAAGATGGCACAAGGTCTGAGGTAGGGTTATCCGATGTCTCCTAGTATCTACATTATTTTTGAGGAGGTGGTCAGTAGAAACTTGAAACATGAGTTAGTGAGGAGGAGGATTTTCTCTTATAGTAACAAATATGGTTCTGGTATTATATCTCACCACATGTTTGCGGATCACATGTTGTTTTTTATAAATAGTAGACATAGGTTGATTTTGGGCTTCAACTAGTTGATGGACACCTATAGTAATTGGAGTGGGCAAATGATGAATCATAACAAGAGATGTGTTTTTATCTCCAAACATTGTGGAGAGAGTCAATACAACAAAATTCAAGATAAATTGAGAATAAAAAAGCAATTCCATATGATGGAGTATCTTGGGGTGAAAATTTTTAATGGTAGGATCAAGAATGTTTTCTATCAAAACATGATATTCCGGGTAATATCTCACATCTTCAATTGTAAGAAGAAGTTTCTATAATTTTGAGGGAGACTTACTTTGTTAATATTTGTCCTTACCTCCACGCCAATGAACATCCTTTCAGTGATCAGGGCTCCCAAAGGAATTATCAATAAGCTCAAAAAATTATGTTGGCCTTCATCTGGGATGCCTAGCAGGAAGGTAGATGTCATTGGGCCTCTTAGGGTAGGTTGGAGAGGCCAATAAATGAAGGGGGAAAACAATCCTAGAATCTCAGATAGCATACAAATCATAAAAGTGAGACTTTAATGGGAGATCTCGGTCGAACAATCTTGGATGTCGAGGGTGAAACAGTTTAGGATTTTTTAACTACTTGGATCCAAGAGGAAGATCTCGGTTGAACCTTCAAAGATCGAAGTGTTATTTTTATAGAGATGTGTTAATTGATTTGGGAAGCCGAGAATAACATGAGGAATGGAGGGGCCTCCTACCATCTCAAAATCTAGGCCCAAGGGAAAATGTTAATCACTGATTTTGGAGCCCTCATTTCTAATGGGTGGTCGAGGGATTTCTTCATGAGTATTTTTCTCTAGAATGGGGTGTCTTACATGGATAATGGATGACTAGTCTCAGGATTCTAGGTGACGTGGGATCCTCCTTATATAGGTCTGAAGCTAAATACTAATGGCTCTTGTGTTTATAGACAGATGAGGGGGGGGGGGGGTTGTTATCCTTGGTTTCAGCTCATTATATGGTATAGGAAATTCCTTGGGGGAAGAGATTAAGGCTCTATATAGTGGTTTGTCTTTATGTAAGCAGTGCATAATTCATATTTCCTAGGTGGAATCAGACTCCAAATGCTTGGTTGGCTATATGAATGTTAATAAAAATATATCATGGGACTTATACATATTTTATCAGGAACTAAAAGTTTAGTATTGATCAGGGCACTGAGGTTTGACACACTTGGAGGGAAGGGAATCATGCTGCTAATATGATTTCTAGGAGAGAAAGTTCAAGTGACATACTCACTATTTATCTTTGTACTGGCACTTTTTCCCTCTGAATGTATTCCCATTATTTGTGGAAATGCTAGGGGCGGGTTAGTTATTCTTGGTTTCAACTCCTTATATGGTATTAAAAATTCTTTGTGAGTGGAGGTCAGGGATCTATATAGTGGTTTTTCTTTATGTAAGTAGTGCCAAATTCATATTTCCTAGGCGGAATCATACTCTAAATGCTCGGTTTTCTACATGAATGTTAATCTAAACTTATCATGGGACATAGACTTATTTTATTAGGAACTAAAAGTTTAGTATTGATTAGGGCATGGAGGTTCGACACACTTGGAGGGAAGGGAATCATGCTGCTAATATTCTTTCTAGGAGAGGAAGTTCACGCGACACACTCACTCTTTATCTTTCTTCTGGATCTTTCCCTTAGAATGTATTCCCATTGTTTTTGGTAATGATATTGGTTTTAAATACTTATTTCCTCCTGAAGGCCCAATTTTTATTAAATAAAAATCTAATTTTGAGTGAACTAACAATTAATTAATTATTCGAAATTAATAAAAATTAATATTAATTAATTAAAAATTCAATAATAGTAATAATTACAATAAAAATAAATTAATAACTAATAATTTATATTTAATAATTAAAAATTAATTTTTGCTAATTAATAATTGATAATTTTATATTTTAGTTATTAATTAATAAAAATCAATAATTGATATATAATTAATATCTAATAATTAAAAAATTATTTATAATTTATAATACAAAATAAATACTTAAAACATAAAAATTATTAATTATTAAAAATTAATTGATAATAAACAATTTACTGAAGTAAATAATAATCAATTAATCATAACAGTTACTAAAGAATAATAATTTTTAATTTATAATAAATAATAATTAATAATAAAATAATTTAATAATAATAATAATTTATTAATTATTTTTACTAATAAATAAATTAACAAATAAAAACTAGTTAATCACAATTAACTACTATTAAAAACAATTAATAATAAATGATTTTTAATTAATAATTAATATTCATTAAATTTTTATTCTTATTTAATGATAACTATTATTTTAATTTTAATTTCATCATAATTGACAATTAATAATTATTTCTAAATTAATTATTATTAATATTAAGTTGGGGTCAAATCCCATTTATTAAAAAAATATAAAAAGAGGAGACATTGAAAGTATGAGGTTAGACAAAGAATACCTACCTCATTCTAAAATCCGAAAACACGACATGAAAAAAATTGACAAAACAACTCATAAAACGTGAGATCGAGTACTCATGATATTATGGTGGCTCGTCCACCTCCACCGTGAGGATGGATACCCCTCTTTCATGTTTTAGCCCATTACCATAGCCCACCTCCATCATCAACAAAATTATAATTGGAATCATCCTCCACATATTCTATTTTAGAGATACAATTTCTTCTTTATCCATCCTCCTCACTACTTTCAGAAGCAAGAAACTTAAAAGAGTCATGTGTGTTATCCTTACCGGTCACTTGTGAAGAGAAGCACTTACCTTGTTTTCCAAATCTCTCCTTCACAACTTTAGAGGTAATTGGATTTGACTAATGGATTTGGTTGATCCTTTCTCAGAGATAACAAATTCATCCTATTGAATTATTTCCTGAAGTACATTAGAAGAATCAATACATGGAGTATCTTAATCCATATCCTAAACTAATATAGCAAATTTAACATTCCCATTAGAAACAACATGTGTTGAAGAAGACATCAAGGGGATAAGGAAAATTTATTTTTTCTTCAATGAATCAATTCTCTAAGCCTCTTTAGATGGAACATTACAGTACAAATTTTTAACCTAATCTTAAACATACTTTTAGAAATCTAACCATGGGGTATCAGATCTCCCTTTTCCATCAATAATAATAGATGGAATTGTCTTAGAGGAGCTATCAACAACCTTAATTTAAGGGGTATATTCCTCTTTATTGATTTCATATTTTTGAACATCATGGGAACTTAGAATCTTCTTACTCTAATATATGTTATCAACATTTGAAACCAACAACACAGGAACCAAAGACATGGGACTTATATTCATTGAATAAGAAAAGGTCTACTCAGGTTTCCCTTTATGAAATTTTAAAAGATCCATTGTATTCTCTCACAAAAGAATTTTCTCATCTTCTTCATCAGAATAAAATTCACTATTAGTATAACTATAATATTTATCAACATTCAAATCACCCCCAATACCCTTTTCTAGGGCATCTATGAATGAAAATTTTAAGTGAGAATTTAGGTCTTCATATTTGAGACCATCCCATTAGCCCCTGACTCTCTCAAGAGGAGTACTGAGAAGGTTTGTCCCATCCTATATCATATCTTCATTTATAGTTTTGATAACATCAGTATCACTCACCAAACCTTGTCTTTGATGGTCTACCATGGAAAACCTTAAAGAGTAAAGGTTTGATCAGTCATTCAGTATTCCAGATTCCAAATCCGCCTCAACATTTTTGGGATGATTTATGGGAGAATCAATATTATTTTGTTCCAGATTCCTTAAGATTTTTCTTCCTATAATACATCTTATAATTTCATTTCAAATAAAATAATGTGTAAAAAAATTCTTATAACAATTATCATGAAAATGAACAATAAGTTAACAGAAAAAATATAAGGATGGGGCCTTTTAACACTAAATTTGAATATCTATATCCTCTTCCATAAGAGATAACAATATCTTTATTGAAATTATAATTTATATTTAGAATCACAATCATTAATGGTATTTATAACATTTATTTTAGGTTTATTTTAGTTTTAATGTTTTATCGTCATAAATGGAATTAATTGGACCTATCATAGGCATAAAATAGAGTGTCGATGATCATTTTAAAGTCCCTCAATGGGAAACAGCACCAGACAGTTGGTTAAAACCCACGGCCTCACCATTAGATCTAACATAACTACTTGAAGCACTATATAGACCATCGACTAGCCAATGGATCTCACCATCTACCTAGTGATGCATGCAATAACCTATAGAGATATAATAATGGAACTATATATCCTATGTAATCAAGGGACTAGCCGGTGTCTTCGATCCAAAATATTCAAAGGAGTATTTAATGATGGTTTAAAATCCTTTACTTGGATATTTATTGGCTTGACTCTACCCAAGGATCCTCTGAAAATGATGAAGGATAAAAATAAACATCAAGGGAGGCTTGTATATTACTATCAATGAACCCTAATGGCCATTAAATTATTCCTAATCATTCTATGATGAAAAATTACAATACAATTTCATGTGTTATTCCATTCCCAATCATCTAAAGGAAACTAGGCTTCAACTTCTTTAATCTTTTTTCTTTTGCCTCATATATTTGATCTATTTTATGCCTTATTAAATTTATTAAGGATATTCTTATATCATATCCATATCTCTCTCTTCATCTTACATATTATTTATATCCTTTAAATAAAGATGGGTGCTTTTTAATGGGTATGTAAAAAAAACCTCTATCTACTTAATTTTAATTTTTATTTGATCCCCACCAATAAAGTGTGGAATTTTTTTGTTTCTTATCTTCTATTAAAACCAAGGGATTCATTTTTTTCATTTTGTTTCTTGGTTTGTATTAAAAATATGTATTTCATTATTCTTTGGTTTCTTTACTACCATTAATTTCAAGTGAGAAATGTAACCCTCTCAAGCATTCTAGAGGGGAGGAGACATATGGGCTCATTATTGAGCTATTTCAGAACCCATTATTATCAATGAGAGCCTTTTATTTTCTACAATTTATTTTCCAATACACTTAATTTTTAAATTTAGACTATACTTTTTTATATTGATTATTTTATACTTATACTGATTTCTTGTTTGATAATACTTTTCATAGTGTCATTTTAAAATTCTTTTTAAAGGAAATTCACCCCCTTCTTTCCATATTACAAATAATTACATTTCGTACCATAGTTAGATCATTGGGTTTTTATAAAAATATCCTAATCTTCAAAAAAGAATTTTATTTTTCAATATTTTAACGGATTTCAACGTTCGTTATTTTTAAAAGATGACATCTTTTTCAAACACCCATTGTGATCCTAAAGGGAAATATTTTGGTTCATTCACCATATTTTTATAGTTCCAACTATAATTATTAGAAAAAAAATAATTTATACCATTCTTAGAAGTATTATTTATCTTTTATGGAAAGTTGGTTTTCATTGTAATATTCCTACTAGTGAAAAATAATAAAAATGGACACCAGATTATATTGCTTCTTTGAATTAGATGGAAAAGTTATGAATTCCCTAAATTATGATTTAGACCTAAATGAGTTTAATTATTTATATATATATGAAAAAATGTTCTTTGAATATGGTAACTCTTATATTTTACTAATGAATAAATAATTAAAGTTAATAATACTAGAGTTGATATGTATATGAATGATTTTGAAAGTTTTAATACGCTTGTCAACAACTCTATTACTAAATTTTTTACATGATTTACTGATATATGCAATGTCATGAAGTCTATTTTTGATACTATTACTATATAAAATCATATAAATAGCATTCTTTGGGTTCTACCACATTCTTGGGAATCTAAATTGATGACAATCTTAGGAGTTAAATATATAAAGACCATACTATTTGAGGAGATCATCATATTTCTCCTGAATTATGAGATCACAATGAAGCGACAAGTTGATATGGAAGAAAAATAATTCAAGGATAAAAAGATGATTTATTTTTAATAAATTAATGATTAATCTTATGATGGTGATGTAATGGATCCTCTATAAATTAATATGAACAAATTAATTAAAAGAAATAAATACATCCCGTATTCCAAAAATGAGTATGATCAATGAAAACAAGAAATAATATTCTTTAAATGAAAAAATAAGGGACTCATAAGGTAATAATTCCTTTTGATAAAGAAGAAAAATAATGAGAGGAATAATAAAATTAAGAAAACCTTCACGGTTTCAGTTTGGAGTGAAAGAAATGATTCCCTCAACTCAAGAGACTCAATAAATGAAACTTCCAAGTGTCTCATAGCCAATGTCTGGGTCAGTAATGAAGTAAAAACTATCTCCCCTTCCTGCTCATCAAAATCCACTTCTTCCTATTATTTTTTACATTAACTAAATTTAACAGGATCTAAAATATAGTTGTCGTCAACATGAAGAAAGTTTTTTTAACCAAATTCAATTCAAAAAGGGCATAAAATGTAGTAAAATCAATTTCTTAAATAATATGATCAAATAATAATAAAAAATATTAATTATCACAAAAATTGAATGATTAACCAAATGTGAATGAGTTACAATCAACTACTGCTGATCTCAAAAAATATATTATAAAATTTATCAAGGCGAACATACTGTAAATACAATTTTGGGTTCTAAATGGCATGTAAAAAATAATTTTTGTTTTCTTTTCATAATAATTATAGTTCTTCTAAAAAGATGACATTTTAAAAGGGTTCTATCAAGATAAGTTTTGTAATTATTTTCATAAAACCCAAAATCTAATTAATAAATGTAATTACAAAATTACTCAATATGGTAGAAAAAAAGTATCCATATTTCATCGAATAAAAAAACAATAAAATTATATTAAAAAATAATTTGGGTACCAAGATTCCTCTTAGAAAAAAATTATAGACACAAAATCTTGGTACAAGAATAAAAAATTGTCATTTTTTAGGAATGTTTCTAATGTTTAAATAACCATAAACATGCTACAATGATAGTGCATTCTCTTGAATCATTTGTGGTGACCCCTATGAATCTATTCACCTTGAAAAACTCAATGGGAGATTAATGGAATTTAGTGAAACTTCACGAAGTAAAATCACCTATTTAGGTACAATTAGTTTTATAAATTCCTCACTTATAAAATATGTTTTATTCATTGATCATTTAAAAAACAATTTGATATGAATTTTACAATTATGTGACAATGGTTTCAAAATATATTTAAAAAATTAATCTTCTATCATTTTTAATTTCAATGGAAATTTTTTGTTTATTGATTTTTATTTAAAAAATGTTTATATTATTGATTTAAAATATCTTTATTGAAAAAATGGTAAATGTTTGAGAATTTAATATAGTGATTATTAGCTTTGGTATATATGCCTTCATTACTATAACACACACCCACACTCATTAATCTTAACCAATATCATATAGTATGATATTTACTAAAATTGTATTTCAAAGATAATGTTGTTTATGTACCTTTAAAACTTTTCAAGCAACACAAAAATTATTTTAAATTTAAACAATAAGTATCAAAATATAAATCCCTTAATATTGTTCACATTTATCTTTTTGGGTCAACTCAATTAAAAATTATTAAAGAAAAATAATATTCTTTTGTAATTTTTGATGATTTTAAAAGATTCCGATGGGTATTTTTCTTGGTACCCAGAAATGAGTATTTTTAAGTATTCATAAGATTTAAAAATAAAGGTGGAAATGTAAAATGGAAGAAAATCATTTCCATTTAAATTAATCATGGGGGAGATTTTCTAAAAATATTTTGATGAACTTTGTGCTACACAATGTTGTATTTATACCTTTTCTACTCTTAAATACCTCAAAAAATGGGGTTTTTGAATGATATAATCGAAATATTCAAGAAATATTAAGATCCCTCTTGAATAATTTCAAACTCCCTCAATAATGTTGGTTTAAGGCAGTAAATAAAACTTATTATATCATAAACCGTGTTCTCATAAGTACCATCCTAAAAAACCCCTCACAAACTTTGGAAAAATAAAATTATGAATGTTGGTTTATTGAAAGTTTTTAGATTTAAATGTTATATACTTAGAACTAAAGGAATCCTAAGTAAATTTGATCAAAAATATAATGAAGTAATATTTCTTGGGTTCTTGAACTGAATTAAATCCAACCGAGTCTTTAATAAAAGAACCAAATATATTAATGAATACATTCATATCAAATTCAATGAAAATATTCCTAAATCTTCGTCCCAATTTGTTGATGTTGTGGATAACCTTGAACCTTTGAATTTTATTGACACACATTCTCTTAAAGATCCAATAAAATATGAATATTATTCTACTACTTTACATAAATATTTTAAAAAATTCATCGACCATCCATTGGAAAATATTATTGGTCAAATAGAAGCTTGTAATCTTAATAGAAGTTCTATCTTAAATGATGTTGATCATCATTATTTTATTTATTTAAAAAAAATTAATTTTTCTATTCAAGAAGAGATAAACAAAATCCAAAAAAATAATTTTTTAATGACCTACCGATCATCTCATTATTTTTAAAAAATTATATTTTAAAAATAAATTAGACAATAAAGGTAAAATCTAACATAACAAAGCTAGAATCATATCCAAATATTATAATAAAAAATAAGGAATTGATTATAGTTGAACATTGACACCCATTTCTAAGATATAATATATTATAATCTTATTTTAATTCACTAGTAATCTAAATTTAAATCTTTTTCAAATGGATGTTAAAATTTCCTTTTTAAATAGTTTTATTTTTAAGATGGTTTTTGTTGAACAACCATTGGGTTTTGAAAGTAAAAAAATTTCTAAATTCCATTTTCAATTAACTAAAGTTATATATGGTTTAAAATAAGAACCTCAGGCTTAGTATGAAAGTTTAAAAATTTTTCTTTTATCAAATAATTTTATAATCAGAAAATCCGATTCAAAATTATTAATAAAAAACATTTAAACTGATATTTTAATCACCGAAATCTATGTAAATGACCTAATATTTTGGATCAATAAATGAATATATATAATTAATTTTCAAATATTATGAAAAAATAATTTGAAATGAGTTTTGTGGGTGAGTTAATGTTCTTTCTTTGTTTTCAAATATCTCAAAAAAAGATGAAAATATTCTTAACCAAAAAAACAAACTAATGAGCTTCTAAAGTGATTTGAAAATGGTAAAACTAATGAAATATGTATAAAAATTAATAATTCCTTTAATTTAATGTTATTTAACTCTAGAAATCCAATTGGAAATAAGAATTATAGAAGTATGATTAAGATTCATATTCACCGCACTATGACTCAGTCATACATTATGTCTAGTTTTTTTTATTTTTCATCATTTTCAAGACAATCTTAAAGAATCACATTTAAATGGTATTAAAAAGATTTTTTAAAAGGATATTAAAAATAATGATTTATTCTATCCTAAAGAAACTAATTTTTATCTTTCATGTTTTTTCGATGTTGATTTTGGATGATTTCAACTAGATAGGAAAGGTACAAGTGGGACTTTTTACCTTCTTGGACATTCCATAATATCATGGAGTGTTAAAAATAAATATAATGTTTCTATCTATATATCTGAAGAAGAATATATATTTATAGGAAGTTATTGTGCCAAAATAATATGGATTAAACAAACTATCTTTGATTTTAGGTTAATATTTTTTCATATTCTAATTAATGAGACAGTTATAGCACTATAAGAATCTCTAAAAATCCTATTCATCATGCATGTACTAATCACATTGATATTTAACATTACTTATTGAGATATGACTTTCAAAAGGGAGATATATTGTTATAATATATTATAATGGATCTTCAATTAGTCTACATCCTTACAAAAATCCTTTCTTTAGAACATTTTAATTTTATTAAAGGGGGGATTAGAATGACACACTTGTAATTATTTTTCTTACATCTTCTTGACCAGGTTTTATCTTTTAAAATATTGATTATTTTTGAAAATATTTTATTTAATTATTTTTAAATGTGAAATAATTATTTTAATTTTTTTATAAATCTTGTCTTTATGATAATTTTTTAATTTTTCATGTTTTATCTCTTATCCATATAGCCCTCTAATTTTATAATTTTTTTGATAAAAAGGGGATATAAACGTATAATGTATATGGGAATGTAAAATTAAAGAAAAAACAAAAAAAAATCAAATTAAAAGGAGAAAAATAAATGGGATTAAAGGCTCATTAAGTCAAACAATGAGAAAAATCAAAGGGGTGATCTCTATATAAAATTGGAGAAGGATCTTGAATCAACATGGACACAATTTATTTCATAAAAAAGGTATTTCTAATTTTTTTCCTTTACCTATTTTACATCATCTTCTTTTCTATTTCTTCTTCATATGTTTATTATCATTAAGTTCAATATTAAACGAGTGTTTGTGATCATCAAAAAGAGGGAGATTATTGAACCTATATTTTTTTATGATCAAAATCACTAAAGGTATTTAAAAAATTTATTTTGAGGTTATTTTATTTATAGTTCTTGAAAATCATTAAAAGAAGTCATCATAATAATAAAAGTAATAAAATTAATTATGGAGGGTAATTTTAATGACCCTCATAGAGAAATAGCTTCAACTAGCTGTTGTAAGCTCACCGAACATCCAATTGAGCATACAAACCCCCTACCACACTGTAAATCCCAACTACAATATTTTGGAGATCCCTGGATACCATGAAGAGTTTTAAGAAACCTGTATATAAATATAAAGTGAACTGGTTGGCCAGTGGAATCAAGTGAATAGTAGGTGGTTTTGATCCAGAATTGTCAAAGGAGAATTTAATGATGGTCTAAAATCCTTGAATTGACTCTTTAATGGGTTTACTCTACCCAAGGATCCTCTATCACATATGAAGGTTAAAAATAAACATCAAGAGTGGCTTGGATCTCATTATCAATGAACACCAATTTCTTCCAAATTATTCTTGATCAATCCAAAGTTATCATTTTTAAGTGATTTTAAATTTCTCTTTCATTCCTAATCATAAAAAGGTAACTGAGCTTCAACTTCTATTTGAGCTATTTTCTCCCTTATTGTATTTTTGAAGGCCCATATTCTAGCGTCTCTCTCTCTCAAACCCACACACTCTTTATTCATATTTCATATTATTTATGTGTTGTAAATATATTTAAATGGTCTGTAATGGGTTTCTAAAAAAGCCTCTATCTTATAAAATTCTTTCTTAAGAACTTCCCACCATAATGTGACAACTTTTTTGGTTTCCTAGTTTTCATTAATACTATGGGATTCATTTTTTATTTGGTTTCTATGTTTCCATTAAAACCAATATATTCCATACTTCTTTGGTTTCTTGAATACTATTAAATTTAAGGGAGTAATATAACCCACTCAAGCATTCTTCATGGGAGGATACATAGGGGATAATTATTAATATATTTTTGAACTTCTTTATCAATGTTTCCCTTTTGATTTCTGAAATTTATTTTCTATTGTGTTTAATGTCTTAATTTATTCTATTCTTGATTTAAATTAATTATGTTATAATTAAATATATTTCTTATGTGATAATCATTTTTATATAACAATTTAATTTTTTAAAATTTAATTCACTCCCTTCTTATCATTTTCCTCGAAACCTACGATCTTATCAATCAAAGTGATACTTATATCAAATTTAACTAGTATTCTATCAAAATACCCAAAATGACAAACCTTGGTTTAATTAATTATTTTTATAGGAATACTAATCATTGAATAAATTTAAAAAAATATTTTGAAAATGGTTCCAATTAAGTTAATAAATTTGAATTAATACTTGAGATTTGATATTCTTAACACTAAAAGCCAATCCACAATAGTAAGAATTCCAAGCATGAAAAAAATAGAACAAATCCAAAAGAAAAACATTTCAATTCATAATTAGGGTCAATAATGTGAAAAAACCCATTAATAATTATAATTAATCTCATGTTTGAGAATCCATAAATTAAAGTTAGATGTTGAAACATATCATCCATTCTCCATGTACTTATTTTAAATAAATATATAAAATAAGAAATAATTGAATAATGGAATAGCTAGAGAAAATTATTGTTCAAATCATGAATAGAAACACCACGAGTTGTCGTTCCTCTTTGAAATATGTGTTCTGGATTTGAATCCATAAAAAATAAAAAATGACACTGTTTGAATTCTATATCAGGATAAACAACACTACAAATAGGAGGAACGACATCCTTAGACTTCCTTTAAGACTCACCCATAAGAGGCGAATATGAAGGCTTCCCACCATCTAGTAGATCAAAACTGAGACAATGTGTGATAGGAATGAATCAAGGGATACCCTGTCTCTATGAGAATCACCTGAGAATCAGTGCTCTTGAACTCATATTATTCATACATGTTTAACAACAATAATTGTTAAATAGATTTTTATTTTTAATTAGAAATTAATAAGTAATTTATCATACTTAATAATTATAAATTACTAAGTAGTTGGGTCCCTTACTAAACAGTAAAGGCTTCCCCATAGTTATTCATCAACTAAGGATCAAACCACAGAGGCCCCTAATTTGGGGGTATTTCAAGATGACACTACAATGCAATGGTAATGACCATTATGCATGGCATTGACCATGATATTGGGATGAGGTTCATTATATAGATGAGTAGGTATTATAATAGAGGATGGTGGGACACAACACAATGCAACACTATGGTCATGTCATGTAGGGTGCTATGACCTAAGATGTTGAGTTATGTAGTAGGAAGCGTGACTTACAGTGTCACGACCTGACCAAATGGGGCTCAAGCCGCAACTCCCCAAGCCTGCCTCCAATAGGCTAGGGGCTGGCGCCTAGCGCCGAGTAGGCTATCACACACAAGGGAGGCATTAGCCTAAGGTACCTATACACACGCACCCACATACACCTCCATGCAACAGTGCAAAGATATATAAAACTGAAAATAAAATGCATGCATAAATCTATCCCAAACCAGAGTACATCAAAAGTACAAAAGGGAAAAACAAGGCCCACCAAAAGAAAACTATGAAAGTGTCCAACTTGCTCATAAGGAGGGAAAACACTTCCAAAACACCTGTAGGTAAGCTCCTCGGCACAGCTCCAGTAACCACCCTGGTCAAACCTGCTCACTAAGCTCTGCCTGCTCTGGGTCCTCCTTGGACTCTGTCGAAAGGCCTGTGGTCTTCCCAAGACACAAACATGTGTGGGAAAATCCCGTGTAGGGGTGAGTATAACAATACTTAGTAGGAACCCCAAAAACCCAAAACAGGAGAGAACAACTGAAAGGCAACAATCCGCTCATCCCAACCAGAGGGAATGCAGCTGAGAGAGATACTCCATCTCGTGACCATTATCGGCTAAACATGACTAGTCAGCTCAGCCCAGGTGTGTGCCTATACATACACCTTGAACAATCCACATATACTCAGCTCACGCACTAAGCCACATGAGGTAACAACCTCATCACCAGCAGCGGTTCACAAACAGGAGAACACACTCCCCAGTCATTTTCATCCTAGATGACACTCGTCCGAGAGACACACTACATTGGGTCCCACACAAACATACCAAATGATCATCCAAGAGATCTTGCTCGATGGATAATGTCACTGAGAAAACCACGTTGAAACAATATAAACACCAAACTCCTCGAATAGGGAATCACCCCTAGGGTCCACTAGGGGATTCCAGAACCCACACCGGTATTCGAAGATCTCACAGATAGGGGATCACACTCAGGGTCTACTGGGGGATACCGCAACCCGATCTGGCATTCGTAGATCTCACAGATAGAGGAACACTCCTAGTGTCCGCTGGGGGATACCACAACCCAATCTATCACTCAACAGAAACATGTCACTCAGATAGAGGATCGTCGCCCACGTAAAGGTTGTCACGACGATACTGGAACCCTGTCTAGTATAACTCGTGATGTAGGGGATCAAACGGATGATGCACCAACCCTACCAAAACCACGCTCTAAGTAGGGGATCGTATAACCAATGAAACTGCAACCCTACTATAATCCTCTTTCTAAGTAGGGGATTGTATACTCGACGATGCCACAACCCTACTGAGCACGACCCACTATGTAGGGGATCATATTACCGATGATGCCACAAACCCTGTAGGGTTAACCTACTAGATAGATGATCGCCTCCGAGGATAAGCTGTTACAGTGATACCAAGAACCCGATCTAGGGAAACGATGCTAGAGGATTCCGCTATGGGCCTACTCGAGGGATGCCATAACTCTAACAGATTAAACATCCCATTGAGAGGATCAAAAACCTATACTAAGGTTGTAATGCCGTGTGAACCCTCGTAGGAACGAACTAAGGGAGTACCCTCAACCACTACTAGTCCAAACATCGCTAACCCGTGTGACCCACCACAACGCCACACCGCACACCTCCAAGGAAGATACTAATGCCACCATCAGGATCCATGCGAAAAAACACATAGGATAGTCTATTTACTTGCCCGAAATGGACAACCGGTGAAAAAGAAAATATTCACCACAGCTAGCCTGTGCGGGGCCCACACAATGACCCTGAAACCCATCAAGCTGATCATACCACAATGATCCCCTCAAAATAACACACAGGATCCACTACTCGTTCGTCCGAAACGGACACCCGATGAAAAAGGTACTATTCACTGAAGCCAGCTCAGGTGAGGCCCACACCTCAATCCCAAAACTCATCGAATGGATTTCACCATTGTGATACTTTCAGAAAAACACTCAGGATCGACTATTCATCCACCAAAATCGGACTCCTGGGGAGAAATTATCATTTCTCCGCAAACACCCAAACCCGGCCTCGTGGTGCCCACACCCCAAACTCTATCCCAACACTTGGAAAGCATCAAGAAAAGTCCATTATATCATCAGGGTCTCAATGCCACTGATGGTACATCAATCAGATGCTCCGGGTAGAAGATACAATGACCCGAAGTGGAAAAATAATAAAATATTATTATTTTATTTGACGTTTCAAGCTCCCGGGCCATGATCCTGAAACTTAAAACTTCTGAACCCACAACGAAGGGTACGCCTCATCGCCATGGTCGAATTTCTGTAGATGGAAAGTGAATTAGACCTTTGAATTGCAAGAAATGGGGGTTTTAAAACCTGCGTGTACGAAAGAAGGCCAAAACTACCTGAACCGGTCGGTCCGACCGGCCTAGGCCAGCCCGCACTGGCCGACCAGGCCACTACCGGCCGACCCGGCCGACCCGGCCACCACCACTGCCGGCCGACCCGGCCCCCACCGCCGCCGGCCGACACGACCACCGCCGCCGCCGCCCGGTGCCCCACGCCGCCGCCTCGGGTGGCCGGCCGCCGTGCTCTGCTGCGGACCACTGCAGGCCGCCGTAGGTCCGCCGGCGCCGGCCCCGTCGCACTGGTGCTACACCAGCATACCATCTGCAGACCACCGGGGGCACCCCAATGGTCCGTTTTGCGATGCGAAGGTTCCAGTGTGACCCTCATGACTCAATATTCCCTACTATGACCACAAAATAGAGAAATTTGTAGCAAAAACAAGATCAGGGGATTAAAACTCAAACTGCCTACCTCGTGGGAGAAACGCCGACGTTCTGACTTAGATCCACACTCCAAAGCTTCCGCTGCATGATCATCGAGCATCCTCTATCAAAATCTGAGCTCGACGGAACCTTGATCGTGTGATTCGGTTCGGCAATTCATCGTCGGAAGAGGAGGAGGAGGTGGAAGGAAGAGGAATCCCCCATCTGCGCACCGCATGCCAAAGGGGGGTAGGGAAGAGATATTTTTTTAAAAATAAAATCGTTCCCATCACCGGCTCCCAAATCGCCTCCACCCGATGCCTGCTGAAGACAAAGGTAAGGGCACCATTAGGGTAAACATGACGTTATGAACACAACAACAGACTTAGATTTTCGATCCAAGACTCCATTCATAAGTTATTCGAGCCGACGCTCATAAATAAACTTTTCCATTTATTTACAAAAACTCCCATGTTGGATTTTCTGACAGCAGGCCTGCTCCCGCAAAGTTAATACCCTACCTAGGGTAAACAACACATTTCAGATGAAATCGTTCCCTCAGATTCCCGATTTGAGCTACCATTTAGGATATATCACACCCATTCCACATGCATTGTATGAAAATACTTAATTTGTTTTATAAAATTAATTTCGGGAACACCGGGCCTCGGAATCGCACACCGTCTTCGTGCCTAGCTCTAGAATTATTCATTGGAATATTCCAAAGTCTTACAAAGCCAAAACCCGAGTCGTTACATATAGGGTGCTAATATACATGTGAATATGACATGGAATAATGGTGTAGATGATGTGAAACACTATGGCATCATATAGGCAGCCAAAACATGGTGACTGGTTAGGCTTCTAGTCATTCTGACAATATAAAGTATGGGGTTTCATAGATGTATTTTAAAGCCTTTTGCCTCTAAGACTTTAGGTCATGTAAGGGTTCCCTCTTAACCTAGTAAAATAGAGGTCTCATTCCATACAAAAGGGGCCTGACCCCAGCTTATTTCACCGAATTACTAATTCATATTTAATATTTAATAGTTAATAATTAATATTTAATATTTTTAATTGTTATTTGATAATAATTTATGCTTAATAAATAATAAATAATTATTAATTTATAAAAATAGTTACGATTACATTCAAAATCTTTAATATTAATTAATTTTTAATATTCATTTTTAATATTTAATTGTAATAAAATGTTGTTGATAGAAATAATTATACATTATTAGAAATTTTTTTGTAAATAATCAATGTACTATAAATATTATATAAGAAACTAATTATTCATTAATATTTAATTATTAATTTTTCAAAAATAAATATTAATAAATATTTAATTTAATGTTAATATAAAAAAATAAATAATAATTACGAACTAATATTAATTTTTTAATAACATATAAATGAAATAATTTTTTTTAATTTTTAATAATTAACATTTACAATTTACTCATTATAAAGGTCTAATATGTAATGAAAAGTACTAAATAATATAAATGAATAAATAAATTTATTAATTGAGATTAAAAAAATTATTTAATAATTAATACTTAATATTTGATAATAAATATTTCTTTATTTTTAACAACAACAGCTCTTATTATATTGATAAAATGGGGGGAACCCAAGAAAAGAAGGAGAGAGGCCCACTTCCGTGAGGATAAAGAAGAGTCTGGGGGTCTAAAGTAATGAAGACTGAGGGAGTCTCCCATGATAATACTCGCACATTCTGAATGAAGAGAGCCGGTGCTAGAGTAGGATATGAAATGAGTATCAGCAGATGACCATATTTCTGAATATTCTGTAACCTTGTTTCCCAATATCCAATAATAGAAAAGACTTATTTGATTGTTGGTGAGGGACCTACATCTCTAGATCTGATACATTTTTTACCATGGGCTAGCATAGTGACCTTTTAGGGAACTGTACACAATCATAGAATCAGATTCAGCCTCAACTAGGTTGATATTCTTCACTGTGAAAAATTTAAGACTTGTAATTAAAGTTCATACCTTTTCCTAAAATGAGTATCTTGTACCAAAGTAGGAAGGGAAAGAAGCAAACATGAAACCTCTTGAGTACCAAATAATATTGCCACCCCTCATGGCACCCATGACATATGACTCGTCCGTATTGAGTTTCAACCCTATTTTTGGTGGCCTCAAACATTTACCTTGACTGTGAAAAATAGATATTTGGACACCATAAATCTAATACCAATCTTTCAAAAAATGTCTAAAGGATAGAGTATCCTACCACATTTTCAAAAGAGCACCAAGGTCCAAAGCCAGAAACCTCAATATAGATACTAGAGCCAACCTCAAGCAGGTAGACCCTCCTGCCACAGTTTTTTCTTTCCTCCCACAAACACTAGTATCCAATCACAATTTATTTATAATTAATAATTAATTAAAATTTTATAATTAATTCTATATAATAAATAAGAAATAAGAAATAATATTTAATATAAAATATTTAATAATATTTCCACTAATTATCAATGTTCACCAAAACCGTGGTAGTAGGTTCACCTATTACAATGGTTGACCATAATATAGAAATAGGTGATACCTATTTCCATAGTCTATAGGAGTTGTTATAAAATGTTTTTACATCAACCTATATAGAAGACTATCAACTAGTTGTTTCATTTCCACAATTTTAATCAGTCATGGAAAAGAAGTATGGTAATGGGTTTAATTTATAGTAGTGGTATATCCCTTTGAAAATTTACTTTATATCATAATTATTGATGTTTTATAATTTTGATTCCACTTTTATGAAGTTGTATTTTTTGTAAGAAATTAATCCAATATGACATGAAAAAGAAGCTTGGTGTAGATGAAGAGATTCCAAGTAGTTATTCCATGCCTATAAAATTATTCTTGGAATATAATTAAGTAGTTTTGAAAATAAGACCATGAAAATGTTTATTTTCTTCATGAATTTATTGGAGATTATGATAAGGTAATTTATTCATTCATGAGGAGATTTGAAAAATTCTATAATTATTTTTGAAGAATAATTCAAAGAATAACGAATTCCATGAGAAAATATTTTATTTTTTCATGAAGAATATATTCATAAATATGATTCATTTTGAACTTTTCATATTTCTTAAGACATGTGCAAGTGATGGATGGAGAAGACACATTTTCTACAAAAGATGAATTGAAGGACATGAAATATTCATATAATTTCATAAAGAGAATTATGGAGACAATGAAATATTTTATTTTTCCTGAAGAATCTATAAATAATAATGTTGAGAATGTCTTGGTATTATTTTATATACATAGAAATCATTTTAAGTATATTTAGGATGGGACATTGTAACAACTTGACTGGGCTTCAACTAAACTAGTGCCTCGAGCCAATTCATCACAATCCCTCAAGAATTCTTCCATGTACACCAGAGGATGCAAAATTCTAGAGAGAGTATAAAGGTGGTACAATGGGGTGACTATTTTCTCATATTAGAGTGAAAAATAGAAATAACTAGATATCATCCATAAGAATAATAAAAAATGTGCATAATAAATAAATAAAATGAATTGGAATATGATTCAATAATAAATAAAATACTATAAAATCCTTGACAACCATGTCATGCATACAAAACTGATCGCCCACTAGGATGATCACATAAAAAAGAGTATATAAAAGAAACTATTATAAAAGTATAAGGTGATACTATTAACTCCAATATAGACCACAATTGATGATGCTCGAATCGGAGAACGGACGGAGGAACGGTGGATCGTCGAATATCCACGGATTCCCTACGCTCTCGGACGAAGAAGCTGGAGAAGAAGACCTTTTTGTCGATTAGGCGCAACCCCAGTCCGTTTAATGAAAAAAAAAAGAAAGTACACGGTGTTTACTTTTAAAGTACACGACGTGTACTAGGTATTTCCGTACTCTGCCAAAATCTACCTCCATGTCACCCCTACACACAGTGTGTGTGGCCTGGACACGGCCAATACACGGCTCCGAGCGGAAAAAGAGTACACGACGTGTACTTCAAAAATTTCCAGAAACTCCATTTTTCTAAAAAACTCTAGAAAAAGGAAAGATATACCTGAAATGAAGATCCAGGTTCTTACAAACTTCCCCCTTAAAGAAATTCATCCCTGAATTTCCCTAGCGAGGAGTAGAAGAAGAAACCCCGAACAGCTCTGGCCACTGCGATCGAACATCAACCTCGCTCTCCCAGGTTTCTTCTTGTACTCGCCCATGCGGCTAAAGTACCCTTACTAAAGGAACAGTCCATCCACAGAGAACCTTCATACTGCGATCGAAAATTTGGATGGGATGCTCCTCAAATGATGCATCTTCTTCGAGCTCAACCTCCTCAGGTTGGAAGACATGATATGGGTCTGAAAAGTAACATCGGAGCTGAGAGACGTGGAAGACGTCATGCATAGCCCAGTGCCTCTGGGGTAGCTACAAAAAATAGAAAACTAGCCCAACTCTCTCCAAAACCTCAAACGGCCCAACGTACTATGGTGAAAATTAACCCTATCTTTGAATCCTCTTGTTCCCCAACCTCGGTGCAACACGCAGGAAAACCTGATCTCCGAACTCGAACTCCAGGGGTCGTCTCCACTGATTAGCACATGACTTATGCTGAGACTGTGCTATAGCCATCCGCTTCTGAATCAGCTCTATCTGCTCTGAGGTCTCCTAAACAAGACGAGGTCCTAGAAAAGGTTCCTCTCCTACCTCCAGCCAGCATAAGGGTGATCGGCATGGCCTACCGTACAAAGCCTCGTAAGGTTCCATATGAATGGTCGCATGAAAACTATTTTTTTAGGAGAAATCCACAAGAGGTATATGATTCTCCCAAGAACCGCTGAAGTCTATAATGCAAGATTGGAGCATATCCTCAAGCACCTGGATAGTGTGCTCGGACTGGCCATCAGTCTGGGGATAGTATGCTGTACTCAAAAGTACCTGTGTACTCAAAGCCTTCAAAAGTCCCTACCAGAACCGAGAGGTAAAGCGCACATCCCTGTCTGAAATAATGGAGTGTAGAACTCCATGTAGATGTACAATCTCTCGGATGTACAACCGTCCCAGATCATCAACACTGAAGGTCTCCTTGAGTGGAAAGAAGTGTAAAACCTTCGTAAGCCTGTCGATGAAAACACAAACAACATCAATCCCCCGAGGTGACCTCGGTAACCCGATCATGAAGTCCATCGCAACATCGTTACACTTTCACTCAGGAATGGTTAACTATTGTAAATCCCTGATGGTCGCTGATGCTCTGCTTTCACCTGCTGATAAATAGAACATCTCATGACAAAACCAGTAACATCTCTCTTCATAACTGGCCACCAGTACTGGAGGTGTAGGTCACGATAGATCTTGGTGATGCCAGGATGAACTGCCCAAACTGAGTAATGAAAATCCCTCATCATCTCCTTGTGTATGTCTGCGGGCACCCATACGCGTCGCTGGAAATGAAAGATCTCATCCTCGCTCACTGTCCATCCAGGAAGAGGGTCCCCTCCTGACACACTCTCCCTTAGGACTAAGGCCTCAGAATCTGATAGCTTCCTCATTCATACCCACTCAAGAAGTGTATAGGTAACATCTACAGAAGATAGGACAGTCTGTCCTTTCCTGTCGTGCACTACCAAGTGCATCTCATAGAATAGTTCCATAAGCTTCCACTCACTGCTGGCCTCTTGAACTGCCTGAATCTGAGTTCATCTGCTCAATGAATCTACTACTACATTGCACTTTCTCGGTGTATTGGTGAGCTCGATGTCAAAGGACTAAAGATACTCAACCCACCTACACTACCTCAGATTCAGATCATGCTGAGTGAAGATATACTTGAGACTCTTATGGTCAGTGAAAACCAAAAAGTGCTCTCCCAAAAGGTAGTGTCTCTAGCAGCGTAAGGAATGAAAAACATATGCCAGCTCTAGATCATGTGTAGGGTAATTCCTCTCGTGTGGCCTCAACTTCTAAGACCCATACAGAAGACTCCATCTCCCTACATAAGCATAGCTCCTTGCCCAATACCTGATGCATCACAGTAAACAGTATAGATCTTGCCCAGCTCTGGAAAGACTAGTATCGGTGCTGACATCAACCTCCCCTTCAGATCCTGAAAGGCTGACTCACAAGAATCTAACCATAAAAACTTTGCCCCTTTCTCAGTCATACCTGTCAATGGTGCTTCTAGGAGCAAAAATTCCGGAATGAAGAGTCTGTAGTATCCAGCCAGCCTTTGGAAACTCCGTACCTCAAAGACGTTCTTCAGCTTCTCCAAAAAAAATACAACACTCAATATCTCTGGGTCCACAGATAATTCAGCCTCTGAGATGACGTGACCCAAGAAGTGAATCTGATCCATCCAAAAGTGGCACTTCGAGAGTTTAGCATAAAGCCGATTCTCTCTCAGCATACTCAGAATGATCTCAAGATGAGTGGCATGGTCATGTCAAGTACAAGAGTACACCAAGATATCATACACAAAGAACATGATGAAGGAGTCTAAGTATGGATGGAACACTCGGTTCATCAGTGCCATGAAAACCGCAGGTGCGTTCGTGAGACCGAACAACATGACTGTATAATCGTATAGGCCATACCTACTACTGAAGGCTGTAAGAGGTATATCAGATTGTCTAACACACAACTGATGATAATCAGACCTCAATTCCATCTTCAAGAACACCTGAGCTCCTCGAAGTGGATCAAAGAGGTCATCAATCTTTGGTAAGGGATATCGGTTCCTGACTATCTACTGGTTCAGCTTCAAATAATTCACACAAAGCTGAAGGGTGTTGTCTTCTTTCTTTGCAAATAGGATAGACGAACCCCAAGGAAAAGTACTGGGTCGGATGAAACCCATTGCCTTTAACTCTTCCAACTACTTCTTGATATCCAACTATTCAGGTGTAGCCATCCTATAAGGAGGAATGGACACCGATGCCGCTCCTGGCACGATCTCAATCGAGAAGTCTACCTCACGCTATGGAGGCAAACCTAAAAATTCCTCTAGAAAAACATCCCTGAAACGATCCACCACTGGGGGAACGTCTAACTGTGAAGTCCCCTGGTCATCCAAATACATACTGGTAATCTAGGCTGTAACTCCTCCTAGGCCATGATGCTCTGGTCCAGTTCTACCCACCTGGACATCCCACTCGCCTCTATGAAGAAAAGATCCACCCTATAATGATACGAAGATCACCCTATGGCGATAGCAATCGACGAATACCTGGAAAGGAACCGACAAGTCCATCCCGAGAATGAAGTCATAACCCGACATCTCTAGAACATAGAGGTCCCATATGAAATGACACCCTGCAACCTCAAGAGGGAACTCTCTGCACTGGCGTACGATAGATGTCCTCATTCCCGACGGCATGTCAAGAGTCAACAAGTCGGCAGACGAAAAGAAGCAGAGCCCAAGGCTCTCCACAACCGCAACAGAGATAAAGCTATGTGATGAACCTCTATCAAAAAGAGATGAAGATAAAACTGAGGCTACTAAGATCATACCTCGAACTGTAGAAGGGTCGGGATCCTGCCCATGATAGGAATGCTCCACAGAAAAAGTTTGGCCTACACCACAGCCCTGCGCCCCTAGCTGACTGCTTTGAGCTGATCCACTCTGTTGTCACTGATGACCTGGTGTCTGAACACCATCGTCGTGACCTCCACCTCAGCTTGAATAGCCGGAAGAACTCCAGTTCCCAGACTAGTGGGAAACTAGTGAAGAATCTCCATAACGCGGGATCATAGAGGAACCCCTAACACTAGCTGAAGGTGAGAAGATGTGACAGAATCACTGAAGATGGCCCATCATGTCGTAATATTGGCACCCCATACGATCTCTCTGGCACTGAGGCCTAGTATGCCAACTACTACAGCAATGGTAGCATACAACCTAGATTCCAGAAGATGCAATCCGTGAACCCTGATCTCCTAGAGAAGACTCTCTGCGACGCTTCCTACTGTTTTTAGGAGGAACACCTACTCTGGATGTCGAATTACCCTGGCTCACTACTCCAGAATCCCTCAGATTGCGCTTAGTAATCAGTTCCTAGTTGACGATGGAGGATATCGAAGTCAACTGGAAGATATTCACCTAGGAACAGATCTCCATCCTGAGACCATCCTCATACTTCCTAGCAAGGAACAACTCATCACATGCTCGGATCGGTGTGAAACACTACATCTCCGTAAAATGGGATGAGTACTCCATAACAGAAAGAGTACCCTACTGCAGACTGATAAAATCCCGGGCTTGATCGGCCCTTAGGGTCTCCGGATAGAAGTAGTCATAGAAAGTGCACCGAAACTCATCCCATGACATACCCTGTTGGCGTCCTGACTATGAGATCACCTCCCACCACCTCTTGGCGGTCTCCCGGAGCATATAGGTGGCCAGCTTTACCCTCTTCTCTAGGTGTATCTCCAGAGGCTCAAAGATAGTCAGGGTGGCCTCGAAATATGACTCTGCAGCATGCGGTCCACCATCCCCTGAGAAAGTAGGAGGATGCTGCTACTGAAAAACCCTCATCAACTCAGCCATCGACGGGGTAGGAGGCGACGCTCCCTGAAAAGTCTACAAATTCCTCAGGAAGTCCTCCATGAACTGCATATTGGTGCCTGCAACGAGTATAACTGCTGGTGCCAAGGTTGGAAAAGCAAGAGGATCAGCAGGAGGTCCCTGATCAGCCATTTCCAGTGTCTGGTCACTGTCTTGCAACTGACATATGACCGGAGGACCTCTCAGAGGAATATCTTTGAAAGGTCAAAAGCACACCTTGGATTAGGATTTACAAAGACTGAAAACACATGAGTACAAAATGGGTACAGGATAAAGAAACTATCATGTTTTACAAAACACGACTACACGACATGTATAAAAACTACATGACGTGTCTTCTTTATCCATTAACATGGGTGTATACTCCTTCCACTATTGGTCATGTAACACCCCAAACTACACGGCATGTTGTTCCCACACACGACGTGTACTCGAATTCTAAACCCCTACCCGAGTCTCCTTACCCGACTAACCCACACGGTCCAACTAACCCCAGACTACATGGCGTGTTCCCTAGGAACACAGCGTGTATTAGAAACATTCTCGGCGGCCCGTTTTTCTAGCTACACGGCCGTCTACACGGCTTCGATTACACGGCGTGTTCCGAACAAACACGACATGTATAGGAGAAGATAACACCGACCCGTGTTGTTCGTGACATGGCCAGGTACCTGGGACAAAACTACAATGCGTTCCTTGTACCCACACAGTGTGTTCTACTCGAGATTCCCCGGCCCGTGTTTTTATTGACACGACCGGGTACACGGCACTAAACTACACGGTGTGCACCTACCTTACACGGCGTGTTACAGAAGATATTTTCACGACACCGTGTTTCTGCTCACATAGTCAGTGACACAGCCTAAAAACTGCATAGACAGTATCCAGAAAGTACACACTGTGTATTCTGGGTTTTTCTGCATAGTATCTTAGAAACTTAACAGTAGCCCAGAAACATTGAAAACAATGAAAATAGGTGCCAAATTCCGATCCGTGAGGGCCCATACTCCCCGCGAAAAAAATCTTGGAATCTCTTACAATCATGTACAAGAGAAAATAGGATTATGATCCACCAACATCCAATTCAAGAGGGCCCATAACACCTCAAGAATCAAAATTTGGTGTTTATTTAAGCAACGTACAACACAATAAATTTCTCTATCACAACAGCAGGGATTCTATCAAGTATCTATCACAACAACACACATAATCTACACAGAGTCTATCACAACAACATGCAATCACTAATGAACCCTAGATGGCATGAAATGAATGCATGGCATGTGATTCCAAACAAGTTCTTGTATGATGCATGAGATGGAATACCCTCATCTCATCGGGTTACGATAGAAATAGAACCATAATATCAAAATAATAACATCACAAAGCATGGTGAATCACTCTAGGTGAAATCATATCAACAGTGAAAACTCAAAACCAGAAAACACCATTAACGAGGTAGTATGGATTTTCCCTGTACACGGGTTAGCCACTCCTGGGCACATCTTATTACAAAGTACCAAATCTGTCTTATCCATGGATAAAGTCTCCAAACAGTAACTCAAGAGAAATGAACCTGCCTCTGATACCACTTTGTAACATCTCGGTTCCGGAAGACACCTAGAGGCGCCCCGTACTCGGTTGGTCACATGGCCTCAAGTTCATTTCCCCAAACGCCAGAGGCTGCTGACTAGCAGCAAGGGCCTTGGGTGTGATAGTGGGGAAACTAAGCCCTCATAGGAAGAGTACACAACAGAAATAGATAAAAATGCAATAGTGAAATTAGTGAATAACCAACAATAATAAATAGTGGAAAAATAAATCAACAAACCGAAGCACATATGTATATATGAAATGATGCAAGATAAAACTCTAGGAAATCATCCAAAAAAGTCACGATGATGAAAACACCATAGTACCAAAACAAGTAAAAAAAAGTAAATAGCTCCTTAGCATCGCAAGCCAATGCTCGGTCTCATGCTCTCCTGGTCCTAGAAATCAAGTACCAGAAGTTGAAGGGCGCTTGCCCTTGTGTATACCTGCAACAACATAGTCTGTTTGGGCCCAAAAGCATGGCCCAAACAGGGTGTGAGATAAAATACCAGTAGGAAACCACCAGAAGATCTATGCCTAACAGTCAATGAGTATATGGTAGGTAAAAGTACAGTAAGAAGTAAACAACAACAGTAATGCAACAGGCAGTAAACAGGATGATACACAACAGCAATCAACCACAACAACATCAGTAGTGAAACAAACATCTAACAAGCAGGAAACCCTCTGCGAAGTACTCACATCCATCCCCACTGGTCCTATCCAATAAGTACCACAACCCTCTGGGCATTTCACTTAGCCTAACCCCTTTGGTTGGTCATACGAAATTATGAGACTCTCTGGGAAGCTCACTCGGTCAATTCCCCTTATAGTCTAGGGTAGTCAGGGACTCTCTGAGGAAGATCACGTTGTCTAACCCTCTTAGACCCAAGGTCTAGAGACTCTCTAAGGAAGCTATCTCGGTCAATTACTCCTATATCCTCAGGTATACCACAAACTCTCTGAGGAATCTCACCCGGTCAATTCCTCCTCTAGCCTGGGAAGGGTCTTAAAAAGAGATCAAACAATGTAAGACTCTCTGAGGATGCTCACTTGGTCTACCCTCCTGTAGTCTAGAATATCTGAAGGCACTCTGGGAAGCTCACTCGGTCTATCCCCTATGGCCTATAATG
This sequence comes from Viscum album, assembly GCA_963277665.1. NCBI lineage: Eukaryota > Viridiplantae > Streptophyta > Magnoliopsida > Santalales > Viscaceae > Viscum > Viscum album. The sequence continues at coordinate 2,019,526,986 of OY728138.1, forward strand.
TCTAAGACATACTGAGGAAGCTCACTCAGTCTACCCTCCTGTAGTCTATAATGTCAAAGAATCTCTGGGAAGTTCAATCGGTCTATCCCTTAATAGTCAATAGCACCAGGTTCTCTCATCCCCGTTCCATTCAGTGCATAATAATGATATAAGGCCAAAGTACACCTATAAAGATACTTGGCTAACCAAAGTACATCTACGGAGCTACTTGGCTAGACAGTCGACAAGGCAACAAACATGTTATGAATTTCACTCCAACCTATAATCACAAAGCATGGAAATATGTGTAAAATCCAAAGGTAAACGACAAACAAAAGGTCGTAAACATAAAAAAAGCATGGAAAAAACATCAAATCACAACAAGGCATCCTCTAACATGATCAATTTACCTGTACGCAAGCATAAAAGAAAGGCATGAAGGCAAAAAGGGCAAAAAGGTAAACACGCAATACCCCGTTCATGGGTATTGGTATAATTTTCACATAAAACTCAAAGGCATTGAAAGATAAGGAACAAACCACATACCTTGATCCTAGGAGATCGATATAATTGAACCACGATGACTGATTCTCCCTGGAACGTCATAGATCTGAGAAGACTCACAAAACCCTCAACCAACGATATCTTGAGAAGGAGGAGGAATTAGAAATCAAGGATCATGAAGGAGGAAGAACTCAACACTGTGATTCCAATGCAAATGACCATGCTCGAATCGAAGAACAAACGGAGGAATGGTGGCTCTTCGATGATCCGTGGATACTCGGTGCTCTCGGACGAAGAAGATGGAGAAGAAGCCCTTTTCGTCGATTAGGTGCGACCCTAGTCCATTTAATGAAAAAAAGAAAATACACGGTGTGTACATGTAGAGTACATCGCGTGTACTAGGTCATTCCATACTCCGCCAAAATCAGCCTCCACGTCCCACCTACACACCATGTGTGTGTCCTGGGAATGGCTAGTATACAGCTTTGAGTGGAAAGGGGGTACACAGTGTGTACTCAGAAAGTACACGGCGTGTACTGAAATTTTTTCTAGAAACTCCATTTTTCTCAAAAACTCCAGAAAAAGGAAAGACATACCTAAAACTAAGATCTGGGTTCTTACATTGCAGATGAATCATTTTACATTTGAGAACTTTTTCTTACCCTTGAAATCACGTACTTGGTGTTCTTTTCCTCCACACTTATAACAAACTCCCATTTCCTTCAATCATTTAACAAGGTGATTATTTCAACATTTATCACACATGGGAAAATCCTTCTTTCCCCTATTCCCTTTATCCATCTTTCTCTCTACCATCCTTTTCATCTCTTGCTTCCCTTTAAAGCCATATGACTCTGATAATTCATTAATTATCTTACCAAAACATGATATTATTTCTTTATATTTTGATAATACATGGGAGACTATTTCCCATATAAAGTTTGGGTTAATACCATGAATGATATGACCCTTCTTACTCTTTGGATCATACATATGGCTGGAGTTCACATTACTTCTACTGGGAACCATTTCTAAACAATGGAATACACTAGGTCAGTTTATGAACCATAGTTCATAATTCAAAACATTTAAAATACCTAATGTAAATTGAAAAGTTTATGGATATAATCCATAATCACAAAAATGTTTTCTTTTAGGAGATATATACTCAAAAACCCTTCATACTGGTTTGTAATGGAAATGAGAATTATCCTAAGAATATCCCCGGGAGTGTCGTAACCAAAAGTTCCACGAGGCTAGTTGTCATGCACCAGTTTCCATTCGAGTCCAGCTCAAAGCGGCATTTTCAGGTTTTACCCCTAGGTACATTTGTGCCAGAGCCGCCTCTATCTTCTCATATCTAGACAGGCATGTATTGCTTTGAAAACTCACAAAATCTCTACAGTACCAAAATGTTAGGAAGTTCTTCTATACTAATCCTCAAAGTCTATCTTAGGGTAATGTGCTCTAATCAGAGTTTATCTAAATCTAGTTTCCAAGGTTATTGCTAAACTTCTTCTGATATCATCTGTAAGGACCTGAACCTAGTTACCCAGAGTTGGTGAATTATTTTAATACATTGGCATGATTATAAGGAATCAAGTCCCGAAGGACTGATCGGTTTAGTACTCTTGGAAAATAGATTACATACATGAATGTTACATTACACTTTATAATATACCACACAATATAAATAATACATTATGAACTGTATTATTCCTTTAGCATAACCTTGCATATCAATCACAATACACTACATGGAATCCTGGGAAAAATAAAACATAAAAAGGGGTGAGTTCAAATGCTCAATAAGGGTAAGAAATACAGCAGAAGATAACATAAATATTAAGCATGATGAATAATTGAAACCACATGACTTTACCAATAATAAAAATGAATACTTTTATGGAATGAGTATGAGATGAGTTAATAATTCCATAATAAAACATAATAATGGGTATTCTACTAGTCGAATGACCACATGAACCATCAATATTATTTTCATAATGAAAGAATGTATAATACCAGAATTTAATTTCTATGTCAAGGCTTCGTGCCAGGACGTATGGGTTAACTGTAACTAGACCCAAACCTGGAGAGCCTCTATAACCAGACATCATACCGGAGAGCCTCTGTAACCAGACACCAACCTAGTGAGCCTCTGTAACCAGACTCCGTCCCGGAGAGCCTCTGTAACCGGAATCTATCCCAGAGATCCTCTATATCCAGACTCCAACCCATAGGATCTGCTGTAACTGGACATCAACCCAGAGGGCTTACATTTATCGGGCCCCAACCTGGAACATACTATTGGAAGACATTCATCATAATAAAAGGTTGAAATATAACATAAACATTCGTATTAAAACTTGCATATGAAATGAAAATACTCTAAACATAAACCATGAATGGTATACGAATAGCACATCCATAGTCAAACATATCACCAAACCTTCAATAAAATATATAAGTTTTGTATCATAATAAACCAACTTCAAATAAAATTAGAATCCATCAAAGGATGTTGACATAAATGAAATCAAAACCTTTTTTTAGAGAAATATCTATTTCTATTTTGAAATCATTTAAGAGTCACATAATTATAAAGAAAACATTTATTTTGAAAATATTCTTATAAGCTTGTAAGGGAATCTTCAACGATTTTATAATGGTGGAAAATATTCACACCCACCGTTTAAGATACAAAAAGACATTTCTTACCTTAATTTTTATGAAAAGGTTATAAAGGACCTCGTTTGGAAAATGACGGAAAGATTCCTTTATAAAAATCTTATAAAAATTAAAAAAGGGTATAAATTACTTTAACCAATAGTCTAGAAAATAATAAGAATTTTTTGAAATACATTTTTAAGAAACATGGATATGGATGATAAAGAGGTTCCAGTAGATAATTACATATAAATAACCTCAGATAATGAATAGATTGTGAAATTAAGCCTTACCTCGTCATAATCAATTAAGTCGTATGAACAATAGTCAATGACCACTAAATGAATCCCGTATTATCATGAATATAAAGAGAATCATGATAATATATATCAAATGGTAGTACAAAATACACCACATGCAATAAATAGGGGTTGAACAATGGAAATCTCCCGAAATCAAAAGTGAGATAAAAAACCCCTTACCTCGTGTCCGACTTGACCCGTTCGTTCTTTAATATCATGAATAATAACATAAAGTTAATTTCTAATTGCTTAAGACCCTTTTTAAAGTTTATTATACCTTTTATATCACTTATTACCATGTTATAAACATTATATAATCATTTAAGTTAATAACGTTTGTTTTGACGATTTTTGGCACTTGAGTCAAAGATGAACACATTATAGTTACAACTTGTTCACATGGTCAAATGTTAATTATATCCAGAATGATATTAATGATTTAGATATCATATATATCATATATATTCAAGATATACATGTATTTATAATAGTACATATCATTTTGGGGTAAGAATGAAAGGCACCGTTCATGGAGACGGTAAGTCGTACGTACACATGAACATTACTTTCATTTAAATTTCTTATTTTAATGGAATTAAAGAATAATGATACATAGGTATATTATAATTATAGTATAATATCATATATTATATCATTAACTCTATCATTTATACATCCTACATATGGTATTAATGAGTCATATGACTTTGAGGGGGTGGTAGTCCGCACATCCTCAAATGAAATTATCACGTTTACCCATAATTGAAACCGTTAAGGTATGCTATAAAATAAAAATACAGAAGAATGAATAAAAAATAAAAATAATATATATCATATATAAATACAATTCCATCATAATGGCCACCATTATAGGTGGTAGGAGGTAATTGAACAATCATCTTTTCGTGAGGTGTTAGTTTTCCATCCATAGAAACATTATGTTCTTCACCAATTAAATGGAGGTGTGTGTAAGTGTAATTGGAATAATTCTCATAAAACATCCCAGTATATTTAGGATATTGGTGTTATTATAAAAGAAAGTAATAAAAAGATTTTAGGGTTTGAACAAGTAAAATAAAATAAAAGAACTTTAGAGAAACAGTTACCTTTAATGTTGGTAACTTCCTTTGGTTTGAACCCAAATGACTTCTTGAAGTGCCTTCTTCCTAATGTAATGCTTCGAGGAGGAGGAGATGGATGTAGGGAGATTAATTTTTCAGTGTTTGGGTGACCCTAAAGGCTTGAGAGGTGTGAGGAATAGGTTATAAGTTTCCTCTTTTTATAAGGGGGAGGAGGGGCTCTTTATAAAAGTGTGAAAATATTATTTTATTATATAATGGTGTTAAGTTTCTAAAGGTAAGAAAATTGTTATAGTTGAAGATAAGATGAATCATGTTAGAAATAGAATCATTCAATAAGAATTGGACATGTTTTGGATATTATTTTAATATTTATAATCTAATTAATTTAAATTATTAATTAATGAGGTTAATACAGCATCATAATTGTCTCATAAATAATTTAATATATTAGATGTCTAAAAATTATAAAAAAATACCATGATGTATAAAATATCATTAACTTTCCAATGAATATTTATCGTAAAAAATTTTACTTATGTAACCCCATATAAAAATTAATTACGTAAAGATTTTTGTTTATGTCAATTTTTCCTTAACATTAAATTAATTAATCTAAAGTGTCAATATCAATCATAAGTAGCTCCATGAGGTCTCAAAATAGACCCAAGTATGCCCATGGTCGGAAATTACTCATAAAATAAGGTTAGTACATGTGTTAATGTAATTTGGAATTATTACAATCTTATTTTTACATTGAATTACCTTATTTACCTTTAACAACGGTAAATAAATGTCCACATTCACTATTCACCAAAAATTATTCTCATCTTATTGAACCAAATTTTACTTACTAACAACAACTATGTATGTCGGATTTTCGAAATTCAATTCACAGAAGTCGTAAAATTTCATTCAAATGAAAAAGTCATTTTTTTAACTACTACCAAGTGGTTTCACTATTCATCAAAAATTGAATTTTTCCAGAAAATTACCAAAATTTATCCTAAGCTATATTTAATATTTGGAATTAAAAAATGATTTCTATTTTCATAAATTCAAAACATATAAGTTTCATTAATTAATATAAAATTAATTCCCGTTTTTAAAACAAATAAAGTGTTTTAAAAAAACAATAACTATCAAAAGATTGATACTTGTTTATGTCCAATTTCAAAGTGAAATTAAATCCAATAAACAATATTAAATTAAATGGTAAAAATAAATTATAATTAAACTTGAAATCCAATTAAGAAGATAATCTAAGCATATAAATAAATTATATTAAAAGGCACTTTTGAATTAAAATACAATATTTTTCACTATTCATTAAGAAAATGAACTCTATCAGAAAAATTCCAAAAATTTACACAAAGTATATTTTGATGTCCCCATTCTAAATAATAAATTTATTTAGTCAAATTGAATATAAATAAGTTTCAAATATTTTATTTATAAAGGGTTCTCCATCAAAAGGCGGTAAAAGTGCATTTTAAAAAATATACTTCTTTTATCTGAAAAAAATTAATTTGTTTTTACATTATGTATAAGAAACCCATAATATGGATTCTAAAAGTATAAGGATTATATAAAGTTCAAAATTCAGTTAATTATATTCATAACCACTTTTGAACGGAAAGTTTTGTAAGTTCTAGTGCACTTGAACTCGGTGTTGTGTGTAGTGGAAGTTATTGAATTATGTTGAAGAAATAACGTATTAGGAAACCTTGGGGTGTTACATTCTTCCCTCCTTAAATAAATTGCATCCTTGAAAATTGAAATTGTTCTTCAAAAATAAAAGGTTGAAAATAGAAAATACCTTTGTGGGAAAACCCATATCCGAAATTGGGTTAATAAATTTTAGTCTTAATAAGAGGAAAAGGGGAATGAAATAGTCACCAACAAATTATGATCTTGATTAATAAAACATTGGTGGAAATTAGAGAAACATAATTAGAGCTAAAACATAAATATTTATAGGGAGCGATTGAGGTAATCAATCAAAAATAATTATTGAATTGAGGGCCTCAAGGCCATCAATATATGATGATTTAAGATATCATTGGTTCAACAAAACATAAGGTATTAGGATAACACGTTTTTAGTTTTAAGATCCCTTACCAAAAGTTTGAGAATTAATTTATACATAGAATAAGTGAAGAAAAAAAATATACTTGACAAGTAGAGTTCCATCCTTTAACTAATGTGTACCACAAAATCATATTTCACTCTAAAAGATAATAGAACTTAAAAAAATATTCTAATTATCTTATTCTTATAGGGTTCAAAAAAAATGAATTTATAATTCATCTATCAGACCTTTAAGAAAACTAAATTATTAAATCTTGGACATCATGTGGGCCAGTGGTAGGTGATACACCTTTCTCACCCTTCGGTTGTGGGTTCAAGTCTCGCGGCCTTGCTGGATGCAAAGGGTTGTCGCCCAACCTCTGTGTTGTCCTTTTTATGGAAATCCAAAAATAATCTCAAACTAAACGTATCAAAAATACTTCTGTCCAAACCAATATTACAAAATTTATAAAGAAGTTGAACACAATGAAGATCATCTTTTCTACATAATAACATGTGAACACCATCATCATGTATTCTTTTAAAATATTGCAACATCCAGAATTACCATAAAAATTTATTGATTACATTCATGCTCCATTATTCATTATAGAATACTGGATATACACCTTCTATCCAAAATTTTTGTAAACTTCAACATGATGGAATATAAAAATCATTAATCAGTTTCAAGGAAGTCAATAATATCCAATATAATTTATCCAAATCGACCATCTCTTATTCCAAAATAACTACCTCATTTTCAGGACCATATTGAGGATTACCTTTCCTTCAACCATGTGTTTTCCAAAAAGTATAGCTTACTATTAAGTCACTTTTCATAGAACCATATAATCTCAAATCCATAATAAAATAGTACTGAAGTACAATCCTTATTTATATCCATAATTCATATAACCAGTATACTATAGGTACAACACTCAAATGAAATAATTATATACTAAAAAAAATAACACTAGTTATTCATCTTCATCTGAGGTAGTATCATAACTTCATTATTATCCAATAACATCATTTCTGGTATACTCTTATGGCTTGGACATTGATTCGTGTAGTGTCTCAACACCTTGCAGATGAAGCATTTTACATTTAAAAACCTTTTCTTACCCTAGAAATCACATACTTGGTGTCCTTTTTCTCAACACTTATAACAAACTCCTATTTCCTTCAAGCATTTACTAAGGTGATTATTTCCACATTTAAAAAATATGGAAAAATCATTATTTCCCCTATTCCCTTTATCCATCTTTCTTTATACCATCCTTTTATTCTCTTGATTCCCTTTGAAGCCATAGGAATCAGAGAATTATTTACTTATCTTACTAACACATGATATTATTTCTTCATATGTTGTGAATACATGGGAGGCTATTTCCCTTCTAAATGTTGTCTTAATACCAATAATGATATGACCCTTCTTATTCGTTGGATCATATGTATTTTTGGAGTTCTCATATCTTCAACTAGGCACCATTTCTAAACAATGTCATACACTAGGTCAGTTTATGAATAACAATTCATAATTCCAAACATGTAAAGTACCTAATGTAAATTGAACAGTTTATGGATATAATCCATAATCACAAAAGTGTTTTATTTGTGTAGATATATACTTAGAACCCCTTTATAGTGGTTTGTAAAGAAAATGAGAATTATCCTAAAAATATAACTCAGGAGTGTCATAACCAAAAGTGAAGTAAGGCCCATTGTTGTGCACCATTTCCCATTCAATTATAGCTCATAGCGATGTTTTCGGGTTTTACCCCTAGGTACATCTGTGCCAGAGCTGCCTCTAGCTACTCGTATCTAGACAGGAAATTATTTCTTGGAAAACTCACAAAATCTCTAAAATACCAAAATTTTAGGATGTTATTCTATACTAATCCTTAAAGTCTATCTTAGGTTAATGTTCTCTAATCAGAGTTTATATAAATCTAGCATCCAAGGTTATTGCTAAACTTCCTCTGATACAAACTTTAACACCCTGACCCGAGTTAACTAGAGTCAGTGCATTATTTTAATACATTGACATGATTAGAAAGAATCAAGTCCCAAAGGACCGATCAGTTTAGCAGTATTGGAAAATAGATTACATATATGAATGTTACATTGCACATTATAACATACAACACAACATAAATAATACTCAATAAATTCCATTATTACCTTAGCTTAACCCTGTATATCTATCACAATACACTTCTTGGAATCCAGGAAAAAATAAAACATAGAAAGGGATGAGCTTAAAAACTCAGTAAGGGTAAGCTATACTGCAGAAGATAACATTAATATTAAGCATGGTGAATAATTAAAACCACATGCATTTACTAATAATAAAGTTGAATTCTTTTTTGGTAGGAATATGAGTTGAGTAAATAATTCCATAATAAAACATAATGATGGGTATTCTACTAGTAGAATGACCACATGAACCATCAATATTATTTTTATAATGAGGGAATGTATAATACAAGACTTTAATTTCTGTGTCAAGGCCTCATGCCCAGACCTATGGACTAACTGTAACCGCACCAAAACCCGGAGAGCCACTATAACCAGACTCCATCCCAAAGAGCCTCTGTAACCAGACTCCACCCCGTAGATCCTCTGTAACTGGACTCCATCCCAGAGAGCCTCTATAACCGGACTCCATCATGGAGAGCCTCTATAACCGAACTCCAAACCGGAGGGTCTTCTATAAATGGACTCCAACCAGGAGGGATTACTTTTACCAGTCCCCAACCCGGAATATACTAGTCCAATACATTCATCATAAGAAAAATGTTGAAACATAACATAAACATTCGTATTAAAACTAGAATATGAGATGTAAATAAATTAACCATAAACCATGAATTGTAAATGAATAGCACATCCATAGTCAAACATATCACCAAAACTTCAATATAATAAGGAATTTTTGTATCATAACAAATCAAATTCAAATAAACTTAAAATCCATCAAATGATGTTGAAATTGTTGAAATCAGAACCTTTTTTAGATAAGTACCTCTTTCTATTTTGAAATCATTTAAGGGACCCATAATTATAAAGAAAGAATTTATTTTGAAAATATTCTTATAAGCTTGTATGGGAAGCTTCAACGATTTTATAATGGCGGAAAATAGCCGCACCCTCTGTATAAGTTAAAAAAAGTCATTCTTTCCTTAGTTTTGTCAAAATGGTTAAAAAGGACCTTGTTTGGAAAATGACGGAAAGATTCCATTATAAACATCTTATAAAAATTAAAACAATAGTATAAATGACTTTAAACTATAGTCTATAAAATAGTAAGAATTTTTTGAAATAAATTTTTAATAAACATGGATGAGGATGATAAAGAGGTCCTAGTAGATATTATATATAAACAACCTCTGATAATGAAAAGATTGTGAAATTAACCCTTACCTCATTGTAATCAATCAAGTCGTATGAAAAATAGTCAATTAACACTAAATGAATCATAGAATATCTTGAATATAAATAGAATCATGATAATATATATCAAATGGTAGTACAAAATACACCACATGCAATAAATAAGGGGTGAATAATGGAAATCTCACAGAATTAAAAGTGACATAAGAAACCCTTTACCTCGTGTCCGACATGACCCGTTCATTCTTTAATATCTGGAATAATAAACTAAAGTTAATTTATACTTTCTTAATAAACTTTTTAAAGTTTATTATTCATTTTATATAACTTATTACCATGTTATAAACAGTATGTAATCATTTAAATTAATAATGTTCGTTTTGTCAATATATGGCACTTGAGTCAATAATGAATACCTTACAGTTACAAGTTCTTCACATGGTCAAAACTTCATTATATCCAGAATTATATTCATGATTTAGATATAATATATATTATATATATCCAGTATATACATGTATTTATAATAGTACATATCATTTTGGGGAATGAATGAAATGCACCGTTCATTGAGATGGTAAGCCGTACGTACGCATGAACACTACTTTCATTTATATTTCTTATTTTAGTGGAATTAAAAAATAATGATACATAGGTATATTATAATTATAGTATAATATCATATATTATATCATTTAATCCTTCTTTTATACATCCCAAATATGGTATTAATGAGTCATATCACTTTTAGGGGGTAGTAGTCCGCACTTCCTCAAATGAAATTATTGTTTTTACCCATAATTGAAACCATTAAGGTATAATAATAAATAAAAATACAGAAGCACGAAGAAAAAATAAACATAATATTTGTCTTATGTAAATATAGTTCCCTCATAATGTCCACCATGAGAGGCAGTGTGAGGTAATTGAACAGTCATTGTTTCGTGAGGCATTATTTTTCCATCCACAGAAACATTATGTTCTTCATCCATTTGATGGTGGTGTTTGTAAGTTTAATTTTAATACATATCATAAAAACATCCTAGTACATTGAGGATACTGGTGTTGTTATACAAGAATGAAATAAAAAGATTTTAGGGGTTGGATAAGTAAAATAAAATAAAATAAGTTAAGAGAAACAGTTACCGTTAATTTTGGTAACTTCCTTTGGTTTGAACAAAAAGGACATCTTGAAGTGCCTTTTTCATAAGGTAAGGCTTCTAGGATTAGGAGAGGGATGTAGGGAGATTAATTTTCTTGAGTTTGGATGATCCTAAAGGCTTGATAGGTGTGATGAATTTGATAGAGGTTGTCTCCGTTTATAAGGGGGAGGAGGGGCGCTTTAGGCAAATGGGAAAATATTATTTTATTATATAATGATATTCGGTTTCTAAAGGACCCAAAATCCTTATATTAGAATCTATGGTGAATAATGGTCGAAATAAAATCATCCAATAATAATTTTACATGTTTTGTATATTATTTTAATATTTCTAATCTAATTTATTTAAATAATTTATTAATGAGGTAAATACTACATCATTATTATGTAACAAATAATATAATTTATTAGATGTATAGAAATTATATAAAAATACCATGATGTAGAAAATCATGTTAGATTTCTAATAAATATTTATAGTAAAAAATATTACTTATATAACACTATATAAAAATTAATTACAAAAAGTTTTTTATTTATGTCAATTTTGCCTTAACTTTAAATTAATTTATGTAAAGTGTCGTCATCATTCATAAGTTTCTCCATGGAGTCCCAAAACTAACCCAAGGATGCCCATGGTCGGAAATTACACATCAAATAAGTTTATGACATGTGTAAAGTTAATTTTGAATAATTAGAATATTCTTTTTTACTTTGAATTACCCTATTTACCTTTAACCGCGATAAGTAAAAGTCAAACGTTACTCTTCACCAAAAATTATTTTCTTTTTATTGAACAGAATTTTACTTATTAAAAAAATCCATATATGTCATATTTTTTAAATTCAATTAACATAAGTTGTAAAATTTCATTTAAATGAAAAAGTCAGTTTATTTTAACTTCTATTAAGTGGTTTAACTATTCATCAAAAATTGATGTTTTTTAGAAAAATACAAAAAATTCATCCTAAGACATATTTGATATTACGAATTCAAAAATGATGTATATTTTTCTAAATTCAAAACATAGAAGTGGAATTAATTAATTTTAAATTAATTTGTGTTGTTAAAATAAATAGCGTGTTTTTAAGAAACAATAACTATCAAAAGATTGATACTTGTTTATGTCCAATTTCAATTTGAAATGAATTCCAATTAAAAAAATTTGATTAAATTGTAAAAATATTTTCTAATTATAATTTAAAACCAATTAAAAATATAATCTAACCATATAAATAAATTAGATTAAAAGGCACTTTTGAATTAAAATACAATATTTTACACTATTCATTAAAAAATGAACTTTATCAGAAAAATTCCAAAAATTGACACAAAGAAAATTTTAATGTCCCCATTATAAATAATAAAATTTTTTAGTAAATTTTAATATATATATGTTTCAAATATTCAATTTTAAAAGGGTTCTCCATTAAAAGGCTGTAAAATTACATTTTAAAAAAATACATCTTTTATCTGAAAAAATGAATTTGTTCTTAAATTATGTCTAAGAAACACGTAATAAGGATTATAAAATTATAAGGATTATATAAAGTTCAAAATTCTGTTAATACTATTCATAACTGATTTTTGAATGACTTGTTTGGTAAGTCGTGGTGCGTTTGAACTCGGTGTCGCATGTAGTGCAAGTTATTGAATTATTTTGAAGAAATAACGTACTTGGAAATCTTAGAGGATTTCAAATTATATATCTTTTAATCCTTATCAGGTCATTATAATCAATTTGATTCCCAAAATAGATATTAAAAATTTGTAATCCTTTGAACATATTCTCTTCAAAAACCCATCTTCTAATCACTTTTGTATGATTATTTTTAAATCACAATGTTAATGCCATTCGTATTTCAATTAGCAACTGTCATGGATTATTTTTAAGATAGTTATAAAGAATATATATTATATGGATAAAATAATTTTAAATATTTAATAATTATATCATATATAACTTTTTAACTTTTCATTCCATAGGGGATACAATTGCATCATTCAAGTGTATGATAAACTATCGTCTCACGAAGTAATGTGATTCACTTTTCACAAATGATTTACATGGAAGATAATAATGAAAAATATATGATATATATATGAAATAAAAATTATATTCCTCACATATTTACAATACTAAAAAATATACCATTTTCATTCTTTCCTTTTCACTCATAGAAATATGATAACGACATTGGTGTACATATGGATTACCGCATACATGAATCAATGTGACCCTTTAATTTCATCACCACCCCATGTAGATGATATTAATAAATATATATAGTTAAATATTATAATATTATTATTAATATATAAATATTAAATATTACTTATCTTTATCCAAAATAATTATTGAAAATTGTAACGTTTCTCATTTGTATGTATGTCCTTCCTTCTGCATGATCATTATATACGTCATTTATCATAACCAACATTATTGAATAGTCATAAAATAATATTTAATGTATATGTATGGTAATTATGTCATGAAAATTATTATTTATATGATGGAACCATGATAAATATAAGAGGAACAAAAATAAAAAAATCATAACACTTATGAAAAACAAAGTGATTATTTCATGAAACATAACCTTAACATGGAATTATTAATAAATGTGTAATAAAATGGTAATATGTAATATATATGGTACGATATATAAAATTATGGTTCCTTAATATATGTCTAATGAACATATATTTATTATACAGTTGGATATAATTTGCATGAATGATGTATATACCTATGATAAGTGATTTCAAGTCCCTCTTTTATTCATGGGAGATATATAAAAATTCACCACTCATTTATTTTTTTCTGTGTATATACTATCCAAGGAAGAGTTCTATCATAAATATCCTCCTTTAAATTATATTTTATGTTTCATTTGATATAATTATTTATTTTTTATTAAGATTCAAAATATCACTAATGTGTTAAGGGATTTATGCCACACTTTCCATTTATTTACGACACATGACTTATTCCCCACCTATTTCCTTAATGTGGGATGAATAGTTAAAATTATTGTATTTAAGATACTTATAGAAATATTAATTGTAATTTTCATATCCATTTTAGTAAATATATTTAAATATGTTTGTGGTTCAAATCATACCAAAGGAGTAATGGATTTTTGTATCAATTTTCCTTCTTTAAGACGTTTGTTATGTTATGTTCATTTCATAAAATATGCTGAGTATATACAACCCATTCGAATTCTAATTTTGTGAATTTATTTATTCTCATGATACAATATTTTTTATTAAATATTATTAATTCATGGGGATTTCAATTCAATGTTACCAATGTGGTAATGATTTTATGGTATAATTTCATTCTTTATTGGGATTGTTCAAGACATTGCATCCAATGATGAAATATTATGATCCGTTGATTAATAATATAATTAATTTTATTCCCATATGTTTATTTCATGAGAAAAAATTATAACCTTGATTTTATAATCTTTATTTACTCATGTTATCAAAATAATGTTTTTGAGAAAAATCTTATTTTTAGTCACTACCATTTTGCTTCAATAAAATTGACTTCTAAAAAATATTTCAAATTTTTTTAAACATTAATCACATGAATTATTAATAATGTTATTAATTTTATTCAAAAATTTTTATGTCATGAGAATAAATTTTTACCAAGATTTTATTTTCTTTATGTTCTCAAGTTATCGAAAGAATGTTTTTGAGAAAAATCATATTTTCAGTCATAACCATTTTACTTCCATAACACTGATTTCTAAAATTATTTCCATTTTTTTAACATATATAAAATGTATTATTAAATACATTTTTACCTAGGTTTAAATTTTAGTAAATTATTTAAGTTAATATTATGGTTTTTTTCCGAACAATTCATGTTATGATTTTTTCAAAAATGAGCAAAGATATTTTTTAATGTGTATAAAATGAATGGAATTTCACGCCGTCATTACCATTATTTTATTTGAAACACCCATTATAATAGTTCAACGTTATTTTCAATGAGAATTATTTCCGAAAAGTATTATGTTTTAAAAAAATTTAATGATTAAATGCTATTTTCCCCAGGAAAATTTTTAAATTATTATTAAAGATTCATTCAGAAATTTTAAATTTTATTTTAAAATAAAATGATATTGAAAACTATTCTTTTTTTAAAAAAATTATTTCCCAAGAAATGATATTTTCTTAAAAGAGTGATCCATTTTATCTCTCAATATTTTTTTACATCATTGATAATATACATTAATATTATTATTTTTTATAATGGATATCATTAAATCATAAAATTATTATTTTTTGTCAGGAAGGTTTATGAAGATTACATATTTATTAAACTTATTTCTCTTACATAGGTTATTCTATGGTAAAATGATTATGAGACCCGATTATTATTTCATGTGTTATGATTTGATGAATTCATGAAATTATCATGAAACATTATTATTTTCAACATGTTATTTTTTAATTAAATGTTTTTGAAATCCATTTCATCTAATGGGATATGACTAGATGAAAATTATATGATCTTATGACACACACATGTATGTTTTTCAATATATGATGGTGGTTACATTATAACCATGGTCTGTGGATATGTTATAAAAAATATAGTTGAGACATATATCTGTATAAAATCCATTATTAATGAATTGTTTTACATACTCTCAATGGGTACATGATAGGTTATATAAATCAAGAAACATGAGGGTAAAAGGGAGGATATCCAATATCTAACACAAGAGGGTATATATGAGTTTATCCAAATACCCTATTACATAAAAAATTTATTATACTAAGTAAAACATGTTTTAAATGTAATATAAGATATAATTGACTTAAGAAATTCTATTGTTATGTGTATTCTAAAATTTTATGTCTTATACCAATGTTATTTTCACATGAATCATATTTTTTGATTCCATTTTGATTCATGTTTTATAAACTTCTAATAAAAATTTCATGACTCAAGATTATGATCTTATATATGTATGTTATTGGTTTAAAATTTTATTTTTATTTTCTCATACACTTATGCTCATTTTAGGATTACATAACTCCCTAGATTACCATTAATGAGAATCTAAGATCACTATTTGTTATGTTTCTTCTCCCCAAGTTATGATGAATGGTTTTTGAGTTAGAGGACAATATGTAGAATCTCATTATTGGAGAAAGGGAATATATTTAATGGATTAAGAATGTTATGTTCCATTTTTATATGTAATGTATCTTTATATGTAATGTAATGAATATAAATCTAAAAAATGAAATATCTATCTATAAGAAGATAAGGTCTCTATAGTCTGTATCTAAAGAAATGATTAGTTAACCATTGCAAATAAGGATGATGAAACTTTAGTGAGTTCCCTTGGGATATTAATAATTATACTTCTAGGGATGTATCTAATGGTAGATATTAGGATAACTCATAGTATTAGATATTGTCTTTGAATTTTGATAGAAGATAGATCAATTTTTTTCCATTAAATTAAATAATTTAATTGATACTAAAAGTGGTTGTTAATCTATAATATAGGAACCTAGGTTAAATAAATATGCGTTTAGTGCATCCAACTATCCATTATATTCAACTAGTTCACAAAATATGGCCTTTCAGCACAACTAGTTAGACCCTACTAGGGATAATCATTAAATTGTCACACAAACACTACACTAACCATCATGTAGGATTTAAAAATTATTAATATTAATTACTTATGATAACCAAAAGGATTCATATAATAAAAAGAATGTGTCATGGTTTTGAATAACTAAACATCAATTTTCATTAATATTTTCTTCCATAATATGATTATTGTTATTGACACTATAATATTTAGTTTTATTCAATGGTGTGAACCAGAAAGAACTAGGTTAATATTTAATGTTATTAATAATTATTTAATGGTGAGACAAATGGGTTGATGGAAGTTGTGAATGATTTTTGGATTATACATAATCAGTTATCACATAACATTAATTATAATATGGTCGTTAACCAAATATCATAATCACAACAGAAGTGAAATGATATAGTTTTTAGAGTTTTGGTAATGGAGACCACAAAGGAAATATTATGTAGTTTCCTATGTGTAAATAAATTTGGAATAAACCCTCAAGTGAATGTCTCATTGGAATATGAATATGTTTTGAGTGTGAAAAAATAAGGATACAAAGTAAATACTTTATGAAGATAAAGGAGGACGTTAGTTAATGTTATGGATTGAAATATTGCTGTTCATAAGACATCATAGATAGTTGAATTTTAAAAATGTGTAAACTATGGGAATTTTTCAGAGATATGACCTAAGGGAAGATCATGCTAAGATAATTAGAATTGTTATACGAGTATTGGTTTTTTGGTTGATAATGAAGATACCAAGAATGACATATGAACATAAAGAGGTATTATGTAATATGATGATAGATCATTGTCAATGGATTGACAAGGAAGTGATATGATTAATATATAAATATATTGGAATTAAATAATTACAAAATATATAAGGATTTTTCGGTATAATTATTTCATTAATTATTTAAAAGAATATATTACAAGACGGTGTTGAACTAGAAAATTAATTTAATTGGAAGATTATATTTTATGGATAACACATCATAAATGGAATGATAAAAATTAATATTTTACAATTGTTAAGATAATGTTGTTAAAATAATGATATGGTTAACATGGAAAATATAAATTGGATATTATTAATTAAATTTGTACTCATTAATGTTTTTTTGATAATGTGGATGATGCATTAGTTGAGGGTGTTTATAGGAAATTTGTATTTGTGGAATATATTCAATAAACTTTTTTTTATTATGGAATGAAGAAGCATGGAGTTTTTAGTATTTATTTATAGTAATTTAGGTTATTAACATGTTTTAATAAAATACTCGATGAAGGTATTAACATGTTTTGTCTGATAAAATTAAGAACTAATTTAGGTTCACTGATGGATTAATTATATGTTAATGTTGTAAAATTAGTGACCTTCTTCCTAATTTTTTTATTTTATTATTTTTTATGGTTCAAAATGGTAATAATTTATATAATTTTTTAAGTTGATATTTGGCCAAAAAGTTAGAGAATATTTTTTTATTTCACTATAAAATGATTCATTTGTATTTAATTACCTACTCTAAACATTTTTTAAGGGGAAAAAATATATATAGAAATAAATTTAATTTTATTTATGGATATTTTAATTCTTTAGTGATTCAAAAATTAGAAATTAACCTTAATTTACTATAGTATTAGATAAAGGAATAATTGATCAAGGCTTAACACATAGGTGGGATTTTTATTATGAAATAGAATAAAATCATGCAATAAAATATACCCATGAATTTTCATCAAGGTTAGGAAAAGGAGATTAAAATTAAAAAATCTCTTATTATCACCATTATGATGATAACTGTGGCCTTTTTTAAGTATATTTTGTTTATGGTTTTGTGGTTGTGTACCTTATCCTGTCCACCCTCATTTTTATGATCAATTATATCTATCACTTTTTATAATTATTTAATATTTTCTTCTATTCCTAAATCTATACACCCCTCCAATGTTTTCTTATGTGGAAACCTTTTTATGTGTTACCTTAGGTAAACATTATGATTCCAACATTTAATTTTTAATGGGTAATTTATTATTCATTGGAATGATATGGGTTTCAACGAAATATGTTTCAAATGTTAAACCTTTTATGAATGAGATGAGTTTTTAGGGCTAAATTTGTTATAATGTGGGGAAAATTCTACCCCGTGATCTTTTATGATTTTTTTCCGAGTAATATAATATTTTATATATTTTTAATTACCTGAAACACTGAGTTTAACTTGAATTAATATCAATACTAGGTTTTTCTTATGATACATTTAACAATATGTTTGGATTATATTACACACAACACCAAGATTATCTTATGTTACATGTAACATTGATTTTAAACAAAACGTGCTACATTTTAAAAAACGTATTTAATATCATAGATATCCACAAGAGGTTCAAATGGTGAGTATTAATAGTATTAATTAAATAATGAAAAAAATATTTAAACATTTACATAAAATGGTGTATTTTGTTAACAATTAATTAAAATTGAAAATAAAAAATAGATGGAAATAAATGATATATTTTCATGGAAAACAATGTTTATAAAAGAAGAAACATTTGACATAAAAAAATTAAACAAATATAATGTAGTAAATTATTTTAAAGATATTAATATATTATATAATCAATAAAATTTCAAAATTTCATATTCTATGTTTGTAGATAATTAATAATAATAACTATTTTTTAATGCTTAAAAACTATTTTTATTAATTTGAGTTTTTCACTTTTTGTATACATATTTAAATATTATTTAGTGAAATTTTTTAAAAATTTGGTTTACAATATAATGTGAAATTTTAAAATCATAATTTCAATATTATATTAAAGTGAATTATAATTATTTTTATGAAATACTTTATTTTTTAACTAATTGAAATAAATATTGAATTTCATTTCAAGACATCCCTTTTTCTAAAATTATTTTTAATGATAAAATATATTTTAAATTTTCTTAATGTATAATTAGTAAATTCATATATCTATTAATCCAATTTATAACATTGAAATCAATTTTTAATTGAAATTGGATATAAAAACATGGTTATCTTGTCAATATTTTTCTTTTGAAAACTCTCCTTCTTGTTGCGTCTTCAAGATAAATTTTAAATTTTTTTTTATCCATTTATGTGAATTGAATTTTAAAAAATTAATTATATATTAGAAATAATGACATTACATATTATTTAATAACATAAACTAAATTATTTATATCAAAATGAATTGTGAAAACATTAAATATTAATTAATGTGACTAAGGTAAAAAATTAGTTTACCTAGGGTTGAAATAAAAAATATATGGTTTCAAAGGACCTATAAACATTAGTAAAACTATTTAATGGAAATATTGAGACCCTATATTTTCTAATTTATAATAATTCATTATTTTATATTCTTTTGGAAGGTGACAAATTTGGGTACCCCATATTATTTTCAAAATTTATATTTATGCAAGTCACCTCACATATAAAAGGATGTTACCAATCATCTATTACTCAAGCCATAAAACACTTTTTTTGGGAAAATATATTAAATAATTATTTAACCACATAACAACTCTCATACTATAATAATTAGGTTTAATGAAATTATATCATAAAAAAGGCTTTTAGTTCAAACAAAAGGAGGTTACCTAAAGAGGAGGTAATGTTTCTTCAATAAGTATTTCTATATTAATTTTTCCTTCTACTAATTAAATTATTATTAAACCATTATGATAAATTAAAATTAGTATAGTAAAAATAAAAAGAGATTTTTATATTGTATTTATGACCATAGTTTTCTCAACTTTTATAAAATGTGTAACAAAATCATCATTCATGTGTACGGTAGACTACTATCTCGCAAAACACATTAATTTTTTTCCTATACCACCCATCATGGATGTGTAAAATTGTAGTAATTAAGTATATACATATGATATTAATAACATAATTAAACCTTCAGAGTCACTATATAAAATATATAAATATATAACTTTAAAATTTCTATTCCATATGCGATACGATAATGTCGTTCCTCTGTATGGTGGACTGCCACCTCATGAAGCGATGTGATTGTTTAACACAAATGATTTATTTAGATGATAATGAAGAAATATACGTGATATAAATGAAAAAATAATGTCATTAATGAAATATTTACCACTATTAAACTGTTATATATCATATTTTTTTATACATTTTAATTCACTTGAAGATGATATTGTCATTCATGTATGTGTGGACTACCACATTCACAAAATGATGTGACTATATCTTTTCATCACCACACCACATGGATTAAATTTATAAGTATATTTATTGAAATAATATTATATTTTTATAATTAATTATATGAAAAATAATTCATACCCTTTTTACAGAGTGATCATTTAAAAATATAGATGTTACTCATGTATACATACAACATACCATCTCTATGATCGTAACATACTTCATTTCTTAAAAAAATATTTCATTATTTGTATTAAAAGAATAATTTATTTATAAATATGATAATTATTTCATGATTTTTATTCTGTAGTTGAGGAAACCATGTTCAATATAATAGGTCCCAAAAAATCATAACATATATAAAAATAAAGTGGTTATTACTGGAAACATTAATTGATGAAATAATTGTAAATAAATGGGAAATTGATGGGAAAAAGGTAAAAAAATATTATAGGAATGATATATATATATATATTAATTTTCCTACTATAAAATTATATTTAGTATATAGTAGTTTCGAACGAGTATAAAGGATGTCGAGACCAGAGGAAATGGATTTTGGTCTATCTTTTATTTCTCAGAGACATATGAAAATTCACCCCTCATTTGTTTTTTGTGATATATATACTACCCCATGGACATGTATATAATTAATATCACCCCTTTCATGATATTTTTTGTTTTATTTTATATTAGTCATTATTTTGTATTTGGATTCAAAATATTTCTAAAGTGTCCATGGATTTCATTCTCACATTTTACTTCTGTGAGACACGTACCATATTCAAAACCTATTTCTTTTATGTGGTGTGTATAATTCCAATTATTTACTATATGATTATTATAATGAAAATAATTTTTATTTAAAAATCCATTTTAGGACCTATCTTTCTTTGTGTTTAAGGTATAACATTCACCAAAGAGGTAATTGGTTTTGATATAAAATTTCCTTTTTTTGAGACTTATGTCATGTTATGTAATTTTTTTCTTCTATGAAGATTATATATGTCTCATTTCACATTTAATATCATTAATTTTTTTATTCTCATTATACTCTATTTTTTCATTAATTTTGTTCTTTCAGGGGGCTTATGATTCAATGTTACCAAAGTGGTAATGGTTTTATGATAAAATCTCTTTGTTTATTAGGAATGTTAATAATAATGGATAAAATGATGAAATATTATAATGTATATTTTAAAAAACTCATGAATTTTCTTCTACTATAAAATTTTCCTGAAAATAATTTTTTTGTATAATTTTTTTTAATAAAAGTCATTATTTTGGTAGAAACCCCATTCTCTACCTAAAACGTTTTCCAAAAATTCTTTTAACATTATTAAAATGGTTTATTAAATAAATGTGTACCTATGTTTTATATTTTTGAAATTTTTTAAATGAATACTCATGTAATTTTCCAAATAATTAACATTTTTTACTGATAATGTGACAGACATAATTTTTTCATGTGTACAAAATTAAGGAAATTTTCCCTCCTAATGATCATTATTTTGATAGAATATTCATTAATAAATTTTAAAATTTGTTTCAAAAGAAATGAATTTTAAATTATTTTTATATATTTAAATATTTTTTAAAATATAAAATTCTATTTTCATCAAAAAATGATTAATTTTTTTTAAATATTTCCTTATGTGTTTTAAAAGTTATTTTCAAATAAAATAATTTTCATAATGTTTTATTTTTTTAAAAGTGATTTTCAATGAAAGGATATTTCCCTACGAAATGATCCATGTGATCTTTCAAATAATTTTCCATGTAGGATAACATCAGTTGATGTCACATTTGCGTTACTAGGGATATGATCCAAAGATACCATTCTTTTTTATTTCTCTAGATGGTTTATGATAATGATATGTTTGTGAAACCCACTAATATTTCATGGGATACATGAGGAAAAAATTATTATGAAAGCACTTTCTTTTTCCAAGGATTATTTAGTAATGAAATAATTAGATGATTATGAAACCAATTTATTTTCCTCATGTTATGTTATGATTTAATTTCTATGAAATCAATTTCATTTCATGGGTCCTTTTATTATTGATGTCTTATGATACCGTGACATAAAAATATATGATTTTAATTATATTATGGTGGTCACAATATAAAAAAGGATAGTGGTAATGTTATTAAAAACACATTTGGGGCCTATATTTCTTTTCCAATGTATTGATATATAATTAATGTTATATGAGAAAAACTTGTACACAAGAGTTTATCCCAATACCGAAATAAGAGGGTATATAGGAGGTTATCCCAAGGATGAAACAATAGGGTATATGGGATGTTATCCCATGCTTGAATGAAATGGGTACAATAGAGGTTACCCCAATAAAAAAACAAGGGGGTACCAAGGAGGTAGTCCTCTACCCGAAGAATGTAACTGGTAATTATCCCAAGACTAAAAAATAAATAATGTCTTAGTATATAGTCATAACATAATACATACATTGCTTATGTGTATTAAAAAATTCTATGTATTCCTTCATTATTATTCTCTCTCTGCTCTTTTTATTGGATTCCATTAGGATTCCTTTCTTATGAACTACCAATCTAAATTCCATTAGTCATGATTACAATATTTTATGTGTAGTATAGGGTAATCTAATGTTATGATCCTGATATCATACACTTATGATCGTGTTATGATTACCTATGTCCCATATTCACTCTTAATTATAATGTGAGATTGCGCTTTATTATGGTTTCATTCATAAGATTATAAATAAGGGTTTTCTTTTTAGTCTACTAAAGGGGGAGAAAATTATGTGGGATAATCAATATCAGCCATGAATTAAGAATATTGTGTTCCATGAGTCTAAAGGAAGACAATTATTATCATCCTTTGGGATGTGGATATGTAATATAATCAATATTCATAAAAAAATATGTAATAACCATATATAAGAAGAATATTTAAATATAATAATAGTATAATTTGGATCTATGATCATAATTAAATTATGGGTTATAGGCTCATCCATCAATGTAATTCCACATTAGTGATTTTCTCCTTTACATGGTCTCCCTCAATGATTTAATAAATGGTCGTAAATCTTGTTTCTATAACAATCTCTTTGTGGGACGAGTTAATTAGGCTTCATGTTGTCACAAAATAATAGTTGCATTCAATTTTGAGATGCTAATGATGCGGGAATCTTGGTAATGATAAGAAAATGTATGGATTCTATTTATTTGATGTTGAGGTAATCTCATATACAATCCTTCATGCAATGTTCTGGAAACTCTATGCTTTTTTATTTATATGGGATTATTTCATGGACAGGTGCTTAGATGACACTTTATTTCGAGGCCCAATGATCCCAAAATATGTGTTTGAACTTTTATAAGTTTATTTAAAATTTTTCATGTGAGAGGGTTTGAAAACCACTAAATGGGTGCCCAGATTAAAATTCTGGGGGCTCTGTTGTGTCAAAAATAAGGACTTTTCCTAAAAAAGGACATAACCTCGACTAGTGTGGGTCAAGGGAAAAAGTTAATTTTTGTAGTTTTTAAGATATTTTAGTAAATGAATTTTCTTTAAGAAAAATAAATATAATCATTTAGATTATTTTATTGTCAATTTCAAATTTCATTGCTGAAGAACGACTCTGCAACCCAAGCATAACCGAAATTTTGTTTCAAAACTGAAACTTCATAATAACGATGCAACAATGAATAATAGATATGATAAATTTATTTTTCTCCGTTTAATGGGTAAATCGAATATGGTATTTTTTGAATAGTCAAATAGTGTTATGAACATGGAGATTTTTCATTAGCATGAAATGATTGACAGATTTCTGCGACGACAAAAAATTTTCTTCTTCCCTTCCTCTGTTCATCAATCCTTCGAAGGATCACCAATAACAAAGGTGGGCTGCAGATCAAGGAATGACGAATGACAGCAGTGAAATCATCACTAAATAATTATCCAAACTTGTTATGGGGTTGTATTCTATGTTAATTTTCTTTCCCCAATCATATAATTGTGCAAAAAATGTGATTCAACCCACGAACTAGTGATCTGTGAATCGATCACTTACACGGGGGAGGGGGGGTTGATCAGCGGGTTTTGAATCAGAGATATACATGTTATATTCTAAATTCATCATCCAAATTGTGTTGAAATTATAACAATGAGGGATCGTGCCAACACAAACAAGGCCTAGATCCCTCTGATGTGGTGTTCTTATGTTCTTCATAACCGAACCCCCATATAAGAAAAAAGACAAAATTGAGCCCATAGAAGTGAAAAAGATGAAATGAGGATACCAAATGTGCTCAGGGATCAGAAAACAGACCATCCGAGCAGATCTAGTTTCCCATAGAAGAGACCGTTGTTGTGCAGGTAGCCACATGCGGGAGGTGGTGCGCCACGGTGGCAGATGTGGCCTGTGGAAACCACCTTATGTGGAGGATCATTGATAATAGAAATAGTTTGTGGTAGTGTGAGATTACATGATGAGCCAAGTTGCATCACATGGCTGGATGACCATGGTCTCCCAAGAGCACTGTAGTGACATGCAGCAACCGCCGCAGGTTGGATGCAGCGCCCGCCCAGTAGGCTTGACCCAGTTGACCAAGTCAGATCCATGTCAGGGTGGACCTGGGTTTTGTTGGTGGTCTTCTGGTAGGGTCTCATCAGTTCGGTCAGACTGGTTCGGACCATAATAAGACCCACCAGACCTATTTTTACTAAAATGTCAATAACATCTAAATAATTATTTTGATTGACAACTAGTTTGTGGCATTGGAACACTCGTTATGAGAGGATCCATTTTAAATGCTCCAAGTGTGTAGAGACCCAATGCTTGGCGTACATGTACATTACATTAATTTTTCGGAATACTTAATACATGACAAAAATAGACACCTAAAGACCATATTAGTTTAGTGTCTTTGGAAACTCGAAACGAAATCTTCTAATCATGGTGAAAGATCTTCAACATCTCCCATAAAGATCTTCCCCATTTGGTTTTCTTACCTAAAACCTTTATTTATATCCTAGGGAAAAGAAAACATAAAAAGGGTGAGCTCAAATGCTCAGTAAGTTTAAACATAGCGAACGTAAAAAAATCCATAAACATTTGAATTAAAAAACAAGAACATAAAATCTAAACATCAAAAACTTGAGTAAAGACATAAATCTTGGATGTATGTTAGGAATATATCATAAAGGAACATCAATCACGATAAAATATCTTGGAAATAAAACTTTTAATTGTGGAAAAACATTAAGCAAATGATATGATTTCCATGGTATCCAAGGCATTGCTGCCAAGACCATCTTAGTGGACAAAGTCCCTTTCTGAATCGAGTTCACTCCTCATTTCAGTCTTGTAACACTGAACTATATTAACTTACCATTCGAGCCATGACTATCTCATGATATATAAATCTTTACCCAATGCATTGGAGGGAGATATAGGTGACACCCATCTCATAATGAAATAATTCTTACTTGTGCCACAACATAAACATAAATCATTCATCATAACCCAAAGAATAAAAATGGGTTTTATAAACATCATCCCATCATAACATAATATATACAAAAAAATGGATATCATTTCATCATAAGAAAATTTAAACCATGTAAATAATAGAGAAATTATACTTTAAACATACATATATGAAATAATTCCATCTTATATGGAAAATGGTTTTGATAAAAAACATGAAATGAATTCTTTAGGAAAATATCCTTTCTTCTTCAAAATCATTTTATTTTCAGAAAATTCCATGCAATTTTAAAAGAAAAAGATTCTGTTTAAAATAGTCATTAAATCTTGTAGAGTAAGCTTCATGAAAATGAGGTGTTATGAAAACGTAAAAAACTGTTCTCTCAGTATAAGGTAAAAATAACATTCTTCTCGTACTTTTGTCGGAAATGTCAAAAATTACCTCGTATGGTAAATAAAAGAAAGATTCCTTCCATATGATGTGGTAAAATTAGAAAAGGGTAAAAATGACTTTAAATATACATGGAAGAAAATTAAACATTTTATAAAAACATTTTGAGAACATATGGACATGGATAATAATCATAACCCTAGTAAATACTTACGAATAAACAATCTCGGAAAAGAATGAGACTAGAATAATTATCCCTTACCTTAGCTCTGATATGCGTCGTACGTATCCGAACCTCCTGTATAATGATTTAAATAATTTCATTGACTTATTACAGAATCATATTCATTGCTATGATATCATATATGGTTCACTTATGACTTTATATTACCCGTTCTTTTGTAAATTCCATGTTAAAGCAGTGTATTGGGTAAAATCGTTTCATTTATCATACGTGTTTCGACATGTTGTTCTTGATATTATTACTTAAATCCTAATTTACCTAATTTCAGAATTTAAAACATGATATATATACATAATATATATATTCATCATATACACATATATATATGGTAGATCGATAAATGGAATTAAATACACCGTTCATGGGGACCGTAGGCCGTACGTACGCATGAACGATGTTTTCATTTCCTTATTGAATTGAATGGAATTAAGTAGACGACATACATATATATATATACATAAATCTAGTATCACTATTATGTCATATATTTAATTATTATTCATTATATATACTTTATAATCATTCATTAATGGTTAACATGGAGAATGAATCTCATCGCGTCGTGGAGACGGTAGTCCGTACGTACGCATGAGCGATGATATCATTCCCATGATCGTGGAATTGTATTTAAGTGTGTTTATAATATTTCATAATCAATATCACTTTACTAAAATCATATATATTTATTTATTTACACCATTATACCCATCCAAGTAAGGTGGTGGTTGAAAACAGATTACACCACGGTGTGGAGACGATATTCCGTACGCACGCATGCGCTGTGATTTCATTTTCCGTAGGATGGATAAAAGGTGAAATAGGGTTGTTTCATATTTATAATAACATATCAGTATATATGTAATAATGATTTTATTACTTTATAATTAATCAACTAAAGAAGAGTATGTAGAAGAAGAAGGAAACTTGAAATAGTCGGTAGAAGAGATTACCCCTTCCTCGACGCACCTCCTTTAAACTTCTTATTAGGGCACTAGAGTTGGTATTTTTAGAACAATAGAACCTCTATGATGTAACTATAGAGGATTATAAGAGTAATTTTTAGGGGTTGTCCGAGCTTCAAGGCTCAAAAGGGTGTTAAGAGAAGAGGAAATGGGTTCCCTTTTTATAAGGGAGGAGAGGGGCACCTTTGGAAAAACATAACATATTATTTTATAATAAAGTAATATTCGGTTTTTAATAGCTCCAAACTGATTTATTTAAAAGATAAGGTGGGTAAGGGTCGAAATACTCTCAACAAATAGGTTTTAGAAATGTTTAGGTTACTATTTTAACCTTATCTTTTAGATTTAACTCTAAGTTAAATAATTTATCTTTTACCGTGGCTTCTTGTTTTCTTACACTATATGGTTAATAAAATTACTATAACAAGCGAAAGGAACCCCAAGTGGTTCATTATTAATATATATATCCTTATCTAAGTCATTTGGATGAACTTCAGATTTTTAGGAATAATATAACAATTAGTAATATAATATTTGTTTTAAAAACTATTTTATGTCAATTTTGTCACAATTTTGTACTTGATTTTTTTGAAAATCATAACAACATGATTAGTTCGAAAAAAGGAAATGAAATAAATTATAACATGTCACGTTAACCTATAAAATTAGTGGAATTTATAAAATGTCTAAAATTATATTTATTTGGGTATTTATAACATCAATTATGTTAATATTTCATTAATAAGGTAATTACTGCATCATCATTGTGTCAAAAATAAATTAAATTATCTAATGTATAAAAATTATAAATAAACTACCATTATGTAGGAAATATTATTATATTTATAATGAATATTTATAGTCGAACTTATCTTATGTATAACCCTATATTAAAAATGATTTAGTTATTAAACTTCGATTTTAACTATTTTTACCCTTCTTTAAATAAATTAATACAAAATGTCTTAATCTAATCCAAGAGGACCTAAATGGTCATATTTTATTCATAAGGTTGTTTTTGGTCGAATTAAACTTATACAATAGAATTAGTACATGTGTTAGGGTAATAATAATATCATTTTTACCCTTAATTACACTATTTACTTTTAACCGTGGTAAATAAAAGTAAAAAGTTACTATTCACAAAAAATTATTTTCATCTCATTGAAACAAATTTTAGTCCTTGATATTAACCATGTCTCTTAGATTTTCTAAATTCCACTCACAGAAGCGGTAAAATTAAGTTTTATGTGAATTTCCAAATTCTCCTAGGAGGTGGGTAAAAGACGGTGAAAGTTCAATAAACTTTTTACATATATAAAATTATTAAAAAATGAATATAATGAATTACATTGAACATATATAAGTATTATATATCAATTTTGACCTAAAATAAATTTAAATAAAATAAATAATTATTTAAATAAAATGCCGGTTTTTAAATAGTAACCTAGTGTTTTCACTATTCATCAAAAATTGAAAGTTTTCCGAAAAATACCAAAAATTCACCCTAGGATAATTTCGATATTATGAATCCAAAAATGAAGTCCATTTTGAAAGATAAAATTTGTAAAATTAAAAAAAAATGGGTATTACTATTCATAACGGCTAGTTCATAATAATATTATTATAATATCTCGTTTAGCGAAACTCGGTATTGTGTACTACACACGCTATCGAGGAAGCTCGCGATTGCGTGTAATGTAAGCCAATTCAGGGTTGTGTGTAGTGCAAGACTCCTTTGTTGTTTTGTATAATAGAATCCAACCATATTTCATTTATACATTGAATATATATATATATACTCAATGTTGCGTAGAATAACTACTATGAAATGAACTTGAAATTGTGTGTAATACGATCCAAGAATATTATTTTGTATACTGAAAGCTAATACGGTGTTGCATATAGCGCAAGATAATCTTGGTGTAGCATAAAACAAAAGACATCAAAGATATTAGATAGAATAATTCTCAAAAAATCTCGGGTTGTTACATTCTACCCCCCTTAAAATGAATTTCTCCCTCGAAATTCGTCGAGGTTATAAATGGTTTTCTACTTGAAAGTTTCTTTAATTGAAACCCACATCGTAAAATGGAAAAACAAAACCTATCCTTAAAAACTAAAGTATGAAACGTAACGGTTACCCAGATTAACTAATTACTGGGTTTCCATATAGGATAATATAGGTGAAAATATGGATATGGAAGAGAAATCTAACCATCATGTTATGATGGTGAGTGGTAGAGAATACGTCTATGAAAAAGCCAACAATCACAAAGCCATAAATTTGTGATGATCTATGGTACCATCTGATTCATCAGATATAAGGGCACTAGGACAACATTTATGGTTTTGAAGATCATTTCCCTAAAGTTGAAGAATTTGAATTAGAAGAAATAAATACTTTATTTCGGTATAATCTCACCGTTGTTCGTGCCTTGAAAAATTTCTACTTCATAACTTAAAAAAATGAAGTTGAATTTGTGTTTTGCAAAGAGTAAGTAGATCATGCGATAGAATGATAGGTCATTCCATATGATTAGAAAAAGTTATATACATAACTCCATTTATAGTGAGATTAATCAGATATGGTTCAAAAAATGGACTTATACATCATATATCATACCTCTTAATAAAATAAAACTAGTTTCTACTTACCAGGGACTTCCTGTAGGCCAGTGGTGGGCGATGAAGGCCTATCGTTCTTTGGTTGTGGGTTTGATTCCCGCAACCCTGTCCGACCCGACGGGTTGTCGCCCGTTCTGCAGGTTGTCCCTTTTCTTAAACTACACTATTATAACATTCTATCAATAATATCAAAAACATTTCTAGCATTAAACAATACCAACTTATGTTCAACATAATCCATTCCAATCATTAGGCTTATCCAAAATACTTCTTTCCAAACTCAAAGTATAAAGAGAACGATTACTAAAAAGGTCTTATATCAAGCACATGAATACCATCATTTATCCCTCATATATCTCGTTGGTCACATTCCAATCATGTGAATAACTTAACCATGTATTCTCTTGAAATATGAATACCCATTGAACCTTAGTGAAAACATGAATGCTGTCGAAAGTTAACTCTTTCCTCATACCAAAATCCAAAAATTCTATATACTCAAACCATGATATAACCTTGTCCTTATATCAGTCATGAGCTTATGAATACTATCAAACATATTATTTTCTCCTTATCAATTCATTATTCCCATATCATCTTCATTCCAAAAATATCTGAATAACCTTTCATGTTTACCAGTACCATTCAACATATACTTTCAAATACTTTAGGAAAAACAATAGTGTAACAATCCTTAGATGATCCTTTATTCCATAGTACCATTAACTATACAACATAACTCTTGATAAACATAAATCATTCCATTACCTTCTTAAAAAATTGACAAAGCTTCAACACTTCTTTCATATCATATATTATTTATAGTCTCTTCATCATCATCCACATAAATACTACCCATATGACCATGCTAATTCTATTCATGAGATTTTACCATAGGGCATTTGTATTCATAATGTCCATACATTCCACATTTAAAACATTTAATCATTGTTGATGTCGTAGCAATACCATTATCCTTCTCCATGGTGTTAACTAAACCTTTTCCTTTGCACATACTAGATTTGTGTCCTTATTTTCCATACCCAAAGCATCTTCCAGTTCCTTTGAAACATTCTCCTTGATGCCTCTTCCCATATGATTTACATGAGAGAAATTGAACTCTATTTTCTCTATGATCATCATGAAACTCCGTCTTTCTCTTATTATCTGAGTTGGGAAACTTACCAAAGGTGAGATTATTGATCATATTATGAGATTGATGATTAGACATAATAACGATGTTTGGACTTCAAAATCCTGTTTAATTTGGTTTCTCATGAAGAATATCCTTCCGTTGTCCATTATATCCTCCATTATCATGAATCTTCCTATTTCCATCCATTTTCTAAAACCCAAAAAGAATAGTATGAGGGGAAAGAATCATAATCAAGGGGGAGTACCATCAATATCTAACATCTTAGGTTAAATTTTAATATCGTTACCATAATTCTAGGACTATAACCTATACATATACTTATCCTTAGGTACATCCCTAGACATACCTTAGAAATATCTCTAGGGATTTCACTAAAGTTTTCGCATCCTAGTTTCCAAAGGTTAACTAAACCTTCGATCTGATACCAGATTTAGAGACCCAAAGCTTGACGTACATGTACATTACATTACTTTTGTGGAATACTTAATACATGACAAAAAAAGATTCCCAAAGACCATATTAGTTTAGTGTCTTTGGAAACTCGGAACGAAATCTTCTAATCATGGTGAAATATCTTCAAAATCTCCCATAAAGATATTTCCCTTTTGGTTTTCATACCTAAAACTTTTATTTATATCATGGGGAAAAGAAAACATAAAAGGGTGAGCTCAAATGCTCAGTAAGGGTAAACATATAGAACATAAAACAATCCATAAACATTTGAATGTAAAAAACTTGAACATAAAATCTAAACATCAAAATCTTGAGTAAAGAAAAAAATCTAGGAAGTACGTAAGGAATATGTCATAAAGGAACATAAATCATGATAAAATAGCTTAGAAATAAAACTTATAATTGTGGAAAAACATTAAGCACATGATATGATTTCCATAGTAGCCAAGGCATTGCTGCCAAGACCATCTTAGTGGACAAAGTCCCTTTCTGAATCGAGTTCACTTCTCGTTTCAGTCCTGTAACACTGAACTAGATTAACTTACCATTCCATCCATGTCTATCTCATGAGATATAATTATTTACCCAATGCATTTGAGATAGATATAGGTCCCACCCATCTCATTATGAAATCATTCTTACTTGTGCCACAAAATAAACATAAATCATTCATCATAAACCAAAGAATAAAAATGGGTTTCTTAAACATCATCCAATCATAATATAATCCATACAAAATAATGGATATCATTTCATCATAATAAAATTTAAACCATGTAAATCATAGAGAAATTATACTTGAAACAAACATATATGAAATAATTCCATCTTATATGGAAAATGGTGTTAATAAAACACTTGAAATGAATTCTTGAGGAAAATATCCTTTCTTCTTCAAAATCATTTTATTTTCAAAAAATTCCATGCAATTTAAAAAAAAGGATTTTGTTGAAAATAGTCATTAAATATTGTAGAGTAATCTTCATGAAAATGAGGCGTTATGAAACTGTAAAAATCCATTCTCACCGTATAAGTTAAAAATAACATTCTTCTCGAACTTTTGTCGGAAAAGTCAAAAAGTACCTCGTATGGTAAATAAAAGAAAGATTCCTTCCATACGATGTGGTAAAAGTAGAAAAGGGTAAAAATGACATTAAGAATACATGGAAGAAAAATAAACATTTTATGAAAACATTTTGAGAACATATGGACATGGATAATAATCAAAACCCTAGTATATAATTACGAATAAACAATCCCAGATAAGAATGAGATTGGAATAATAATCCATTACCTTTGGTCCGATATGCTTCGTATGTATCCAAAACTACTATATAATGATTTAAATAATGTCATTGACTTATTACAGAATCATATTTATTGTTATGATATCATATATGGTTCACTTATGACTTTATATTACCCGTTCTTTTGTAAATTCAATGTGAAAGCAACGTTTTGGGTATAATCGTTTCATTTATCATACATGTTTTGACATGTTGTTCTTGATATTATTACTTATATCATAATTTAATTAATTACATAATGTAAAAGATGATATATATATATATATATATATTCATCATATACATATATATATATGATAGATCGATAAATGGAATGAAATACACCGTTCGTGGAGACAGTTGGCCGTATGTACGCATGAATGATGTTTCCATTTCCTTATTGAATTGAATGGAATTAACTAGATGACATACATATATATATACATAAATCCAGTATCATTATTATTTCATATATTTATTTATTATTCATTATATATACTTTATAATCATTCATGAATGGTTAACATGGAGAATGAATCTCATCGCGTCGTGGAGACGGTAGTCCATACATACGCACGTGCGATGATATCATTCCCATGATCATGGAATTGTATTGAATTATATGTAAAATATTTCAGAATCAATATCACTTTACTATAATCATATACAGTTATTTAGTTACACCATTATACCCATCCAAGTAAGGTGGTGGTCGAAAACAGATTACACCACGGCGTGGAGACGGTATTCCGTACGTACGCACGTGCGGTGATTTTGTTTTCTGTAGGATGGATAGAAGGTTAAATAGGGTTGTTTAATATTTATAATAACATATCAGTATATTATTAATCCTTATTTTATTACTTTATAATGAAACAACTAAAGAAGCGGATGTAGAAGAAGAAAGAAACTTGAAAGAGTCGGTAGAAGAGATTACCTCTTCCTCGACGCACCTCCTTTAAACATCTTCTTAGGGCACTAGAGTTGGTATTTTGAGAATAACAGAACCTCTATGATGTAAGTAGATAGGTTTAGAAGAGGAATTTTTTAGGGGTTTTCTGAGCTTCAAGGCTCAAAAGGGTGTGAAGAGAAGAGGAAAGGGGTGCCCTTTTTATAAGGGAGGAGAGGGGCACCTTTGGAAAAACTTAACATATTATTTTAAAATAAAGTCATATTCGGTTTTTAATAGCTCCAAACTAATTTATTTCGAAGCTAAGGTGAGGAAGGGTCGAAATACTCTCAACAAATAGGTTTTAGATAAGTTTTGGTTACTATTTTAACCTTATCTTTTAGATTTAACTCTAAGTAAAATAATTTAACTTTTACCGTGGCTTCTTGTTTTCTTACACTATATGGTTAATAAATGTACTATAACAAGCTAAACGAACCCCAAGTGGTTCATTATTAATATATATATCCTTATCAAAGTCAATTGGCTAAACCTTAGATTTTTATGAATAAAATAAAAATTAATAATATAATATTTGTTTTAAAAACTATTTTATGTCAATTTTGACACTATTTGGTACTTGATTTTTGAGAAAATCATAATAGCATGATCAGTTAGAAAAAAAAAATTAATTAAATAAGTTATAACATGTCATGTTAAACTATAAAATTAGTGTAATTCATAAAATGTCTAAAATTACATTTATTTGGTTATTTATAACATCACTTATGTTAATATTTCATTAATAAGGTAATTACTGCATCATCATTGTGTCATAAATAAATTAAATTATCTAATGTATAAAAATTATAAATAAAACACCATTATGTAGTAAATTTTTTTAGATTTATAATGAATATTTATAGTAGAATTTTTCTTATCTATAACCCTATATTAAAAATTATTTAGTTATTAAACTTCAATTTTAACTATTTTAACCCTTCTTTAAATAAATTAATAATAAATGTCCTAATCTAATCCAAGTGGACCTAAATGGTCATATTTTATTCCTAAGGTTGTTTTTGGTCTAATTACACTTATCCAATAGATTTATGACATGTGTTAGGGTAATAATAATATCATTTGTACCCTTAATTACCCTATTTACTTTTAACCGTGGTAAATAAAAGTAAAAATTTACTATTCACCAAAAAATTATTTTCATCTCATTGAACCAAATTTTAGTACTTGATATTAAATTTGTCTCTCGGATTTTCTAAATTCCACTCACAGAAGCGGTAATGTTAAGTTTTATGTGAATTTCCAAATTCTCCTAGGAGGTGGGTAAAAGATGGTGAAAAGGTCAATAAAATGTTTATATATATAAAATTATTATAAAATGACTCCAATTAATTACATAGAACTTATATAGGTATTACATATCAATTTTGATAGAAAATAAATTTAAATAAAATAAATAATTATTTAAATAAAAAGTCGGTGTTTAAATAGTAACCCAGTTTTTTCACTATTCATCAAAAATTGAAAGTTTTCAGAAAAATACCAAAAATTCACCCTAGGCTAATTTTGATATTTTGAATCCAAAAATGAATTCCATTTTGAAATATAAAATTTATAAAATTTCAAAAAGTGGGTATTACTATTCGTAAAGGCTAGTTCATAATAATATAATAATAATATCTCGTTTAGTGAAACTCGGTATAGCGTACTACACATGATATCGAGGAAGTTCGTGATTGCATGTAATCTAAGCCAAGTCAGGGGTGTGTGTAGTGCAAGACTCCTTTATTGTTGCGTATAAAAGAATCCAACCATATTTCATTTATACATTGAATATATATATATATACTCAATGTTGCGTAGAATAACTACTATCAAACGAACTTGAAATTGTGTGTAACACGATCCAAGAATAGTATTGCGTATACTGCAAGCTAATACGGTGTTGCTTATAGCGCAAGATAATCTTGGTGTAGCAAACAACAAGACATCAATGATATTAAAAATAATAATTCTTATAAAATATCGGGTTGTTACAAAGTGAGTCTTCGTGGATGTTGGGATATAAACAATGGCCTGAGGAGTATATTCTCTAAGAATCAAATGCGATGCAAGCGGGAATCCTGTGGCTGGATGTTACATGAAGTAATGAGTGGACCTTAGTGGACTGATTGAACAGAGGACCTCCATGGTATGAGAGATGAGTAGACCTTAGTATCCAAATATATAATTGAATATTAGTGGATCGAAAGACTAGAGGACCTTAGTGACCTGACATACGAGTGGTCATCAGTGGCCCAATAGACTAGCAGATCTTAGTGGCCTGACAGACAAGCGGACCTCACTGGATCGGTAGAAGACTAGACTATAGTGGATGGGTAGTGAAGAGAGGACCTCAGTGGCCTTGAAAACCACAGTGAAAAATCAAGGATGACTCTCATGGATGTACAATACATTTAGAATTATTAATGATAGTCTTTATTTATATACATAAAGACATACCTATGTGAGATATCCATTACATTGAGTGTACTATACTTTGTGGGTATTTTATTGTGGTTTGGGGTAATTATAGAGTATTGTGTTAATCACCCCTGCACAGCCATTGACTGTATGTGTCATGTATTTTGTAGATGACTAACATTTTGATAGAGACATTGTTTCTCTAGGACTAGGTAGTGCCCAGTTAGATCGCACTGGTGAGGCATACTCCCACATCTTCATAGTAGCTACTAGTCACCTACCCTTCATGTATGTTTTTCTGTGGATGGATATCAGAGACCATGTACTCACTTGTTTATGGCATGTCTCTTGTTGGGTTTTTATTCTATCCCATTTTACTTACAGCTTGTACCTCTATACTCAGGGGTTGTTTTAGCGGTATGCATATTTTTCCTTCTCATCATTGTGGGATGGGGTTGGTAGTGTGAGTGTGTACAAGTACTCCGAAAATTCCTCCCACTTATAGGATAACACCATTGGTTCAAGGATCCAGCCCATGGTCATTGGGAGGTTGGATTCAGGTAGTCATGATATAAGAACCAGGGGACAGGTTGTGAAAAATCTATAAATAAGGAGGTCATATCTACCTTAAGGACAGAGAGTCTATGGATTTGTTTTGGGAAAATAGTGTTGAATGTTTCAATTTTGACTTTCAGAATCGTGGAGTCTAGTGTTGGTGTGGTGGCCGATTTATCCATACACCAGGACCCTGAATTCTTCATTTTGACTTGATGAAAGACACTTTTTGCATGCATAATATAAGAATTGAGTTTTTTCTCATGTTCTTCTTGAGTCAGAGTTCGCTCAGAAGGTATAAACTATTGGCTATGGTTCATCTTGATTTTTTACGGGATGCTAGCACTCATAAAGACAGTGAGAACACTATTACGTGACCATGAGGAAGGTACACCCAACGATGAAGCATCAGTACTGGGACAGGTACAGGATATGGCCCCACCGGGAGTTTCACCCCCATTGCCACCAATCACTGATTAGGAGTTGCAACCGGTGCTACTTGTAGTAGACACATGTAGGGTCAGTGCCTAACACAAGTTCATGAGGTAGAGACCTCACAGGTTTAGTGGTGAGACTAACCATCTGGTGGTCGATTATTGTATCTAGGGTGTTACATGAGTCTTCTATCTAGTGAGGAAGTCTATCGACCATATGATGATCATAGACACCAGACTTCTTCAGGGATCATTGGGCGAATGTTGGAGCTTGATGATCTAGACACATGACAATATGACCATCTCCTGGATAGGCTATGAGTGCCTCTTTTGGGAGGATTTCTTACTAGTGATGTTGCACTCTGTACGTATACAAGATCTACTGCACCTCTAGCAGGGTAACATGGATGTAGTGGAGTAATTAGTGATATTCACCGAGCTTTCTTGCTACTCCATGGACATGGTGCAAGACCCATTCTTCTAGGAATGATCCTTTGAAATGGGAGTAATACTAGATATTAGGGATTCCATGGTAGTTCTTTGCATCCCCACTCAGGATGGAGTGCTAGAGAAAGCATTACTTGTGGAGAGCATCCTAGCGGAGCAAGCACCAGTAGCAGGAGCTACCAGTAGACACCTGTCGGTGGAGTCTTCAGTTTTTGGTAGATAGAAGTAGACACAGGGGCCCATGTAGGAAATTTTTTTTAGGGGATGATCCCAAGATGTTGGATCATTAGTATGATACCCCCACGGTAGAGGTTGTCATCCAAGGAGCATGGTGTGCTACTCATGCAGCAGGTAGGGGAACACGTCACGTGATTTTCTGACTCGACATGTAGAGAACTAAATAATGGTTGAGGGACCTCCAAGGTAGAGTCATAGGATCGATCAGGGTGGGCCGTAGAGAAGAATATGTGGTAGGGTAGTCGATATTGTAGTAGGTGGTGGGTGGTGGTTTGAGGTCCTACACCACCAGCCCTATGTGGTCTACCATGGGATCTGGGAGCCCGTGGATAGGGGCATGGACAAATTCATGTGATAGAGGCCTACAAACACAACACACCAGTGATTATTAGAGGTATGGTCCATGTCTTCTCCAACTTAGCTATAATTTTCAGAGACAGAAGTGTTAGTCACTCTTTCTTTTCCACGAACCTTGTTCGGATCTTATAGATTTTGGTGGATCCATTAGCTCATTCCTTACAAATAGAGACTTTAATAGGAAGGTATTCAAAGATCAAAAACTAGTGTACATAGTGTGATATTACTCTTGAAGGTAAGATCTTCAACTGCGATATTATAGTAGTGGCATCCAGGCCTTACGAATTCATCTTGGGTATGTACATTTTATCCACAATTTGTGCTCAAATCGACTGTTTTATTTGCTGAGGGTGGTGTGTCTGCGGAGATGGGACCAAGTTTTCCTTCTTCAATGAAAATGAATATCTTGCAACATAGGAAGGAATATCTTAGAGGATGGTGTATTTGATCACACAACAGTTGTCTATCTACACCATCGATGCGGTGGGAACGAAGTGTCCTCCCTTTTCGGTAGTGGTGGGAGAGTAGGAAGACATATTTCCTTAGGATGTTTCATGATTACCCACTCGTAGGGTGGTTTACTTCTGTATTGATCTATACCCCAAGATTATACTGATATCCACACTAACAAATATTATTTCTCATACGTAGCTTTGGGAGTTGAGGGTACAATCAGAGGATTTACCGAAGAAGGGCTTCATGAGACCCAGTGTTTCATCGTGGGAATCCCCAAAATTGTTTTCCAAGAAGGAATATGGGAGTTTGATGATGTACGTAGACATCCGACATTTGAATCATGTCATTTTGAAGAACATTTATCCACTTCAAAGGATTTGTCACCTCTTTGATCAGATGAAGGGAGCGAGATGATTATCGAAGATAGACATTAGATCAGGTTATCATCAGCTTCGTGTACGAGATGAGGATGTACCAAAGAAAACCTTCATATGTTAGTATAACCACTACGAGTTCTTGGTTATGACTTTCAGAGTGACCAATACACAAAAAGTGTTCATGGGAATCATGAATAGAATCTTCCAGCCTTACCTTGATCGGATTGTTGTGGTCTTTATTTATGACATCTTGGGGTACTCGGCGTCTGAGGAAGAGCATGATACACACCTACAGAGAGTCCTATATAAACACATAGAGCACCAAATTAATGGGAAGAACATGACAGTTCATTTTTGGATATAGGATTTCCACTTTCTGGGAAACATCATTACAGAGGCTGGAGTTGCAGTAGATTCAGCAAAGATAGAAGCAATGCATGCTTTGGAGCCATCCAAGAGTGTGACCGAGGTCCAATGTTTCTTGGGTTTAGATGGATACAACAAGAGGTTCATGACTGAATTATCTAGGGTAGTAGAACACTTATTTTCTTTGACATGGATGATATATCCCATCAAGTGGATGTGGATGTGCCAGTAGAGGTTTCAAGAGGTGTGGTAGAGACTGACTAGTGCCCCCCATCTTGTGCATAACAAAGGAGGGAATTGGGTATATAGTATTTTACAATGCATTAAGGACCAAATTGGGTTGTGTCCTGATGAACTAGAAAGAAGTGATTGCCTATAGATCACAGTAGTTGAGGTTTCATGATCCCAATTATGCGACCCATGACCTGTAGCATATAACAATGGTCTTTGCTTTGA
This sequence comes from Viscum album, assembly GCA_963277665.1. Taxonomy (NCBI): domain Eukaryota; kingdom Viridiplantae; phylum Streptophyta; class Magnoliopsida; order Santalales; family Viscaceae; genus Viscum; species Viscum album. The sequence goes on from OY728138.1 coordinate 2,019,567,667, forward strand.
TGATGTGGCAGAACTACTTGATGGGTGATCAGTTTATCATATAAATCGACCAAAAAAGTCTTAGGTATATATTCTCCCAAAAGAATCTGATATTGAAACTATGCTTCTATCTTAAGATCCTCTAAGACTATGACTTCATGATAGTGTATGATCATAGTATGTGGAATGTGATGGCAGACATGCTCAACCTGAGATCAAGATTGTAGTTGCTGAGTGAGGTGTCATAGAAGTTATCTGCAATGAAGATATACTTCATGGATGGCGATGGATCATCTTATAATCAGTATATGGATGTCACTCCCTCACTCTTACCGAGAGTTAGGGAGGCATAACTTGTGGATGTAGACTTCTATACCTGTCATACCCAGCTATACTCAGGATAGTCTCCGGGTGGATATTCAATAGGTGGGAATCACATCATCCTTTTTAGAGTGCACACCATTGTTCCAATGGCATAAAATGCGAAGGTTATGAGTGAGTTACACAGATCGCCTTTGGTGGTACATCTAGGAGTGGAAAATATATACTTAGACCTCTGATACTAGAACATGTGGCTAGGGATGAATAAAGAAGTAGCGAAGTTTGTTTCATAGTGCGTCAATTGTCAGCATATGAAGGTAAATAATCATGTTCCAATAAGATTGACTCAGCCGCTTTAAGTGCCAGAGTGGATGTGGAATGGTATCTTGACAGAATTCGTGATGGTTTTACCCCATACATCCAGGGGTCACAATTCCATCCAAGTAGTTGTTGACTAACTCACCATGTTAACCCACATCCTACCAATCCAGGAGAAGTGTTCAGTAGAGATATTGGGACACCTCTATGTGCAAGAGATAATTCGAATCAACAGAGTTCCATTGATGATAATGTCAAATCAAGACAAATTCTTTACATCCCGGTTGTGGAAGGGATTGCAGGATGTATTTGGGACAGAGCTCTGCTTGTCCACAACATTCCACCACCTATAGATGGATATATGGAGATAACTATCCTCATTTTAGAAATCACGCTTCATGATTTTATGTTGGAATTTGGGCATAGCTGGGTGGATCATATACTGCAAGTGGAGTTCAGATAAAACAACAGCTACCACTCCCCATTGGTATGGTACCATTTGAGCCGTTGTACAGGTGACCATGCAAGTCACCATTTTTGTAGATAGACCCAAGGGAGTCTACACTCATGGGTATAGAGATGGTATGGGCTACAAATGAGAAGGTGACGGTCATCAATCAGTGGATGAGTACTACATAGATCAGGAATAAATCTTATGCTGACAATAGATGTAGGCTCTTGGAGTTCGAGAAGGGAGACTACGTGTTCCTTCAAATCTCACCTCGATGGGGATTGAAAAGGTTTGGCTGGGGAGGTCAGATATCTCTAATGATCATCAGACCTTTTTAGATTCTGAGAAGAGTTGTAAAGGTGGAATACCACCTACTCTCCCCCCACAGATGCATTAGGTTCAAAATTCCTTCCATGTATCACAGTTGGGGTGGTAAGTGAATGATCCATCACACTTCATCGATTTGGGAGAGTTAGGTATTGACGATGTGGATATGATTGTGGAGTTACCAGTAGATATTGAGGATAATTAATAATAGGTCCTTTGTGTATGGTAAATTACTCTAGTTCACATTTTATGGAAGCACAAGAATCTCCAGGAGTGCACTTGGGAGTGGGAGGCTCAAATCCGAGCTCAGTACCCCCCATTTGTTTGTTTATCACTGGTTTTTTATTATGAAGATATAGAGTATTAAATATGGTGGTAATATATTGTCCCAGTAATTACATGTATTTATTTATTTATATGGTATTATTTTGAGTCTAGGATCTTAGACGTCACTTGATTCCGAGGACCACTGAGCCCGTAATAAATGTTTGAACTTTTTAAAGATTATTTAAAATAGAACATGTGAGTGGTTTTGGAAACTTCTAAATGGGTTATTGAATTACAAATATGAGGTTATCATTGCATCTAGAACAAAAACATTATCTAAGGAAGGACATAACCTCAATCGACACAGGTTGATGAAAAAATTAAATTTGTGGAATTTTTATGAAATTTTAATAAAATCATTTTCTTAATTAAAAATGAAAATATACATTTAGATTATTATATTTTGAATTTATAATTTTGATACATCACAATGATGCTGCAACCAGGGCAACAAAAATATTTTTTCATAAATGAAATAACCTAACAACATCGTAACAAAATACAACATAAATGCTAAAATGTGTTTTTCCATTTAATGGGTTAATCGAATATGGGATCATTGGCACAATTGAGGATTGCTCTAAAAAATTATATTTTGAATTTTCAAGCAACAATAAACATGTCTTTGTGAAAAAGATTGATTTTATTCTTCCCTTTCTCATTTATTAAATCCTTCTATGGATCATAGACAAAATGATTGGTAGTGGATCAAGGAATGACGAATGACAGTGGTATGATCTTTGCTGACGAATGATCTGACCTCAAGGTACGTGTTTTATTACAAATTAATTTCCATTACTCATTCCTTAAATTGTGCAATGAATGTTGGTCAACCCAAAATAATGTGACCTATATATTGATCGCTTATGCGGGAGGGTTTTGATCTTGTGGTTTTGAAATAGAGATATACATGTTAGATTCTTAATCCTTCACATAACATGTGTTTAAATTATAACGTCGAGGGATCGATCTGACATGAACAAGGATCAGATCCCTCCATTGTGGGAGTTCTTGTGTTCTTTGTGACCGAACCCCCATATCAAAGGTAACAAAACATTCAACATGTAGCAGTGATGACAACGATCTAAGGATCTGGAAGGTCCTCACAGATAGGAAAATGGACCACCAGAGCAGATTCGATGGCCCATCGAAGAGACCACCAGTACACCGACACTGGAAGCCATGTGTGAAAGACGGAAGTCCCTGAAGGTGCACCATAGTGGAAGATGTGGCTCATGGAAACCACTACAGGTTGAGGATTGGGGCTGCTGGAAACTACCAATGGTGGCGTGAGTGGGAGTGGAGAGCCTCACTATATCATGTGGTTGGAGGACCGCAGTCTACTTGGATAGTAGCAGTGACATTTAGTGCCCGCCGTGTCCTGGGTAGACTAGACCAGCCTACCCAGTGAGTTGGACCCACAAACCATCTCGTCCGGGCTGGACCCAACAGACCTCAGGCCGAGTTCAGTCAGGTCAGTTCAACTGAATCTTACTGGACCCACACCCAACCAGAACCTTTTTAATAAAACGTCTGTAACATCCAAATCGTGTGTCCTATTGACAATCCTAGTGCAGCGTTGGGACCCTTGCAACGAGATGTTCCTTTTGACCTTCATCAAATGAGTTTTCATGGATGTAGGGATAGAAATTATGTCTTGGGTAGTATATTCTACCGGAATCAAGTGTGATATGAGTGGGAATCTGGAAGATGGTTGTGTCATGAAGGAAGTTAAGAGCATACCTCAATGGCCTAATAGATGAGAGGACCTCAATGTTGAGATAGACGAGAATACCTCAGCTTTCTAACAGAATATAAGGCCTCAGTGGCCCAATAAGCGAGTGAACCTCTGTTCCCTAGAAGTCGAGCGAAACTCAGTGGCCCAATAGATGATCAAACCTCAATGGATAGAGATATGAGAAAATATTAGTGTCCTGGGATACAAGAAGACCACATAGGACCTACAGATGAGTGGTCCTTAGTGGCTGATAGACAAGAAAAACCTCAGTGGCCGAGCAGTGATGATTAAACCTCAGTCACTAGACATAACTCAGTGACTCATCAAGGATGAGTCCCACGACAGTACAAGACATTCATCATTATAAATGGTAGTATTAATTTCTATACATTAGGATATACCCTTGTGATCTATCCATTACATAGTGTGTACTTTTCATTGTGGTTTTTTCATTATGGTTTGGGGTCTCTACTGAGTATTGTGTTACTCACCCCTACATGGGATTCACCTGCATGTGTCATGTCTTGTGAAATTGACTAACGTCTTCACATAGATGTTGGTTTTATTAGACCAGGTGGTTCCTAGTAAGATCGGACAGGCGTGGTATACTACAACGTCTTATGGAATCTAGTATTCACCTACCCTTTTTGAAGGTTTATATGCAGATGGATTATTAGAGACCTTGTACTCACTTGTTTACACCTTGTCTTTTGTTGGGTTTGTATTCCAGGACATTTTACTTACATTTAGTATCTCTAAACATAGTGGTGACTTTAGTGGAATGAATGTTTTCCATTTCATTATTGTGGGATGGGGTTGTGAGGGAGCATGTGTACATGTACTCAAAAAATGCCTCCCACTTGAAAAATAATTCCCTTGGCGCTAGTCTCCCGCCCTTGGCCTTTAAGAGGCAGTCTTTGGGTAGTCATTGCATGAGCCTCGGGGGACGGGTCATGAAGAATTTTTATGAGAGGAGTTCAGTTCTAACATAAGGGCCAATAGTATATGGATTTGTTTTGGTGTAACAATGATGAATGTTTTGAGTTTTAATTTCAGGCTCAGGGAGTCTAGTACTTATGCTGCAGCAGATGTATACATACACCAGGACCCTAATTTTTTCTTTTTGACTCAATACAGAAAAATCTGGTCTCATGCATTATACACTAATTGAGTGTTTTCTTATATTCTTCTATATTCAGAGTTATCTCACCTGGTATGACTTATTGATCATGTTTCACCTTAATCTATTTCAAGATGATGCCAATCAGATAGCGAGAGAAGATTCCGATGCATGACCGTGAAGATGGTATGACCAATGATGAGGCATTTGTATAGGGACAAATATTAGATATGGCCCCACTATGAGGTGCACCAACATTTCCACCACTCATTTATCAGCAGTTGCTACTGGCACTACTGGTAGAAGACATATGTAGGCCTAGTTCCATACATGAGTTCCATAGGTAGAGAAGTATAAGGTTCAGTGGTGAGACTGAATCCCAGGTGGTCAAGGATTGGCTCGAGGTAGTTACATGAGTCTTTTGTCTCATGAGGATGCCTCTTGACCAAATTTTTATCCTAGCCACGAGACTTCTTCATGGATCGGCATGGATATAGTTGAGTTTGATGATCTAGATACTTAACGAGGAAACCCACACCTAGAACGAAATTGATTGAATCTTCATGGGGGGGGGGGGGTTCTTTCTACTGACGTTTCACTCAGTACGTATATAGGAGCTACTACACATGCAGCAGGGTATCATGATAGTAGTGGAGTATTCGGTGAGATTCATAGATATTTATTACTACTCCATAGACATGGTGTGATAACCATTCTTCTTGGATCAATCCTTTGATTAGGGAAAGTTCCAGGAGATCAGGGAATCCATGGTATCACTTATCATCCCTACTCAATCTGGGGTGCTGGGGAAGCCTTACATGTGGATAGATTTCTGGCGGGGCAAGCACTAGTAGCAAGAGCGACGAGTATACATCAGTCAGTAGAGTCCTTGGCAGTGGGCAGTAGGTAGCAAGCACGAGGGCCCAAGTGGGATAGAAATTTCTATGGATAACCCCAGGATGCAGGATCAGCGGTAGGAGGCAATCGAGGTAGAGGGAGTCATTATAGGAGTGGGGTGTACTACACATGCGGTGGGAAGACGCACATGGCTCATGGTTGCCCGACTTGCTACATATAAGACTAACAGATAATTGAGGGACCACCAAGGTAGAGGTAGAAGTTCTATTAGGGTGGTCCATAGGGTAGTGGACATGGTAGGGGAGACGACAAAGTAGTAGACAGAGGGCGGAGGATTGAGGAGGTACCACCACCACCCCTAAGTTTCCCACCATAGGCTCTGAGATCCGGTGGACAGGGGAAAGGCTGGCTTTAGGCAATGGAGGCCTATGACCATGACACTCCATAGATGATTAGAGGTATGATATGTGTATTTCCCAACATATCTATAGTTCTTATAGATGCAGGTGATTACCAATATTTCTTTTCTGCAGACCTTTTTCAGAGCTCGGAGATTTAGGTGGAGTCGTTGGCTCAATCCTTATGATTAGAGACTCCTACTGAAGGGGATTTGATAATTACACACTGGTTCCAGCAGTTTAAAATTAATCTTGGTGGCGAGAACATCGGCTAGACTCTCTTAGTAGTGGAATCAAGGCCTTTCATTGTTATCTTTGGTATGGACTAGTTAGGCACAGTTCATGCTTAGATTGACTCTTTTTGGTACCATGTGTGGTGGGTCCGCAAGGATGGGACTAGGTTTTTCTTCCCTGGCTAAAGGGGAAATCTTACAGTGTAGGAAATAATTTCTCAGAGGATGGTTCATCTGATCACTCACTAGTTGGATAGCCTCACCATTGGTGTAGTGTATGAGAAGAGTCATCAAATTCCTATAATTGTGGATGATTATGAAGCCATAATTCATTAGGATGTTCTAGGATTACCCCATCGTAGGGAGGATGAATTCTGCATCAATCTTCACCCTGGGACAATACTGATATCCACACCATCAAATCGAAGGGCTCCTATAGAGCTTTTTGAGTTTAGAGTATAACTGGATTATTTTCAGATGAAGGGCTTCATAATACCTAGTGTTTCACTATGGGAAGCCCTAGTATTATTTTCCAAGAAGTTATACAAGAGTTTGAGGTTGTGCGTGGAATTTTGGTGCCTGAATCAGGTCACCATGAAGAACATGTATCCATTTTCTATGATTTATTACCTATTTGATCAGTTTAACGGAGCGAGATAGTTCTCATAGATTTACATTAGATTAGGCTATCATCATCTCCGTGTATGGGAATAGGATGTACCAAAGATATCCTTTAGATTTTGGTATGGGCACTATGAGATCTTGATGATTCCTTTTGGCATGACTGTTTCCCCAGTATTGTTAATGGGACTCATGGATTTAAAATTCTTAGCTTACCTTGATGGGTTCTTTGTGGTGTTCATTGATGACATACTTGTGTAATCGGTGCCCAAGAGTAGCATGTAGCACACTTTTGAATAGTCTTGGATATACTCTAAGGGAAGTAGATTTATGAGAAAATTTTGATGTGTTAGTTCTGGATATGGGAGGTCCACTTATTGGGACACATCATTATGGGTGATGGAGCTACAGTAGATCCTTCAATGATATAAGAAATGTCTTCATGGGATCCACCCAAGAGGGTGATTGAGGTGAGATGATTCATAAGATTGGTTGGATATAACCAGAGGATCGTTCTTGACTTCCCCAGGGTAACATGAACCTTATCAGCTTTGATAAAGAATGAATATCCATTTGTGTGGATGGAGAAGTGATATAAGAGTTTTTAGAAGATTAGGTAGAGATTGAATAGTGACCCCATATTGAGACTACCAGAGGAGGGAATTGGGTATATAGTATTATAAGACGCATCAGGGACCAGATTGGGTTGTGTCCTCATACAGTGGAAAGCAGTTATTGCCTATGGTTTATGGTAGTTGAGGAAATATGTGAAGAATTTTGTGACCCTTGACCTGGATCTAGCAGCATTGGTTTTTTCTTTGATTAAGTGGAGAAATGACTTGATCGATGAATGGTTTACACTCTACTCTGACCTCAATATTCTTAGGTATTCCATATCCCAGAAGGACCTGAACATGAGGCAACAATGGTGTCTTGAGGTCATCTAGGTATATGAATTTCTGATATTCTATACTCTAGTGAATTGGTATGTGGTAGAGGACACGATCAGTAGGACATCCAGTTTGTAGTTTCCGAGTGAGGCATCAGAGAAGTTATCCTTGATGCAGATACTCTTTGTGTATGGTGATCGAACAACATATCTTCATTCGATGGATATCACTCCACCACTCTTATAGAGAGTTAGGGAAGAAAACTTTTGGATGTTGACTGAGAGGCCCAATGTACTCAAGAATCCTCAGAACTGGATCATGATGGATATTTGATAGGTGGGGAGGATGTCATTATTTTTAGGGGGCGCACCATTGTACTAGTGGAATCACATGAAGAGGTTCTGAGGGGGGTTACACGTCCCCTTTGGCGGTAAAACCTAGAGTGTAAAATTTGCACTAGGAACTCTGACATCATTATTGGTGGATGGAGAAAAAGAAGGCAATAGAGGATTTCATTTAACGGTTCCTAACATGTCAACAAGTGAAGGTAGAGCATCAACTTCCAACAGGCTTGACTCAATGGCTTGAAGTCTAATAGTGGAAGTGGTTTGGTATGTCAATGGAATTAATTAAGGTTTTACCATGCATATCCGGGGGTTTCAATTCAAATTGGGTGGTTGTTGACAGACTAACAAAGTGGGCACACTTCTTATCCATCAAGGAGTAGGTATTAGTAGAGAGTATAAGACTCCTCTATATGCAGGATATAAGTCGACTCCACAGAGTCTCATCAATGAATGTCATGGATCAAGACACATGCTTTACATCCCAATTATTGAAGGTATTGCAGGAGGTGTTTGGAAATAAACTGTTCTTGATCACATCTTTCCACCCAAAGATAGATAGTAAGACAGAGAATACTATATAGGTTTTTGAGGACATGCTTTGTGCTTGTATCTTGGAGTTTGGGTGTAGTTGGGAGGATCACCTACCACTGGTGGAGTTAACATACAATAATAGCTACCGATATATAATTATTATGGCACCATTCGAGGTGATGTATGAGCGACCATACTTCTCACCATTATTCTAGATAGACCTAGGGGAGTCAACACTCATGGGTCCAGAGATGTTACAACCTAACACTGAAAAGGTGCTGGTTATCAGGAGCAGATGAGGACTACATAGAGAAGGTATAAATTTTATGCTGATAAGAGATTGAGGCCCTTGTAAATTGAGGTTGGAGAACATGTGTTGTTTAGGGTCTCACCTAGATGGGGATTGAAGAGGTTTGGCTAGGGTGAAAATATACTCTGAGGTTCATTAGACCTTTCAAGATTCTGAGTAGACTTGTTAAGGTAGCGTACTACCTTTCTCTCCCCCGATAGATGCACTAGGTGCATAATATCTTCCACGTATCACAGATGAGGATGTATTTGAATGATCCATAGGATGTCATCAACTGGGGTTAGTTGGATATTAATTATGGGGTGACATTTGCAGAGTTCCCAGTATAGACTAAGGATAAATAGTAGTGGGTCCTTTGTGTATGATCAATTTATCTTGTTCACATTCGATGGCATTATAGGAATCTGTAGGATAGAACTTGGGAGAGAGAGGCTCATATCTTAGCTCAGTAGACCCATTTTTTATCCCTTGTTCTGGATTACGAGGACGTAATTCCCTAATGGTGGGGGTGATGTATTGTCCTGGAAATTCCATTTTATTTTATTTTATTTGTATAGGATTATTTCACGACCAAAAACTCAGACAACACTTGTTTTTGAGGCCCAGTGATACCAAAATAACTATTTGAACTATTTTAAATTTATTTTTTTGGCACCAAAATTGGGGATGGAGAATTACAAATGAAAGCCTCAAGGGGATTCCCTGCTAAGATTGTTCGTGCAGCCCCCATGGACCCATGACTGCTGCGAATCAAGGAGGTGAGAGGCTCCACGATCCAATTTGTCATTCGCGAACCCACCGCGAAACAAGGAGTTGGGAGGCTCTGTGATCCAATTTGATGTTTGTGAACCCGATATGAAGCAAGGAGGTGGGAGGATCTATAAGACAATTTGATGTTCGTGAACCCACCGTGAAGCAAGGATGTTGGAGGCTCTGTGACCGAATTTGGCGTTCGCGAGCCCTCCACGGCGCAAGTTGTGTCTTCGCACTGAGCGGGTTCTGCTTCGTGGCGCCTCTTGCATATAAATACATGGCTCCCATTGATCCCGAATGTGGATTATATGATTTTTCACCTTTTGAGCTCTCAAATTGTGAAGCACTTCTTGCTCTGCGAACCATGAGCTTCTCAATGTAATTTTTCATTGCGAAGTTCCTCCTCCATTGCTAAAATTCAACCCATCTTCCGAGCGAGATGCCTTTCAAAAATCCCATAGGCCTTCGTGAAGGAAGGAGAACCCCAAGGGGACTCAGGTCATCGTGAAGCATTTATGCTTTGCGAAACACCCTCCATACTCATCTGACTCGCATGCTAAGGTGCAGTCACTGTACTTCACGAAGCACATTGCTTCAAAACCTCATGATTCGCAAGGAATCCTTGCTTCATGAGGCATTTCTCCATGAACACCTTTGGACTTCAAGAAGAACCATCCATCTGCACCTATTCCACATCCGTAGCCTAGGTGACTTCACTTCGCGAAGCACATCCCTTCAGGAATCCTCTCAACTTCGTGGAGCACTAGAGATTTACAAGGCTTCTACATATGAACCCCTTTGCTCTAAAAATACTTTTCCCGTGCAACTCTCCAGGGTTTCACAAAGTGATTCCAATGTCCCTAGAAGTATACTACCCATTGCATTGCTTCGCCTCATGCTTCTTCACATAGGCACACTAATGACCATTGCTTCTTTACATATCCACACTAACGTGGACCCCCAATGGGATCACCTCACGACACCCCCAGCCACGACATTGTTGGTCCCTTCTCTTCACCAAGGTGTAGATGGTGATGGTTATGTAAGTCATAGGGGTGCGGATTGAAACCAACTCGTCTGAGCTGTAGGATGTCAAACTGCCAAACACCATCATCCTCAGCACAAGATGTTAAACTATGACTTCTCCATGTGCCTCAAACAAAGGGTCTACCCAACTTGTACATTCTCCACACCCACTGGTCTCTAAGGGAGTGAGATCATTCCTCAAATGGAATGAGATCCTCTTTATTGGAGCGGCGTATGTCCTGAAGGAAAGGACAACCATCTCGGTGTAAGCCCCCTAGATTTTCTTGCATGAGGTAGCATCCCCGCCCCTCCTCTTTCTTTCTGTGCCAAAGACTAAGAGTAGTGATGGGGACATGGATTTTTCATCCCTTCCCTCTCCCTCTGGGATTTTTCGTCACCCAGGCCACCATCCTGGAGTAAGCCCCATTATCCATCCCCCCAATGGGCTTCTAGCCACACGTAAGTCCCATTCTACTTCCCACGGATGCACCTATCTCGACGTGAATGTCATTTATTTGCTGCCTCTTGTTTCTCACACTGAGCATGACTCACATGGGATTAGAGTAAGAATCGACCATGACATCCAACTCCAAACAACCTAGAGTTTAAGCCCCGCACCCATCCTGAACTACATAAAATTTGATTCTTTCTAATAAAAGGTACATAGGAAGCCTCACTGAGGTTCAAGCCCAACATCCGTTCGTCTCGACCACTTCACATCAGTCAACCACACCTCTCCGGGAATCCTAGAGTATAAGCCCACACCCTTGCTGAACAACATTGACTTTGATCCTTGATAAGGAAATGTACGTAGGAATCATCCCTGAGATTCAATCCCAACACCTGGTGGTCCTGACCACTTCATGTCTGTTCACCACACCTCTCCGGGTAGCCTAGAGTTTAAGCCCCACACTCATCACAAACCATGTGGAATTTAATACTTGACAAGGCACGGTACATAAGATGCCTCATTTAGGTTCAATCCCAACACCCGGTGGTCTCAACCACTTCACGACAAATCATCACACCAACCCCGGGAAGCCTATAGTGTAAGCCCCACACCCATAAAAAACAACATGGACTTTGATCCTTGCCAAGGAAAGGTATATAGTTAGCCTCCCTAAGTTTCATGCTCAACACTCGGTCATTTCAACCCCCTTCACATCCGTTCACGAATCCCTTTTTTGAACTACATGGACATTGATTGTTTCCAAGGTAAGGTACATTGGAATCCTCCTTGAGGTTCAATCCCACCTTGAATCTGGAACCCTGGTCCTTATTCACGTCGGTTCACCATCCCCCATTCTGAAACTACATGGACTTTGATCCCTGTAAAGGCAGGGTACGTAGAAATCTTCCCTGAGGTTCATGCCCAAAAACATAGTTCTGACCCTTTCACATCTGTCCACCTTCGTCCCGCATTACGTTCAACTATATCCACATGAACTACATAGTTTTAATATCTATCTCCTAGACAAGGTACATAGGAAGCCGCCATAAGGTTCATCCCCATCAAGCATTAATCCATTGTGAACCCTCCATTCGATGGTAAACTATCACACCCCTATTTGATGGTAATCCATTAGAGTCTATACGACGGTAATCCATCTTCAGATGAACTACATAGCTTTGATCCCTATCTCCTCAACAAGGTACATAAGAAGCCTCTCTGAGGACTAACCCAAACATAGATAAACATTAGTGTACCCCCCCCCCTGATGGGACAAACATCTATGGTCCTCCCCTCGAGCGTCAGACCAACTCGAGCTACTAACCACGCATAAGCCCCAACACATCATCCGGTCATTGTCCCTTGTGCACAACCTAATTTCATGCCTTGAACCGGAGTTTCCACTTCTTCTAGGTCCCATCCATGTGTCCAATCTCACTGGCCGCCTCATCAGGTGTCCTATCATCCCACTGAACAATGCGAACTTTGATTCCCTGCCACAAGGATACCTGGGAAGCCTCATGAGGATCAAGACAAACACTTCTGAAACCTTCACAATGGTTCCATCTCATCCACCACCACATAATTAAACTCCCCTTCATCCATCCAGATTCTTACACGGGCCGCCACATTCTGGTGAGATCATGCCAATTCACCTCTTCGCTGCTCCTAGCATTAACTGGGTAACTAACCATGCATTGTCCCCGACATCTGTGTTCCTTCAAGGGGTTACACCTATCTGATCCACTCTAGTCAGTGTTCCGATCAGTCCGCTCCATCTCTGCTAGACGTTAAAATCAAGATATACCATGTGTTAAACATAAAAAGATGAGGTAAAACTCAGAAACAATACTATGGAATATATTTCCCCGCATTCGATGTGGGATGCCTCAGGATTATGCTCCCTCAAGAAGCCCTATAGTAATAGTAAAAAACCCAGATGCTTCAGTGTCCCAGCGTCCAGACATGCCAATGATGTCCAACTTGACTACTCCCCCGACCGTAGGTTGCTTCCCTGGATAGAACCTTTGGAATGTCCGGACAGAAGTGGCATAATTGATCGGAATCCATGAAGATATGGCACTGGGAAGAGTTTCACGAACAAAGTATTAAATCTATAATAGTGACCCAAACTAGGTTATGATCTTCGAGGGGGAATCCACATAAGGAAGAACCGACATCTCATCACCCCGTTTCGATCAATGAGCAAATGACCCTAAACAAGGAATGTTTTTCACCCACCTTTGGAAAGCAGGAATGCGGGGAAATAGATGCGTGTCACTCAAAACGGATGTATGTGTGCACCCTAGTGAAAGTGTCAGAAACATATTTAAAATAGAAAATGTGTGCTGTTTAGGAAACATCTAGATGGGTGCCCAGATTAAAAATCCATGGGCATCGTTGTGTCTGGAATGACGAATCTACGTAAGGAAGGAGCTAACCTCCATCAACGCGATTTGAGGGAAAATATTAATTTTCATAATTTTTATTAAATTTTAGTAAAATAATTTTTTAAGGTAAAATAAATATAAACTTTTAGTATATTTTATTGTGTATTTTGAATTTATTTTTAGCATAATGACACTAGAAACTAAGCATAACAGAAATGATGTTTCATAAATTAAATAGTGTAACGATGCTGCAATACAGTGTAACAAAAATGTTGAAACACATTTTCCCCATTTAATGAGTTAATTGAATGTAGGATCATTGGAATAATTTAATATTTTTCAGAACATGTTGAATTTTAATTGGAATGAAATGATCGATGGTTCACTACGACGAAAAATTATTTTCATCTTCCCTTCCTCCATTCTTCAATCCTTCTAAGGATCTACAAAAAAAGGCTAGTTGTATATCAATGAATGATGAACAACAATGGTGTGATCATGACCGATGAACGATTAAACCTCAAGGTAGGGGTTTTATTCCATGTGAAATTTTCCCCATTCATGGAATCATGTGATAAACGTGGGTCAACCCACAAAATTGTGACCTGTGGATTGATCGATTATGTAGGAGGGTTTTATTCTCATGTTTTTGAATCCGAGACATACATGTTATATTCTGAAATCATAATCCAACTTGTGTATAAATTCTAATACGGATGGATTAGGTCGACAAGAACAAGGCCCAGATCCCTCAATTGTAATAATTCTTATGTTATTCTTAACCAAAAACCTGGATTGGTGGAAAGAAAAATTTGATCACGTATTTGTGACTTAGATGATTTTAGGATCCCAACTGCACTCGCGGATTTGAAGACGGACCATCAGAGTGGATATAGTGGCCAGCGGAAGAGACTGTCAGTGCACCGTGGGGGTGGAAGTGGGCCATGATAACCATAGATGGTGGAGGATTAGGGCCATTGAAAACAACTAGCTATTGAATGAGTGGACATGAAAATATACAAATCACCATGTAGTTGGAGGGTTGTGGTCTAGCTAGACCGCGATAGTGATCCCCAGCGCCCATCGCTTCCCCGGTGGACCAGACTAGCTTGACAGTGGGCTGGACTCACGGGCTAGATGGTCTAGACTGGTCCCATCGAACCGAGTCAGATCCATGTCATGTCTGACCCAAGTTAGGATAGTGGACATCAGGTGGGATCTGTATGACCTATTCAGACCGAACCTGGACACAACCGACCCCTTTTTACCTAAACGTCCATAACTTCAAAACTGTGTGTCTGGTTGATGAGAATTTTGCGTAGTTGGAACCCTGACAAAGAGTATATCCTTTTGATTTAATACATGTAAGTTTTCAAGGATTTTGGGACATGACAGTTGGATTGTGGGGTAGGTTATTACAAAATCAATGATGTTGTGAGCTAGAATCATGCAGCTTGCTGTGACGTGAAGAAAGTGGCAAGCAGAATTTAGTGGCCCGATAGAAGAGAAAACCACAGTGGAACAATATAAAATAGGACCTCACTGGCTCAAGAGAGGGTCAAAACTCAGTGGCCCAATAGAAAAGTAGACCTCAATGGCCTGACAGACGAGCAGATCTTAGTGGACCGGTTGAAGAGCGAACCTCAGTGGCCTTATAATTGCACAAATCTCAATGGCCCGATAGATGAGTGGACCATTGGGGCCTGGCAGTGAAGGGTGGACTTCGATGGCATGACTGACCTCAATGTCTCATTAGGGAGGAGTCCCACAATAGTACAAGATATTCGACATTACAACTATTAGAATTTCTTTCTATAGTTTAGGTTATACTAGTGTGAGATTTCTATTACATCATGTGTAATTTTCTATTGTGGTAAGTTCTTTATTGTTTGTGGTACCTAATGATTATTAAATTACTCATACCTTAATTTTATTCTCCCGCAAGTGTCATGTTTTTTGTATATGACATACGTTTTGATAGAGACCATGGTGTTCTAGGACTAGGTAGTTCCCAGTGAGATCAGATAGGTAAGGCATACTCCCATAACTTCTAGAAGCTACACTTTACCTACCCTTCAGAAAGGGTTTTTTGTGAATATATTATCAAACATCCTGTACTCACTTGTTTACATCTTTTATTCTATTGGGTTTGTATTCTGACCCATTTTAATTACATCATGTACCTCTACTATCTGTGGTTGTTTTAATCATATGCATGTTTTTCTTTTTAGTAGTATGGGTAGGGTTTGTGAGTGTTCATGTGTACAGGTATTCATAAAATTCATCCCACATAAAGGATAATTCCTTCATCCCTAGTCGCCAGCCCCTAGCCTTTGTGATGCAGGATTGGGGATATCATGCATGGGCCCCGGGGGACAGGTCGTGACACATCATGCATGTATGGGCTAAATCACCCCAAATATACTTTGGTAAATATTATGTCATGGGCCTAAAAAATGAATAGATTGAGGCCCTGGGAAACCCATGTATTCAATATTGGTGTATTAGAACTCATCGAGGGTTTAGATCCACTATCGAAGTGAGGTTATTCATAGAGAGCACATTCTGAAGGAGGCACCTGAAGGTGGACATGAGTTTATATTCGATCATATATATATAACATAATAATTTTCTTTACTAAGTATAGAAGATTTAATATTAATGAACTATATTTCTCTGACTACAATGATTCTTCCAGATTCTAATTCATATGTTTGATTTTCTAAAATCATCCATAATACATAAAGGATGTTAGAGTGGTAACCTGATCATATCGGGTGTTATCCACTATCATTTCTAATAGATTCTCCTAGTAAATATGATATTTTGAGTTTATGTGTGCTCATTAATTTGGTAACATAATTCAAAAAATCACTCTTCATGACTCTGCATCTATTTTAAGAGGTTATGAAGTTCTTTTTGATCACAGTGAAGTTAAACCTGTATAGAAACAATATGTCAAGATCTTCCCTAATTGATATAGATCCAGGTGGTATGTTAAATTACATATTGAAATAGACCACCAATAATGATTGTAAAAAGAAATTATTTTTGGACTATTTCTATTTATTTGGGTTTCATAGCATTAGACCACACAACAATGCAATGTGATACATATTCATCAACATATCGTTAGTCCCCAGAAATTGAATGATGCTTGGATTACTGAATTATGAATGTGGGATTATCTGGTCTACCCATGCCAGGATTAGATTCTATTCTAGATGTATCGTATCCTTTTTCATTTACAAATCCTAATGATGGGATATTATAGTGACAATGATGTATTCTTGATGATGATTGGTAGCTGACCATGCATTAACTGGAATTATAGAATGCAAGGAAAAAGAATCTTGATTTAGGGGATGAAAATTATTCTATTTAGGTGGGACGGGAGAATAATACATTGGTATTTTTTATTGGCCACAACCCTAATATGACTTGATAAACTATGATTAATACCTTTAATCTAGGTTCCTATCTTAGGGTAATTGTTTGCTCAACTAAATGTGGTGTAGTACACATAGGTTCCACCTAATTTGGAGCATTTCATCACAATGAGATCATTGGTAAGACCGTTATATTCCTTAGGCTCCATGTGAAAAGACTGAATCCCATTACCTTCCTCAATTTCTACTGTACTGTTAGAACATATGATGGTGATAGAAATCCCCTTTACCTTTCCGAGATGTCAAAGGGAATGTGATAGTGTGTCCTCAGTGGGTTTTAGTGTCTTAATGTAAATTTTTTCTATCGGGTGTGGGCACACATCAGATGATCTATATGATGTATTTTTCCACAATAGGATGGATCATCACCATTTCATACATCACTAGCTCGATTTGTATGAGATCCATAATTACTGATATTGATTATATTCATGTTGTTGGTGGTTGATGGGACTCCACTATTGGAATGAAGGAAATCATAATTGTTATATTGTCATCATGAAAGGGATCTACATTAAAGGGAATCACACATCCCCTAGACATTGATCATCATGTTGGGAGACTGTCCCTTTATGATATTATTGTGACTGGTGATGGTTTTTATGCAGATCCACAATATTTTGTGGATGTTTTTATATGAATTAGGTCATTGAGCTATTAGGAGTACCACATTTTCCAACCTATAGAATTATTGATGAAAAAACATAAGGTTACCCTTAATAATAGGATATGTTATCTAGTCATTACCGAGGAGGTTGGATATTTCCAAAATATTCTGGTGAACAGAAACCAAATGGTCCTTACTGAGGTACTCTAGAATGGAAAACTACAACTCTGATGCTGGATAGAAAAATACTTGTAACTTTTCATTGGAAATATTAACCAAAAATAATTAATCATATTGTTTATTTACTATATTTTATTCCTTATCTTTATCACCCCATTCACCAATTAGTGATTTCCATAACAATATGGTAGATAGCTATGAGTATTTATTCTTCTTATGATGTTCTGATATAGGAGTTACCACACATTTAGATTGTCCCTAGAATAAAAAAAATGTATTCTACATGTGACTATATCTTCAAGGATATATTCATATTTGATGGGTTATCTTGAACCTTTTTACTGGTTTGGAAATACATCAGGTGTATAACCTTATGGCTTGGCAGAATGTTAACTTTCATCAGAGTGTGTCAGTCTAGTCCCCAGTATCTCTAAAAATTAAAATATGGAAATGGAGATGAAGAATGATGATGTTGGTAATGTTGGATGTATATAGAGACCGTGAAATAGACACAAAACCTCTCCCTCCTATTTTTATTTATGTGGGGATATGGGGTCCTTTTGGATCTCGATCTCAACGATTTCATCCACCACTAACGTGATTTTTCCCCAATCTATTTTAGCATTGGAAGAGAATATTCCATTTATCTATCCATCATCTCAGAATTTGAGAGGTTGGTTGCAATGATATATATTTTTCTCATACTTGAATCTGGATATTCTAGAGTTCCCCAAGCTTGATTCTCATTGGGTGTCAGGAAATTCTTCCACACGTCTGATGTTTGGAACAAAAATCATGGCCTCTATAATGGTTGTCTTCACTCATTCTATTAGATGGATCTTTGGGGAATTATAAATCATTTACCTAGAGTGGAAATTAAATTTGGTTGGTGGTATTATGAGTAGGTACTAAAAAAATCTTTAGTATGTGGTGGCTCATGATGTGTAATACATGATATGAATGTAGAGGTATTTGACCCAACCTTCCTACCATATAATTGGTGTCTTGAAAACAAACATGTGAGAATGTACACCTGCATGTTGTTAGCTATGATGAGAAGTACAATAGTTGTGCTAGGGGAAACTAGATCTATCTTAGAGGGATAATTTGGGGAAGGGGTAATAACTTTCCCCTGGAGTTGCAGCTACGTGATCTAGTTCGAACCTAGTGGAGCAGAGATGAGGCTATCTTACTCTTTGGATTGTGGGGTCAAATGATGTTGGATAAAACACTTGGAGTTGGCGGGACATTTTTCTATACCCTATGTGGATGTAACAAAATGTGTGATAGGTTCATCACCTACATCCTCAAAATATAGGAGGGAGCTTCCAGACCATTCTAGGTAAATTCTAGAAAAATAATGTTTCCTCATAATGGTTGGAGAATTTCCCCAGCACAGCCCTTGGGGGAAGTGGTGACAATATGTAATTATATATTAACGGTCATAGAGACCCATATCCCTAGTTTTGATTTCCCATAAAATTTTTAATTAGAAATATACAGATTTTATAACAATATATTAAATGAAATTGGAAGGATAAATGGGGAATGGGAGCCCTTGATCCATCAGTGAAGTGACCATTATGGTAGATGTATAGTCATGTGGGATTGTTTCACCATTAGTTCTTCTGAACCCACCCATTTTAGTGGTTGTTGTTCATCAATTATTTACTAAAACATTATTCCTTATATATATTTGATGATAACCATCAATGGTTGTCTACTAAAGGTGATCCACGACCAACCCAATATTTCTAATCCACTTTTGAGGATTTAAAAAGGATTCATTAAATGATGACATAGAACTAGTGATTCTAAATACTCATCATAGTCCCCCAGTTTCTGGAGTGTATAATCCAGTCAGGTTCAACATTTTTTTTCAAGGACTTCAATTGGGGTCAAACATTTGGTTAGTGAAATTCATTCATTTCCTCTCCAAGAGTGACCAATGTCCTTGTACCAGATAAATCTCCCTATGAGGCGTGCTGCCCTATATTTTCACATTTTAAAAGGGCTATCCTCTATCACTGTAATCAATGACATCAGCTCGTTCATCATAATTGGATGATTGGATGTTTTCTCTTCCTTCTATGTATTCCTCCTTCCAATTTGTCTCCTTTCCTCAATCTCAATAACTGAGTTATGATATGATTTTGGATCTTGTTCCATCTACTATCTTAAGGTGTATTGATGTTAATTATGAGGATATATTTCACAATAATGTATCTACCTTTATTTTGGAACTACTGATTATTTAGTGAATCTTTCAAATTTTAAGCTTCATTAAGGTTCATCCTCATTAAATTTTTATGGAATGTCATATATGTGGATCTTTTTTTATTGGGACCATGAAATATTGTAACTTATATGAGGTATCTCATGTAATGGACATTAGGAATCCAATGATCTTGGTCTAATAAATACCATTTTCCTTGCATAGAGTAAGGACTATATTTCATTTTTTGGGTTTGGTAAAAGGTTTCATGTCTTATGGTGATAGTTATTCACATATTTATTGTGTTTGTAAGAAGTGTGGGTCATATATTTAATGTCCTATGGTGACCTATGGGTCACATTTTTGATTTCTTCAAAGGATTAGTGTGTCATAGTTTTAATATCTTATGGGGATAGGTTAGTCCCAAATTTTACATCTTATTGGGAATGGTTTGTCATTAGATTTTCATCTTTTGTTTACTTAACGGTGTGGTGATGTGTTTCCCATGGTGAGATTATCAAACATCAAGTTGTCAGCATCTGAGGGAATAACATGAATAATTCTAGGTAGTGTTAAGGAACTGAGATTTATTTTTTGGGAGGTTTCCTATGTATTGTATGCTTTATGGAATGAACCAAATATATTCACCCAATATAAATTTTTAGGTAAAATTGATCAAAACCATTATATTTAGATTCCAAAATTTAATTTCATGTGACAGGACCATCCCATACAATTTAACGTAATATGGAAAGGATTCTAACATTATAAAAAGAGTGACAATATGGGATGTTGTGGGGATTATTCATAGATTATACACATAGAATGATACTAATCGTAGAGAGATGAGAGATAGTGTTGGTCTTACGAATATGGGAAGACCGATGTTGGATTTTCATCCCATGGTGGGTGAAGATATGTCATCCCTTGATGATCATACATGGGGAATCAGATGTTTATTTTACGTGGTATAGATATTGTTTAATATCATATTTTTAGGATGTCGTCATGTATTTTAATAATATGTGACTAGAAAATTAGGCTATATAGGATTATATCTTCCAGTTCAGATGTTGAGGGTCATACATAAACGGAGGCCAATTCCATATAGGAGAGAAGGATTCAACACTATTCCTCATCAAAGAGAAAAAAATGTTGTTAAATAGGAAGGTGAAACCCTTAGATAGTCATGTGGATGTCCCGAGGATAGGGTCTAAACGCATAGAGGTATGAAAGGAATAAATTTCATAGTCTCTTCATGGAGTAATGGTTCTACAAATTTCTTTCTAGGATACCGATTATATTGATGATCAAGGCATGAGTTGACTAGGTTTTTGAGGGAATAAGATGCATATGTATTCAACATCCACGATACTAGGTCTAACTAATGGGGGGATCACGTAGGAGGAATAGAGATGTGTTTGACTATGGTGTATGATATCTCATTGGATTTGGGTTTCACTAAGGTAATGAAATTTCAAGATAGGGTGTTCCTACCTTTTCGAAATTTCATAGTAACACTAGGGAATATTTCAAGAAGTATTGGTATATTAGAATTCGCTAAGAAGTGATAATTGTTTATAAATATTAGGAAGGTTGTAGTGCTCCATGAAACCCACATCAATTTGGAGCCTTCATTATATGGTACTCTTGAGTGGCCATTCATAGAGGATGGTAACATGTAAGAATAAATTTCTCCCTTAATAGATTAAGTTCAATGTTAAAGTAATTTAGAGAATCTAGTGGAATTCCAAAGGTTATGTCTTCTTATTTGATGGATTGAGGGAGGTATTTTCGGTTTTATAAAGGAATATTCCATTTTCATATATCTTATTGAATTAGAATTTCATTTATTGAAATATGAAAACCTCCAAGAAAAGACATAAAATTAATAATGGGTATCACCATTCATTTGAGTTTTTTCATAGATCCAGGAAAAAAACCCTAAAGAACACGTGGATCACGAAACACTATAAATTTTCAAAGCCTGTTCCTTTAGAGGATTTGGATATTTTTTTCCCAGATTAACCTCGACTGTCTACTTTTTTTCCACATCTCTAAAAATGAGTTCTTTTCTTCATAAACATATATAATACTTTAGAAATAATTTTTCTTTTTTAGTTATAGTATTATATAATTTTTTAAAATATTATATTGTGGAAACCATTTTTCTTGTATGATTTTGGATTTGAAGGATCATGTAATCCAAGGGGATAAAGGCCTGGATATTTCATTTAGGGGAATAAAAAATGGATTAGTTTATGTAATATAATTTCAATTAGATTTCCCATGATTTAATTATGGTTAGGATGGTTTTCTCGATTCTATTGGAATTTTTTCAGTTCATTTTAGTTTATGTTAGGACATATATGATTATATACTTTTAGGAATATAAATTCATTATACTAACATTTCATTGAATGAATATAGTTGGATTAGTTTCAATAAGTTTGAGTCATGTTTATTTTATTTGGTTCTATTTAAATTTATAAAATCAAATAAAATTAATTATTTGTTTTATAATATAAGTTATTTTTCATAGGGTCCTACTCGTTCATTTTTTCCTCCATGATTTCCACTTGTTATGGGAAATGGAATGATTAAATTACAATATTTTGATTTAAAATTTTTGTTTCATTCTACGAATTTGTTAATATTAAACTACTACTTTATATAAAATAGAACTAAATGTTTTATTGGAATGATTTTTCCTGATAAATATTGAAATTTAGAAAATATTTTATAAAGTAATCCATGGAATTAATTATAATTAAATGTTAAGTTTAATACTAATTAATGAAATGTTTTTCATTTTAATGTTTATATTTGAATTAATGTAACATCGCTAAAATTATATAATTTAGATTATTTTAATTTAATATTTTATATATAAAAACTCAATTATATTTTCCTTAAGTAATAGAAAAATTAATTTTTATAATTTATGTTGAAACATGCATTATTTGATTCATTTTTATATGTCTCAATTCAAATTCAGTGATATAAAACCAATAGTTTTTTATGAAATATATATTTCCAATTTGTGGAATAAATAGTTGAATTAATTTTTTTAATCATTTTCTATTGTGAAAGGTATCAATATTTGTGTATTAGAAAAACTGATTAAATCCTTTATATTTTAAATTTATTTAAATTATTTTATTTGGTTGTTTTGCGGTCTTTTTTTGACATAGGAATTAATTTGAATGTGTAAATTAGGTGATTCTATGTTTAGTTTTTCATAATATGTTATAATTCCATTTTTTAAAATTAATTTATGTCAAAAATTAAAGACATAATATATTAATGTTTTATGAGGATCCTAATTTAAAAATATTATTAATTTTTTTCATTGTTCATTTATATGCCTTAGATATTAATATAATGATAGAATTTAATTAAATTTCATGTTGGTTGTTTTCCAATATAATTCTATGAAGGTTTTTTGATGAGTACTTTACTTCATTTTTGAAGTATGTTATGTAACTGTAATGTTTTTCTATCAATAATATTAAGAATATTAAATAATATGATTTTAGGCTATCTTTGTGTCACATGTTTTCCTTTCAATTTTTGTAAGTGATTAATTGCATGAATTATTTTTTTGTAAATAAATCAGAGTTAAGATTTATGTATTTTAAAATATAATTATATTGGGAGGAATAATATATGGATACATTGTTTCCAATAATATATGATAATTGTTTTATCACTAATGATGGTGGTTAAAATCATAAAGAGTAGTCTGACTTTTTGTGAACTATTTAATAATAGAGGAAAATATAATTATAAGAAACTATTTGGATATAGTTTGTATTAGTAAATAGAGAGATAAAACTACATCTATGACATTAAATATGTGAAATTCTAATATAGAAGATGTTGTAATGATGATTCAATACATACATGGAGAGGTGAATCAAATTAAAAATTCTTATTTAAGTAAAAATACACTTCTTTAATAAATAATGTTGAATATTTGGATTGCATTTCAATGGTATAAAAGGCTTGTTTTATGATTCTTATTGGGTGGGTTATTACACCAATAAGAGAATAGTGAAGGGGTATTTCCAAATATTGATTAGATGTTGATTTAAATCCATATTGTGAATATATAAATTCACATCTTCATAATGAAAATCAAATTCCATGAAATTATTATTTATCGATTAAAGTGGATTCAAATTATTATTTGGTAAATATAAATCCATTTATTAATAATTAAAATCATAAATAAATACTTAGTTATCCCTAAATTGAATCATTGATTATTATTTATTCTTGTATTATATGGTCTTCATTACACTAATAAGTACATCCAATTGATGAATGAATAAATTTTCTCTATAAATGGTTGTATGTATCCAATGATTCATAATCATATTTCATAATCATGTAATAGTTAGTATGATGATAGGGTCTTGAATCATTAAAACAATAGTTTCCGAATTATTGTTGAAAACATTTACTCGGTGATGAAATTTGTGTCTAATGATAAATTTCTCATTTCATGATTTATTTATTTCAATTGTTATCTTTGTAGTTTGAGACACATGGTAACGACTTATGTACATTTGTGTGTTATATATTAAATGTTTATCTCATTAATTTGGGTGAAAGTTTTAAAAAGAACATGTATTTTTATTTATTTAATTGTGTCATGTGTTATAAATATCTCCATACATTACATAAAAAAATTTGACATGGTTTTAATTCTTAGGAAAACAAATTATATGTTATA
The DNA here is from genome assembly GCA_963277665.1 of Viscum album. Lineage (NCBI taxonomy): Eukaryota > Viridiplantae > Streptophyta > Magnoliopsida > Santalales > Viscaceae > Viscum > Viscum album. The sequence goes on from OY728138.1 coordinate 2,019,592,248, forward strand.
AACATACATATTATCACGAATTATATATAAAAATATTAATTACTTTCCCATGCTCATGATCTTGGAGGGAAGTGTTATTAAGTATGGGAATGTGTTGTATAATATATATATTTATATTATTTATCAAAAAGGTATCCAATAATTATTTTACAATTACATCAATATTAGAGAAATTATTAATTCATAAATGTAATAAAATTTTAAATTAAAAATGTGTTTATTTAAAAATTAAACCAATATTTTGAACTCTAGACTATTCTAATACTTGATTATGTTTCTATACATAGATTGTTGGTAATTATTAAAAAATTTATCCCATCAGGGATGGTACATATTCTATATTTCCTAAAAGATTTGAGTCATACATTATACATGTAAAAATTTTACATCTTCACCACGATAAATACTTTTGTACTCCATCCATCCTAAAAATTATATCAAATCATCATTGATTTTTTTCTTATCATAATTTTCAAAATTAATATACATATAATATAATTAATATAGCATACCCAAATCTCCAAACCAACATTTTAATATATTTTATCTCTTACATCTCTATAATTGATGATTTGAATTGGAATAAAGATTTTATATTTGAAATGTGTGACAATATTACTATCACATTCATTATCATTATTAAAAAATGTGACACCTTATTCATTGTATTTGACCATATTTTTTGTATGAATTTCTCCATCCTCTCACATAATTTTAGGAAAATTTAATTTCATTGATAGTTCAACTGATCAAAATAAAATAAAATTATAAATGGAAAATAATATAGAGAAATTTATTAATGAATATATTCATAAATCACTGAACTCATACAAGAATATTTCTATTAAGATTTCCTTTTTCTGTAGCATATAGAGAATGAGAATGGGAATTATCCTATTTTTTGGCTAGTGTAATAACAATTTAATTATTGGTACATAAAATTGATAAAGGATATTAATGTGATAGTACAACAAAAAATAGATTAAATATATGCACAAAAGATGGCTGATATGGATATTGTATATGTATGTATTAAGAATAACTACCATATAAAGTGGAAGTTGGGTATGAGAATTAGGATATATACTATAATGAGACTAAAATTATCATGTGTTCGTTTGGGGAAAGGGTTATGGAAAAGGACAAGTCATATGAAGATAATGAAAATAAAGTGATGACATCACTAGTGGATAATAACTTGGTGACTAATGCTATATAGTGGGATGATGAACTACATAAGACATAGAGTGATGAGTCCTAGAATGAGTCTTATGATTCATCTTATAATACATTATCCCCTCTGGTGTACCCTCTATATCCACACATATATAGATTAGAATCCTCTATACAATGACCTAAAAATTTATGGAAAATAAATTATAGATTTTATTTCTAACAGAAATGGATAAAAAGTATCTAAAACCCTTGATGTAATCAGAAATTGAGTTTTCATCATACTATATAAACCGATCAATGGATGAAAATTTCAATACTTCAAAATTTCATCAATGGGGTTATCCATAACTCTCTGAAGCACCTCTCGTTTCCTCTAATTTTATTCCTTATTCTATATTCATAGATAAGTACAATAACTTCAAAATCATAAATAGTAATATTAGATAAATAGAATGTTTTAAAATGTTAAATAAATTGATTACATGAAATATAAAATGTTAAATGATCAAAATTACTATTAATGAATGGAAATTCCATATTAAAAAAAATATGATTTTATTATTATTTTATATTATGTTAATACTATGAAAAATCAACACAATATGATTTTTTATAATTATAATTTGATTAAAAAATGAAATTTGTTATTATATATTACAAAATTATTTATATACCACGTATAAAAGTTAAAATAATGCACATATCAGGTCCCTGTAATATAAAATAAATAGTTTTGAATGAGACAGAGATATGTGTCCTCCACATCAATTTATCTTTTACATACGGTTATAGATATTTAATTCTTGGTTCCATCATATTAAAAATATTATGGAATATCAACATGTTACCCTGAAATAGTACTATTATATATTCCATTATACAAACATTCTAATGAATAAAAAAAATTAAACTAAATTATAGACAGATAGATACATAAAACTCTTATATGTCTTGGTATGAAAGAATGTATGTATCATCAGGAATTAAGTTGATATTTCATATCGATGACTATAAATACAGAACTATATATATTCAATATTTGCAATGTTATTTTATCAACCCACTTTAGATTCATTATTGCACTCTCATCTTGTGTGTAGTAATCTAATATGATTTTTCTTCTGACCACCTTATACTATGATATATTTTTGGGTTGATTTTTTTTTAATTCCCTATTGATAAAATATGTTTTTTATAGAACAAAACTATCATGATTTGTCTCCACTATTTCTTCACAAAAGGATATATGGAATTTAAATATATTGATGAATTTTTTTTATAACATAAAAGATTGATTATTCCAATTAAAAACACACATATCTCACCATATATATTATTTATTAGTAATCACTGATCCTAAATTATATCAACATTAAATATTGATCAAATATATATTTGATTATATATTTTAAATAATGAAGATTAGTATGTTTAACTTTAACAAAGAATTATTTTCAACTTTATGAAATTTCCCCTTCCTATTAAAATAGAAACAATGATATATTCTTTTATAAGTGAAATATATTCTTTGAAAAGAGGAAAATATTATTATGCATGAATACCTAATAAAAACTAAACAACAAGAATTACATATTTATTAGTTTTATTGTATTAGTTAACCATCAGGAACACCATAATTGAATAGTATTACATAATTATCCATTTCACAATATTCCCTTTGTAACATCCCAGGTAATTAAAGAATAAAGAATTTTCATATTTATTAATATTTATAAATTAAATATTAATTTTAATTAAAAGGGTTTTCTACGTTCGATAGCGTACTCTATACGCAACGATGATTTTATTTGAAAACTTACGTTGCACACAAGTAATAAAATAATATTATTTTAAATGTTAGTTAACAAGTAGCCGTTGTACTGGCAGGAAGGGATAGAAATAACTAAAATATGATTATATATGTTTTTAAATGTTTTTACATTTACCCAATAAAAGATAAAGGCTTAAAATACGGAAAGAGTTCAATTTTAGGCATTTATACCCTAATTTTCACTAAGGGTTCACTTATCACCTTTTGACGGCGAACCGTCATTAAATATAGTTTTGATCAATCTTATAAATTCTATTGGACCAAAAATAACTCTTCTTTAGAATCGGGACATCAAAATTTACTTTGTGTAAATTTTTGGTATCTTTCCGATAAAGTTCTTTTTTTAATGAATAGTGTAAAATGTTGTATTTTAATTCAAAACCACTTTTTAATATAATTTATTTATATGATTATATTATCTTTTGAATTGGTTTTAAAGTGAAATTAGAAAATATTTTTACCATTAAATCCAATAGTGGTTGTTGGAATTAATTTCACTTTGAAATCGGACTTAAACTAGTGTCAATCTTTTGATACTTATTGTTTCATAAAAACACGCTATTTTGCTCTGACAGTGGGAATTAATTATTAAATTAATTAATGTGAATTATATGTTTTGAATTTTGTAAAATAGACTTCATTTTTGAATTTGTAATATCAAATATAGCTTAGGGTGATTTTTTGGTAATTTTCTGAAAAACATCAATTTTTGATGAATAGTGAAACCACTAAGTGGTACTTATAAAAACTGATTTTCCGTTTAAATGAAATTTTGCAATCTTTGTGTTTTGATTTTCAAAAATCCGACATACATGGTTGTCATTAAGAAGTAAAATGTGGTTCAATGAGATTAAAATAATTTTTTGGTGAATAGTAACTTATTAAGTTTTTAATCGCGATTAGAGGTAATTAGTGTAGTTTAAGGTAAAAATAATGCTTTAATAAAATGAGATGAGCTTGACACATGTCCTAACCCTATTGGTTGTGTCATGGCCGACCAAGAAAACCCATGGGTCGATTTAGGGGACCCCATGGAGCCACTTGGGTGAGATAATGACTTTAATGCCTTTTTTTAAAATAAAAGTAAAAATGACACAAACATAATATGTTTTACGAAAACAATTTTTACATGGGGTTATAAAGATCAGATTTTTAATTATAAATATTCATTGGAAATATAAAAAGTTTTCCCAAATCATAGTATTTTTTTGTAATTTTTAGACTTTAAATAAATTAAATTATTTATGACATCATTATGATACAGCGATGACTTCATTATTTAACGATTTAAATAAAATAGGAAGATAATGTAATATCTAAAACCTACACATGTCCAAAACCTATTGGATGGAAATATTTCGAAGCATTATCATCTTATCTTAGAAATATATCAATGTGGGACCTTAGAAATTCGAATCACTTTTGAAAATAAAATAATAGTTTCATGATTTCCAAAAGTGCCCCTCCTCTCCACTTATAAAAGGGCCCCACCTCTACCTCATTTCACACACTCCTCAGGCCTTTGGCTCGGCCATACCCTGCCCATTTACTCTCTACACATCCCTATCCTCATCCTAGAGGATTCCCTTTGGGCAGAATTCTTTCAAAGGAAGCCTTTAGGCTCAAATCAAAAGGAGTTACACTTTTAAAGGTAATTCATTCTCTCTTGTTCATTTGTTTTATTTTGCCTCTCCAACCCCCTAAACTCTTTTTATTTACTTCTTTTGTAACAAAACCAGTATCTGAAATATACTAGGATGTTGTTATAAGATTTATTCGAGCTACACTCTCACACAACTACATCAAATGGTTAAAGAACATACGGTTTCTGTGGATGGCGAAATTCTGCCTCCCGAAACGATGATTGTTCAATACTCATTTAACACATTCAAAGGTGGCCATTATGATGTCACTATTTTTATATATGATATATAATATGTTTATTCTTTCCTTAAGCTTCTGTATTTTTCATTTATGGCATACCATTATTGTTTCCATTATGGGTAAACACGATATCTTCATTTTAGGAAGTGCGGACTACCGCCCCCTGAAAGTGATTTGATTCGTTAATACCATATGTGGGATGTGTAAAGGATAACGTTAATGATATTATATATGTTATTATACTGGAATTATAATATACTCTTATATCATTATGATTCCATTCTATAAAATACGAAATAGAAATGAAAGTAGCGTTCATGCGTACGTACGGCTTACTGTCTCCATGAATGGTGCATTTCATTTCTTACCTCTAAATGATTATGAAATATTATAAATACATGTATATGCTGGATATATATGATATATATGATATCCAAATCAGGAATGTCATTCTGGATATAAAGAACTTTTGACCACACGAACAACATTTAATTGTAAGAAGTCCACTTTCGACTTAAGATCCAAATATTGACAAAACAAAAATTATTAACTTAAATGGTTACATAATGTTTATAAACATGGAAATAAGTGATATAAAAGTAATAATGAACTTTAAAAAGGTTCTTAATCATGTATAAATTAATTCAAGTTTATTATTCAGGATGTTAAAGAACGATCGAGTCAAGTCGGACCCGAGGTAAGGGACTTCGTGTCAATCTCCTTTAATTGAGGCATATTTCATTTTATACAAAACTTTATTTTATACGGTGTATAAAACCCTTTGACTTTTACTTTTATACAAAAGGAATCTTTTTCTACGAAGCTTTTTACTAAATGACAAAAAGGAATTTTTTTTAACGTACGCGGTGACAACGACTTTTTCCGCCGCCGTGAGTATTATTTGGTCTTTGGCTTCCTCAACAAGCCGTAATGTTTTTAAAATAAAATAAATACCATATAATCTTTTATGTATTTTGGTATTGAAAATGGTTTTGATAAAGGATTCTATTATGTCAATATATTTATGATATATTGTGATTGAAATGTGGAAATGTTATCATTCCTTTATATTGGTTTTATGTTTTATGATTTTATATTGGTACTTGGATATTTTAATGGGTGGTTACGTTATAAACCATATGACGGGTGGTGCCGTGAATACCAGGATGGGTGGTTGCGTTATAACCTCCAATGCATTGGGTATGGAAGTCGGCTGTATGGCTATTCCATTAAGTATGTATGGAAATTGGCCGTATGGCTACTCCATTAAGTGATATGTGTGGAAGTCGACCGTATGGTTATTCCACTTAAGTATGTTTATGTCCCAAGTTACCTTTATATATGTTATGTGTTCTTTATATGGGTTTTATGGTAATCCTTTGGATACAAAAAGGTAAGTAATGATACTTTATTTAGAAAAGATTTTTTACTACTTCATGAAGGTGAAGGTATTACTTTGATATAGTATACATGGTTTACTTGATGTTTGAAAAACTAATAGTTTTCATTCTTTGTGTATCCCTTACTGAGCTTTTTATGCTCACACCAAGTTTTTTTTGAAATGTTTTTCACAGGACTTAATGTGGAATAAGGTCAAGGATGGGATCAAGGGAATGTCCTGCTATATAAAATATGGAACTAGATATGTTTCTTTTAAGAGTTTTTTTATTATTATGGAAACTTAGTAGAAGTGACTACTTTGTAATCTTTTGAGATGTAATAGTTATGATCTAATTCTCTAAAACTCTAAACCTGAAAAGATCCTCAACGTGAATTATTCATTTAATTCAATATTATGTAAGGTTTAAGGCTGGGGCCTTATAGTTGGTATCAAAGGCCGGTTTAGACAACTTTAGGAGTTAGAAAAGTGTTAAATTATAATATGATTGAAATCATATAGCATTTACGGATTACCATATTGCTTCACCTAAGATATTTCGGTGTTCAGAATGGTTTTCCGCAGAGGAAACAAAGAAACTATGTTGGGACGACATCAGGAGGAAGACAACCTTCCAAATCAGCAACCTGAGATGGTCGGAATCGGAACTGAACAGTTTGTTGCAATGATGGCACAGTTGACTCAGGCTATAAATGGTGGTGGTATCCATGCACGAGATCTACCAGATCAACCGCAGAGGAACATGTCAGTGGTGGAACATTTCATGAGGCAACATCCCCCATCATTCAGAGGATCATCTGACCCTGTGCAAGATGAAGGGTGGATTAAAGCACTGGAGAAGATTTTTGATGTCATGGGGTGTTCAGAACATCAAAAGGTTAGTCTTGCTGTTTACTGTTTTGAAGGTGAAGCTGATCAGTGGTGGTTAATGGTGAAAAATATCAGGGATAGTGATGAGATTGAGGATCTTCACTAGGACGAATTAAAAGGTATGTTTCTTGAGAAATATTTTCCTAAGGTGGTTCGTCTTAGGATGGAAAAACAGTTCCTATAATTGAGGCAGGAGGATGATTCAGTGGCTGCTTATGAAGCAAAGTTCACTCGATTGGCAAGGTATGCTCCAAAATTCATACGAGATCTTGATAGTAAAATAAACCGTTTTTTACTCAGGGTTAAATCCAAAGAATCGAAGGGCTTTAGCTTCTCGTGAGTTCAAAATTTAGGAAAAACTTGTTCTATGTGTGGAGAACGTGGAAATGGAGTTTGCCGATGATCAGGTGTTCTATAAAAAACAACAGAATAAGAGGTCTAGTTGGCAGGCAAAGGGGAAGAATTCATCAAAGAAGCAAGGAGGTAATAAAACCAAATATTCATGCTGTGAGAAGTGTGGTAAAATGCATCCTGGAGAATGTTTATCCAAGTCTGGTAAGTGCTTTCGGTGTGGTAAGTCTGGTCATATTGCTCGTAACTGTAAGGAAGATGATCAAGGAGGCAATGAAAAGCCAACGGTAAGATGTTTTAAGTGTAATGAAATGGGTCATTATGCAAACGATTGTCCAACAAAGAACTCAACTGGGGGAATGCAGCCAGACTACAAGCAGAAAGGGGTGGTGAAATCCTTTGTAACAACTCCAGCAGATGTTGGGCCATCGAATAAAGTGGTATCAGGTACACTGTTTGTTTGTTCAGATTATGCCAATGTGTTGTTTGATTCAGGGTCTACACACTCTTTCATTTCAGAGAAGTTTTCTAGTAAATTGGAAATTCCATATCAAGATATGAATCCTGAACTTATTGTAAAAACACCCGGAGGGAACGTTGAGACAAAAAGGAATTATAAGAACCTTCTTATCCTCGTGTGTGGAAAGAATCTACAAGCAAACCTTATTGTTTTGCCTCTAGTAGAGTTTGATGTTATTTTGGGCATGTATTGGCATTCTGTTTATCATGCTAAGATTGACTGCAGAGCTAAAATGGAATCTTTTCAGAAATATTTTCAGTTTGTGTACAAGAATGAAACCTTGATTTTGATAACATATCAGGAAGTTGAGAAACTAGTAAAAGATGGAAATGAATGTTACCTTGCACATATTGTTGAAAATAAAGGAACTGTTCAGATTAATTATGTGCCAGTGGTAAATGAGTATCTTGATGTTTTTCCTGATGAGTTGCTTGGTATTATTCATGATCGGGAAGTTGAATTTACTATTGACTTAGTTCCTGATTCTAATCAAATTTCAAAACCCCCTTATCGAATGGCTCAAGATGAACTTTTAGAGTTAAAGAAACAATTTCAGGAGTTATTAGATAAATGTTTCATTCGACCTAGCACATCACCTTGGGGTGCTCCTATCTTGTTTGTTAAAAAGAAAGATGGATCAATGAGACTTTGCATTGATTATAGAGCCTTGAATAATATTACTGTTAAGAACAAGTATCCTTTTCCTCATATCGATGATTTGTTTGATCAGCTCCAGGGAGCTCAGTATTTTTCGAAGATTGACTTGAGGTTGGGGTACCATCAGTTGAAAGTAAAAGAAGGAGACGTTCTGAAGACTGCGTTCCATACTAGATATGGCCATTATGAATTTGTAGTTATGCCTTTTGGGTTAACCAATGCACCTGCTATATTCATGGACCTTATGAATAGAATTTTCCATGAGTTCTTGGATAAGTTTGTGGTTGTTTTCATCGACGATATTTTGGTGTTTTCTAAAAGTAAATAGGAGCATGAAAGTCATTTAAGGGTTATCTTGCAAACCTTAAAAGAAAAGAAACTATATGGAAAATTCAGCAAGTGTGAGTTTTGGTTACAACAAATTTCTTTCCTGGGTCACATTGTTTCAAAATATGGCATAACTATTGATCCTACTAAAACAAAAGTTGTTGAAGAATGGACAAGACCCACAAATGTAACCGAGATCCGTAGTTTTCTTGGTTTGGAAGGTTACTACAGAAGGTTTGTTTAAAATTTTTCATGGTTATCTAGTCCAATGACTAAGCTAACTCGTAAGGGTGTTAAGTTCATTTGGACAAAAGAATGTGATGATTGTTTTCAGGAGTTGAAGAGAAGATTGGTGAATGCTCTAGTTTTGGCACCTCCTTCTAGGAATGGTGAGTTTGTTATATATAGTGATTCTTCATTGAAAGGACTTGGTTGTGTCCTTATGCAGAATGATCAGGTAATTGCTTATGCTTCACGACAGTTGAAAACTCATGAGGTAAATTAACCTACACATGATTTGGAATTAGCTGCTGTTGTCTTTGCTTTAAAAATTTGGAGGCATCATTTGTATGGAGTAAAGTGTGAAATATATATTGATCACAAAAGTTTAAAGTATATATTCACTCAGAAAGAATTTAACATGAGACATAGGAGATGGCTAGAATTAATCAATGATTATGATTGTACAATTCATTACCATCCGGGAAAAGCAAATAAAGTGGCTGATGCTTTGAGTCGAAAAAGTAATGCTTCATTAGAAATGTTGCGTTTGGAACATGATCCTTTGGTTAAGGATTTGATGAAATTTGGCATAGAATTTGTTGGTGCAGGAAGTTCTTTTGTTTTGTTTCACGTATCAGTGAAATCTTCTCTATCAGACAGAATCAAGAAAGCACAGAAGCAAGACAGTGAGTTGCAAAAAAAGGTAGAGCTGGTTCAGAAAGGTAAGTTGCCTGAATTCAACATTGATAATGATTGTGTTTTGAGGTTTGGGAAGAGATTATGTGTGCCTTGTGATTCACAGTTGAAGAATGAGTTGTTATGTGAGGCTCATAGTTCCCCGTTTTCAGTTCATCCTGGCAGTACTAAGATATACAGAGATCTGCGGGAGTATTACTGGTGGGATGGAATGAAAAGAGATATTTCTGATTTTACTGTGAAGTGTCTGACTTTTCAGCAGGTTAGAGCGGAGCGACAATTACCAAAAGGGATGATTCATCCTTTACCAGTGCCAGAGTGGAAATGGGAGAATATATCCATGGACTTTGTTGTGGGACTACCGAAGACATCTCGAGGTAATAATGCAATCTGGGTTATTGTTGATCGCTTGACCAAGTCTGGTCATTTCCTTGCTATACGAGATACTTTTTCCCTAGATCAACTTTCCCGTTTGTATCTTAAAGAGGTAGTCAGGTTACATGGAGTTCCTCTCTCCATTGTATCTGATCGTGATCACAGGTTCACTTATAAATTTTGGAAAGGCCTTCAGAAGTCATTGGGTACTGAATTAAATTTTAGTACAGCTTTTCATCCTCAATCAGATGGGCAGTCAGAACGAACAATTCAGACCTTGGAGGATATGCTACGAGCTTGTTCTATGGATTATCAGGGAAGTTGGAACCAACATCTTTATTTGGTTGAATTTTCATATAATAACAATTTTCATTCCAGTATACAGATGGGACCATTTGAGGAATTATATGGGAAGCAGTGTCGAACTCCAACATTTTGGGATGAAGTGGGTGAAAGGAATCTGATGGGACCAGAATTTGTAGAAGAGATGGCAGAAAAAGTTCAGTTGATTCAGAAGCACATGAGAACAGCTCAGAGCAGGCAGAAGAGTTATGCAGATAACCGGAGGAAGGATCTATCTTTCGAGGTAGGTGATCATGTTTTTCTCAAGGTTTCTCCTTGGAAAAGTGTGATGAGATTTGGTAAGAAAGGAAAGCTGAGTCCAAGGTTTATTGGACCATATGTAATTCTGGAGAAAGTTGGATCAGTTGCTTACCGAGTGTCTTTACATCCGATTTTATCTCAGGTACACAATGTTTTTCATGTTTCAATGTTGAGGAAGTATATGCCAGATCCATCTCATGTTTTGAGTCCATAGGTAGTTCAGCTGGAGGAGAACCTATCTTATGAAGAACAACCAGTCCAGATTCTTGACCATAGGGAGCAGGTGTTACAGAATAAGGTGATTCATCAGGTAAAGGTTTTGTGGAAAAACCATGTGATTGAAGAGGCAACGTGGGAATCTGAAACTTCTATGAGGGATAAATCCCTCACTTATTTTGATAAGTGAATAAAATTGCGAGGAAGCAATTCCCAAAAAGGGGGGAAGGATGTAACATCCCAGGTAATTAAAGAATAAATAATTTTCATATTTATTAATATTTACGAATTAAATATTAATTTTAATTAAAAGGGTTTTCTACGTTCGATAGCGTACTCTATACGCAACGATGAGTTTTTTGAAAACTTACGTTGCACACAAGTAATAAAATAATATTATTTTAAATGTTAGTTAACAAGTAGCCGTTGTACTGGCAGGAATGGATATAAATAACTAAAATATTATAATATATGTTTTTAAATGTTTTTACATTTACTCAATAAAAGATAAAGGCTTAAAATACAGAAAGAGTTCAATTTTAGGCATTTATACCCTAATTTTCACTAAGGGTTCACTTATCACCTTTTGACGGAGAACCATCATTAAATATAGTTTTGATCAATCTTATAAATTCTATTGGACCAAAAATAAATCTTCTTTAGAATCGGGACATCAAAATTTATTTTGTGTAAATTTTTGGTATCTTTCCGATAAAGTTCTTTTTTTAATGAATAGTGTAAAATGTTGTATTTTAATTCAAACCCTCTTTTTAATCTAATTTATTTATATGATTAGATTATCTTTTGAATTGGTTTTAAAGTGAAAATAGAAAATATTTTTACCATTAAATACAATAGTGGTCGTTGGAATTAATTTCACTTTGATATCAGACTTAAACTAGTGTCAATCTTTTGATACTTATTGTTTCATAAAAACACACTATTTTGCTCTGACAACGGGAATTAATTATTAAATTAATTAATGTGACTTATATGTTTTGAATTTTGTAAAATAGAATTAATTTTTGAATTCGTAATATCAAATATAGCTTAGGGTGAATTTTTGGTAATTTTCTGAAAAACTTCAATTTTTGATGAATAGTGAAACCACTAAGTGGTACTTATAAAAACTGATTTTCCATTTAAATGAAATTTTGCAATCTTTGTGTTTTGATTTTCAAAAATCCGACAAACATGGTTGTCATAAAAAATTAAAATGTGGTTCAATGAGATTAAAATAATTTTTTGGTGAATAGTAACTTATTAAGTTTTTAATCGCGATTAGAGGTAATTAGTGTAGTTTAAGGTAAAAATAATGCTTTAATAAAATGAGATGAGCTTTACACATGTCCTAACCCTATTGGTTGTGTCATGGCCGACCAAGAAAACCCATGGGTCGATTTAGGGGACCCCATGGAGCCACTTGAATGAGATAATGACTTTAATGCCTTTTTTTAAATAAAAGTAAAAAAGACACAAACATAATATGTTTTACGAAAACAATTTTTACATGGGGTTATAATGATCAGATTTTTTATTATAAATATTCATTGGAAATATAAAAATCTTTCCTACATCATAGTATTTTTTTTTTAATTTTTAGACTTTATATAAATTAAATTATTTATGACATCATTATGATACAGCAATGACTTCATTATTTAACGATTTAAATAAAATGGAAAGATAATGTAATATCTAAAACCTACACATGTCCAAAACCTATTGGATGGGAATATTTAGAAGCCTTATCATCTTATCTTCGAAATATATCAATGTGGGACCTTATAAATTCGATTCACTTTTGAAAATAAAATAATAGTTTCATGATTTCCAAAAGTGCCCCTCCTCTCCTCTTATAAAAGGCCCCCACCTCTACCTCATTTCACACACTCCTCAAGCCTTTGGCTCGGCCATACCCTGCGCATTTACTCTCTCCACATCCCTCTCCTCATCCTAGAGGATTCCCTTATGTCATAATCCTTTCAAAGGAAGCCTTTAGGCTCAAATCAAAAGGAGTTACACTTTTAAAGGTAATTCATTCTCTCTTGTTCATTTGTCTTATTTTTCTTTTCCAACCCCCTAAACTCTTTTTAGTTACTTATTTTGTAAAAAAACCAGTATCTTCAATATACGAGGATGTTGTTATAAGATTTATTCGAGCTACACTCTCACACAACTACATCAAATGGTTAATGAACATATGGTTTCCGTGGATGGCGAAATTCTGCCTCCCGAAATGATGATTGTTCAATACTCATTTAACACCTTAAAAGGTGGCCATTATGATGTCACTATTTTTATATATGATATATAATATTTTTATTCTTTCCTTAAGCTTATGTATTTTTCATTTATGGCATACCATTATTGTTTCCATTATGGGTAAACACGATATCTTCATTTTAGGAAGTGCGGATTACGGCCCCCTGAAAGTGATTTGATTCGTTAGTACCATATGTGGGATGTTTAAAGGATAAAGTTAATGATATTATATATTTTATTACACTGGAATTATAATATACTCTTATATCATTATGATTCCATTCTATAAAATATGAAATAGAAATGAAAGTAGCGTTCATGCGTACGTACGGCTTACCGTCTCCATGAACGGTGCATTTCATTTCTTACCTCTAAATGATTATGTAATATTATAAATACATGTATACGCTGGATATATATTATATATATGATATCCAAATCAGTAATTTCATTCTGGATATAAAGAACTTTTGACCACACGAACAACATGTAATTGTAAAAAGTCCACTTTCGACTTAAGAACCAAATATTGACAAAACAAACATTATTAACTTAAATGGTTACATAATGTTTATAAACATGGAAAATAAGTGATATAAAAGGAATAATGAACTTTAAAAAGGTTCTTAATCAAGTATAATTTAATTCAAGTTTATTATTCAGGACGTTAAAGAACGATCGAGTCAAGTCGGACCCGAGGTAAGGGACTTCGTCTCAATCTCCTTTCATTGAGGCATATTTCATTTTATACACAACTTTATTTTATACAGTGTATAAACCCCTTTGACTTTTACTTTTATACAAAAGGAATCTTTTTCTACGAAGCGTTTTAATAAACGAAAAAAAGGAATGTTTTTTTTAAAGTACGCGGTGACAATGACTTTTTCCGCCACCGCGAGTATTATTTGGTCTTTGGCTTCCTCAACAAGCCGTAATGTTTTTAAAATAAAATAAATACCATATACTCTTTTATGTATTTTGGTATCGAAAATGGTTTTGATAAAGGATTCTATTATGTCAATATATTTATGATATATTGTGATTGAAATGTGGAAATGTTATCATTCCTTTATATTGGTTTTATGTTTTATGATTTTATATTGGTACTTGGACATTTTAACGGGTGGTTACATTATAAACCTTATGATGGGTGGTGCCGTGAATACCAGGATGGGTGGTTACGTTATAACCTCCAATGCATTGGGTATGGAAGTTGGCCGTATGGCTATTCCATTAAGTATGTATGGAAATTGGTCGTATGGCTATTCCATTAAGTGATATGTGTGGAAGTAGACCGTATGGTTATTCCACTTAAGTATGTTTATGTCCCAAGTTACCTTTATATATGTTATGTGTTCTTTATATGGGTTTTATGGTAATCCTTTGGATACAAAAAGGTAAGTAATGATACTTTATTCAGTAAAGAGTTTTTACTACTTCATGAAGGTGAAAGTATTACTTTGATAGAGTATACATGGTTTACTTGATGTTTGTAAAACTAACAGTTTTCATTCTTTGTGTATCCCTTACTGAGATTTTTATGCTCACCCCAAGTTTTTTTTGAAATCTTTTTCACAGGACTTAATGCGGAATAAGGTCAAGGATGGGATTAAGGGAATTTCATGCTATATAAAATATGGAACTAGATATGTTTCATTTAAGAGTTTTTTTTATTATTATGGAGACTTAGTAGAAGTGACTACTTTGTAATCTTTTGAGATGTAACAGTAATGTTCTAATTCTCTAAAACTCTAATCCTGAAAAGATCCTCAACGTGAATTATTAATTTAATTCAATATTAAGTAAGGTTTAAGGCCGGGGACTTATACCCTTCCCAAGGTAGTCTTTGAAAATTATCTAGATATCTTGCTATGATTATGGAAGTGATAAAAATATAGTTTCAATGAGATAATATTATTTAAATTGTTTTGTTGGATGATTGGATCATGTAGTGAAATTATACCATAAGGATGAGAAGAAATCCATGAATTGTTTTTCTAAATAGCCTCTCATAATATAAACATTAGGAGGATTATTTTTAATCCCAATATATTTCAATATAATCATCGTGATTTCAGTCAGATACAATCATTAACATTAAATGGGACCCAAAAAATAACTTTTTAAGAACAAAAAATAAATAAATAAATTATATATATGAAATTCAATAGAGGGAATTCTATTTTTATATAATTTTGAATGAAAAATGCATAATTACAATATTTAATATGAAAACTGATTTTAATAATTTTAAGATAAAGGTATTGAAAAATGCGATGTAACCAAATAATGGTGAACGTCATATTATATGATAATAAATCACAAATAGAATGGGGAATAAAATCCCCCAATGAAAAATGATAGTCACTTATTTTATAAGATTTAAATTTCAAATCTCTTATTGTCACCCATTTATATTGGTTACCCAAAAAGACATCTAGAACCTTTAAACATTCCATCACTGGAAGTAATTACTTTTTTGCCATATTTTTCACTGTAAATATGAAAGACGAACTAAAAACTAATTCATACCAAATATGTAAGGATGTAGTTTTGGTTTTACTCCCAATTTTTTTAAATCAATATGTGAGTATAAATAATATTTTTTCACATTTTAGATAAATTATTTTCATGTAATATTAATAACAAAATTTTAATGATATGAATTAAATCCATGATGGGAAAAACCATATTCAATGACCAATGCAAAAAAATAAATATTAAACTTTTTATTCACTAATTATTATTCAAATTGAGAGAACATTCTTTATTTTTCTGGAATTTTAATTAAAAATTCTAGTAACATACTTTACACCATCATTTTATTTAATGATATAATCCAATGATAGTTATTGAGTAGATTTTACTTTCTCTGTTGAATTTTCATAGCGTCTATATTTCTTCCTTTATTAATGACCCATAATACGATATTATCAATGAACTATGAGGTTGAAGGATAACTGAGACAATAATATCTGGGTTCATGTATTTTTTAGACAAATATGGCATAAAAATTTATGTGTTGTTCTGCAACATGACATCGCACCATAGGTGGAGAAATAATTAATCTTCTAGAATAATTATACCAAAAATAACATGTACTCTATTTTAAATAATAAATATTCCTAATAAAAAATGGTCTAATGTTCCATGAAACTGTCTATTAAGGGTTTAAATTATATGAAAATATCATTATTAGGATTAATAGTTCCAGAAAACTATATACTTAGAAGAGTAAGAAAATATTTTATACACATGCACGAAAAAATACTGTAGAATGATAATAAGATATGTAATTTATTGAGTATTCATTTGGTTAAATGGGTTTAATGTATGGAACAATAATCCCAATAAAAATTTTCATGGGTATGCTACAAAATCACATAATTTCTTATTAAAAAATTTTAACTCGTTTTTAGAGTACATTATTTCATCATTATTTTAATTTCATTAATATCATTCTATATCATGCCCATTTACATTTATTTTGAAAAATTAATTAATTAAATCAATAAATATAATATTTCACGTTACTTATTCAAGTACTCAAGATTTGGATCTATCTTTATTAACCTTCCATTTTGAGGTACCAAAAACATTTCAATCATTTAACTATAAATTTTATTTATATAAATGAAATAATTATTCAATGCATGCATGGATCCTAGTTCATATAAATCCAAATTTATCCACCAACATTGATTCCGCATAATTATTTTTTGGAACAAATTAATCATGTAGTAGTATTTATATATAAAAAATTACCTTCAATCCTAGTATTACAAATTCTATATGTTCTTATTCAATGATTTTATCTTATTAAAGATTCATGATTTATAATTTATCTACATGCTTGGTATACCATGATAATGAAATATTTTATCAAATTTGAAACATTATTGACATCATCCATATGATCGAAACATTAAAACTTCAATAATGTAATCAATTCCTCTTACTATAGTTTATGTGATGTGTTGGCATGAAAATTAAATTCAAACCAATATTAAATAATCATTCTATACTTATTTATTCATTTGAATCAATTTTATTCACCAATTAAATATTTTCTCCACTTTTATACCACACATCAAAATTTTGTACAAATTGTTTTATATATAATTTACTTCATTGTATGGTAACACTTTTTTCTCTACATAATCAAAACATGGTCATTGAATCATTATTCAATATAAATCATTATTTATTGTAATATCTAAAAAAATATTACATGTAATTATAAAACTCATTGGTGATTGAATTAAAATTTTACATCTTACATATATAAATTAATATTTTAATAAAAAAATTATTAAACATTTTATTTTTAATAATAAAACCGTTATGAGAATTGAATATACCATTACACATTGATAATTAATTTATCTATATAACGAATTTCATTTATATAATGTAATGTTATTCTGAGATTACTTCACAAATAAATTTACATGAAATTTCATATGACTTACCAACACTAGAAAATGTGTTACATAATTATTACATGTTTTCAAAATATGATAATGTATTTTTAAGTTAATAATTCCATATGAACCACAGAAGACAAAAAATTACAAAACAAATTGCATGCCATTTTGAATCTCATTTTTTACCTAATCAGTAGTATACATATGTTATATATCCAATTTAACATGAGTGAACAAATTCTATGCAAAATTTTATAATTAAAAAATTAAGTGTTTTCAGATAATTGATAAAATTTATAAATTTGATAATTCATTTACATATAAAGATGCTTTTCTGATCAAATTGACCACTAATATCTCCATATATAACACGTATTACAATAAATCAAAATATTAATTGTAGTTTCAAAATATATTTAACATTTTTAATACACACATACACCATTAGATTCCCATGACGAAAAGTATTTATTATTAAATAATCCATGAAAACAGTTATTACATTTTCATTTTAACTATACCAATTTCAATATCACATCCCATTCTATAAAAAACCAACACATAAACTATATTTTAACAAGAGCATACATAATTTATTCAAAAAAACATCTTACATTCTAAAAATTATTTGATAAATTCAAACCAAGATAAAAATAAATTCATTAACCATGTAAAACCAATGAATCATTTCCATAAGACGAATTATACCATATATAAAAATAAAATTTTAATAATTTATAAAAAAATAAAAGATGCTAATATTATAGATATATTTAATCATTAAATTTTTATAGTCATGGTGTAAAACACAAACTCCTGTCATGATGCCATTAACCCTATATTTTATATTATTTTCAAATTATTCAACTAAAATAGGCCATGAATATTTTTATCCACATATAAATTAAATATTTTCATCTATAAAAGGCATTATATTTATATCTCATATGAAAATAATCAAGTAAGAAATTATGAAAACAAATCAAGTGGAGTTTGATTATATAAGGACATAGTGAGGTGTATATATAATTTTTTATAATGATATAATTATAATTAAGTTAAAATAATTATTGAGAACTTTTTCCAACAAATAATATAATAATCGTTAGGATTAATATTTAATAACATCCACATATAGTAATTATAAATTTCATGATCTAGAAAATATTTTTATCATACACATACTACCATAACAACCCTCAGAATAATAATATCAATATAAACCTTAAAAAATTACATATTCATAGAATAATTATTATACCATGCATGAAATCATTATAGAACATCAATTTTCACAATAATTACTAACAAGGAATTCAAATAAAATACATTATATTAATGAATTGAAGTAAAATGTAATTGTATTATGATAAATTATTGTGATAGGTAATTATCATGATTAGTAATCCAAAAACAATACCGTTTATAATTAGTAAAAATCTATATTATTCTATTTCATCATCAATATTAATTATAAAATAAAAAATTAGATCTCTATAAATTATATAAAAATATTAAGAATCATTAGGCTTCAATTTACAATATGAAAACCAATAAAAATAATTTTATTAATAATATATATATATAATTAAAATAATTATAATAAATATTCCATTTTAATAACATATATTAATTATATATAATCTATATACATCACAATCGTGACCAAAAATATAAATGTTATATATAGTAAAAATTCATATCATAGGTGATTCTTTAGAGGAAGATAAATTATAGTTATTAATGTGTTTGTAAATCAGGGATCATGAATTACTCTATAATCACAAATGATAGATTAAATATGAAAACAAATACGAGCCATCATATTCGAAAACCCATTAAGGATCATTCAGAGGATTGGAAACCATCATAATGGTTTAATTCAACCAACTTTATAAATTTTATTATTTCATCAAATCCATGTATGAGGGGTTCAATCGATGATGTAAAATTTTTGACGAGGAGATGAAATAAGGTTTAATGATTGTTGAAGGGGTTAAAGATGTCTGTACCTACTAGAAATTTAGAAGCAATATTTCAATGGCCATTATAGCTCTTAATTTTTTTAAATGACTAAAATGGACTGAAATAATATTGGATTTTGATTGGTAAAATATAAAGGGAATAATGTGTTACTATTTATAGATTTCAAGAATAATTGTTTTTTTCTACAATCATGGTATGATTGGGTTTATAGACAAATCCAAAAAGGGATAAGATTTTTAATACATAGAACATGGATATACTAAGCCTATGATCATATTCATTTTATCTTCTAGAAATAGTTCTAAGATTATAGGGGAATTTCTAATAGCTTTAGACCATAAACCAAAATTTACAGAGGAATAAGGTTTCATGGTTTATCAATTTTTTTCCATATTGTGTACGAGTGAGTTCTGTTAGTACCAATGTTAAAATGGGTATGTGTGATTGTGTTGTAAAAAATAATTAATTTAAATAAAGGATATATTTTTTTTCTAAAAACAAGAGAAATTAAATTATGAAGGAACACCACAACAAATAATATTCAAAATAAAATTTAAAATGATGGGAAAAGAAAGGATAATAAAAATTAATTTGTAAAAAACATAAAACTAGAGTACATTATGTTAATAACTGGTTGAAGTTATCCATCAAACTGTTATTATATTTTTTACCATGGTGAACTATCTTACATCATCCACATGAGTAGTAATATGAATTCTACAACCACCATTTATCATATTTTCTAGATATCCTTAATCCAAAATATCACATCCATGACATTCATGTTTGATGATTAAATATATAGTTCTTCAAAAATTACATTACTCATATAATTAGAAACACATAAAAATATTTAAGATCCCTTATATTTGACTCAACCCTATTTTTATCCAATATGGTATAAGAATTTAGAATAACCACCAAAAATTTATTTTTAGGTGTATGTCATTTCATTATACTAATAGGTCCTACCAAATTTTATGTATGTCATGAATGAATGAATGAAATTTTTATCAATCAGAAAATCCTACTCAAAAACTATTAACGTGTTATAAGAAAATATAAGTTGTTTCTCATATCCATAAATGGAAATATACATATCATATTATGAATACTACAATAAGATCATTTCTTCATATATTGATTTAAATTAATGGATATTAAAGTAGAAATACCGTGATATGTGGTGTAATTACATATTATATAGAATGATCAAATATGTGAAGATCCATACTAGACAAAGACTTTATCTAGAGGATAACTTCAACAGTAAGGATCTATGAAAACACATTTTTTAGTATTTATGAGTGACATACTTTATAGGAATAACCGCATTCCATATAATGGAAAATATTTCAAAAGAATTAGATTTAACATCAGTCTAAACCTAGTTAATTTATTAAGGATTATAATTCTCATTAGTAATGGAGAACACATCCATGGTCATAGACTTTCCCTGTTGTTCTAAAAAATTACATGGGTATTCATCCCCTCAAAGCGTTTTTCATGGGAAAACTAATTGTTAACAGTATTTTATAGGATATGGTCTGTTAATTTAATAAATAATAATATAAATAATTTTAGTTCTTTTTAACATAACCTGTGTTTATAAATAATCCATCAATAGTGAAATGGATGTGATATTAGATAATATAAAATATTAGTAAATTTAAATACCATAGTACGGTTATATATAATATATATACTAAAAAATCATATTTCACACAACCTGATATATATGATAAAGATCTAAAATAATATACCCCTCAAATTAATATGGGATAAACTTACCTTTAAGTAAGATTATTCATGATGATTACCTACATGTATCATTGGGATTGTCTATAATTTCACTAGTTTTAAACACCATGGGGTGAATTAGAAACACTATTTAGTCTCTAATATTGTCGAAAACCCACATTTTTCATGGATAGCTTAGTACGTGCAAGTAGTTTCCTATTTTTCTTGATGAAATAAAAAGGTATCAATATTATTTCATAATACACCTATTATAAAAATACCTCTACCACAAAACTATATAATGTTTTAATCAACCCAAAACCCCAATATTGATCAAATCATAATTAGGTTATCCTAAAAATGTTTTACATACTATATAATCATAGAATGGAAATTTTAATTTCTTCACCTATCTATACCAATGAAGCCCTAAAGCTAAACAATTTATTTTCTCCCAGTTGACCATCTCACATATGTAAGAGCTAGATGATAAGAAATATTTCTAGGGTGATCACCAATAAATGTTCAAGATCCATCATTGTGTTAACTTAGACACACCGTGTAGTATGTTTTATCATATAATAATTGACTATTATAAAATCTAAATTTTCAATTTTTGTTTGTATAGATGTCATTTATACTACTTCATTATAAGATTTTATTTATTAGGCCATAAGAAATATCAGTTCTTTAATTGAATGGGATATATGGGTGATGTTTTAACTCCATTCCATTTTGTTTCATAGATACCATTTGTATCTACGTAACTAGATATAGTGTTTTTTTGGCCTCACACAATGAATTTTATGACAATAGAAATTTACCATATATTTATCTATGAATATATATTTTACAACTATCGTATAAATCACAATGTCATATTAAAAATTCTATATATAGTAGAATAGAATTTTTTAAAGACTTAAAGGATGAAAAATATATAAAATAATAATTTTGGAAATGAAATATTAATTACAAATCCTACAATGATTTTTATATTCTAGTAAGTTTTTGTTTCATATAGAATTTCATACATTCATGGTTTAACCAATAAATTCATTCCCCTAATATATATATTTTACTATTAGGTTATGTTACTAATCAAATATATATCATTAAATATGATAAAATATAGAGAATTTTTTGGTTATTGGGAAATATAAGATGATCGGTTCATATACTTAGTCTTATTTATCCACGATAAATTGTATAAGATTAAAGGTGCTCAAAAACTTGTTATCAAACAAATGAGTGAGATGAATATTGAATGAAATGAATCCATTAGTATGCCTTAACATGGAAATTGAAGTTTTTAATATAACCTTATATCATAGAGTTTGAATAATATATTGATAGTGTTGATAAAACCATAAAAAAACATATATGATTGGTGATAGTAGTATTCTTTAGATCAAAAATTTATAATGATTACTTTAAGATAATATTTAACTATAATCCCTATTACGACATTAATAATTTTCTCCATGAAAACCTTATTTTTTAAAACAAATTCAAGGTTTTGTTGGAATTATGTGATGATATATTGCTATAACAAACTTGTCTTGTTTAGAAGAAATCATAAAAATTGGAGAAGGAATGATAATATTCTAAACCATATAAATAATTATCATTATATAATCCTTATATGTAAATAATGGAATGAACTAGTCATCAAAAAACCAAAATCCCCAAAAAAGAATAGATGAATGATATTAGAAAAGGCTATATGAATTTTTTACCATAAAGAATATAAATGTTTACATCCAAACTCTAGGTTTCACTATAAGGGAGTGGTATGACTCTATTTATAGACACATAAATTATTTTCTAGGATATAATTTCATGAAAATGGGAGAAAATATATAAATATAGTATTGGGACATATGAATCAATCCATTTTTTCTAAAATAAATCATGAATGTTGGGTGGAATTAAAATTCACCCAAATATGATTTATCTATCTACATGAATTTTTTATAGAATTATGAAAACAATTTGGTTCATCAAGAATATATTAGATGCAATGACCTGAGTTTTTGAAATTGAAAAAAAATGTTTGATTGCCTATGCCATTTACAAAAATAGACCTAAACAAAACAATGATTGTTTAAATATTGTGAATTTAAACATAACATTAAATGTTAATATATTATTAGTATTTTTTTATTTACCAAAAATATATTTCATATATATATATATTAATAAATTATTATGAATTAATCAATCATGTTTCGGAAATGTATTATTGTTTTTAAAAATATATTTTCATTAAAAAGGATTTTTATTTATAAATTATTATTATTTTTTTTGAAAATAAATACAATTAATGGGATAAATAAACTCACTATTTGGTCTCATGATATAAAAATTAAATTAGGGTAATAATTTGGTATTTTTCAGAAAATATAGATTTTTTCGTGAATAGTGAATATATAGTTTTTACGTAAAATTGTCATTTATTTTGATAGATGAATTAATTATTATATTAATTTGACTTTAAGATATCATAATTATTATTCAATTATATTTATTTCAATTAATTACATAAAAATATTATTAATACATGATTTTACTTTAATCTTATTTTTATGATTAAAAATACATTTTTTGAAAACTGATTTAAAATGAAAAATTTAAAAAAATTTAATTAATTAAAATAAACCCTAATGATAAATGAACTAAATAAAATATTAATATTATATATCTATCTTTATGAATTGAAAATAATAAAATTAGTATTAGTAGTTATAGAGCTAAAGTGAACTCATATTTTCCTTAAAAATGTATTTTTTAGAAAACCATTTTCAATAATACTTATGGATTTCATATTAAAATAAATTGATGTTGAGAAAATTTATTAAATATTTTGAATCATCATAATTAATATTATCTAATAGTTTTAACATAATACTTGAATAATATTATTAGTATCTATATTAAATATTAACAATCACAAAAAAGGGAAGTATGATAATTTACGGTAAAAAAATAATTTGTAAAAAAAAGAGAGAGTCAAAGTAACTTTAATAGAATGAATATATATATTTAATTTTGTTTTAAATTATTGATATATTTATTTATTATTGTGTTCACTTTATACTTTTTAATTAATTAGTTCAAAAATATTAAATTTTGATAAGATGAAGTGAAAATAGTGTTTTTGGTTAATATTAAAATTCTATTTAGAAATATATTTTTAATGGATTAATGGGATTTTGAAATAAATAATATTGTAATAAAATATTATTATTAAATTAATTTTATTAAATATCAATTACTATGTTATTTTTATGTATTCAAATCTAAATTTTAATAAGGTTTGAAAATTGTTGTTTTCAACACACATCAATTTTAAATAAATGATGTTTTTTATTTTGATGGTGAAAATTGAAATATTTAGACAATTAATTATATAAGATGAATATTATTTCTGGAAACAGGGTTTCGATGTTATAAAATGGTTAATTTTTCATAATTTTCTGAGACAATTGGATTATTGGGTAAAAATAAAAAAACCATATAAATATATAATGTGATTAATGACATCATAATGAACCAATTGTGAGGTAATAAAAAAAATATAAAAGTTATTTTCTACCAATAAATGTTTAAATATTAAAATAATTTCGTTTTATATTTGTTTGATTAATTTTATATTTCCTTAGTGTACCCTCCAGGACTTATGAAATATTTTAAGATTTTAAAATGATTTATTTGAGAGTGTGACTCACCTCCGTATAAGGATGCCTAATATTTTCATATATTAGAACATTAGACAAATTAAATATTTTATAGGACTCCCCTTTTAGAGATAAATTGGGAAAAAACCATGGTGTGGTTTCTAGTTTTGAATATTTTTGTATGTAGTTTCCAAAACAAAAATAATAAAGAATTCACACTTCTTTCCTATATAAACCCACCAAATATCCCATTCATCGGCACTCAAAACATTTCGTGGTAGACCAACCTCTTCCTTATACTACCTAAAGTCTTCCAAAGGCTCCACAAAGATCCCATGAATTATCTTCCAATACTTTTGGATCACACATCTCTATAAGGGATCCTCTCATGCCTATTTTGCTTTCAATTCACGAACCTTGTTTGAAATGAGCATTTTTAATTTCAATTGGTTTTATTTTCATGGTTTTTAAGTCACTTAACTAAATTAAATTTTATATTATTTCAGTGATGGATCATTTATCGTCCCTCATTTGGATTCATACCAATGTTGTTACTATGCTGAAATTTCATAAGGGATTTCACTCTTCTCATTTCCACTCAAGAAACTCTATTACATTATGATTCTTATGTTCCATATTTATATGTCGGGTTATAATGTTATACGACCCCTTTAAGAAGACCTATTACTATGCCTAAATTTTGTAAGGGATCCTTACATTCCTTCCTTTCACATTTTAATCCTTGTTTCTTTATGTTGCTACACACTTTTATTTTCAATTAAAAATAATGGGGTCTGTTTTATCATATCTGAAATAATTCCCTTATTGTTTTTTTATGATATGATATCTATTTTTTCTCTCATTAATCCCCCCCATATACACCTATTACAATGTTGAATTTTATTAAGTGTTATTCCATTTATCCTCTTTCTATAAGTTTGTCTATTATGTTACACCTGAAATTTAAAAATACATTATTTGCATACATATATTTATATGATCTATTTAATATCAATTATATATATATATATAATGGGATATCCCTTTCTCTGTCATCAATAATTTTTATGAATTTTTCTGTCACTACGTTATGCTAACGAAATTGCACTATGATTTTCCAAGCCAAATCATCACATAGTGAATACCAGACCCATTTCTCAATTAGGGGTATTGAACTTTTTCATATATATATATATAATGGTACTTAAATGTATTCATTACACATTCCATAATCATGGAATAACTTATTATGTTGAATTATTTCATGTTATAGGATCCATTTGGAACACTTAATCAAAAAAATGAAATATTTAAAGAGGATGTGCCCTAATAGCAATCAGATGCATTGGTTAATGATTAGTATAAGGATATTCCATGTTCAATGAGGTTTTACAGATGATAATTCATGTGAAATTATGGTTTAATAATGCTAATTAATGTGAAATAAGGGTTTAGTTTGGCTAATATCATGTTGTATATTATTACCACATTTCCATGTTATGATAATCAAGATATATCATGTCATTATGTTCATGTTTCTATTATGATCAATTTATTTTCCTATACCATAAAATGTATTGTATAATTGATGTTATTCCTTGTTTACTCCATTACTGGTCTGTATAGATCTCCCTATTATTTTGTATATCCTCTGGTTATCCCAAGCAGTTTTAAGTAAGAATGAATTTGTTGGTCATGTAAACAATGTTTTCAATAAAAATGTTTTATTTTATGTTTGAAGTTGTTATGTAATGTTACTAATTTCCAAATACAGTAGACCTATCAATCCATGGAGTTGTTTTAAGTGAAATTTTAGGTAATAAATCTTGTTTAAGTTTGTAATAAATACCAGGGTTGTCATAGTTGGTATCAAAATAATAGGTTTAGTTATTTTTGGGATTAGGATTAGAAAGACATATTGAAAGGATTTGGGGTAAGAATAAGTAAACGAAAACCATCCCTAAATTTTGGTGAGAATAGAGTAAGTGTTTTATCAAAAAAATACATCCATACATGGATATGAAAAAGAAAAGGTGGCACTGGCATAGATGTATCTAGGGGTAAAACCTAAAAACACCTCTTTGATCTAGACTCGAATGGGAACCAGTGCATGACAACATCTCTGGATTCACTCTTAGTTCGACACTCCCGAAGCATATGATTTGGTGAATTCATATGCTTAGTATGAACCATTATTATGGGAGAAAAATACCATAATAAGATAGGTTAGTAATTAAATCAGGGATATCATAGATTGAATCCTAGAAATTCATAAGTTAAGGAGATAAATGTAATTTATATGTTATCCCTTTAATGTCATTAGATTCATGTTTAAGTGTTAATTATTTTTAAAATACTTATCATTAAATTTTTATCATTATTCTATATAATAGATGGGAATAAGAAGAACTTAGTTAATGATTAAATAGCAATGATGTAGTTTATTAAATGTGATAAGAATGTAACAACTTGAGTTTTTAAAATAGAAAATTATGATCGATTACCTATGAAATACACAAAAATGAACCTAAAAAAAATAATGAATATTTAAATATGATAATTTTAACCTTTAAAATAAATTTTAATAAATTATTAGTATTATATAATATATTAAATTCATATATGTCAAAAATATATTAATAAATGGTTATTAATCGTTTAGTAATGTTTTGGAAATGTCTTCTTTAAAAATTATGTTTTCAGTAAAAATGTTTTTTATTTTTCATTATGATTATATTATAGGACATATATAAATTTAATTTGATAAATAAACTTAATACTTGGTCTCATCATATCAAAATTAACTCAAGTTAATGATTTGGTATTTTTCAGAAAATATAGATTTTTTTGAATAGTGAAAATATTGTTTCTACGTAAAATAGTCATTACATTGGATAAATGAATTAATTATTCTATTACTTTTATTTAATGATTACTTAATTATTATATAATTATATTTAATTTGATTAATTACATGTAAATAATATTTATACTATACTTTATTATAAGTTTATTTTTATGACTAAAAAATAATTTTTCTAAAAATTGGTTTATTGAAAATTTATATCCATTTTAATTAATAAAAATAACCCGTAATGATAAATGAAATAAATGAAATTTTAATATTATATATATTTATTTATTAGTTGAAAATAAAAAAATAAATATTAGTAGTTTTAGAGATGAAGTGAACTCATATTGTCTACAAAAATGAATTTTTCAGAATACTATTTTCCATAATAGCTATGTATTTTATATTAAATTAAATTGTTGTTGATATAATTTATTCCATATTTTGAATCACCATAATTAATAGTATCTAATAATTTCAACATAATATATTAATAATATGATTAGTAACTTTATTAAATATTAATAATCATAATAAGAGGAAAATAATATAATGAACCGTAAAATATAATTTGACAAAAAGAGAAAATCAAATTAACTCTAATAGTATGTATTTTTATATTTCTTTTTTAATTTAAAATATTAATTAATTTATTTATTGTTGTTTTTTACATTATAATTTGTTAATTAATTAGTTTAAAAAATTAAATTTCTATAAGATAAAGCACAAATAATATTTTTTCTTAATATTCAAATTCAAATAAGAAATTTATTTTTAAGGAATTAAAAGATTTTTGAAATAAATAATAATATAATTAAATATTATTATTAAATTAAATTTATTAAATATAAATGATTATGTAATTTTTATTACGGTATGAAGTTGTTGTTTTGTTAAAACCTGTAAATTTTCAATAACTGATGGTTTTTATTTTAAAAGTGAAAATTCAGATATTTTAGAAATTATTTAGATAAATTTAATTTTATATTTGTAATCAGGACATCGAAATTATATAATGGTGAAATTTTCATAATTTTCATAGATAACCAATTTTTTGGGTAAAAATTAAATACCGTATAAATATATAATGTGATTTATGACATCATAATGATCCCATAGTGATGTAATAAAATACTAATAATGGGATATTATACTAATATAGGATTTAATTTTAAGATAATTCGATTTTATATTTTTGTATTAATTTTATAATGCCTTAGTAGACCCTCCATGACTTATGAAATATATTTACACTTTAAAATGATTTCTTTGAGAGTGTGAGTCACCTCCACCTAATAAATCCTAATATTTTAATATTTTCGTCCCATGTCCTTATAAAATATTATATAATAATCCACATTTTTAGAAACCATGGTTAAAACATGGTGTGGTTTGTTGTTTTGAATTTTTCATTGTCTAGTGTCCAAAACCAATATAATAAAGAATTCTACCTCCTATCTATAAAAACCCACCCAAACCCCCATTCATCTAAACTAAAACCATTTGGATATCAACCAAAATATTAGCCATATTCTTTGGAGTCTTCCCAAGGATCTCTAAATCTCCCAAGAAACCTCTCCCAATACTTTGGAATCACAAATCCATGTAAGGGATCCTCTCCATATATCTTCCTGTCAATTATAGAACATTGTTTGAAATCAGCCTTTTTAATTTCAATTGGTTGTATTGTCATGTTATTTTAATCACTTTAAAACAGTCCATTTTATTTTTTGTAAATGAGGGATATTTTATCGTCCCTCATTTGGACCAATACCTAATCTGTCACTATGTCGAAATTCCATAAGAGACTTCACTCTTCCCATTTCCATTCAAGGTAATCTTTTTCATTATGCTTCTTACGTTCCTTATTTATATGATGGGTTATGATGTTAAATTACCCCCATACTATCCATTTGACTTATAGATTATTTTATTCTCTTTTCACTCTCATCAATGACCCATATGATCTTTTATGAACACCCCTTTGTATGCCAAAATTCCGCTATGATCTTTTCACTCTCATCAATGACCCATATGATCCAATGACCCATATGATCTTTTCACTCTTTTCACTCTTTTCACTCTCATCAATGACCCATATGATCTTTTCACTCTCATCAATGACCCATATGATCTTTTATGAACACCCCTTTGATTTATCCTTCATTTTTCAATAACCCATTAGAATTGTAACTAATATTTGATGTAATGTAGTGTTTCCCAATCATGGAAGCCACCAGACCCCTATAAATTAATGATATATCAATATTATATAAAAATTTAATAACCCTTTATAAAAGTAAAATCAATTTTGTAAATGTATTTTCTATAATTCCTATGGATCATGTAATCATGTATCCCTTACAATAGAATTTCAAAGCTCTTTACCCATTAAATACTTTTTTTTAGAATTGAATATTACATGTGAAACATATTTGATTTCACAAATTTCAATCACATATCATATTATGGTATGAACTCATACTCACATATGTTAATGATGGCCTTCCTTTGTGTGAGAGTTGACAAAATCACTTAAATGGATTAAAAGATAATCTAACACATTAATAAATTAAACTTATATCATAAATAGGATTTAACATCTAATGATCCTATTCCTCATAAGAGTATATAATGCATTTTTAGTCACACCCCCTTACAAATAAAGACCATTAATTTTACCGGGCTCAGGGAATTCAATCCTTCTCAATTTCCCAATATGCCTGTTAAGGTATAAATATTATTTACAATTATAGTTACATGTTTTATGATAAAATATTTTACTAAAATCTCACATAAACTCATTTTATGGATTTATGTATTGAGAACCATTTCTTACTAAAACTACAACTACCATCATCCAAGTCTACTCATGCATAATTCCCACACTCATACTATTTTTAATAACACGTACACTAGTGGTTACTGTCTTTTTTAATGAAAACTAAATGAAAATGATTCCACAATTATAAGCTAAAACTAAATAACAATGTTCCTCAATTAATTATCCTGAAACAAATTTACATTCTCATATTAAATGTAATTAATAGGCATTCCCTTGGTCCCTCTAGTATGACCATAATCTGAATAGTTTAATATAATCCTTATACAATAAAAATCTCTATGGTAAACTTGAAAGATAGACTAAATTTGTAATAATTGTGAATATATTAGAGTATCATTCCTTGATCATATGACATCATAATGTATTTTATAATTTTTTCTATTATTTAATTTGAATATGGTTTTTTATAGTTAATGAGTCACACATTTTCATATATATATATATATATATATAAACTATGATAATTATATATATGGGTATTTATTCACCAATAATAGGTATATATATAAAATAATCCATATTATCGATCCAATCATTATAGACCCATAAAAATCATTTAATACAATTCACATTATTCGATGTCATAAAACATCATTACAATAGTTTATCTATTTGTATGAGATAATATGACCTAGAATTGCCTATTGTTCTTTCATGGATAATTTGAAACTCTTTTGTAACCCCCCATGTAACTACATTATACAATAACAATAATAATAATTTTTTGTGTTAATTTAAATTTTTTAAATTTTTTATTTTGAATTTAATTTTTTATTATTTTTTATTCTATGCACACTTTTGACGAAACCTAGTGACTAGCTCACATGGAGATGTATGTTGTTGTTTTTGAATATGAAATATCTAAAATTCATTTTTAGTACATGGTTATGGTGAATAATTTTTTTTTAATTTTATAATTTATTATCCCATGAGTTGTTTCATGTACATAACTTACATAAGATTAGGAAAAACATGTGATAATAGGGAATTATGTATTGTAAATGGGATAATTAATGTTTTAATAGTTACCACTTGAAAATCTAATAGTGTGTTTCCCAAGGGGTGAGTGTGAGGAATATTTATGGTAATAGTTCGAACTAATTTATTGGAACACAGTTGACTAAACCTTGCATCCTAACTATTTG
The DNA here is from genome assembly GCA_963277665.1 of Viscum album. NCBI lineage: Eukaryota > Viridiplantae > Streptophyta > Magnoliopsida > Santalales > Viscaceae > Viscum > Viscum album. Next base: position 2,019,624,314 of record OY728138.1, read on the forward strand.
AGTTTCCAAAATTAAATTCATAGTCAATTTTTTTTAAAAATATCCTTTAATTTTAAGACAATAAAGTCTTCATCCCCTATCAATCTTATCCAGACTAGATATGGACACACCATAGGTGTTTCCTCCCTCTTATCTTTTTTTATATTCTTCTTAGCCTTATTTATTATGTATTTTATCATTTTGAACCTTTTATTCCTCTCTTTTCACAACATCATACATTTTCATTTGGTTTCATCCACCCCCATGAAAACTAGGGGACACTGGGTTAATTTTTTTATCTTAGTTAATTGATTAAAGAATATTTTCTTATTATTACATTATTGAGTTTAATTAATTCTTGATTAAGTATTTTCATCCTTTTATATTGATTCATACATTCTTGTCATAAAAATATGTAAGGTTTTTCTATGTCTTTTAATCAAATGAAATTCCATTGAGTTCATGGATGTTTAAAAAGACTTTTATTTTACATTCATATTAAATGTGGTTGTTTGGGATCATTTTTAGTGTTCTAGATGTGGATTTTTTCTGAGTGAAGTTTTTTCTCTATTATTTTCATGTGGTATATGAAATCACAAGGAGTGATAATTATTTAAAAGTTTATTATATTTAAATAAAACATTTAAAAATTATATATATCCAATTTTGGTCATGTATTTACTTGGGTTTTGTTGTTTTGGAAATAATGGTGTTTCTCTAGGTATAATGAAGTGATTATTTAAAAATACAATTGGTTTTATAACAATGAAGGACTAATTTTAATGAGTGTGTTATGTTTTTAGGATCCTTGATTCTAATTCTGTCATTGTGTGAGCTAAAAGTGGATTTTAAAATATTATGGGGATTTGAAAACATATTAGATATTTTTATATTTCATCCAATAATTTGATAGATTTTTTTTGAAATATGTTTCTAATGTATATTATGTATATATTCAACTAATGTTTTAAAGTGGGACATTAATCCTAAAAAAATTATTTTTCAACCTAAGAGAGTATCGATAAACAATTATTTAGAACATGTTGTAATTTCCAAATGGTGTGGGTTTGTGTTACACCATCTTGATCCCCACATGTATTTTGACCCCCCATAGAGGATGGTTTTATAGTTTTATGATATTAATTATGTCCCAAATGGAATGTTCTATAATTTATGTGATGTATATGAAATGAAAAAGGGATTATTTCTTATGACATCAAGGAATATGAGATGATATTTATTTCATTTGACATATTTTTTCTTGTGATTTCTCATTTATTATTTTTATATATATTTGGATTCCTAGATAGATAACTATATGTTTGGACCTATAGACACTGATGTACAAATAGTGTGTCCAATAATGAGGGTGTCCCGATACAATTTATAAAATGTGGTAATTTATGGTGGACCATTATAACATGTGATCTAGAGGAATATATAATGGTTTTTTTATATATATTTTACTTGTTTAAGTTCATTTTATCTTATGCTTACCACATTCTCCATGAATGTTAATATCTAGATAGTAATATAGGACTACTAGGGTCTAAAAGGTCTAGTTGTTCTTGCATATGATTCCAAACACCTGTTTAAACCATTATACTTGAGTGTTACATGAGGATTTGATTATTTTACAATGAATTGATATATTATGTTAAATATGAGATTAATTTTGATCCTAAATAAATTGTTTGGTTTTTTAGAACCATTGTTTTTGTTCTTCATTGGGGTGTTTTTTTTGTTTTGTCTTCAATTTTGATTACAATTGTTGTTTTTTGTCTTCTAATCATATTTAAAGTTATTTGTTAAAATGACTTCAAATGTGGTTTTTAAAAATCAAGAGGTTTTATTTTAAAATTATAAATTAATATTTTTTTGATTAATAATGAATTTATATTCTTTATTTTTATATGGTTTCTATGAAATGGTCCTATTATCATTTTTAAAAAGGGTTTAGGGATAATTATATGATTTCTCCCTACAATTTATTTCCAAATATGGGGGAATATTATGTTTTATGAGTGGAATAGGCCTAGGAATGGGTTTTAAGTGATTGATTTTATTTAATCCAAATAATTATATTTTTGTGAAATGGGTGTGTGATTTAGCTTTTATTTAAATTTATATTGGAAACCTACATTCAATTGATTTTAAAGTTATGCATTAAATGGATAATATATTTTATTAATTTCACAAATTGTATGGTTCTTGCCTAATGTTATTTTTTAACCACACAATATATAGAACCCATGATGTATGGATTTATCATGGTTTTATTCCAGTTCCTTGGATTTGGTCTCACTTGAATTGGTGTTCTTATTGTGTAAAATTTTTGGACTGGGATATGGGGAGTGAATTTAGGACAAAAATGGATTATGGGATGTAGTTGTTTTTTCATTTTTTTATTGTTTAATGTATTGACTCTTTCTCAAAACTTTATTCTCAGTAGAGTTTTTGTTTATTCAATTACTTTTATATTCATGTTTATAAAATTTGGTTTTCTATGTTATTTTTAATTATTAATGACATATTATAATGTTTTATTATTTTATTTATTAAATTTAATCTTATGGTTAATTTATTATGATTATTAATTGCATATATTAATGGTGATATCATTCAAATTTATTCTGTTCAGATACCCTGGTAGCAGATTCCAACCAATTGAATTTATGAACATGCTTAAGGATTGTCTCGGGTTGGTTGGTGAGTGTGATTGATGTATGACTTAGGATATATCATGAATAAATTATAACAGGTCCAGTTTTAATTTTTATTTTTATGTGTTAGGGTATTTTATAGAATAATAACATTATTTTGACCGTTATGGAGGGTGCATGAAAGTGCTTGTCCATTTCTTTACCATAATGAACCTCAAGTTTGCATTAGTGTATTATGTCTTGAGTCATTATATTATGATATGATTTGGATTCCTTTAATGGATTTTGTTATGATGAGATGATTCTAGGAAAATCATTTTGTGTATAATTTATTTTTGGGATCATTTTAGAGTTTTAAAGGGGGAGGTGGTGAAAAAACTAGGGATTCACTATTACCTCTCATTGTATATTAAACTATGTGATTCTGTTCCTAAATTTCTACATAATAACTGTAGTATTATTTTTTCAATTGGGGCATGGTTTAAGAGCTCTTCCGACCAAACATTTCATAATGCCTTATTACTTACATATTTTTGGTTTATCCTACCTTGAAACATCAATTCATATCAAGGTAGTGTGACATATGTGGGTTTTCAGATAAGGTATTGTTCATAGGGTTTTTTTGTAATGTTATTTTTCTGATAATTAATTATTTGATAATTCTATTGGTGCTCTTGGTTTTATCCAAGTGTAATATTTGATGTGGATAAGGACCATGGGAGTAAGTCTGGCGATGAGTATTCCAGCCATTTAGCTGGCCATTCAAATGCAAGCCCAAGGGGAAAAGAAATGCGTAGGGGCATCCACAAAGAAAGAAAAGACTACTCTTATTTTCCTCTTCATATGGATACTATATATACAAAGAAGTTAAAAGAAAATGTAGTAGAAAATTAACCAATCAAGGTCTTCTACTAGTAGGTGGAGTCCAGTGAAGTGATTGAGAAATCTTTTGAATTTCTCATGCACATGGGAGAGGAAATGCTGGACCCTATTTTGATGATTAAATCCACTGATGAAGATACCAACAGTATGATGATCATGATATTGAAGGTTTATCCATGTGAGGAACAATGTTCTTTGATTAAAAAGAAAGATCTGATAATGAAAAGGGGGTTTTATGAGGGGATGATCAATGTTGAGGAGTATATTCAGTCACGGGACAAGCTATATTTCTAGTTGTTAGTCATTCTAATAGACGAACTAGATATGCACGTAAACACTATCTCCTATAAATTATTTAGAGATCATAAATTTGGAAGTCTTAAATTATACATTAATGGAACTGTTATCTCCTTCTATGGTTTAACATTGGGTTTCACCCTTTTTCATCAAAAGTGTCTGATAATAAAAAAGTTAATTTTTGAGTAGTTGTTTTTTGAAGATACCAATATAATAGTTTTCTGAATAAGTTTGGGTTTGATTGTTAAAAATGATATGTTTTATCTCAATGAGGATAAAAATTTTATATAGGGAAATTTTAATATGTTTCATAATTGGAGGTTTTGGAAGATTGAATTCATAAAATTGAATTTTTTAGTAATTTTTCTATTATGTATTTTTAGGATTGGTGATAGAGAAAAAATGAAATTTTGAGACTATTTTTTTAATCGAAATATGAGGTTTGATAATTAATTAATATTTTTGTCTATTCGACCACCATTTTTTTAAAGTTTACTAGTTTTTGAACTGATAATCAAAAACATGTTTCATAATGGGATACAAAATCATGGAAGAGTTGTGAGATTAATTGATTTTGAAATTGTAAATACCTTCAGAAAGTTGAAATGTACGTTTTTGGTGTTTCCCCTCAAGATTATTTTCATATAGTATCATTAATTTATCATAATTAACATATTTATATTATTTACTCGTCTTATATTATTTTATATTGGGGGATTTATATATTTGATTGTGTGTTATGGAATCTCATTTTAGTGAATTTATACTCTTTATGATGTATTTTATGAGGATGTTTAGAGTCTCATATTGATAATGTTTCTTTAGAAAATGAGGCTTGATAGGGATCCTTTAATGCATTTTAGTATTGATCATGTGTTATTTCAAGAACTGGTTTTTTTTGAATCATATTGTGGTATAAATTGAGTATTCTTGAGTAATTATTTTGTAGATGGAAATAGATTTCAGTTCGGTGTATGGAACTTCTAGCCTATGAGACTAATTTTATGTATTTGGTATTGGTGATTTCCTCCCAATATTGGATTACTTATTTAGATGATTCCAATTTAACATTTTTTTGTGATCATCTTGGGGTTTGTTTCAAATAGAGTTTAGCATGTGTGAACTTTGAATCATTGGTTGGTTAATTTGGATTGATTCTTCCATTAGATAGTTACACCATCATCATTTCTACAATTTTGGGTTTCACCATTGGGAGATGTTAGGAGATTGTGGTTCTTGTATCATGATGAGTAAATTGACCAAATTAGAAGGTCCATGTTGGATTTTTTATTACTATGGTTTATCCTCAATGGATGTGAAGTCACTCTTATGTGATAAAAAATACTTCTTTTTCTTCCACTAGAAAGTCAAATTCGATTGTGGTTTGTAATGAAAGTGTGCGGTGGTGTGTATTTTACTTCATCATCTTTCACTTTCCCATCAGACCCCATCCATTCTCAGTGTTATAGAAAACAAAATTGGTTGTTTTCTTTAGATTGATGACCATACACCTATCCAAAACCAACTTGGCTTTTCTCGCATATGCATCAAGATGGACCTCTCATAGCCTCTCATTTAAATTCATCATCTCCAGGTGGATGGTACAACTATTTTTTTGGAAGGGACTGATTATGATGAAATTTTGTCTATTGTTATCTTTTCTATAGACAAGTCCATTGACCTTTTTATGCTCTTAATGTTGGAGTAGGGGTCATAAGGGATCAACTGCTCAACTTATTAACACCCTTTCTCCAATGGTGCCAAAGATACTTTTGTAAAAAACCCCTTATATACCACGATGATTCCACAACTGAGTGGTAATCACTCCACTCTGTACGTCTTACAAGATCCATCCATGTGGAACCCTTGAAAACCATTTTCTAGTCTACCATGTTTGTCCTATCATGCACTTCCCTTTGTTCCAAGGGCGACATGTGGTGATAGTAAGGGTAAGGGCATCACTTCTATGCTTATAGGTGGTTCTGAAGCTTCTTATGCTAATTTTTTTTCATGTTATGGTGGGTAAAACTATCAGGAATATGGATTCCTCATTATTTCAGAGTTCTCTCATGGTCGATGGAGATAAAGGAAATGTCACTGCTGTTGTTGGTTCACCTGAGGATATTATAACATCCATTGGCACATTTCCAATATCCATGTCTGAGGTTGGGATAATCAGTGGCATGTGGTTTCATGCTGATTTAGTTTCCCCTATTTTCAACCTTAACAACCTTGGGGGAATCAATCATCCAAATTTGCAAGAAAAAAAGTGAGGGGAAGAAAGAAATTTGTTCAACCATGGTGTTACCTCGATGGTCTTTTGCTGGAAGAAGGTGACATCTACTCTAAGAAAAATGCACAATCACTCCATTAGCCTCCAATATTATCTTTTGTCTGAGGATTCATATCTTGACTATGAGAGGGAGAAAGATGTCCTCGAGGGTATGTATGAGGATGATTTTTGGTTTTAACTTCTATTTCTATACAATCTTTCCATGGTTCTCACCCAACAAAAAATATAGTTCTGAAAAATTTAAAATATGTTTTGTTGGTTGGTTATGTATTATTTGGATATGTGCATTTCAGGTATAAAATATAAAATTATGGGGATATATAAATACCCAGTTTCATTATAGATGTTATTATAACAACCATTTTTGTGTGAAATTTATCAATCATGATTATTTATCTTTGAGTTTTTTTTTGAATTATTTATTTTACGCATGGTTTGAGGATCACAATTTAGAAAAAACTATTTGAGTACACTTAAATATGAAGGATTTGAATTTTTTAAAATTAGAAAGGTGTGATCATCATGGTTAGCACATATTTTGGATTAATGTTAGTAGTATAATTTTTTTTACCTTTCAATGTGTTTTTATAAGTGAACAGATTATTCATGGTTCAGTTAAACATGTGAAAAGTGTGATATATAGATTTTTAATGGGATTTTTTGATTTGGAAAGATTAGAACATGGGTAAACAACCATGCCAAGCATCAACCGGAGAAATAATTTAAGAAGTATTTTGGACTCAATGACATCCTCATCATTGGAGCATGGTTTAACTAAACATGATAGATACACTCACAAATTTTTATATGAATTTTAAAATGTGACCAATTGATTTTAAGATCCATATAGGAATCATTCTTTCTCTATTTCATTTGTATAAGTAAGAAGATAACTCTAGGAGGGTCTCCTCTATATTACTTGAAATTTTATCCCATTTAAACCTCATCTCATGAGTGTTTCTTCATGATATGACCTAGATTCCTCTCCTTTACCTTTCCACATAACTTTTATTGTGGTTTCCAATTGTCTGGAAAATAATTTGGGCTTCAGAGTTTCATTTTCCGGATATGGATAATGACTTCATTGGGAGTTTTTTATTATTAGTTTTATTAGTTCAATAGATTATTATTTTGGAATTAATAATTATAGGTGATGAATTCTAGATGGGTGTTTATTGAATAGAGGATGGTATTTTCTTTGATTCTATAAGAATTAAATTACATTATATTATTATATGTTTTTAATACCTTATTTTTGAAGTTCATTATATATGTGGTTGTTTGAAATGATTTTAATAAAGTTCAAAGATGAATTTAAAAGGTTATATTAATTCCACTTAGGATTTCATTTGGTAAATTAAATTCCATGTGTTTATAATTTATGATATTTTTTTTTCAAGTTAAATTAATCATTTCAAAATTATTGTCCCCCTTTTGTGGCATGATACAAATTGGGAGGTGTTTTTTGGAAAACATGTTTTTTTCAATATAATTCCTGAATAAATTTTTATTTTCAATTTTTTATAAATCATTTAATGGTAAATTGTTAATAGTATGTGTTGTTTCTATACCCCTTGAACTTTTGGGGGTTCTGATGAGAACAAAAAATGGTGTTTTAAGGCCTCTAAGATTTTTTCTATGATATTTTGTTGGATATTGAGAATTCTCTTCCAAAAAATTTTAATAAATTGAATTGCATGATAATTTATAAAAAAAATTTATGGGTCAATTTTAAATTTTTCTAAAAGTGGTTATTCAATTAATATATACATGACCTGAAATCTTAAGTGTATTTGGATAGTGGAATGTGTTTCTACATTCTATAGTTTCTATTATTTTTGTTGAGTGGGAGACCCTCTTGAACTGCATATTATATTTTTTACCACCAAGGGGGTGGGTGTTTAACAGATATCACTTTTTTCCTAAGGGGGTGATTAATATTTCATCTGATATAAAAAAATTATAATAATGGGTTGTTTTATGTGATGGTTTGGATGATGAGATGGGATTTAATTTTTTTGGTATATTGATGCCTTTGATTTCATGTCTCAATTGCATACATGACATTACTATTCTTTTCGGATATATTGAGGTATGAATTTGAATAAACCCTAGTATGGGTAGTGTGATTATTAGAGAGTTTTCCCAATATATCAGTCTGATATTGAAATTTATCACACCTCTATAGACTGAGTGATATATTAGAATTTATTATGGAAAAAATAATCATGTGCACTAGTGAAATATCATTCTGGATAATGATATCTTTATTTTGTGATGTGCCTTATCATAGTATAGTTTTATGGGACTTCTATGGGAGTGATAGGAATAGGAATCATATCCCATGTTTAGCCTATTGTACTTGTTTCCTAGGAGGGTTTCTATTATTCTTTTATTCTATTAGAATTACACAGGGTATTCTGAATTAAATGTGTATTCTTATTACGACTATCTATTGATTTATTTATAGAACCATTTTTCATTTTTCTAGTTTGTAATTATGATTAATATAATTTAATATGTATGTTTATTTGGTTTAAATTTGTGGTTTAGAATAATTTCAAATTGATTTTTGAATTTTTTTTGGAATGTGGATATTTAAAAACACATTCTAATTTTGTAATGGGATATTGAGTTTTTTTTTGAATGAGGATGAAATGTTTTTAGGTTCTTTATTTGGATTCTAATAAAATTCCTTATGTCAGTGATTTAAATGTATTTTTTGAAAATAATTTTATTCCACTCTTCATCATTTTTCTATAAAAGGAAAAAATATATTTTCTCAAATGGGGTTGAGGATAATCAATTGATTTCATGTGATTCTTTCTATTATAATCTAATACCATGATGTTGTGAAATGGGGGAATGTGATTTCTCATTTTTTCAATCTTATATTAAAAATATTTATTTAATAAAATTTTCAAACATGTTTCATATGAATTTTATTTTATAAGGATAGAAAAAACACTATGGTTCATACCTACTGATATCTGTTTTGACGGAACCCATCACACTCCACTCAGAGATCGAAAGTTTTTATATTTATTTCTAGAGAATTATAATTGGCCACCCTTGTTTTTAATTTATTCTTATATTGAATATTTTGATTAATATTTATGGAGTGACTGTAGGTAACATAGTTTTTGGATATTAGTTATATTATGGATTCATAGAGGATGGTGTGTTCTATCATATCTATCTCTTTCATATATACCAAATAGATTCAATGATTTTTTTTTATTTTTGTTCTTCTTATCATTTTTGTACCCTTGAGTTCTATATGTTATGTTTCATTCATTAAAAATAATTATCTAGTTTTATTATTTTATTTCATCTATTAAATCTATTATTTTATTTATTATATCTATGGTTATCACATATTAGTGGGGAATTCATTCCCATGATTATGTTATAATGCACTAAAACTGGTTTAGATCCCATGTAAATCTATAACGTGCAACTAGTATATCTTGAACCGGTTCAATATTCCAATAGATGGATTACGTAGGATGGTACATGATATATTTTTGTAATATATTACAAGTTCTTGGGGGACCTTAAACCCTAATATAACCCTATGCATATTTATCAATCAAATTTCATTATAAACCCTTTACTCACCCTTTATGATATTAAATATTAGCAAAACCCAATTTCCCTTATGTAATGTAAAAAATCATTGAAATAACACTTTATAAATTTTTTGAGCCATTAAATACTCTCATAAACCAATTCCTATTTTCAAATTTTAGAAAACTCGAGTAAATACCTTATAATATTATATATGTACATTATATACTGTCATTAATGTTCGATAACAATATAATTAAAATCTCTAGGAGAGGGTGTGGGGTAAATCATTACAACGAGAAACAAATAAAAAAATTCAAATTGAATTTTTCTTTTTATGAAATATTCAGTATAAGATCAAAAATAAAATTTATGTAATTATTATAAAAATCATGTTATAAAAATAATGTTCTAGTCAACATGTTAGTAGATATTTTTTCAATGTTCCACAACACTATTTTTAAAAAATGGAATATTTAGTTATTTGTTATCATAATAACATGTCACATGTTATTGTAAATTTACAACAAGAATAGAGTAATGTTATACGAGTACTATTTTTAACTAATTAAATATATCTGTTATAATACTAAAAATATTGACCACAAAGATTTGATGATTTGTAATTATAAGGATGTGTGGACTAGAGACATAACTAAAACCTCCAAATAAATTATAAAAATAAAAAAGTAGTACACTAAATAAATGAGGAAAAACATTTTTTACTAACATAATGATAACTAAATATGAAAACATATAGATACTATAGAAAAACCATCACCTCACTAAAAATTTACACACTAATGCAGCTTATGATTACTTTCTAATAAAATTACAACTAGCTTGGAGGCCATTTATAGTGATCTTCAAACTCCACTCTGTTATCAAAAATTACATAAATCCAAATTCATTTCCTAATGAACACTTCATAAATAGGATCATAATAAGAAAATGTGAAAACATAATTTAATAAATAAAAATCCTTGTAACAATAGGTTTCTAAATGTATAACTAAAAACACAATGTAACTCTTTGAAACACAAGTATAAAAGATCCTAACCAGAATGATACAACCACCATATAATCCACTAATATCAAATGAAACTAACAGATTAAATGAAATTGAATGGAATGATTATAGAATAGTCTCAAAGAAAAATCTGTTGCAAGACAAGAATTAGAATTGATTAAATGTGATCAAAAGCATATATAAGTCAACATTATGGTTGTCCAAAAAATAGTAGATAAACCAAAAAAGTACCCACAACTATCTATATGGGAAAAAAATTGAGTAACCTCCCCAAAACATCCATCCTTAACTCAAATGACAGATCATATCCAACATACTGCATGTCAGGTATTCACTATGTAATAAAAATCACGATAAGAAATTCCAAATTTCATATAATTAAATGATCCAAAATGTTTATGAAAAGAATATCCAAATATATTCGTATTAAATATCATCACATAGAATCTATAAATTATATTCCTTCATGAATCTAAATAATAATCCATAAAAAACACTGATAACCACTAGCATAAGAATCTTATGATCAGTAACAACCTTCTCTATTTCAATTGAAAGTAAGCACAAAGAATATCAATATTCAAAATTAAATAATTCCTATATATAAATCAGAAACTAAAAAAACAAAATATTAATACTTATATTACCATTATAATTGAACCAATCATGATTCAAATCAACCAATAACTCCACATACATCCATTAAGAATAAAATTAAGAGAATATTTATTTTCACGGTATGTCTCTATATTTAATGTCTACATTTCATTTGAATTATTCCACTATTTTGAAAATTTTTCATTTTTAAATTGAAAATAAAATTATAAAGTGGATTTACCATCCTTTTATTTTTGTAAAAATAATGTATCATGTTTCTCCATCCAATACATATGTTGCTCCCCAGAGTTAATTATTCATCCTATAAGTATCATTAAATATAGGATCAACATCTTCATAAAATATTATGGCTTTCAAATCATAAACATCAACATGTGTGAAAGAAGGTTGATCACCAATTGGGTCTAGTTGGAAATTTATTTTCTATAGACTAGATATATCAATGGATATATGTAAATTTTTCATTTTATGTTAGAATAATATCTACGTATCTGAGTCTTCTTGGGATTCACAATGAGGGAAACACCTAATTAATTCATTATTTTTTTTACCTTTTTGAGAGATTAATTTAAAATAACCCTATTAAATTTAATATGAGTGATCCTCAGAATCACGTAAATATTAATTAGAATCAGATGTGACACTTTTTTCCTCCTCTAGAATGGATTCACGATGTTTACTATTATCCTATTCTCCCCCCATGAGGGTGGACGAATCATTTATTACACCATTGGTGACATGAAAATCATCAAAAAAACATAACATATCATTAGTATCAAAAGATTTTCTCATGGGTGTTCCAATCAGATCATTATACAAAACAAAATCTCTATCACCATTAGGCTTCTCAACAACATCATTTATCCTCTAGTAGTAACATGAACAAGATAGGAAGAAACATAAATATTATGACTATAATTGAGCTATTTTATTAATATTTTTTTTCCATTTTAACCTAAGTCACATTATAATAATTATGGTGCGATTCCATATTGTCGTAACGCTTTAATTTGTATAGACGCTTAAGATTAAAACTACAGTAATTGGGGATATTTTCATATACCATATCTTGAAATAGTCCTTGATTTCCATTTTGAATCTAGATTTGGGATGACAGGGCATTAGAAACATTAGTTTTAGAATATAATATTGAAACCAATGGTCTAAAGAGAATCCTAAATGCATAGCCCAACAATAAAATATTTTTAATAAATCGTGAAATCATAATCATTGAATATTATTTAATATAAGTGAATCTTTAGTAAATGTAAATTTACCTATAGAATAAATATAGGATACTTTGTATAAGGACCAAAATTTGGGGTCCATTGGAGAACATTCATAGGACCACCCCTGAAAAACCATGAGCATCTCACCCAAAGTCTATAGCAATCATCCTCAAAAGAGAGGGATAATACATCATTAGAAGATCACAATAAGACAATACAAAACTAGAAAAATCAATTGGTTCTAGATAATTCGTTATGAACTTCAATAATGTTATAAATTAAATAAATTTCCCATTGAGAATGAATAATAAGTTTTAAGAATTAATGATTTCACCATTTTTTGAGAAAGAAATCATTTGGTGGCCACTATGTTGAATTTTTTTTAGCTTATTGTGTGAAAAAAAACCAAGACAATATTTACGATAATTTTTGTTATCTTGATAGTTCATTCGGAACCCCAATAGATGAATTATTGGAGAATTTATTTATAGTTTCTTCCATTGTCTCCCAAGAGAAGGATCATTGGCATACACAATACTATCATACACGAACATTTCATTTTTATGATGATTGATCACCTTGAATACTCTTTAACATTATCTGAGTTTGGGTCATGTGTTAATCTTCATTTATTTCCTAAAACCCATTAAAAATACATATAAAATTAATTTATGAATGTATATTTTTATATCATTATATATCATCACACTTTTTATAAAATACATTTAAATAATTTTAGAAAACTATATTTTTTTTAATTGGGAGACAGAAAAATCATCTATAAAAATCATATCCAAAAAATATGGATGAAAATCACCATATAAATTAAAATATCACAGGATATATTAACTTTCTATGTTGGAGCCTCTAAAAAAGTTCCCTAAGCCTGTGGGTCACGTGGCCTCAAGCATTCCTCCCCATAATCCAAAGGCTTTAGATTAGTTGAGAAAATATATGACTGTATGGTGGGAAAACATGACCCCTATATCAGTGTAGAACTACTAAAATAAATAGATATCATATTGATATGCAGAATAAGATATATCTAAAGTCATAACAGAACAAGGATAATAATAAATTGTATAATTATAAACATCTTCAAAACTATAATAATATTCAATCCATAGACTGATTCATATAGAAATTATGTCCTAGAATAATGAAATAAAATAAGTGGCTAAATGTGATATAGAGTATAATAATATAAAAAAAGATATTAAGAAAATGAAATCAAAATCCCAAGAGACACCTCCAATAGGATTGTGAGCCTACACATGGTCCTCTTCTCCCATGCTGCATGATATAAGAAAAAAGAATCAAGAATCTGTGATTGGGAAGTTTCCCTTATCCACACCTAAAATCACGTTGTCTGTATGGTTATCATAAGATGACCATGTTTGGTGTTATATAAACTCATTTGGACACCTGTAAATATGTCTATAATTAACTAATCAAAGTATATAGGATAACAATGTGAATTTATATCAAATAATAAATGATTCTGAGACAAAAAGATAGTGAGTCCAGCTTCCTATTGGACACCTATCATACTATTCATATGTCAGGATAAAATTGAAGAAGTTATATCTTAGTTTACCAATAAAACCATTAATAAGTGTATAAACATAATTTGTATACATTTAGATAAAATAAATTTGGGTTTAAATATATAGTCATATACATAGATACTAGGAAATAGATTGAAATGGGCATAACTCAGGCATCCCCAAAAAGTCTAATGAGCTATAAGCACCATAATGTGTTCTATACACAAATCTCCTAATAATGAGATACCGATTTCTGGTCACTTGAGATAGTGTGGGGAGACGTCATGTCAAAAAAATGATATAATTTGTTGATTCATTGTGGAAACAACCAATCTAATGGAATTTGGAACATAATGTCCATCATCCATGTAAATAGTCTTAGACAAAATGAGAAACACCAAATGTAATGTTGCATGAAAAAACATGCTCAACATGTCTCTTATCAATTGATCAATGACCAATAACCATGATCAAATTAGAATTATCATAAGGATTTCCAGTTAGTGAAATCACATTTATTTACACCAACTAACCTTGGTTTCCACAAATTATACTTCCTTTTTTGAATTTTAACATGGGATGTGCGCTTTACACTCTCATTCATTTAATTAATTAAAAAATTTAAAATTATAATGTCTATGAAAATCCATATAAAGGTTAAGCCAAATCATATAAGAGGTGAATGGACAATCAATATTTTTATTAATGTGGGCATTTAATTCAATGCTCCTAAATGGGTGGAAAATGATGAGGTAAACATACTAGAAATAAATAAACAATGATCTAAGGGAGTATTATAATATGGATCAATTAATATTGAATGGAAAACCAAATTTAAGGCACCATGCAGGATGGTCCATAGTGTGAAGAAATTAAATATGTTATAAAGACATCTAATAATTCATGAAAAATTACTTGACCAACTAGCTTATGCTTGAATCACTCTCATCATCTATTATAAGCCCTTGGTTTGTCCTAGATCGAGTAAAAAGAAAAGTATATTTGAGAAAACGTAAAATAAGGAATAATACCCGACATTTAGATCACAAAAGTAATGGAATTAAAAGCAATTTTAAAAATATAGTATATAGAAATA
This sequence comes from Viscum album, assembly GCA_963277665.1. Lineage (NCBI taxonomy): Eukaryota > Viridiplantae > Streptophyta > Magnoliopsida > Santalales > Viscaceae > Viscum > Viscum album. The sequence goes on from OY728138.1 coordinate 2,019,639,518, forward strand.
TTATCGAGAGGTATAAAATGTGATAGAAAGTGGCCTGATCAGAGGCTGAATGAAGGAGATATCAAAGAAAAAAGAAAATAATGGGGAGGAGATCTACACTTGAGAAGGGATTTATAATAATTTAAAATGGAGGGAAAAGAAATAGGGTTTATGGTTTTAAATATCTAAGTGAAATATGCTATTTTAGACTAATCATTAATGTGGAATATTTTTTTTCCACACAGTTGGCCAAACCATGCACCAACTACATGCCATCTACTATCCATGGATACTGGCCCACAAAGTTAGAGGGTGAATGGGGTTTCAAACAATTTTGTATCAATGCTTCACTATCTTCTCATAGAACACACCTAAAATATATTACAATGTGTCATTAGAAAAACCAGGCACATTATGTATTCTCTCATCAATAGATCCTTGTATCACCCACACAACTTATCTAACCATAAAAATAGGGGTTTAATGTTTCAACTAAAAACACAACATAGTTGTTTCCCAAAAAATCTAAATCTTTGGGCACTAAAAAATTCTTGGATTCTCATGAAAACATCAATAAAAGATACAATAAATTTATAATTATAAAAGAATAGATTCAATCTGAAATTACAACTTTCCATACAATTATGAATATCCAGGTTCTTATATTATTCCAACTTTAAAGGAACTCATCACCTAGTTTCTATTCCAGGGGTTGTTGAACATTGTCTAAGAAATAATCTGGCCACTGAGCATGTACATCAGCCTCCAGCTCCAAAGTCTCTTCCTATACACATTCGTGCTACCATAGAACCCAAAACAAAAGGATATAAAATCCTTTGAAATCCATCATGCTCTACTCAAAATTACCTATGGAATACTCCTTGAAAGAAGCATGAAATACAATTTCAACATCCTGAGGATAAAAATTATTAGATGGGTTGAAATAGAAATCGTGATTCTGTAAAACATGGAAGATGTCATGCATGGAATGGTACCACTGAGGTAACTGTAAACTATTGGCTACAAGATTCAAAATATATAAGAATTAAAATTTCCATACAAAATGACACGACAATATCCCTTCTTCCATGTCTACCTAATCCTCGGACTGAGTGATACCCACAACACTACTAGAAGTAGAGGTATTTGCGATGGGATCCTATGACGAATAGGGTTTAGCGATGGGGCCCCATCACAAATAGCTTGTTGCATAAAATAGCATCACAAATACATTTTTATGTGATGGTCCCGTCGCAAAAAAATAGTATTTGTGGTGGGAAACATTCTTATCGCAAATAAGTCTCTGATTATATACATTATATATAAATAAAACTTTTGTAACGGGATGACGAACCAGTCACAAAAACTATTTATAAAACTTTATATTTAGATTATTTGCGATTGGAGCCCGTAGCAAAAAACCCGGTGCAATTACTAAACATAATAAAAAAATATATTTAATAAAATTATGAATAATGAAAATTTTATATTAATATTATTAAAATACAAAAAAATAAAAAATAATAAAATTCTCAATATTCTCAAAAAATATAATAAAAATCATAAAATATTATTATTATTAGTAAAATAATCAAATATTAAAAAATATAATACTAAAAAAATATTTTTAATAAAATTACGATTATTGAAAAATTAATATTACTATTATTAACTTAATAAAAAACTAAAAAATTATAAAAATTCTCAATATTTACAAAAAAATATTAAAAAATCATAAAATATTATTATTATTATTATTAGTAAAATAAAAAAATATTAAAAAATATAAAACAAATATTAAATAATAAAATATTAAAAATAAACAAAATTATTTTATGCAATATTTGAACAATATAAAAGATAGAAAATATAAATAGTTCATATTACAACAAATGTTGAATTCAATTTTTTTAACGTAAAAAAAATCACGGGGGGTCGTCCTCTGGAGGAGGTGGATGAGTTGTAGGAAAGGGTGGAGGAAACTCTATATCCCTAAACTACGAGTCTGTTAGTTCCTGTACTCCATCTGCTCGTGATGGCGGTGGTGGTGGTGCTGCTGCTCCCATCGACGCATCTCCTCCTCTTGCTACTACTAATGTTGCTGCTGCTGAAACATCTCTTCACGCAGGTTCTACAAAATATCTTTAATCATAGCCTGAGTTCGCAACTCCTCTGGATACTGTGAGGAATAAGATGATGTCTCTCCACGATCTCCTCTTGAGCTAGAGGCTGCCATCACATTTGTACCACAATAAGTACTAGGAGTCAAATGAGAGTTGATACCAACTACTCAGCCCTTCTCAAAACCATACTGAGTCACCTGCATCCATACTCCGTCATCGAAATGGTGGGCACTGGTCTGATCAGTCATCCCATACGGACTCTCACCTGTTTTTGAGAGGTCTTAGCCTTATATGACTCATTCAATTCCAATTTAAATTAATATTTTGAAAATATTATATGCAGTTAATTTTCAAAATGAAAAAATACTACTAACCACAATCAGACGCAGGCGGTCATCTCTAATATCTCCTGTGACCGGATCACTGTACATCGTCTGATAAACGTCATACACTATAATATTGGGATTCTCGCCTGCCTATAGAAATATAAAATAAACAGTTTATATTTAGAGTTATATAAAATATTAAAAAAAGATACTAACCAGATGCTCTCTTTGCGTACTGAATGTATGGCCACCAGATCAATGTGTCACCTCCTTTCTCCCCCAGTTCTTTCAATCCACTGATGATATCCTCTTAAATCAACCATCCTCCCAGTGTAAACATAATCCATCCCCAAAAAGATATGAAATGTAATCTGGTCGGTGAGCTCTACATGATTCATCAAATTCGATCACTGCTGCTTTATTAATTTCCACCCTTCTCAAATTGTGTGAAAACTGACAGAAACTGTCACATATAGACACCTCCCATGCCGTGTGGATAGCGTCATGCAATCTATCATCGACAGGATATCATAAAATCTACAAATAGTTTATAATATGAAGTTATTAGTAAAATAAACATTGATATAAATATTATTTGTTTACCTACCAACCAATGATTGAGCATGCTGAGCTGCACATCAACGAGAATCAGTTCGCATGTGATCCATGGCTGAGAAAAATAATTGCGCAAGATGTCGCTCCACTGTCCAATATCTACAAGCACAAAACTGTCAAAAAAGAATAAATAATAAAACAACTAGTAAATATATAAATAAATTAATGAAAGAAAAAAAATATACAGGTTATCAAACCTCTAAGTGTGTGGATCGAAGCCAAGATGTGGACGCCACTCAGGGATAGGTTCTTGAATCATCAGTCGCACAAGATTGCACCCCCTCCATGTACCCCTTGAACTGCCAATAGGCTAAGGGTCAGATAATCATAAAACCCTTCATCCAAGGGTAGCTCATCCTCCTTCAACTCACGATATAGATCAGGGTCCATCTGAAACACAAAATGATTGTTGTTAGAAGATAGTTTAAATTAACTATTTTATATAGATATATATTAGTTATGATTATAACCATCATTTAACTTTTTCAATGTTCACCTTCATCCCCATCTTCATATCTGACGATTTCAATGCCTTCATCTTCCACCTCAACATCATCAATATCCATATAAGTTTTAGTTTCATCATCTCTTGTCATTTAAAATTCATTTGTAACATCATTAACATCTTCGTCATCATTGATCCTTAGTTGTTAGTTTTCATCATCGATATTCACGTCTCTTTTTGAAAAGATGGATTTTGAGTAGTCTCTTAAAAAATTTCAATTACTTATACTTCAGGGGAACCACATTCAGTTTGAGTAAACTGATTTCCCAACGATGTCATATTTATTATGCTCCACCAATCACTCAAGTCTCTTGAATTAGCACAATACTTTGTGTACTATATTTGATGTGCCTATTGATCCAGTAAAAATGGATCATTTACTGCAAGAAGACTTTTATATTTAATATCAATGATTCCATTAGTCGGATGAAAACAGAAGCCTCTCTAGGTATCCAATCACTAACATTTAAACATCATTAAGTGATTCTCTCCTAGATAACAAAACTCAATAATTTCATCCAGAATGCCATAAAAGTCAACTTCAGTTTCTCTGTGATGTGATTCTCTCAAGAAAACTCCACTGCTAATTGTTTTTTTGAATCCCCATATGCACTTGTACGAAATCAAAAACTATTCACCACATATGCCTTATAAGATTTAATCATTTTTGATGGTGGGTTACTCAATATACATCATCACATATCAATTTTTCAGCATGTCAAACACCTAAAAATTTGTAAAACAATTATCAATATAATAAATAATAAACAAAAATTATATTAAACCATCAATAATTTATATTACCAGTTTTTGAAACAATTGAGAATTTTTTTTTGAATGTCTTCTTCAAGAGAAGCTACTATAATTTATGGAAGTTGTTTCTTGATATGATTTTCATATAACCTACAAATAAAATAGGTTTACATAATGTAACATAAATTATATAATAAGTGATAAAAGTAATCAGAGTACAAATGATGTCATTTATTCATAGTTGAGCAGAACATATTTTTGAGCTCAGTGATGTTCATCATCTAAAATCCATCGTTCACGAACTACACAGAAGCCAAGATTTGGCTGATTAAAAACTGATAATTGATTATCCATTTCTTCATTAATATTCTCCTCTTTTTGTCCCATGCGATTGTGTTTTTTAGGGAATTCAGATTCAAAATAATGAGAGAAAAAAAAGAAATTTCCTCTGGAAAATAACCATCAGCAATTGATCTTTCAACAAATTCTATGTTACATACTTTTTTCTTCAATTTCTGCATGCATATCTCAAATGGGTACATCCATAAAAACAGAAATATATCTCCACATTTAGATTTATGTAAAAAATGTAATATTAGATGTTCCATTGAGTCAAAGAAAGCTGGAGGAAAGATTTTTTCTAGTTTACATATAATTACAACAAAATCTTCTTCCGGTTCTTTAGCACATCGTAGTCTGTTGTCACTGCAAAAAGGTCTCGAAAAATATATTAAATGTCTATTATCAAATCCCAAATCATAGAATTCAACAAAACTTTGAATCCTATCGACATAAGTCTTTCCATTATAACATGAAAATTTTGACTTTTTAATCCAGTAATAAAACCATTATTAACACATCTTCCCAAATTGGAAGCATAACTATCTAGAATTTTCAAATATGCAATCAAATGAAAAAATAATATGGGACTCTATATGGACAATGTATAACCTTATTTTGGCATCATTAACGTATATGATCTGACATTTTCAAATAGTTCATGTTCTAGTCACCTACAAATTTGGGAAGGATCTAATAATGATTTTACAGTATCTTTGGTCTTACCTGGTGTATCAAAACCTGTATGAAATAAATTATCAAAACAGTTCTTCTCAAATTTCATGAAATCCATCATGTGGCAGACCAACAAATCATACCAATATGGATGATTCCAAAAAATTCTCTCTTTTATCCAATTATGTTCTTTCCCAAATCAATTAAATTTCTTTTGGTTTACTATTGGACAAAATATGATGGGAAGTAATGAAAATACAACTGAAATTAACTCTATAACTGAGATCTTTTTTGGATGCTCATCCCTTTCAATTATGCCTTTTCTGAAATGAGAATGGTTCCTTCGAAAGGATTATTAGTTGGAAGAAATCAGCAATGACAGTCAAAATAGCAAGGTTTTTACCATTTACGAGCACAATGGAATTGTTTCCTTTCATACAGTAAGGACATGATTTCGAACCCTGTGTACTCCAGCTAGATAACATGCCATATTCCAGAATGTCACTAATCATCCACATCAATACGACTTTTAATATGAAATTTTGTTTCATAGAAACATCATATGTACTAACCCCATTACTCCACAATGCATTAAACTAATCAATCAATGTATTCAAATAATCATAAATATTCTTTTTCATATGTCCTAGGATTAATAAGGTCAAAATTATATAGGGATCCTTCATCAACATACATGGAGGAAAATTGTTCAGAGTTATAAAGACATGCCAACATGAATACTAACTACCATAAGAACCAAATGAACAGAAATCGTCCGTAGAATGATCCAATCGCACGTTTTAGGCTTCTAAAGAAAAAGACACATGCATATGGTCAAAATTTTTCTATGAATCACCATCAGATGTATGATTCAAGATTTTATTGGTTTAAATATTGGTTTTGTGCCATGACATCCTTCACTATGTGTTCTAAGACAGTAATAAACATTGCAGGCTGGGTGTAAGGGGGAAATATCTCAACTGTTTTATAGGAATCGAACCATGCTTCCCAGGTTCAGCTTCTTTATACCTCGATTATCGACATGTGGGAAAACTATCCAATGACTTATTTTCACCAAAATATAAGATGCAATCATTTTCCCATGCATAAATCTTCTGATAACGAAGGCCCATATAACGAACCAACTTCTTTCTCTCATATTAATTTGTAGGAAGCACATTTACTTCTAGTAATAGTGTTTTAACCAATGAAAATATCTGATCAAAATAGTTGTTTGACATTACATTATCTAATTTAATATCCATAAATTTTTCAACCACTTTTAATTTTATTATCTTGCAAACTGTATATAATACATCCTCAATAGAGCTCAACAACACATAAAATTTGGATGGTGCCAACTCATGAGTTAAATCAATATCATCTTGAGTTTCATTTTGTTGAAAAGATGGACCTGCAACATCATGTACTAAATTTTGAAACCTTGATGGATACAAAATCATGTTATTCGTATCTTCTCTAGAACTGTGTCCACTGTGTCGATACCAAAAACATAATCTGGTTGAAAACCAACCCGTAAGAGATTTCCCTCAACCTTGTCAAATGTGTCAATCATTCTCAGAGCACATTTTTTACAAGGACGCTTAGTTCTGACTTCTGAAATATATTTTTGTTTTGATGATGAAAATGATAAGAAAGCTTCAACACCAACAATATATATTGGATTTAAACCAAAACCATTTGGATTTCTGTGCCGATTTATCCAAGCGTGATCTTCTAATGATGACTGATGTCAATTTCCTTGTTCCATATTTTTCTACAAAATATTAAATCATCATTATTTTTGAATAATTTTAAATTATAAAAACACTTTCTAAAATAGAATATAATTAATTAAAACTACTTTTTATAATTACCATTAAATTTTGGCGACACAATTTTTAGTGGATTGACAACTACTATATTGTCCGACAACTCATTTACTTGCATCTTTCCCACACTGATATCACAATGAAGAATCTTCTCAGAGGTACGCTTATTCATTCTAGTGCATACGAGAATGTATATGCATACCTCTGAGAATATTTTTCATTGTTATTTCAGTGTGAGAAAGATGCAAGTAAATGAGACGTCAGACAAAAGATCCCCCTTTTCGTCAATGAATCATCTTCTTGCAACTATCATCACCAGAAAACATTAATAAAAATGTGGTCTTATGAATGCATATTCAAACTCATGCATACAAGATTGGATATGCATACGTAAAAGCATACTTTTGATAATGTTTTAATTCGGTGAAAGTTGAAAGAAGAAGAGTCATCGAGCAAAAGGAGTTCAATCAATCTACTAGAAATTGTGCAAATTTATTACAAGTTATTATAATTTATTGCTAATAATTTCTATTTATTCATAATTATTACTATTTATTTCTAATTATTGCTAATTATTACAACTTATTCCTAATTATTCCCAATTATTCGTAATTATTCGTAATTATTCCTAATTATTCGTAATTATTCCTAATAATTCTTATTTATTCCTAATTATTTCAATTTATTCCTATTTATTCCTATTTATTACTAATTATTTCTCTTTACTGCTAAATATTATTATTTATTCCTAATTATTGCTAATTATACTTATTTATTTCTAATTATCCCTAATTATTTTTATTTATGGCTAATTATTGCTAATTATTTCTAATTATTTCTAATTATTGCTTATTACTGCTAATTACTGCTAATTATTGCTAATTATTGCTAATTATTTCTAATTATTGATAATTATTGCTAATTATTGATAATTATTGCTAATTATGACTATTTATTGCTAAATACTGCTAATTATTGCTAATTATGACTAATTATGACTAATTATTAATAATTATAACTAGTTATGACTAATTAATACTAATTATGACAAATTATTACTATTAATTACTATTTATTACTATTTATTACTATTTATTACAATTTATTACTAATTGTTACTTATTATTACTAATTAGTACAATTTATTACTATTTAATAAAATTTATTACTAATTTGTACAATTTATTACTATTTAGTACTTTTTGTTATTATTTATAACAATTTATTTCTAATTATTACAATTTATTACTATTTATTACTAATTAGTACAATTTATTCCTAATTATTCCAAATTATACCTACTTATTCCTAATTATTCCCCACTATTCTTAATTATTAATAATTATTAGTAATTATTACTAATTATTCCTAATTATTCCTAATTATTCCTAATTATTAATTATTATTAAAATTTATTACTATTTATTACTATTTATTACTAATTATTTTTATTTATTATTAATTATTCCCACATATTTCTAATTATTCCAATTTATTCCTAACTATTCCTATTTATTTCTTATTATTACTATTTATTAATATTTATTTTTAATTGTTACTAATTATTCCTAATTATTACTATTTAATTCTAATGATTATTAATTATTTCTAAGTATTTCTAATTATTTCTAATTATTACCATTTATTACTATTTATTACTAATTTTACTAATTATTCCTATTTATTACTAATTATTCATATTTATTAAAAATTAGTACTAATAATTTGAATTTATTATTACAAATAAATATTGTTAACAAAACAATTTAAATCTAATTTAATTAACACTAATCGAAAATAATTAAAATTAACATAAAAAATGAAATAAATACTAAATTAAATAAAATATAATTACATTTAAACTTGATCTCCTATTGATGTAGACGGCTTCACAACTATTTCGTCAATAAAAAACTAACTCACACCAATTTTAACTCTGAAAATAGGGTAGAGAGAGAGAGTGAGAATTGAGAGGAGGATTTGACAAAAACAGATGGGGGGTATATATATAGGTCAGATTAGTTGCGACGAGAATACCGTCGTAGATACCTTTTCCCTCATTAAATGCTATCAACAGTTAAAAGAGTACTAGCGACGGGCCCTGTTGCAAAAACAGACCTGCTGACATACTTTTTGCATCGGGACATCATCCTGTCGCAAAAACCCATTTACTGCAGCAGATATTTGCAGTGGGACCCATCGTAAATACCCTCCGACCAACACACCAGTTGTGATGGGGGATTCCCCTGTCGCAAATAACCTTCATGCGCATTGGCGTGCATCCCGTTCCAAACCGCGCATTACTTTTGGCTACGGGACCCCAAACCGCATCGGAAATAACTTGTTATTTGCGACGGGGCAAACCCCCCGTCACAAATAACTTGTTATTTGCGACGAGTCAAACTCCCCATTGCAAATAACCTCTAGGAAGGACTATTTGTGACAGGATTAATTTCTGTTGTAAGTAGCCCATCGCAAAACCATGTTCTTCCTGTAGTGTAATAAGGAACACAAACGAACCACGAACTGTAGAGGCCTTCGATGATGATTGGAATATGATTTCTATCTAGAATGAGTAGTAGCCATCAACATTCTAATACAATACACATAATCCGATGTTTACTTCATGGTATTAGGTACTAATATCACTGCCTCGCCTTCTTATAGACATCACAAAAGTGAATGAAATGTACTATAATATAAATCTTCATTTAATAAAATCTAAATTGTTGTATTGAAGCAATTATTATAATAAAACTCAATAAGGGATATTTTTTTCCAGGAACCCAAAAAACAAGGATAGAGGTTCACAAAATTTCCTCTGATAAAGGTATAGTATATTCTGACTGGCCATCAGTTTTTGGGGAAATGTTGTTCTTATATTCTCTTGTTAACCCAGAGCGTTATATAAACCATTATAGAACCTCTCTATGAAACACGATCCCCTATTTGAAATTATAGTACAAGTAATACCATGTATGAATATAATCCCATGAAAATATAGTCATCCATATCATTAATGGATAATGTATCCTAGATTTGAAGGGCATGGGGTAAATATTTTTAGTTGATATAAAAATACCAAAACTGCATCTTTACCCTGAGGATACGAGGTTAAACCAGTAACAAAATCCTTCATGGCATCATACAATTTAATTCCGAGATAGGTAATGGATTTAACTCGGTAGTTGGACACTGGTGTTTCACATTCACATGTTGATATGTGGAACAGCTAGTGATATGACCTTTAATCTAATGTTTCCTCCCAGGATACTAATATATATATTATTATACATCTTGTTGGAACCTAGCTTCTATTTCCAACGGGAAGTGTGATATTCTCACATATGTTCCTCTCACATGTCTGTAAGAACCAATGTACATCCTTAGAAACACAATATATTATCTTAGTCAATACACTATTCCAAAATTATGTCCTCAACTGAAGTACATTCATGTAGGACCAAACCGTCATGATTTGATAAAGACATTCTCATCACTATATCCAGAAATTAAGAGTTAACTAATATATTTGGGAAAAAATTTATCTTTTTCTTATATTGAAACTCTCGTTACATCTCACAAAAGTGGGAAATTATCTTTCATTCATCACATGATTCGAGAACTTCTTATGAAAAATTTCACTAGATCTACAAATCAACTATCGTGTTTTGCTTTACAAGTATACAAAAAATCTCAATGTCAAAATGATAAATGTATTCTACCCATATTCCCTACCAGAAATTAAAATAATATCGCATAAAATATATTTGAGGAACTTTTTATCTATAAAAACCACAATGTAATCTACCAGAAGATAATATCCCAATAAATACATGGATTGAAAAAACCTGCATGCTCGAGGTCATTTTTGGGGTAATTATACTTTTGTGGTCATAACTAGAAAGACTCATACATCATGGATTGATCATCCTGCATTAAAAGTTCTCCTACCCCTATGGAAGATTCATCACATAAAATTATATATCCTCTTACATGATCTTAAAGAATCAAGATCAATTTTAAGAAAAACTACCCTTTAATACATAAATTTGCATTTAGAAGTCTTCAGAAATTATAAATTTAACAGGCTTCATAGTATAGTTTGTAAGATACACTTCAAGGAATGGAACATCCACAACAAAACAACTATAATAAATTTAATTCCATAATAAACATTATATATAAATTATTTTCATGGGATTTTCCCAAGAAAATAAATCTCTCACCTTCATTGAATATTCTTACACTTTCGTCTCAGATATGATATGACCTGGGCTGTGGATATTGTCAATCCAAAAGTGAAATTTAGTGATACTTCATAAAGTTGGTGATCTATCCTTATATTTTCATTATCCCTAGATTTTGGTCCTAATTATAACACTCCAAAAATTTATGGTATGTTTCTTGATAAATAATTTCAATTCATTAGATAGATTATATTTCATATAACATTGAGTCACACTCTGTTATTATAATTCTGTAATCAATATAGTTATAGCCTAGAAATTAAACATAATTTTTTCCACTTATGTGAATTGAATTATTAAAAACAGACAAAAAAGGTTGTGATCAATAAGGTATTTAGAGTCTCATTGGATCAACATAAATTTTAGTGGCTAGTAACTTGATCCTTTTTAATAGTATTGTTAACCTTATGAATTGTAATATAAACATTTTGAATAGTAAATTTTCCAAATGAATAGTGACCTCACCCATGAGTGTTCAAATATAATTTAGGTATCTTATAAATGAATGTACTATTTAAAAAAATTTGGTACCAAATATTTATTTTACTATTAAAGAAAAGACCTACATTTTGTCTGGGTAGAGGGAGACACATTATATTTCTCGAAGGCCCAAGTCTATGTGGTCTAAATATAAGGCTTGAAAGTCCATTTTTGACCCAAAGGTCCCTTTAGTGAATAATAATTTTACAGTACCAGGACTTCTATAGTACATGCTAGAGTACCCCCTCTTCTATCGTGACACTTCTTCTACAGTAACTTTGCTGCTACTATATCTCCTACAGGGCTCCAATAGTACTCATGAAATATTAATTATTTTTTGTCACTGTTTTATGAAATAAATATTTTATTAAAATATTATAATTAATATTAATATTTAAAAGAATATTTATATTCATAAAATTTCATAATTTTGTAATATTTTTTTGTCTCATGACTATTGTATACTTTTTTAATACCTTAGTTAATATTTTAATGTGTCATAAAAAGAGTTAAAATATTAAATTTGATGTTTTTTTGAGTATGTGGTGATTTTAATTAAAAACAAAATTTATCATATCTATAAAATTATTTTCATAAAATGGATTTAATTTCTGGATTATACACATCTATAAATGATAGAGTAATTTTTTTTAATTTTTCTTAAATACTCTAATTTTTCCTATATAGTAAAATACAGTAATTTACGGTATGTATACATTATAAATTAAATACACTATTTATTGAGTCTTGAATGAAGTAAGAACCACTGGTTAAAACTAAGATTCTCCAATTAATTTATCTATTTATAATAATAAACACTATTTATTATCTTGATAAAGATAATAAAATTATGAATTAAATAATGAGAACTCACCCCTCCCCTCTACTATAAAATCCACCTCTCAACCCTCTTCTCATCACTCCAATAATCTGTGAAGTATGTCAATGATCTGACCAAATCCTCTTCCCTAGTCTCCCCCATGGCCTAGAGCTCCTGTTATTATCAGAAGAAAAAAACCCCTTTTTATAAGGAGCTTCTCAATGAATAGTATTTAAGGGGTAGAATCATCTTACTTTTATATTTTTTTTCATTTCATGTTCTTTCATTTATTATATTCTCCTCACCTCCTCTATTCAAATGATCATGACAACTCTAGTATCTTTTATTTATTAGAATCATGTCATGATAATTTAATACACATCAGGAATCTCTTTTATTTCTACCTCTTATTTAAAAAATGAAATCATCATCCATGAGGTGCCTATTTACAAACATCTTGGATGACAGATTTTCATTCTTCAGTTTCTCCATTGAGGATGTTCATGAAACCAATTTCATGGTTTAACCAGATTATGAAATATGTATTAAATCCTATGTAATGTTATGGAATCATTATATATACATAATATTAATTTATTAAACAAAACCACTATACAATGATTGAAAAAACACCCAAAATAATATAACCAATTATCACTAAAAGTGTATCTAATGATTCATCATAATATCATTTAACCAAACGATATATATTTCCATTTAAACTTTTTTATGAGAATTAATAATTTGAATTTTGGATAATTATACTCATTTTACTTGATTTTCATTAATTATAAATAAAACAACCAATCATTAAAACCAAGAAAATGAACTCCCTCAAACCCCCATATTTCTTTCAGGCCAAACTTCTTCTTTTATTACAGAAACATTTCACAAACAATCATTAAATAAATTTATTTAGAATTATTATAGCTATATATTAATTATTCTAACATACTTTATGTGTCATACTAATTTATATAAAATATTAAAACATCTTATCCCGATATTATGTTAATGTCCCATCAAAGGTTTGTCAACAACCTTTGGTGACATTTTCATGTGAACACATAAAACCATCCTCAGTGGGGTATGTTATAAACAATATATAATATATAAACATATAATTATATAAATTAGAAACATATATGATTAGGTATAATAATTTATAATTTATGTTTAAATAAAAAAGCGAAGGTGTCGAAAAACATGAAATATTTATGAAAAAATTAATATCAAACGATTAAATTTTAATCCATAGAAATTATAAAATATGATCCAAATATTATTGTGGTGTCTCAAAAAACTAAATTACGAACCTTGAATTAGATAGTGTGTATGAAACACGATAGTAGGCATGTATGGTAATATAAAATATAGATACATTATAAAATATTTACTATATAAAATAGATTATACATATTTCAATTCATGCGACACCGATTTATCATGTGTTATCTGCATGAGTGACCTTCCTCGATAGCTTGTGTTAAATGAAAGACTGGGCTTCACCAAAAAACAATGTATTATTAGAATATTATTATATTATATAATATGATATAACCTAGCTGTTATGTTAGCAGTTATGAATATTATTAACTAATGTAAGAAAATATATGGTTTATTGTAATATAATATTAATTCATATTTTAAAAATGAATATAGGGACTAATTGAATATAAGCATAACGTTTTTATATAAAAATGTTTTTATATAAAACCATTTTTATGCTCACATAGCTATTTTTACCTAACAAATTAATGTAATAAAAATGATTTAATTATTTTAATGGAATATATATATTCAATATTCAATAAAATTGTTTTTATCTTCATCAATTTGAATTGATGTGTATAAGATAAGAACAAACCCCTTTTCACACATAAAAACCTATATTTTTATAATGTTAAATTTATAACATTTTAATGGAGAAGACATTTGAAAGTAGAATTTGGTCACTTTAATTGATTTAATTTATCAAGATAAACTTCACCCATCACAATATCTGTGAATTGCAGAAGCTTAGTAAACAGGGAAGAATAATCCATAACTGAATGTGTGCCCTGCTCTAGGTGCATGAACTCCCTGGATCGGTCGACCCTCAGCTTTTTGAGAAATATTATAATCATAAAAGGATTCTTGAAAGAAATCCCATGTAATATACCAATGATGCCCTGCCTGAGTAATAACATCCCACTATCTCTTGGCAGAATCATGCAACATATATGTTGCGAGATTAAACCTCCTCTCTAGAGGCATATCCATATGCTCGAAGATATGAAGCACTGATTCCAGCCATGATTCGACAACCTTTTCTCCATCATCCCGTAATGAAGTAGAAGGATGTTGTTGCTGGAATATAGGCGTAAACTTTACCATAGATGTGGCAGCATGTGTTGTTCCCTGGAAGGTCTGCATGAACCTCAAAAAACATTATCGGTATTGTGTGTCTGCTCCCATGTCTGGTATAATGACTGGTGCTACATCCAGCACAACTACAGTATCCATCAACAGACCATGGCCCACCAATTCGAGAGTATGATCATCATCGCTATCCTGGCGTACAACTCATGGTTGTCACGGTGACATTTCTCTGTAGACTCTCGCACAAACGCCTTAGTACCGACATAAAGAAAAAGGAAACTATTACCCATAAGTTCAAGATCAAAATAGATTAATGAAAAAACTCATGTTTTTCAAAAAAGGAGTGCACAACCTGTATTACCCCTTACACACTGTGTCCTCCTAGTGCTTTACATTGGTGGGTATTTCTGCACAACATGGCCGTATAACTCTCCTCATACCTAGTGTGTTTCTCTTGAGATACGTTGTGTACTTGAATTATCCTCCTTTCTACAAATCTAGAACTGGACAGTTCTACCGGGGTAAGACTACAAGATGTGATCACTATTGACATGAAATGTACATCTACGTTTTCATCCACTAGTGTTGTTAGTCACATGGATAGTTACATGGTCGGCTTCCACACCACGTGTACTCCCAATTCATGGTGTTTCCTACTCAAATATTGAAAACCCGTATTCCTTCCTCACATGACAGTTCACACGGTCAAGGAAAACATTACATGTATACATGGTGCACGACATGTTCTTTTTAAAACATGGTACACCTTATTCCCCAAGTAAGAAGAACATACGGCGTGTTATACTAGACTACACGACATGTATAGTGGGTCTTTCAGGACAAAAACTCTATATTTACTAGAAAACCTCAGTTCAGCAAATAAACCACCCATCAGAATTCCAAATTATGATTCTTGAGGTACCATACTCACCATTGATCAATGTTTGGCACCCAAGAAGAATATATCATAGTACATTTATAGATAAAAAGATGGTTCTTGATCCACCAATTTCATGTACAATATGGAACATACACCTCAGGAACCAATGTATGGCATCCATTCAATCCAAACCATAGAAAGCACCAATAAACATATCAAAAAAGCAGGCATAGCTAACACATTGTATATCAGAATAGCATGTAATGCCTAAGGCATTCTAGATGTCATGGCACAATGCATGACAAGTGATTCAAACAAGTGCATATATGATGATTGAGATGGAATACTGTCATCTCATTGGGTTGCAGTAAAATATAACCCACAAACGAATCAATAGTAATATAAGAAATCAAGTATGTCACCCAATAGTGAAATCAAATCAACTATAATAGCTCAAAATATAAATATCACTAGTCAATTATAGGAAATTTTGATTTTCCCGTATGTGGGTTAGCTACTCTTAGGAACAACTAATTTCTAAATACCCATTCCTTTATGTCCCTATTTATAGGCTCCAAAAATTTAGAAAAAAACAAAAGAAACCCTCTGATACCACATTGTAACGTCCCAGATCCAGGTTCCACTAAACGATGACATGTATCTAGTTTGACACATGGCCTCAAGAACATTTTTGAAATGCCAGTGGGTTCAGAATAGCAGTGAGGGCCTAGGGTCATACAATGGGGAAACTATTCCATCATTGGATGAGTGTAACACAACGTAATAAATAATAACAAATAGAGGAAAACTGTTTACATCATGAAACTGATGTAAACCACTAAAGTCTGAAGAAGATATTTTAGCCAGAAGGAAAATGATACCAAAATTATGCATCATGACACATATTATAAGAAAACGGTGAAAACATGATAAAATAAAATCATGTACAATACAGTACCAATGTATGGTAAATCAAAATGAAACTCAAATGCATTGAAAACCTCAACATGCTCCCGTTCTCTCCTTCTCCTAAGAAACAACCAAGTACCAGTATAGGAAGCCCTACCCCATTCAATACCTGCAACAATATAGTCTGTTTTGGAAAAAATGCATGACCGAAATAATGTGTGAGAAATGAATCCCATTAAGCAAAGACCAAAGGTCTATTCCAATCTATCAGTAAGTATATATATCAATAGTGTATAGAAATGAAATGCAATAAACTTGTAGGAACTCAGAAGTAAACTATCCTATAACTACTAATATTCATTTATAGAGTTTAATATGTTCATTTGTAGTTTATTTAATTTAAGTAATTAAATCTAAGAATTCGTCCAAATCCTGAAATTCGACATAGAAAATAAGAACAATAGGAGTAGCAGGAGACCTTCTAACAAGTAAAGTCTGAGTCCAAGATTGTGCTTTGGCTTGGAAGACATGCCAAAATTCATTAAATTACCTCATTTATGTATAACCTAATTCCGTTCTAGAGATTCCTATATTAGAATTCAAGTATCTCTTCAAGTGTAATTCTACAGACATCTTACGACTCCATTCTCAGTGGTCATCATAGGGAGCCCCAAGTATCACTCTCGATGTTGGTGTAACATCATGTGATATCATACTTAATTGTCCTACTAGGGATCCCAAGGTATCACTCCTTGTGAAATATATTATTCTGTCAATTTAGTCCATCCCAGGTGGTCCTAATAGGGAACCCATGTATCACTTATGACATATAAATCAAAAGCCTCACCAGTCTGTCCATGGAATTATAAAGTGAACCCATGTACCACCCAAGGTGTAAGGTATAATATTCATGCATGTCCATTCCCAATATTCTAAGATGAACCCATGTATCACCCATTTCTATTTACCATTTATTC
Organism: Viscum album; assembly: GCA_963277665.1. Classification (NCBI taxonomy): domain Eukaryota; kingdom Viridiplantae; phylum Streptophyta; class Magnoliopsida; order Santalales; family Viscaceae; genus Viscum; species Viscum album. Next base: position 2,019,657,342 of record OY728138.1, read on the forward strand.
AATAAAGCATTCCATCCTTCTTAACAAGGAAAGACACTGCATAACAATGGGGAAACACAATCCCAAGGACAAAATCCATTACTAACAATTTGAACACAATTTAAATTCCCGATAAATAATCAAGTTGAGTTTAAAAACACAAAAAGGGAAAATGAAGTCATGTTTGTAGACAACATAGGCTAAACATCCAAACAAATTATCCATGGAAAACACACCCGCAAGGTCTCCCTTAACCAAAAAATGAATCTAATCATGCTTTAATTCATTGAATTCATTATCAAATAAGCATTTAATAATAACTAGGAGCAATTTACTTTAATAGGAACGACCTAAGCATGGGGGTTCAGCACAATGGAACATATAAACACCAAAAAAATAATGAGAGGCACAAGACCATGTACCTTAATGTTGTATAACTGATATAACCCGAAAATCACCCTTGAATCGGCCAAGAACAATGTAGATAAAAAAAGAGGCAAATCATTCAAACATGAATAACATTCTCTTGAATATAAATCATCCAGAACAGATCATGTAAAATAACTATATTACATATAGTAATTCAACAATACTGACAACACTTGAAATGAGTTTCAGGTGACGAAATAGGAGAATTAAATGTTTTCACGGCTCCATGTTCGACAACTAGAAACTGTTCTATCCAGGAGAAGAGAAAATGAGGCTACAACCCATTTTAAGACGAAATTTAGTAGTACACTTCATGTAAATCCTTATACACATCGTGTATATCATTTTAATATTCATAAATTCACCAACATACTTTACACGTCTAGAACCAACCTTGCCAACATGACTACACGATGTGTACTAGGAAGTACACAGTGTGTAGTTGATTTTTCTTATCTTCCTATCCAACTAAAGCACACACCATGTATCCCCATCCGACACGGCCAGACCACATGATCTGTACATAGGATTACCCGGTGTGTTCTACTAAAACATAACATTTTTCAAGTTTTCATTTTTTTCTAAAAATCTATAAAAGAAAAGAAATAGAAGAAACTTGTACATCATAAGAAGAACCAGTTTATTAAATAATTATAACATTTAAAAAATAATATTCAGTTGTTTGTTTAAGCTTTACATTTCATATCATATATTATATCGAACATTATGACTCATTTTAACTATATCAGGATAATAAATTCCCCCACCAATTTATTAAATTTAACACTTGATATTTCATCTCAGGTATTGTAACCCTGGATTGATGATTCAGAAAACCATTATAGAAATCCCACAAAAGAAATAAGGATTACTAAAACATCTAGTTAATAAGAATTAAAAAAATGTATCAAGGTATATTAAGATTATAAATACAAGGTTTCCATGTAGGAAATCATGGATATGTAAGATAAAAATACACTAAATAAATAATATAGAAAGATTTATGAAATTATCATGTCAAAGATAAAAAACACAAAGCCATAAATATGTGATGTGATAAAATACCATTGATAAAAATAAATGGATAACATATCTGTTTCAAAATATTTTTCTTAATTTTATTGATTTAATTTAGTTTTTATACTATGAAAATAAGTAATAATAAATAATTTAAATTTATAGTTTCATCCAATAATTATTTTTAGCCATGAAAGCATATTTTTTCTCGAAATAATGATAATTTAAGATGAATTTTCCATTCCTTAAGCACATGAATCATCCTCTATAGACTGTAAAATGCACAAAATAAGGGATAGTCTATCAATATTATCATTATTAATTAATTTTCAACAAATTTATTTTGATAAGATAATTTAATTATCTAGAAATAATAATCCATTTTATAATTAAAATATATTTTAAACATCCAAAATTCAATATTATTAACAATAGTTTTACATAGGTCATTCAAAAAATAATTATCTTCAATGATTCATAAATTTTATTATACTCTATGATTAAAACAAAAAAATAAGAAAGATTTTATCACGTAATATTATACTATAAATTTTAATATTAATCTCTAAATAACATCAATTACTCTTGAAGTATCATACCAAAATTAATATTTTATAATAATCTACATGATATGAAAAACATTTCCAATACAAAACTGAATCACCATATGTCAAAAATCATATATGACTCCAAAATACAAATAAACCATTATTACTCAAAATATTTCATTCAGCTAGATATTATAGGATTCCAAAAATAACGAACATCTTGTGAAATATCATTAATCTCCTCAAAATCCATCAATTGAAATATAAAATGTGGTATTTAAGACTTAATTATTATAATGAACATTAAAATTTTCAACCCATGATAGTGTCTAGAACTATTAATAACATGTCCCATGAAAAGAAATAATTATCTCCAAAGATGTATAAGCCCTATTCTAACACCAACAGTAAGTACCAGACCGTAAAAATTATATATTCATGTTATTTTAGAATTATAAATAACATTATATTCCCAAAAATTGTTTAGATTTAGTGATTTATAGAATTAGGAAAAAATCATACATAGTAAACCCATATATTACATGTGGAAACATCTATAAAATATCCATTTTTTCTTTTGATAAATGTATTTGAACAAAATCAGATTTCATTACATTAAAAAAATACCGCAATGTTCTCATTGATCTCACCCATGTCATTATTGTTCCTTAAACCAGGTGATTTTTTTTAAATGTGGAATGATCAATAAATCTCAATAAGGGACCTTTAATAAAAGAAACCATTACTTTAGTTAATACTCAATAAAATCCTAAAATCATGAATTTTTACCCTGTAAAAGGTACCATCTTTAAAAAAACACCATTTAACATTTTTAATTGTGTTTTTTTCTTAAAATATCATCAGACATAATATATGATATATAAAAGTAACATGGGACATAACTATAATTTTTCATTTATAAAAATGGACATACCATTGAGTCAACTTTAATATATTTCACTCTTATAATTGGAGTAACCATACGATCAACTTCCATTCGTAATACATTAAAGGCTTATCATGAACTAACTCGTCGTTGGTTTATCATGGAACCACCAATTATTGGTTAATAACATAACAAACCATCAAATTTCCATGTAACAATTTACAATAATATCACATAATAGCTAGAAATTTTATACATTTCAAATTTAATATTTCATTTTTACTCATAACAAAACTTTTAATGTTATTTAAATAATCCACACATTTTCAAGACTGATTTTAATCATTTAAAATGTTATATTTAAATCAAAGTGTCCTATACCCCAATGAAAAAATTTATTCATAATCCCAATGATGTAATATCATTAAAAAAACAATAAATGTCATTATAATAATTTAATTAATGATATGGAATGAAAAATTGATTGTATATAAACCTCATAAACGAAAGAGGTTGTATAACATCAAAATATGCCTCAACGAAAGATGATTGAGTCGAATTCCTTAATTATTAGTTTAAATCATCCCATAAAATCATTACATTCTTGAATAATAAAAATAGTTTAATTATTTAATTTCATGAGAACTTTTTTAATATTTTATATTCCAGATATATAACTAATTATCATGTTATAATAATTACTTAATTATTCAATTTTATGTCGAACATTTTGTTGATATTGGGTACATGAGTCCAAAATAACTTTTGTATGATGTCTATAGGAGAAGTGGTAAATATTGAATCAAAACCTGAATAATAATAATTAAAAAACTATAATTTTATAAATAAATTATACTTTTAAATCCAACCATTAAATATGGATTTGAAATGTTTACTGTGTTACCTTCATGCCTATGTTAGGCTGTACATATGTATGAGTTACATTTTCCTATATCAATGATCATTATAGAATAAAGATATGTATAATATTATATTTAAAAAATTATAATAATATTATTTACAAAATACAAATAATTTAAATATATATATCATCCATGAGTTGTGGTGATGAAATATGAATCACACTGCTACATAGAGTTGATAATTTGATCATACAAACGAATGAAATTGCCATTGTTATTTTCAACGAAATTTATTAATAAAAATTGTATACTATCATTAAATAATGAAACATGTTTCATAAATATTATATGTATACCTTAATTCCATTATTTTTACTAGTCTTGAGAGATTTTGATGGAAAAGGAATTACGCGGATTTGATAGGTGGTAGTCTGCCATATTAAAATAAGACATATTATTTTCCAATTTTATTAAAAATACCTTGATACACTTCATGTCACACAAAATAATAACTCTTTATTTGGATTATAGTAGATTTATTATTTTTCTATTATTTAAGAATATTTTGAGGAATATTAATAATGAATAAAACATAAATACTTGATTAAAAATGACACATTTTCTTTAGACATTATCCTTTTCATAACACCTTAATACCACTAAGGTTGGTGTTATTACTAAAATAAAAATATATAATTTGGATAAGGATTATTGTACGGTATTGTTTTAGATATTTTACAAACAAAATATTTTTTAAATTCTGATGATAATAGAAAAAGATAAGCCCTTTTACAAGAGAGGGGTGGGGCAGTCTTGGAATTTTTCAAAGTATAAAACTCATATAAATTAATTATATTTTAAAAATGGATCCAAATGATTTATTTAGAATATAGTATTATTAAGGGTCCAGATAGATTCATCCAATCAAAATGAAACATATTTTTCTATTTTTTAATCATTATCTTTTGATTTTGTCCATTATTTTACACCGTCAATTCTTATCATGACAACATGGATTTTTAATCATTGTGGTTTAATATAAATAAAATAAAATAAATAATGTCCATTAAATGAATCCTATATGATTATTTAAACTCTATAAATTTATTTTTCATGAATTTCATATTTTTAAAAAATTTATATATTTTTATAACATACTATTAATTTTAAAATATCAGTAATGTCATATTTGACAATACGTTGAATCTACGTCCCATCTTCTAATGGCAGTTTTTGATCCCAAATGGTAAAATGTTCTTGAAGGCCTGACTTCCAAAACAAATATAGAGGAAACCCTTCCAATAGAGAGTCTAAAAGTTATCGCTTTCCCAGATGCACTTAAAGGCTCGGATTTGTGTAACGTTACCTCGACGAGGGTTCCTGTGTAAAATCGACTAGAAGTTGTAAGATATATAGTTGAGGCAAATCCAGATGGACTGGAAGAACACTCAAAACTATGTAACTTTTCACTGAAGGGTCACATCTCATATATAAAAGGATACAAACTATGGTCAAATGCTGATTTGAAGGCTATAATTCCACATGTATTGTAACACCCCGAGCATCCACGATATGCTTCTCATTCAATAATGCAATAGCTTGCATTGTACGCAACTTCGAGTTCTAAAACACCACGACTAATCAAAGTATCCGTTATGAATAGTAATAACCAGTTTTTAAAATTATATAAATTTTATATTTCAAAATGGTCTTCATTTTGTATTCGTAATATCGAAATTATCCAAAGTTGAATTTTTTTTAATTTTCTGAGAACATCCAATTTTTATGAATAGTGAAAAATACTTAAAAACAACTTTTTTAATAAATGTATTTTATGGTGATAAATTATAGTACTTAGTGGTTTTAAAGTATAATTAGAATATATTTTTACTATTTTATCCAATGGTGGTCATTAGAATTTATTTCACTTTAAAATTGGACATAAACAATTGTCACTCTTTTGATATAAATTGTTTCTTAAAAACAAGCTATTTGTTGTGACCGTGGGAATTAATTATAAAATTAATTAATTCAACTTATATGTTTGGAATTTTTTAAAATAGACATCATTTTTGAATTTGGAATATCAATTATAGCTTAGGGTGAAATTTTGGCATTGTTCTGAAAAACTTCAATTTTTGATGAATAGTGAAACCACTAAGTGGTAGTTAAATAACTGATTTTTCATTTAAATGAAAAATTACCACTTCTGTGGTTTGATTTTCAAAAATCCGACATACGTGGTTGTCATTAAGAAGTAAAATGTGGTTCAATGAGAATAAAATAATTTTTGCTGAATAGTAACTTTTAAGTTCTTAATCGTGATTAGAGGTAATTAGTGTAGTTTAAGGTAAAAATAATGTTTTAATAATATGAGATGAGCTTGACACATGTCCTACCCTCATTGGATGTTCCATGGCCGACCAAGACAATCCATGGGTCAACTTGGGGACCCCATGGAGCCACTTTAGTTGGAAAATGACATAAATATCTTTTATTTAATGTTAAAGTAAAAAATGACACAAACATGAAATGTTTTACTAAAACAATTTTTACATGGGGTTATAAAAGTCATATTTTTGACTATAAATAGTCATTGGAAATCTAAAAATATTTCCTACATCATAGTATTTTCTTATAATTTTTATACATTATATACGTAAATTATTTATGACATCATTATGATGCAGCGATGACCTCATTATTTAACTATTTTAATAAAATGAAAATATAATGTAAAATAAAAGGCATAAACATGTCAAAATACTATTGGATGGGTAGATTTCGAACCCTTATCACCTTAGCGTCGAATTATATAAGTGTGGGACCTTTAGAATCCGAAATGCATTGTATAATAATGTAAAATTTCCTTACTTTCCAAGAGTGCCCCTCCTCTCCTCTTATAAAAGGCCCCCACCTCTACCACCTCATTCACACTTTAAAGCCATTTGGCTCGGCCAACCTCTGCCCAAATACTCTCCCAACTCCCCCCTCTTACTCCTAGAAGCCTCACTTTGGGCAGAACCCTTCCCAAGGAAGCCTTTGGCTCAAATCAAAAAGAGTTACCCGATTTTGAGGTAATGTCTTCTCTAATGTTGTTTTGTTTTATTTTTCTTCTCCAACCCCCTAAACTATTTTTATTCATTTATTTTGTAACAAAACCAGTATACTCAATATACTAGGATTTTTTTATAAGAATTATTCGAGCTACACTTACACACACCTACATCTAATGGTTAAAGAACATACGGTTTCTGTGGATGGCGAATTTCTGCCTCACGAAACGATGATTGTTCAACACTCATATAACACCTTCAAAGGTGTCCATTAAGATGTCACTATATTTATATATGATATATAATATGTTTATGTTTTACTTATTCTTCTGTATTTCTCATTTATGGCATAATTTATGATTTCCATTATGGGTAAATGCGATAATTTCATTTTAGGAAGTGCGGACTACCGCCCCCTCAAAGTGATTTGAATCGTTAATGCCATATGTGGGATGTATAAAGGATGGAGTAAATGGTATTATACACTATATTATACTGGAATTATATTATAAATTTATATCATTATGATTTCATTCCATTAAATACGAAATAGAAATGAAAGTAGCGTTAATGCGTACATACGGCTTACCGTCTCCATGAACGGTGCATTTCATTTCTTACCTCTAAATGTTACGTAATATTATACATGAATGTATATAATGGATATATATGATATATATGACATCTAAATCATGAATATAATTCTGGATATAATGGATATTCTACCACATAAACAACTTGTAATTATAAGAAGTTTATTGTTGACTCAAGTACCAAAGATCGACAAAACGACCGTTATTAACTTAAATAATTACATAATGTTCATATCATTGTAATAAGTGATGTAAAAAGGATAATGAAATTGAAAATGGTTCTTAATAAGGTATATATTAACTCTAGTTTATTATTCAGGAGGTTAAAGAACGGTTGAGTCAAGTCAGACACGAGGTAAGGGAACTTCTTAACCCAATTTCTATTCTTTGGGTTAATCTCCTACTTTCAAATTATGTCATGATATTATTATGTCCTATCTTGTATTTTTACATTATTTATGTGTACTTATAGTGAATACACATTATACATGTACTTTATTTAAAAAAATGATCTTTTTAAAGACTTCGTCTCAATCCCCTTTCATTGAGGCATATTTGGTTTCATACACAACTTTCTTTTATACGGTGTATAAACCCCTTTGACTTTTACGTTTATTCAAAATGAATCTCTTTTATATGAAGCGTTTTGCTAAACGACAAAAGGGAATGTTTTTCATTCCGTACCTATGTGGTGACAACGACTTCTCTGCCGCCGTGACAATTATTTGAGTTTCGACTTCCTCTACAAGCCATCATTTTTTTAATGAAAAATAAATACAAAGTTTTAACTTTCTTTTATTTTGGTATTGAAAATGGTTTTGAATGAATTTTTATTATATCAATGTGTTGTATTGATATCTTGTGATTGAAATGTGGAAATGTTATGTTTCCTTTATGCATGTTTAATGTGATACGATTATGTTATGGTTTATGATATGTTTAAACCTATTCATATGAGGAATGTATTGGACTTAACATGTGACGGGTGGAGCCCGCTATAGCTCCTTGATGCATCGGTAGGTCTCATGAGACAACTAGACGTGGAATTGGCCGAGGCCCTTTCCCAATTTGATTTATGGTTTTGGCCGAGGCCTTAATCATTTTAGACGTCTTGACCGAGGCCTTGAAAAAATGTTTCAGAATGTCTGGAATTATACATTCCCTCATTATGAAAGTGGTTATTGATATTGCATGTGATTATTCGACCAGTAGAATATCCATGCGAAGAAGTGAATTACATTATCTCATTTTACTTTTGCCATATTATGTTGATGGTCAAGTTTAAAAGGCTTTTGTTTTAGTTATACATTGCCTTATATTTTTATGTTTATTTATGAATGCTTCCGCAATATTGTTATCCTTACTGAGCATCTGAGCTCACCCCTTTCAATGTTTTAATATTTTCCAGGATGTGAACAAGTATTTTATGAATGACCTGCAGGGATAGTCAAAAGAGGATATGAGTGTCGACAATGAAGACTTTGTTATTAGTTTTTCACTTTATGATTTAATGTAACATTTATGAATGTATCTAGTGTTTCCAAGGCTACTAAACTAATCGGTCTTTCGAGACGTGATCTTTTGTGATCATGCCAATGTTACAAAGTAATGCACCGACTCTGGGAAGCTGGGGTTGGGGCGTTACAGTTGGTATCAAAGGCAGTTTAGTACTAACCTTGGAAGCTATATTTAGATAAACTCTGATTAGAGCACATAGCCCAAAGATAGACTTTGAGGATTAGTATAGAAGAACTTACTAGAATTTTGTTATTGTAGAGATTTTGTGAGTTTTCCGAGCAATACATCCCTTTTTGGATACGAGCAGGTAGAGGCGGCTCTGGCACAGATGTACCTAGGGGTAAAACCCGAAAACACCACTTTGAGCTAGACTCAAACGGGAACTGGTGCACGACAACGGGCCTTGCTGCACTCTTGGTTACGACACTCCCGGGGGATATGCATAGGATAATTCTCGTTTTCTTTACAAACCAATATGAAGGGTTATGAGTATATACTTCCTCAAAGAAAACATTTTTATGGATTAGATCCATAAATAGTTCAATTTATGTTATGTATCTTACAAGTATGGAATTATGTATTTTGATTCATAAACTAATATAGTTTATGACATTGTTTAGAAATGGCGCCTAGTGGAGAGAATGGAAACCGTATCAATGCACGCACTCCGTGTAGGGATTTCCCTCCTGCTCAAGATAATTATTGTGGATCTGGAGATACAATTGGTGCTGACCAACTTATTACCATACTGGGACAACTCACCCAGGTTATGAATAATAACCTTACTCGTATGGATCACCCTGATCCACAACGTGGAGGATAAATGTTAGACCACTTCATGAGGCAACAACCACCAACATTTAATGGGGGTACAAATCCATTAGTAGCTGATCAATCGATAAACACCTTAGAGAAAATATTCCACGCCTTGGGGATTAGCGAAATGGAGAAGGTTATCATGGCAGTTTACCGCCTCACTGGAGATGCCGATCAATGGTGGTCATTGATTCAAAATACAAAGGAATATGATGACGTATCGAATATGTAATGGAGGGAGTTCAAAGAGCTTTTCTTAGAAAAATACTTTCCTCATGACCATCGAGCAGATATGGAAAGGCAATTTCTGAGTCTGAGACAAAAGGAGGATGAGAATGTCGCAAAGTATGAGGCCAACTTTACAAGGTTGGCGAGGTATGCTGCAAATTATATACGTAACCCAAGAGGTAAGATTGATCGTTTCTTTTATGGGTTAAAACCATTTCTCCGTCGAGCTTTAGTATCACAATCGTTCTCAACATACGAAGATATTGTCTCATGTGCTATCAAGACAGAAAAGGAATTCTCTAAGTCTTATGACAACAAAGTAAAGCAAGAGAAGAAGAGAACGGTGGAATAAGAGACAAATAAAGGGGAAAAGGGAAAGAAGGGTTTTCCATTATGTGATAATTGTGGGAAGAATCACCCTGATACTTTCCTAAAAGGAATGAGAGTTTGTTATAAATGTGGAGAAAAAGGTCACCAGGAGCGTGATTGAAAGGGAAAGAAAGTGGCTATCAATTTTGAATGCTACAATTGTAGGGAAATAGGGAATTATGCAAATGAATGTCCTAAGAGTTAGGGAAACATACCTCAGAAAAGGCCAAGGGATCAAGGACAATCTTATGCTGTTACAACAGTTGAAGCGGAATAATTAATGTATTGATACTATTGGACTCATGGATTATATTATGGTTGTTAGAATAATGTGATTTATATATAAGGATTGTACTGCAGTACTTGTTGATTTCAGTAAGGCTTTAATATGATTAGTATGTGACAATAAGAGAAACTTTACTTTGTTTGGGGAATCTGATAAATTGATTTTGAAATTAAGAGACCTTTTAGAGAAAGTCAGGACAGAGGTATTTTGGATAACTATAAAGGTTGGAGTGGATTAAGTTCATCTTTGGATAGTATTGTTTAAGGTTAAAAAATTTATGAATATTATTTTTGGAATATTATAATACTATAGTTTTAGGAAAAGGACAACCTGCAGGGTGGGGCATAACCCGTCGCGTCGGACAAAGCTGCAGGAATCGAACCCACAACCATAGTGCGATAGGCCTTTATTTCCTACCACTAGCCTATAGGAAGTCCCTGGTTATTACAAAATAATTTTACTAATCTAAATGCTATGTGTTAACATTTGGAACCTTATACAATTAGGATAAGTATAATATTTTTGAGTTCTATTATCTTTTTGAGTGAAAGATGAGTTGAAGGTTGAAACTCTAATTGTCAAGCATAAATATATATATACCTATCTCTTATTCAATGAATGAATTAATTCTTAAACATTAGTAAAGGGATATTAAAACAAAAAAATGTGTTATCCTAATACCTTATGTCTTGTTGAACTGATGATATTTTAAATCAACATAGATTGAAGGCTTTGAGGCCCTCAATTTGACAGTTGATTGTGATTGATGACCTCAATCACTCCCTACAAATATTTAGGTTTTTCCTCCAATTATATGTCACTAATTACCACCAATGTTCTCCTAATCGAGATCATAATTGGGTGGTGACTTTTTCATTTCCCTTTCTATCTTATTAAGGCTAAATTTTATTAATCTTATTTTCGATGTGGGTTTTTCACAAAGGTATTTTCTATTTTCAACCTTTTATTTTCTAAGAAAAATTTCAAATTGCAAGGACGAAATTTATTGAAGGAGGGGAGAATGTAACACCCCGAGATTCCACGATACGCTTCTCATTCAATAATGCAATAGCTTGCATTGTATGCAACTTCGAGTTCTAAAACATCGCGACTAGTCAAAGTAGCTGTTATGAATAGTAATAACCACTTTTTAAAATTATAGAAATTTTATATTTCAAAATGGACTTCATTTTTGTATTTGTAATATCGAAATTATCCAATGTTGAATTTTTTGTAATTTTCTGAGAACATCCAATTTTTATGAATAGTGAAAAATACTTAAAAACAACTTTTTTAATCAATGTATTTTATAGTGATAAATTATAGTATTGAGTGGTTTTAAAGTATAATTAGAGTATATTTTTACTATTTTATCCAATGGTGGTCATTAGAATTAATTTCACTTTAAAATTGGACATAAACAATTGTCAATCTTTTGATATAAATTGTTTCTTAAAAACACGCTATTTATTGTGACAGCGGGAATAAATTATAAAATTAATTAATGCAACTTATATGTTTGGAATTTTTTAAAATAGACATCATTTTTGAATTCGGAATATCAATTATAGCTTAGGGTGAAATTTTGGCATTGTTCTGAAAAACTTCAATTTTTGATGAATAGTGAAACCACTAAGTGGTAGTTAAATAACTGATTTTTCGTTTAAATGAAATATTACCACTTCTGTGGTTTGATTTTCAAAAATCCGACATACATGGTTGTCATTAAGAAGTAAAGTGTGGTTCAATGAGATTAAAATAATTTTTGGTGAATAGTAACTTTTAAGTTCTTAATCGCGATTAGAGGTAATTAGTGTAGTTTATGGTAAAAATAAGGTTTTAATAATATGAGATGAGCTTGACACATGTCCTGCCCTAATTTGATGTGCCATGGCCGACCAAGACAATCCATGGGTCAACTTGGGGACCCCATGGAGCCACTTTAGTTGGAAAATGACATAAATATGTTTTATTTAATGTTAAAGTAAAAAATGACACAAACATGAAATGTTTTACTAAAACAATTTTTACATGGGGTTATACAAGTCATATTTTTGACTATAAATATTCATTGGAAAGCTAAAAAGATTTCCTACATCATAGTATTTTTTTTTATAATTTTTAGACATTAAATAAGTAAATTATTTATGACATCATTATGATGCAGCGATGACCTCATTATTTAACGATTTTAATAAAATGAAAATATAATGTAAATTACAAGGCATAAACTTGTCCAATGACTATTGGATGGGTATATTTTGAACCCTTATCACCTTATCCTCGAATTATATAAGTGTGGTACCTTTATAATCCGAAATGCATTGTATAATAATGTAACATTTCCTTACTTTCCAAAAGTGCCCCTCCTCTCCTCTTATAAAAGGTTCCCACCTCTACCACCTCATTCACACTTTCAAGCCATTTGGCTCGGCCAAACTCTGCCCAAATACTCTCCCAACTTCCCCCTCTTACTCCTAGAAGCCTCACATTGGGCAGAACTCTTCCCAAGGAAGCCTTTGGCTCAAATCAAAAAGAGTTACCCGATTTTGAGGTAATGTCTTCTCTAATGTTGTTTTGTTTTATTTTTCTTCTCCAACCCCCTAAACTATTTTTATTCGTTTATTTTGTAACAACACCAGTATAATAAATATACTTGGATGTTGTTATAAGAATTATTCGAGCTACACTTACACACACCTACATCTAATGGTTAAAGAACATATGGTTTCTGTGGATGGCAAATTTCTGCCTCACGAAACGAGGATTGTTCAACACTCATATAACACCTTCAAAGGTGGCCATTAAGATGTCACTATATTTATATATGATATATAATATGTTTATGTTTTACTTATGCTTCTGTATTTCTCATTTATGGCATACTTTATGATTTCCATTATGGGTAAACGCGATAATTTCATTTTCGGAAGTGCGGACTACCGCCCCCTCAAAGTGATTTGAATCGTTAATGCCATATGTGGGATGTATAAAGGATGGAGTAAATGGTATTATACACTATATTATACTGGAATTATATTATAAATTTATATCATTATGATTTCATTCCATTAAAGACGAAATAGAAATGAAAGTAGCGTTAATGCGTACGTACGGCTTACCGTCTCCATGAACGGTGCATTTCATTTCTTACCTCTAAATGTTACGTAATATTATAAATGAATGTATATACTGGATATATATGATATATATGACATCTAAATCATGAATATAATTCTGGAGATAATGGATATTCTACCACATAAACAACCTGTAATTATAAGAAGTTTATTGTTGACTCAAGTACCAAAGATCGACAAAATGATCGTTATTAACTTAAATAATTACATAATGTTCATATCATTGTAATAAGTGATATAAATAGGATAATGAAATTGAAAATGGTTCTTAATAATGTATATATTAACTCTAGTTTATTATTCAGGAGGTTAAAGAACGGTTGAGTCAAGTCAGACACGAGGTAAGGGAACTTCTTAACCCAATTTCTATTCTTTGGGTTAATCTCCTACTTTCAAATTATGTCATGATATTATTATGTCCTATCTTGTATTTTTACATTATTTATGTGTACTTATAGTGAATAAACATTATAGAGGTACTTTATTTAAAAAATGATCTTTTTAAGGACTTCGTCTCAATCCCCTTTCATTGAGGCATATTTGGTTTCATACATAACATTCTTTTATACGATGTATAAACCCCTTTCACTTTTACGTTTATTCAAAATGAATCTTTTTTATACGAAGAGTTTTTCTAAACGACAAAAGGGAATGTTTTTCTTTCTGTACTTATGCGGCGACAATGACTTCTCCGCCGTCGTGACCATTATTTGAGTTTCGGCTTCCTCTACAAGCCATCATTTTTTTAATGAAAAATAAATACAAAGTTTTAACTTTCTTTTATTTTGGTATTGAAAATGGTTTTGAAAGCATTTTTATTATATCAATGTGTTGTATTCATATCTTGTGATTGAAATGTGGAAATGTTATGTTTCCTTTATGCATGTTTTATGTGATACAATTATGTTATGGTTTATGATATGTTTAAACCTATTCATATGAGGAATGTATTGGACTTAATAAGTGACGGGTGGAGCCCGCTATAGCTCCTCGATGCATCGGTAGGTCTCATGAGACAACTAGACGTGGAATTGGCCGAGGCCCTTTCCCAATTTGATTTATGGTTTTGGATGAGGCCTTAATCATTTTAGACGTCTTGGCCGAGGCCTTGACAAAATGTTTCAGAATGTCTGGCATTATACATTCCCTCATTATGAACGTGGTTATTGATATTGCATGAGATTATTCGACCAGTAGAATATCCATGTGAAGAAGTGAATGAAATTATCTCATTTTACTTTTTCCATATTATGTTGATGGTCAAGTTTAAAAGGATTTTGTTTTAGTTATACATTGCCTTAAATTTTTATGTTTATTTATGAAAGCTTCCGCAATATTGTTATCCTTACTGAGCATCTGAGCTCACCCATTTCAATGTTTTAATATTTTCTAGGATGTGAACAAGTATTTTATGAATGACCTGCAGGGATAGTCAGAAGAGGATATGAGTGTCGACTATGAAGACTTTGTTATTAGTTTTTTACTTTATGATGTAATGTAACATTTATGAATGTATCTAGTGTTTCCAAGGCTACTAAACTAATCGGTCTTTCGAGACGTGATCTTTTGTGATCATGCCAATGTTACGAAGTAATGCACCGAATCTGGGAAGCTAGGGTTGAGGCGTTACAGTTGGTATCAAAGGCAGTTTAGTACTAACCTTGGAAGCTAGATTTCGATAAACACTGATTAGAGCACATAGCCCAAAGATAGACTTTGAGGATTAGTATAGAAGAACTTCCTAGAATTTTCTTATTGTAGAGATTTTGTGTGTTTTCCGAGCAATACATCCCTGTCTGGATACGAGCAGGTAGAGGCGGCTCTGGCACAGATGTACTTAGGGGTAAAACCCGAAAACACCGCTTTGAGCTAGACTTGAACGAGAACTGGTGCACGACAACGGGCCTTGCTGTACTCTTGGTTACGACACTCCCGGGGGATATGCTTAGGATAGTTCTCATTTTCTTTACAAACCACTATGAAGGGTTATGAGTATATAATTCCTCAAAGAAAACATTTTTATGGATTATATCCATAAATAGTTCAATTTATGTTAATTATCTTACAAGTATGGAATTATGTATTTTGATTCATAAACTAATATAGTTTATGACATTGTTTAGAAATGGCGCCTAGTGGAAGGAATGGAAACCGTATCAATGCACGCACTCCGTGTAGGGATTTCCCTCTTTCTCAAGATAATTATTGTGGATCTGGAGATACAACTGGTGCTGATCAACTTATTACCATACTGGGACAACTCACTCAGGTTATGAATAATAACCTTACTCGTATGGATCACCCTGATCCAAAACGTGGAGGATCAATGTTAGACCGCTTCATGAGGCAACAACCACCAACATTTAATGGGGGTACAAATCCATTAGTAGTTGTGCAATGGATAAACACCTTAGAGAAAATATTCCACGCCTTGGGGAGTAGCAAAATGGAGAAGGTTATCATGGCAGTTTACCTCGTCACTGGAGATGCCGATCAATGGTGGTCGTTGATTCAAAATACAAAGGAAGATGATGACGTATTGAATATGGAATGGAGGGAGTTCAAATGGCTTTTCTTAGAAAAATACTTTCCTCATGACCATCGAGCAGATATGGAAAGGCAATTTCTGAGTCTGAGACAAAAGGAGGATGAGAATGTCGCAAAGTATAAGGCCAACTTTACAAGGTTGGCGAGGTATGCTGCCAGATTATATACGTAACCGAAGAGGTAAGATTGATCGTTTCTTTGATGGGTTAAAACCATTTCTCCGTCGAGCTTTAGTATCACAATCGTTCTCAACATACGAAGATATTGTCTCATGTGCTATCAAGACAGAAAAGGAATTCTCTAAGTCTTATGACAACAAAGTAAAGCAAGAGAAGAAGAGAACGGTGGAACAAGAGACAGATAAAGGGAAAAAGGGAAAGAAGGATTTTCCTTTATGTGATAATTGTTGGAAGAATAACCCTGGTACTTGCCTAAAAGGAATGAGAGTTTGTTATAAATGTTGAGAAAAAGGTCACCAGGCGCGTGATTGCAAGGGAAAGAAAGTGGCTATCAATGTTGAATGCTACAATTGTAGGGAAATGGGGCATTATGCAAATGAATGTCCTAAGCGTCAGGGAAACTTACCTCAGAAAATGCCAAGGGATCAAGGATAATCTTATGTTGTTACTACAGTTGAAGCGGAATAATTAATGTATTGATACTATTGGACTCATGGATTATATTCTGGTTATTAGAATAATGTGATATATATATAAGGATTGTACTGCAGTACTTGTTGATTTCAGTAAGGCTTTAATATGATTAGTATGTGACAATAAGAGAAACATTACTTTTTTTGGGGAATCTGATAAATTGATTTTGGAATTAAGAGACCTTTTAGAGAGAGTCTGGACAGAGGTATTTTGGATAACTATAAAGGTTGAAGTGGATTAAGTTGATCTTTGGATATTATTGTTTAAGGTTAAAAAATTTATGAAGATTATTTTTGGAATATTATAATACTATAGTTTTAGGAAAAGGACAACCTACAGGGTGGGGCATAGCCCGTCGCGTCGGAAAAAGCTGCAGGAATCGAACCCACAACCATAGTGCGATAGGCCTTTATTTCCTACCACTAGCCTATAGGAAGTACCTGGTTATTACAAAATAATTTTACTAATCTAAATGGTATGTGTTAACATTTG
This sequence comes from Viscum album, assembly GCA_963277665.1. Classification (NCBI taxonomy): domain Eukaryota; kingdom Viridiplantae; phylum Streptophyta; class Magnoliopsida; order Santalales; family Viscaceae; genus Viscum; species Viscum album. The sequence continues at coordinate 2,019,674,762 of OY728138.1, forward strand.
GAACCATATACAATTAGGATAAATATAATATTTTTGAGTTCTATTATCTTTTTGAGTGAAAGATGAGTTGAAGGTTGAAACTCTAATTGTCAAGAATAAATATATATATACCTATCTCTTATTCAATGAATGAATTAATTCTTAAACTTTAGTAAAGGGATATTAAAACAAAAAAATGTGTTATCCTAATACCTTATGTCTTGTTGAACTAATGATATTTTAAATCAACATAGATTGAAGGCTTTGAGGCCCTCAATTTGACAGTTGATTGTGATTGATGACCTCAATCACTCCCTACAAATATTTACGTTTTTCCTCCAATTATATGTCTCTAATTTCCACCGATGTTCTCCTAATCGAGATCATAATTGGGTGGTGACTTTTTCATTTCCCTTTCCCTCTTATTAAGGCTAAATTTTATTAATCTTATTTCCGATGTGGGTTTTCCACAAAGGTATTTTCTATTTTCAACCTTTCATTTTCCAAGAAAAATTTCAAATTGAAAGGATGCAATTTATTGAAGGAGGGGACAATGTAACACCCCGAGCTTCCACGATACGCTTCTCATTCAATAATGCAATAGCTTGCATTGTACGCAACTTCGAGTTCTAAAACACCGCGACTAATCAAAGTAGCCGTTATGAATAGTAATAACCACTTTTTAAAATTATAGAAATTTTATATTTCAAAATAGACTTCATTTTTGTATTCGTAATATCGAAATTATCCAAAGTTGAATTTTTTGTAATTTTCTGAGAACATCCAATTTTTATGAATAGTGAAAAATACTTAAAAACAAATTTTTTAATCAATGTATTTTATAGTGATAAATTATATTATTGAGTGGTTTTAAATTATAATTAGAATATATTTTTACTATTTTATCCAATTGTGGTCATTAGAATTAATTTCAGTTTAAAATTTGACATAAACAATTGTCAATCTTTTGATATAAATTGTTTCTTAAAAACACGCTATTTGTTGTGACAGCGGGAATTAATTATAAAATTAATTAATGAAACATAAATGTTTGGAATTTTTTAAAATAGACATCATTTTTGAATTCGAAATATCAATTATAGCTTAGGGTGAAATTTTTGCATTGTTCAGAAAAACTTCAATTTTTGATGAATAGTGAAACCACTAAGTGGTAGTTAAATAACTGATTTTTCATTTAAATGAAATATTACCACTTTTGTGGTTTGAATTTCAAAAATCCGACATACATGGTTGTCATTAAGAAGTAAAATGTGGTTCAATGAGATTAAAATAATTTTTGGTGAATAGTAACTTTTAAGTTCTTAATCGCGATTAGAGGTAATTAGTGTAGTTTAAGGTAAAAATAAGGTTTTAATAATATGAGATGAGCTTGAAACATGTCCTACCCTCATTGTATGTGCCATGGCCGACCAAGACAATCCATGGGTCAACTTGGGGACCCCATGGAGCCACTTTAGTTGTAAAATGACATAAATACCTTTTATTTAATGTTAAAGTAAAAAATGACACAAACATGAAATGTTTTACTAAAACAATTTTTACATGAGGTTATACAAGTCATATTTTTGACTATAAATATTCATTGGAAAGCTAAAAAGAGTTTATACATCAAAGTATTTTTTTTATAATTTTTAGACATTAAATAAGTAAATTATTTATGACATCATTATGATGCAGTGATGACCTCATTATTTAACGATTTTAATAAAATGAAAATATAATATAAAATACAAGGCATAAACTTGTCCAAAGACTATTGTATGGGTAGATTTAGGACCCCTATCACCTTAGCCTCGAATTATATAATTTGGGGACCTTTAGAATCCAAAATGCATTGTATAATAATGTAAAATTTCCTTACTTTCCAAGAGTGCCCCTCCTCTCCTCTTATAAAAGGCCCCCACCTCTACCACCTCATTCACACATTCAAGCCATTTGGATCGGCCAACCTCTGCCCAAATACTATCCCAACTTCCCCCTATTACCTTTATAAGCCTCACTTTGGGCAGAACTCTTCCCAAGGAAGCCTTTGGCTCAAATCAAAAAGAGTTACCCGATTTTGAGGTAATGTCTTCTCTAATGTTGTTTTGTTTTATTTTTCTTCTCCAACCCCCTAAACTATTTTTATTCATTTATTTTGTAACCACACCAGTATCCTCAATATACTAGTATGTTGTTATAATAAGTATTCGAGCTACACTTACACACAACTACATCTAATGGTTAAAGAACATACAGTTTCTGTGGATGGCGAATTTCTGCCTCACGAAACGATGATTGTTCAACACTCATATAACACCTTCAAAGGTGGCCATTAAGATGTCACTATATTTATATATGATATATAATATGTTTATGTTTTACTTATGCCTCTGTATTTCTCATTTATGGCATACTTTATGATTTCCATTATGGGTAAACGCGATAATTTCATTTTAGGAAGTGCGGACTACCGCCCCCTCAAAGTGATTTGTATCGTTAATGCCATATGTGGGATGTATAAAGGATGGAGTAAATGGTATTATACACTATATTATACTGGAAGTATATTATAAATTTATATCATTATGATTTCATTCCATTAAATACGAAATAGAAATGAAAGTAGCGTTCATGCGTACGTACGGCTTACCATCTCCATGAACGGTGCATTTCATTTCATACCTCTAAATGTTACGTAATATTATAAATGAATGTATATACTTGATATATATGATATATATGACATCTAAATCATGAATATAATTCTGTAGATAATGGATATTCTACCACATAAACAACTTGTAATTATAAGAAGTTTATTGTTGACTCAAGTACCAAAGATCGACAAAACGACCGTTATTAACTTCAATAATTACATAATGTTAATATCATTGTTATAAGTGATAAATAAGGATAATGAAATTGAAAATGGTTCTTAATAAGGTATATATTAACTCTAGTTTATTATTCAGGAGGTTAAAGAACGGTTGAGTCAAGTCAGACACGAGGTAAGGGAACTTCTTAACCCAATTTCTATTCTTTGGGTTAATCTCCTAATTTCAAATTATGTCATGATATTATTATGTCCTATCTTGTATTTTTACATTATTTATGTGTACTTATAGTGAATACACATTATAGATGTACTTTATTTAAAAAAATGATCTTTTTAGGGTCTTCGTCTCAATCCCCTTTCATTGAGGCATATTTGGTTTCATACACAACTTTCTTTTATATGGTGTATAAACCCCTTTGACTTTTATGTTTATTCAAAATGAATCTTTTTTATACAAAGCGTTTTGCTAATCGAAAAAAGGGAATGTTTTTCTTTCCATACTTATGCGGCGACAACGACTTCTCCACCGTCGTGACCATTATTTGAGTTTCGGCTTCCTCTACAAGCCATCATTTTTTAATGAAAAATAAATACAATGTTTTAACTTTCTTTTATTTTGGTATTGAAAATGGTTTTGAAAGCGTTTTTATTATATCAATGTGTTGTATTGATATCTTGTGATTGAAATGTGGAAATTTTATGTTTCCTTTATGCATGTTTTATGTGATACGATTATGTTATGGTTTATGATATGTTTAAACCTATTCATATTAGGAATGTCTTGGACTTAATAAGTGACGGGTGGAGCCCGCTATAGATCCTCGATGCATCGGTAGGTCTCATGAGACAACTAGACATGGAATTGGATGAGGCCTTTTCCCAATTTGATTTATGGTTTTGGCCGAGGCCTTAATCATTTTAGACGTCTTGGCCGAGGCCTTGACGAAATATTTCAGAATGTCTGGCATTGTACATTCCCTCATTATGAAAGTGGTTATTGATATTGCATGTGATTATTCGACCAGTAGAATATCAATGTGAAGAAGTGAATGACATTATCTCATTTTACTTTTGCCATATTATGTTGATGGTAGTTTAAAAGGCTTTTGTTTTATTTATACATTGCCTTAAATTTTTATGTTTATTTATGAAAGCTTCCACAATATTGATATCCTTACTGAGCATCTGAGCTCACCCCTTTCAATGTTTAATATTTTCCAGGATGTGAACAAGTATTTTATGAATGACCTGCAGGGATATTCAGAAGAGGATATGAGTGTCGACTATGAAGAATTTGTTATTAGTTTTTCACTTTATGATGTAATGTAACATTTATGAATGTATCTATTGTTTCCAAGGCTACTAAACTAATCGGTCTTTTGAGATGTGATATTTGGTGATCATGCCAATGTTACGAAGTAATGCACCGACTCTGGGAAGCTGGGGTTGGGGCGTTACAGTTGGTATCAAAGGTAGTTTAGTACTAATCTTGGAAGCTAGATTTAGATAAACTCTGATTAGAGCACATAGCCCAAAGATAGACTTTGAGGATTAGTATAGAAGAACTTCCTAGAATTTTGTTATTGTAGAGATTTTGTGAGTTTTCCGAGCAATACATCCCTGTCTGGATACGAGCAGGTCGAGGCGGCTCTGGCACAGATGTACCTAGGGGTAAAACCCGAAAACACCGCTTTGAGCTAGACTCGAACGGGAACTGGTGCACGACAACGGGCCTTGTTGCACTCTTGGTTACGACACTCCTGGGGGATATGCTTAGGATGATTCTCATTTTCTTTACAAACCACTATGAAGGGTTATGAGTATATACTTCCTCAAAGAAAACATTTTTATGGATTATATCCATAAATAGTTCAATTTATGTTAAGTATCTTACCAGTATGGAATTATGTATTTTGATTTATAAACTAATATAGTTTATGACATTGTTTAGAAATGGAGCCTAGTGGAAGGAATGGAAACCGTATCAATGCACACACTCCGTGTAGGGACTGCCCTCCTGCTCAAGATAATTATTGTGGATCTGGAGATACAACTGGTGTTGATCAACTTATTACCATACTGGGACAACTCACTCAGGTTATGAATAATAACCTTACTCGTATGGATCACCCTAATCCACAACGTGAAGGATCAACGTTAGACCGCCTCATGAGGCAACAACCACCAACATTTAATGGGGGTACAAATCCATTAGTAGCTGAGGAATGGATAAACACCTTAGAGAAAATATTCCACGCCTTGGGGAGTAGCGAAATGGAGAAGGTTATCATGGCAGTTTACCGCCTCACTGGAGATGCCGATCAATGGTGGTAATTGATTCAAAATACAAAGGAATATGATGACGTATCGAATATGTAATGGAGGGAGTTCAAAGAGCTTTTCTTAGAAAAATACTTTCCTCATGACCATCGAGCAGATATGGAAAGGCAATTTCTGAGTCTGAGACAAAAGGAGGATGAGAATGTCGCAAAGTATGAGGCCAACTTTACAAGGTTGGCGAGGTATGCTGCAAATTATATACGTAACCCAAGAGGTAAGATTGGTCGTTTCTTTTATGGGTTAAAACCATTTCTCCGTCGAGATTTAGTATCACAATCGTTCTCAACATACGAAGATATTGTCTCATGTGCTATAAAGACAGAAAAGGAATTCTCTAAGTCTTATGACAACAAAGTAAAGCAAGAGAAGAAGAGAATGGTGGAACAAGAGACAGATAAAGGGAAAAAGGGAAAGAAGGATTTTCCATTATGTGATAATTGTGGGAAGAATCACCCTGGTACTTGCCTAAAAGGAATGGGAGTTTGTTATAAATGTGGAGAAAAAGGTCACCAGGCGCGTGATTGCAAGGGAAAGAAAGTGGCTATCAATGTTGAATGCTACAATTGTAGAGAAATGGGGCATTATGCAAATGAATGTCCTAAGCATCAGGGAAAAATACCTCAGAAAAGGCCAAGGGATCAAGGACAATCTTATGCTGTTACTACAGTTGAAGCGGAATAATTAATGTATTGATACTATTGGACTCATGGATTATATTCTAATTATTAGAATAATGTGATATATATATAAGGATTGTACTGCAGTACTTGTTGATTCCAGTAAGGCTTTAATATGATTAGTATGTGACAATAAGAGAAACATTACTTTGTTTGGGTAATCTGATAAATTGATTTTGGAATTAAGAGACCTTTTAGAGAAAGTACGAACAGAGGTATTTTGGATAACTATAAAGGTTGGAGTGGATTAAGTTGATCTTTGGATAGTATTGTTTAAGGTTAAAAATTTTATGAAGATTATTTTTGGAATATTATAATACTATAGTTTTAGGAAACGGACAACCTGTAGGGTGGGGCATAGCCCATCGCGTCGGACAAAGCTGCAGGAATCAAACCCACAACCATAGTGCAACAAGCCTTTATTTCCTACCACTAGCCTATAGGAAGTCCCTGGTTATTACAAAATAATTTTACTAATCTAAATGGTATGTGTTAACATTTGGAACCTTATACAATTAGGATAAGTATAATATTTTTGAGTTCTATTATCTTTTTGAGTGAAAGATGAGTTGAAGGTTGAAACTCTAATTGTCAAGAATAAATTTATATATACCTATCTCTTATTCAATGAATTAATTAATTCTTAAACTTTAGTAAAGGGATATTAAAAAAAATTTGTTATCCTAATACCTTATGTCTTGTTGAACTGATGATATTTTAAATCAGCATAGATTGAAGGCTTTGAGGCCCTCAATTTGAAAGTTGATTGTGATTGATGATCTCAATCACTCCCTACAAATATTTACGTTTTTCCTCCAAATATATGTCTCTAATTGCCACCAATGTTCTCCTAATCGAGATCATAATTGGGTGGTGACTTTTTCATTTCCCTTTCCCTCTTATTAAGGCTAAATTTTATTAATCTTATTTCCGATGTGGGTTTTCCACAAAGGTATTTTCTATTTTCATCCTTTTATTTTCCAAGAAAAATTTCAAATTGAAAGGACACAATTTATTGAAGGAGGGGAGAATGTAACACCCCGAGCTTCCACGATACCTTCTCTTTCAATAATGCAATTGCTTGCCTTGTACGCAACTTCGAGTTCTAAAACACCGCGACTAATCAAAGTAGCCATTATTAATAGTAATAACCACTTTTTAAAATTATAGAAAGTTTATATTTAAAAATGGACTTCATTTTTGTATTCGTAATATCGAAATTATCCAAAGTTGAATTTTTTGTAATTTTCTGAGAACATCCAATTTTTATGAATAGTGAAAAATACTTAAAAACAACTTTTTTAATCAATGTATTTTATAGTGATAAATTATAGTATTGAGTGGTTTTAAAGTATAATTAGAATATATTTTTATATTTTATCCAATGGTGGTCATTAGAATTAATTTCACTTTAAAATTGGACATAAACAATTGTCAATCTTTTGATATAAATTGTTTCTTAAAAACACTCTATTTGGTGTGACAGCGGGAATTAATTATAAAATTAATTAATGCAACTTATATGTTTGTAATTTTTTAAAATAGACATCATTTTTGAATTCGGAATATCAATTATAGCTTAGGGTGAAATTTTGGCATTGTTCTGAAAAACTTCAATTTTTGATGAATAGTGAAACCACTAAGTGGTAGTTAAATAACTGATTTTTCATTTAAATGAAATATTACCACTTCTGTGGTTTGATTTTCAAAAATTCGACATACATGGTTTTCATTAAGAAGTAAAATGTGGTTCAATGAGATTAAAATAATTTTTGGTGAATAGTAACTTTTAAGTTCTTAATCACGATTAGAGGTAATTAGTGTAGTTGAAGGTAAAAATAATGTTTTAATAATATGAGATGAGCATGACACATGTACTACCCTCATTGGATGTGCCATGGCCGACCAAGACAATCCATGGGTAAACTTGGGGACCCCATGGAGCAACTTTAGTTGGAAAATGATATAAATACCTTTTATTTAATGTTAAAGTAAAAAATGACACAAACATGAAATGTTTTACTAAAACAATTTTTACATGGGGTTATACAAGTCATATTTTTGACTATAAATAGTCATTGGAAATCTAAAAAGATTTCCTACATCATAGTATTTTTTTTATAATTTTTAGACATTAAATAAGTAAATTATTTATGACATCATTATGATGCAATGATGACATCATTATTTAACAATTTTAATAAAATGAAAATATAATGTAAAATACAAGGCATACACTTGTCCAAAGACTATTGGATGGGTAGCTTTCGAAACCTTATCACCTTAGCCTCGAATTATATAAGTTTTGGACCATTATAATCCGAAAAGCATTGTATAATAATGTAAAATTTCCATACTTTCCAAGAGTGCCCCTCCTCTCCTCTTATAAAAGGCCCCCACCTCTACCACCTCATTCACAATTTAAAGCTATTTGGCTTGGCCAAACTCTGCCCAAATACTCTCCCAACTTCTCCCTCTTACTCCTAGAAGCCTCACTTTGGGCAGAACTCTTCCCAAGGAAGCCTTTGGCTCAAATCAAAAAGAGTTACCCGATTTTGAGGTAATGTCTTCTCTAATGTTGTTTTGTTTTATTTTTCTTCTCCAACCCCCTAAACTATTTTTATTCATTTATTTTGTAACAACACCAGTATCCTCAATATACTAGGATGTTTTTATAAGAAGGATTCGAGCTACACTTACACACACCTACATCTAATGGTTATAGAACATACGGTTTCTGTGGATGGCGAATTTCTGCCTCACGAAATGATGATTGTTCAACACTCATATAACACCTTCAAAGGTGGCCATTAAGATGTCAATATATTTATATATGATATATAATATGTTTATGTTTTACTTATGCTTCTGTATTTCTCATTTATGCCATACTTTATGATTTCCATTATGGGTAAACGCGATAATTTCATTTTAGGAAGTGCGGACTACCGCCCCCTCAAAGTGATTTGAATCGTTAATGCCATATGTGGGCTGTATAAAGGATGGAGTAAATGGTATTATACACTATATTATACTGGAATTATATTATAAATTTATATCATTATGATTTCATTCCATTAAATACGAAATAGAAATGAAAGTAGTGTTCATGCGTACGTACGGCTTACCGTCTCCATGAATGGTGTATTTCATTTTTTACCTCTAAATGTTACGTAATATTATAAATGAATGTATATACTGGATATATATGATATATATGACATCTAAATCATGAATACAATTCTGGAGATAATGGATATTCTACCACATAAACAACTTGTAATTATAAGAAGTTTATTGTTGACTCAAGTACCAAAGATCAACAAAACGACCGTTATTAACTTAAATAATTACATAATGTTAATATCATTGTAATAAGTGTTATAAAAAGGACAATGAAATTGAAAATGGTTCTTAATAAGGTATATATCAACTCTAGTTTATTATTCAGGAGGTTAAAGAACGGTTGAGTCAAGTCAGACACGAGGTAAGGGAACTTCTTAACCCAATTTCTATTCTTTGGGTTAATCTCCTACTTTCAAATTATGTCATGATATTATTATATCCTATATTGTATTTTTACATTATTTATGTGTACTTATAGTGAATACACATTATATATGTACTTTATTTAAAAAAATGATCTTTTTAAGGACTTCGTCTCAATCCCCTTTCATTGAGGCATATTTGGTTTCATACACAACTTTCTTTTATACGGTATATAAATCCCTTTGACTTTTAAATTTATTCAAAAGGAATATTTTTTATACGAAGCGTTTTGCTAAACGACAAAAGGGAATGTTTTTATTTCCATACTTATGCAGCGACAACGACTTCTCCGCCGCCGTGACCATTATTTGAGTTTCGGCTTCCTCTACAAGCCATCATTTTTTTTAATGAAAAATAAATACAAAGTTTTAACTTTCTTTTATTTTGGTATTGAAAATGGTTTTGAAAGCGTTTTTATTATATCAATGTGTTGTATTGATATCTTGTGATTGAAATGTGGAAATGTTATGTTTCCTTTATGCATGTTTTATGTGATACGATTATGTTATGTTTTATGATATGTTTAAACCTATTAATATGAGGAATGTATTGGACTTAATAAGTGACGGGTGGAGCCCGCTATAGCCCCTCGATGCATCGGTAGGTCTCATGAGACAATTAGATGTGGAATTGGCCTAGGCCCTTTCCCAATTTGATTTATGGTTTTGGCCGAGGCCTCAATCATTTTAGACGTCTTGGCCGAGGCCTTGACAAAATGTTTTAGAATGTCTGGCATTATACATTCCCTCATTATGAAAGTGGTTATTGATATTGCATGTGATTATTCGACCAGTAGAATATCCATGTAAAGAAGTGAATGGCATTATCTCATTTTACTTTTGCTATATTATGTTGATGTTCAAGTTTAAAAGGCTTTTGTTTTAGTTATACATTGCCTTAAATTTTTATGTTTATTTATGAAAGCTTCGCAATATTGTTATCCTTACTGAGCATCTGAGCTCACCCCTTTCAATGTTTTAATATTTTCCAGGATGTGAACAAGTATTTTATGAATGACCTTCAGGGATAGTCAGAAGAGGATATGAGTGTGGACTATGAAGACTTTGTTATTAGTTTTTCACTTTATGATGTAATGTAACATTTATGAATGTATCTAGTGTTTCCAAGGCTACTAAACTAATCGGTCTTTCGAGACTTGATCTTTTGTGATCATGCCAATGTTACGAAGTAATTCACCGACTCTGGGAAGCTGGGGTTGGGGCGTTACATGTATGGGGCTTTGCAGATTGGAAAATTCTTCCAATGGGAAAAGGGTATTTCCTTATGATTTTAAAATTACAGGAAGCTCTTGATTATGTCTGGAAAATTGGAAATCATCAACTCAAACCAAGATCTTTCTGAATTTTTGAATGGGATTACATGTTCAACCCGAATAATGCTCAGAACAAAATGGTGCAAATCTGGGTTAGGCTTCACAGATGTAACTGGAATTTTTTGTATCATAATATTTTGAACGATATTTATTCTTACATAGTAAATCCATAGAAAATTTATCAATGAACCCTCATTGATGAAAGTGGATTATATTCTAGGGTCATGGTATTGGTAGATATTACACACAAGATCCCGGAGACTATTGTCTTCAATGAAAATGGCTTTAAAACTGAGGTCCAAACCAAATATGAACGTATTCCTCCTTATTGTGAGCTATGTAAGATTTTATAACACTCATTGCTCAAATGTAGGATTGTCAAGAAGCAAGTATCTTAGGAGAATGACAATGGATGGATGGAGGTCTGTAAGCACAAAAATAAAATGGATGCGGACTCTAAAGAGAAAGAAAAATTGGAAGTATGGGTGAAGAAGCCCACATTTCCAGGAGAAATCTTAGGAAAGACCTGGGCGGATATGGTTGAAGCTGAAGAGAACATGGAGGCTGATTTGTACACTTCTGAAGAGATTGAACAACATGTTATGGATGCTTTTAAGAAAAAATCAAATGAATCCTATAGTCTCAATTTCCTCTGCCCATAATGAGGCCTCAGATCTCCCTAATGGTGGTCTCAAAGGGGTAACTTTGGATAAGAATGATGTTTCACATTGGCAACATGAGTCTACTAAAGCTTCAAAGGTAGATGAACAGTTGGTTGGCAGTGCGCTGGTATGTGAAAAATATGAGTATGGCTAGTATGTGCTGCTTGAAATGGGAAACAAAGCTGAAGCTGGAAGTTCTCCTATGGATGAAGCCACTTCGGCAATGCTGGACAAGAATTCAGGTATCTCGAAAATCATGTTTTCAAATTCTTCTATAGATAATGAGCAGAATATGGACGCTAAAACTCGAAAAAGTAAGAAAACTTCAACTTTTTTGGCTCCACTAGATAAAAATTCAGGTGAAGATCATCAAAAGGGCCTCCCCCTAATTAATTAACCTACAATAGCATTCAACACACTGATTTCTCCCATTAAGAGTCTTGTACCTAGAAAGGATCACCAAAAAGAAAGAGTAGAGGAAGAGGGTTCGCAACCCTCTGGACACGACTCTATTACCCAAATGGATAATCCATCATTGGCTTCCCGAGTTAAACACATTAATCCATCTAAGAATCTAGAAACACCTAAAAAATTAGATTATTTCTATTACAGGTGCTGTTAAAGAAGATTATGTTTCCTATATGAATAAATAGGTTAAACATAACAGTCTTCCTCCTTCACAAAATGTTAGAAGAACACAAAAGATGAGGGGATTAGGTGGATCTAAAAATAAATAGGGGTCTCTAGCCCCAAGAACAGGTCTTAATTGATTACCTCTTTTGGTACTATCAGAGCATTATGATCCCTAACACTTTTTCTGTTCTTAAAAGATATATTTGGATGCACAAACCTAAACTCTTTTCTATAGCTGAAAAAAATAGAATTCTCTCTAAAGTTTAGACATCTTTGTGGTTATGGTTATACTTATCTAAGGGATTGAAAAACGGGGTCATCTATTAATTCCCTTTGGTTGTTTCATCATGAATCTCTTCAAAATGTTAGTTCTTTAATTTCCACTAAACAAATGTTAAATTATAAATTTTTTCTGTATGGAAAGCCTAATTTTTGTTTGATGATCTATGCCAAAAATAGATATTAGGACTGTAGGACCCTTTGGAAGGATCTTGTTGATTTATCGTGCAACACATATGATACCTGGATTGTGCTAGGTTATTTCAACTCTATTCTTACATCTAGTGATAAAATTGGTCATTCCTTCTCCTCCATTTCCTCAGGAGATTTTAGAGCTGCTATTGAAAATTGGAATCTCTTAGAAATTTATCTCACTGGTGCCAAGTACACTTGGTTGAGATGACACTATAATAAGATAGTTTCCAGTAAACTAGATAGAGCATTCACTAACTCTCATGCTCTGGACTATTGGGATACCATCTCCAGAATTACCTTAACCAAGATTAATTCTGATCATCACCCTATCTTTTTCAGCCTCATCTATAATAAGATGAAAATCACTCATTCTTTTAGATTTAAAAATGATTGGTCTTCTAACGTAAAATGTTCTAACATCACAAAAAATGGATAGGAGTCTATGAACCATCACAAATATGCTTTTTCATGCATTTCTAAATTATAACACCTCAAACAATGCCTTAAGGGTCGGTGCAACACAAAATACAAGAAAATGGAAAATGACAAAGCTATCCTTGAAAAAGATCATTCCCAATTTCAGAACACCTCTACTTGCTCAGATTTTTCTACTGATCCTCAAGCTGAAATCATCACTGATCTCAAATTTAATTCTCTCCTAGTTTTAAAAGACAACATTAGTAAACAAATCTTAAAAGAAAAATGGATTCCGTATGGTGAGAGAAATACGAAGTTTCATAACTCTATTTAAATAATGAGGAAAGTTTGTCGTCCTCTCTCCTTCCTTAGTGACAATGAAACCCTCTTTGAAACAGAGGAGGAAATTACCACTCATGTAGTCAAATACATTGATAACATTTTCAATGACACAAATATTAATAAAGACCTTCGTCTTGAGATCATTATGATCTTGGTGAATGAAGAAGATAATCTCTCTCTTCTAAGCTTCCCTCTTGACCAAGAAGTAAAAGACACTATCATCAGACATAATCCTGATAGTGCCTCGGGCCCCAATAGTTTTAACAATGGGGGTTTTCAACATCATACAGATGTCATTAACATGGATATGTGAAAACTTGTGAAATCCTTTTTCTCCAATGGGGTTCTCCCACATGGTCTAAATGCTCAATTCCTTACATTAATCCCCAAAATTGCCAATGCTTCTGAAATTAATCTTTTCTGGCCCATTTCTATTATTAACTCTCTCTATAAAATCATCACCAAACTGCTTGCTAAATGACTTTATTCTATATGTCAAAAAATAATTTCGTGGAATCAATTTGGTTTTATAAAGGGGAGAAACATACAAGAATGAATTTGTCTTGCTTCAGAATGAACCAACATTCTAAACAAATCTAATAGAGGAGGTAATGTCGCCATTAAACTTGATATTAGGAAATACTTTGATACCATTCACTGGAGCTTTATCTTCAAGGTTTTGGATGCAATTGTTTTCAAATATATTTTCATTAGTATAATAAATTCATTGTTCAGTTCGGTCACTATTTCTATTCTTGTAAATGGATCTCCTAAGGGATATTTTAAATGTACCAAGGGTCTCAGGCAAGGTGATCCTATATCTGTAATCTTATATTCCATAGCTAATGATTACCTTTATAGGGTTATCACCAACTTGGTAACTCAAAACAAACATAAATCCATTCGAGAGGATAAAAACTTATGTGTTCCTACACATCTATTTTATACGGATGACATTATTCTTTTTTTACAGAGTGATAAAAAATATTAAAAATCATAAAAATTCTTTGAATCATTATTAAGAGCCCTCTGGTCAATCTATAAGCTGGGGAAAATCTTTTGTCTTCCACGGAAAAGACATTTCTCATAATAGTAAAAATAAAATCATGAATTGTCTCAATATCAAGGAAGTATACTTCCCCTTTAATTACCTTGGTGTTCATATATTTTGGGGAAGACCTAAATACATTTTCTTCTCCACCATTTTTGACCAAGTGGTCAACAAGATCTCCTCCTGGAAGGGTAAATCCCTCTCCATGGTGGGACGAATCTATTTGGTGAAATATAACATTGTGTCAAAGTTGGTCTACATGGTGAAGATCTATAAATGGCATATTGGTCTTCCTAAAAAAATTAATGTTTACATCCAGAATCTTATTTCGACGGGTAAAATTCTTGAAAGAAAACTTGTGACCATCTCGTGGGCTACTTATTGAAAACCTTTGGATAAAGGTGGTATTGGTATTAAAAACCTTAAGCTCTTTAACGATGTTCTTCAAGATAGACTCTCTTGGAGATTTATTGAAGATAACTCTGAATCCATTGGTTTTCTTAGAAAAAGATTCAAAGAAAAACATAGGAAAGGCAATTTTATCTATATCCAATCGTTCGTATGGCCCTCCATTAGAAAATCTTTTTCACACATTATGGACAACTCATGATGGATGGTTAATGTTGATTATTCCATAAAATTTTGGTTGTATAACTGGACTGGTTTCCCTCTTATCTCAAAGTTGACCTCTAACTCCATCCCAGTGAACACTAATTGTACAATAAAAGATATCATGCATTCCCGTAGATCTGATTTGCCTGATAACATTATGCATATTATCAAAAATTACCCCTATGTAAATGATGATTTTCTTATATGGGATTCTGCTCACAATAGAATCCTTGACTCAATTTTTTTTAGAAACATAACATTACTAATCCAGATCTCAGTTTTTCTTGGTTAAACTACTTTAATAAGAACTATAATAAGACTTAAAGACTTAATCTTGTCTGGAACATTGCCCATAATCATGTTCCCACTGAGGTTTGTCTCCAATATTTCGATATACAACTTTGTTCTAAGTGCCATTTTTTCCACCAGCATAGGGAAGA
Organism: Viscum album; assembly: GCA_963277665.1. Taxonomy (NCBI): domain Eukaryota; kingdom Viridiplantae; phylum Streptophyta; class Magnoliopsida; order Santalales; family Viscaceae; genus Viscum; species Viscum album. The sequence goes on from OY728138.1 coordinate 2,019,690,110, forward strand.
TGCTAACCATCAATTTTTGTCTTGTGATACAGCTTCAGCACTTTAAAATTATATTACTGACATGTTTGGATAAATATGGTTACACTTGAACTCTATTAGTGCTCAAATAAAATACTGTGTGGAGCTAAAATCTTCACCGAAAATCAAAAATATCTTCTTATCAGTAGTTCTGGTGATCCTACATGTGATTGGTATGATAGAAATTCCATTATTCACAACAATTAATCATTCAATATTAATGAAGGTCATACATGAATTCAAAAGGACATAAAGGATGCTTCTTGAATACAAAAATCCTATTGTGACTACTTTATTGATGATGTCGAGATCCTTTGTCGCCTCAGAGTTGATGGTATCTACAGGCAACTGAAGCACACTTTTGATGTTTTCTGGAAAACCCGCTTCTTGGATGGATTAAAGTGAACACGGATGGTGCTTCCAAAGGCAATCCAGGACCTACTAGTTATGATGGTATTTTCAGAGATTCTAACGGGTGATGCCATGGATTATTTTTTGGCAGTTGCGGTACGACCCTGTCCTTGTAGGCAGAAATGAAGGGTATGATTCACATTGTGTATTTCATCATGAAAAAACGCTGGAATAACATCTGGATTTAGAGTGACTCATCCACCATTGTTCAAGCTATTTGGAATGGAAAAGTACATCAAGCCTATCATATCACTTCTATCTGGATGATATGTTTGGATTCACTCCTGGAGATCCACTACATCACCACACACACCTTTCATGAATCGAACTGGGTTGCTGATAGTCTTGCTAACATGGGTATCAGTCGGGATAGTACTTGGAAGGAGGATCTACCTGTTGAGCTCCATCCTCTTTATGAAACGAATTGTAAAAAAATCCATTACTTCAGGATCATGTAACCCCCCTTATTTCTTTAATAATAAATTGTGTCTTGGTCCTTGACTGAAAAACCACCTTTAAAAAAAATATTTGACAATATTCAATATGTCGACTTTTAAAAATCATAATACAAAATGTTATATTTGAATAATATATTTTAATACATAAAATATAAGTAATATTCATATATAAAATTCATTTATGACATTAATTATCTCAAATTATATATATTATAATAGTTTTAATTCCATTTTTGTTATTTTTCCATTAATTGAATAATTACATCATCATCCTTATATAACTATTTTAAGTAATTATTTGTTTTATATAAATTTAAAATAAATAAACATAATGAATTTATATTTTTTTATTAAGAAAACTATTTAGGGTCAAAAATTTCTTCTGAAAGACCATATATATAATATTTTATACCTATTAAAAACATTTGTGTGACAAGTATGACTTTTCATATTATAAAATACAATAAGGAGATTAAAGTATCCCATGTAGATACAAAAGGGATATATAATTAAATAAGACTATTTTTTAGACACTCAATAATCAAATAAAGCAATGACATGTGCTGGAGTAATTTTCTAATCCTTGTCATAATTATTGTTACCCTTAATTACCTAATTTACCCTTAGTTGTGGTAATAAAATTACTAAGTTTACTATTTATATAGACCAAAAATTAAATAAAACTATTTACTAAATCTAGAATGTATGATTCCATATATTTATAAATTTCAAAATTTTAAACACCTAAGTAGTTACAATTTATTTAACATTAATCACATATACTTGATGAGTAAGAATTTTTTTTATGTTAAAACATTAAGTAGTTTTAAATATTTTCAAAACAAAATTCAATTTAAAAAATATTAAAAATACCTAAATTATATTAATATATATATATATATAATATATATAATTTTACTTATAACCAATTTATAATATAATTTAACATTATATATTATTAACATGAAATGTCTATTTTTAATTAAAATACTGTATTTGTTCAATATTAATCAAGAATAAAATTATCAAAAAAATACCAAAAATTAAAAAAAGTATATTTTGATATTCAAAATTAAAAAATGAACCTTTTTATGTAAAATTATTTGTATAAAATTGTGTCCATTATTTTTAAATCAACTATGCTGTTAAATGGTGGAAACAGTACCTTTTTAAAAAGTATATCTTTTATGCCCAAAAAGTTATTTTTTTATAACATCTCTAGAAAACACATTGGATAAATGTTAAAAATTATGTTGAATATAATATATAAAATTTTGATTAAAATAATACATGAATAGTTTTTTATTTTTGTACTGTAAACACAATTTTCTTCATTTTAATAGTTTTTTATAAAACGATTTCCATATTTGTATAATTGGTTTTACATTAATTTATAATTTATTATACAGTAGATACTTTATTATATATAAATTTCTAAACAAAATTATCATAATCCAACTAATCTTATTCACACCCTATTTTTAAAATGTAGATATAGTTGTAATATTTAAATAATAATATTTAGTTGTCCATTTCAGCTAGATGTGGTATATCATGTAGGATATCTAATATAGTATTTCTTTATTAAAATATTATAATGTTATAGTAATTGATGCAATCAAATTTTTAATCCTTATTTTTACCCATACTGTTTATTTCATCTCATCCTTCTTAAGATTTCATTTCCTTAGGTTATCATGAAAATTTGTTGAACTAATTTGTACATGAAGGATTATATTTGAATGATCATTATATAATCGTGTGAATAAAGGAAATATGGGTTATCTGAGAGAAAAAATCATTTAATAAAATTTTATTATTTTTTTAATAGTTTTTGAAATTTTCAAAAAATATAATCCAAAATATTCTTTGAGAATTTATGTGATCTAATTTTTCCTTTTGATATAGTATGTTTTTAGGGAAAACATTGAGTCACCTTAATTGAACTTGATGTTTGATATTTAATGTTTATGATTTCGAAATTTTATCTCGGATTGTGGTTTAGAAGCTGTTATAGAATTAATTTAATTGAACGATGATATAAAATAAAGAAAAAATGTGTATAAAAAAGGCAGAGAGAGGAATTAGCATCCAAGTGTGTGTTATCAAAATAGATGAACTATACTTCACTTTTAAATAGAACCATATTTAGAGCTATGAAACTATAAGTGTATTTAAATTAATGTGATCCACTATTATGAAAAAAACATAATCCTTTTAATGCATGAAGAACAAATTATTTCATTTCACTAATGTTAAATAAGAATTGGTTTCATATGTTGATGAATAATTCAATTCAGTGATCATGAATTAATTCTATCTATCTTCCTGGGTTTATTCATTATTAAACAAACAAGGTTAGTAATCTAATGATGAATAAAATAAATATGTGACAAAAAATCTTTTCAAATATAGGTAATCTAAAAATTAATATAAATAACTAAATTGATTATACAATGTAGTAAATAAATATTTTATAAAAAATTGTTTCCCATTAAATATTATTTCTTTGACATCTTACAATATATGGAATAAAGAGTCTAAAAAGAAAAATGAAATAACATTATTATTTCCCAAATAACAGAGCCATTAATTACAAGGAATGCATTTTTTTAAAAATAATTATTAAATATATACTTTCCCAAATGATTGATATTGTATCAATTAAATCATTATAAATAAGAACTCCATTTTTTACTCATGTCATTTTACACTTTTGAAAATCTATTTTCTTACAAAATTGGGTTTCATAATTTTTATGAGTAAATATGGAAACTAATGTATGGAAATGTATTAAAAAATTTCTATATAAATTAATTTTTAAATTCATATTTTGAAAATTATCTTCGGAAAATTTTTTGAAAATTTTTTGAACATATTAATTTTCTAGGGAATAGAGAAAAATACAAATTTTTATAAAATTATCATTTTTATATAAAAATTAAAATTAAAATTTGAATTTAATCTCTATTAAACATAATATGTTTATAGTTATATGTAATATAAGTAACGAAATATTAGTTTTCTATATACTTTTTAATGGTAGAAGTACTTTTTTGGGCTTAAAAAATATTTTTTTAAGAAATCCATTTTTGGTATAGATTTGTAGGATTAAAATTAAATGAAATTTTGAAAATTATATGAGTTGGATATTGAGAAATTTAATTTATAGTTTGATTCAGTGGGTAACAAATTTATAGAAGTTAACCTTTTATTTTTCGTTAAAATTAATAGAAACTGTTGTATTTTCTTTACCATGGTAAGGGTAAATCATGTAATATTGGTTCAAAATAAAATGAAAAGTACAATTTATTGACCCACAAACATTCTACTTTTTATATGGGGTCTTAATTTCATCCATAACAATACATTTATTGGCTATATAATTTTTTTCACCCCTTTGGATGAGATTATGTCATTAAATTATTTTAATTAAAGAAATGTCATACATGTCACAATTTGGATTATATTAACAATATTATTTTTGATATTGGGATAACTAAATTATATGTTTTACTATAATAATTCCTGTGAAATATATGATACTTTTCTTCAATATGATACAGTATTTTAAAATTTTCATGAATTAATAATTAACTTAAATGCTTACAAAACGCCGACATACTAATAAAATAATTGGATAAAAATTCTAAGAAATGATATGAGAAATTACTAATATTATAATTTTAAATAATAAAGGTGATACACTAATTTTAATGATTAAAAATTACATGTTTTGGATGATTAAAGACAATTTTTCTATTATAAATTATTTTAATGGTGTTATTAATTTCAAAGTAATTAATATTATAAAATTGACCACAATTATATTATATCAAAATAATATTTCTATAAATTATTTATAAATGAAAAATAAATATATATAAATAAAAGTATTACAATATATGGTCAAAAATGTAATAACCTATTAATTTATAGTACATTTGGATGAATTTTCCTAGAGAATAATATTATTATATTTTATTCATTTGAAAAAATCCAACAGTTCCCCTCACCCTAATTATTAAATGTCTCATCCCCCCACAATTTCTAACAAAACAATTATTCTTATATATCAACCAAACCATTCCAAAATCTCATATAAACATCCATATTCACATTTAGGTGTTAATTTTATTTGTAAAATTTCAACTATATAACTCTTTATTGGAGATCTAATGTATTCATTACCATGAATAGGTAATCACCCAAATTGATATCCTTGTTATTTGATTTTTCATTATGATTAAAAAACTATACGTTACTTATCAACAAATAATAAGTTATGTGTCCTCAATATTCATATTTTATATTATTATTATAATAAAACAACTATACACCCTAATTCCTATAAAAATTGAAAGTATCAATCATGGGTATGTGTATCTTACCATATCCACATTGCATTAAAATTTATTTTTTAATCACCATATTTGGTGAATGCTTGTTATGATGGGTGTTCCCTGTCAGAATGTGTTTTCTGGTTAGGAATCACTTTTTGTGAATTGTGTCTAATGGTTTTGTTCTTGGAAGTAGAAACACCCAATGGTATTTATATAAGGGTTCTTACAATCCAATGTAAGGAGATCATCTGGAATTTTGGACAACAATGATTGAGAACAAGAATTGGTCAAGGGGATGGGTGATTGGGCACATAAAACTCTTTATAGGGAATGTTTCTTTCTACTCCGATGCACTCTTAAAAATTTAATTTTATTATAAAATCATTTATTAAACCCCATGTTTGATGTGCATTATCATTGAATTAATAATAAATTATTATCATGTATAGAATATAGAATCATATGTATGTATATGAAGACGTTCATTAGAGGATATATTATTATGTAACTGAGGTTCTCCATCTATGTTATTCTATAAAAAATAAAAAGAGATTATTTGGTCATTATCATAAAGATGTTAGTTTTCTAGCTACATAGTGGGGAACTCTATAGATTATTTTCATCCAAGGAGAATGTGATCACTATAGAGTTTGTTAGCATCCAGTGAGATGGGCATTTTTTAATGTCCGTATCAGACCAATTGATGGGTTTACAAGGTTTCATTGTTAATGGAATCAGAACACAAGTAGTTTGGTGTAAAATTATAGTGACCATTATACATTTTATGGTCATGTGATTATGACATAACTGTAAAATTTAACATCATTTTTAAATGTATTCCAGGCAGAAGGTTCATGGTTAATATTTGGTTTGGGAGTTATTTCGAATAATCCCATGGAACATGGAATAGATTGATTATCAGACTAAAATAAAACCTATTGGGATTGTATCCTAGAAAGGAGAAGGTTTTATTTGGGTGTTAGGTTTGAAACTCATAGAGGCTTCCTACATGTCCCAATTGGATGGGAATCAAATCACACATAGTTTGAGTATATCTCAAAGGAGAGTATGACCCATTGAGTGAATTATATATATATAGGTGATTATTCTTGAAGAGGATTACCCTGTAAAAGGTACCATGAGGATTGTCTTAATTTATAGTGGATTGGGGGTTTAACTTGGGCTCACTCTGACAAATGATTTATAGTTTAATAGAATTATGTTTGGGTCATGCAGTTAATGAGGATTCCCCTTGTTCTCGTCCCCTACATCGGTGTCCTACATATCATGATTTGATTGAAATCAAGAATCTGAGTAAATCTAGTTCAATCAATGGAATTAATCATTCTACTTTGATGATCATCATTAACCATTAATCCCAATTGAGTCTTTCATGGTGTGAAAAACAAGAGGAATCAAATGATATAAAAATCCCAAAAAAATTTCATTCTTTGATTGTGGTTGGTTAGGTGGATGGTGGTGGAAGAGGCCTAGGGTATAAAAATTCCCTCACATTACATTACCTAGATGAGGGAATGATTGATAAGGATGATGATGTAGAGGGAAGCAATATGGTAACCTCTTACATGAAAGGATCAAGGCTTACTTTAGGAGGGATGCCCTAAAATTCGTTCTGCAAAGGGATGAGCATCTAATTATATGTTGAATGTAAAATCAAGCATAATCCTCCCCATCCCCAATTTGGAATAGTGGCCTCGGGTCTCATATATGATAATGGAAGTACATGGTAATAAACCTTGTATTTAAGTCCAGGAACTCCTCAACACTTTCCCTAGGGTAGGGGTCCTCATGACAGTAGAAATACAATTCCACATGATCTATGAGGATCAGAATCCTATGATGGGAACTGTGCAGGAATTATCAGATCATAGAAGAATAAATCCATATGGGAGACACTATTGTGTGCCTTTTCCTATGGATTTGTAATCTAGGATTCCTCAGTGTAGGTTTTGAGTTTATCCCTATAATAAAATGGTGCCAATAGAGTATATGGACTACCATGGATGACATTCCAGAAGTAATAAGGAATGGATCAAATTGGTTTGAGGGTAAGATGAACCATGGAGTATCACAGAAGTTGTGCTTCATTCAAGTTGGTCTATGAGAACTGATGGACCCTCCGATTATGGAGAACTTATGTGAGTACACTAAGTCAATAGCATTCTCAGAAATTCCCTGGTCTTTATCGGTGTTCCCAGAAGAGACTCCTAAAGGTCCCTAATTAGAAAGGTATACCCTACAGTAGTATTCATTAATTACAGGTTTATAGAGTGAATTGTGAAAGAGTTATTTATTTTTTAACCCTGTGAGGTCTTTTAATTTCACTATCATTTTTTAATTACTTCTCCTAGAGGTTTTAGAAACATACCTAGAAGTTTAAGAAGGGTTTGAGAAAATGACTAGGGTGATCAGAGAATCGATATTCCTTTTTTAAATTTCATCTATCAAATTAAGACCCCAGGGTTTTATTTATAGTAAAATGTATGAAATTTGGAGAAGGTGTCATCTCGCACAAGTGTCATGAAGAGGTCCGTCACCCTGGGTTACACACAGGGGACTTTCATTCCCACAATGCTTGGGGGAACTTTCATGAATGACCATTGTGGCCTTTTCAATTCATTACCTTATCCTATTCTTACATTTTCTTCTCCCTAAGGTTATTTATCATTTCACCTTTCCATCCATGTGAAAATTCATAGTGTCAAAAAATACCCCCCCTCAGGATGGGATCCAATAAAAAAGAAAAGGTCAAGATTTAGAGGTAAAATTGATGAAAAGTGTGGATGGTTTCCTTAGGTATTCCGTGTTAGTGGTTAAAAAAATTAATCCACATATTAAGAGGGGTTATGTTTTCCATTCATAAAGGAATCCTCATATATAAATAACATCCTCCTTTTGGTGAAATATTCACTTGACTCCAATTTTTTTTGTTCTCACCACCTTAGTCTCCCAGGCAGACCCTCCATGAAAACTTATTTCTTGATGATCTAGTTTTCACAGATATGGTATGTAACTGTCAGTGTGATGAATAGGCTTGGGCGAGTTACTTGTATGGGGATCATGAGAAATGTCTATGCATAAGTAATTTTCCTGAGGCACCTGAGTGAGGCAGTTTTGCGAGTTCATTCCCTTTAAAAATTGTTTAATTTCATCAATCGTTATCATGAAATGAAAATTTCATGAACAAAGAATATTCTTATTTTTTTGGTTCAATAGAATCCAGGAATATTGTGGTTTCTAATGAATAGTCTAGTAAATGAACTATTGAGATGATTAAAATCATGGGTTATAATGTTTACTTTGTATTTGAGACTACACATCTTGATCTGGGGAGTCTTTGAAGAAATACTACCTGGATTTTTTGGAGAGTTCCTATCTACCACATTATGAATTTCTTCAATTTGATTCATGGAGATGTTTTTATAAGTTTGTGGGATGTTCACCATATCTCCAGGGCATATAACCTCAGAGATATAATTAATGAATTCATCACTCCAATGACGTCATTATATTATACCAACATGACACTTGATTTGGTGTATGATTTGTTGAAAATTTCTCACAATATCAAGAATGAAGAACCCATCTTGATTGGGGTATTCATTCAGATGTTTGGATGATTACTTTCTTAAAGGAGAAGGGTGATGGACACACTTATATAAATCTAAAAATATTTCCTAAGGTGGTGAAGTGAAGTTCCCTTGAAACCTCCTTGCCGACTTTGGAGAATGGGATGTATGAAAAGCGGGGATATGAGATTAGGTACAACATTCCTACTAAAACACATCTTTTAGGATTTATGTACATGTTTCTAAGAACCTATATACAACCCTTTAGTGATTCTAATAATTACATAAGGCCTAGAACATTTCATGGTGTGGCCACGCAGGAAGAGAAAATATATGTGGGGTTGGACATCCGAGTCATGAAAACATTCCATAGGAGTCTTCTATATATTCATCTTGGGAAGTATCTTTTCAGAATAAAAGTACTATTCTTGGTTTTATTAGGGATGGATCACTTCCATCCTCAGAAATTACTCTATTAAATGTGTAATCAAGGTATCTAGGAGTGAGTTTCCATCATATTTCCATGTTTTATTTTGAATTATTCATCTTTAATTGAAGGCCAATTAAATAAAAACAGGGATCATATTATTGAAAGAGTTCAACTTATTTCACTAGGGGAATCCACACAAATGGAGATTTACTAATGATTCTAAGACTACAATTGTGATGATGTCATATATAATAGAATTTAGGTACTGTGTTCTGGAGAATAGGATTGATGGTGAATTCATATATGATTCCTATGCTCTTTATAGGTTTATACTACAATTTAAATGTCTACAATGAATAAAATTTTATCTTATAGTGAATGTATGCGATGAGAATCACCCAATGGTATCCTGGTAACAATGGTTTCTCATTACCATGGAGTTGATGTAATAGGTTGTCAATATGCCTCCAGGGGATGAAACAAACGGGTTAACTACTTGGTATGATGAGCCATGGATTGCATCATACCCCAATGTGGTGCTAGAAAAATGTTTCCCTCAAATTTATAGGAATATTTCTTATAGGAATGATTTCCCTCCTTTGAAAGGTTTTTCATATCTCTATATGTTGTATCATCCTGTTCAGTGGATTCAGATGCCGATGTCCCAGGCGGCTCCAAATGGCATCGTGAAAGGTGTATTCCATCAGTCAAAATAAATAGGGCGACACTAAATGAGGTCACAACATTACAGGATTGCATTCACCACTAAGAGGAGTCTTAGGTTCCATTCACTCTTTCTTTGTTTGGGGGAAAAGGGTTTGGAATACCATGAAATTGAAGGATACTATATCATATTAAAAAAAACCATGGTATATTAATAATTTTTAAGAGCATAGGATTCCAAAATTTGGTAAGACCCAACTTTTGATAATGAAATACCATGGTCACTCCAATGTACAGTTATACAAGTCTCTGGGACAAGAGACAATCAATACCTACCTAATATTCACTTCAAGGACAATCTTGTTGAGGTGATAATTTATATTTGGGAGTTAGAGATTCTCATCTATGAAACTGATGGACTAATTCCATCCATTAGATTTGTATAGTATATGATGAAATAGGGTACTAGTGAAAGGATCAACTATTCATCTTCTGAATAATGGTGTGACTTTTTTCAATCTTATAGAAGTTTGTTCCCCTCTTCAAGTACCACTTTTCTGATATTACATTATATTTTATTCAAACAGTTTTTCATGAAAGGGGGAACACCATATTAAAATTTCATAGTGGGGAAAAGGGAAACCAATAGATATTCTGACACTATAGTACAACCATGTTAGCACTCTGATTGTTGTTAATTTATCATCCCACAAATCCGAAGAGGTATCTATAAGTTGATAATATATTGAGGTTGAGATGGATGTAGAATTACTAATCCCACACATACTACCTATCTATGGGGATGTTGGTGTTATCCCTCCTCCAAAAAAAATGATGAATAGTATGGAATGTTGGAGGGTGAAATCATTAGCTAAATGCCTTTCCATCATCTGTAATTCTTCTAGGTTCCATTAATCTCTGCTTTATCCAAACATCATGGATTTCAGGAACTCCTCACTTTATTCTATGAAGGGAATTCTAGATGAACCTCAAAGTCTTTTTGTGGATGAGCATGATTGAGATCATATAACTATTAGTGAGTCAGATCCCTCAGTTGAAGAGGTCTGAAGTTTAGAGGATGCATCCTATTTTTATGGTGTTATTCATGTAACTATTGTAGAAAGGGAGAAGGAATCTGGTAATGTCAGATATACCTCATAAGATGTAATATTCTAATGTATGGCTTCCATTTTGGTAATATTTCTGACTCTTCATGTGCAGTATAAGACCCTGTAATGACTGATGATGACCCTACAACTATCCTTCAGGAATATTTTTGGGGTATCATGTCATCTGATGGGGGTCATGTTCCAGGTTATGAACCAAATTCTCCATGTGTTCCCATATGTGATATTACCATTAGGTATGGGATGCCAATAGATTCCCTGAGTGATATTGGAATGAAAATTGTTGAAATAATATAATATATTATAACTCCCACTACCTTGCAAGAATTGAATCACTTAATTGATAACTGAATGGACGTGAGTTGTTATACCTTTCACTAAAAATATTTTTGCCTAATGAAATGAACATAGCTCTTTGAATTGTGCATCTACATCAATGGAGGATGTTACAATAGATTATCTATTGAAATATCTTGAATTATTTCTTAGTACCCTTATTAGGGGGGACTCAGGCGAACCTTGCAACAAGAAACCTTTATAATCTTTATTTGGAGATCCCATAGAAGTCCCAGGAGAGTGCCCCTTAACCCTAAATTCTAGCTTGGAATACTAAATTCATTGATTATATGGAGGAAAACTCTAATGATGTTGTACTTATATAGGTTAAGGGTGAAAAAATATTGTGATTAGTACTCATTCATAGTATATATTTGATGATAACCAGGATTCTAAATCCTCATTTAGGATTATCATATTCTGAGACTAGGTCCCTGGGTGGAGTTGTTATACCAAATTAGACAACATAAGCAGATGAGTTGACCATTATCATGGAGGGAGAAGTTCATGGAACATCACTATTTTATATGGTTGTTGAATACATTCCACTCATGAATAGAAACTCTGAGTCTGAGATAGAATTACAGGCTTTCCATTGTGTCACACGCGACTAGGGTTGGCAGATCATCTAAATGATAATTTAAGAGACATATTTAGATGAACTACCTTCATAGTTTGGCTGAATTGTAGTTCTATTTTGCATGTCTGGTTTTTTTGAATTTGATTACCTCTTAATTCATACTAATGGGAAGGATAATATTTTAAAGTAGGGTCAGGAGAATAAGTTACAATAATATTTCATGAAGTCCAATCTTCTTTCCAATGTTCATGAATTTTGAGTTATGTTAACCCAACTAGAGGCCAACTATAACACACAACTGGCATAGTTTAATCGATAGATTTAATGGAATACCATTCAAGAATCTAATCTTTAACATCAATTGGATTCCATCCAAGGCAAACATGAGCAAATTTGTCATTCATTGGGAGAGTACCAAATAGAAGGACAAACTACCATTGCATATGTAACAGAAACAATTCTCCAGGGTTAGGAGATTCAATCTAGTTGAATTATTTAGATTCAATGAGTGTATGATAGTTATTCCTAGGAAATTTAATATATAACATGTTTTTTAAAGGTATCTTGTAATTATACAACAGAAATGATACTAATTTGGTTTCCAATTATATATGATTTCATCCCTACTGACTTACTATGATCATTGTTTCAAATCCATCTTTCATACAATGACATTTTTATATCATCTAATCATAATCACAATGATGGGTATGGGGAACTTTAATTGTTATATAAGCCAAGGGACCCATTGAAAATAGTTCGACTGTTTATAGGGTTGTATAAACAAAATTAAAAGGTTTTTATCTTTTGTTTCATCACTGAAATTTTTTCCTAATCTTGATTAGATGGAGAATTAATGAGTGAGACTTGACTTTTTCTTAGACTTCACATTTCGAGATTTCTTCCTAACAATATATGTGCCTTTTTATTTTTAATGCCTGATTTGTTGTAAACCACACAGAGTGCAGGTCTAAAGAATTGAGACATGACTTTTTTCTAGAGTTCGATTTATGCATTCTCAATTTGGAGAGTACTGTATCTCATTATGGGGCAGTTAACGACATGAATGAAAGAATAAAAGGCTAGAGTTTTAGGTCGAATAGGTTTTCCCATGAATTTTTATATAATGGAACAAAAATGGACTGTGGGTTGAGAATGTTATTAAATAATTTATAAATCCAATCATGAATCTTGAGCCATGATTTTTTAGTTCTCGAATACAATTTCTGGTAAACATAAATATATTATTTCTCTAATTAGGGAGAAGTTACTACTGGTTAATAGACCCATTTCATGGTCTATTTTATGCAAGGCGAACTAGGGAACATACTGCATTCTCAATAGTGGAATCTTTTGGCTGATATGACCTGAAATTTATGAGCAACTTATGCCAATAAAACTATGGTGTAATACAACATAGCTAAGAATATAAGTTCTTATGAATTCCAAAATTATGATGTTGATGATCTATTGTTTTACAATTCAAAATTTTCAAGACCACAATGGGTGGTTTTTACAAGGGATGGTGTATGAGAATGAAGAAAAATATATATTATAATTTTCCATGAATGTAAAACTTGAATTACATAGATATCACTTCAGTGAAGGAGGGTACATTTCATAGCTGAGCGACGTCAGGTGTAAGTCCCCTATCTCAAAAATATTAATGTATATTGGATTTTAAGACTTTGAATCATGAAAATTAATAATGTAGATAAAATTCTAACAAAAAAGAAATTATTCTTTTCATTTTAAAGTCATGAAAAAAATATTATAGGGGGAATATAATTTAATGTCTCTACAATGGACTGAATGGTTGATGATTCTATAATTATTGGTAATTATTTTGGAAGTGTGATACCATGCTCAGTTGTAGGTGGATAAAATTTTAAGCTATGATTAGAGAATATATGGATCTGAAGAGTTGTATTTATTAATTGATTATGATTTTAGAGGAGGTCTTTATTCAGTAAGAAGTTACCAGTGGTTGAAAAAAATCATTTTATGTGTTGTTTTTGGCAAGGTCGACTAGGGCATATAGTGCAGAGTCAATAGTGGAATCTATTTTCTAATAGGCCATAAAATTGACGAGAAACATATGGAAACCCAACTTGGGTGTGTTAAAGTATATTTAGAAAAATAAATCCTCAAGAGTTCATAAATTATATTGTTAAAATACAATGAAATTTGGCGGATAGTCTACTTTCATTGAGAACAGATTTTGGTTTGTGGGAGGATAATATCAAAAACATAGGTGTTTTCAATTAATGATTTTCCAAGAATGGGGGAAGCGGTTTCCCATGTAGTTATAACATAGGAATGAGATATATGGGGTCTCTATAATTATTTCATACTACTAGGACCATCATAACAAGGTAATCACATGGATGTATAGCCTTTAAGACGATGATTGTTACAATATTATTTGAACACAAGATGGATGAAATTGTAAAACTTGCTCTTGGGGGTTCTCATATCTAGTAAGAGAATATGTGATGAATATACAAGATAAGAAAAGACTATTTTAATTCATGGGTTTCAACATTTTTTCATCAATTATCATCATGATATAAGAATATTTACCCAAGGGATAATCTACCAATGGCTAAGAAACCCATTTTTTGTATGGTTTTATGAATAGACAAACTCAGTAACATATTGAACAATCAAATTGTGGAATCCATTGGTTAAAATTCCTATTATGAATGTCATTTGTACAAAGGAAACTATGGTTCATTACATAGACATGAATACTAGGCTTTAGGTATTATATTTTTATCATTGGGATTTGATGATAGATTGTGAAGATTTGAAAGTGTCTATGATTTTGAGTATGGATTGTGGAAGAAATGTTTTTGAGAAAAAAATGAAGTGTTTAAATTGACATTGGTCTTGAATTTAGTGTCCCTCATGTAGCTCAACCTCAATTGTAAAAATGAATAAAATCTCTATTTCCATGGTGGTTCCTCCCTATTAAGGGGGACATGAATCAAAATATCATTCCCAGCTCTTTGTTTCTACATAGTAATGGGAGAATTTCATCTTTACCCCATGGATAAGACTAGGTTTTAAGGAAAATGCATCACTATGTATCTCAATGGGATGAGAATCAATCCACCAATATTTCTTGAAAAATTGTATATTTTATCTTCATTTAGCAATGAAGAGGGTGATTCTAAAATGAAAAACGAATATTGAGACTGGAATAGGGAATAATGCCCAAGAGTCAGTACATATCTAGTGAGAGAAAGAATCAATCCAGATTTAGTTATTAAGAAGATCATGTAGTTTATTATCATGTGATAAGGACTTCTATTATGTAATTTGTGGTCTTGAAACCAAGATAAAGGTATCCCCTATGTGAATTGACATTCCATACTAATGAATGGAACCACTTTCAGCAGATTTTTTGAGCTCAAATGATCGTTGATTAGTGTGTGAAATAAAGAGTGGATTTTTTTTCTCCCATGACCAAAATAAATGAAAATTAAAGGATATGGGCATTTATATTATCTATTGGCAAGGCCAGAAGATATGATCTTGGATTTGTTTCCTATCTCATTAGGATGAGAATCAAGCCATACGTAGTTCTTCAAATCCCTATCATTTTAACTTCATATATTGATGATGAGGATGAACCATCATTTCAGAACAGATATATTGTTGTTATACCCAAGATTAAAAACCGAAATTTCCTTAAATATCACATTGAAATGAGAATAAAAGAATAATTTGTTCTTGAGAAGGCTCACTATGAAGATTTGGGTCATACACACTGAAAATTGGATATATATTTTCTATCATGGATGGAATTGGAATTGAAGATATATGCATCACTGCATATCTAACTGTGGTGATAATCATGAAATTCATATTTATTGAATAATGTTCCCCACAATAATTAATCATTAATGTTCTTAAATAGACTTTGATACTTTCCAAAATAATGGTTGGGCCTGAGACATGTGGTTTATGTGTCACATCAAATATTATTGTAATGAGATTCAAGTCTTATATAATGGAAATGTTACCTATATAGATATGGTTCAAACACTGGATAAAGAGAAATTTTCACTTATGGTCATGTCTAGGCCTGAGATTGGCGATCCGAGAATCAGAACATATCTCATTGGGATGAGAAGCAGTCGATACATATTTCCAAAAAAGATCATGCAGATTATTGTCATGCGATGATGGTGTTATCCATTCATTTAACAATCTTGTATTAATAATGTAATAATGATGGGGATAGTAATGCGGAACAAGTACTTCTATGGAGTTTTAGTGATGTCAGTGGGGATTACTCATGGGAGCTTCCCATCTTTGAGGGATCATAATGAGTATAATCTCATGGTATTTTGGGGTATTCTAAGGTTGACTGAGTGGGATGTTAACTAAGCACTTTAACATCATTTGGTGTTGACGAACTATGTCTTATAGTTTCATGACATATGAATGGGAAAATATGTTATGAATTTTAATGTCTTTCGATATGGACGATGATGCCACACAATTTAATGTCATTTGACACAATCTTTATGTCATTACTCTTATGTCCATGCGTCAAATCCAATTCCATCGTATAGAATCTTATAGCTAGGGAATTTATGGAGCTATGTATTTTAACATACTATAACTAGGACATATATCTTTTCATTACATAAAATAATTTTTTAGGACCCTTGAATTGGTAGGAGTCTTATGGAATTCTCCATCCATTGAGATCAATGAATAATCTATTTAGGAGTTGAATTTTTTTATTGAGGAAGGTCTATCCCACTTCGTGTCAAGTTTCATAGGATTCTTTCCTTGTATTATTTTAGTCATAAGGAATGACACTAATTGTCCAAGGATGAATGAATGGTGGAAAACCATTTTGTTAAAATCAAATGATATTTGATTTTAGTAGACTTCCAAGTGATGCATGGTAAACAATATTTTTTTCATCCATTCAATCCAATTCATCCAGTTATTTCTGGGATTGTTCATTTGAAGACATCTAGTCATAGATGGCAAGAAGAAAAGATAGAAAAAAGACCTAAATTGGATAGAATATTTCTATTCGGTATATCAATGAGTATGGAGTCACCCGTATTGTAGTAAAGATCATAGTATGGTAATGCCCTGAATCATGAAAGAGATTCCCAAGAGATGATTTTTTTTGTCCAGAAGTTTCTATAGTATACTTTATATTGTCCTTTTTAATGCATATATCTATCAATTATCCACCGCATGATAGTGGGATGAATGGAATGATTTGAAATCATATTCAGGATATAGATTTTCCACCGCATTAGAACAAAAATTGGTTCCATTGTACATTAATATTGTATGACCGACACCAAATACACTAATTATTTTGGCTTCCATGAAGCCAAAAATAATTTTCGTGCCAACTTTTTTCAGGGGTATTACATAATCTCATTTAGAGAAGAATGTGGTTGAAGTTAGGATATAATTGAAACAATTTTCCTTTTTGGGAGGGTAAGGCCCCAAAAAATATATTCACCATATGAAAAATGACCATGAGTATTTGGAAATATGTAAAAACACCAGGTGTTGATGAATGAATTTTACATGAACAGGGAGATAATTAATTTTCATGTTGAATTCTGCGCATTGGTGTGTTATAGTGGGCCAATAATACCCAAAAAATCAAATATGGTTGGAATAATTGTATCTAGATTGATGCGCACCATAGGTCCAAGAATATACTTCATACATAATAGTCGAAGTCTCTTCTCTATAAATAAATCTAATAAGGACACAATCATAACATTTTTTACTGAAGAATGTGTGGTTATTTGGGCAATTAAATAGCGTGATGTTTTTTGATTTCTGTCATATTTTTAATTTTCCGGATCTATTAGGATGGTGAACTCCATTTTGGATGTAATCCATGATAGGTGTTATCCAAACAAAGTTAGGGCCATATGGCACATAGAGAGGGATTGTAGAGGCTCGGATCTTGACGTACATTGACATTAAATTACATTTTCGGAATACTTAGTACATAAAAAACACACACACACAAGGATCGTAATAGTTTAGCATCTTTGGAAACTCGGAATATAATCTTCTAATCCTGGTGAAAGATCTTCAACATCTCCCATAAAGATCATCCTTTTTTTAATACCTAAAGCCTTTCTTTATATCCTGGGGAAAAGAAAACATAAAAGGGTGAGCTCAAATGCTCAGTAAGGGTAAACAAAAGAAATATCAATCACATCATATACATAAGAACATAAGTTTTAGAAATCTTAACCTATAAAAGAGATCATAATTTCATAACCTAGGATAACTCATGGCAGTGAAATGTAATCACAATAATCATAACTTAAAACGTTATACTTTGTGGCATACACACATAATCATAGAGAATCATTTCTTATTAGTCAAGACTCATTGCCAAGACTATCTTAGTGGACAAAGTCCCTTTCTGAACCGAGTCACCCTCGTTTCAGTCCTGTTTCACTGAACCGGTATAACCTACCATTCCAGCCATGTCTATCTCATGAGATATAAAATCTTTACCCAATGCATTGGAGGGAGATATAGGACCCACCCATCTCATAATGATACCATTCTTATGTGTGCCACAAAATCATAAATCATACATCATTGCATAACCCATGTAATAAAAATGGGATTCTTAAAAAACATGACATCATAAAACCATTCATATAAGATAAAGGAATTCATAAAAATAATTCCATCACAACATAGTCAAATCAATGTAAAAATATGTATAGAAACAGAACCATTTATTATCTTATATGGAAAATAATTTTGATAAAACACTTGAAATGAATTCCTGAGGAAAATATCCTTTCTTCTTCAAAATCAATTTCTTTTCACAAAACATCATGCAATTTTAAAAGAAAGATATTTTATTGAAAATAGTCATGAAATATTTTGGAGGAAGCTTCATGAAAATAAGGCTTTATAAAACCATAAAAATCCATTTGTGCTGTATAAGTTAAAAAAACATTCTTCTTACTTTTGTCGAAAAAGTAAAAAAGTACCTCGTACGAAAAAGGACAAAAGATTCCTTTCATATCTTTTACTAAAAACTCACCAAAGGGTAAAATTGGATTTAGACAATTGTAGTTGGATGGAAATAATATTACATATTGAGGAAACATGGATGTGGATGATAAAATACACCCCAGTAAATACCAAAGTATAAGCAATCTCGGATAAAAATGAGAATGTGATATTTCCCTTACCTTACGTCCGATTTGCTTCGTAAGTGTCCGAACCTCCTGTATAATGATTTAAATAATTTCATTGACTTATTACAGAATCATATTCATTTTTATTATATCATATATGGTTCACTTATGACTTTATATTACCCGTTTTTTGTAAATTCATGTTAAAGTAGCGTTTTGGGTAAAATCGTCTCATTTGTCGTTCGTGTTTTAACTTGTAATTATTCATATGATTACTTAGATCATTATTACTTAATTATAGAATATAAAAAATGATTTATATATAATATATATTCAGAATATACATATATATAATGGATCGATAAATTGAATGAAATACACCGTTCATGGAGACGGTAGGTCGTACGTACACATGAACACTATTTTCGTTTCCTTATTGAATTGAGTGGAATTAAGTAGATGAAATACATATATATACACATAAATCCAGTAGCTTTATAATGTCATATATTTCACTATTATTTATTATATATACTTTATAATCATTCTTAAATGGTTAACATGGAGAATGAATCTCATCGCGTCGTGGAGACGGTAGTCCGTACGTATGCACGAGCGATGATATCATTTCCATAATTATTGAATTGAATTGGAGTGGATGATACAATATATCAGAATCATTATGATGTTATAATAACTATGTATAGTTATTATTTACACCATAATACCCATCCATGTAAGGTGTTGGTGGAAAAACAGATTACACCACTGCGTGGAGACGGTATTCCGTACGTACGCACGAGCGGTGATTTCTTTTTCCATAGGTTGGATAGATGGTGAAATAGGATTGTTTCATACTTATAATAAAATATCAGTATATGAGTTATACTGATGTTATTACTTCATAATGAAACAACCTAAGAAGAAGAAGTGGAAGAAGAAATAAAGGTGAAAGAATCGGTAACGGAAATTTCCTCTTCTTTGAAGCGCCTTTTTGAGACCTCCTCTTAGGGCACTAAAATTGGTCTTTGAGGAAGAACAAAACCTCTAGGATGTTTCTAGGGAAGTGGATAAAAGAATTTGGCAGGGGTTTGACGAGCTTGAAGGCTCAAAGTTGTCTGAGGAAGAGAGGGAGGAGGTGCCCTTTTATAAGGGAGGAGAGGGGCACCTTTGGAATTCTTAAAAATATTAATTTATAATAAATCTAACCCCACTTAAAAACCTCCAAAAATGAATCATATTCGAATATTAGATGATATAGGGTCGGAATCGCATCAACCAATCAAATTTAAACATGTTTGGATCTTATTTTAAACCTTATCATTTTGATTTATCCTTATTTAATCTATTTAAGTTTATTTGGGGTAATAAAATTCTAGATTTTATATTATAACAAATAATTACTTATTTGTTGTGAATTTTCCATAATTGATTACTTTATAACATTATAGACCATATAAATTTAAATTTATAATTTTTAAATATTTTTGTGATTTTTAAACAATTTTATAATATGTTATTTTTATAAAATGACAATAGTGTCAATTTTGACACTATTCATTTATTTGAATTTAAATAAAATATATACAGAAGATATTTTCAAAATAAAACATTTAATATATTAATAAAAGGTCATATGTATCTATAAAATTAGTTTATCACATTAAATAGTTCATATAATATTTATTTTAGTATTTTTAAAACCATTTATTTGGTTTATCTCTTAATAAAATAATTACTACATTATTTTTGTATAATTATTTAATATACTTATTTGTTGCATAAAAATTTAAATTAAACTAATATGATGAAGCTACATATATTAACTTTCACAATATTACTTTTACTAGAATTTATCATCTTAAAATAAAAATATTTAAATTGTTATATTTATTAAATTATGAAGGTGGCAACTTTAGCATCATTTAAAATAAAATAATATAAGTGTCATAATTGCTTGTATAAGACTCCAAATGGTCAAATATTAGACCATTGGATGATTATAGTTTCCATTTACATGACCAATAAGTTTTGGTCAGGGTTTTGTGCCTTTTATGGTCACTATTAGTTTAATAAAAACTATATTCTTGATTTTTCACTAGATAAATAATTTCTGCATCACTATTGTGTCACAATTAATGATAACTATTTAATCCCAAAAAATTCTAAATAAATTCTCATGATGTAGATAATTTTGTTAGATTTCTGGATACTATTTATGTTCGAAGTTTTATGATGTTTATCACTAAGTTAAAATTATTATACTTATAAGATTTAAGAAAGTGACATGTTGTCACTTTCTTTGGTTTTAATAATAATTAAATTATATTCATGGTCAAAAGTCTATAAAATGAATCTAATCCGACACTTAGTTGATATGGGTTTACTTTTAGCCATAAAATAGAATTTTGGCATGTGTTAGGGCAATTTTATAATATTATATTTACCCTTAATTACCCGATTTACCTTTAACTATGGTAAATAAAATTTACCGTAGTTACTATTCATAATTGCCAAAAATAAAAAGTAGCATATTAACATAATTTTGACCCACTGATTCCAAATATGGAATCCATTTTTTAAAATTCAATACACAGAAGTTGCAGAAATTAAATTAAAATTAATCCCATTGTCGAATAAAAACGGGTTTTTGTTTAAAACATTGCAAAAGATTGAATTGATTTAACCTACGAATTCAAGGTAAAATCAATGCCAATGACATAAATTATATTAAATGGTAAAAATATATTCTATTTATACTTTAAAACCATGAAATATAATAATTTAACCACATAAGATATTTTGATGAAAAAAGTTGTTTTTAATTAAAATATAGCGTGTTTTTACTATTCATTAAAATATGAAAGTTATCGGAAAAATATCAAAACTTTATCTAATGTAAATTTTTACATCCTGATTCAAAAGAAGAATTTTATTTTGTCAAATTGAACATATAAACATGTCAAAAACTAGATTTAAAGTGGTTGCGTCATCAAAAGGCGGCAAAACTGCATTTTTTGAAAAATATTTATTTTACCCGAAAAATTTATTTTTTTCTTATACCATGTTATAGAAAATGTGTAAGATGAATGATAATGTTATAAAATTAAAAATTTAGTTAATACTATTCATAATGGCTAGTTCATGACAATATTATAATAATATATCATTGTTTATTAAAACCCGGTATTGCGTACAACACACGCTATCGAGGAAGGTCGCGATTGCGTGTAATGAAAACCAAGTCAGGGTTGCATGTTGTGAAATAATCCTTCGTTATTTCGTATAACAGAATCCAACCACATTTCATTTATACATTTAATATATATATATATATATATACTCAATGTTGCGTAGAATAACTATTATCAAAATTGTGTGTAACGCGGTCCAAGAATAGTGTTACGTATACTGCAAGCTAATACGGTGTTGCATATAGCGCAAGGTAATATTGGAGTAGAATACAACACAAGACATTAATGAAATTAAAATAATATTTTTCATAAAATCTCAGGGTGTTACATTCTACCCCCCTTAAAATGAATTTCTCCCTCGAAATTCGTCGGGGTTATAAATGGTTTACTATTTAAAAGTTTCTTTGATAGAAACCCACATCGTAAAAAGGAATACCAAAACATATCTTTAAAAACTAAAGTATAAAACGTAATGGTTACCCAAGTTAACTAATCACTGGGTATCCACATAGAAGAACATAGGTGAAAATATGGACATGGAAGAGAAATCTAACCGTCATGTTCTGATGGGGAGTGGTAGAGGACATGGCTATGAAAAAGCCAACAATCACAAATTCATAAATTTGTGATGATCTAGGGTACCATCTGATTCATCGGATATAAGATCACTAGGACAACATTTTTGGTTTTCAATATCATATCCCTAAAGTTGAAAATTTTGAATTAGAAGAAATACTTACTTGATTTTGGTACAATCTCACTGTTGTTCCTGCTTTGAACAGTTTCCACTTCATCTCTTAACGAAATGAAGTGTTAAAAGATCATGTGATAGAATGATGGGTCATTCCATCTGTTTCAAACAAAAGGTTAGAAATAGTTATCAAATATTCATAAGTCCGTCTTTTGTGAGGTTAATCGTATACGCTTCCAAAAATGAACTTATACTTCATATATCAAACCTCTTAATAAAATAAAACTAGTTTCTACTAACAAGGGACTTCCTTTAGGCCAGTGGTAGGCGATAAAGGCTAGTCGCACTTCGGTTGTGGGTTCGATTCCCACAGCCTTGTCTGACGCGATGGGCTGTCGCCCGTCCTGCAGGTTGTCCTTTTTCTAAAGCTATATTACTATAACATCCCATCAATAATATCGAAAAACATTTTATCCTAACTTATTTCCAACATATTCCATTCTAATCATTAGGCTTATCTAAAATACTTCGGTCCAAGCTCATAGTATAAAGAAAATGATTACTTGAAATGTCACAGAATAATCACGTGAATTCCATTATTTATCCCCCATATATCATAAGATATATCTTGTTGGTCAAATTACAAACATGTGAATACCTTAATCATGTATTCTCTTGAAGAATGAATACCCATTAAACCTTAGTGAAAACATAAATGCTGTCAAAAGTTAACTCTTTCAACATACCAAAATCCAAAAATTCTATATACTCAATCCATTACATAACCTTCTACTTATATCAGTCATGAGCTCATGAATACTATCAAACATTTAATTTTCTCATTATCCCTTCATTATGCGCATATCATCTACATTCCAAAAATATCTGAATAACCTTTCATGGATACTGGTAACATTAATCATACACTTTCAAAACTCAAGGAAAGACAATAGTGTAACAATCCTTAGATGTCTCTTTATTCCATAGTACCATAAGATTACTTATACAACATTACACATGATAAACATTAATCATTCTACTACATTCTTAAACCATTGACCGAGCTTCAACAATTCTTCACATATCATTTGTAGTCTCTTCATCATCATCCACATAAATTCTACCCATATGACCATCCTGATTCTCTTCATCAGACTTTCCCTTAGGGCATTGGTTTGCATAATGCCTGTAAATTCCACATTTAAAACATTTAACCATTGTTGATGTCGTAGCAATACCATTATCCTCATCCATGGTGTTAACTGAACCTTTTCCTTTGCACTTACTGGCTTTGTGTCCTTCTTTTCCACACCCAAAGCATCTTCCAGTTCCTTTGAAACATTCTCCTTCATGCCTCTTCCCACATGATTTACATAGGGGAAATTGAACTTTCTTTCCTCTATGATCATCATGAAACTCCATCTTTCTCTTATTAGCCGAGTTAGGAAACTTACCAAATTTTACTTTATTGATCATATTATGAGATTGATGATTTGGTATAATAATGATGTTTGGACTTCCAAATCCCATTTCATTTGATTGCTCATGAAGAATATCATTTCATTGTCCATTATATACTCCATTATCGTGAATCATCTTGTTTCCAGCCATTTTCTAAAACCCAAAAAGAATAGTGTGAGAGGAAAAAATCATAATAAAGGGGGAGTAACTTCAATATCTAACATCTCTGGTTTAATCTAATATTGTTACCATAGTTCTAGGACTATATCCTATACGTATACTTATCCTTAGGGACATCCCTAGACATACCTTAGAAATATCTCTAGGGATCTCACTAACATTTTTGCCTCCTAGTTTCCAAAGGTTGACTAATCCTTTCCTCTGATACCAACTTTAGAGACCCGGAGCTTGACGTACATTGACATTACATTACATTTGTGGAATACTTAGTACATAACAAAAACACACACACAAGGATCGTAATAGTTTAGTGTCTTTGGAAACTCGGAATATAATCTTCTAATCCTAGTGAAAGATCTTCAACATCTCCCACAAAGATCTTCCTTTTTTTTAATACCTAAAAAATTTCTTTATATCCTGGGGAAAAGAAAACATAAAAGGGTGAGCTCAAATGCTCAGTAAGGGTAAACAAAAGAAATATCAATCACATCATATACATAAGCCCATAACTTTTGGAAATCTTAACCTCTAAAAGAGATCATAATTTCATAACCTGGGATAACTCATGGCAGTGAAATGTAATCACAATAATCATAACTTAAAACATTAAACATTGTGTCATACACACATAATCATAGAGAATCATTTCTTATTAGTCAAGACTCATTGCCAAGTCTATCTTAGTGTACAAAGTCCCTTCTGAACCGAGTCACCCTCGTTTCAGTCCTGTTTCATTGAACCGGTATAACCTTCCATTCCATCCATGTCTATCTCATGAGATATAAAATCTTTACTCAATGCATTGGATGGAGATATAGGTCCCACCCATCTCATAATGATACCATTCTTATGTGTGCCACAAAATCATAAATCATACATCATTGCATAACCCATGTAATAAAAATGGGATTCTTAAACAACATGACATCATAAAACCATTCATATAAGATAAAGGAATTCATAAAAATAATTCCATCACAACATAGTCAAATCAATGTAAAAATATGGATAGAAACAGAACCCTTTATTATCTTATATGGAAAATAATTTTGATAAAACACTTGAAATGAATTCTTGAGGAAAATATCCTTTCTTCTTCAAAATCAATTTCTTTTCACAAAACATCAAGAAATTTTAAAAGAAAGATATTTTATTAAAAATAGTCATTAAATATTTTGGAGGAAGCTTCATGAAAATAAGGATTTATAAAACCGTAAAAATCCATTCGTGCCGTATAAGTTAAAAAAACATTCTTCGTACTTTTGTCGAAAAAGTCAAAAAGTACCTCGCACGAAAAAGGACAAAAGATTCCTTTCATATCTTTTACTAAAAACTCGCCAAAGGGTAAAATTGGATTTAAACAATTGTAGTTGGATGGAAATAATATTACATATTGAGGAAACATGGATGTGGATGATAAAATACACCCCAGTAAATGCCAAAGTATAAGCAATCTCGGATAAAAATGAGATTGTGATATTTCCCTTACCTTAGGTCTGATTTGCTTCGTAAGTGTCCGAAACTCCTGTATAATGATTTAAATAATGCCATTGACTTATTACAGAATCATATTAATTTTTATTATATCATATATGGTTCACTTATGACTTTATATTACCCGTTTTTTTGTAAATTCATGTTAAAGTAGCGTTTTGGGTAAAATCGTCTCATTTGTCGTTCGTGTTTTAACTTGTAATTATTCATATGATTACTTAGATCATTATTACTTAATTATAGAATATAAAACATGATTTATATATAATATATATTCATAATATACATATATATAATGGATCGATAAATGTAAAGAAATATACCGTTCATGGAGACGGTAGGCCGTACGTACACATGAACGCTGTTCTCGTTTCCTTATTGAATTGAGTGAAATTAAGTAGATGAAATAAATATATATACACATAAATATAGTAGCTTTATAATGTCATATATTTCATTATTATTTCTAATATATACTTTATAATCATTCTTAAATGGTTAACATGGAGAATGAATCTCATCGCGTCGTGGAGACGGTAGTCCGTACGTACGCACGAGCGATGATATCATTTCCATAATTATTGAATTGAATTGGAGTGGATGATACAATATATCAGAATAATTATGATGATATTATAACTATGTATAGTTATTCTTTACATCATAATACCCATCCATGTAAGGTGTTGGTGGAAAAACAGATTACACCACGGCGTGGAGACGGTATTCCGTACGTACGCACGCGCAGTGATTTCATTTTCCGTAGGATGGATAGATGGTGAAATAGGATTGTTTCATACTTATAATAACATATCAGTATATGAGTTATACTTATGTTATTAATTCATAATGAAACAACCTAAGAAGAATAAGTGGAAGAAGAAATAAAGGTGAAAGAATCGGTAACGGAAAGTACCTCTTCTTTGAAGCGCCTTTTTGAGACCTCCTCTTAGGGCACTAAAATTGGTCTTTGAGGAATACCAGAACCTCTAGGATGTTTCAAGGGAAGTGGAGAAGATAATTTGGCAGGGTTTGGCCGAGCTTGAAGGCTCAATGTTGTGTGAGGAAGAGAGGGAGGAGGTTCCCTTTTATAAGGGAGGAGAGGGGCACCTTTGGAATTATTAAAAATATTAATTTATAATAAATCTAACCCCACTTAAAAACCGCCAAAAATGACACATATTCGAAGATTAGATGAGATAGGGTTGTAATATCATCAAAAAATCAAATTTAGACATGTTTGAATCTTATTTTAAACCTTATTATTTTGATTTATCCTTATTGAATCTATTTAATTTTATTTCTGGTAATAAAATTCTAGATTTTATATTATAACAAATAATTACTTATTTGTTGGGAATTTTCCATAATTTCTTACTTTATAACATTATAGACCATATAAATTTAAATTTATAATTTTTAAATATTTTTGTGATTTTTAAACAATTTTATAATATGTTATTTTTATAAAATAACAATAGTGTCAATTTTGACACTATTCATTTATCTGAATTTAAATAAAATATATAAAGACGATATTTTCATACTAAAAGCTTTAATATATTAATAAAAGGTCATATCTATCTATAAATTTTGTGGATCACATTAAATAGTTCATATAATATTTATTTTTATATTTGTAATACCATTTATTTGGTTTATCTCTTAATAAAATAATTACTACATCATTTTTGTATAATTATTTAATATACTTATTTGTTGCATAAAAATTTAAAATAAAATCCTTTGATGAAGATAAATATATTAAATTTCACAATAATACTTTTACTTGAATTTATCATCTTAAAATAACAATATTTAAATTGTTATATATATTAAATTATGAAGGTGACAACTTTGGCATCATTTAAAATAAAATAATATAAGTGTCATAATTGCTTGTATAAGACTCCAAATGGTCAAATATTAGACCATTGGATGATTATAGTTTCCATTTACATGACCAATAAGTTTTGGTCAGGGTTTTGTGCCTTTTATGGTCACTATTAGTTTAATAAAAACTATATTCTTGATTTTTCACTAGATAAAAAATTTCTGCATCACTATTGTGTCACAATTAATGATAACTATTTAATCCCAAAAAATTATAAATAAATTCTCATGATCTAGATAATTTTGTTAGATTTCTGGATACTATTTATGTTCGAAGTTTTATGATGTTTATCACTAAGTTAAAATTATTATACTTATAAGATTTAAGAAAGTGACATGTTGTCACTTTCTTTGGTTTTAATAATAATAAAATTATTTTCATGGTCAAAAGTCCATAAAATGAATCTAATCCGACCCTTAGTTGATATGGGTTTACTTGTAGCCATAAAATAGAATTTTGGCATGTGTTAGGGTAATTTTATAATATTATATTTACCCTTAATTACCCGATTTACCTTTAACTATGGTAAATAAAATTTACCGTAGTTACTATTCATAATTTCCAAAAATAAAAAGTAGCCTATTAACATAATTTGGACCCACTGATTCCAAATATAGAATCCATTTTTTAAAATTCAATACACAGAAGTTTCAGAAATTAAATTAAATTTAATCCCATTGTCGAATAAAAATGGGTTTTTGTTTAAAACATTGCAAAAGATTGAATTGATTTAACCTACGAATTCAAGGTAAAATAAATGCTAATGACATACATTATATTAAATGGTAAAAATATATTCTATTTATACTTTAAAACCATTCAATATTATAATTTAACCACATAATATATTATGATGAAAAAAGTTGTTTTTAATTAAAATATAGCGTGTTTTAACTATTCATTAAAATATGAAAGTTATCGGAAAAATATCAAAACTTTATCTAATGTAAATTTTTACATCGTGATTCAAAAGAAGAATTTTATTTTGTCAAATTGAACATATAAACATGTCAAAAACTAGATTTAAAGTGGGTGCACCATCAAAAGGTGGCAAAACTGCATTTTTTGAAAAATATTTATTTTACCCGAAAATTTTATTTTGTTCTTATACCATGTTCTAGAAAATGTGTAAGATGAATGATAATGTTATAAAATTCAAAATTTAGTTAATACTATTCATAACGGCTAGTTCATGACAATATTATAATAATATATCATTGTTTATTAAAACCCGGTATTGCGTACAACACACGCTATCGAGGAAGGTCGCGATTGCGTGTAATGCAAACCAAGTCAGGGTTGCGTGTTGTGAAAGAATCCTTCGTTGTTTCGTATAACAGAATCCAACCACATTTCATTTATACATTTAATATATATATATATATATATATATATATACTCAATGTTGCGTAGAATAACTATTATCAAAATTGTGTGTAACACGGTCCAAGAATAGTGTTACGTATACTGCAAGCTAATACAGTGTTGCGTATAGCGCAAGGTAATATTGGAGTAGAATACAACACAAGACATTAATGAAATTAAAATTATATTTTTCATAAAATCTTGGGGTGTTACATTCTACCCCCCTTAAAATGAATTTCGCCCTCGAAATTCATCAGGGTTATAAATGGTTTACTATTTGAAAGTATCTTTGATAGAAACCCACATCGTAAAAAGGAATACCAAAACTTATCTTTAAAAACTAAAGTATAAAACGTAATGGTTACCCAAGTTAACTAATCACTAGGTATCCACATAGGAGAACATAGGTGAAAATATGGACATGGAAGAGAAATCTAACCGTCATGTTCTGATGGAGAGTGGTAGAGGACATGGCTATGAAAAAGCCAACAATCAGAAAGCAATAAATTTGTGATGATCTAGGGTACCATTTGATTCATCGGATATAAGATCACTAGGACAACATTTTTGGTTTTCAATATCATTTCCCTAAAGTTGAAAATTTTGAATTAGAAGAAATACTTACTTGATTTTGGTACAATCTCACTGTTGTTCCTGCTTTGAACAGTTTCCACTTCATCTCTTAACGAAATGAAGTGTTAAAAGATCATGTGATAGAATGATGGGTCATTCCATCTGTTTCAAACAAAAGGTTAGCAATAGTTATCAAATATTCATAAGTCCGTCTTTTGTGAGGTTAATCCTATATGCTTCCAAAAATGAACTTATACTTCATATATCATGCCTCTTAATAAAATAAAACTAGTTTCTACTAACAAGGGACTTCTTTTAGGCCAGTGGTAGGCGATAAAGGCCAGTCGCACTTCGGTTGTGGGTTCGATTCCCACAGCCTTGTCTGACGCGATGGGCTGTCGCCCGTCCTGCAGGTTGTCCTTTTTCTAAAGCTATATTACTATAACATCCCATCAATAATATCGAAAAATGTTTTATCCTAACTTATGTCCAACATAATCCATTCTAATCTTTAGGCTTACCTAAAATACTTCGATCCAAGCACATAGTATATAGAAAATGATTACTTGAAATGTCACAGAATAATCACGTGAATGCCATCATTTATCCCCCATATATCATAAGATATATCTTGTTGGTCAAATTACAAACATGTGAATACCTTAATCATGTATTCTCTTGAAGAATGAATACCCATTAAACCTTAGTGAAAACATAAATGCTGTAAAAAGTTAACTCTTTCAACATACCAAAATCCAAAAATTCTATATACTCAATCCATTACATAACCTTCTCCTTATATCAGTCATGAGCTCATGAATACTATCAAACATTTAATTTTCTCCTTATCCCTTCATTATGCGCATATCATCTACATTCCAAAAATATCTGAATAACCTTTCATGGATACTGGTTACATTAATCATACACTTTCCAAACTCAAGGAAAGTCAATAGTGTAACAATCCTTAGATGTCTCTTTATTCCATAGTACCATAAGATTACTTATACAACATTACACATGATAAACTTGTAATCATTCTACTACATTCTTAAACCATTGACCGAGCTTCAACAATTCTTCACATATCATTTGTAGTCTCTTCATCATCATCCACATAAATACTACCCATACGACCATCCTGATTCTCTTCATCAGACTTTCCCTTAGGGCATTGGTTTGCATAATTCCTGTACATTCCACATTTAAAACATTTAACCTTTGTTGATGTCGTAGCAATACCATTATCCTCATCCCTGGTGTTAACTGAACCTTTTCCTTTGCACTTATTGGATTTGTGTCCTCATTTTTCACACCCAAAGCATCTTCCAGTTCCTTTGAAACATTTTCCTTGATGCCTCTTCCCACATGATTTACATAGGGAAAATTGAACATTCTTTCCTCTATGATCATCATGAAACTCGATCTTTCTCTTATTAGCCGAGTTAGGAAACTTACCAAATTTTACTATATTGATCATATTATGAGATTGATGATTTGGTATAATAATGATGTTTGGACTTCCAAATCCCATTTCATTTGATTTCTCATGAAGAATATCATTCCATTGTCCATCATATCCTCCATTATCGTGAGTCATCTTGTTTCCATCCATTTTCTAAAACCCAAAAAGTATAGTGTGAGAGGCAAAAATCATAACAAAGCGGGAGTAACTTCAATATCTAACATCTTTGGTTTAATCTAATATCGTTACCATAGTTCTAGGACTATATCCTATACGTATACTTATCCTTAGGGACATCCCTAGACATACCTTAGAAATATCTCTAGGGATCTCACTAACGTTTTCGCATCCTAGTTTCCAAAGGTTGACTAAACCTTTCCTCTGATACCAACTGTAGAGACCCAGAGCTTGACGTACATTGACATTACATTACATTTGCAGAATACTTAGTACATAACAAAAACACACACACAAGGATCATAATAGTTTAGTGTCTTTGGAAACTCAGAATATAATCTTCTAATCCTGGTGAAAGATCTTCAACATCTCCCATAAAGATCTTCCTTTTTTTAATACCTAAAACCTTTATTTATATCCTGGGGAAAAGAAAACATAAAAGGGTGAGCTCAAATGCTCTGTAAGGGTAAACAAAAGAAATATCAATCACATCATATACATAAGCACATAACTTTTGGAAATCTTAACCTGTAAAAGAGATCATAATTTCATAACCTGGGATAACTCATGGCAGTGAAATGTAATCACAATAATCATAACTTAAAACATTAAACTTTGTGTCATACACACATAATCATAGAGAATCATTTCTTATTAGTCAAGACTCATTGCCAAGACTATCTTAGTGGACAAAGTCCCTTTCTGAACCGAGTCACCCTCGTTTCAGTCCTATTTCACTGAACCGGTATAACCTACCATTCCATCCATGTCTATCTCATGAGATATAAAATCTTTACCCAATGCATTAGAGGGAGATATAGGTCCCACCCATCTCATAATTATACCATTCTTATGTGTGCCACAAAATCATAAATCCTACATCATTGCATAACCCATGTAATAAAAATGGGATTCTTAAACAACATGACATCATAAAACCATTCATATAAGATAAAGGAATTCATAAACATAATTAAATCACAACATAGCCAAATCAATGTAAAAATATGGATAGAAACAGAACCCTTTATTATCTTATATGGAAAATAATTTTGATAAAACACTTGAAATGAATTCTTGAGGAAAATATCCTTTCTTCTTCAAAATCAATTTCTTTTTACAAAACATCATGCAATTTTAAAAGAAAGATATTTTATTGAAAATAGTCATGAAATATTTTGGAGGAAGCTTCATGAAAATAAGGCTTTATAAAACCGTAAAAATCCATTCGTGCCGTATAAGTTAAAAAAACATTCTTCGTACTTTTGTCGAAAAAGTCAAAAAGTACCTCGTACGAAAAAGGACAAAAGATTCCTTTCATATCTTTTACTAAAAACTCACCAAAGGGTAAAATTGGATTTAAAAAATTGTAGTTGTATGGAAATAATATTACATATTGAGGAAACATGGATGTGGATGATAAAATACACCCCAGTAAATACCAAAGTATAAGCAATCTTGGATAAAAATGAGATTGTGATATTTCCCTTACCTTAGGTCCGATTTGCTTCGTAAGTGTCCGAACCTCCTGTATAATGATTTAAATAATGTCATTGACTTATTAAAGAATCATATTAATTTTTATTATATCATATATGGTTCACTTATGACTTTATATTACCCGTTTTTTTGTAAATTCATGTTAAAGTAGCGTTTTGTGTAAAATCGTATCATTTGTCGTTCGTGTTTTAACTTGTAATTATTCATATGATTACTTAGATCATTATTACTGAATTATAGAATATAAAACATTATTTATATATAATATATATTCATAATATACATATATATAATGGATCGATAAATGGAAAGAAATACACCGTTCATGTAGACGGTAGGCCGTACGTACACATGAACGCTGTTTTCGTTTCCTTATTGAATTGAGTGGAATTAAGTAGATGAAATACATATATAGACACATAAATCCAGTAGCTTTATAATGTCATATATTTCATTATTATTTCTTATATATACTTTATAATCATTTTTAAATGGTTAACATGGAGAATGAATCTCATCGCGTCTTGGAGACGGTAGTTCGTACGTACACACGAGCGATGATATCATTTCCATAATTATTGAATTGAATTGGAGTGGATGATAAAATATATCAGAATAATTATGATGTTATAATAACTATGTATAGTTATTATTTACACCATAATACCCATCCATGTAAGGTGTTGGTGGAAAAACAGATTACACCACGGCGTGGAGACAGTATTCCATAGGTACGCACGCGCGGTGATTTCGTTTTCCGTAGGATTGATAGATGGTGAAATAGGATTTTTTCATACTTATAATAACATATAAGTATATGAGTTATACTGATGTTATTACTTCATAATGAAACAACCTAATAAGAAGAAGTGGAAGAAGAAATAAAGGTGAAAGAATCGGTAATGGAAATTACCTCTTCCTTGAAGCGCCTTTTTGAGACCTCCTCTTAGGGCACTAAAATTGGTCTTTGAGGAAGACCAGAACCTCTAGGATGATTCTAGGAAAGTGGAGAAGAGAATTGGGCAGGGGTTGGCCGAGCTTGAAGGCTCAATGTTGTGTGAGGAAGAGAGGGAGGAGGTTCCCTTTTATAAGGGAGGAGAGGGGCACCTTTGGAATTCTTAAAAATATTAATTTATAATAAATCTAACCCCACTTAAAAACCTCCAAAAATGACTCATATTCGAATATTAGATGAGCTAGGGTTGTAATCTCATCAACCAATAAAATTTAGACATGTTTGGATCTTATTTTAAACCTTATCATTTTGATTTATCCTCATTTAATCTATTTAAGTTTATTTGTGGTAATATAATTAGAGATTTTATATTATAACAAATAATTACTTATTTGTTGTGAATTTTACATAATTACTTAATTTATAACATTATAGACCATATAAATATAAATTTATAATTTTTAAATATTTTTGTTATTTTTAAACAATTTTATAATATGATATTTTAATAAAATAACAATAGTGTCAATTTTGAAACTATTCATTTATTTGAATTTAAATAAAATATATACAGAAGATATTTTCAAAATAAAAGCTTTAATATATTAATAAAATGACATGTGTATCTATAAAAGTAGTGGATCACATTAAATAGTTCATATAATATTTATTTTATTATTTTTAATACCATTTATTTGGTTTATCTCTAAATAAAATAATTACTATATAATTTTTGTATAATTATTTAATATACTTATTTTTCCATAAAAATTTAAAATAAAATCCTATGATGAAGATAAATATATTAACTTTCACAATAATACTTTTACTCGAATTTATCATCTTAAAATAACAATATTTAAATTGTTATATTTATTAAATTATGAATGTGACAACTTTGGCATCATTTAAAATAAAATAATATAAGTGTCATAATTGCTTGTATAAGACTCCAAATGGTCAAATATTCTACCATTGGATGATTATAGTTTCCATTTACATGACCAA
Organism: Viscum album; assembly: GCA_963277665.1. NCBI lineage: Eukaryota > Viridiplantae > Streptophyta > Magnoliopsida > Santalales > Viscaceae > Viscum > Viscum album. Next base: position 2,019,725,198 of record OY728138.1, read on the forward strand.
TAAGTTTTGGTCAGGGTTTTGTGCCTTTTATGGTCACTATTAGTTTAATAAAAACTATATTCTTGATTTTTCACTAGATAAATAATTTCTGTATCACTATTGTGTCACAATTAATGATAACTATTTAATCCCAAAAAATTCTAAATAAATTCTCATGATGTAGATAATTTTGATATCTTTCTGGATACTATTTACGTTCGAAGTTTTATGATGTTTATCACTAAGTTAAAATTATTATACTTATAAGATTTAAGAAAGTAACATGTTATCACTTTCTTTGGTTTTAATGATAATTAAATTATTTTCATGGTCAAAAGTCCATAAAATGAATCTAATCTGACCCTTAGTTGATATGGGTTTACTTTTATCCATAAAATAGAATTTTGGAATGTGTTAGGGTAATTTTATAATATTATATTTACCCTTAATTACCCGATTTACCTTTAAATATGGTAAATAAAATTTACCATAGCTACTATTCATAATTCCCAAAAATAAAATGTAGCCTATTAACATAATTTGGACCCACTGATTCCAAATATGGAATTAATTTTTTAAAATTTAATACACAGAAGTTGCAGAAATTAAATTAAAATTAATCCCGTTGTCGAATAAAAACGGGTTTTTGTTTAAAACACTGCAAAAGATTGAATTGATTTAACCTACGAATTCAAGGTAAAATCAATGCTAATGACATACATTATATTAAATGGTAAAAATATATTCTATTTATACTTTAAAACCACTCAATATTATAATTTAACCAAATAAGATATTACGATGAAAAAAGTTGTTTTTAATTTAAATATAGCATGTTTTTACTATTCATTAAAATATGAAAGTTATCGGAAAAATATCAAAACATTATCTAATGTAAATTTTTACATCCTGATTCAAAAGAAGAATTTTATTTTGTAAAATTGAACATATAAACATGTCAAAAACTATATTTAAAGTGGGTGCGCCATCAAAAGGCGGCAAAACTGCATTTTTTGAAAAATATTTATTTTACCCGAAAAATTTATTTTGTTCTTATACCATGTTCTAGAAAATGTGTAAGATGAATGATAATGTTATAAAATTAAAAATTTAGTTAATACTATTTATAACGGCTAGTTCATGAAAATATTATAATAATATATCATTGTTTATTAAAACCTGGTATTGCTTACAACACACGCTATCGAGGAAGGTCGCGATTGCGTGTAATGCAAACCAAGTCAGGGTTGTGTGTTGTGAAAGAATCCTTCGTTGTTTCGTATAAAAGAATCCAACCACATTTCATTTATACATTTAATATATATATATATACTCAATGTTGCGTACAATAACTATTATCAAAATTGTGTGTAACACGGTCAAAGAATAGTGTTACGTATACTGCAAGCTAATACGGTGTTGCGTATAGCGCAAGGTAATTTTGGAGTAGAATACAACACAAGACATTAATGAAATTAAAATAATATTTTTCATAAAATCTCGAGGTGTTACAGGGATGGCATTGTAAATCTCCCGTATTCTAACTCGAAAAAAGGGGTATTCCATTATGTGATGGGCGATGGTGATGATTGTTTCATCTTAATTTGGACTAGCTAATGTTTTAGCATCATTTTTGAATGCATCTGCTAGATAATTTTATTGATCGTGGGATGGGAGGAAAAATTAATTCTAAGGAGAACTCTAACATCATCCCTTAGACAATGAAAAATGAATGGATCAAATCTTCATTTTTGATGGTGTAATCCCCATTTATTCATTTAATTACTACCTAAAAAAAACTTTTTCCCTCTATGTTATTTAGTAGTATTTGGAGCTCTAATTCCAGACCCACAATGAGAGCTTGATATTCTTCTTTTTTGTTGGTATGACTATTTGATAATAGAAAGGAGTATGGTAGGACTAGAATTTTAAGGGAAACGAGAATGACCCCTAAACCAGCATTGTTGAGCTTAAGTTCTTCCATTCTTTTACTCAGTGGACTCTTTTATGTTTCATCCAAATACATTTCCCATGTTTGGGGGTATGTACTAAATAGAGAATACTTCTTCATCTAGAAATTCATTATTTCATAATGACACATTTACAGATGGGTGTTCTAGTATTAAATCTACCAAGTTATATCCTCCAACTACATTATGAGCATCAAAATATATACCAAACTAATATAGGAAAACAACCCACCATGCTCGTTTCCTTGTTAGCATTGGATGAATGAGGATGTTTCTAAGTGCGTTATTTATTGAGACCAGTTGGACCTCATGGTGATCCCAATTGTGCCTTGGATTTTTAGCAAAGAGGCAAAAACCATAAATTTTTTGTAAAAATCTAATTATTCAGTCTCTATGTGGAGAAATGTTCGACTAAGATAATAAATATTTTTTTCATTCCTAGCAGCATTCATGTTTCACATCAAGATTTTTTGAATTATTATTTATCAAGTTAATTAATCTCATTGATATTTTTCATTAAACGTGACACTGTAAATAGTTATTTGTATATATATATTTAAACAATAATTGAATCATTACTTTCACACGAAACCTACATGGTTTGTGCTACATCGAATACTAATATGTCTTGTGTTACACACAATAATGACCTCCCTTACGCTACCCACGACACTAACATGGCGTACATTAAAAACAACACCATATTTTAGTGATGCATCATTTTATTATTTTTTTAAATGATATAATTATAAACATTAATTTTAAAATAGTTATATTAATTCTAATAAACAATTTTCAAATATTTTTTATAATCGATTTTTAGAAATAAATTATATTGATAATGAAAGAATTAATTTTTGGTAATGTCTTTATAGGTTAAAAAATACTATGATCTACACTTCATTTACTTCTATGAAATATAATAAAAATAATTTTAGACACATAGATAAATCAAATTTGATAAAATAAACTATTTTTTGGAGTTAAGAATACTGAATTTTCTTAGGGGGATTTTTTATTTTTTTGAGAATCCTCATTTGTTAATGAACAGTGAAAACCACTAATTTTTAGTAATTTTTTTCATTTATGTAATTATTAATGATAAATTATATGTTAATTTTTAATGCTCACATTATATCAATTATAAATATATTAATAAAACTCAGGTAATTAGAATCAATTTCACTTTTAAATTTATTATAAAAACATAAGAAACATTTTAACTTCTTTATAACTTTAAAACCCGTAATTTCATCGAATCATTGGAATAAGCATTGATCGTAATTTTGACACTTTTTTTTAATTTAATTTCAAAAAACTTAAATAAAAGATTTTAATCAATATAGTAGTTAGATTTTAATTTGGCTTACATAATTTTTTACCACAAATATTTGTAAAAGTGACTAGAATTAATCACAATGATTAAGTCTAAATTAAGATTATTTAAGGACTAAACCTCAATCTTAATGGGAAAATAGATGTAGAAACTTTTCCAAAACCCAGTTTCTATCCATATTTTCTTCTACATATTCCTTTTATGATTTCATTTGGGTTGGTATGACATTTTTTAGGTAATAACATAAGTACACCTAAATGGTTTTGAAAAAATTTCATATGAGTAATTTTCCTTCAATATACAAGACCACCACCTATATATATTATTAAAACCTCTAAAAAAATTAGGATTGAATAATATCATACAAATATAAATCCCAAAAAACAATATCATCCACCATGGAGCATCCATTTGGGAATACATTGTAACATCCCTGACTTAGGTGACACTAAATTAGTGCCCTGAGCAGAGTCGTCACACGACCTCAATCACACCTCCCCATATTCTAGAGGTTACCAACTAGTATCAAGGGTATAATAGGTTATGTTAGGAGACTATAAAATCTTTAACAGGGTAATATATCAAGGAACATAATATAAATAGCAGAATAAGAGAAAATGAAAAATAACATGTATAAATTACCAACCCCCAACTAGGAACAAACCATAACCAAAAATAAATATTCCATGCCATGATATAGTGCGATGTGAAAAAATAAAACATAATGTAAAATAGAAAAATCCCAAAAAAGGACCTAGATCCAAGTCTCTAACCTCATCTGTTCACATAGCGAACACGACTCACATCTCAAGAACTTTTCCCTTGCCTCTTTTATAACCAACAACAACCATGAAATGTACCCGGGTACCCAAAAACGGCCTGGGAGGGGTGCCAATACAACTCAGTAGGCTACCACCAATAGTGTATCCAAAATAAGATGTTATTTAGATAGTTTATTCAAGTGATAAATAAGGTCATGTAAAGTAGAGGAGTTTAATAATCCAATCTAGATTATATCACATTAAGTTATGATATCCCTAACTCCAAGAACACTACTATATCAGGGTTTTGTTCACCCCTTTAATGTGTTTAATGGATTAGGCATTATCATTTTTCTTATGGAATATAGGATTAAATCCAGTCCTATCTATGTAGTTATCACATCACTAAAAAATATCCTAACCTCAAAGCCATAGTCTGGGTGGAATGAAACTATGAGGGGAATAGAAATTTGTCCCTTTCCCTAACTTGTGCATTTAGAGGGCGATACATAGAGCCTCAGTAAATTTTGACCCATGGGAATAGAAACTCATGTCTATACCCCATTAGACTAAGCCATGTGCACATTCTTATTTATCATCATCTATAAAAACCCATATTACAACCATGCGTAGACAATATCATAATAAACATCACAAAATATTCCATAAATGAAAATTCAACATTATTCCACATTCCATTAAGACACTCATAATTTATAACAGATAACCATTTAACCCCAATTACCATTCCCCATTACCATCTCTCTAATCATATTCCTGTGTAACATAATTCCTTATCATATTCCCATTATTCCTATTTTACCCATTTGCATGCCAAACAATCAATCCCTTTTCGTTTAGCCACAATAAGCACAAATAACAACAATCCATTCTAACTAATTAAATAAACCAAATAACATATTCACTATGTCAATACATCATCATGGGTCTATTTGGATCCTTATATTTCTGTTATCCCATTGTGAATTGTCAGCAAACCCCATGGGTTTCCCTGAAAAAATAGCCACGACATACTCAATAAATCCCATAGGGAGTATGAGGGGTTTATTTGAGTATTTAGAAATTAAATATGCCATGTATTACCAATGACAACTTTAACACATCACTATGATAACAATAATAAAACCATACATGGAAAATTTAAAATATAAACTATGGGATATAATTTGTAGACCACACACGTCCAATCTATTGGTGAACACACCCTTAATCGATTCCTTATTTCCTGATATAACCCCACAATAATGATTCACTATAAATATCACATAAAAAAGGGTTTTAGATATTTATAAATAAAAAAGGGAAAGATTGAAACAAAAACCAAGAAAAAGAAGAAACAAGAAGATGATAATAACCTTAAACTTCAATCCGCTGACAACACTCCAAACATCCAATGATTGAAGAAGAATCACCTATTGGAAGATCATGGAATCATGTCTAATTTCTAGGGTTCAAGGGAGTAGAAATGGAGGAAATACTGAGTGGAAAATAAAAAGAACATAATTGCTTTTTGGTATATTTATCATTGTTAATGGTCCATACAGTTTTCCAACCCGTGTGCCAACCATGCGGATGCTACTATCCAAAAATAACCCATTTTCATAGTTACATATACTATCCTTCATGGTTATCACTAGCCATGCACAAAACATGAAATAGCATGGAAAGTCATTTTCGTCCCATTTTCATGTCTCCTTCCACCACAACACCCACGAGCCTCCTCATGATCTTCAGCGAACACTTCTCGGGCCAATAAAATAGACATAAACTGAAACATAAACAAAAACATACGTTAATAAAATCATGGATCTTACATCCTCCTGACCATAGGATGACTCATCCTTGGGACACTCTTCCCGAGCATCATTGAACATTAGAAGAAAAGATATTAGGCTAATGGACCCACATATCTGATTCTCACTCCTATGATTCTTCCTAAATGTTTTGATACTTCCATAGAACATCAACAAAAGGTAAAACCTTTCCCCTAAAAACAATCTCACTATGATCCAAAATAGGAACTGAATGCTCCCCAATGGATGCGTCAGGATAAAGATCTACATCATCAATGTTTAACACATTAGATAGATTAGTATGATAATACCGATGTTCTGTAACATGAAAAACAACAGGTATAGCAATGTACCATTGTGGAAGAGGTAATTGATGGGCCACATGTCTGATCCTCTCTACAATCTTGAATAGCCCATCATACCTAGGTGCCAACATGCCCTATTTCCGAATTCAATGATGACCCAACCTTGGTGACAGTTGAAGAAACACACTATCACCAACATTGAACTCATGGGGTCGATGATGTCGATCTACATATGACAAGTGTCTTCTATGAGCCATTTTCATATGCTTTTGAATCAATTAATCCTTATCGAACATCTCCTGTATAAAACTAGGTCATAACAGCTTATAATCTCTGTTCCCCAACCAATACCATGGAATGGTGTCCTTAGAGAGCTGCAAAAGGAGTCATCTGAATTATGGCCTAAAACCTATTGTTATTAGATAAATCAATGATAAACAATTTCCTTTCCCATGAACCACTGAAATCCAGCACACAAGATCTCAAAATGACCTCCAATACATAGAATGTATGTTATGACTTACCATCAGTATATGGTTGATAATCCATACTCAAAAACACTTAGGTACCAAATTCATTTTGAAATCCATAACAAAAATGCATAGTGAAACGTGTATCATGATCTGAAACTATGGATCTCATCACACCATTCAATCTCACAATCTCTCTAATTTTTTAATCAACCAACTGGTCTACTATATAAGTCTCCTAGATTGGAAATAAATGCTCTAATTCTGCCAATTGGTCCAGAATTACCCAGATTGCATCATTCTTTTTTAGGCATCCTCAGAAGTAGAACTATGATGTCAGTCATTATGTCTTTCCTCTTCCACTTTGGAATGAAAAATTACGACAACATCCCACCCGTATGCTGTTGTTCGGCCTTCAACTTCTTATATGTAAGGCATCATTCCACAAAACGCACAACATATTTCTTCATTCTCGACGACCAATACTCCCTATAGAGATCACGATACATCTTTGTCAATCCAAGATGCATTTACTGCATGGATGTGTGGAAATCATGCTTTAACTCTTTCCATACACATGTCAGAACTACAACATGGCCATGAACATAATAAACACCATCGAAACCAAAAACCCAACTATAAGGTCACTCGCCATCTTTAATACTTTTGTTCATAGACAAACACTCGCATATACACTAGCTAAATCTCCTTGACCTGACTAAAAAGCACATAATCAACTGCTATGGAACAGAGGGGTACACCCGCATTCCCATACTGTACCTCAAAATGCATCTCATAAAATAGGGCCATAATCTTCAACTTTAAACTAGATTCATGAACCACTCGATTATTATTCATCCAGCTCAGAGCATCAACCACAATATTTCATTTAGCTTTTGTATATACCAACTCAAAATCGATGGATTGTAGGTACTCAACCAAACTCCACTTTCAATGACTCAAATCCCATTGTGAGAAGATTTATTTGACACATTTATGGTCAGTAGACACCATTAAGTGTTCTAAAAACATGTAATGCCTCCAAACATTCAAATAATGAACCAAAAAAGCTATATCAAGGTCATGAGTAGCGTATTTTATTTCATGTCAAATCAAATTTATCAACAGGTAAGCTATATCCCAATCATCCTACATTACCAACGCCCCAAGTCTAACACTGGACGCATCACATAACAATGTGTCCATATTACCTGATTTGAGTAAGATCAAATTTTGTGTGTTAGCCAACCATTTGGTCATCTCTAGAAAATTATTCTCACTAGACTATAACAATTCAAACTTAACCCCCTTCATTGTTATTCCTTTGAGCAGTGCTTTCAAACAATAGAAATCATTGATGAACCTCTACTAATAACTGGAAAAAACAAAAAATATCTAAAACTAAAATATGATATTTGGATACTCCCATGAAAACACAACCTAATCGTTCTTTTAATTCACAAACACACCTAACTCAAAAATTATATATCCCAAGAATTGCACCTAAATAATCCCAAAATGATATTTTGATATCTTGGAATAAAGTCTATGCTCTATTTGTGTACTAAGGATGACGTCGAGGTGTTTGTAATGATCTTCATGGGTTATGGAGTTCACCAAGATGCCATCAACTATGAAAACCACAAAATGAACTTGGTATGGGTGAATTATCTTGTTCATCAAATACATGAATATAATCGGTGAATTGGTGAACGCATAAAACACCACCAATAATTCCAAAAAACCGTACCTTCTTCAAAAATCTATTTAGGGAACATAAGAGGGTCTCACCCTTAACTGATGGTATCTTAATATAAAATCGATCTTGGTAAAAACGGATGTACCTTTATTATGGTCAAATAGGTCATCAATTCTAGGAAGGGGGTATCGATTCTTGACCATCATATGGTTTAGCTTCCTGTAATCGACACATAGCTAGAGTGATCCACCAGCCTTCTCAGAAAATTACACATGACATACCAAGTGTGCTATACTAAGATAAATAATCCAATTATGCTGAAACTCCAAAAGTTGAACCTTCAATTATAGAAGCTCTCCTGGAACAATTCGATATAGTTTAATGGAAATTGGATCTACTCCCGAAAAAAACTCAATTGTAAACACGAAATCCCTCTCAGGTGGTAGTCCTAAGAAGTCCTTAGGAAAATGAATCAAGAAATCGATTAACAATATGATATAAGACTAGATTCTCTTTCTCCCCATCATCTATCATACGGTATGCTACTTGGGCTGTGAGTTCCCCCAACTATTGGCCAAGCAGCCCTGCGTGGCCCGACCGAGTATCCAACTCACCACATAGGACATAAGTGTCTTTATCAAGAGATGAAAACATTAACTAATGTTAGTAGCATTGGAAATGTGATTTATAAAACACCAACAAGTACATACCCATCATTAGGTAAAAAACTAACATCTCAAGAACAAACCGTTCCACCAAAGATTATATCCTCAAACCTATAGTGCAAAACCCTTACTTTGTCTGATTTTCAGGACACATAACCCCAATAGAGTATCATGTGAATTTTCCCCCCAATCACACTACATGGTTAAGCCCAAAAAAATATGATCTAAGAAGAAATAAAATAATGGGTAGCTGATTTATCAAAAAAAGAACTAGTGAGTGAAGACTCTACATGAATTGTGCCTCGAACAGTGAACTATCCTACCTCACCACCCTTGAGTGTAGTGAAAAATTCATGGGGTGGTCTTCCCTTATACCCTAGAATCATTTCTAAATACATTACACTACATTTCTGTATTGGTGTGGGTGATCTTTCCCTATAGTTACACATCCAATAACTCTACCAATACGACTTGTGGAGCTCCAACATTCATCCTTATATAGTGTAACTGACCCCCGTCCTGCACTCGACATTTTCCTTTAAATTATGTCACTTCCAAACTATCATGGTTCCTACAGAACATCTGCACATGGAGAATTATACCACACGTTCAACACTAAATTGGTGTTTGGAGAAAATTGCCACCATGTTCCATGACCTTCCACACTAATAACTAAATATCCAGTCACAAATTTGAGAAGATGGTTCCCTCTTATGTCTACTCTGTAAACTTAAACCTGCTGGAATTTTTCAAAATGGCGCTTCCTACTCTCAGAAGTTGCACTACATCCTCACCCAGCTGGCAACACCTGTTCAATACATGAATCCCCCTTCAGGTTCACCTCTGATATAAGGTCCAGATCCACTACCTTAGAAATCCTTTTCAAGTGGAAGATATTCACCAATGACCCAATCTCTTGTCTCAAACCATCCTGGAATCATTTCTCCACAACAACCATATCCCATTTCAACATTGAAATGAAGCGTCGCAAAAAGGTGAAGTGACCAACATAGTCCATTACTGAAATTATCCCTTGGTTTAGGCTTATAAAATATGTAGCCTTCTTCTACCTCATCATTTTGGTTAAATGTGTCCATGAAAATCCTCATGAAAATCCATCCGCATCATTCCTTCATCCTGCACGGTTTGATCCTTGATGTCCCACAAACAATTTTCTTCACCTCTCAGTATATAAGTCTCTAACATGAATCACTTCTCAAGAAGAGTCCTTAAATTGTCTAAAATAGTTTGGACATACTCTATCCATAACTCTACTTCCAATTCCCTACCCTCTATTGTAATGTATGGAGGGTGTTGTAGCTAAAACTCCCTAGTAAGCTCAAACATACTCAGTGCAACCCTCCCGGGGTCCCATTCCATCATCTGCACAAAACTAGAAATGTTATAATGGAACTTCTCTTCTCCATCATCTTGAACCACTAGTTCCCTTGGTTCCACTATTGGGGTATAATTCTCAGTAATGTCCTCCGGTTTCCCAATTGGCATGTGTGTTTGTTGTGGCATCTCTATAAAATTACAAACACGAGCTTTAGAGAACATTCCATAAACCATTCATGAAAACATAAAGGAAAGATCATCACTAGAAAGAAAAAATCATTTCTCACACTCTACAAGAATGTGCTAGGTCACAACCGCAACACTACCCTTGGCCACTCAACCAAGATAATGGTGAAAACTGGCAAACAACTCACATGGTAACAAACCTCACACTTTATACCATTTTAGGAATATTTCAATATACCTACACACTTGGACCACTCCAATACACTTATTACCCCTTGTAAAGAACACTTACTTGTTTCTTATCCAATATTTTATTTACCCTTTTCCAAATTTGTACTATTTCATTAGTACCAATTTCCATCATTATCAAGAAATAAAATGCATTCTACTCACTATGTCCCACACACCCTTCCCATGTGTGTGTGCGTACTATGATAAATGTCACTTATATTCATAGATGAATAGAATGATGCAAGAATGTACAACCTTGTTCCATTCCAACCACGAGTAAAATATAATAAAACAGTCAAATCACACCACATGTGCATCACCCAATGGTGACATATCACAAAATGTAACAACACACAACAAGAACGAATATTACCTCCCAAGGTGATTTTGGATTCCTCTCATATGCTGGTTAGCTACTCCAAATAACAAGCTAATTATTAGGACCTGAAACTATCTTAATATCTTATCTACCATCCCCAAATAGTTAAAATGATAAAAGAAGACCTATGATACCACTTTGTAACATCCCTGCCCTGGGTTCCACTAAATGAGTTCCCCAATCCAAGTGGTCACATAACATCAAGCATGCCTCCCCAAATACTTGAGGATTCGGAAAATCAGGGAGGGTATACTGGGTCACGTGTGGGAGACTATACCCACTTTACCTTAGTATGGTATAGTAGAACAAAATATAAATATAATAATCAATTGGATAAAACAAATAACATGCATAAATAACCAACCCCAATTGGGTACAAACCATAACCCAAAGTAAATATACCACATCATTCTATAGTGATAAGTGAAAAACATAAAAAATAATAGAAAACAATGAAATCCCCAAAATAGGCATGGATTCAAGTCAAATACATCCTCCATGCACATACCGAACCCATCTCACTTCTGATGCACAAGTCCCTTGCCTGTTTTCTGACTTGAAACCATGAAATTTACATACGTACCCAACGGTGGCCTGACCAGGGAGTGAGTATGACTAAGTAGGTCACCACTAATGGTGTCTACAGAATATACAGTCAAGTATATAGTGCATGAAATTTGTAAATAATTTCATTTAAAGTAAAATAGTTCAATAATCCATTGAAGATTATGTCCAATTAAATTATGCTTCCCCAAAATCCAGGTTCACTATTTATGCATATCATGGTTTAGTTCACCCCTATTCATGTGTTCAATGGATTAGTAATGATCAATGTTCTTATGGAAAATGGGAATAAATCCTATCTTATCTCACTAGGAATGAAATCACAATAACAATACTATCCTCACCTCTAAGCCTCAATTCAAGTGGAATGCAACCGTTAGGGGAATAGAACTTTGTCCCCTTCCCAAACCCATGCATTTAGAGGGAAGAACTTAGATGCCTAGTCAAACTCAACTCATGGGTGTAGAACCTCATGTCTATACCCCACTCTACCATGCCATGTTCATAACCTTATTTATCATCATCCACAAGTAACCACATTATAACCATGCATGGAAAATGTCATTAGAAACATCAAAACAGTATCCATAAATGAGAATTTATCATTATTACACAATCCATTAACAAAATCAAAATTTATTACACCTTACCATTTAATCCCTATTCGCATTTCCCATGACACTCTCACTAAGAATATTTGCGTGTAATATATTTCTTTAACATATTCCCATTAATACACTTTAACCCATTTACATAAAAATAAAAAAAATCCCATTGATTTTAACCACATTAGACACAAATAAACATATTCCATCCCAGCACATTATATATACCTATTAACACATTGAATACAAGTATACATCATCATGGGTCAATTCTGCACATTATATTTTTGTTATCCCATTCCGAAGGGTCGAGGAACCCCATGGGTGGCCCTAAAAAATTGTCACAAAATACTCCTAGCATCCCACAATGATCATGATGGGATAATTTGATTACATAAACACTCAATATACCAGATATTACCAATTACACCACGAACACATCAATATGGGAACATGAATAAAAACCTACATGAGAAATATAAATATAAACTATGGGATATAACTTATAGACCACCCACCTCAAATCTATTGGGGGAATACACCTTTAAATGAGTCTATAGATCCTAATATAAACCCACATTGATGATTCACTCAAAATATTACTAAAAAGAAGGTTTCTAGAGCTTTTGAAAGAGAGAAGAGAAGGGCACAAACCCTAATCAAGAAAAGGAAGAAAGGAAGAGATTAGACTTACCCAGATCTTCAATCTGCAACTGATGATGCATCTAATGGCCTAAGATTGAAGGAGAATTCCCTATTTAAATATCTTGTAATATTGGATAATTTCTATGTTTCATGGGAGTATAAATGTAGGAAATCCTGAGTAGAGTACAAAAAATCTCATAATGGCATTTTTGTATATGTCCTAATGTTACTTGGCCACACATTTTACTCGCCCGTCTTTCCAAATAATGAAAAAATTCTGTGGATTCTAGTATCTGAAAACTTCCCCTTTTCTTGGATACCTGGTCTAATCTGCACGGTAAGCACTAACCTTGCACAAAATGATCAACATCACAGAAACTCTTTTTTCTTCCCTTTTTCGTGTCCTGAACCCCCAAAACACCCCTCATCCTCATAATGATATTTGGGAAACACATATTTTACCAAAAAAGGCAATTTTACTAAAACATAAACCAATAAATATATTAAAAGACTCCCTGATCTTAGATAATTTCGTCCATGGAAGGATTTTGGCACAAACCGTAAGGAGATATCCGATTAAGAGGTAACTTCTTCTCTAAAGTTCGTTTCTTTTATTTTTCTTCTCCACCCCTGAACTCTATTTATTCCATTATTTATATAATAAACCGGTATCCTCAATATACTAGGATGTTTTTCTTCTTTGGATTTGACTTACACATACACACACTTCCATCTAGTGGGTAACAAATTGATATTTATTTGTATGGCGAACTACCACCTCAAAAAATGATAATTGTTCAATTTTTACTTACTTCCAATCACATGGAAAATTATTATAGACACTCTATTTATATATATCATTTATTATATGTATTATATATTTATTCTTATATATTCCTTTTTATAACAATTTTTTTACTTTGAATTCTTTTATAATATAATTATTTCGTTTGATGAAGTGTGGACTACTAACCACTCAATGAAATATGATTCATTCATACACAACATGGATTGTATTAAAGATTTTGTTAGTGAATATATGTGATATATATGATATTATAAATATACATTAATAATATATATTTAAACATACACACACACACACACACACACATATATATATATATATGTCATTTAATTTTTTTCTTTCAACACATCAATTAAATCAAAATTACATTAATGGGTATGTACGACCTACCATCTCCATGAACGGTGTATTCAGTTTCATACATATATATTATATAGATTATTATAATACAAATATAGCGTAAAAAATATTATATCAAATCAATTTTTTTGAATTATGTTAATCACCTAAATAATAATAAGGACCAAAGATTTAACAAATTAAGATATATGGGAAGAATAAAGAGAATTTTACCCAAAGAGAAACTATAACATAGGATGGTTAAAAAGAGGGTACTATAATGTTATAATAAAACCATATATTGTATTATATATAATAACATGGTTCTATAAAGGATTTATAATAAAATTATATTTATTATACCAGTGTTCTAAATGAGTATGATGAAAGAAATGACACAACGAAAGAGGATCTTATCTCAAGTTTTATTTCTATGAGATTCATGTTATGTATGACACTATTTAATTTTGTGTTGTAAAGACCCTGAATTTCCATGAAATTTTTTTAATTAAATGGGAATTTTATGAGTTCGCAAAAATTGACGGAATGTGATTCCAAGGCCCGGTGTGCCTGATGTCAATTATTGAACATTATTTCGGGTACATTCAGTAAACATGCGAGTGAGTTTTTCTAAATTTTGAACCGGTGCTCAGAATTGAAATCTCATGTCACCATTGAACTCGTAGCACTGGTATTCGCTTAAGTAGACTTTCACCTCGATAACAGTTGGTCGAGGGTGAAAGTTAGATTTTGGGATTTTTGTGGAAATAATAAAAAAATAGAAGTTTTATTTTATTCTATATATTATAACCACCCATGTAGAAGTTGGATGTGGGGAACACCACACCTTAACCTACCATGAGAGGTTATGATGGTGGGGACCACCCGAGGGCTAAACCTCCAATTCATGTTGAATTGTGGTGGGGACCACTTGAGTTCGCAAAACCTCCCAATTTGAATTTGGGAGTGGGGACCACCCGGACACCAATTAATGTGGGGGGGGGGGAAGGAGAACCTCTGAACTCCCTCATTAATGTAGATGATCCTCTTGATATTCCACCACATTAATTATACCAGTGCATCAATTGATTGTGCCAACTCTCTCTTAATCAATCCAACCATTTTGAATATTATGCCAACTACTTAATCTATTATTTGGAGGATATTATTACATTTTTGTGTAAATATGGAGAATTATTGTGGGAGGAGAGATCTTGGGAGAAATAAACTTCTCCAACTACGAAATTTATCTCCCAACAAAAAATTCTCTCCCGTAGAAGAATGATCCACCGATGAAGAGCGACCTCTACATTGAATTTCTTACTCAGAACCTCCTTTGATGTAGAATGTGTTCATCTAAAATGAATCGACGTATGCCTTCTCACACTAACGTCTACGAATAAAAAAAATTTGGGGATTTTTTGTGATTGATTTTATATTCCTGTGAGTCTTTCCTTCTAAAACAAAGAACATGGATGAAATTATTATCAAGTGGATCCACGGTTTTCTTCCTTATGGGTTGGAAATTTTTATTTAAGAGAAGATGTTGGGTGATTTATTGAATTTATACTCACTTCTATTATAGATAATTCATTAAAATTCAAGAAGAAATTGAACCTCCTGCTACCACCCTAAATGCAGAGGGTGTGGTCCAAACCAACATGGTCTGACCCCTCCACTATTCTTCTTTGTTTAGCGGTGTTATTCGAAATGGTGGATGGCGACAATAGTGATGACAGTGATGATGGCAATGGCTGCACCACCCATGGCCTCCGCGCCCGTGTGGCCTTTATGTCATGTTCTGTCGCCGACCGAACCGGCCTAGGCTGCGCTGCGCCCTAGCCATGCCTCCCGCCGGCCGCGCTGCCCCGACCGCGCCGACCGAACCAGCTGCGTGGAACCGTCCCGGCCGAACCAGCTCCAGGCCACACAACGCCTTCCTGAGACACCCCACCCGCACCAGCCCACTGACTCCCATCCTACTGCGCCCCTCGCGGAACCCTAGATGGGTCGGCCTCCCGCACCCCTCGAGGCGCCCTGGTCGAACTGGCTCGGGCCCTCGTGGCACCCTCTCGGCTGAGTAACCCACGTGGCACCCTACTGGCTGAGCTTCCCTCATACCGACACACAACTATTCTATGCCCTCACGACTGGTCTGTGCCCTCACGACACTCCTCAGCCCCTCACAGACTACTGGGTTGGGCCCAGCGAGTCAGCCCGCCCAACGGGCTGGTTCTGTCTGACCTGGTCGGACCGGACCCAAGCCCACTATGACCCTTTACTTTCTTTTGTCCATATCATTGGCACCTGGTGTCCTTTTGACGAACCGTCAATGACCCTAGTAATCTTGGAGCAGGACGATCCCTCTGAGTATATCCCACTAGAGTTTGGGGTATAGTTGAGATATGGTCAGTTTTGATCATGAACGAATCCATCCAGTCCCCCAGGACTAAATAACTAATAACTCACAGACTGGGAATCCGAACGATGTGCCATCTATTGTGTTGATACCCCTATGACTTGGTGGACCTTTGAGATACGTTTTCGTTGGACTTCGTGGCAGATGGAGTATCAACCAGTAGATCGTGGAGTGGATCCTTCCAGTAATGAGCGAGAAGAGTGCAGAGATGTAGTAGCTGGATGAGACCTAATGAATTCTTGACCGTTTAACTTGGAGAGACTCCACTAGCCCAATAGGGAGAGCCTGGTTGTGGCAGAAGACGCATGGTGTACAATCATGCTTGGTGACACGGCAGACCCACAGTACTCGATAGAAGGAGTACCTTAGTAGGCTATGAGAGGGAGCGCCTGGGTGTTGCGACAGACCCACGGAGGAGAGAACCTATGTGTGACATAGTAGACCCATGATACATGACAGGAGGAGTACCTCAGTTGTCCAAGGTTAGTGGTAAGGGCCTCTGTGTGACGTGGCAGACCCACGGTACTCGATAGATGAGGAGTTCTCCAGTAGCCGAGGTTTTGATAATGTGTTGGGGATGTAACATGATACTACCCCTAGGATAAAATCCTGGTTGAGATGAGTTAGTACCTTTTTATTTTACTCATTATTGAGATGGATTACTTAATAACTTAGGTATGTGTATGGGAATATACCTATGTAGGGTTATCTATTGATTTCCTTACTTTATGGTTTACCCTTGGTGGATTTGTGAGACCATGAGGGTCTCAGGATCCCGATTGAGTATCATCATACTCAAACCTGCAAGGGTTATGCCCGCACATTGTTGTTTTGGATGTAGATGACAGATAAAGTAGACTGAGGCTTAGAGTACTAGGACTGGACGGTACCTAGAGTTGGATCTTACGATGAGTCGGTACACAGAGAAGACTGAAGGATATGGAGTGCTGAAGAGGCTATAGGTACCTACCCTTTAGGTAGGAATCCTGGAGGATGACCCAACATCAGTTTTTCATTTCATCAGTTGTACTTGTACTTCCAGTTCCTTGTACTTTACAGTTGGGCTTGTATTTCTGTCCCCTTTTACTTTTCAGAACTCTTTTGTTATAAAGATTACATAGTCTTTTTTATCTAGCTCTGTGCTCTATTGTGTGAGTTTATAGGTTTTAAAGGCAATTATTTCCCAGTTTTTGGGAATTATGACTTTGGTGCTAGTCGCCATCCCCTGGCCTCTGAAAGGCAAGCTTGGGGTAGTCATGCCACGGGCCCTAGGGGATGGGTCATGAAACATTGGTATCAAAGGATTTGGTTATACCCCAGAACATAAAACTTTTATCTTTTCTATGAATCAATAGTGTTAAGTATAGTGATCGTGTTTTTCAGTTCAGGGAGTCCAGTGTTGGTACGGTGGCCGACGTATCTATACACCAGGACCCTGACTTCTTATTTCCGACTCAGTGCATGAAAACACTGATTGTGTGTGTGTTTTCAAAAGTTTTCTTTAAGTAAGCTCAACAAGGTCAGCTCACCATGTATACCATTTTAAATGTAGAACCCCTGTTTGTGTTTAGGATGCCTCCACGTATAGAGCTGATTAGAGTTCCAAGATTCATACGCACAGATAGCCCACCGAGTGACGAGGCCTCAGTGTATGGCCCTTTTCCAGTGGAGGAACCTGCGGTACCACTCCACATTGGGCCATCGATGCCAGCAGCCCCAGCAGTAGATGTTTCATTACGCTTGATTTCCTTGCATGAGTTCTTGTGCCAAAATCTACCCAGGTTCAGGGGATAGATGGACCCACATGTGGCTGAGGATTGGATGGAGGTTGTGGTGAGAGTCTCTTGACTGGTAGGGATATCAGCTAACCTCATGGTGATACTTACTGCTAGGCTTTTATAGGATGAAACGATCAGATGGTAGAGTATAATGCTCCAGGTTTATGATGAGGTAAAACTTCTCCGGGAAGACATCGGGAGCCTATTTCAGGAAGTGTTGGTCCTAGTGAATCTTCATGCAATGCGTATTCATAAGCTACTTCATCTGTAGCAAGGCATCTTGACTATAGCTCTGTACTCAGCAAGGTTCACATACCTCTCACGCTACTCCACTAATATGATGTGAGACCCATTCTTCAAGGATGGAACCTTTGAGCAGGGACTCAGGCAAGAGAACATGGCTTCGGTGATCTCACTCAGTATCCCGACGAAGACAGGGGTGTTAGAGAGATCCCTTATAGTGGAGAGTTTCCTTGAGGAGTAGTCTCCCACAGCGAGATCCACCACCAGTCGACACGTAGCAGAGTCTTCTATAGCTAGAAGTAGAGAGATTTTTTAGAGGTACATGAGGACCAAACATAAAGGTTGAAGACAGCATGACTCATGATCGGTTGTGTGGGGCACCCGAAGTAGAGACATAAATGCCAGAAGCGGGCAGTGGTACGCATGCGGCGGGAAGAGTCACATGGACCGTGACTGTCCGACCCACCGTTTGGATGATCAACATATGGTCGATAAACCACCCAGGAAAAGACAGAGGTTTGATCGAGGTGGTCCATAGGGAGTAGGTAGACTTAGCAGAGGAGCTGGCCGTGTTGCTGGTGGTGGAGGACGATTCGAGGTGTTACCACCACCACCACCACCAGAAGGTGCACCCCGACTGTGGGGAGTAGGAGGATAGGGGAGAGATCAGATCCAGTAAACTGAGGCATACGATCATGGAGCTCCAGAGATGATTCGAGGTACGATCTATGTCTACTCCACCATAGCTGCAGTACTTATAAACACATCTGCCAGTCACCTTTTCATTGCCACTACCCTCATTCAGAGCTCAGAGATTCCAACGGAGCCGTTTTCTTGATCCTTATGGGTAGAGACTTATACGAGAGAGGATTTGATGATTACACACTAGTTCCGGCTATGTGAGATTACTCTAAGAGGTGATAGAATCGGTTGGGATCTCCTAGTAATGGCATCGAGGCCATATGATGTAATCTTGGGTATGGACTGGTTATCTATAGTTCATGCTCAGATTGACTGTGTTAGGCACAAAGTGTGGTGTGTCTATATGGATGGGACCCGATTTTCTTTCACCAGCAAGAAGGGATACTTTTTAGCATAGGATGGAATTACCTGGAAGTGGGTGAAACCGATCACTCATCAGTTGGCTAGCCTTACCCTCAGAGCAGTTGATGTGGAGAGTCTGAGCTATCCTGTAGTGGTGGACCAGTATGCGAATGTCTTCCCTGATGATGTTCAATGTCTACCCCCTCACCAAGAGGTAGACTTTTACACTGACTTGTACCCCGGGATGACACCGATATCTACGCCAGCTTATCGGATGGATCTAGAAGAGCTTCGCGAGCTGCAGGTACAACTAGAGGACTTTCTAGGGAAGGGATTCATCCGACCCAGTGTTTCTCCCAGGGCAGCCCCAATTTTGTTCACTAAGAATGTAAGATCCAAGGTAAATAATGAATAAAACATTTTCATATTTATTAATATTTATGAATTAAATATTAATTTTACTTTAAAGGGGTTGCTATGTTCGATAGCGTACCCGATACACAACAAAGAGTTTCTTTGAAATCTTACGTTGCACACTAGTAATAAAATAATATTATTTTAAATGGTAGTTAACACGTTGCAGTTATATTGGCAGGAATGAATAGAATTATTATATATGTTTTTTTAAATGTTTATTAATTTATCCAATAAATGATAAAGGCTTAAAATACGAAAAGAATTCAATTTTAGGCATATATACTCTAACATTCACAAAAGGTAAACTTTTCACCTTTTGATGGAGAACCGTCTATAAATATAGTTTTGGTCACTCTTATACATTCTATTGGACCAAATAAAATTCTTCTTTAGAATTGGGACACCAAAATTTACTTTGTGTAAATTTTTGGTATTTTTCCGATAAAGTTCAATTTTTAAATGAATAGTGAAAAATGTTGTATTTTAATTCAAAACCTCTTTTTAATCTAATTTATTTACATGATTAGATTATCTTTTGAATTGGTTTTAAAGTGCAATTAGAATATATTTTTACCATTTAATCCAATAGTGTCCATTTGAATTAATTTCACTTTGAAATTGGACTTAAACTAGTGTGAATCTTTTGATACATATTATTTCATAAAAACACGCTATTTTCTCTGACAGCGGGAATTAATTTTTAAATTAATTAATGTAACTTATATGTTTTGAATTTTGTAAAATGGACATAATTTTTGAATTAAGAATATCAAATATAGTTTAGGGTGAAGTTTTGGTATTTTTCTGAAAAACTTCAATTTTTGATGAATAGTGAAACCACTAAGTGGTACTTATAAAAACTGATTTTCCGTTTAAATGAAATTTTATCATTTCTGTGATTTTAATTTCAAAAATAAGACATACATGGTTTTCATTAAGAAGTAAAATGTGGTTCAATGGGATTAAAATAATTTTTTTGGTGAATATTATCTTTTAATTTTATTAATCGCGATTAGAGATAATTAGTGTAATTTAAGGTAAAAATAATGTTTTAATAATATGAAATGACCTAAACACATGTACTACCCGAATTGGATGTGTCATGGCTGACCAAGAAAATCCATGGGTCAACTTGGGGACCCCATGGAGCCACTTTGGTAGGAAAATGACATTAGTATCTTTTTATTTAAAGTTAATATGAAAATGTCACAAGCATGAGTTGTTTTACTAAAACAATTTTTAAATGGGGTTATACAAGTCATAATTTTGACTATAAATATTCATTAGAAAGATAAAAATATTTCCTACATCATAATATTTTTTTATAATTTTCAGACATTAAATAAATTAAATTATTTATGACACCATGATGATGCAACGATTACCTCATTATTTAACGATTTCAATAAAATGAAAAGATAATGTAACATCTAAGCCCTGCACTTGTCAACAACATATTGGATGGGTATATTTCGAACCCTTATCACCTTATAATCTAATTATATCAATGTGGGACCTTCTAAATCTGATACTCATTTTAATATAAAGTAACATTTCTTTACTTTCCAAGAGTGCCCCTCCTCTCCTCTTATAAAAGGCCCTCACCTCTACCTCCTTACCCACACTTCCAAAGCCTTTGGATCGGCCAACCCCTACCCATTTTTTCTCTCCACATCCCTCTCTAACTCTTAGAAGACTCACTTTGGGGAGAAGTATTCCCTAGGAAGCCTTTGAGCTCAAATCAAAAAGAGTTACCCGATTTAAAGGTAGTTTCTTCTATTGTGTTCTTATGTTTTATTTTGCTTCTCCAACCCCCTAAACACTTTTTATTAATTTCTTTTGTAACAAAAACAGTATCTTCCATATACTAGGATGTTGTTTTTAGAAGAATTAGAGCTACACTTAAACACACCTACATCTAATGGTTAAATAACATATTGTTTCTGTGGATGGCGAATTTCTGCCTCACGAAACAATGATTGTTCAATATTCGTCCAAAACCATCAAAGGTGGCCATTAAGATGTCACTATATTTATATATGATATATAATATGTTTATGTCTTCCTTAAGCTTCTGTATGTTTCATTTATGGCATACCTTAATGGCTTCCATTATGGGTATACACGATATCTTCATTTTAGGAAGTGCGGACTACCGCCCCCTCAAAGTGATTTGATTCGTTAATGCCATATGCGGGATGTATAAAGGATGGATTTAAAGTTATTATATATGATGTATGTTACATATAAATGATGAATATAATTCTGGAATTAAAATATACGTACCTCTCATTTAGTTTTAATCCCATTAATATGACATAGAAATGAAAGTAGCGTTCATGCGTACGTACGACTTACCATCTCCATGAACGGTGCATTTCATTTCTTACCTCTAAATGATTATGTAACATTATAAATACATGTATATGCTAGA
This sequence comes from Viscum album, assembly GCA_963277665.1. NCBI lineage: Eukaryota > Viridiplantae > Streptophyta > Magnoliopsida > Santalales > Viscaceae > Viscum > Viscum album. The sequence continues at coordinate 2,019,747,627 of OY728138.1, forward strand.
TATATATGATATATATTATATCCAAATCATGAATATCATTCTGGATATAATGAACCTTTGACCACACGAACAACATGTAATTGTAAGAAGTCCACTTTCGACTTAAGAACCAAATATCAAAAAAAAAACATTATCAACATAAATGATTAAATAATGTTTATAACATGGAAATAATTGAGATAAAAGTAATAGTAAGTTGAAAAAGGTTATTAAGCAAGTAGAAATTAATACTAGTTTATTATTCAGTAGATTAAAGAGCAATCGAGTCACGCCGGACATGAGGTAAGGGACTTCATCTCAATCTTCTTTTATTGAGGCATATTTTTTTTCTAATACAAGGATTTATTTTATACGGTGTACAAACCCCATTGACTTTTAATTTTATACAAAAGGAATATTTTTCTATGAAGTGTTTTTCTAAACGACAAAAAGGAATGTTTCTTTTAAACGTACGCGGTGACAACAACTTTTTCCGCCGCTGCGGGTATTATATGGTCTTTGGATTCCTCAACAAGCTGTGATGTTTTTTTTAAATGAAATAAATAACATAAACTCTTTTATGTATTTTGGTATTGAAAATGGTTTTTTATAATTGATTTTTTATGTCAATATATTTAAGTGATATATTGTGTTTAAAGTGTAGAAATATTTTTTTTCCATTGTATTGGTTTTATGTCTTATGATTTAATAATGGTACTTGGACATTTGACGGGTGGTTACGTGATAAACCATATGACGGGTGGTGCTATGAATACCAGGATAGGTGGTTACATTACAACCTTCAATGCATTGGGTATGGAAGTCGGCCGTATGACTATTCCATTAAGTGATATGTGTGGAAGTTGACCGTATGGTTATTCCATTTATGTATGTTTATGTCCCAAGTTACCTTTATATTTTATGTGATCTTTATATGGGTTTTTATGGTAATATTTTGTTTACAAAAGAGTAAGTAATGATTTTTTTCAGTGAACAGTTTTTACTTCTTCATAAAGGTGAAATGTATTACTTTGATAAAGTATACATGGTTTACTTGTTGTTTTGATAAACTAATAGTTTTCATTCTTTGTGTATCCCTTACTGAGCTTTTTATGCTCACCCCAAGTTTTTTTTGAAATGTTCTTCATAGGACTTAATGTGGAATAGGGTCAAGGATGGGATCAAGGGAAAGTCATGCTATATAAAACATGGAACTAGACATGTTTTTTTAGGGTTTTTATTCTATGGAAACATAGTAGAAGTGTCTACTTTGTAATCTATTGAGATGTAATAGTTATGTCCTAATTCTCTAAAACTCTAAACCTGAAAATATCCTCAATGTGAATTATTCATTTAATTCAATATTAAGTAAGGATTATGGCTAGGGCCTTATAGTTGGTATTAGAGGTCGGTTTAGACAACTTTAAGAGTTAGAAAAGTGTAAAATTATAAGATAATTTATGGTATGAGTGAAATGATATAGCATTTAAGGATTACCATGTTGCTTCACCTAAGATATTTCTGTGTTCAGAATGGTTTTCCGTAGAGGAATCAAAGCAGCTATGTTGGGATTACATCAAGAGGAAGACAACCTTCCAAATCACCAACCTGAGATGTTCGGAATTGGAACTGAACAGTTTGTTGCAGTGATGGCACAGTTGACTCAGGCTATAAATGGTGGTGGTATCCATGCATGAGATCAGCTAGATCAACCGCAAAGGAACATCTCAGTGGTGGAGCATTTCATGAGGCAACATCCCCCATCATTCCAAGGATCATCTGACCCTGTGCTAGCTGAAGGGTGGATTAAAGCACTGGAGAATATTTTTGATGTCATGGGGTGTTCACAACATCAAGCGGCTAGTCTTTCTATTTACCGTTTTGAAGGTGAAGCTGGTCAGTGGTGGTCGATGGTGAAAAATATCAGGGATAGTGATGAGATTGATGATCTTCACTGGGAATAATTAAAAGGTATGTTTCTTGAGAAATATTTTCCTAAGGTGGTTCGTCTTAGGATGGAAAAACAATTCCTAGAATTGAGGCAAGAGGATGACTCAGTGGTTGCTTATGAAGCAAAGTTCACTCGACTGGAAAGGTATGCTCCAAACATCATACGAGATCTTGATAGTAAAATCAACCATTTTTACTCAGGGTTAAAGCCAAATTATCGAAGGACTTTTTCTTATCGTGAGTTAAAAAATTATGAAAAACTTGTTTGATGTGTGGAGAAGGTGGAAATGGAGTTTTTCAATGATCAGGTGTTCTTTAAAAAACAACAGAATAAGAGGTCCAGTTGGCAGGAAAAGGGGAAGAATTAATCAAAGAAGCAAGGAGGTAAGAAAACCAAATATCCATCCTGTGAGAAGTGTGGTGAAATGCATCCTGGAGAATGTTTATCCAAGTCTGGAAAGTGCTTTCGGTGTGGTAAGTCTGGTCATATTGCTCGTAACTGTAAGGAAGATGATCAAGCAGGCAATGAAAAGTCAGTGGTAAGATGTTTTAAGTGTAATGAAATGTGTCATTATGAAAATGAGTGTCTAATGAAGAACTCAACTGGGGGAAAGCATCTAGACTACAAGCATAAAGGGGTGCTTAAATCCTTTGCAACTACTTCAGCAGATGTTGGGCCATCAAATGAAGTAGTATCAGGTACACTATTTGTTTGTTCATATTATGCCAATGTGTTTTCTGATTCAGGGTCTACACATTATTTCATTTCTGAGAAGTTTTCTAGTAAATTGAAAATTCCATCTCAAGATATGAATCCTGGACTTATGGTAAAAACACTCGGAGGGAACGTTGAGAAAAAAAGGAATTATAAGAACCTTCCTATCCTTGTGTGCGGAAAGAATCTACCAGCAAAACTTATTTTTTGCCTCTAGTAGAGTTTGATGTTATTTTGGGAATGGATTGGATTTCTGTTTATCATGCTAAGATTGACTGCCGAGCTAAAATGTTTTCTTTTTAGAATGATTTTCAGTTTGTGTACAAGAATGAACCCTTGATTTTGATAACATATCAGGAATTTGAGAAACTTTTAAAAGATGGAAATGAATGTTACCATTCACATGTTGTTGAAAATAAAGGAACTGTACAGATTAATGATGTTCCTGTGGTAAATTAGTATCTTGAAGTTTTTCCCGATGAGTTGCCTGGTATTATTCATGATCAGGAAGTTGAATTTACTGTTGACTTAGTTCCTGATTCTAAGACAATTTCAAAACCCCCTTATCGAATGGCTCAAGTTGAACTTTTAGTGTTAAAGAAGCAATTGCAGAACTTATTAGATAAAGGTTTCATTCGACCTAGCACATCACTATGGGCTGCTCCTGTCTTGTTTGTTAAAAAGAAAGATGGCTCAATGAGACTTTGCATTGATTATAGAGCCTTAAATAACATTACTGTTAAGAACATGTATCCTTGGCCTCATATCGATGATTTGTTTGATCAGATCTAGGGAGCTCAGTATTTTTCGAAGATTGAATTGAGGTCAGGGTACCATCAATTGAAAGTAAAAGAAGCAGACGTTCCGAAGACTGCGTTCCGTACTAGATATGGCCATTATGAATTTGTAGTTATGCCTTTTGGGTTAACCAATGCACCTACTGTATTCATGGACCTTATGAATATAATTTTCCATGAGTTCTTGGATAAGTTTGTGGTTGTTTTCATCGATGATATTTTGGTGTTTTCTAAAAGTAAAGAGGAGGGTGAAAGTCATTTAAGGGTTATCTTGAAAACCTTAAAAGAAAAGAAACTGTATGGAAAGTTCAGCATGTGTGAGTTTTGGTTACAACAAATTTCTTTCCTGGGTCACATTGTTTCAAACGATTGCATAACTGTTGATCCTTCTAAAACAAAAGTTGTTGAATAATGGCCAAGTCCCACAAATGTGACCAAGATCCATAGTTTTCTTGGTTTGTCAGGTTACTACGGAAGGTTTGTTCAAAATTTTTCATGATTATCTAGTCCGATGACTACGCTAACTTGGAAGGGTGTTAAGTTTATCCAGACAAAATAATGTGATGATTGTTTTCTGGAGTTGAAAAGAAGATTGGTGAATGCTCCAGTTTTGGCACTTCCTTCCAGGAATGGTGAGTTTGTTATCTACAGTGATGCTTCATTGAAGGGACTTGGCTGTGTCCTTATGCATAATGATCAGGTAATTTCTTATGCTTCACGTCAGTTGAAAACTCATAAGGTAAATTACCCTACACATGATTTGGCATTATCTACTGTTGTTTTTGCTTTAAAAATTTGGAGGGATCATTTTTATGGAGTAATGTGTGAAATATATACTGATCACAAAAAATTAAAGTATATATTCACTCAGAAAGAGTTGAGCATGAGACAGAGGAGATGGCTGGAATTAATCATGGATTATGATTGTACAATTCATTACCATCCAGGAAAAGAAAATAAAGTGGCTGATGCTTTGAGTCGAAAACGTAATGCTTCATTAACAATGTTGCGTTTGGAATGTGATCCTTTGGTTAAGGATTTGATGAACATTGGCATAGAAGTTTTTGGTGCAGGATGTTCTTCTGTTTTGTTTCAGGTATCAGTGAAATCTTCTCTATTAGACAGAATCAAGCAAGCACAAAAGCAAGAAAATGAGTTGTAGAAAAAGGTAGAGCTGGTTCAGAAGGGTAAGTTTCCTGAATTCAACATTGATAATGATTGTGTTTTGAGTTTTGGGAAGAGGTTATGTGTGCCTTGTGATTCACAGTTGAAGAATGAGTTGTTATGTGAGGCTCATAGTTCCCCATTTTCAGTTCATCCTGGTAGTACTAAGATGTACAGAGATCTGCGGGAGTATTACTGGTGGGATGGAATGAAAAGAGATATTGCTGATTTTACTTTGAAGTGTTTGACTTGTCAGCAGGTTAAAGTAGAGCGACAGTTACCGAAAGGGATGCTTCAGGCTTTACCAGTTCCAGAGTGGAAATGGGAAAATATATCCATGGAATTTGTTGTGGGATTACCAAGGACATCTCGAGGTAATAATGAAATCTGGGTTATTTTTGATCGACTGACTAAATCTACTCGTTTCCTTCCTATTCGAGATACATTCTCTCTAGATCAACTTTCTCGATTGTATCATAAAGAGGTAGTCAGGTTGCTTAGAGTTCCCCTCTCTATTGTATCTGATTGTGATCCTAGGTTGACTTCTAACATTTGGAAAGGCCTTCAGAAGTCATTGGGTACTGAATAAAATTTTAGTACATCTTTTCTTTCGTAATCAGATGGGCAGTCAGAATGAACAATTCAGACCTTGGAGGATATGCTATGAGATTGTTCTATGGATTATCAGGGAAGTTGGGACCAAAATCTTTCTTTGGTTGGGTTTTCTTATAATAACTGTTTTCATTCCAGTGTATAGATGGCACCATTTGAGGCATTATATGGGAAGCGGTGTCGAACTGCAGCTTTCTGGGATGAAGTGGGTGAAAGGAAGCTGATGGGACCAGAATTGGTAGAAGATATGGCAGAAAAAGTTCAGTTGATTCAGAATCACATGAGAACAACTCAGAGAAGGCAGAAGAGTTATGTGGATAACCGGAGGAAGGATCTATCTTTTAGGTAGGTGATCATGTTTTTCTCAATGTTTCACTGTGGAAAAGTGTGATGCGATTTGGTAAGAAAGTAAAGCTGAGTCCAAGGTTCATTGTACCATATGAAATTCCGGAGAGAGTTGGATCAATTTCATATAGAGTGGCTTTACCTCCGAGTTTATCTCAGGTACACAATGTTTTTCATGTTTTGATGTTGAGAAAGTATATTCCAGATCCATCTCATGTTTTGAGCCCAGAGGTAGTTCAGTTGGAAGAGAATATCTCTTATGAAGAACAACCAGTCTAGATTCTTGACTGAAGAGAGAAAGTGTTGCGAAATAAGGTAATCCACCAGGTAAAGGTTTTGTGGAAAAACCATATGGCTGAGGAAGCAACATGAGAATCTGAAAATGCTATGAGGGATAAATACCCCCAATTATTTTGATAAGTGAATAAAATTGCGATGACGCAATTCACAAAAGGGGGGAAGGATGTAACATCTCAGGTAAATAATGAATAAAACATTTTAATATTTATTAATATTTATGAATTAAATATTAATTTTACTTTAAAGGGGTTTCTATGTTCGATAGCGTACTCGATACGCAACAAAGAGTTTCTTTGAAATCTTACGTTGCACACTAGTAATAAACTAATATTATTTTAAATGGTAGTTAACACGTAGCCGTTATATTGGAAGGAATGAATAGAAATAACTAAAATATTATTATATATGTTTTTTTAAATGTTTCTACATTTATCCAATAAATAATAAAGGCTTAAAATATGAAAATAATTCAACTATAGGCATATATACTCTAACATTCACAAAAGGTCGACTTATCGCCTTTTGATGGAGAACCGTCTATAAATATATTTTTGGTCACTCTTATAAATTCTATTGGACCAAATAAAATTCTTCTATAGAATCGGGATATCAAAATTTACTTTGTGTAAATTTTTGTTATTTTTCCGATAAAGTTCATTTTTTAATGAATAGTGAAAAATGGTGTATTTTAATTCAAAACCACTTTTTAATCTAATTTATTTACATGATTAGATTATCTTTTTAATTGGTTTTAAAGTGATATTAGAATATATTTTTACCATTTAATCCAATAGTGTTCGTTGGAATTAATTTCACTTTGAAATTGGACTTAAACTAGTGTCAATCTTTTGAAACTTATTGTTTCATAAAAACACGCTATTTGCTCTGACAGCGGGAATTAATTATTAAATTTATTAATGTAACTTACATGTCTTGAATTTTGTAAAATGGAAATCATTTTTGAATTCGGAATATCAATTATATCTTAGGGTGAAGTTTTGGTATTTTTCTGAAAAACCTCAATTTTTGATGAATAGTGAAACCACTAAGTGGTACTTATAAAAACTGATTTTCCGTTTAAGTGAAATTTTACCACTTCTGTGATTTGAATTTCAAAAATATGACATACATGGTTGTCATTAAGATTTAAAATTTGGTTCAATGGGATTAAAATAATTTTTTATGAATAGTAACTTTTAAGTTTATTAATCGTGATTAGAGGTAATTATTGTAATTTAAGGTAAAAATAATGTTTTAATAATATGAAATTACCTATAAACATGTCATACCCTCATTTTATGTGTCATGGATGACCAATAAAATCCATGGGTCAACTTGGGGACCCCATGGAGACACTTTGGTAGGGAAATGACATTAATATCATTTTATTTAAAGTTAAAATAAAAATGTCACAAACATGAGTTGTTTTACTAAAACAATTTTTAAATGGGGTTATACAAGTCATAATTTTGACTATAAATATTAATTAGAAAGCTAAAAAGATTTCCTACATCTTGATTTTTTTTTAAAAATTTTAGACATTAAATAAATTAAATTATTTATGACACCATGATGATGCAGCGATAACCTTATTATTTAACGATTTAAATAAAATGAAAAGATAATGTGAACTCTAAGCCCTAAACTTGTCAAAAACTATTGTATGGGTATATTTCGAACCCATATCCCCTTATCCTAGAATTATATAAATGCGGGACCTTTTAAATCTGAAATTAATTTTAAAATAAAGTAACATTGCTTTACTTTCCAAGAGTGCCCCTCCTCTCCTCTTATAAAAGGACCCCACCTCTACCTCCTTACCCACACTTCCAAAGCCTTTGGCTCGCCCAAACCCTGACCATTTTGTCTCTCCACATCCCTCTATATCTCTTAGAAGCCTCACTTTGGGTATAAGTCTTCCAAAGGAAGCCTTTGAGCTCAAATAAAAAAGAGTTACCCGATTTAAAGGTTGTGTCTTCTATTGTGTTCTTATGTTTTATTTTTCTTCTCCAACCCCCTAAACCCTTTTTATTAATTTCTTTTGTAACAACACCAAAATCTTCCATATATTAGGATGTTTTTATAAGAATAATTAGAGCTAAAATTACACACACCTACATCTAATGGTTAAAGAACATACTGTTTCTGTGGATGGTGAATTTCTGCCTCACGAAACGATGATTGTTCAATATTCTTCCATCACCTTCAAAGGTGTCCATTAAGATGTCACTATATTTATATATGATATATAATATGTTTATGTCTTCCTTAATATTCTGTATTTTTCATTTATGGCATACCTTTCTGGCATCCATTATTGGTATACGCGATATCTTCATTTTAGGAAGTGCGGACTACCGCCCCCTCAAAGTGATTTTATTCGTTAATGCCATATGTAGGACATATAAAGGATGGATTTAAAGTTATTATATATGATGTATGTTACATCTAAATGATGAATATAATTATGGAATTAAAATATACATACCTCTCATTTAGTTTTAATTCCATTAATATAACATAGAAATGAAAGTAGTGTTCATGCGTATGTACGGCTTACCGTCTCCATGAAAGGTGCATTTCATTTCTTACCTCAAAATGATTATGTAATATTATAAATACATGTATATGCTAGATATATATGATATATATGATATCCAAATCATTAATATCATTCTTGATATAATGATCCTTTGACCACACGAAAACATGTAATTGTAAGAAGTCACTTTCGACTTTAGAACCAAATATCGAAAAAACAAACATTATCAAATTAATGACTACATAATGTCTATAACATGGAAATAATTGATATAAAAGAAATAGTAAGCTTGAAAAAGGTTCTTAAGAAAGTAGAAATTAACACTAGTTTATTATTCAGGAGATTAAAGAGCAATCAAGTTACGTTGGACACGAGGTAAGGGACTTCATCTCAATCTCCTTTCATTGAGGCATATTTTGTTCTAATACAAGGATTTCTTTTATATGGTGTATAATCCCCTTTGACTTTTAATTTTACACAAAAGTAATCTTTTTCTACGAAGTGTTTTACTAAATGACAAAAAGGAATGTTTCTTTTAAACATACGCGGTGACAACAACCTTTTCCTTCGCCGCGAGTATTATTTGGTCTTTGGCTTCCTCAACAAGCCGTGATGTTTTTTTAAATAAAATAAATACCATATACTCTTTTATGTATTTTGGTATTGAAAATGGTTTTTATAATTCATTTTTAATGTCAATATATTTAAATGATATATTGTGTTTAAAGTGTGGAAATTTTTTCTTTCCATTGTATTTGTTTTATGTCTTATGATTTTATAATGGTACTTGGACAATTGATGGGTGGTTATGTGATAAACCATATGACAGGTGGTTACGTTATAACCTCCAATGAATTGGGTATAGAAGTAGGCCATATGGCTATTCCATTAAGTGATATGTGTTGAAGTCGACCGTATAGTTATTCCATTTTAGAATGTTTATGTCCGAAGTTACCTTTATATGTTATGTGATATTTATATGGGTTTTTATGGTAATATTTTGGTTACAAAAGGGTAAGTAATGATTTTTTTAGTGAAGAGTTTTTACTTCTTCATAAAGGTGAAAAGTATTACTTTGATAAAGTATACATGGTTTACTTTTTGTTTTGATAAACTAACAGTTTTCATTCTTTGTGTATCCCTTACTGAGCTTTTTATGCTCACCCCAAGTTTTTTTGAAATGTTTTTCATAGGACATAATGTGGAATACGGTCAAGGATGGGATCAATGGAAAGTCAAGCTATATAAAACATGGAACTAGACATTTTTCAGAGTTTTTCTTCTATGTAAACTTAGTAGAAGTGTCTACTTTGTAATCTTTTGAGATGTAATAGTTATGTCCTAATTCTCTAAAACACTAAACCTAAAAATATCCTCAATGTGAATTACTCATTTAATTCAATATTAAGTATGGATTAAGTCTGGGGCCTTATAAAGAAGGTGGATGGGAGCCTAAGGATTTGTGTTGACTATCGGCGCCTAAACCAGGCGACTATGAAGAACAAGTACCCACTCTCGAGGATTGATGACCTATTTGATCATCTGAAGGGAGCATGATGGTTCTTGAAGATAGACCTCATATCAGGCTATCACAAGCTCATAGTACGAGATGTGGATGTGCAGAAGATGACTTTCAGATGACGGTATAACCATTATGATTTATTGGTTATTCCAATCGGTGTAACAAATGCTGCCACATTGTTTATGGGGCTCATAAATAGGATCTTTCAGCCATTCCTTGATCGCTTTGTAGTAGACTTAATTTACAATATTCTAGTATACTCGACTACTGAGGAGGATCATGCACATCATTTTTAGGTAGTACTGGACACACTTCGAGAGAACCAGCTTTATGGTAAGCTATCGAAGTGGCCGATCTAGATCTGGGATGTTCAATTTTTGGGACATGTCTTCTTGGAGGCTGGAGTTGTAGTGGATCTAGTAAAGACTGAAGATGTACTTGCTTGGGAGCCACCCATGCGTGTGATGAAGGTATGAAGTTTCCTTGGGATGGCTGTTTATTACATGAGGTTTGTACCATACTTATCTAGATTTGTAGCACCACTATCAGCCTTGAAGAAGAAGGGGCAACCCTTTATGTGGTCGGAGAGATGCTAGAAAAGCTTTTAGGAGCTGTGGCAGAGAATGATTGGTGCCTCCATCTTGAGGCTTCCAGGGAAAGGCGTAGGGTACGTATTTTGCTGCGATGAATCTGGGACCAGACTCAGATGTCTTCGGATGCAGGAGTGAGCAGTGATCTCATATGGTACACAACAATTGAGACAACATGAGCAGAACTATGCTACCAATGACCTTGAGTTAGCAGCAGTGGTTTTGTCCTTAAATATGCGGTGACACTATTATATTGGCAAGCGTTTTACCATGTACTCTAATCACAATAGTCTAAGTTATATCTTCTCTCAGAAGGAAATGAACCTGAGATAGTGACGTTGGCTTGAGTTCCTATATGACTAGGATTTAGAGATAGTCTATACACCAGGGAAGGGGAACATTGTTGTCGATGCCCTCACCAGGAGATCAGGTATACAACTACAAGATGAGGCGATGAAGTTGTTGGACGCTTTACAAATATCCTTTGTTGATATAGATGGGGTAGCATTTCTTCAGTCTCATACAATCACACCCCCACTTCTTTAGCGAGTCAGGGAGGCGCAACGTGGGGATGCTAACTGTGAGACGTGATGTGCTCAGATATCCACAGCGCATACACATGATGGATTTTCTGAAAATGGGGAGCACGTCATCCTCTTAAAAGAACGTATCTTGTTACCTGTGTCACTTCAGGATGAAGTGTTGAGAGAGTTCCACACATCCCCTGTAGCGGTACATCCAGGAGTGGTGATGATATACCGAGATCTTTGACGATAGCACTGATGGCTGGGAATGAATAAGGCAGTTGCAGAGTATGTCTCTCGGTGCTTCACTTGTCAGCATGTTATGGAAGAGCACCAGGTACCAGAAGTCTTGGTTTAGCCTTTAGAGGTCCTAGAGTGGAAGTGGGATGTGATATCCATAGACTTCATGATAGGAATTACACACACTTCAAGAGGTTATGACTCGATTTGGGTGATCGTCAACCGAATCACCAAGTTGTCCCACTTCCTACCGATTAGAGAACAGGGTTTAGTAGAGAGTTTGGGACGCCTCTATGTACAGGAGATTGTGCAGCTACATCGAGTACCCACAACGATTATCTCCGATCGTGATGAATGTTTCACTTAACGGCTATGGAAGGGGTTTAGGAGGATTTCCGGACGTAACTTCGTTCGAGCACCGCCATCCATCCTCAGATGAATGACTAGACTGAGCAGACTATTCAGACACTCGAGGAAATGTTGCACGCTTGTGTACTCGACTTCGGTCATAGCTGGGAGGGTCCCTTACCTTTGGTGGAGTTTGTGTACAACAACAGCTATCCCTACACCATTTGGATGGAACCTTTTGAAGCGTTATACATGAGACCTTGTTGATTACCATTATGCTGGACAAACCCAGGGGAGTCTGCACTAGTGGGACTAGAGATGGTACAGGCTACCACAAAGAAGGTGCAGATCATCCAGGAGCAGATGAAGACAACACATAGAAAATAGAATTCGTATGAAAACAGGAGATAGAGACCTCTGGAGTTCGAGGATGGTGACCATGTCTTTCTATGGGTCTCACCCCAACGAGGTCTACAGAGATTTGGCCAAGGAGGAAAGTTATCTCCAAGATTCATCGGACCTTTTCAGGTCTTTATTAGAGTTGGTGAGGTGGCATACCACTTAGCTCATCCACCTTAGTTGCACAGGGTGCACGATGTCTTCCACGTATCCCAGCTGAGGAGATATGTGCATGACCATTCTCAAATCATCGACCATGGAAAGCTGGATGTCAATGATGGGGTGACTTTAACTGAGGTTCCTATGGAGATTGATGATTGAAAGGATTGGGTCCTTCGTGGATGGTCAATACCTCTGGTGCACGTTCGCTAGCAGCACGGGAACCTCCAAAGAGCACATGCGAGCGGGAAGCCCAGATCCATGTTCAGTACCCCTGTAGAGACCCAAATCATGATGTACATGGAAATTACATTACTTTTGAGGAATACTTTATACATAACAAAAATAGATACCAATGTAATGTAATAGTTTAGTGTCTTTTGAAACTTGGAACATAATATTCTAATCATGGTGAAAGATCTTCAACATCTCCCATAAAGATCTTCCCATTTAGTTTCTTACCTAAAACCTTTCTTTATATCCTGGGGAAAAGAAAACTTATAAATGGTGACCTCAAATGCTCAGTAAGGGTAAGAATGGAAAAAAATAAAACAAACCATATAAATTTGAACTTCAAAACATGAACATAATGTTTAAACAACAAAATCTAGAGTTGTGAAATAAATCTTGGCAGTACGTAAGGCATAGATCATAAAGAAAATAAATCATTATAAAATAACATGGGAATAAAACATTTAATTGTGTCATAACATTAAGCAATTGATATTATTTCCATAGTAGACAAGGCATTGTTGCCATGACCATCTTAGTGGACAACGTCCCTTTCGGAATCGAGTTCACTCCTCGTTCTAGTCCTGTATCACTGAACCGGATTAACTTACCATTTTATCCATGTCTATCTCATGAGATATAAATCATTACCCAATGCATTGGGGGGAGATATAGGTCCCACCCATCTCATAATGAAATCATTCTTACTTGTGCCACAACATAAACATAAATCATTCATCATAACCCAAATAATATAAATGGGTTTCATAAACATCATCCCATCATAACATAATCCATATAAAACAAATGGATATTATTTCATCACAAGAAAAATGAAACCATGTAAATCAGAGAGAAATTATACTTGAAATACACACATATGAAATAATGTCATCTTAGATGAAAAATGGTTTTGATAAAACACTTTAAATGAATTCATGAGGAAAATATCCTTTCTTTTTTCAAAATCATTTTATTTTCACGAAATGCCATGAAATTTTAAAAGAAAAAGATTTTGTTGAAAATAGTCATGAAATCTTATAGAGTAATCTTCATGAAATTAAGGTGTTATAAAATTGTAAAAATCAGTTCATGCCGAATAATTTTAAAAAAATATTCTTCTGGTACTTTTGCCAGAAAAGTCAAAAAGTACCTTGTATGGTAAAAAAAGAAAGATTTCTTCCATACAATGTGGTAAAAATAAAAAAGGTAAAAATGACTTTATACATACATAGAAGAGAAGTTAACATTTTATGAAAACATTTTGAGAACATATGGATGTGGATAATAAACATAACCCAAGTAAATACTTACGAATAACAATCTCGGATAAGAATGAGATTGGGATAATTATCCCTTACCGTAGGTCTGATATACTTCGTACATATCTGAACCTCCTCTACAATGATTTAAATAATGTCATTGACTTATTACAGAATCATATCCATTGTTATGATATCATATATGGTTCACTTATGACTTTATATTACCCGTTCTTTTGTAAATTCTATGTTAAAGCAGCGTTTTGGGTAAAATCGTTTCATTTATCGTACGTGTTTCGAAATGTTGTTCTTGATATTATTACTTATATCCTGATTTACTTAATTATAGAATATAAAACATGATTTATATATAATATATATTTAGTATATAACTGGAATGAAATACACTGTTCATTGAGACAGTAGGTCGTGCGTACGCTTGAATGCTGTTTTCGTTTCCTTATTGAATTAAATGGAATTTTGTAAATGAAACATATATGTACATAAATCCAGTATCATTATTATATAATATATTTCATTATTATTTATTATATATACTTTATAATCATACTTGAATGGTTAATCATGGAAAATGAACCTCATCGTGTTCGTGGAGACGGTAGTCCGTACGTATGCACGAGCGATGATATCATTCCCAAGATCGTGGAGTTGTATTGAAGTGTATGTATAATATTTCAGAATATATATCACCTTAAAATAATCATATATAGTTATTTATTTACTCCATTATACCCATCTATGTAAGGTGGTGGTAGAAAACATATTACACCATGGCGTGGAGACGATATTCTCTACGTATGCACGCGCGATGATTTCATTTTCCACAGGATGGATAGAAGATGAAATTGGGTTGTTTCATATTTATAATAACATATCAGTATATTAGTGATATTGATGTTATTAATTTATGATGAAACAAATAATTAAGAAAAAGTATAAGAAGAAATAAATTTGAACGAATCGGTAAAGGATATTACCTCTTCTTTGACGCGCCTCTTCTTAGCCTCCGCTTAAGGAACTAGGGTTGGTCTTTTGAGGAGACCAGAACCACTATAATGTTTCTAGGGAAGATGATAAGTGAAATGGTCAGGGTTTTTCCGAGCTTCAAGGCTCAAAAGGGTGTGAAGAGAAGAGGTAAGGGGTGCCCTTTTTATAAGGGAGGAGAGGGGCACTTTAAGAAAAACATAAACTATTATTTTATAATAAAGTAATATTCGGTTTAAAATAGCTCCAAATTGATTTATTTAGAAGATAAAGTGAGTATGGGTAGAAATTCTCTTAGCCAATTGGTTTTAGACAAGTTTTTATTTCTATTTTAACCTAATCATTTAGATTTAACTCTAAGTTAAATAATTTAACTTTTACCATGTCTTCTTGTTTACATACTCTATATGTTTAATAAAATAACTATAACTAGAAAAACAAACCCCATGTGGTTCATTATTAATATATATAACCGTAGCTAAGTCATTTTTCCGAACTTCATATTTTTAGGTATATAATAACAATTAATAATATAAAATTTGTTTTAAAAACTATTTTATGTTAATTTTGTCACTATTTGGTAATTGATTTTTGTGAAAATCATAACAGAAAGATTAGTTAGAAAAAAGTTAATTAAATAAATACTCACATGTAATATTAACATATAAAATTAGTATAATTCATTAAAAGTCTCAAATTACATTTATTTGGATATTAATAACATCAATTATGTTAATATTTCATTACTTAGGTAATTACTACATCATCATTGTGGCATAAATAAATTAAATTATTTAATGTCTAAAAATTATAAATAAAATACCATTGTGTAGTAAATCTTCTCAGATTTCAAATTAATATTTATAGTTGAATTTTTCTTATGTATAACCAAATATTAAAAATGGTTTAGTTATTAAACATTGATTTTAACTATTTTAACTCATCTTTAAATAAAATAATAATAAGTGTCCTAATCTAATCCCAATAGACCTAAAGGGTAATATTTTATTCCTAAGGTTATTTTTGTTCGGATTACACTTTTCCAATAGAATTATGACATTTCTTAGTGTAATAATAATATCATTTTTTACCCATAATTAACATATTTACTTTTAACTGTGGTAAATAAAAGTAAAAAGTTATTATTCACCAAAAAATATTTTTTTTTCTTATTGAACCACATTTTACTCCTTGATATTTACCATGTCTCTAGGATTTTCATAATTCCACTCAGAGAAGCGGTAAAATTATGTTTTATGTGAATTTTCAAATTCTCCTAGGAGGTTGGTAAAAGACGGTGAAAAGGTCAATAATTTTTTTTATATCTAAAATTATTATAAAATTACTCAAATGAATTAAATTAAGATTATATAGGTATTATGTTTCAATTTTGACCTAAAATAAATTTAAATAATTTTAATAATTATTTAAATAAAAAGTCGGGTTTTAAACAGTAACTCAGTGTTTTCACTATTCATCAAAAATTGAAAGTTTTCAGAAAAATACAAAAACTTCACCCTAGGCTAATTTCAATATTCCAAATCCAAAAATGAAGTCCATTTTGAATGATAAAATTTATAAAATTTTAAAAAGTGGGTATTACTATTTATAACCCCTAGTTCATAATAATATCATAATAATATCTTGTTTAGTGAAACATGGTATTGCGTACTACACACGCTATTGAAGAAGGTCTTGATTGCATGTAATACAAGCCAAGTTAGGGTTGTGTATAGCGAAAGCTCTGTTTGGTTCTATGTATAACATAATCAAAACTTATTAAACCAAATCTATACATAATGTTGAGTAAAATTATTTCCACAAAATGAACTTGAAATTGTGTGTAACACGAGCAAAGAATAGTGTTGTGTATACTACACGCTAATATGGTGTTGCGTATAGTACAAGGTAATCCTGGTGTAGTGTATAATAAAAGACATCAAATAAATTAAAAATAATATATCTCATAAAATATCGGGGTGTTACATTCTACCCCCCTTAAAATGAATTTTTCCCTCGAAATTCGTCGGGGTTATAAATGGTTTACTACTTGAAGGTTTCTTTAATAGAAACCCGTATCGTAAAAAGGAATACAAAAACTTATCATTAAAAACTAATGTATGAAACTTAACGGTTACAAAAATTAACTAATCACTAGGTTTCCACATAGGATAACATAGATGAAAATATGGATATGGAAGAGAAATCTAACCATCATGTTCTAATAAAGAGTGGTAGAGAACATGGCTATGAAAAATCCTATAATCACAAAGCCATAAATTTGTGATGATCTAAGATACCATCTGATTATCAGATATAAGGGCACTAGGACAACAATTTTTGTTTTCAAGATCATTTCCCTAAAGATGAAGAATTTTAATTAGAAAAAATACTTACTTTATTTTGTTATAATCTCAACGTTGTTCGTTCCTTGAACAATTTTAACTTCATATTTTAAAGAAATGAAGTTGAATTTTTCATTCATGATGTGTTAGTAGATCATGTGATAGAATGATGGGTCATTCCATCTATCTCAAACAAAATGTTAGAAAAAGTTATCAAAAATACTTAAGTCTATCTATATTGAGATTAATCATATATGGTTCCTAAAATGGACTTATACTTCATATATCATACTGCTTAATATTATAAAACTAGTTTCTACTAACTAGGGACTTCTTGTAGGCTAGTGGTAGGCAATAATGGCCTATCGTACTTTGGTTGTGGGTTCGATTCCCACAGCCTTGTCCGACGCGATGGGTTTTCACTCGTCCTATGGGTTGTCCTTTTTCTAAAACTACACTATTATAACATTCCATAAATAGTATCGAAAAAAGTTCCATCCTTAAACAATTCTATCTGATGTCCAAATAAATCCATTCCAACCTTTAATCCTATCAAAAATACTTTTGTCCAATATTATAATATAAATAAATTGATTACTCAAAATGTCATCAACCAAGCATGTGAATACCATCATTTATCTCCCATATAAGATATATCTTGTTGGTCACATTACAAACATGTGAATACCTTAATCACGTATTCTCATGAAAAAGGAATACCCATTGAACCTTAGTGAAAACATGAATGCTATCAAAAGGTAACTCTTTCCACATAACAAAATACCAAAATTTCTATATTCTCAAACCATGATATCACTTTGTCCTTATATCAGTCATGAGTTCATTAATATTATTTTCTCCTTATCCCTTCATTATGCACATATCATCTACTTTCCAAAATATTTGAAGTATTTTTCATGGTTACCAGTACTATATAATTATTGAAAACCATAATAAACCAATACATAGATATTACAATATTCTACTGTTCTATAAATTAGATTCCACGACATTATTTTGGAATCCTGTTACATAAAAACATAATCATTCCACTACATCATTTTCATATTCAACATTGCCAATAGTGATCACATCTGACTTCCCTTTATCCCTTTCCTTAAGTGGTTTCTCACGCTGATCATCATTAACCCATGTATTAGGGCATTGATTAGTATAATACCTTATTTACTTGAACATGATGCATTGAAGTGTTGGTGGTGCATTCTCTATAGTCTTTTCTCTTTTCAGGTCCTTAGAATCCTTTTCCCATTACTTCGACACTCAGCTGCTTGATGACCTTCTTTTCCACACTTGAAACATTTTCTAGTACCTTTAAGGCAGTCTCCACCATGCTTCTTTCCACACTTTGAGCAAAAAGAAACATTCACATTGTTTTCACCATTGTTCTGAGGTTTTTCCTTGAACTCCATCTTTCGTTTCTGGTCAAAACCATGAGATGGATATGTTACACCAACTTCCAGTTCTACCTTGATTACAGAACGCACAATTTCTTCATATATACTGATGTCTCTTATAGCTAATTCCCTTCGAAAACGTGGTTTTAAGCCACTGAAGAATCAATCAACTTTACTTTTAGTCTGGATGATAATTCTAGATGCATACCTTGCTAGTCTTGTAAAATTCTCTTCTTATATACCAACAGATTCATCATCCTTCTGCTAAAGCTCAAGGAACTCCTTTTCCATCTTTGTTCGAAGAATACGAGGGAAGTACTTACTAAAAAACATGTTCTTGAACTCGTCCCATTCCATTGATTCAATTTCATCTTGGGGCCTTCTATTCTTAATTAGAGTCCAGCACAGGTCTGCTTCACCTTCTAAATGGTAAACAGCAAGAATGACTTTATCATGTTCCGAACATCGAAGAATGGAAAATATATTTTCAATGGTACTGATCCATTTTTCCGCAACAAGTGGATCAGAATACCCATTGAAAGAAGGTGGACGTTGCCTCATGAAGGACTCAATAGAATATTGTTCCCTTCTCTGATCATTTGGAAATCTAGAATGATTCATAGCTTTTGTAAGTATAGAAATAAGATTTTTCACTCCATATCTCCTCACATTTGGTTGTTCAGGAGGAGAATCATTGCATTTTCCATTACATTGATCAACAAGGTTCATTCGGTTTCCAGTCATCGTCTAAAACCCAAAAATAATAGTGTGAGAGGAAAAAATAATGCTTGGGAAAACAACATAATAAAGGGGACTACCTTCAATATATAACATCTTAGGTTTAATTATAATATTATTACCGTAATTCCAGGACTATAAACTATACTTATACTTAAACTTAGAGACATCCCTAGACATACCTTAGAAATATCTCTAGGGATCTCACTAAAGTTTTCGCATCCTAGTTTCCAAAGGTTAACTAAACCTTTCCTCTGATACCAAATGTAGAGACCCAATGCTTGAAGTACATGGATATTACATTAATTTTGAGGAATACTTAATACATAACAAAAACAGACACCAAAGGACCATAATAGTTTAGTGTCTTTGGAAACATGGAACATAATCTTCTAATCGTGGTTAAAGATCTTCAAAATCTCCCATAAAGATCTTCCCCTTTTTTTCTTACCTAAAACCGTTATTTATATCCTAGGGAAAAGAAAACATATAAAGGGTGAGCTCAAATGCTCAGTAAGGGTATGAATGAAAAAAATAAAACAAACCATATACATTTGAACATCACAATATGAACATAACGTTTAAACATCAAAATCTAGAGTTGTGAAATAAATCTTGGCAGTACGTAAGGAATAGATCATAAAGGCACACCAATCATGATAAAATAACATAGGAATAAAACATTTAATTATGGAAAAACATTAATAACATGATATGATTTCCATAGTAGCCAAGTCATTGCTTCCATTACCATCTTAGTGGACAAAGTCTCTTTCTGAATCGAGTTCACTCCTCGTTCCAGTCATGTATCACTGAACCAGATTAACTTACCACTTCAGCCATGTCTATCTCATGAGATATAAATCAATACCCAATTCATTGGAGGGAGATATAGGTCCCACCCATCACATAATTTAATCATTCTTATTTATGCCACAATATAAACATAAATCCTTTATCATAACCCAAAGAATATTAATTTGTTTCATAAACATCATCCCATCATAACATAATATATATAAAACAAATGGATATCTTGTCATCACAAGAAAAGTGAAACCATGTAAATCATAGAGACATTATACTTGAAACATACACATATGAAATAATTTCATCTTAGATGGAAAATGGTTTTGATAAAACACTTGAAATGAATTCTTGAGGAAAATATCCTTTCTTTTTTCAAAATCATTTTTTTTCATGAAATTCCATGAAATTATAAAATAAAAGGATTTTGTTGAAAATAGTCATGAAATATTATAGATTATGCTTCATGAAAATAATGTGTTATAAAACCGTAAAAATATGTCCATTCCGAATAATTTAAAAAAAAACATTCTTCTCGTACTTTTTCTGGAAAAGTCAAAAAGTACCTCATATGGTAAACAAAAGAAAGATTTCTTCCATACGATGTGGTAAAATTAAAAAAGGGTAAAAATGACTTTAAACATACATGGAAGAAATGAAAACATTTTATGAAAACATTTTGAGAACATATGGTCGTGGATAACAAACATAACCCCGGTAAATACTTACGAATAACAATCTCGGATAAGAATGAGATTGGAACAATTATCCCTTACCTTAGGTATGATATGCTTCATACGTATCTGAACATATTGTATAATGATTTAAATAATTTCATTGACTTATTACAGAATCTATTCATTGTTATGATATCATATATGGTTCACTTATGACTTTATATTACCCGTATTTTTTTGTAAATTCCATGTTAAAGCAGCGTTTTGGGTAAAATCGTTTCATTTATCATATGTGTTTTGAAATATTGTTCTTGATATTATTACTTATATACTGATATACTTAATTCCATAATATAAAAAATGATTTATATATAATATATATTCTGTATATAAATGGAATGAAATACACCGTTCGCGGAGAAGGAAGGTCGTGCGTACGCATGAATGCTGTTTTCGTTTCCTTATTGAATTAAATGGAATTAATTAAATGAAACATATATGTACATAAATACAGTATAATTATTATGTAATGTATTTCATTATTATTTATTATATATACATTATAATCATACTTTAATGGTTAATCATGGAAAATGATTCTCATCGCGTTCGTGGAGACGGTAGTCCGTATGTACGTACGAGCGATGATATCATTCCCATGATCTTGGAATTGTATTGAAGTGTATGTATAATATTTCAGAATAAATATCATTTTATATTAATCATGTATAGTTAGTTATTTACACCATTATACCCATTCAAGTACGGTGGTGGTGGAAAAAAGATTACACCACAACGTGGATACAGTATTCTGTAAGTACGCACGCGCGGTGATTTTGATTTCCATAGGATAGATAGAAGATGAACTTGGGTTGTTTCATATTTATAATAACATATCAGTATATGAGTGATAATAATGTTATTAATTTATGATGAAACAAATAAATAAGAAGAAGTAGAAGAATAAATAAATTGGATGGAATCGGTAAAGGATATTACCTCTTCTTTGTCGAGCCTCTTCTTAAACTCCTCTTAAGGCACTAGGGTTGGTCTTTTGAGGAGACCAGAACCTCTATAATGATTCTAGGGAATATTATAAGGGAAATGGGTAGAGTTTTTCTGAGCTTAAAGGCTCAAAAGGGTGTGAAGAAAAGAGGGAAGAGGTTCCCTTTTTATAAGGGAGGAGAGGGGCACATTAGGAAAAACTTAAAATATTATTTTATAATAAAGTCATATTCAGTTTATAATAGCTCCAAATTGATTTATTTAGAGGATAAAGTGGGTATGGGTCTAAATAATATCAAACAATAGGTTTTAGACAAGTTTTGGTTACTATTTTAACCATATCATTTAGATTAAACACTAAGTTAAATAATTTAACCATTACCGTGTCTTCTTGTTTACAAACACTATATAGTTAAAAAACTTACTATAACAAGACAAACGAACCCCAAGTGGTTCATTATTAATATATATAACTTTATCTATGTCATTTTCCCTAACCTTATATTTTTAGGAATATAATAACAATTAATAATATAATATTTGTTTTAAAAACTATTTTATGTCAATTTTGAGACTATTTGGTAATTGATTTTTGTGAAACACATAAAAGAATGATTATTTAGAAAAAAGTTAATTAAATCATTAATAACATGTCATATTAACCTATAAAATTATTTTAATTCATAAAAAGTCTAAAATTACATTTATTTGTGTATTTATTACATCAATTATGTTCATATTTCATTAATAAGGTAATTACTGCATGATCATTGTGTCATAAATAAATTTAATTATTTAATGTATTAAAATTATAAATAAAATACCATTATGTAAGAAATATTTTTTAGATTTCTAATTAATATTTATAATCGAATTTATTTTATGTATAACCCTATATAAATTTTTTTTAGTTATTAAACATTGATTTTAACTATTTTAACTATACTTTAAATAAAATAATAATAAGTTTCCTAATCTAATACAAGTGGACCTAAAGGGTAATATTTTATTCCTAAGGTTGTTTTTGGTCGAATTACACTTATCCAATAGAATTAGGACATGTGTTAGGGTAACAATAATATCATTTTTACCCGTAATTACCATATTTACTTTTAACCGTGGTAAATAAAAGTAAAAAAGTTACTATTCACCAAAAATTGTGTTTATCTTATTGAACCAAATTTTACTCCTTGATATTAACCATGTCTCTTGGATTTTCGAAATTCCACTCACAGAAGCAGTAAAATTAAGTTTTATGTAAATTTTCAAATTCTCCTAGTTGGTGGGTAAAAGACGGTGAAAAGTTCAGTAATTTTTTTTATATCTAAAATTATTATAAAAGGACTCAAATTAATTACATTGAGCTTATATAGGTATTATTTACTAATTTGGACCTAAAATAAATTTAAATAAAACAAATAATTATTTAAATAAAAAATCGTTTTTTAAATAGTATCTTAGTGTTTTCAGTATTCATCAAAAATTGAAAGTTTATAGAAAAATACAAAAAATTTACCCTAGTCTAATTTTGATATTCCGAATCCAAAAATGAAGTCCATTTTGAAAGTTAAAATTTATAAAATTTCAAAATGATGGTATTACTATTCATAATGGTTAGTTCATAATAATATTATAATAATATCTTGTTTAGTGAAGCATGGTATTGCGTACTACACATGCTATCGAAGATAGGCTTGATTGCATGTAATTCAAGCCAAGTCAGGGCTGCGTGTAGTGAAAGCTTTGTTTGGGGTTGTGTATAACATAATCAAAACTTATTAAACAAAATCTATACTTAATGTTGCGTAAAATAATTTCAAAAAAACGAACTTGAAATTGTGTGTAACACAAGCCAAGAATAGTGTTACGTATACTGCAAGCTAATACGGTGTTGAGTATAGTACAAGCTAATCCTGGTGTAGTGTATAATAGAAGACATCAAAGAAATTAGAAATAATATATGTCATAAAATCTCGGGGTGTTACAACCCCCACTTGTTCCCTTAGTTTGAGTTGTGTCTTATGGGGATGTAAAGCCGGAGGTGGGGAGAATGTAAAGACCCAAAATTTCCATGTAATTGTTTTTTATTAAATGGGAGATTTATGAGTCTGTAAAAATTGACGACATGTGATTCTGAGGCCTGGTGTGCCTGGAATCAATTTCTGAACATTATTTTAGGGAAGTTCAGTAAACTCGTGAGTGACTTTTTCTAACTTTTGAACCAGTGCTCAGAATTGAAATCCAAGGGTTCCGTTGAAATCATAGTGTATGTATTCACTTAAGAAGACTTTCACCTCGATAGTAGTTGGTCGAGGGTGAAAGTTAGTTTTTGGGTTTTTCTTGGAAATAATAAAACAAAATAAATACAAGTTTTATTTTGTTTAATCTATTATAACCAATAATGTGAATGTTATAGGTGGGGACCACCACACCTTAACCTCCCACGAGAGGTTGTGGTGGTGGGGACCACCCTATGCCTAAACCTCCACTTCATGTTTAATTTTAGTAGGGGCCACCCGAGTTCTCAAAACCTCCCAATTTGAATTTTGAGCGGGGACCTCCCGACCCCCTATTAATGGGGGGGGAAACCTCTCAAATCCCTCATTTATTTGGAGGAACCTCTTGAGAATCCTCCACATTAATTATACCAATGCACCAATTGATTTTTCCAACTCTCCCTTAATCAATTCAACCATTTTGAATATTATGCCAAAATCTTAATCTATTATTTGGAGGATATTATTTCATTTTGGTGGAATTAGGGATTATTATTGGGAGAGGAGTTAGCTTGGGAGAAATAAAGCTCTCCAATGAAGAACTTCATCGCCCAATGAAGAACGGTCTCCGGATGAAGAATGCTCCACCGACGAAGAACGACCTCTACTATGACATTCTTCCTTGGAACCTCCTTCGATGTAGGACATTTTCATCTACAAAAAATCGACGTATGCCTTCTCATGCCAATTTTGACGAACAAAGAACAAGTTATGGATTTTATTGTGATTGATTTTATATTCCCATGATTCTTTCCTTCTAAAACAAAGAATTCTGATCAACTTATTATGAAGTTGATCTGCAGATATTTTCCTTGCGGGTTGGGAGTTTTTATTTGTTGGAAGATGTAGGGTGATTGATTGAATTTATACTCTCTCATATTCTTGATAATTCATTGAAATTTTTGAAGGAATTGAACTGCTTGGTACCACACTAAACGCGGAGGGTGTGGGACAAACCAACATGGCCCGACCCCTCTGTCGTTCTTCTTTGTTTAGCAGTGTTCTTCGAAATGGAGGAAGGAGACAACAACGATGAAGGTGATGAAGGAAATGACCATGCCACCCATGGCCTCAGTGACCCATGCAGCCCCGCGGCCTCCGTAACCCGCGTCACCGTCGGCTGAAGCGGCCCGAGCCGCGCCGCCACCGGCCGAACTGGGCCGAGCCACGCTGCGCCCTGGCCGCGCCACTTGCTGCGCCGCCCACCGGCCATGCCGGCCCAGCCACGCCAGCCAAACTGTCCATGTTGTGCCCACCCAGCCAAACCGGCCACACGGTGCCCTCCTCGCCAAATCGGCTCCAGGCCTCTCAGTGCCTTCCCGAGCCGCCCCGACCGCGCCAGCCCGTCGGCTACCGGCTTCCTTCTTCCCTTGCGGTACCCCGGCCGTGCCAGCCTCTCGTGCCCCTCGCAGCTCCTCAGCCAAACCCGCCCACTCCCTCACGGTGCCCTTTGGGCCAATTCACCCATGCGGTGCCCTCCGGGCCGAGCCGCCTTCATGCCAACCCGTGGTCGGTCCATGCCCTCACGACCGGTCCACACCCTCGCGGCCCTCCGTGGCTTCTCGCAGCCTACTGGGCTGGGCCTTGTGGTCCGGTCAAAACCTAATGGGCTGGCCCGCCCAACGGGTCGGGCCAGACCCAATGGGTCAGGGTGGGTCGGACCAGACCCAGGCCCACTACGACCCTTTAAATTCTTTTGGCCATATCATTGGCACCTGGATTCCTTTTTATGAACCGTCAGTGGCCGTGGTAATCTTTCTGCATGATGATACCTTTGAGTATACCCCACCAAAGATTGGGTTATAGTAAGGATACGATCAGGTTGGATCGTGCACGAATCCAACCGGGCCCCCGGGACTAAAAGGATAATAACTCACAGACTGGGCATCCGAGTGACGTGCTGTCTATTGCATTAATACCCCTTTGACATGGTGGACCTTTGAGATACTTCTTTGTGGAACTTCGTGACAATTGGATTATCGAAAAATAGTTCGCCGAGCAGAACCATCTTGTGACGAGCAAGTAGAGTGTAGAGACCTAGTAGCTGGATGAGACATGATGACTGTTTACCGTTTGACTTGGAGAGACTCTACTAGCCCAGTGGGGAACGCCTGGTTGTGGCGGCAGACCCATGGGGGAAGAGCGCACTTGGTGACGTGGAAGACCCACAATACTGGATAGGAGGAGTGCCTCAGTAGGCTACGAGGGGGAGCGCCAGGGTGTGGCGGCAGACCCGCGGTGGGGAGCACCTCTTTGTGATGTAGCAGACCCACGGTACTCAATAGGAGGAGTACCTCAGCAGTCCAAGGTTAGTGGGAGGTTCCTCGGTGTGATGCGGAAAGCCCACTATACTCGATAGAGGAGGAGTTCTCCAGAAGCTGAGGTTTTAATAATGTGTTGGGGATGTCACTCGATACTACCCCTAGAATAAAATCCTAGTTGGCCTGAGTTAGTACTCTTGTGTTTTTATCATAATTGAGACTTCTTACTTGATAACTTAGGTATATGTTTGGGAATATACCTATGTAGGGTTATCTGTTGATTTTTTTACTTTGTTGTTTATCCTTGGTGGATTTTTGAGACCTTGAGGGTATTAGGGTCCCTACTAAGTATCATTATACTGACCCCTGCGTGGGCTATGCCATTAGTTTGTTGTGTTTGATACACACGATGGACAACACTGACTGAGGATGAGTGTACTAGGACTGGACAATACCCAGAGGTGGATCTTTCGAAGAGTTGGTATACAGAGGAGACTGACAGATGTGGAGTACTGAGGAGGCTATATGTACCTACCCTTTAGGTAGGAATCCCAGATGATGACCCAATAACTGTTTTTCATTTCTTCAGTTGTACTTGTACTTCCTGTTCCTTATACTTTACAGTTGGTCTTGTATTTCCAGCCCCTTTTACTTTTCAGCACTCTATTGTTATAGAGTTTACATAGTTATTTGTATCCAACAATGTTCTCTGTTGTGTGCATTTTTAGGTTATAAAGGAAATGCCTTCCTAGTTTTAGGGAATTACGCCTTTGGTCCTAGTCGCTAGCCCTTGGCCTATGGAAGGCAGGCTTGGGGTAGTCACACCATTGGCCCAGGCGGACGGGTCCTAACATGAGTGGTGTATTTACTTCAAACGATTGATATTCAGGTTTGTTAAATATAAATTAAAGGGTATTAAAATAACCATTTTATGATCTTTTATTCATTGTGAATGAGTTTAAAATGTTACCAAATCAGTGAAATAGTTTTGTCTTAATTTTCCTTCTTTGAGACTCATGCTTTGTTATGAACTTAAATTCTCCTCGAGGTGTAATATATTGATGTTACATGTTATATCACGAATTTAATTGTTTTCATGATATTTTATGATTCATAAAATTTCCATTTCCTTCATGAAGAGTATGATCCCATGTTAACTAGTTATAAGAGTTTATTGAGACAATTTTGTCATTTTCAGGATTTGTTATCATTATACTTCCATTGATGAAATATTATCATCCATCTGTCACAATCATTCATTAATTTTATTATCCTATGGTTATTAATGATTTATTCATATATGTTTACCATTTATTCAATACTTTGGTACAAAATATAGTAAAAAATTATTTTTTAGAAATCTTGACTTTACCTTCTCTTTGTCCGAGAAATCTGTGTTCTTTTAAAATCATGTTTTCCAAAATAGGTATTTAAGAATATTATACTCTTCTCCTCTGACCATTAAAATAATATATTACCTTATTTTATTTTTCTGATGTTTTTAATGGAATATTCTTATCACTTTTTAAATGAGTAATTTTTCTAACCTATTTATCATGAAAAAGGAATGTTCCTTTTAAATCGTACAACAAGAATTTATTTATATGACATTAATCCATTGATGCTTTATATTCATGTTTAAAATATGATTTTTAGAAAAATTTTATTAATAGATAATTTTAAATAAATTTTTTTAAATAATTAATGCCTCTTTTATAAGTTTTCAATGAAAATTATTTTCAAAATCATTTCAATATTATTTTATAACTTTCATGGAAAATGGTTTTCAAAAATATTAAAAGATTTAATTATATGTTTTCAATATTTATTCAAACAAACAGTTACAATTTTCTGGATTATTTAATTTTATTTAATGTAAAAAGGTTATGAAAATATTTTCAATCATTCTTTATATGTATCCAAAGTGTATACAATGAAGAAGGTCGTTAAAATTATTTGATTATAATTTTATATGTTTTCAAGGAAAAATGTTTTAAAAATGATTCAAATTATTCTTTGTAAGATTATAAGGTATTTTCAAGGAAATTTGTTTAGATGGTTTTATGTATTAAAAATTATTTTTTGAAGAAGAAATGAGATTTTCCTCAAGAAATATTTTTGAAATATATTTCAAAATTATTATGCATATATGATGACATCTATTTATGTTACTTTTTTCCTTCTCATAAAAGATCTAAATGTCCCATTAACAATATTTCTATGAATAAGATATTATTAATTTCATGGTCTTTATCAAACTTGTCTCTCTTTCACGTGTTATATTTTTATGAAATACTCTTATCGTTTATAGGTAATATGTTTATGAAATCTGTTTCTCTTTAATGTGTTATATGTTTATGAAATTAGTTTCCCTTTCACATGTTATATTTTTATTAAATCCACTTATCATTCATGGGATATAGGTTTATGAAAGTATTTTCTAATTCAAGGGTTATTCATTATATGAAATGGTTATCAAACCTATATCTTTTTCCATGGATTATGATATGTTTACATGTTTTTTATACCCAATTAATTTCATGGGTTATGATATTATTTTTTATGATTTTATAAAACATGTATGAATGATTTCATTATGATATTTGTGGGACCTATTTATTCCTAAAATGAATTGGGTTACAATTTATATCTCATGATATAGATATGGATGGAATGATAAATGAACATGGTTAAGTATTACAGGGTTGTAATGGGAATGGAACTCAGTTCAGTAATATAGGTATGAAATGAGGGATGAAAAATGTTCTATAATAAATATATGGAATGAGGTGTGAACATGATTCAGTAATATAGGGCCGGAACAATGGGTGTACTCATTTCAGTAATACAGAGATATAATGGGTTGTGATCTGGGTTTAGTAATGATCTTTTTCCACAAAGGTGGTATTAGTAGTAATTCATTAACTATTATGGAAATAATTATACATGATTATGTGTCTACCACAATACCATTTTTATTCCTATGATATTATTTCATGGTTTATATTTATTATTTCTGTAAGACTCATACCTTATGAACTGATAATATTTAAGTCTTGATTCAAGTATATCATCTTTGATATAAAAGGTAACATCTTTTATTTTCATGATCATATCCTCAAACCCTTTTTCTCTTTATTATTCTTATATATCTTACTTGTTTACCATTAAGGAGAATTTGAGCTCACCCCTTTCTTATGTTTTCTTTCCACATTTTTTGAAGAAATGTATTTGGTAAAAGTATGAAGGGTGGGGTTCATTATGGGATATGTTTATGATCTTTCACTAGGATAAAATATTCTATTTCTATGTTTCCAAAGAATCTAATCTATAATAGTCCTATACCAAGTATTTTTAAAATGTACTAAATATTCATCTTGAATGATGTAATATGCTTAAATGTAAGGCATGTAGAAATATAGTTGTAATTAAAGGAAAGGATAATTTAACAATTAGAAACTAGGATGAGAAAATGTTAGCGATATCCCAAGGTATATTTCTAAGAACACGTCTAAATATTTCTTTAAGGATAAGTATAATGAAGATTTTTCATTTTGGAAAATGTCATAGAATTTTTGTAAAGAATAGAGTAAGTGGATTCATACAAATATATCCATGAATAGATACAATAAGTGGATTTGGATCTTGAATAGATATAACGAGGGGTAACAACTCTGATAGGATGTTCTAGGCCTGACTTCGAGTAATATGGTAGATGAAAATAGGGCTTGATACACACCTAGTTTCACACTACCGGTTAATATTCTTTTAGAATTCAAACCCTCTTAAAGAACCATCATGAATGAAATAAATATAATTTGGCTATTAATATCCTAGGATAATCTTATGGTATCATATATTAAGGAAAATTTCATGATTTAAACATCTTATAATTAATTATTTTGATGACTATATTGTTTTCTCCTATGATAATAATGAAAAAAGCTATGCTTCTCATTTTAGTAAATAACATGAAATAGACAGAACTAGATTAATGTTGAATGTGATGGATGACTTTCTGATGACCAGTAATGTGGGATGATCATTAGAGTGAAAGATTTTTTTTATCATTCCTAATTATTTTTCACAAAACACAATTAACAATGATTACCTTAACCAACTCGCAAATACATCAAGATAAAGAAGAAGTTTGTTGAGTGTTCATGTAATGGATACGATGGATGTAAGAAGATTCAGTTTCCTATATTTCATGAATGTGGTACTAATCACCTTTTTGAACGTCTTAGAGGAATAATAATATGTTCTGATAATGGAAAACATGGACAAAAAGAATGTGACTGCGTGGGAAAAATAATATGTCCAGTTAACTAAATGGATTAGTATATTGGCCTCCCTATGAAATCATCAAAGTATAATTATTTCTTGGGTATGGAAAAACCAATCAAAATGTAACTCAATGCCACAATAGGAAATATATTGAAGAGTATACACAATGTTATATGTTTAATGGATACATTACTGATGATGAAGAGAATATAGATAAATGTAAAATGAAAGAGGTGTTATGTAGAGACCCAAGCTTTAAAAACAAGGACATTACATTTCTATTATGGAATACTTAATACATGACAAAAATAGATTCCCAACTACTATATTATTTTAGTGCCTTTGCAAACTCAGCACATAATCTTTTAATCAAAGTGAAAGATCTTCAACATCACCCATATTGATCTTCCCCTTTTTTTTTCCTACCTGAAACCTTTCTTTATTACATAGGGAAAAGAAAAAAAAGGTGAGCTGAAATTATCATTAAGGGTAAACATAGATAACACAAAACAAATTATAACCATATAAATGTAAAAACATGAACATAATGTTAAAATATCAAAATCACGAGTCATTAAATAAATCATGGTAGTTCGTAAGGAATATATCAAAAAAGAACATTAACCATGATAGAATATCATTGGCATAAAACATGTAATTGTTGAAAACTAATACAAATATAATATGATTCCCATATTAGCCAAGGAATTGCTACCATGACAATCATAGTGGGAAAAGTCCATTGATGAACCAAATTTACATAACGTTCTAGCCATGTCTTATAGACCAAAATTTAATTTATATTTTAGTCATGTCTATATCATGAGATATAAATAATTACCCAATGAATTGGAGTGAGATATAGGTCCCACCCATCCCATAATGAAATCATTCTTACATGTGCCACAAAACCGAAATCATTAATCATAACATAACCCAAGATATAAAATTGGTTTCTTAAACATTATTTAATCATAACATAATCCAAATAAAATACCATTTCATCATTAAAAAAATAAAATCATAGTAATAATATGGATAAAAAACGTTATTTAAATAGTGTCATATTATATAGAAAATAGTTTTGATTAACCACTTGAACTTAGTTCCTGAAGAAAAATATCCTTTGTTGTTCAGAAAGTTTTTCATTTCACTAAATTTTAGGCAATTTTAAAAGAAAAAAATTTAGTTGAAAATTAACTCGACATAGTGTAGAGGGAGCTTCTTGGAAATAAGGCGTCATTAATGTCTAAAAATCCATTCATGTCGTATAATTTAAAAAAAAACATTCTCCTTGTATATTTTCCGAAAAACTCATAAAGTACATCGTATGGAAAACAAAACAACAATTCCTTCCATAACATATAATAAAAGTCAAAATTGGTTAAAAAAGACTTTAAAAATAAATATAATAAAGTTAAAATTTTATGGAATCATTTTTTAGAAATCATAGATGATAAATATACCCCCATTAAATTGTTACGTATAAATAATATTAGATAAAGAAAAAACTACAAAATTATCCAATACCATAGGTATGATATGATTCGTATGTTTCTAAACCTCCTATATAATGATTTAAATAGTATTATTGATTTATTCCAGAATCATAATAATTTTTATGACAACATTTATAATCATATTTTCATCTGTTTTTTAGTAAAATTTCATTGTTACTCGTTATTCAGATATTAACTGCTTTATGTTCTTATGTATGTTTTATCAGATAAGTCATTATTCTTCCTTTTAGGTTATAGTTATATAATTTAAAACATAGTATTAGTATAATATATATCTTATTTATCCATTCAATTAATTTATATAATCATGGTCTAATGATGATTATGTATAATGAATCACATTGCAATCTAGAGATAGTAAGTCGTACATATGCACAAGAGACGATATCATTCCAATAATTGTTGAATGATATTAAAGTGTATTTTGTATAGTATCATAGAATTAGAAAACTTTTATATTAGTCACATAGTAATTATTTACACCATTATACCCATCAAATTAATGTGGTGGTGAGAAACAAACTACACCACGGTGTGGAACGGTAAGTCGTACGTACGTACACACAGTGATCTCATTTTTTAAAGGACCCATAGAAGGTGAAATTAGTTTGTTTTATAATTATAAGAACATATCAGTGTATTATTTACATTGATGTAATTAATTTATAATTAAAAAACTAAATAATAATAAGTAGAACAAGAAATGTTTTTTATAGAATCGGTATAAGAGATTACCTATTTCTCGATGCACCACTTTTAAATTTCATCTAATTTCACTAGAGTTGGTATTTTGAGAATACCAGAACCTCTATAATGTAACTACGATAGTTGAAAAGAGTAATTGTTAGGGTTTGTATGAGCATGAATGATCCAAATGTAATTAAGCGTAGATGGAGGAGGTTCCCTTTTATAAGAGAGGAGAAGGGAACTCTTGGAAACTTTCAAAATTTTAATTTATTATAAATTCAATTTCGATTAAAAATTGTCCAAAACTTATTTAATTAAAATATAAATTTTTTTAGTTTGAATAACAATCATAAAATAATTTTTAGATAGGTTTTGAATATATTTGTTTATCCTTATATTTTTAGTTTAACCCTTATTTTACCCTTTTTAAATCTTACCTAGATTTCATGTAATTTACACATTTTAGGCTAGTGCAATTACCATATCATGACAAAATGCCCAGAAAAAGTTATTTATCACATATATGGACCTATATTAACAATTTTTTGATTATTATATTTTTATGAATTTAATATCATTTAATAAACTATTTTATGTTTTATGTTAAGAATTGTGTCAATTTTTGACAATATTCATACCCGACTTTGGAAAAAAATTCTGAAAACCTAATACAAATTTTCTACTTATTTTTCTTAATATTAATAAATTCATTTATTTAATTCAATAATTAATTAGGTAATCACTACATCACAATTGTGTCATAAATAAATATATTTATATAATGTCTAAAAATTATAAATAATATACCATGATTTAAGAAATATTTTTAGATTTATAATTACTATTTATAAACATAGATATAAGTTATACAACCCAATATTAAAATCGATTTAGTAAAAGATATATGTTTAGGATATAATTATCCTTATTTTAAATTCATTCTTATAAAATGTCATTTTCACATCCATGTGAATACATGGGGTAAACAATATACCCAAGGATCAACATGGTCGTAAATATATCATAAAATATGATTAAGACATTTTTTAGTGTATTTTAATATTAATATAAAATTATTTTTTATCCTTATTTACCAGATTTACTCTTTAACCATGGTTAATTAAATATTTGCTAAAGGTACTATTCATAAGGTCTAAAAATAAAAGGTAGCTATTTACACAATTTAGATATAATGATTCCAAATATGGAATCCATTTTTACAAATTCAAAACAATATATGCTTTAGTAATTAATTTATAATTAATTATCATTGTCAAAAACAAAAACCGATCTTTTAAGAAGTAATAACTATCCAAAGATTGAAATATATTTATTCCAATTTGAATGTGAAATTACATCCAATGACCAAAATAGGATTAAGTGATAAAAATATAATAAAATTATACTTTAAAACCAATTAGAATTACAATCTATCTATATTAATAATTTATATTAAAATACAATTTTGAATTAAAATACAGTACTTTTCATTATTCATAAAAATACGAATTTTATCCAATAAACACAATAAATTCATCCAAAGTAAATTGTGATTTTATAATTCTAAGAAGAAATATATCTCATCAAATTGAACATATAAAAGTGGAAAAATATATATTTCAAATTGGTCCACCTTCAAAAGGCTGTAAAAAAACATTTTTTGAAAAATAATTATTTTATCCAAAAAATTTGATTTTATTATCATATCATGTTCTAGAAAATTTATTAGATGAATGATAATTTTATATACAATTCAAATTGTGGTTAATATTATTCATAACATCTTGTTTATAACACATTAAATAATAGTATTATAATAATAGATGATTTTTCAGTTTAATTCATTATTGCGTACAACGCAAGCTATCGAGGAAGGTCGCTCTTGCATGTAAAGCAAGACAAGTCAATGTTGTGGGTAGTTCATGACTCCATTGGTTTTGAATATAACATAATCCATAAATAGTTCTTTTATACATTGAAAAAAATCCATAAATATTGTTTCATAAAATTAATTCAATCAAAATAACTTGAAATTCTATGCAACAAAATCCAAGAATACTGTTGCATATACTACAATCAAATCGGGCATTGCGTATAGTGTAGGATAATCATGTTGTAACATACAAATAAATACATCAATGAAAATAAAAATAATATATCCCATTAAATCTATAGGTGTTACATTCTAACCCCCTTAAAATTAATTTCTCCCTCAATATTCTTTAGGGTTACAAATGATTTACTACTTGAAAGTTTATTCATGGAAACCCACATAAAAAAAATGAATAAAAAAACATATTTTTAAAAAGAAAACTTAGACACATAACAGTTACCCCATATTACTCATCATTGGGGTTCCATATAATAAAACATAGTTGGGAATTGAAAACATGGATAGGGAAGAGAAATATAACTATCATGTTCTGATTTATAGTGATAACAAGAATGGTTTTGAGAAAGATAACAAAAAATAGCCATTAATCTACAATAATTTAAGGGACCATCTAATTCATCGGATAATAAGGTACTAGGATAAATTTTTTGGTTTTCATGATAGATTTTTTAATGATAACTATATTTCTTCATGAGATGAAATATTTACTTGATTTCAGTACCGTTGATCATTCTGTGAACAATTTTCTCTTGAACTCTTATTCAATGAAATAATGTTGAATTTTTCATTCTTGCAGTGTTAGCAGATCAAGCGATAGAATGATAGGTTATTTCATATATCTCAACAAAAAGTCTTGGACATGTTATCAAATATTCATAAGTATACCTATAAGACATTAATCTAATGAACATAATACTAGAATATAACATATACTATCCATATATGGATAACATTACAATCCATCCAAAAACAAAAAATATAAAACATTATAAAGAGGTGGACTAAATCAACTTAACATTTGTCTCCCATATCATATTTGTATGTTATATTTTGTCACATTCATAACATGTGAATTCCATAATCATGTATTGTATATAAACATTAATTTCTATAGAACCTTAGTGAAAACACGCATTTTGTCAAAATTAACACATTCCACAGATGAGAAATAAAAAAATTATAACCATGATATCACATTGTCCTTATACAGATCATGATATCATTAATACATTCAAAAATCTCATTTTCTCATTATCCCTTAATTATGTTCATATCATGTGCTTTACTAAAATATTTCTATCATTTTTCATGGTTATCGGTACCATATAATTATTAAAAATCCCAATAAACCAATACATAGATATACTAATATTCCATAATACTATTAATGAGAATCCAACACACTATTTTGGAATCCCATTAAATAAACACTTAATCATTCCACCACTTCTTTGTTATACTAAACATCACCAATAGTGATTGCATGTGACTTTTCATTGTATTTTTCCATTGTTGGTTGCTAACCTTCATCATCAATAACCCTTGGATATGGGAATTAGTTAGCATAGTGGTCCATTTCCTTGAACTTGTAGAATTGATGTGTTACTGGTGCGTTCTCTATAGTCTTTTCTCTATTCACATAATTTCCAACATTTTCCCTTTATAGAGGTACTCTATTTCTTGATGAAATTATTATCGTAACATAAAACCTTTTCTAGTCCATTTAAGACAATATCGACCATGATTCCTTCAACACAATGATCATAAGAAAACATTTATATTCTTTTAATCATTGTTTTGAAATTTTTTCTTTGAACTCCATCTTTTATTTCTTTTCAAAATCATGAGATGGGTATGTAACAACAACATCCAACTATACATAGATAGAACAATAGAAAATATCTTCATAGAAAATGATGTCTCTTATAGCTCATTCCATTTGAAGAATTGGTTTTAATCCACTGAATAATTGACCAACTTTACATTCAGGTTGGATGTTAAAGCAAGAAGCATACCTTCCAAGCCATGTAAAATTTTCCTTGTTTGTACTAAAAGATTCACCATCCTTTTGATGAAGCTCAAGGAACTCCTTTTCTATCTTTTTTCAAAGAATGAGAGGGAATTACTTATTGAAAAACATGTTCTTAAAATCATCCCATTCCATGGATAAAACTTCATCTTGGTGCCTTGTATTCTTAAATTAGAGTCCACTCCTCGTATGCTTCACCTTCTAAATGGTAAAAAACTAAAATGACTTTTTCATGTTCCAAATAGGGAAGGATGGAAAATATTTTTTCAATGGTAATGATCCATTGTTAAGTAATAATTGGATTAGAAAACCCACTGGAAGAAGGTGAGCATTGTCACATTAAGGACCCAAAAGAATATTTCCCCCCTTCTCAGCTCATTTGGATACCCAGGATGATTCACTCCTTATGTAAGTATAGAAATATGATTTTTCATCCCATATCCCATAAAATTTGGTTTTTCAGGAGGGAAATCATTGGATTTTTCAATGCATTGACAATTAACATATTTCCTTTGGGTTCTTCCATTGTCTAAACCCAAAAATATTAGTGTGATAGGAAACAATCATACAAGGAAAACAACATAATCAAGGTGTGTGCATCCAATATCTAATATCTAAGGTTTAATCTTAGGCCATTCATGATCATTCTCAAAATTCTATGATAGTAATATATATTTAGACTTACCGTTTAGGATATATCTAGACATTCATTAGAAATATATCTTGGGATATCACTAAAGTTTTCACATCCTAGTTTCCAAATGTTTACTAAACCTTCACTCTAATAGCAACTATGGAGACCCAAGCTTGAAAAACATGGATATTACATTTGTTTGGCAGAATACATAATACATGACACAAACAGATGCCCAATGACCATATTACATTAGTGCCTTTGGAAACTCGGAACATAATATTCTAATCATGGTGAAAGATCATCACTATCTCACAAAATTTTATTCCCCTTTTTTTCCATCCTAAAATCATTTTTTATATACTGGGGAAAAGAAAAAAAGGGTGAGATAAAAAAATTAGTAAGGGTAAAGATAGAGAACACAAAACAAACCTTAACCATATGAATGTAAAAACATGAACATAAAGCTTAAATATCAAAATCATGAGTCATGAAATAAATCTTGGCACTTAATATGGAATAGATCATAAAGTAACCTTAACCATGATAGAATAGAATTAACCCAAAACATGTAATAATGGCATAATAATAATAAAATAACATGATTTCTATAGTAGCAAATGCATTTATATTAAAACCATTATAGTGGAAATGGTCCATTACTGAACTGGTTTTACATGCCATTCCACCCATGCCTTTCTAAACCAAATTTGCTTTCCTTTTTAGTCATGCTAATATCATGAGATATAAATCTTTACCCAATTCATTGGTGTGAGATATAGGTCCCCCATATCTAATAATTAAATCATTATTATATGTTCCAAAAAAACATGAATCATTCATCACATCATAACCCAATAAATAAAATGGGTTTCATAAACATCATTCCATCATAACATAATCATAATAAAAAACCATTACATCATTAACAAAATCAAATAATATTAATAATATTGAAAGAAACATAACAATATTTAAATAGTTTCATATTAGATAGAAAATAATTTTGATAAATCTCTAATTCATAGTTCCTGAGGTAAATATAATTTCTTGTTCAAAAATGATTTCTTTTCTCAAAATGCCGTGAAATTTTAAAAGAATATAATTTAGTTGAAAATAAACATGAAATAGTGTAGAGGTAGATTTGTAGAAATAAAGCATCATAACACCATAGTTAGTCTTGGATAGTGTTTAAAACTATTTTGTCTTATTGAAATAGTTTCAAATGATGTATCAAAATCTAATACTGTTACAACTGAGAAATAATATATCTTTTGAAAAACATTTTGAATAATCAGACTATTGTTTAATCAGTATTTTAGAAAACTAAGAAACAATATATCCACTATGTTTTCAAATTTTGTTTTATATGTTTTAATATATACCTTAGAAAACCAAATTTAAATTTTATAGTTATTCTTGGATAGTGTTTAAAACTATTTTTTCTTATGATATTACTTTTAAATGATGTATCAATATCCCATACTGTTACAACTGAGAAATAATATATCTTCTAAAATACTATTTGAAAATCAGACTATTATAAATTCACTTCATTGATTAGATAACTTGTTTTGTTGTATATTGGAGAAATATTTTAAATAAACTTTTTAATAGAAATTATTATAGGCACTCAATTTATCCAACTCTTGAGTTTCCTACTCCGTCCAACATAAAAGTTCATTCATTTAATAAATTTTGTAATCAATATACAATAAAAATATTCCTTTAATAATTTTGGTTTAAATATTGCACATATATTTTCTATAAAAAGATAAAAATTACAATGAATGTTCATAATTTTGTATGAATGTATCCATACTTATATATTTGTGATTTTATTTTCACCAAAAATTGAAAATTTGTAGTGTGTTTTACTGTTTATAATTTTGAACTATGTTACAGAGGTATTCATTGGAAATTGAATTTTGTTTCTAAACTTTCACTGACCAATTAAGTTTTTAGTTTGATTTTTTATTAAAAAACACCTCTTATAATTATGTAAGTTGTTATAATAAATTAAATTTCTTATTAGAATCTCCAATTCTAATTTGAAATACTATCCTTGAATTTTTATATCAAATATTGATTAATTTTTGTGTGTATATCTTTGAATGTATTTATATATACATACATGTACATATAAAAATATAAATATAAACATATACATCTGAATAAATATTATATATATAATAAATGTGTGTATACAATATTTTATTATTATATATATATATATTATTAAATATAATATAATTAATATTAAAAATTATAAATATTATGTATAATAAATATCATAATGAATATATTTTAATATTTTTAATAAATATTATATATAATTCTCTATTTATTATGATTTTCTATGAATAGGAAAAAAATTCATTACAATAAAATTGAATATATAAATTATAATGTCAATAGTTATAATAAAATTATTATATATGTTATATGTATATATAACAAATAACAAAAGATTTGTGTCTATGTAATAAATATATTATATGTATTATATATATTTTTACAATAAATAATATATGTCATTATATTTATATCTAATAAATATATATTATAAATACTAATGGTTTTCCCTTTTCCATCCATGTATCATCACTACAATCATTTTTAACAGGTTCATTCCTCACTAGACTTCTCGATTCCATCATTTTAAATCCTCATCTCCTCCCTCGATTCCTATCAAGACTCTTTGAAACCTGCCTCCTCCCAACCCTTATCCTCTATTTCATATCCATCTTTTCCATCCTTGTATCTCTAGAGAACTGATTCCAATATGAAAAATATTTCCATGCCCAATTACCATTCGCCTCCACCTCCAACTTCACATATACATGTAACTTTCTCTAATCTAACTTTTCCTTCTCCTTTACCTTGGTCATCACCTTTGTCTTATTCTCCAACTTATCCTCTACCTAATTTTATGTCTCTGTATTCTCCTCTGACTCGGTCTCCACCTCCACCTCAGTCTCCACCTCCAAATTTTCCTCCATCTTCAACTTTACCTCCATCATTGACAATGCTTCCATATCCTCATCCTCCATCTCTTCCACCCTACTCTCCTCCTCCACCTACGAATCCTATAAAATTAATGTTAATGATTCAAAATACCTCACATGAAGAGATTGTATGAAATATTATTGGGATATTTCTTGGAAATATGAACCCCATTAGTAAAAACAATATAATCTACATATTAATTAATTTTGAAAATATTATTTCCAAAAAATAAGTTTTTCAATTTCATATCCATTGAATTTATCAACTATTAGTAACCATTAAAATGAAAATATTCTTACTCCCATAACATCTGAGCCATCTAATATAGATCACTGAATATGAATTGAATCATTATATTCAAATACATATAG
This sequence comes from Viscum album, assembly GCA_963277665.1. Taxonomy (NCBI): domain Eukaryota; kingdom Viridiplantae; phylum Streptophyta; class Magnoliopsida; order Santalales; family Viscaceae; genus Viscum; species Viscum album. Next base: position 2,019,788,266 of record OY728138.1, read on the forward strand.
ATATGATTTTTATAATATTTTTAATTTTATAAATATTTTAATAATACTTTCATAAATAATAATTATTTCAATATCTAATAATTTTTTATGGGATGGTGTTTGTTTGGACAACTTTGGTCGAACATTAATAACTAAAAACTAAAACACTATACACATAAATGTTTTATACTATTTTTTAAAATAGTGAGAAGAAATATATAACTGAATTCTAAAACAATATAATATTCAATAACATTGATGATTTTAATATGTAGATTTTGTAAGGAAAAGTAATGATATAATGATAGTGAATTTCTATTCCATAACTAGCTTACATTAGAATTACTCAAGTTTTTCTCTTCTATAATAACTCTATACTTTAATATGATCATATGGTTGGTTGCTTCATTAGATTTTACTTTTGTTATTTTTAATGTATTTAATTTTTTTATTGTTTATCAGGAACCCCAGTATGACACACCTCCCAAATTTGTAATGATATTTTTGAATTCATTTAATTATCTATTTTAATGAAATTTGAATCATGAAATATTAATTTTATTCTTAGTAAGTATCATTTTATATATTTACCTTCCATCCTTAATGATATTTATTTCATTTTAATTTTTTATTTTCTTTAAATAATAATAATTTTATGATTTTATCCTTTTCTAATGTTGAACATAGATTAATAACTATATAATATTTTTAAAATTTTCAAAACCTATTACGTTCCATGAATTTTCATGGGTATATTTTTACTAGGTAAAATATATGCCTGTGTAGTGATATGTTAACATAAAATCATGGTCTATATGAAAAATGAGAATAGTATAAATGTGTATAATATTTCTCGTTAATGATCATGTTTTTATCATAGAGATTACTAATAGAGTTCGGTTTTTGCCAACACGTTGTAGGGTGATCTCTTGAAGGAACTTGTTAAAACATATAAAAGAATTTATCTTCATCCTAGATGAGTTTTCAATTTTTATTCCACAGTATTGAGGAATTTAATGAATAAAATCATTAGGGATTTTAGTGTTTGTTTCCAATTAATTGGTCCCTTTAATGATCTTATTATGAACGATGTTTACTTTTTTACATTGCATATGTTGGTTCTTTCTTTGATTCCCTATAAAATATATAATTTAGTTGTTCTGTTGGATAACTTTATTCTTTCATAATTATCTCCCATTTTTATTAGTTATGATTAATAAATAGGTTAATCTAAAGAGTTGAATTTTAGAGTGCAGTTTTAGTCAATAAGTTATTTTTGTACTCTCTTGAATATAAGAATTTCTCAATATACCATGTTTGTATGATATTTTTATATCATTATCTTCATGAATATAATGAATCTATTTTTTAAATGGTCATATAGTATTTTTTTTAGGAAATAAATTCACTATCTAATCTTATTATGGATGACTTTTTTTTCAATACTTCCAAGCTAGGATACCAAATAGTTATCAAGCTATCTATAATGGTTGGTCTATGAAATTATGACATTGTCATATTATTTTACTACCTAGACTTCTAATTTTATTTACAAGAAAAAATATTCTATAATTTTTATAGTTTATTAAATAGGTTGTAAAATATGAGATTAATTTTATTATAATTGTTTTATTTTATTCATGATTATAAAAACATAATGTTTAATTCATTCATTCCTCCATATAGTATGTACAAAAACTTATCATATATTCTAATTTCAAATTTCAAATTACAATATGGGTTTATATTTAAAATATTACATCATAATTTTACATTTATTCTCATAAAACATGTTTTGTTATAGTATATTTAGTTTTTTAAATATCTCCTCGACATTCTAGATAAGATTAAATTGATCCTAGTTTAATGTATAGTTAAATATATGATTAAGGAAACTTCAAAAAAATTCTCTATAACAATCACGTCAAAATTGATATTTAATTATTAATTAATTAATTACTAAAATGATATAAACAATGAATTTATCTCATTATTACACCATCCATGGTACTTTTTTAGCTGAATATAACTATTAACAAATTTATTGTAAGATTACATGATTTAATCATGTTTATATTAACAGATGGGATTGGAATCAAAACCATTGTATACAATTATCCATTTTAAGAAATTTATTTTATTTTCATTCAATAAAAATGTATGATTATAGACCATCACTTTTTACTATTTTTTCATTATTTTTATAATTTTTTTCTTATATTTTATATTTCATTCTATACACTATTATGGAATTAATATTTACATGTTATTAGGGAATGAACAGATTTTTTTTTTAAAATAAAACATTTGATCTCATGTTTCAAATGAAATTGTTGAATTAGAGGTACATGTTTTTTTAATTTTTTTAATTGATATTCATTATATAAATTATTATGAATAAGAAAAAATATACAAAGACTCCAATCACCATGTGTTTTTTTTAAAATACTTTAATTTCATTATATTAATATTGTTTTTAAGCCATTTTCGACTAACCAGTACATGTTATTTACAACAGAAGGAAAATTCATATATTTTCATGCATATTTGTTACCTATTTCATATAATACATTAAATATGAGAATAATATACTATTTAATAAACAATTTTTTAGGATCGTATGATTTATACAGACAATATATTCCTTCCAATTAAATATTATATTGTTAAAATATCAATATACATTTTATATATGAGAATATATAATACAGGGTAATTATTTTCTTATAAATGGTGAATATGAACCCAAATATCGTAAATTAATGATATATGTATGCTATGTCAAACTCCAAATATTTTCTTCAATGTGTTGTCATTATATATCATAAATTATTATATAAATATTATTATATATTCTAGGGTAGTTGGAAGTAATCAAAAAATGACGTGTTGTTGTATTTGCAGCCATATTTGGATAGAGAAAACATATTAGCTCAAGCACTTCATTGGGATTCTGGAGTGAAGGTTGAAGAAATAAGAACTATTTTATTTATGGAGTTTAACGAAGTATGCTGTGGATGTAAAAAGAGTATAAATACATGGGATGATAAAATGGGACAATCCACACAATATAATACATATCAGGAAATTTAGTAACAATGTGTTTGAGTCATCATTGTGTTCATATATAGGTAGTTCATTCCATATTATTTATCTTATTTTAATCTATTACCATTAAATAGAAGAATATTATTTATCATGATATAAGATTATTTTGATCAATTTGGTTGTTTTTAATGATAAGGTGTGAGTGATTTCAATGGATCCACATCAACATCAGGGGAGATTAAAAAAAATCCAATTAGAATATATATAAAAGATAAAAATTATGGATGAAAATACTAACTACTGATTACTATATATATTCAACAATTTTTCAAAACTGAAATGTTTGTTTTTTTTACAAACTCAATGTTCTCCCATAAATTTTGATTATTTAATATGTTACATCACATTTCTCTCTTGAAACTATTTAACATATCATTTCTTTAGTTCATTCACATTTTTCAGAAGTGTAGGGAATATATCCATATTTTCTCCCATATATTTTCTTTCAAGAAAATATCTGTGATATATATATATTAATAAATAATTATACAAATTTATATTTTTGTGTATAAGCACTATCAATTCGTCAAGTAAAATTTTTATTTTATATTGTATCCTCCCACAAAAATTTCAAAATATATTCATTTTTGGGAGATATAAATAATGTTTTTTTATAAGGAATATATTCCATAAATAGATGTTTACATACATATTTCAAACAATGAATTTCAAAATTGTGGAATTCCACCTTCTTCTAGCATAAAATTTCATTAAATTATACAAGCAAAGGATAATTCAACATTTATATTCTTTGATAAATTGTAAATTATACAAGAAAACAAAAAAATTTATTATAATATTATTAAAAGGATTCATCAGAGTTTCATCCTATGTGAATTTATTGAATCATCTTACCTAGGGAGAATCATCAATGAATAGGGTGATCATAAGGCACAATAAGGGAAATTAAGGGAGATGATTTAAATCTGACCCTAAGAAATACCAATAATAACATGATGAATATTATAAATGAATAAGAAAGTGAAAATTTTATATAATAAAAAAAGTGAATCGTAATAGGTAAAAATTATAGATCTTTTAAATGAGACATTCAAAAGCATAAAACCAAGGTTTTACACAAATTTGTCATAATAATTACCAAGGTTATCCACTAAGGTATCATAAAACATTTAATCTCTATAGATTCAATTATTTAACCAATACATTGGATCACTATTTAGGATCACCCATCATATGTAATAATTAATGTTATCTAGATATATCATGATAAAAAAATTCATAAATAACTTTTTAGTAAAAGAAATGGGGTTCAAATAAATAATCCTGGAATATTAAAAGTTCAATAATGACAAGATAATTATTTCATGTTTAACCTATAGAAAGGGAATTTGGGTTCTATTTATGTTAATACAAGAACAATAAAATTATTGTTACATATAGTTGAATACCATTGTAATAGAAATAATATATGTTATTCATAAAAAATAATGGAAAATATAATATATTTAGAAGATGAGTGAAATGATGAGAAGTAAATTCTGAAGCATAACATATATAAAATTTGGTTTTATAGATGGGTAAAATTAAAGGGAAAATGTATATTCCCATCATAAAATAATATTATTATACCAAAAAGGTAAAATAATGTTGATAAAAGAACACAGTTTAGAAATTGGAGGTCATACCACATAAAATATGAAACATGAATGGTGAAGAGAAATTGAATATTTCTATTACCTTGATGTTTTGTTCCTTAAACTTGAGGATTCAAAATTCAGGGGTTTTATAACACCTTCAGAGGACTCATTAGGAGGTGTAATAACCATATATTTGTGGAGTATTTATTTTCAGTGAAAGGGAACACTGAAATTGGTAGGTTTTTGTCCAAAAGTGGGGGAATATTTTTTTTATTAATTTATAATTACAGGCATTAGAAACATAGGTTGTGAAAAATGAAAAACCATGGTATTGACCGTGGGTTTTTACACTGGTTATGAAAAATTGGGTAATATTTTGAGTTCTTTTAATTCCTAATAGTATATCTTCATTTTATATTTTTTCTTTTGTCATGGAAATGTAAAGTGTCAATATAAATAATGTTTGTAGTGTTAATTTTTCCATTATAGAATTTTGAATGTAAATTAATGGTTTGGAAATTGATAAAAATATATTCAAATACTTGATATTAATAAAATAACATATATTCACTGTTAGAAACATATATTATTCCAATGGTTTCAAACCATTCAAATAGGAAGGATAACAGCTGTTATATACTATACCAATGCTTTGGAATTCCGTTGGGTTGTTTAGCATGGGTATAGGCATATATTAAGGATTATTCATCAAGGGTTAGTATAGGGAAAAAAGTTAAAATGTATTAATGGTTTTTTACCATTATTATAGATATATACCATTAGTTTTCTAACCGTTAGTATATGTCATGCTCCATTAAACTTTACTAATGGTTACAGAACCAATGGTATATAGTTTTTAAAACTGTTTATTAATAACATTAGGAAAAAATATGGGTTGTCAAAACTATATCAGTGGTTTATAAACCATCATTATTGGGTATTTATATAATCCCTAACATCATAGCCCTAAGACCTCCAAGATTTCATATAGTAGCCTCCACTCCTTTCTAAAAAGCACAAATATCTTCCAAAACACTACAATAATATATAAAAAATTTGAAAAACTAATACAACACATCAAAATACTATATAATAAAATTTCTATAATTCAAGAAAACTAATATATAAAATTTTAGTATTAATTTTTGTTGAATTTAGATGTTAAAAAGTTATTAATATCCAAGTAGTCAAGCTATTATTATGAAAAAACACCACTGGAAATCATGACATGCCATTTGAGCACAAATTTTATACCTATCCATGGAATGTAAAACATTTTGGACACATATATAGTTTTTAAATTTAAATTAAAGTATACATTTTTTCTTATTTGATTATTCACCTATGAGATATAATTCATTTGTTCAAAAATTGTTAACTTTTGATCAAAATCATAAATGCATTGAAAAATCATAAAACTAAACATAAATGTAAACATTATTATTTGAACTCAATGGAAACAATATAGTATTCCTCTATAGTCACAATCCCATCACCAATAATTCACCTCAAAACAACCTATCCCAACACCTGTAGGGGATGATATCCACCAAAACAAGGATGATATCCATAATAATGTGAACACTATGGAAGAAGAAAACTAGATGGTCTGATAATTGGAAATTTAACATAGAATAAACAACAATAATAGGAAAAAAATACATATTAATAAATTGAAAACCAAAGAATTTAACAATATATAAGGATGAGGGAAAATGGAAAAAATAATAGTAAATGAAAAAATGGGGAATAAATATTAAAAGAATAAGATAAAATGAAAACATTGTTGATGTAAATTTATGTACTGTTTTTTGTAAAGGATATGATTACAATTGACCAAAAAGATATGAAGTGTTGTCATGAGGAATATTTTGAATTTGTATTTAATTTTTTAGTTTAATGAAATCATTAATTGTGAGATTATGTGGATATGTGTTTGAGATTCCATCCATATTGTGTTACTATTATAAATTGATGATATTAGTATACACAACACTTTAATTATGTTTTAGAAAAGTTTTTTGATTTAAGTTAATTATTTTTTTATAAATACTTAAATGAAAGGTTTTGATCAAATTGAGTATAATTATTATAAAAGGGTTTTTTATGAAACCATCCATGGATATTTCGTTGAATATTTAAACGAGATGAGACTATAGATAAAACCATCTCAAGGTTATTTTGGTTAAACCAACCTAAAATATAAGAATTAAAAAATTGGATAATGTTTTTCCAAAAGATTTTTATTGAATATGATGTGAACATGTAATGTATGTGCATGAAAATACCCAATTTTGAGTATATATTTATAAGTGTTCATGATAATTGAGATGAAGAGATTTATAAGATCTAAAAAATTCCCAATTTTTTTTAATATTATTTGAAGTGTTTTTTACTATTTGAGATATCTTAGAATTGGATTAAAGAAGCTTTTGATAATGATTAATTTATTTTGAGTATATATAAAGATCAATATAAATGTTACCTTCACGTGTATAGGGGTAGATCTGAAATTTAGTATGCTACATAATAGTAAGAAAAGACTAGTATAAGGGTATCATTAACCTGTATAAGGGTATCCCTTTGATTCTTATTTTTTGGGTAAACATAAGTACTTATTTAAAGGTCATACATGATATGTATATGTGTAAACTATGAAATTGAAAACCTATATATAATTTATTTTGAAGATGTGTGAATGTATTAGTAAAAAATCAGTGCTACGGAAATGTGTGTTGAAATATATGTAATGGTAAGAACTCATGAAACAATTATTATATTATTTATTAACAATTTAAAAACTGGGGAAGTGATAAAGAGATCATTATTAATAACTACATTATTTAGTAAAAGAATTAACATAGAATAATTTATTTTGGTTTCTCGATTATTGTTCATATTTTTAGGATACTGATTTATAAATTAAAATTATAGCGACACTGATGTTATGTCATGGAATTTTTTGGGTATTTATTTTTATAACAATTTTTTATCCTAAAATGATTATGCATGCGTGAACATAGTTGTGTCATTATTCATGTTGTAGTGTTTTGTTAGTATTTGTCAAGACTATTTTCATGTTCTATTGAACTCACTAGAAATGAAGGATTTGGAAAATATGTTGGACATTGAGTAATTATAAATTGTCAATATATTAATTCATTGAACATGCAGGGTGTCTCTAAAGCAGAAATCACAAGATAATTGCTCAGACTTAGTTGGTTTAAAACATTCTCATGTGATGTGAGGGGTGAAAATATGGACAATGGTGTCAGGGTGAAACAAGGTAGCTGGTGTTATACTTCTACATGACTTATGCTAACATATTCTTATCTAAAACTAGTTCTGCAATTTGATCAACCGATATCGGATTTGGAAATGATCAACCAATATCCTATTAGGTGTGACCATTTTGATTCTATAGAGATTTAATTGGATAAACTATCTTGATGAAAACACCCTCCAAAAATGGTGAAATACATGGGTGATCTAGCTTTAATTTCAAATGATAATATGTCTATTATTAAAAAATAATTTCAAATAGTAGATATTGATATGTAAGAGTTTATATTTTTTATTTTATAAGTGATAAATTGATTGAAGGATATATACAAATTTATTTAGAGTGTCAAGGATTCATTGAAAGATGTGAAAAAGAGAAATAAATATATTGATAGTTCAGTTCAAGAGGCTGTATAGACACATGATAAAACAACTCATAAGGTTCAGAGTAACTGATAAGATACATTGAAGCCAGTAGACACAGAGAAATATTCTGTTAATATAATGTTCAGGGAGTTAAAAAATATGTAATAACCATGAAGTAGTCATTTCCAAATAACTGAGAAGAGATGTACTGCCAGTCTAGTTTTAGAGATGAATTTCCATCAAAAGGAACTCAATTTGATGCTAACAGAAGTGTTAGATCAAATGAAAATGTATCTAAATCATGATCAACGAATAGATACTCCATAACCATATTGATTCTAGAGGTGTTAAAAATGTTTCAATTGTTTATAACTAATTATATGAAAAAAATACATATATATTGAGGCAAGGTATTTTTTTAAACTTGAACATACATAAAATTTTGATTTGAGAATACTTATAAATAATAATTTTCCAAAATAAAAATCCAATCATGGTGAATCAAACCATCCTAAAATTATACATGATAACATATCTATAGGAGATAGATTCACTATTGAGGGAAGGGACTCATTCGAGTGATAATATTAAGGGATTCTAGATATATTTTTTATAAACTATAAACAAAGTATATATTAATTCACCGTGATAAATCAAATCAGATGAAGATCATATGAATAAATCTTTGATGTGAAAGGGGGAAAAACCTAAAATGAAAATGGATAACATCTCCATATGGGACATAATCCCTAGTGAGGGAAGGGAGAATTTTCTTACAAATTTTTTTCAAATTATAATTTCATTATACAATGTATTTTAAAGAACTACCTTCAATGCTATTCAACTTAAACCCCCATCACTTATAATGCACCGTAAAACTACTGACAATCACAGCATAATTCAATACCTACAAAACAAAACTATCTTCTATGCACTGCACATACAATCAAAACATAAAAACATAATTCACCTATAATAATGAATACCAACAATCAAAGCAGAATACAATAAATATTGAAATTAACTATGCTCTATAATCAAAACACCAACAAAACATCTTTAACCTATAATGAAACCAACAAAACATCCTCAAAAAAATAACTACACAGAAACCCATAGTGAATCTTGAAATACTAACCATCCAATACTGATATAATGACAACATATCAAAAAAATTGATTTTTTTAAAAAAATGATAACAAACATACAAAATGTCACAAATATATTCTATCACATCATATTCTCAAACATCACATTTTATAAATATTGGCTAAAAATGAAAAAGATCAATTTTCCCCTCATTATCATCATCAACCTCATCCTCAGCATCAACCACGTACCCATCCTAATACTCATCCTTATCCCCATCTTCATCTCAGCCTCATCCTCTGCCTCATCTACTACCTCGACCTCTACCTTGTCCCTTGCCTCATCCTCACCATCATCCTCACCATCTCAATCACCATCTCTTGGAAGACATCACCTCATCCACCACTAGGACTACATCCAAGTGCACTATATAATGAATGAATTAGTGACATACATGCATCACAATCCGTGAAGTTCTTCGGTGGAAGTGATGGGCAAAAAACATTCATCAGTTTCATCAATTAATCCATTGTGATTTCAACCCTTTCTTCCACCCGTGTGACCCCTTTTAGGAATGTTTTTCTAATTATGTAACCTTTTATAACTCAGTGGAACTATAACATGTGATGGAAGTTTTCCCATTCCTTGTCAGGATTATACTCTTCCTAGGTGGGCAGTGTACTCATCCATGGTTCTCATATCCCAAAACAAGATGTAAGAAATTATTGAGCCAAAAATATTTAGGTTTTTCTAAATAAAGGGACTCAAAATTGGAATGTTTTATATCTAAATCGGTAATTAAGTTACACATAATATATTAAAATTTGAAATCAAAAAAGTAAAAAACTAAAATCTAATGTTGTGTCTTTTCATTATCCGCACTTCGATCTTTTTTATTTATTCTTGAGCATAACAAGTTTTCATGAGGAACACAACATTCAATATTCAATACCACCATACGAAAAAACATTGAATGTAAGATACCATAATTTTAAATAGGTTAATAAAAATTAATTTCATAACTAATATCAAAAGGATATTAATTTTAAATGAAGATGAGAAGAAAAACATATGGTTTTATTCAATTATTTTAACTCAATTTATTTTAGTTTTGTGATGTTTAGGTTGGTATTATATATCCATTTTAATACAAAAAAAATTTGAAATTGAATGAATTATCGAGTAAATAATATAATGTTAATTTCCTAAATAAAAATTATAAATGACTGTCATACCAGCTTCCTCTCATTTTCTGACATCACAGTGCACCCCAAAGTGTGGAGGTATTTTTTAGCATCAATGGTTTTTTATTTTATCTGATGAATAAAAAATAATATTTAATAATATAAATGACATATTATTTTAAAACATGAATATTTTCATTTAAAAACATCAAATTTGATTAATAACATTAGATTGGTACTCATCTAATGAGTAATCATTTATGGAGAATGTGATATCATACAATCATCCATGATAGGTATCACCTTTAAATATATTCCAACTATATCATGATAGGCAATATACAACTCATATTTATAGGCTCTCCAATGATCACATAAATCGATTAGTGGTTCTGGCCTCACACCCTCAACATTAAGAAAATTAAATCAAATATGGAACCAAAATATTAATTCATTTAAATAAAATAATAATATAACATTAAATCAAACAGATTTTTAACCCCTATTTGGGCCCTTGAATTATCCTTGAAATCTTTAAGAAAGTCTCTCCAAGAAAGGGGGTTCATGAAAATGTTTTTGGTGTATTAGAAAATCATTTACATAAAAACCCCAACATTCCCACCAATTTTTTTGATTATCTGGTTGTCTTTGAAGTAGTCCACCATCAACTATGTGTGGTGGTTCTACACCGCACACATGTGTGTACACACACACCAACTATAAGGTGATCTATCTATTATAGATATAAAATGAGTATTATATCAATATATTTTATAATATAAATATATTATGGTAAATACAGTTTATTGGGGTTCTATTAATATACATGCGGTAGTCTGATAAATGGACAGTGCATGATCCACAAACACTAAAGGAACATCACCATGTATAGATGGAGTGGGTCCCAGTGTGTAATGACCCAATGTTTTATCAATGAAATTATATTATTAAAATTACACCTCATAGTATAATCACATTTGGAAGAACAATGAAATATCATAAAAATAAATACCATGTGACCATTAAACTTAATTTTACCACTTCTGTGTTTTGAATTTAAAAATTCTGACATACACGGTTGTGTTTAGGGTGATTATTTGGGTCTAATAGGACCAACTTAATTTTTGGTAAATTGAAACACACCCTTATGAAAATTAATTTTGCCCTTATGAATAGTGATATAACCTTATGAATAGTATTCTCACCTATGATATTATAAATATAGTATTTATATGAAAGTATGGTGTACCTATGTTTTGGAATTTGTAAATAAATGTTGTGAAACTATAATTTGCAAAGTAATTATAATTATAATTTAATATTTATTTAATCATATTTATAAAATTATTTTTGAAACAATGGAGTTCAGTTTTGGATTTTGCATGTCGAAAAATGGTTATGGTTAATTTTTTGGATTTTTCTGAAATATATGATTTTTTTTGAATACTGAAATATGATTACTTACAAAATAAGTTAAATTCATAAATTACAGAGTCATGGGTGATGTTATGCTGATGTAAATGGCCATTGTTTCCAACTCACATCCACATATTACTATTCATGGTAATTTAACCCTCACTATTTCTAGTCTTTTAGATAAATAATAAATTAATGAATATAATATTGAGAAATCCCCTCTCCCCTCCACTATAAATACCACCATTCACACCCTCATTTCCTCACACCTAAAAAGCTTAATTTAATGTCTAAAATCTACCCAAAAATCTTCCCCCCATGTCCAAGAGCATCTAGTCTCATCAAAAGTCCAATCCAAGCTTCCATAAAGAGGATTGAAGATGTAGTTCCCGTCTTGGTTTTCCTTGAATTTCCTTTCAATTAGATGTTCTTCTCATAATATCTCCCCACATATCCTCATACACATGGTATGGTAACTACTATATAATACATATAATATAGTTTTATGATACTAATGGTAGAATATATCATCATTCTCCCTTATCATCTAATTTATATTTTATAATGGAAAATGTTGTTCGTGAGGTTATAATTTATGACCTTGAAGAACAACATGGTTTCATTTTCCTTTTCCACCTTTAGATATGGTCATGAAACCATTTTTTTGGTTGAAAAAGATTATGATATATTTATTAAATCCTATTTAATTATCTCAATCTAACTTATGTCCATAATAATAACTGATAAAACAAAACATGTTTGTTGGGATCGAAAACCACCCAAATTAACCCAAATGATAATCATAAAATTATTATCTAATGACTCATTATCATGGTCTATAAAAAACTATTTCAAATATCATTTAAAGATATATAACATCATAAATAACATATAATTAAAACTCTGGTTTTAATCCACATTTTTAATGAAAATCCATTCAAGAATACTACAAAACCATTCAAGGAAACCATAAAATCAATCATTCCCAAACAATGAATTTAAACTCTATAACTCATATAAAATCACATAAATGATGTTAATAAAAACATAATGCATTTTATTAATGTATAAATGGGGTTTAATAGTTAATTATTGAATATAATGTTGTTATACATGACATTAATGTGAAGAAATCATTCTGATACAAGGTAACAGGAAATTTCTCAAACCCAACTCTCAGACATTGGGTTTTCCCTCTTTCAAACCATTTTCATTATGAATATTAATTAAGAATCATTTTTCATCCACATAATTCCTATTATGGGATATTTGTTTTTAATTTGGTTTATAATAAACCCAGTGTTCTTATAAAGTAACTCTTTTTACAAATAAACACTCTTTTTTACATATCAAAGATTGTTTCTAATTCACTCATCGTTCATTGTTTTATGTCAAAAATGTTATCCTGTCTTTATTTTGGGAGAAAATATTGATGACTGTATTATTTTTTATTTGAAACCCATTGATTTTGATGTATTATTTTATTTTTACATTTGAATTATTTTATATGTCCTTTTTATGTAAAGGTAAATGTTATGGTGTGACGGGTGTGCCCGAAGTTATATAGAGCAATATGAATGTTTAATGTGACAGGTGGACCCCAAATTTTTGAGCGCTATAATGAATTTTGTAAAGTGATGATTCTTATTAGTTAAATGAAAATGATGCATGAAAACAATTCTATCATTGTTCACAACAATGTGTGTTAGTTGACCACTAAGACATGATGTTTCATTTTTATGCACTTCCACATTTCATGTCTTTTAATAATGCTTCATATCATGTTCATGATCCTTTTCCAATGTTATGATTGTGCTCTACCATTGTTATATTTTTCATATCTATCCTCTTGATAGGATATTATCCCACCCTTTGTTTATGTATATCTTCAAGTGATTATGTGTACTAAGGAGTTTTCAAGGGACAATTATAAGATAGAGAATAATGGATTAAATAAATGATTACATTTTATGTTGTAAATGTAATGCATGGTCTTATTTTTTCTAAGACACTAAACCTTTGGATTCTTATTGTGTAAAAACATTATGTCATTTATATTCTAAATTATGTAATAGTAGTGTATGAAAATTTAATTTCACTCTAATTGGTATCATTTGTAAGGTTTAGTTAATTTGAGAATTAGGATTAGTGATCTTTAGAGAAAACCACCATTATGAAACTATTCATAATTATGAACACAAGAATCTTTGATAAACATAGGGATCCCATAACATATTTATTTATTTTAAATTTCACAAATGAATAAGTTTATCATGAATCATTGACTAATGTTTTATTCTATCCTTTTATATTTTATAAAATTGCAGGAACATGGATAAACCAGGACAACAACCCCTGCAAGGGACAATGCATCGATTTCCGAAACGACATCCCTGATTCCTTGGGTTGTGGAGTTCAATGCTTCATGTAGATTCTTACCCAGTTATCTAAGATTGTGAATACTCACCTAAATAATGAGAAATTTCCTCCTTCCCCTTAGGGGGATCATATGTCTATTTAGTGTTTTATGCGGCAATGACCACTGAGGTTTACTAGATCTTCTAATCCATTAATCACAGAACAATGTGTCAACTCAATGGAGAAGATATTTCATGTGCTTCACTGTTCTGAGAAAGAGAAGATTATTCTAGAAATTTATCATCTCATTGTAGAGGTTGATCAATGGTGGAATTTTATTAAGAACAGCAAGCTAAGGGGTAAAATTGATGATATGGAATGGGAAGACTTTAAGATCACGTTTCTTAGTAAGTACTTCCCACGAACTCTTCAAACGAAGATGGAGAGAGAATTCGTGGAGCTCAAGAAAAAGGAAGGATAATATGCCACAACTTTTGTAGAGAGTTTCACAAGGAATGTAAGGTAAGCTTCGGGATTTTTATCAACAATGATATAATAATTGATAGTTATTTAGTGTATTAAAAACCCACATTTGAAAGGCTCTCACTATTTGATACTTTGGGTGTTATGAAGAAGTTGTTTAGTGTGATCTCAAAGTGGAGATGGAATATGGAGAATGGTCACATGGATATATTGATAACAATAGAAATATAGAGTTTCATGTTGGAGGATCTAATTATTAAGGTGTGAATAAAACTTCAAATCCCAAATGAAAAAAATGTGGGAAAATAAATCATGGGAACTTCCCCAAAGGGATGGGGTAATGCTTCAAGTGTGGGAAGAAAGGTCATTATGCTCAAGAGTGTTTAAAATACATGATAAGGAATAATAATGTGGTGGATTAAAGGAGAGAACCACCCATGGACCAATGCTACAATTCTAGGAAGAAAGGGAACTATGCTTGCCAATGCAATAAACCTCGAGTCCTCGAAGATAATCAGCGTCAGCAGCCAGCAATTCCAAAGGAACAAGGTAAGGATTATACTGTGAGTACTAAGGAAGTGGATCAATAAAAAGAATTCATACACGGTATACTTTCTATTCACTCAGTAATGGAAAAAATATTATTTGATTATAGTTTACACATTTCTTTATATATTTCTAGGTTGCTAGAACTATTGAATCGTTGCCCCAAAATTTTTTGGTAGATATATCTATAAAAACACCAAGCGGTGAAAACATTTCATCATAAGAATTTAAATCTTATCCTATTGGAATATGTGGTAATATTCATCCAATGAATCTCATGATACTTCCCTTGGTGTAATTTGATGCTAAAATGGGAATGGATTGGATCAATCTTTATAGAGGAAATATAAACTATCAAGAGAAAGAAATATCTCTTTAGATTCTTAAACATACCATTATCTTCTATAAATTCCTGTAAGAGCATGAATATCCATTGGAAATTTTTCAACGTTGTGGGATTCGATACCATGTGAAGAGGCATACGTTACTCAAATGGTTGAGTCAAAGGAAAGTGTCAAACTTTTAGAAATTTCCATTGGGAGAGAATATAGTGATGTATTTCAGAAAGAGTTACCCAAATGTCCCCATGATCGTGAGGTAGAGTTCCCAATAAAACTCATACCTAGAGCTACTCCTATATCAATGTGTCTATATATGATAGCTCTTAGCGAACTGGATGAGTTAAAGAAGCAGCTGTAAGGGAATTTGGACAAAGGGTCCATACACCCTACTATATCACCTTGGGGTGTGAGAGTTCTCTTTATGAAGAAGATGGATAGATCAATGTGGATATGTATCAATTATCTAGAACTCAACAAGATCACTATAAAGAACAAGTAGCCACTTCCATGGATTGATGACTTGTTCGTTTAGTTATGTGGAGATCAATACTTCTCAAAGATGGATCTCCATTCTATATAACAACATATAAAGGTAAAGAAGGAAGATATTCAAATGATTTACTTCTATAAAATGTATGGGAACTATGAGTTTCGGGTGATTCCCTTAAGACGTACTAATGCCTATCTAATCAATATCAATTTGATTAATAGATTCTTTAGAAAATATATCAATAAATTATTTTTAGTGTTTATTGATGATATTATCATATTCTCTAAGAGAAATGATGAAGATGAAAAATATATAAGTCTTGTATTGTTGACATTGAGAAAGGAGAACTTGTACACCATACTCAGAAAATGTGACATTTTTATGAAGTAATTCACGTTCTTAGGAGATGTGTTCACAAGTGAAAGAATTTATATGGAACCTTCAAAAAAAAGGTGATTGTAGAATTTCCCAGACCCTATAGTGTCACATAAATCAATTGTTTTCTTAGATTAGGCGGGATCTACCAATGTTTTGTGACAAAGTTCTCCCAATTGTCAAGACCTCTAACTATGTTAACATGGAAAGGGGTAAAGTATGTCTGGATGGATGTGTGGAATGCTTCATGGAGATAATTATAAGGATGATCACTATACTGGTACTCACATTACCGAAGAGTGGAGAATGTTTTGGGATATATAGTGATTATTAAAAGAATTTCTTGGGTTGTGTACTCAAGTAAGATGATAATGTGATAGCCTATGCCCCACAGTAGTTGATGATCCGTGAATAGAACTATACAACGCATGATCTAGAGCTTGATGCTATAATTTTTGCCTTGAAAATATGATGGCACTACCATTATAGTGTAATGGTATAAAAATATATTGATCACTAGAGATTAATGTATATATTCACACCAAAGGAAATAAATATACATCAAAGTTGATGGTTAAACCTAATCAAAGATTACGATTTCTCTATTCACAATTATCCTGACAATGCGATCAAGGTAGCTTATGATCTAAGTAGAAAAAAACCCTACTACTCTATCCATTCTACAGATTGAGAAAGAACCAATCTTCATGTATTTGAAAAGAATGAGTTCAATATAATAAGGGCAGGGAATACATCATACCTTTTTAAAATGGTTTCTCAACCATATATGCAAGATAAGATTAAGGAGGTACAAAGGATGATCCAGAGTAAAAAATGATGTTGAATGCAGTAATGTAAGGGAAGCTGCATGTGTTCTATATCAACGATGATAGTGTGATTAAAATTGAAATGAGGCTTTTTGTAACTTCATCACCTGGGATAATGAAGAATCTATTGGATAATGCACACATCTCAACATTCTCTATCCATGATGGGAGTACCATGATGTACCACGATCTTCAAGAACACTTCTAGTGGGATAACATGAAGAAGGAGATTGCAGAGTGTATCTCAAGGTGCATAACATGTTATCACGTAAATGTTTAGGGCAAAATTTCCAAAGGGGTTATTCCTCTATTTTCTATACCCTTTTGGAAATGGTAAAATTTCACTATGGACATTTTCACATGTATTTGGAAGATGTCCAAGGGAAATAATGTGATATGGGTTGTGGCTAACTGACTCACAAAGACTTCCCACATTATCACTATTTGGGAAGATCTCTCTTGAACAACTTCCAGATATATATGTGAATAATGTGGTGAGACTTCATGGGGTTTCAATATCAATTATATCTGATCATAATCCCAGGTTCACATATAAACTCCATCGGAGTCTTCAACATGCATTGAGTACTTAATTTACATTCATCATATCCTATCACCCCCAAACTAATGGCCAATCTAAAAGGACTATTTAGACCAATTAAGATATTCTAAGAGCCTAGTCCTTTGAATTACAAGGTAGATGTGATTAGTATCTCCCATAGGTTGAATTATAATAAAAATATAGCTTTCACTTGAGTATTCAAATGGATCTATATGAAGCTCTGTATGAAAAGAAATGTATAACTCCAACCTATTAGGATGAATTTGATGAAAGAACGTTACTCACACCTGATCATGTACATGAGATGAAAGAGAGTCCTTAAGTCATCCAAAATCATATGAAATATTCTTGGAGCCTTCAAAATAGATATGCTGACAACCGTCTAAGGGACAAAGAGTTTGACATCGGAGATAATTCCTTACTTAGAATATCACAATGGAAGAGAGTCGTGTGTTTTAAAATGAAAGGGATGATAATCCCAAGGTACATTTTCACCTTTTAGATCCTAGAATGAATAAGAGTTGTACCATAATTTCTTGAACTTCCAAAAAATATGGCGCATGTTCATGAAGTTTATCATGTATCACTCTTGAGGTAATACATACTAGATTCCTCACATGTACTAAACTTAGAGTTGGTACAACTGGAAGTTGATATCTCTTATAAGTAGTGGTTAGTAATGATTATAGATAATATAGATAAGGTTTCACACAACAAGACAACACACCTATTAAATTTTTTTTGGAGGAACTATTTGTTTGAAGAAGAAATATGAAAACTAGAGGAGGCGATGTAGGAGAAGTACCCTTACCTACGAAATTTAAAGGGTCAAATTTCCAATGGGGGGAAGAATGTAATGACCCATCATATTATTAATGTAATTACCATCGAATAATTACACATTATAATATAATCACATTAAGAATCATAGTGATATATCATGATAATAAATACCATGTGACTATTAAACATAATTTTTCCACTTCTGTATTTTGAATTTCAAAAATCTGACATGCATGGTTGTGTTCATGGGGATTTTTGTAGTCTAATAGAAAAAAATTAATATTCGGTGAATAGTAACATACCATTATGAATAGTAATTCTACCCTTATTTTTTGTTCCATTTTCTTATGTATAGTAACCTCACCTATGATAGAATATAAATAAGATTTATGTGAAAGTATGATGTACCTATGTTTTGGAATTTGTAAATAAATGTTATAAAAACTGTATTTTCCATGTAAATTCTGATTTTAATTGAAAATTAAATTAATCATATTTATAAAATAATATTTTAAAAATAGTATTAATTTTTGGATTTTACATGTCGAAAAATTTGTAGGGTGAATATATGGATCTTTTTAAAAAAATACATGAATTTATTATGAATAGTAAAATATGATAATTTCCAAAATAAGATAAATTCATGAATTATAGTGTCTTGGGTGAAGTTATGCAGACATAAATTTCCATTGCTTCTAAATAAAAAGATCTTATTACTATTCTTGGTCATGGAATAATAACTATTGCTTCTGTTGTGGATAAATAATAAATTAATGAATATAATATTGAGAAATCATCTCTCCCCTCCACTACAAATACCACCCTTCAACCACACATTCCTCACACCTATCAAGATTAATTACATTTCTAAACTCTACCCAAACATATTCCCTATCCCCCTTTTCCGAGAGCTTCTGGCCTTATCAAAAGGCCAATCTATGGTGCCTTATTGTTGATTTAAGAGGTAATTCCACTTCTCTCTTTCCTTAATTTCAATTTATTTTTTTAATATCCCCCAAAATATCTTCATCTACATGGTATGGTAACTCAAGTATCATAAATATACTAGAATTTTGAGATAATTATTTGAGAATATATCATCCAATCCCCTTCTCCACTTCTTTTTATTTTAGCATGGAAAATATTGTTCGTGACGTGTTAATTTACCACCTTCAAAAATGACATGTTATCATTTTCATTTACCTCATTTTGATATGGTCATGAAAACATTTTTAATGTTTAAATAAAATATATTATTTTTATTATATCATATTTAATGTTCTGGTACTAACTTATGGTCATAATACAATTTGATAATACAAAAACTGTTTATTTTGATCAAAAAACCGGATGAATTAACCCAACAACAATCATTTAATTTTTGTCAAACAATTCACTCTAATGGTATAAAACATTATTTCTAAGACCATTTATGTTATTTAACATCATAAATAACATATAATTAAAATTTTGGATGTCTATTCACATTTTAATGGAACTTCCATTAACGAATACATGTGAACCATTCAATAAGACTATAAAAATGAACATTTCCAAACAATGAATTTAAAATTTATCACTCATCCAAAAGGCCATAAAAAATTCATAAAACATTTATGAATCTTATTAATTTATAAATGGTTATTTAATTTTTAAATAATGAATAAAATGTGGTTATACAACACATTAATGTGAAGAAATTGTCGGATACAAGGTAAGGGGAAATTCTCAAACCCCACTCTCATAATTTGGGTTATCCATCTTTTAAACCATTTTTAGTATGGTTATTCCTTAAGAATAATTTTTAAAATCCCCATCTTATCTATTTAGTGATATAAATGTTTTCGAATTGAGTCTATTAAAAACCCAATGTTCTTTCAAAAGAACTCTTCTTACAAATAAACACTCTGTTTTTTTACTTCTCAAAGATTATTTGTACTTCACTCATCATTGATTTTTCTATGTCAAGAATGTTATCCGCTATTTTTTTGGGAGGGAAATTTATATTAATGTATTATTTATGATGTTAAACTCATTTATTTACATGTGATATTTTTTTTTCAATTTTGAAATATGTTCTATGTGGCAGGCAGAGTAATGTAAATTTTATGGTGTTACAGGAGCTACCGAAATTATATATCGCAATATGAATGTTTTGTTGTGAAAAGGTCACCCTAAATTAAAAAGACATCCAATTCATTGGGTAAATTGAATAATCTCATGAGTTAATGGTAAATGATTCACAAACATGATGCAAGAATTTTTCACAACTATGTGTGGTAGTTGGCCACTAAGACATAATGTTTCATTTTCATGTATTTCCATAGTTCAAGCCTTTTATTACTGATTCATATCATGTTCATGATCCTTTTCCTATGTTATTATTGAACTCTCCAATTTTAATATTTTTTATATCTATCCTCATATGGGGGTTTTAGATCATCAATTTTGATATATATCCTCAGGTGATTATGTTTAATGAGGAGTTTTAAAGGGACAATAAGAAGCTCGAGAAGAATGGATTAAATAATTTTTTTACGTTTATTTTGAAAATATTATGTATGTTACTATTTTTTCCTAGAGAATAATTCTTTTAATCTAGTTATGTAATAATAATATGTTGTATATATTCTATTTTATGTAATATTAGTCTATGAAAAGGTTGGGTCACTATACAATGTATGCTCTAGAACCAAAAATAGTGTCGGATCTGGATTCAAAGAAGATGGAATGTGGTAGCTCAGAGAGAGGTATGTATAATGAAAAGAAGATGACATGGATTTATATCCAACTTCATGATATGAATGTGGAGTGGGAATCATAATCAGATACTAGGCAGATTGGTGAGGATGTTCAATTGTAAATACTGATGAAAACATGGGTGGACTAAATATCCCATATGTCACTAAAGACACTACAGAATCAGAATGTGTGGTAGATGGTACATCAGTGAGAGGTACTGGGGCTTACTGGATAATTTTACTGTAGATATTAGCTTATGTACCACCCATTGTACAGTCGGTTTGAGTACTGGGACTAATAGGCTTCTCCTTGAATAACAAGCTCATAAGTGATGAATCATGTATCAATGTTTAAAAAAACAATCACATGACATTATAAGTTATTTATATATATATATTTGAAACAAAATACTCACAACTTGCACTAATAAAGGAATTCCAATATAATTCATTCAATGGGTTTCTTCTATCATTGTTTTTTTAATAATCTCTTATGTAGGGTTCATTTCATGCATTTTGAAAAAAATATACTATTAATTGGTAATGGATATACAATGTTTAACTAAAAAAAATATAAGACATGTTAGAATTAATTAATACCAATTCTCAAATCAAATACATGATATATAGCTATATAAAAAAACTATTTTAAATTTATTTTGAATAACAATATTATTGAAGTCATGTCATGGAAGAAATAATACATTCCAATTCATATGTTTAGAATAGGTGTGATATTTTTTTCATCTATTTTCAATTCTATCCAATTAAATTCTGGTTAGGTATTTTGTATATTTTTATTTATCTTATGTCATCTAGTACAATTTTGTCAATTTATTAGGTTATTTTTCCATTTTTATTTCTCTTTAGTCATTTTATTTAACTTTGATAATTGATTTGGTCATATGTTCATTTTTATTTTTCATAGGTCATTAGGTTCATATTTTCAGTTAGGTAATTTTTTTTATTTTTTGGTTAGGTCATTATTTTTATTTACTTTTATTTTCATATCAATATTTTTAATATGTCCAATTCAATTCCAATAGTTTTTTTCTAATTTATTTATTTTAATTATTTTTTGTTTTGTAGGTTTCAATACAGTTCAATTAAATACTGGAGAATTAGAATAAAATAAAATTACAACCAATAAATATGAAAAATGAAAATTATGGTAAAGTTGGATAATAAATATTTATAATCAAAATTTATTCAATTCGAATAGAACCAACCAAAACAACCCAAGTCGAGATTAACCAAAACAACAATGAAAAAAATGAATGACTGTATATATTTCCCAACAAAATGTATGGTTCACAATAATCTCTAGACAATTTATCTATTAGAGTCATAAAAATTAATAAATGGATTAGGGACAATTGTAGTTCGGATAATGTTAATTCCATCATCACCATCATCAAAAACATGTCTTGGATTTACTTAAATAATGACACCAACTCTTGGTCAAATATTTTCTTGGAAATAAAAATATGTTTCTTCGTTGATTACAATACATATCGTTCATTTTTAGAAAGAGTGAAATTCATCACAATAACATAAAATCCAAAATACACAATATATGTTTTGTGTCTCTTCATCGAATCAAACTACAAGAATTTCTTCATAATGAATAAACCAAGATCGTAACAATCCAATATTATTATTTTTCAATGAATCCCTAATTAGATAAATTTTCAAATTGAGGTCTACTATCTGATTCATTAGAATAACGTTATCTTCTGGTTCTAATAATAACATAATAATGTTGTGTTCTCATGTTATTTTATTTTCTCATAGACAGAGTCATTATGAAAACAAAATAAATGAAATTTAAATAAACATTATACTTAATTAAATATGAATTTTTGTAATTTATTATATTAATATTTGAAACTTTAATTTCAACAAATAATAAAACTATTTTCTATGAAATTTTTTTCATCTTCCCGAAGATAAATAATGATGCATTCTATTTATCATTTCATTATATTCCTTATATAGAAAAATACAAATAATTTAATAGTAACATAAAATTAAATAAGATGAGATATGATATACATGTTCAATTTACATAGTTTATGTCTTCATCAAACAAATAATAGTTGAAAAAAACTATGTGATTTGCTATCCCCCACTCTTCATGGAATTATCTCATCAATGTATATGATCTGATAATTCCCCATATTAGTAGAAGTGATGGAAAACTAGGTTCAATTTTCATATAATATTCTTCTTCATTTCTCATTGGTATTTTCATTCTCGTAGTATTATTATACAAATTCATTTAGTAGAAACCCATACATTTGTTTTTGTTCAAGTATCTATTTATGATATATCCTTCGGGATAATTCATGTTCCCTACATAACACTTCAATGTGTACATAATTAGTTTAGTTGGATACATCCACAAAAAATAAATAGGTACTATGAAATGTATTTTGGTTGGGAGATGGACTATCAGATGTAACATGAATCTAAAAAATGAACGAGGACATATATTCTTTAAATCACACAAAATTAATGGTATCTCTGTAAACATTTTTTGAAAGAATTATTTTAACAACGTCTTACAACAAGGATCCCCAAAACAAATGGACCAATTAAATAACATTAATAGATAAAAGATGAAGCATTTCTATTGGAGTCAACTCATACAAAAGGATTTGATAATCATGATTCTTCAAATCTTTCCTGTTCAACTCTCTTCTTTTGAACATTTTTAATATATTTCTTAAATAACCACTAGTAAAATTAACTATCTTTAGTACTTCAAGAAATTTATTTTTCACTAATAGTTTCCATCACATTAGAAGAACCTAGAATTTTCAATTTATTTTCACTAATACACAGTGGATGTCATTCTGGTCTGATCCCCCAATCCACAAAATCATACCAAGATCATAAATAATATTTTGCATTTCAATTTTCATTTCGAATAATATAAAGAAACACTTCACATATATTCTTTTAAATGTGAACTAAATCTAAGAAATTACATAACAAATTGGTTTCCCAATAAGGAACATGAAATAAGGCACTCCTCTTCTTCCAATTGGAAAAGGTGTCATCAGAAAAATTATTCCTAATTATATATATCATTGATCCTTCCCTAATAAAATACAAAAATATTTAAATTCATTAATCACATTATTTCCCAACATATGCTAAGGTGGATCATGGGTCTTCATGGTATTGTCAAATCATCGAGGATTATTTCTATATGGATGATCCATTAGAAAGAATTGTTGACGAACCCTAAAACTAAAACCGTGGTTATGTTTTAGTATATTAAATCATGTGTTATTCATACAAATAAGACATGATTGTTTTCCCTTCAAGATATATCCAAACTTCATTTCATAATTAGGTAAATCATTGATCATCCACATTAGAACATCACACATCTAAAATATATCTTTAGAAAATGAATTTTATGTGTGGACACCCACATCCCAAATAAGTTTTAACTCATTTATTATAGGATAAATCTATACATCAATATCATTTATTGGATCAGAAGGGCCAGATATGGGTATACTCAATAAAGTGAAATATGTTTTCATACACAACATTGGAGGAAGGGTATAAATGTTTATGAAAATTGTCCACGTGATGTGTGAATTATGCATCTACCCAAATTGGTTAAAACCATAAAATCAAAGACACATCCTTACATTATACATGTAAGCTAAAAAATCAGGATATCGAGAATCAAATATCTTCCATGAAAACACATTTTCAGGTCGAATCAATTCATTATTAATATTTTTTCTCTTGGAATCATGCCATAACATTTTTATTTATATTTCACCAAACATGAAAAGATGTTGAAGTTTATAGATTAATGGAAAGTTCCTCATTACTATCTATGTCACACTGGATTGTGTTGCATTAGATATTTTCATCCATCAGGATGTTCTAGATATTATAAATTCATTTATTTCAGTTGTTTACTCCCATAATAAGTTTCACTCTTTCGATAAAGCACATAATTTTTTATTTTAAAATCCAATTTCCCAAACTAACTTCCTTCCCATATAGTGTTTTGAATGGATATCTTTATAATATATAAGTAATTACATCAAGATCGTAAGAATGTAATAAAAGGTATTATTGGAATCCCAATACAATTTTTTCCCATGAAACAATCAGATTAAGAATTACATCTTTATCATTTAACCACATTGATGGTATACTAGAGTCATGGAAACATCATTCTATTTTTTCACCCTATCAACATCATCATTTTCATTTGAGGAGTAATTTTTTCTCATATCAAAGACTTCATGGGTCGATATCCTTTCCCTATCATGATGTAGAATAAATAAAAATAGGTCATATAACAAACTATCTAATCCAACCATTTCATTTTGATTATTATCATTTTGAGATTCATTTTTTAACCCATTGTGATACAACACATAATAGTTTTTTTGGATACCATATCTGGTTATATGGTTTTTAATATCCTCATGGATCAACCAAGGTATTACAACAAAATTATAACATGGCTAGTGAATTTGACCACTATTTGAAGCCTTTTCAAATTAAAAATCATTAAATCTCGACAAATTATTTTGAAAATAGGTTGAGATCTGATCGGTTTCATACATAAATCATCTATCAATTCTGTAAAAAAATTATTATACGATATTCCATGAAATAAATTCAATAATATTAATCTTTAATAGAAATATATTAATGAAAACACGAATTTTTCATTATATATAATACCATAACTGAAACACTACTCTATATGAGAATCATAATATGGGAGAAAAAAACCACTATATAAATATATAATTAAATCTTATAAATATAATTCCATGATATTGAATTCAATTATAAATATAATACTTTGATATTAGAAGGGTTTTATTTTATTTTATTTGGATTGGGTCTGTGCATGCCTATTACGGTATAATTAAAGATTGTTGAGATTATGGGCCCGTAAGGGGAACGCCATGCTCGGGAGCTCCCCTCGTCGCCGCCTCCTTCATCTAGGGTTTCCACAGCGGCCACTTCCGTTTTCGTCGAGGTCTGGCGGCTTCCTCAGCTTGGGAGACTTCGCGGATTCGGTCTTTCTCCGTGCCTGCCTTCTCGCCCGATTTGGATAGGGTCTCATTACGGCGCGGTCCGTTCGGCGTTCGATGTTCCAGATCCAACTGCGTTAGGTTTCCGCCTTGCTTCCGGTGATTTCGGTTGGGGTTTTGCAGTGGTTTACGAGCTCCTGAAGGACGGCGGCGACGAGATCTGGTATTGGGTTTTCTTCTGATGCCTTGTGAATGTTTTTCTCTGTTTTTGGATCTGCTTGCGGTTTTCTTGGTTTCGTGCTGTTCGTGATCTGCTGGACGAACATGATGACGGGGTTGGGTGAATATGGTTCTTATGCTTGGATGAGTTTTTGATGGTCGTGACGTTGTTCTTGAATGAATTTGCGGTGCTGGTTTTGCTCCGGTGGTGGCGTTTGACGGCACCGATGGTCGGATCTACGGGTGTAAGACCGGTTTCCACCGGCATACTCTCCGGAGCGCTCTGGGTCCTTCTGGGTGGTGCGTCGACGTCGCGAGGCCCTGTTATTTGGCATCGATGAGGAGCGCTTGTTTCGGGTTCCTGTGATTTTCGAGAAGTTGTGAATACGGTGGTCGGATGACTTTTGGTGGTGTTCTGTGATGGTTTTTCCGGCGATGATGCTTGATGGTCTCGTCGGCGACCTGCAGTGGTGGACTCATGTGGTGGAGATGTGTGTGGTTCCAGATTTCTTGCTGGCTGTGTAATGGCTGTCGCGTGAAACGCTTCTCGAGGTTTCGCGCGGCTCGAGGAAGGCTCAGGGTTCGTGGTTTTTGATTTTTGAATTTCTGATGTCGTTTGTGCTTGGGGGATCAGTTGTTTGGTTGTAAGGTTTCCGGTTCTCCTAAACCGGTTTTTACTGTACTTTTTCCTTTTCTTTAATAAATGGTCAGGGACTTTGTCCCTGGCTGAGCTTTCCTGGTTATAATTAAAGATTGTTAAACTCAATTCATTTTTTATAATTACTATAGAATCTTTTAGTTATGTTAAATTTAGTTAAATTATTATCAATCTATTTCAGTTTCATGTAGTTTAGTTCTTTCAAGCTTAATTAAGTCTACTCAGTTCAAATAATGTCATTTCAATTCATTGCAGTTGGTTTGTTCACGTCTGTTCAGTTATGACAGTGATAGGAATTTTTAGTTCAACTAGGGATTAGTGTAAATGGTTGATCAGTTTAGTTCATATATTTTCAAGACTATTAGATGGTTTTGGAACTATTTTTATTGTTTGGGGTCTGCTGAATTCATTTTAATTACATTTATTTATTGTTTCATCATAATAGAATAAATTAGGAGATTATATAAAACAAATTGTATGTTATGGAAAATCATTATATATAGATCATATTAGTGGATGATTTCCTTATATACTATAAAATAATCATCCACTATTAGAACTATATGTTTTGTCACTCCATTCGGAAGAAATCCCAAAATATTATAGCATATATAAAAATAATATTGTCTTGATATATCAATTATTATATATCCAATCAAATTTATTAATTATTCAAATAATAATATTGCATGTATATGTTATTACATACATTGTAAATAATTACTAAATCACTCAAGAAAATCTTCCACCAACTACTAATACCGCATTATTCATACCCAGGTCATATGTTATTCTTATATCAATTTTCCCTTGGTTTTTATTAATGATCCATGATTATTTGGGATTGTGCCTCCTAGTATTAAAATTTAAGGTTGTAAAGTGTTAAAAATCTCATTAAAAATTGATGTTTCTATAGTTGATATAAATTAATATATTTATATTT
This sequence comes from Viscum album, assembly GCA_963277665.1. Taxonomy (NCBI): domain Eukaryota; kingdom Viridiplantae; phylum Streptophyta; class Magnoliopsida; order Santalales; family Viscaceae; genus Viscum; species Viscum album. The sequence continues at coordinate 2,019,816,644 of OY728138.1, forward strand.
GGGAATAGAATTTGAATAGTTGATGTAAGATCATTTGAATCCAAACTACATTAAAAACATTGGATTCTATTGTTCATGATTATCCTATTGACTCTATTCACAAATCAAGTTCATATATTGTTTAATTGAGATATAATATCTAGACACCACATTATTGAACCTAAAAATGTGAAGCAAGACCCAATTTGATGACAACAACACTATATGTGTTCTAAATCCAATTATAGGCATTCCCCGTGAAGTAAAATAATTATGGAAAACAACTAGATTAAATACTTATCATAAGTAACATATATTTTTGGTTTTTAAAGCGTCCAACTAACAAATACTCATCCTCCTATGAAATATTAACACAAATTCTTATCACACAAGCCCACATTCCCAGTATAGCCATCATACTAAGAATAATTATGAATATATGTTTAGAGTAAATATAAGGGACCGTCTACCTTATATAATCTAGAGAGAACCCTACCATTCTAATAGTATTAATCTCTTTATATATCCTAGAATAATATAAGGATATTAAAACCCACAAACATTTTATATTTGTGATGATATTAAAAAAGATGACATGAGAAACTATAGAAAAATGGATACCCAAGGTAATAATTATAATTAGAGGACTCATAATATATATGGATTAACAGAAAAAAACTATTGAAGGGAGGTATAAAAATAGAATAATAATGGTAGATGGTTACATTTTTCACTCTTATATTTCAAATGACTAAAAAATGAGTACGAGGATGCGGTTTTTCTTTAAATAAACTTTTTGAATTCAGTTTTTTTAAATATTATTAGAATACCATATAAATAGTACACATCCATTGGGTACTCGATTGACTACATTGGAGAACCCCTCTATTCGAACCTATATTGAGTAACTAGTGTCCCAATGGCTATTTTATTTTTCATTTCACACATGACATGGACCTAATATTTCCCATTACATCAAAATAAAGATTCAGATAAATGAAATATTATAAAAACACATACAAATAAATCATCAAGATCCAAAATTCATGATCAAACCAAAAAACAAAAAATAACATAGCCATTAAATCATTATTAACGAAAAAATGAAAAACAATTGAGGTAGAACATATAAAACAGGTAGAACATACATATTTAAAGTGTAAGAATAAAAATATCATGAAACATGGATATATCTCCGGTTGGGAAGATGTGTTAACACACTAGAAGGAAGAGGGAATATTTAGTTTAGGTAGAATCAACACAAAAAAAAAATAGAGGAAGAACAAATAACTAAGTTAGAACATTTAGATTTGATGTGAAATAACAAGAAACTACATGATTCCAGAATGGATCATCTATTGGGAATAAGTGTTTATAGTAGGGAAGAGGGGATCTCTTGTTTAAGGTAAAATGTGGGTGGAATAATTATAAAGTGGGTACTTTTTATTTGGGATAATCTTTCTCGGTGGTTTTAAATTTATTGGGACATATAGTGTATGACACTATATTTAAAAAACTGTTGGTATACCTTGATCGAGTGGACCATATCCCAATAGTTATCTAAAATTGTTAAACCTCTCGCTAAAAACCCTATATTCCAACAGGTTGATAAAACTACTCATATAGGGGCATTATTATAGATAGTAATCTCAATATTTATTAGGTTGTGTAATGTGGATAACTAGTTATTACTTCATTATGGCATAATATGAGGTCATTAAACATATTGAAAAACTCAAACATTTTTTTTTCAATTCAGGGGAAAATAATTTTTTTTAGAAAACACTCATAAATTCTCCCTAAAATAATTTTCAATTGATACTTTCAAAACTAATATTTATTTTTAAGAAAACTTTTACTAATACGATAATTATAACTTCAAAAAATAAAAAATGTTATTCATTAAAAAAATGTGGATTCCAATTGGGTAATAAAATTTCTTTCATTATTAATGAGCCTATTTCATCATTGATATTTAAATAAGAGTATTTTTATTATACTGTCTAATTAAAATATTTATTATTCATAAAATCGTAATTTATTATAATGTTTATATCTATTCTGGAATATATAACTTTTTTCTAAAACGTCAATTTATCTAATTCAATCTCAATTTTTGTAAGAAAAACTATTATTGAAACATAATTGATAAAATAAAAATTTTATTTATACAATGGTGTTACACATATTGTTACTAGGGTACCAATAAATAACCCCTTATAATATCTTTATACAACTAAGGGTAAGGTTTGGGATGGTTATAGATTCAGGGGGTGACTTGAGTAACATTTACTGAGTGATAATTTCTAACAATTTTAGCTACCCTCAAAAGATACTATGATGTATCATCACTTGTTGATGCTCAACATTTTATATGTCTAGGGAGAAAAAAATTGTTTCTACCTCCCTCCCAAGCTCTATGAATAGGGATTTATACCAAACAAGTTTACCTATTGAGGTCGTCATTTATTCTTTCTTCATTAATTATTATTTATTAATTCAATATAAAATTATAACATTAAAGTGAACAATAAAACAATGGTATCCAATAGTCATATTTAACAATATTCATTTTTGACCAATGGTTAGAAAATAGTTGAATCTTGATGGTCTTATTTCACTTTATACTCAATTCATTATGAAATAGTTATGTTTTAGGGTACAAAATTATGTAGCACATAGTTTCTCAAGAAAAAAAATATAATTTATAAGAATTCGAGGTTGTTACATTCTTTCCCCCTTAAGAAATTTCATCCCAAAAATTTGATCTAAGTCATTCATTTGTGAAATGGTTTGGGTACTTATGTGTCATTTTCTCAAATGGATCCCGCATTATATATCCAAATATATGGTTCCACCCCAACACATTAATGAGTTGGGTGGTATTGTTTCATAGAACCATGTATTTATGTTATATGATCTCAACTAGCTACTCCTCATAACGGAGGACATATGTTTGTTACAAAATCTTTGGATTTACAACTTGTGAAGTGCTTGGTACGTACTTCCTCAATAGAGTTATATTAAATACATCCTGAACAAGATTTGGATTTGGTGGAAGTTAAAACTAATAGGCTACTAATACTATGAGATCAGATTTTTCATAGGGGAAATATACCTGTGGATAAACTTCCCATTCATCCCAAACCATATGACTCTCTTCCATGGTGAAATTTAAAGGAACACATTGTCACCAACAAAAAACTCTTTTTCCCTTCGATGATTATCAACATATCTATTTTATAAACTCTAAGAAAATTTTAGGTGTTTCAAGCTATTATGTTATTTTTTTATCATCTCCTACACAATATCAGGCCCAAGATGATTTCTCTCACCAACTTCTTCCCAATAACACATAGTTCTACACTGATTCCCTTATACAACTTCATAGGGTTCTATTTGAATAATCGAATGGAAGGTTCTATTTTATGGGATCCCAAATAATGGGAGATGTTGATCCCATCCACCTTTAAATTACACCATGAATGTTTTTAAAATGTCCTATTGTGTTTCAATATTACATTCATATTTACCACATTTTTATGGGTTATAGGATATATATAAATTCAATTTCGGGCTAAGAGAATATATAGAATACTTACCTAGAATTTTGATGTGAACCTCAGATCTTGATCAGAAATGATAGAAATTGCATCTCTGTGCATTCTCAGCACTTTATTTTCATAAATACAGGAATGTTTTTTAAGAGATAAATCTTCTCAAATATAGAGGAAATTGTATGTGTTGGTGAGTCAGTTGTCTATAAATTATATCAAATTGTTTCATTTGGATCTTCTTAGGAGACCAGTAAAAATTTCTATAGTGATATTATCCCACATCCATGTTAGTATTAGTAGTGTTTTCAATACACCATTATGAAATTTTTTCTCTTCCATTACATATTGACACACCAAGTACCTTATCATATAGTTAGTAATCTCCCATTTCATGTTATCCCTCTAATATTTATCAAAACAATTCCCTATAATTTTTTGAGATTACAAGGTGTATAAATAATGTAGATCTATGACCTTCAACCATCAACTACATCTTCATATATGGAGTAGGAGGAACACATAGCCTTGTGAAAAAATTTGTACATCTTCATGATTAATGTTGAACTCAAGAAACATAAAATTATTTATAGCCTCTATATTATTCGTTAATAATTGATATTCTCTTTGATATTTATTGATATTCTAAAGTAAATATTGTTGATATAATATTTGTGATAGGGTTAATGATTTCACTAACATAAGGATTTTCATATAAAATCGTGCCAGGACTTTGATCAATGGATGTCAATGAATCCACATCACTTCTATCACAATATGGTAATTCCTATATAATTTATTAGCGACATTGTTTTCATTTCTAGGGTGATAATGAATTGGGAAATCATGGTCTTTAAAAAGTCCCAACCATGTCCTCTATGTCATGTTCAATTATTTTAGTGTGAAATTATACTTCAAACAATGGAGTTCTATGTATATATATCATTTCAATCCTTAAATGTAGGACCACTATATCTATAGGGAAATAATAACCATAACCAGGTCCAGGTCAGGTATATAATATTGTTTATCATTAGGATTCAACTATTGTGATTCATAAGAAATCACATTGTAATTTTTCATGAGGAAATACCCAATACATTTATAATATGAATCACTGAAAATAACTAATCATTCACTGATATAAGGAATAGTTAACATATTTTTAGAAAAAAATCTCTTATTATTCTAATGAAATAATTATTCACACTCATTTATATAGACAAAATTGGACCATTTTTGAGTTCATGTGGTTAGTGGATTATAAAACTGTGAAATTGAATTCAAAAACCTATTATAATATCATCATAATCCTAGAATATAGTGAATATTAATTACTCTTTTAGTATAGGGACACTCCTCCACAACCTTTATATTGTAAGGATAAAAAATGTTACATCATTGGTTATAATGTTCCCCAAAAAATAAATAGGTTGAAACCAAAATTCACATTTTATGAATTTTACAAATAATATCTTCATCATGAGAGTCTACAATATCATCCATAGATGATCCTCATGCTCATTGTGAGTTAATGAATCTATTATAATATAATCAAATAAAAACTAAAAAAATTATCATTGTATTCCTTAAAGAATCTATTCATCAAATCCATTAAAATGGTTGGAGAATTAGTCAAGAAGAAGGGCATAAAAACAAACTCATAATTACCATATATGGATTGGCATGAAATAATTGGAATATATTATTTATTTACCCTCAGTTGATCTTAACAAAATTAAAGATCTTTTAGGGAAAATAATTGAGCCCCATGAAGCTGGTCAAAGAAATTATCAATCCTTGGGATATGATACTTTTTTCTCTATAACCCTATTATGTTCACTATAATCAATTAATAACTAAATTAATCCATCCTTATTTTTCATAAATACAATAGGTTCCCCATAGTAGATGCACATGATAAGAAAAAAACATTCAACAAAAGATATTGAATCAATTTATTTAATTACACTACATTTAAATTTTACATTCTATATAGTGTCATTGATATATTATTAGATCTATGAATGTTTTCAATGTATATCTCTACCTATATTTCAAAGGGAGGTAATGGTAACTCCATTGTAAATACACCAATGTAAAACTAAATGAATGGGGAATTTTCTATTCTTATACTATGATTTACTTCTTCCTCTTCCTTGATCATCTCTATAATGAATGTTATGGGTTGTGTTTCTACAAAAAGTTCATTTTGGGATATCATTCATATGAAAATAATTGTAGGGTTTTAATTCAACAATGTAGATATTTACTTTCTTCTATAGTTGATACTAGAATTATAATTTGGGATCTATTCTATACCTAGCATAATATTGAATTTCAGAATGGAAATGAAAACTTGATATATGATGCAATTGTGCTAAAAAAAGTGTATACGAGAGTTTCTATACATGTTAATGATTGGATAATACCTCTAGAATTATTGACTGATAACACTAAATCCATTATTTCATATGTTAAATCTATATTATTTGAAATCATGGATGAAATAAATGAATATATTGAACATGAATGAAACAATGTACTTTCTAGCTTTTAGATAATAATACGAGTACCTTCCCCCACATCATTTTGAGACTCAACTTCAGATGTACTTCTAGAATAATCTTGATGTTTCTCTATTATCCTATGATAAGGATGATAGTGAACCCCTATATTATATTATTATATGTAAATTTATTGGAAAAGTTCTCATGTTTTGTAAAAATAAAACATCAAACTTCAGGCTAGTCCAACATCATCTTTACATTGTCATTAGTGTTGAGAATTTGAGGGTTCACCTCAATATAATAGTTCCAAGAATTATGGCTATCTCTTCCACACTTGTAATACTTCCTACTGCCCAGATAGAAGTTCCCTGATGGCTTCATCCCTCATTTCCGCATGTGGTATGTTTCACTATCTTTTCTACTATTCCATGAAATGTTTTCCTCCATAATATTGGTTCCAAATTACTTTTCTTTTAATTTAAAATATGTGACCTCTACATCTCTCCGAACTATTGTACATCCTTTATAAAACTTCTCACTTTGTCCTCATATAATTTATAGTTTCTATTGTCTAGATTATTTTGTACATGTTTCTTATGTCCGTTTAAGAATCTATCATCATATTCATTTACAAACATGAAAAATATAGAAATGTGCTGATAATGGATGATAAATTTCTTCTCATAGCTTCCCATAATTTTCTCCTTCTTCAAATGATCTAATAATTCATTCCCCATTTTAATTCTCATAAAAAGGGGGATATATATTTTGAAAAAGATTCACCTTTACTCTTCCAATTAAATAACTTCAATCTCACTTCTTCAAATATATTTTTAATGAGTTTTCCACCACTAATTAGATTCTCCCTCTAAGTGTTACAAAAACAGGGTGACAATATCTTAATCTGAACAATAGAGAATTTATAAGATATTTTATATAGATATGTTGTAGTTTTTTCAGAAAAAATTGTTTTGGATTTCTACTTAAATATTGTTGTCGTTGACATATAATTGAATCAAAAAAAGTTCTTCCCTTCGAGGTGAATTATATAACATTACAAGATTTCTGATATTTTTTCAAAAATAGAGTTAGTTGATTTATCTTTATCATGAATTTCTCAGTTATGGAATCCATCATAGGTCTATCAGTGCATAGCATATTGTGCTTAGGATTTAATGAATTACTATTTTTTACCAAAATATTCTAAAATGAAAACCAAATCGATAAATGTGTTTCTTTAATAATTTTATAATTCAATTGGTATTTTATTTCTTTAAACCCAATTTTTAAATATCTTATTATTTAATTACTTTTATCTATAAATAATTCATAATGGTTAGTAAGAAGTTTTTGATTAACTAAACATCTCCCCTATGAGTTTAAATAAAGAAGTGATGCAAGATCCACTTTCATGCACCTATTCCCATTCATGTCTAGATCAAAGTGGTTTTTATTGATTTACCCTATATACATCTATGATAGAGTAGTATCCATTTTTTCCTCTCCTAAAATTTATATATTCTCATGTAAACCACTTACCTAATACTTCACCAAAATACCATGATGTTTTCAAAAAAAAAACTTTTCTTCGATAAGGTTATACCTAAAGACTTCCAATCATATTTCTGTAAATATAAAACAATACTTCAATACAAACAGTGGAATATTGACCTTTTATTATATAAAATTTCATTACATTGTTCAATTAAGGAATCTTTTAATGACGAATTTCCTAGAGAAAAGGAACATCATACATGAAACCATATTTTTTTAATGCAATTAAAAATTTTCATCACAACTTAAACCAATGTACAATTATTACACCACATAACCTAGGTATATATATCAACTGAAAGGGTTAGAATAAGGCTCAACATAGGAAAGTAAGTGAAATAGTTTACATGTAACCATGGGAATCAACATTAAAAACTTGAGAAATATCATAAAGGTGTTAGAAAATGAAAAATGGGGTATATAATAATGAAAATAACATGATTTATAACATATAAATTTATCTAAAACATTTATATGATATAATAATATTCATATCACCAAGGATTGTAATTGATGTGTCATAAATATTTCCATTTTTATTCCCCACAGTATTTTAAAACATGTCATCTCTAGAGGGAGAATTCATTTCCTAATGAATTATAGAACTGTCAGGTTACACCAATTATATGAATTATTTAATGTTATCTAGATATATCATACCTAAAAAATTCATTAATAACATGTGTAAGTTAATAGAAATAGGTTTTATATAAAAAATCTAGGCATTTAAAAAATTGTATAAAGACATGATCGTTATGAAATTTTTATGAAACATAAACAGATTACAGGTTTGATATATGTTAATAATAAAATTAATTAAATGATTTTTACATCTATGTATATTCCATAAGGAATTAAAGTGTTTTTGGTATTTGCAAAAATAATATAAAATGGAATTTCATGAGAGTAAGAGACAAATGATAAGAAGTAAATTTGGTAGCCTAATGTTTATAAAATGTGGTTTTAAGAATGGGTAAAATTATAGGGAAGATGGTTCAACAATCTATTAAAGTATCTTATTTGAATAATTGGAAAAAATAACTTTGAAAAATAGATTAGTTTAGTAATTGGTGGGAAAAACCCATAGGAAATGTGGAATGAATGGAAATGATAAGTGAATATTTTCCTTACATGGAAGAGTTATTCCAAAAACTCGAGTATTTGGTCTATGGGGGCATGAGGAATCCTTGGGAGTAATACATGGGAGGAAAAACAATAGAATCCCTGTATAAGATGTATTTTGAGTTAATATAAATGGTTAAATGGAAAAGTATTTATAGAAAAAGTGGATCAAATTGTTTATAAATTTCAAAATATAATCTTTGGAAGCCTAGGATGTGGAGAACGAAAAACAAGGGGAATTCTCATGGAATTTTCCCATGTTTTGTGAATCATGGGTTATATTTTATGTTATTATAGTCTAAAATAATCTATCTGAATTTTATATTATTTTTTGGCATCAAAAAGTATAATTTCATCAAAAAAAATGTTTTTTTAATGATTTCATTTTAGACATTGAAAAATAAATTTTAGGATTGAAAAATAATTAAAATATATTTAAATAATTGATATTAATAAAATAATAACTTGTAGGTTGTGGATTTTTGTTAATTATTTATCCCATAATATGAAATAATTATGTAGTCCTTAAACATACCTTAAAACTCAAACTGTATGTTTACTATTGATGAAAAAAATATTTAAATAAAATCTCATAAATCCAGAATAACATAATTTTTACATTCTAATTTATAAAATGTTATTTTTTTTAAAAAATAATTCGCAAAATATTGGAATTATAACATTTTAATATAAGAAACAATATCTATTAAAATTAAGAGTGGATTTAAGTGAAATGTAAATTCTATGACACATAAAAAACATTTTCTCATATATATTTAAATAAGAGTATTTTAATCATACAAATTCATTAAAAAAATATTTATTCATAAAATATTAGTTTATTATCAATATAGATATAATTTCTAGAATGTTTAATTTTTTTCCTGAAATATAAATTTATCAAATTCCATCAAAAGGTTATTAAGAAAAACTATTCCTAAAATGGAATTAATGGAATGTCTATTTTTATTATATAACGGAATTACATTTTAAATAACTAGTTCCTCAATATATAACTCCTTATAAAAACCACATACTACACAAGGGTATGATGTGTGATGGTGATAGATTAATGGGTCGTCTTGTCCAACATTTCAGGAGTGGTAATTTCCACTATCCTGAACTTCTACAGTATGCAATTAAGTTCTCACATTTCTTATTAAAGATAGTCTTGGGTTTGATCAAGAGATAACACCAGAGATGATACAAACCTCTAAATCTCTAACAAATGGTATTAATAGAACATGACCCTACATGTTGAGTCCATCATTTGTCCATTTTTTTATTTTTATTTCTACTTAGAAATTATAGCATAAATATTATTTCCATGAGTATAGTATCCAAAATTCATATTGACCAATGATAAAAAAAACAGTAAAATCCTTATGGCCACAATTTTGTTTATACTCACTTCATTAACAAAGGGATATTGTTTTTTTTTTGTAAAAAACAATATAACACACATTTTATAACGAAATAGGTAACATTTAAAAAACCCCGGTGGGTACAAACATCAATATAAGACTTATAAATAGTTCAATTTCAAGACAATATTCTAGGAAAATATGGTAGAAATGTATGAGTGGATATACGTTTATATCTTCATGAGTTTGCCTAATTTTTTTCTCATTTTAATGGAATCTATTCTAAAAACAACTAAAACAAAATGTGTTCAATTAAATTTTATTTTATTAATTTAAATTTTAGAATTAATTTTTATATTTATATTATGTCATACTATATTGGGAGAATGTGTATGTGAAGTTATTATTAATTGATTATGTCATGGAAAAGAATGGGTTGGATACTTGTTTTTATAGGATTAGTAACATTACTGAATTATGTTCTATGGTACAGAGGTCAATAAATTGATTTGGATTGTTAAGTTTAAGGGGAACCTAATGGGATATTTATCATGTTCTTATAGAATAAGATAAACACAAACCTAAAAAAACAACCAAGATATTATCTATCACATGAGTTCACTATTTGAATGATTTTTTTTCTGAATAATATAGATTGATTATTTTCCACAATAATATATCCTAGAGTATGGGTAAGGATTTTATATAGATCACAAGAGATAACACATACCCAATATTTAGTTTTTTTTTCCTCGTTACAACACAACTACATGACTTCATCTCCTCACAAACATACATTAATTTTTCATGTCTCTATATCCATATAAATACAAACTCTAACCTACCATTCTTATACAACAATATCATGAATCAACCATTCACCTAGTCTGCATCCGCATGGATCAACCATAAGATGATATCTATATAAGATCACTCATTTTATAACTCATGAAAAATCAAAATATTTTTTATGAAATGATATATACAAAATTATTACCCCAACATATATTACTTATTCATAATTATTTGATTATAAATCCTTTGGCCAAGAATAATTAACTATGCACTAATTTTCAAATTAATTAAATATAAAAAACACTGAATATTCAACCGACTGCATGAACACAGATTTTGTTCCCAGGCCACTTGATATACAATACATTTAAAAATTATAATGTAAAAGTTTTTCAGTAAGATAAATGTTATTCACCTCATGGTGTCTCTAAAATCACGGTTAGTTCCAAAATATAATTAAATTTCTAAAATATAAGAACACTAATAATAAAATTTTTACATGTTTTTTTATATTTTCATTTAAATTTATTTTATCACATGTATTTTAAATATATTAATTATTTCATATGTTCATTTTAATGATATAAAAACCTTTATAATAATTAATATTTTTTTAAAAAAATTAAATTAAGTTTAAATATTTGCTAAACATAAAAATAAACCTACCATATAACTTTATTAAATGTTCTAATTTATGTATTATGATATTTTTATATTAATTTATATATTATTTATTAATTACAAAAGACATAATATTTAGTATTTAATGTTGTTCTGTTATTTATAATATATTTACTTATATTCATAAATATCAATAGTGTTTCACAAAATAAAAAAATATCTATTTTTATTGAAATAAACCATGTCATATTAATGGGAATTTATTTATCTATACTTTTGGAAAATATTTGTAATGTTAAATGATTTTTTCATACTGATATGAATTAGTATTTATGTTTTGAAATCCATTTTATTTGTTTACATTATTTTGGAATGATCATTTCCTCTATAATTGATAATTATGGAGGTTGAATTTGAATTGATTTATTAGGTTATATATTATAATTTTTTTACATAGAGTTCTTATTTAATGTTCTATATTTTTAGATGAAAAAACATTTAATTTTTTTGGTAAAGACCCCGAATTTCTGTGATTTTTTTTAAATACAAGGGAATTTTACGAACCTGTGGAAACTGACGACACTTGATTCCGAGGACCAGTGTGCCCATAATTAATTTATGATGTTTTGTTTGGGTACGTTCAGTAAAGGTACGAGTGGGATTTTATATCTTCTGAACCGGTGCTCGGAATTGAAATACAAGGGCAATGTTGAACTAGCAGCGCCAATATTTGCTTAAGAAGAATTTCACCTCGATGGATGTTGGACAAGAATGAATGTTAGTTTTTGGGTTTTTATAAATAAACTTAATAAAAATAATGTTGTGACTATTTTTATTCTTGTTGGTTAAAACCTCCAAGAGGAGGTTAAAGGTTGGGGGCAACCATACCTTAACCTCCCATGAGTGGTTATAATCGTGGGGCCCACCTGAGGTCTAAAACCCCTCTTCCTGTAGAGTTAATGCTATGGGGACGACAAGAGACCACTTAAACTCTAGAACTCCGCTCATTGATGAGGGGGAGCCACTTGTTCTCCTCTACACTTAAGGGTGCCAACCCACCCAATTTAATTAATTAAGCCACATCAATTAATTAAATGCCTCTTTTTGAATTTCTTGCCAACCCAATAATAGATATTATAATATATTATTTAGGACGTCTTTTTTACTTGGGTCTTTTGGAGAGGAGAGATTGGGAGAAGAAGAACTATACCACAATAAACGACTATCGGAGAATGAAGAACGCTTCATCCACCAATGACAGACAGCTTCTTCCTTATTCAACTAGAACATGGGAGGAAGTTCCATCTGTGAAGAATACCAAAGACGACATCCTCGACTTCTTCATTTCTGACATCAATGAATCGACACCTGCCATTCTGTGATATCCTCAACGAACAAAAAACATGAGGTAGTGGATTTGAGTTTGAATTTGTTTCCATTGTACGACGTTCAATATTGGGTTATGTTTAGCCGATTGTTATCACCATAATGCGGATGGTGCGGGATACCGAAACACGGCCCGACACCCCTCCATTTTTCCTCACTTGTTGATGATGGCGGTGGTGCAACGGTGCCGCCGGAGGAGTGGGGCGGGGACAACGGGTCGTGACAGAGCAACAAAGGCCGGCGTCGGGCCAGCTGCAAAGGAAACTGGCGGCACAGGGTCACCGGGTCACTGGAAGGGCGTGGTGTCGTCGCACCACGTGGAAGAACAGGCTGCAGCGGTGCATATGGGCGGCCACTAGGCCGCTAGAGGGGCGCGACACTGTCGCGCCGTGCAGAGGAAGAAGCCGCGACAAGGGCGGGCAATGGAAGTTGAGCAAAGGGGGCTGGCTGGGCTGGCCGCCGATGGAGTGGAAGCGGCAGGCCGCTTGGGCAGCCTGGAGGAGCAGGACCCAACACGCTTTGCATGGCATGGAGCGCCGCCACCTTGCGCCGATTTGGCTCCCACCCTAACGACATAGCCATTTGGGATTTCCAAGGGGCACAGAGCCACCCCACGGACGTGGCTTAGCCTGATTCCCATGGGTCACCGGGCCGGACCCAGTGTGGGCTGCCGAGCCGGACCCAGCGTGGGATGCCGGGCCGGGCTGCCATCGTGGGCCGGGCTGCGGACACAGGGCGGGCCGCCCCCGTGGGACGGGCCACCCCCTCTTTTCAGGTTGGACCTGCAGGCCGGGTTGGACATGCGGACCGGGTCAAACCCACAAAATAGGTCGGACCCCAGTTCGGACCTGGGTCAGGCCTAGTCAGTCCGACTGGGATGGACCGGACACAGACCCATTTGACCCGAATTCACATTTTCACCCATAACATGGGCTACGAGTGATCGATTGACGAACCATCTACGGAAAAAGAATTCTTAGAGTGAGAAGGTTCTTTTGGCATACCCCACTTGTCGTTTGGACACAGTTGGGGGTACAATTGGGTTGGATTGAACCAAATTCCAACCGGGCCCTCAGAACGGAAATGCCAAAAAGTCTCAGACTGGGCGTCCGATTGACGCACCGTCAGTCACATTGTGTTCCTTTTGACGAGACATAACTCGGGATACATCAATATTAGACGAAATGGCAGTTGATGTATCTAATCTTGGCTTGATGATCAGACCCTCCTGGAATCAAGCATGCGAGTGGAAACCTTGAGGCTGGATATGCACCGTTGACTTTTCCTGGATCATGTGTTAGTCCGACCGTTATGATGACTGTTCCTGGATCATGTGTTGGTCCGATTGTTCAAACATGTGTTCTTGGATTATGTGTTTGTCCAAAAGAATAGCTAGACCTAGATCATGTGTTGGTCTAACAACTCTGACGACTATTCCTGGATCATGTATTGGTCCGATAGTTCTGACTTTTGTTCCTGGATCATGTGTTGGTCTGACAGAATAACTGGTCCTAGATCATGTGTTGGTCCGACAGCTCTTATGATTCAGTGGCTATATCTGATCATCTCTATCTCTCTACATAAGTTGTATACCTATGTGAGCTGAGTTAGTGACTTCTGTGTTTTCCTCGTGACTGAGATGAGTTACTTGTTAACTTAGGTATATGTATGGGCATATACCTAAGTAATGGATACCCATTGAATTCATACTATGTGGTTTATCCTTGTTGGATTTTGTGATACCTTGAGGGTCTCAGGGTCCCAATTGAGTATTGTTATACAGAAACCTATACGAGCTATGCTGGCACCTCATCGTATTGGATGCAGACGATGGACATCGCTGACTGAGGATGAGTAGTAGGACTAGATGGTACCCAGATATGGACCTTACGACGAGTTGGTACACGAAGGAGATGGACTGACGTGGATTGACGAGGAGGCCATCTGTACTTACACTTCAGGTAGGAACCTCGGAGAATGAACTAGTTTCAGTTTTCCTTTTTCATATGTACTTGTTTCTCAGTTGTACATGCACTTTCCAGTTGGGCTTGTTTTTCTGGCACCCTCTACTTTTCAGCACTCTTTTTTATACAACATTACTTAGAATTTTTTTTCAGCTCGTACTATTTTGTGTTTATGTTTTCAGTTTATAAAGGTAATTCCTTCCCATTTTTATGGAAATACGCCTTTGGTGCTAGTCACCATCCCCTGGCCTAAGGAAGGCAGGCTTGGGGTAGTCACGACACGGGCCCCTGGGGACGGGTCATGAAATATTGGTATTAGAGGAGTCGCTTCTACCACATAACTAAGAACTCTGATCTTTATTTTCTATGAAGCTATAGTGATAAGAGTATTGACTGTGGGTTTCATTCTAGGGAGTCCAGTTTTGGTGCGGCGGCCAACGTATCCATACACCAGGACCTCGACTTCTGATTTCTGACTCAGTGCATGCAAACACTGATTGCGTGTGTGTGTGTGTGTGTTTGTTACAAGGGTTTTATTTGCGATCTTTTTGAGTCAGATAACATGGTATATCTTATTGACCATGGAACACTTGTTTTTTTATAGGATGCATCCACGCAGACAACTCGCTAGGGTTCCAAGAGTTTTACAAGATGACAACCCACAGAGCGATGAGTCCTCGATTCAGGGCCCTATTACATCAGATTCACTAGTGGTACCACTACCCGTTTGGCCACCGATACCACCATCCTCAGTAGCAGAGAGTGAACACCACTAAGAGCGTTTCAGGAGTTCCAGCACTAGAGGTCGCCTCAGTTCAGGGGAGAGATGGACCTGTAGGCAGCTGAGTATTGGCTGGAGGTTGTGGTGAGAGTATTCAGACTGGTAGGAACACCATCAGACCTTATGGTGATCCTTGCCGTGAGTCTCATTCAGGAAGTAGAATACACATGGTAGAGCATGATGCTCCAGGTACATAATGAGGTGAAACTACTCTGGGCAAACTTCGAGAGCTTATTTCCGGCTGAGTTTGTCCCATCCACCCTATGTGTGGTGCGGATACAAGAGCTACTGTATCTATGGTAGGGTAGCATAACAGTGGCACAATACTTAGTGAGGTTCACAGAACTCTCGCATTACTCAACATATATGGAACGAGACCCATTCTTCAGGGCCTAGACATTCGAGCAGGGGCTCAGGCAAAAGGGCAGAGCATCGATGATCTCACTCAGCATCCCGACGCAGGCGAGGGTGTTAAAGAGAGCCCTCCTATTGGAGAGTTTCCTTGCTGAGAAGTCAGCATCAGCGAGACCCACCACCGGGCATCATGTAACAGAGTCTTTTAAAGATGGAAGAAAACATATGTAACAGTGGTCCAAGCGGACCGGACCATCTAGTGGATGACATCAGGATACAGGATCAGTTGTGCAGGGCACATGAGACAGAGCCAGTCCTGACAGGATCGAGCAATTCTACATCTGCGGTGGGCAGGGTCACATGGATCGTGACTATCTGAACCGCCATACTGATGATCCATAGATAGTTTAAGGACCTCCCAGGCAGAGGTAGATGTTCGATCGAGGCAGACCGTAGGAAGCAGGCAGACGTGGCAGAAGAGTTGGTTGTGCTGTTGGTGTTGGATGACGATAGGAGGTGTTACCGCCACCACCACCAGGAGGTCCACCCCGACCGCAGGGAGTAGGTGGATAGGGGAGAGCTCAGCTCTAGGTAGCTAAGGCATACAATCATGGTGCTCTGGAGATGATTCGAGGTAAAATCTGTGTCTACTCCACCATATCTACAGTTCTTATAGACATAGGTTCCAGCCACTATTTCATTACCACTTCCCTCTTTCGAAGCTTATAGATTCCGATATAGCTGTTGGCTCGATCCTTATACCTTGAGACTCCTATGGGAGTAGACTAGATGATTAAGCACTGGTGATGGTAGTGTTAGCTTACTCTAGGAGGTGAGAGCTTTGGCAGAGATCTACTCATAGAGGTGTCAATTCCTTACGTCATCACCTTAAGTATGGACTGGTTATCTACAACCCATGCACAAATTGACTATATTAGGCATAATGTGTGGTGTGTCCATACAGATGGGACCAGGTTCACCTTCAATGGTGAGCAGGGAGACTTTACAGTGTAGTAAGGACTTACTCAGAGATGGGTGCATCCGATCACTCATCAGTTGGCCTGCCTTACCCTTGGAGTAGTTGATGTGGAGAGTATGAGCTATCCTGTAGTGGTGGACCAGTACCCAGATGTTTTCCCTGACGATGTTCCAGGATGACCTCCTCAAAGAGAGGTGGACTTCTACAATGACCTGTACCCTAGGACGTCAGTGATATATACTCCAGCATATCGGATGGCTCCCACTGAGCTTTGTAAGATGAGGGTACAACTAGAGGACTTGTAGGGGAAGGGATTCATACGATGTAGTATTTATCACTGGGCATCCCCTGATTCTATTCATCAAGAAGGAGGATGGGATGTTGAGGATATGTGTTGACTATCGTCGCCTAAACCAGGTGACCATGAAAAAAAAGTACCCAATCCTGAGGATTGATGACCTCTTTGACTGGTTAAAGGGAGCACGGTGGTTCTCGAAGATAGACCCCAGATCAGGCTATCACTAGATCAGAGTTCGAGATGAGGATGTGAAGAAGACAACCTTCAGAAGTTTGTATGGACACTAAGAGTTCTTGGTTATGCCTTTCGGTGTAACCAATGCTCCAACAGTGTTCATGGCACAAATTAACAGGATCTTCAAGCCTTACATTGATCTCTTTATTGTAGACTTCATCGATGAAATTATGATCTAATCGACTACTGAGGTGGAGCATTCCTACCATTTACAGGTTATAATGGACACACTTCAAGAGCACCAACATTATGGTAAGCTCTTGAAATGCCAGTTCTGGATCTGAGAGGTTCACTTTTTGGGACATGTCATCTCGAAGGCTAGAATTGTCGTGGATGTAGTGAAGATTGAGGCGGTACTTGCTTGGGAGCCAACCAGAAGTGTGACGGAGGTACAAAGTTTCCTGGGTTTGGCTGGTTATTACCAAAGGATCATACCAGACTTCTACAGAGTTTCATGACCACTGTCAGCCATGAAAAATAAGGGTAAACTCTTTGTGTGGTCGGAGAAATGTCATTAAATATTTCAAGATTTGAGGCATAGGCTAACTAGTGCCCCCATCTCTAGGCTTCCATAGGAAGTCTTAGGGTACATAGTTTACTGTGAAGCATCAGGTACTAGACTCGAGTGTGTCCTGATGCAGGAGCAAGCAGTGATCACATATGGTTCTCAATAGTTGATACAACATGAGAAAAACTATGCTACCCATGAACTGGAGTTAGCAGTAGTGGTCTTCACCTTGAAGATGTGGCGACACTATCTGATGGGTTAATATTTTATCGTGAACTCTGATCACAAGAGTCTCAGGTATATCTTCTCTTAGAAGGACCTGAATCTGAGATAGCACTGATGGTTGAGTTCCTCCATGACTATGACTTCGAGATAATCTATACTCCTGGGAAGGGGATCATTGTGGTAGATGCACTCAGCAGGAGGTCTGGTATACAGCTTCTAGGGGAGGCGATGGAGCGGCTAACCAAATTATAGATATACTTTTGGATAGAGATAAAGCAGCCTTTCTATAGTCTCTTATAGTCACTCCCCCACTCCTTCAGCGAGTCAGGGAAGCACACCACATGGATGCTGACTGCGAGACATGATGTGCTCAGATATCCCTAGGGCAGGAACTTGATAGATTTTCTAAAGTTGGGGAGCACTTTATCCTTTTCAGAGGACATATTATGGTACTAGTTCCACTTTATGAGGAAGTGCTGAGGTAGTTCCACACATCCCCTCTAGCGATACATCCAACTGTGGCGAAGATGTATGAGGACCTCAGACGACAACACTAGTGGCCAGGTATGAAGAAAGTGAAAATGGAGTTTGTCTCTCGATGCCTCAATTGTCAGCAAGTGAAAGCAGAGCAACGAGTACTAGAAGGCTTGGATCAGTGTTTTGAGGTCCCAGATTGGAAGTGGGATGGGATATCAATGGAATTTGTGACCGGGCTTCCACGTACATTCAGTCATCACGACTCAATTTGGGTGATCGTTGACCAACTCACCATGTCGGCCAACTTCCAACCGATCAGAGAGCTAGGTTCAGAAGAGAGCTTAGGATGCCTCTATATGCATGTTATTGTGCGGCTATATGGAGTACCTTTTTCTATTGTATCCGATTGTGACGCACGGTTTACTTCTTGGCTATGGAAGGGGTTACATGAGGCTATCTGAATGCAGATTCGTCTGATCACCACCTTCCATCCTCAGACGGATGGTCATACTGAGTGGACCACTCAGACCCTCGAGGACATGCTCCGTGCATGTGTCCTCGACTTCGGTCGTAGTGGTGAGGATCACTTACCTTTGGTTGAGTTTTCCTACAACAATAGTTATCACTCCACCATAGGGATGACACCTTTCGAGGCGTTGTACAGGCGACCTTACAGATCACCATTGTGCTGGAAAGACCCTAGGGAGTCAGCACTGGTGGGACCAGAGATGGTACAAGCTACCATGGAGAAGGTGCAGCTCATCCAGGAAAGGATGAAGGCTGCAAAGAGAAGGCAGAATTCATATGCTGACAGGAGACAGAGGCCTCTAGAGTTCAAGGATGGATGCCAAGTGTTTTTACGGGTCTCACCTCGATGAGGCCTACAGATATTTGGTCGAGGTGGCAAGTTATCTTCTAGATTCATCAGACCTATCTAGGGGCTTAGTATGGTAGGAGAGCTGGCTTACCGCTTAGCTCTTTCACCTCAGTTGCACCAGGTGCACGAATTATTCCACATATCAAACCTAAGGATATACATGCACGAACCTTCACACATCATCGACCATGGGGAGATGGACATCGATGATGCGGTTTATTCCACAGATGTTCTAGTGGAGATTGAGGGTCGATAAGAGCAGGTTCTATGTGGACGGTCAATACCTCTGTTGTGGGTTAGATGGTAGTATGGGAACCTCCAAGAGAGAACATGGGAGTGGGAGGCTCAGATGCATGCTGAGTACCCCCATTTGTTCCCATAGTTCGAGTTGTAGCTTACAAGGACGTAAACCCCTAAGGTGGGGAGATTGTAAAGACCCGGAATTTCCTTGGAATGTTTTTTAAATACATGGGAATTTTAAAAGTTCACAGAAACTGACGACGCTTGATTCCAAGGCCTGGTGTGCCCGAAATCGATTTCGGATGTTTTGTTCAGGTAAGTTCAGTAAACGTACAAGTTGGATTTAATATCTTTTGAACCGGTGCTCAGAATTGAAATATGAGGGCACTGTTGAACTCGTAGAGCCGATATTATCGTAAGAAGAATTTCACCTCAACAACAGTTTTTCGAGAATTAAAGTTAGTTTTTTTGGGTATTTATGAATAAAAATAATAAAAATAAATTTGTGACTTTATTATTATTCTTGTTGGTTAAAACCTACAAGAGGAAGTTGGATGTGGGGCCCACCACACATTAACCGCCAATTAGAGGTTATGGTGGTGGGGCCAACATGAGGACTAAAACAAATCATCATGTGGAGTTAATGCGGTGGGGACCACTCGAGACCACTTAAACTTTAGAAGTCCCCTAATTAATGAGGGGGATCCACATGATCTCCTCTACACTTAATGGTGACAACCCACCCTATTTAATTAATTCATCCACATAAATTAATTAAATTCCTCTTTTTGAATTTTTTTTTCAACAAAATAATAGATATTATAATCTATTATTTGGCACATCTTCTCACTTGGGTCTTTTGGAGAAGAGAGCTTGGTAGAATAAGAACTATCCAACGAAGAACAACCATAGAAGAATGAAGAACGCTTTATACACCAATGACGGACACCTTCTTCCTTCTCTAACCTGAACAAGTGAGAAAGCTCTATCCTTGAGGAATGCCACATTCGCCATCCTCGACTTCTTTATTTCTGACGTCAATGAATCGATGTCTGCCTTTTGGCGACAACATCAACGAACAGTGAACCCGAGCTAGGGGATTTGAGTATGAATTTTTTCTGTTCTACAACGTTCAATATTGGGTTATGTTTATCTTATTTTTATCACCATAATGCAGAGGGAGCGGGATGCACGAACACAGGCCAACCCCCATCCGTTTTTCCTCACCCGTTGATAACTGCAATGGAGCAACGGTGCCACCAGAAGAGTGGGCTGTGACTAACGGGCCATGTTGGAGAAATGGAGGCCGGTGTCGGGCCGGCTATGAAGGAAACCGGTGGTGCAGGGCCGACGAGTCACCAGAAGGGCGCAATGCTATAGCGCCTCGTAGAAGAACAGACCGCGACTCCTGACCGCGGTGGGGCACACGGGCGGCCGCCAGGCCGCCTGAGGGGCGCAACACCGTCACGCCACATAGAGAAAGAATCCATGACCAGGGCGGGCCGCGACGGTGGAGCAAAGATGGCTCAGTTGGGCTGGCCGCCAGTGTAGCTAAAGCAGCTGGCCGCTCGGCCAGTCGGGAGGAGCGAGACCCAGTGGGTCGTGGGTGATGTGGACTGGTGCCACCCAGTTCCGGTTTGGCACCCACCCGAATGACATAGCCATTCAAGATTTATAGGGGGCGCATGGCCTCCTCCCTGGACGCGGCATAGGCGGATCCCCACGGGCCGCCGGGCTGGACCCAGCGCGGGCCGGGCTGCCCCTGCGGGCAGGGCAGCCCCATCGGGCAGTGTCGGACCCGCAGGCCGGGTCAGAACCGCTGAACAGGTGAAACCACTAGATCGGGTAAAAACCTAGTCCAGATTCGGGTTGGGCTGGGTCAGTCCGACTGGGCTGGACCGGACCCGGACTCGTTTGACGCGAATTAATCTTTTCACCCATAACATGAGCTACGAGTGTCCGATTGAAGAACCGTCTGAGTTGATGGAAATCTTTATGTGAGACAGTTATTTTGGAAAACCTCACTTCAGTTTTGGATGCATTTGGGGTATGGTCGGGTAGGATTGAACATAAATCCAACTGGTCCCTCGGAACCGAAATGCCAATAACTCTCAGACTGGGATTCCGATTGACGCACTGTCTGTCATGTTGTGTTCTTTTTTAATGAGACAGAACTTCAGGATACATAAAATTGGGACGATATGGCTGTTGAGGTATCGAATCTTGGCTTGAGCAGCAGACCCTCCCAGACCCAAGCATGCTAGTGGAAACCCTAAGGCTGGCTGTGCACTGTTTACTGTTCCTGGATCATGTGTTGGTCCGTCAGTTCTGATGAATGTTCCTGGATCACCTGTTGGTCTGACAGTTTTAACTTCTGTTCCTGGATCATGTGTTGGTCCAACATAATAGCCAGACCTGTATCATGTGTTGGTCTGACAACTCTGATGACTGTTCCTGGATCATGTGTTGGTCTGACCATTCTGACTTCTGTTCCTAGATCATGTGTTGGTCTGACAAAATAGCTAATTTGGGATCATGTGTTTTTTCGATAGCTTTGATGATTTAGTGGCTATATCTAATAATATCTATCTATCTATATAATTTTTATTCCAATTTCAGCTGATTTAGCGACTTCTGTGTTTCCCTCATGATTGATATGGGTTACATGTAAACTTAGGTATATGTATGGGCATATACCTAAGTAATGGCTACCCATTGATTTCATACTCTATGGTTTATCCTTAGTGGATTTTGTGAGACTTTGAGGGTCTCGGGGTCCCAAATATGTATCGTTATACTCATCCCTATAGGGGGTAAGCTTGCACCTCGTTGTGTTGGATGAAGACGACAAACAGTGCTGACTGAGGCTGAGTAACAGGACTGGACGGTACCTAGAGGTAAACCTTACGATGAGTCGGTACACGGAGGAGACTGACAGATGTGGAGTGCTGAAAAGGACATATGTACCAACCCTTCTAGTAGGAACCCCTGAGGATAACCCAGTAGTTGTTTTCCTTTTTCTGTTGTACTTGCACTTTCCAGTTGGGCTTGTATTTTCAGCCCCTATACTTTTCAACACTCTTTTGTACATAGCTTTACTTAGCATTTACTTTTAGCTCGTACTCTATTGTGTGTATGTTTTCAGTTTATAAAGGCAAATCCTTCCTAGTTTTAGGAAAATAAGCCTTTGGTTCTAGTCGCCAACCCCTTGCCTAAGGAAGGTGGGCTTGGGGTAGTCACGACACATGCCCCGGGGGACGGGTCGTGACAATTGTGAGAACAAAAACGTTGTTGTTAAAAATCATATTCTAAAGTGTTTTATAATTTTTGGTTGTTTTCCGTGATCATTTTTCCATCTACCATATGAACTAAAAAAGAGATCATTATTCTTCCATGTCTAATTACAAATTATTCAGATAGAATATAATGAGCTGTTGGTGAATGATTCAAATTTCTTTAATGAATTATACTATATGGATTAACAGAGTCATTTTAATTAATTCTAATAATTTATCTCAATTTTAAATAATCATTTCATATGATATTCCCATACATAAATATCTCATCCCTTGTTTTTTTTTGATTTTTGAATTATAATATATGAACTATTTGGGTTGTGACTCCATGATTCAAAATTTAGAGCCATTTTTATTTTAACTACTATTATCTATATTTATTGTTGTAATAGGATATGAATCCCCATAAAAGGCTGGGGTTTGGCATATAATTCAATTATAATTTTTTTAATATTTGGTTATTATTTCCCTCTAAAAATCAGTTACTTAATTATTCATCTCAATAGTAATAAATAGGTGTAAAATTATATATTGGTCCATGTTTGAACAAACTACTATAAATTTTTTATTTGTTTAACAAATTTTTGTATTTTATTTCATGATATTTAATTGTGATAATTAAATATTATAATTAATCATGTTTATTAAATTCTAATATTATTTGTTCAAGACCTCTCTAGAACATTTTTAATCACCCTCTCAGAACCAAACCACATCATCTTTATATGACCACTCTTAAAATTCCTATGTTTTCCATGCATTAACCAGTATTTCATTGAAAATATGAGTTAATTATATACAAATCTAGGAATCCATCCTAAGAATAACTTAATCCTTCTATTTGCTTCATCCTATGAAACATTAATTGATAATAATATACAATAAGTCACATAAACCATGTATTGATTCATAATATTGTATGTCCTTTTTTATTGATCATATTGTCTCATATCATAAATCTATAGGATGTATTTTATGATATACTATATGAAATGGTAGTGTTAGATGTGTAACATCACTATATGACACCGTTCATTATACATAGGGAAAATCATATAATATGATTTGTAATCCTTTATGTCACACTCTATGAAATACACATATCATATAATATGTGAAGAGACTATCATATAGTGGTGATGAAGTGTTTTATTTTATTTCAATTTTTTTTAATGATATATAGAGTCTGCGGATATTGACGAAGTGTAGCTGCCTATTGTTGTTCATGAAGTAATTTCTCTAGAATCTCATATTATGTATAGTGGATGAATTATAAAATAGATCCCCATAAATGAATGTTCTACTATAGGGATATAATATATTAACACAAAAAAATGAATGATAATCCAAACATATGATATGCGGAACTATTTTTAAGAGAATTACGATGAGTAGTGAAGAAAAGGGTTACTTCATGTTGGTGGAATCATTCAAGAAGAATATTATTTAAAATAGTATATTAAACATAATTAACTCTAAAAATTCATATTTAATTAACTCATCACATGTTATTAATGATTAATGATCATTTCAAACTTTATATTATATTAATGATGTAAGTTTCTTGGATATAGAGAACTGTAATCAGGATAAATAAATCAATTACCAATATAATATTAATTAGTCTATTGACATGCTGTGATGGATTGTGGAGAATTATAAACTATATATTGAGTAAAATAATTATGTTACCCATATTGTCGATATCTGGAAGAGGTAATACCATAAAATATTGATTGACCAAATATTTATTTCATTATTGTCTTGTAATAAAGGATTAAAATGAAAGTTAATCTATATATTGTGTTCTGTATGTAGGTTTACATGATTTTATGACCCTAAATATTTATAACATGATGTTATTAATTAATTTTCCCTAAGTA
Organism: Viscum album; assembly: GCA_963277665.1. Classification (NCBI taxonomy): domain Eukaryota; kingdom Viridiplantae; phylum Streptophyta; class Magnoliopsida; order Santalales; family Viscaceae; genus Viscum; species Viscum album. Next base: position 2,019,841,645 of record OY728138.1, read on the forward strand.
AAAATAATTTAACAAATGATGTTTCAATGTATGTTCTATAATATATGTTATGTAAATGAGAACTTGAAATCATTGAATGGTGATGTCATTAATCGGGGAGATTAAATAATAAATTAAAGAGATTAAAAATAATCATTAATGATGGATAAGATTGTATTAAAAGAATTTAAATAATTTTATTCTATAGAGACACAAGTAAATTAGATGTTATAGTTCCAGATGATTGAATGTTTAGATGAGTTTTCATCAAACAATAAATAAAGAAGAATCCAAGATAATTTGAAGGATAAACCATAGTAATGAATTAAAATTCACCAATATTGGTCCTATAATAATGTATTGTAATCTAAACATTATGAATATAGTTTCATTTATTAATATGACATATAACTGAATATTGGTGTAGTTTATTATACACTTATGAATGTTGTGCCACATATGAAACACAAAAATAAAAATTGGGAATATCCCTAAAAGTTAGATCTCCTATGAAATATGAGATAACATAGACGAATTAAAGGATTAATGGAATTTCAAAAAATATATTTTTCGTTTAATAATTAGAAGAAATATAACATTGTAGGAGATCAATAATGATTCAAATAGAGTTTATTTGATTCTATATCAATCAATATAAATAGGGATCCATTTTTCTATACTCTGTAAGCTATTGAGAAAACAAGAAGTGGTTTTTTACTACAAAATATGTTAGATAAATGAACAATTTAAATGAATTAAGTTCATATGATTATGAGGTTAGTGAGAGTATTTCAATGATAATATTTATTAAAAGTTAGAATACTACCCCAATTTCAGAAATATGGTCTATGAATTATGTGTTAAAATAGTTCATTATTGTAATATTTTTTTATATAAATCAAAACTATAAAAAATAAATAAAATTAAAAGTGAGTAAACTAAAGAAGTATGTTTATATATAACTTCAAAGTTCTATATATGTGGAAAAGGTGATAAAAATAGATAAAAGTGAATTCTTCTTAATTATTATAAAATATGTTTTAGAGTTTAGCTGGTTAAAATAACAAACTAAATGAAAATTTTATAACACAATATAACTATAATGGATTATAACCACTAACATCATGAGGAAAATTCCACATTTGATCAACGTATTGAATCAAACATATTATTGATTTTAATGGATGATTCGGTTGAACCAGGTGGTTTCATGAATAAAATCTATGTAATAATAACTGATATCTATAAAATGGGTTTGAATGCAATATACAGAGTGAATTTAAAAAAATATTTGATGGAATAATTATTTTGATGATGTTGATATGGTGTTTCTGAAGGGATAATTTGATGTAATCTCATATTCATTTTTCATTGGCATGTACATCATGTAGTAATGTATTCTAAAGGATGGGCATCATTAGGCTTGTTTTAAAACAATTCTTCATATTGTGTGTTGGTGAAGAGGGTGGGAGGTTTTTCTAATCTCACATTTTTGAGGATGCTATTATTTACTCTGAAACACTTATATTAGTTTTTTTATTTTTTGCAAATCCTTCCAAAATCCCATAATGGTATGGGTTACCCCTATTCTAGTGGTTGTTCATTAAAATTTATTAATAGGAAGATACATTTTCATCATAGGATCTCTGTATTCTTTTAGTAATTGGAAGTCCTTGATTTTATGATACTATGGTTTGTAGCCACACAAGTATGTACTATGGAGTTTTACATAATCTGGTATTGTAGTTGGTGTCTATTTTGTTTAGAACAATCAAATAATAAGGGATTTCTATGTATCCTCACAAAATTAATTAAAACCCAAATAGTATTATTTCATATAGCGTGACTCCTAATGCATTTATGTATTATGTGATAAGGAATGATCTATATGTTCTAATGACTTATGTAATGGAAAACTCTACGAAAGATACATATTGTTTGTTAGTGTAGGAATGATGTGGAATAGTCCCTTTTAAGTTGACCTATATGGTTGTACACCTAGATCGAACATGTTTGTTTCAAAGGGAATATGTGTTTGTGTGGTAGTATTTTTTATACTCACATTAATGAAGACCAATGATAATAATGGGGTCTCTTCAACAATATCAACTAATAAGGGTGATATGATAATTACTAGTGGGAATATGTCCCTTAATATATGTCATTGATTCATCAAGAGTATGGTCTAATGGAGGTAATTTATTGGGAATGAGGTCATGGGAAAAAAGAAGACTAGGTCTATATGGTGTATTTTTTTATAATGATTGAGGTAAATTGCTCCACATTGAATATTTCCTAGTGAGGATGGATGTGGAAGGGTAATGATTTTGGGTTTGATCCTACACAAGTAATCCTTTATATCTTTGTTGATAGGAATTATATCCCATGTATTTTGCATCTCACAGTTTTGGGTCACAGGAAGGACCATGTTATGGAATTTAATATAATGAATTAATGATGTTATCAAATTGTTTTACATATTTTGATGATGTTGTTGTATGTGTAGTTCAATGTTGTTCTCTAGAGACTTATTTTTCATGAAAGCTAAATAATCTATAGATCTTGTGGGGATCATTCATATAGGAATTCATAATATGTTTTTTAGGGATCCTTAAGAAGAAATGATATCAGTAATTGAGAGAAAATTCAACCAGGACATGAAATTATGAATAATCGCAACCCCCCATTATCTAGTCCATAAGATAATGGGTTAATTAATTTATCCTTACTACCAATCATTAGACAAGAAGGGTATATCTAAGTCTTGCACCATTTTTTATTTTACCATTGTAAAATAGACATAATAATCCATCGAGAAAACAAGGTAGTAAAAAATTGGATGTGGTCAACCAGATTAGATTGTATAGAATGAGTATTGTTTCACCATTTTCCTTGTGATGGTGATGCAAAAAATTAATGGAATTCATGAATATGAAATATTTTTTGGAAATTTTTGTTAGTAAAATTATTAGATTTACCGTTTAATAATTGATTGAATGATCAGTGGAGTGGTACTATAGAATTCACAACAGATTTATCATGTCTGTGTCGTGGATTAAAGAGGATTACAAGATAATCAGTGGCCAATGTTACCTCCATGAGAGATTAGATTATCTATCATTATGTCCGGGTTAATTATGTTTTTATGGAATATAAACAAAGGTTAATTGATTCAATTAGTGAAATTATCTATGAAGGCTTCAACAAGTTGCTACAAGGTGAGAAGGGATTTTTCTTCAAGTGATACAATGTTGAGAAAAAGGACATCACCCAAGTACTCATGAGATGATTTTGTTAAACACAAATATAGTGAGATACTTATATAAGTATATTTAATCTTAATAGATACCATTGGATTAGTGTAACAAATATATATGGCAGGATAAGGGCCCTTATACCTAGTGTTAATGTACTATCGAAGAAGTGGTTTATCCTAATGAGTCATTGTATCTCCAACAATTAGTGAACTCAATAAAAATATTTTTTTATTAATTTAATGTATTTATATCTTAAATTAGATACATTAACATAGTTGAGAACACAGATGTGAGAATAGGGTGGGATGTTCATCAGATCATTTCTTTGTAATCCAAAAGAATATAAATGTGGTTCCTAAGTGTACTCATTATTATCAAATTTTATACCCTATAGTAAGGTGATTTTATGTGGAAGCATTGTGTGTTGGTATGATGTGGTAGTATAGTATGATGGTTTAACTTTTTAGGAATGGATCAGTACGATATAGAATTCATGTGTGATCAAAATATATCCAACATCCAATGAACATTACTTTTGATTGGTAAGTCAGTTTGGGATACATAATCATTCAAATTGAATCCTTTGAAGAAATATAAACCACTAATAAAGTGGTATACCAAAAAATGATTTTTTGGCCATAATTATATAAAAATAAACCTAAAAGGTGATATAATTTTTGTACTTTATTATCATCTATAATTTTTATAATTTATAGCCTAAAAATAGAGGGAGGTTATCCAATAAAATTCACCAGAGAGGGTTACATTTATTATGAGAAAAATAAATCCCTTGGTGCTTGATCAATCATTATGTGACCATATATACATTTTTACCCTTTTTTCCTAGATATTCCTATATATTAAAACTCAAATTTCATCATCTAAGGGAGGGTTTTATCATATATTATTTTAAAAATATATGGAAAAAATATTTTAGTTATGATAAATGGACATTAATTTTTCATGTATTCAGGAATTAATGTTTATGATTCAATACAATATTTGTGTAATAGTTAATAAATGATTGAATGGTATTTTTTTAACGGACTTGAAAAAGTTAAAAAATGACACAATTATAATAATTCAATGTAACTGGACAAAGAGTTAGTGTGAGTGGGAGATTTAAATTGAAGCCCACATATTCACCGTATTTATATGTATATGTATTGATAAATAATGTGGGAACATCATTTATAGTAATTTATCTTATAATATATATATATATGTTACTATTGATAAAAATAAAAAATATTTAGTATACTAACAATCACAATATATAATATTAGAATTGTTAAAGATTTGGGAAGAACAGAATATTTGATTATAATAAGATGAGTAAGGTCACTAGATTTTTCTGACTGTATGTTAATAACTATGATGGTTTAAAGGGATAACATTAAAATTTAAAATATGTTAAATAACATGGAATTGATTGATAAATATTTTATTTACTCTAATTTGAGAACTAATAGGTAAGAATGAGTTTCTAATTGAAGTTCAAGATTATTTCAAACTATTATCCCTATGAATGTACATGAAGAACCATTGATGAATAATATTTTCAATATAAAAAAATTAAATTCATAATAGGATATAAAATATTATTTATAGGATATTGACTAACATTTAGGAAATGTGGTTTGTGATTACAATGGTTCTCTTTGTTTAGGGATAATTAACTATCCAAAAATTAATCTTATGAAAATTGTAAAAATTTGGCAATAAAGATAATGCTTTATAATAATACGTAGTAGTTTTCACACACTAGTGATGAAAAATGTAAAAATCACCATGTTTTGTTTATATAATATTATTTTCATTACATAATAGAATAATATTTGAGGAAATATATTAATGATCCATACATCCTACATGATTTTATTGGATTGATCGACATAAATAAATAAATAAATTTTTTTAGCAGAATGGAATCAGTTGAAAAATTCACCGCAGATTGACCCCCTATTAGAGTGATTACATAGTCGAATGGGACTAAAAATTTGTATCAATTCTAACTTTTATCAAATTATTTGGATCTACAATTTACGACTTAGTAATTTTGAATTATTAATATACTGTTTAGATTTATAGAAGATATATATATTTATCAACATAAAGATAAAGTTTATATGCCTTATTTGAATAACTAGAAGTTATTATTGGTTGTTTAAACTAGAAGGACTTAGGTAAAAGTATAATGTATTTTATGAAGAAATATCCTTCTAACAATTAGAAATTTACCTATAAAAATATGGGAAATAATTATATTCTTCTACCTAAAAAATATAGTGGAAGATATATTATTTCATATATTCAAATTAATCCTCTAGATGAATAATCTTCATGTTATGGGTAGTATGTTTTTTTTGAATCTATTTAATTAATTTGCAGTAAAATAAATTATTTTTGGATGAATTCTTCTATTGAGGATATCAAATGTAAACATTTTTATTCAAGGGAAAATAGGTAGAAGACACCCAACTAGAATCAGAATCCAACGATACGGGGGATGAATTATTTAAAAAGATCTGAAATTTTATAAATCCCATAGAACTAATGAAAAAATTAAATAATAAAAATTAGATTCAAATAATATATTATCAATTATAGAAGAATAATTTCAATGAAATCTATATAAAAAATTGGTGTAAATGTGGTTTTTTTGAAATGATTCTTATATAATATGTTATAGTTATTGTTAATAACACAGAGTTAGAGGTCAAATAAAAAAGGATAGAAGGGTATAATAAATATACACTCTAAGAAATAAGGACACATGAAGAGAAGATTTAGAAGATTAAATCTAAATGTGAAGAGAGAATGAAATTTTTTAATGAGAAAAAATATTAGGTTTGATATGTATTCTATAGGAAATAGACTATTACCCTTTATAATCCACTAATGAATAATCATAACATGAATCTAGGAGAGGAGAAACTATTGATGTTTCTATGGAATGATTTTATTTTAATAGGTATCAATCTCAGGGAACTAAGACTGTGAAACAATTTGATGTTATGTCTTATGATGGATGAAAAATAAACATATCCTACATTCTGATGTTTGTATATTCACTAATTATGATACAATGAATTGAAACGATTTTTTCAATAAATAAAAGGGTGGAGAATTGTATGTTGAAACTGACCATATTTATAGAGGAGTAAAAATAATAAATGAAAGATGATGTTTCCTACTAGTTTTCAGGATGGAAAAATTTATATAATTTACATTCAAAATCCAAATGTAAACATGATGCTAGAGAGAACTATTTATAAAATAATTAATTTTTTGGATAGATCAAAAATGTTATAACTAATTTATGAATTAATGTTTTTAATAAAAGAATGACTATAGAATAGGGGATTAGAAAGAAACTAAAAATAAATATAGAAAATTCAAAAACACCTACAAGTGGATGTAAACTATGTTTACATTGAACATATAATAATATATTAATGACATTAATGATATTTTCACAAAAATATCATTTTTGTGATAAAGATTGTGGGTTCACCCTTACCATAAAAAATTGATGCTAACAGAATAAATCCATAAATACTAATGATAAAAGATGTAAGATAAATTTAATTTATATATTGGGGTGTAATGAAACAAGATTTACCAAGAACAATTCCCCCAGGAAATAAGTATTCGAATATTTCAAATCAAAATGAACATGGTTCTTTTATGTGAGAAAATATTGGACCATGAACAATTATGAACATATAATTAAAATAAGTATTCAAGAAAACATAATAAGATAAATAGAAGAATAAATTGAATAGAAAAAGGTTTTATTTATGAATAACATCTCCTATAAATATATTTAATGTTAAAGAATGTTATAATACATAGATAACATATAAAAAATTACAATTTTGTGGAGAAGGTGTATAAAGGATGAACAAATTATTCTGAATTGAATGATAAAATTTCATGAATATGTTATGTTAATAACCAAAACAACACCTGTATAAAATTATAAAAAATCATTTGGGAAAAAAACCTTGGTGGAAACATATTGATGTATATTTTCAACTATTTGTATGAAATATTCTCTAGAAAAGGTTCCATAGGGAATGAGTTTTGATGAAATGGATGATAATGCAAAGAATAGTGAAATAAGCTTATTATTAATTATAATTTTAAAAAATATCAATAGGGTGATAAGTGAAATAAAGTGTAACAAAGAGATGTTTTCTAAGAAGATTAATGATTATAAAATAAATGGTTAAGGGGTGATGAAAAATGATAATAATGTACAAGGAGTTTCCCGTTTGATATTTATTTCTCTACACTACTCTATGAAATCATAGTATACTAAAATCAATATTAATTTCTCATAAGAACATTTGATATATAATGTATATTTTAATTACATTTTTATGATAAGTCGAGTTAAAAATAGTGGAATGATAGAGATAATAGAATGACTATGTGTGATGACTGACATGGTGACTCCAATGAATTTATAATTAGAAAATTAATGAAATAAAATATATAAATCAAGGATCTAGGATAGTGGATGATATTATTTGGTTAAATATATTTTGATATGTTTTTTGATATGGTCTCTATGAATACGTTTGATGAAAATCTTTCTAGAATACATTGGAATATGTTTGAAGAGATTTAAAAAGGATAAATTTTATTGAAATATTTAATATATGATCTAATCAGTCATGTTTTCTACATTGATCATATCTAACATAGACATATATTTGGATGATTGAGTGATTATTGGTTTAATAAATGCAAACCCATTCCTCAGTCATAGATTTTAACGATTAATTTTATTTAAAGGAAATATAAATGGATAAGAATATAATTTTTTACGGTCAATCACTATGTTTTTGTTGAAGGATATTATAAATAATTTTCATTTATAATAGTCAATATGGATGAAAATGTAATTGAATTTTGTTTTAAATTATCATTGACAAAACAATTAAGGGGTTGATTGAAGAGACAATGAGATAGTGATTATGAAGTATTATATTTTATTTTGGTAATGGTTAATAATGTTTTTGTATGATATATAGAGATTTAGGCGTTCGAGTAATTGAGGTTGTGTATATGTATTTCACAAGATAGTTAAAAAATAATTTTACCATAATAAAAGTGTAAATATCAAATGAAATATAACTATAAATTCATGTTCTATTACCATAATATAATAAGATGAAATAGAAGATTTCTACATAATAATAGTGGATTATAGGAGGTTATATTTTCATTAGATGTAATTTAGAGAAGAAAATAAACATTTTCTTATGGAATGAGGACACATTCATAGAGAGAATTGTATCCCAAATAATCCTACATGTTAGAATATTTTTGAACTGTATATCATTACACATAAGAAAAATATTTATTATTTAAGGATCACTATCATATTTATATTTTTTTGGAGAATTTAGAGACCTATATGTACAGATCCAAATAATAGAATTCACCATGTGATGTTTAAATTTATCATCATTTTACTTATGACAAGTTTATATGGTTTAAGAAGAATTTACAATTTTATATTAATTATAAAAAGAATGTTTTCATATATTTATATGTGGAATATAAATGTTATCATATGATCTATAGATATGAAATTTAATGTATTGGAGATTAGTGATAAAATATGATGAATCATTATCATCCACATATTGTGTTAAAGATGGATTTTTCTAAAATAATGATATCCAGAAGAAAGAACAAATCGAAATATTTTTAAACTACTCTTTATGTGAAAGGGAAATAATAATGGTGTTTTAATGTAATATCTATTATAGTTCATATGAAAATTAAATATGAAACAATTTAATTTAAACATTAGTATTCGAGGATATAGAAGACTCAATTTGAGATATGTAATATCTTTGTTCAATATGGATAAGATATTTTGAAAAAATGATAAACATTGTCCTTCCATAAAAGGAATGGTGACCTGGATACTATGAATCTTAAGGATGATGATATGAGAAGACCAAAAGTAACTTAGTGAAGACAGAAAAGTTAAAGAATGATTAAAAGGAACTACCATACTAATTAATTGAAAAATTACCTAATATATAACCTTTATGAATAAAATGGGAAGATAACCTTATAAATAGGGATTATATAATGATTATGAATTCTACATGAAGTGTAGTATAGTCTATGATACACATATGAAAGAATAATAATAATAAAATATGATAAAACCAATGAATATAAACATCTCTAGATAACAAAGCAACAAAAAATGTTAAGAATCATGAGATGGATGAAAGAATCAAATAAAATTTAATAGATTCAATAAAAACTCATTCAATGGAACAAATTTCATGTTTTCTATAACACTAATATTAATTTTTTCGTAGTAATTCAAATTTAAAGTCTATTGAATGAAAAAATGTGATGATCTTATACACATCATATGTAAAAGAGAAAAATAACAATAAAACTGTGATTACAATAAAAATCAGATTATAAATATAAGAAGATAAAGTTAGATTTCTAGAGAATCAGGTTCTTATAAAAAATCCTATATTATGGTAGATGAGATTTTAGAACCCCCAACCTAAATGAAAATTATGGTAAGTGAACTGGTTGTTAAAATTGTTAGTTATTATGATAAATGTTGGTTGATTTATCATAAAATCATTGGAAGGAAATTAATCCATAAGTGATTAAAAAAAATTATGAAGTATTATTTGTGAATATAAATTCTAGATGTGGAAAATGGTGAAATAATCATATTATGGAAGAAGTAGATTAAAAATTAGTAATTAATATTAGACATTGATTTAATCAAAAGATATATTTGAAAGACAAAGAAATAAATCAATGCGAGTGAAATATATTTAGACCTCTAGAAGCATAATACTCAGGCTATAGATGTTATATGTTTAGAATTATTTTGAATACTAAGGGGAATGAAGGATGTTGTAAAATATACTGAATTTAATGATATAGATGTAATTTTCTATGAATGATGGTTGATTGGATGATCCTATGTGACTTCATATTAACATTTCAATTATATGATGATCATTATCATACTCAAATAGGTATTCTAAGATACAATACTCATAGAAGAAATTTCATGATTCATGGAATTTTTTTAATAACATTGAATATTTTTTAGTTATATATTTTCTGGGGTATTGAAAATTATACTTTTTTTTATTTTAGGAATAGATTAAGGTATTTTGTTGAATACATTAATGAACTGGGTGTTTTAAATTTATTCCCATTGAATCACAAAATTTTTCAGAGGATTATGGCTATATACTGGGGTAAAATAATTTAATGGAATTTATCTATTGAAAATATTAAGTGTGATGTTATTATTTATAATTGTAGAAAAAGGTTATTCCAAACACATACGTTCAATATGATCATAGGAGTAAATAAACTGAAATGTCTAAAATATTATACTCTAAAGGTACTAAGTATGTTCTCCAGATTAGGGAAACCCAAATTCGAGAGGTATACTAGTGTTATAAGTAATCATATAGAGGTTACAAATTTTTCATATTAAAATTATTTGTGATCTAGATAAAATTTATTGGATGAAGAGGAAGATCCAAATTGAATTTTATTATATTTGTATATTTCTATGGAAGTCGATGTTCTAGCTTTGAGAATTTTCATAAAAAATGATTAAAGATATGCAGTTCTATTATAAAAAAAATCACCATCCCCACTAAGAGGTAGAATGATATTTTTAGATGGTTTCATAACCATATTCATAATATTGTAGTTTATTATTTTTGGATTATAAATGAACTCTAGGGTTAAAGATGATAACAGGATTGATTGTAAAACTTATGAGAATAGAAAAAATATATGACATGAGATAATAACCCTTCACAATAATGAGTAAGTTTCACAAACTAAGGTCAAACCATGTAAAAATCAATGTGTGTTTTCTCTTTTATTTTATAAATATATAAATTTGGAGTTAATGTTGATGGTGTATACCAAATATTAATACATCTTTACTGATGATAGATATGCAGTTATCATAAGGGAAGAAAATGCACTTTTGTATGTAATAGGTAAAATTTGTTCATCGTGATTAACCCCCGATCAAGGTATATGCATGGTCTACGAGGACAGAAAATATGATATTTCCCAATTAACAATAATTTAACATTATATTTGATGTATATCTCATGTAGTGTACAACTTTCATTATTGCTTGATAGACCTAGATACCATTCTTATTAATTATATCATGTACAATAAATTATAAAATTGAATCCAAAACTCATTTTTGATATCATGTAATACACCAATGGTAAATTATCATCAACATCACCTTTTATAACTTCTTATGGATGATCTTGTGATTATCCTTCCGAAAATTCATTTAAATTTACTCTAAAATTATTTTATAGAAACTGTATGTATAAAAATAAATCCCCATTTATTCTGCCATAATTTGTTTATAAATAGTAAATTATGTCATTAAAATAAAAAATTATTTCAATATTTTATTAATGAATGAAAACAGTGGCATCTATAAATGCATCATTTCTACACATGCTACAAAATGATTTTAAATGATCTTTATCAAACACATGATTCTCTATAAAAATGTATACTGGTATCATAATGAGTAAAAATGAATTTTAATATGAAGCTAATATTTAATACATAGTGAATCTATGGGACTTATAGAACATCAATATAGAATATATACTCGTATGTTCTCAATTATCTAACTACAAATTGACCAGGTCCATAAATACATCACATTATTTCCCTTTTATAGAAGATAACATCTCATTGAAGTCACCTAAAATTAAAAAAATATCATTTAAATTTTATACGTATGATCATATACACCCTTATTCTATCTCAAATGAGGGACCAGATTCCATACACATATTATGATTGGAATCATATATTCATGATGTTCCAAATAATGACACAGTCAACAACATACCCATACACCCCTGATTACCATAGCCTAATGGACCACATGATGAATAAATTAATATGTAAAGGTTTATATTATATTTACATCACTTACCACAAGAATGAGGGAATAAAAATTGGAACCAAAGTAATTTAGTATACCAGATACATAGTGTATGAATCTCTATGTGATATTTTTAATGGGTCAGCTGATGTAAAGATGAATTATAGTGATCACCTAATAAAACTTAACCACTAAATTTTTTTTGAGAGTAAATTCACTGAAAAAGTAAAATTTTAAAAATGGTGAGGATAAAAAATTATATTCCTAATGATAAAATTTTTGAATATAGTATTCCAACCAACTTACTCTTCTAAATAAAATTCTACAGTATCAATAAATTCTACAGTGTTCAATGAACTTCATTATGTTTATCATAATCATCATTACAAAAAACTATTCTAAGAATATCCCCCATGAAATATCATTTTATGTTAAATTGTTATTTTTATTAAAAAATTAACCACCTAGTCTAAAATCATTACGATATAATGTGACATTAAATTCATATAGTTATTGGATTAATCTATTATTTTTATCTTCAAACAACATTACATTCTCAGGATATTTCCACAAGCGTTATTAATATTATATAATTTTCAAAATATCATGGAAATGTATGAAAACATCTTTTTATTATAAAATAACATATATTTCCCTAAGATTAAATATTTACAAAATAAACTATTGTATCATCATATCCTTTGATATTATATGTTTTTTATAATTAATAATATTATATAATCTGATAAATTATATATATTTTTTATTAAATCCAAAAACAAATATAGTTCATAACAATACATATTTTTAAAACTACTTATAATAACATATAATTGAAATGAAATTATGATTCACACCCTTTACATTGACTAACATAATATTAATATATTCATTTATATTTAAACTATGATCCAAAATCCCTTTCCACCATTATTTGGATACATAATACATGCAGTGTGAACCATTACCATAATTTTTTAATAGATTATATTATTATAATATTTAAAATTCTAATTTGTTATCATATTACCTTAAAAATTGTAATTTATTTTTATAACACTATTATCTGATATGAAGATTCAAACTCCACAAAATATATTAAAAAAATCCATCCCGTTGTATCATCACCCACCTTATTGATATTTAGATTAGTTTTCAAGGAACATGACTGACTATTAGAAAGAGTCATTTTTGGATTCATCAATATATTATTATTTTTCTAATTTTAACTCATATTCAATATTACTGTCGATATGACACAAGAACCTCGATTTCACATTCCAAGCTATTATTTCCTTAACACTTCATCAAAATATCATGATTTTTTAACACATTTCAATTATTAGAATACTTCTAACATTGATCACAATGGGAAACCTTTTATATGAATATTCCTTATAGTCTATGTTTACTATTTATTAATTACTATAAAATTCAATCACATTGAGTATATTTATGAAGAATAATGATCCATTATCAATCTATATAATTTTATATTGAAATAATTAATGAATAATATGATTTTTATTACAATATTCTTGATTAAAGTGTTGAATAACAAGAATATTTTATTAGTTAAGAATGTTTCATCGAGACCATAAAAAATCATTATTTTCAGGTACTATACATTTGTATTTAATTTTTCTAATAATTTTCTTGAATTAAAGTTTTCTTTTTTTTAGGATTGATATCATTTATTAATTAAGTGATTATGATTTATTTTTTATTAAACAAAATCATTTTTATATAATTTTCATGATTCAGATTTATTTAATAAAGTTATAAAGAAAGTGTTCTCCGAAAAAAATGGTGACCCCTTTTAGATAAAATATTATAATTCAGGTGGTCCATGATCCTTATTTCTACATTCCATGGATATCAGTATATTTCTACTATAACAAAACTATTTTTAGGGATTATTCTCAATAAAATTATATATGAATCTAGGATTTATTTTAAAGCAATACTTTTTCTAATTTATTATATTGATAAACTCAAATCTATTGCACTGTAAAAAAATCTACTAGGTCTCCCAAAAAAGTATGACAAAAAGAGAATATAAATAATGGGGCCCTAATATAATAAGGTTCACTCAATACTTAATTTTCATACATAATATATTCTATGGGTATACATCATTAACATATCATTTTTAGTTGGAAGATCTATTCCCTAAAATAGTTTTCATTAGGACGAATATGATGCCTTTTTAATGGGATTTAATATCATTGTCTTCAATATTTTATATATAGTACAAATATATATAAATATATAAATATATTTTATAATTTCATTCAAATATAAAGATGAGTGTGTTAAATCCATATTGATGGGTATATATTTTTATAAATCAAAGGATCCATTAAAAGCCCAAAATAATCTCTTTCTATATTTATATATGTCCGAATTCAACACATGTGTTAGGTATTTGAAACTGTTTAATGTAAAGGTATGGAGTGATTTGAATTCCAAATTCCCGACAAGGGTAGGCTTGGAATTGTTGGATGGTAACCCCTAATTTTCTAAAACATTTTATAATCCAACTTTATAGGGAGAAATCATAACCAAAGTCCCACTACCCTGTGATACATTACTATAGATGTATCACAATCCAATCATAATTCCAACATCCAATATTGATAAAATAAATTTAAATTTTAAATTAAATCTTATATAATAATAATATTAAAATTTATAATTTAAACAATAAAATCAATAATCACTACTATCTTGTATCTCTTTAAATGCATGTAAATAAATTCATAGTGGATTTTGGAAAATGTATACTAAATCATACACCATAATTAATAATATAATATTTTTATAAATTATCAAATAAGTTAATGAACAAACGTAATCAATACTAAAAATATTTAAATATGAGATAAATAATTTTTTACAACTCAGAATGTAGGAAATTATAAAAAATTTAAGGATTATTTATAAATTGAAATCCCCCATATTATAAATTATATGGAATTTACATTAAATATATAATATTACATGTAATAAAATCATTTTATATTCTAATAATATTTTTTAATCAATTTATATAATCTAAATAACAAATTATTATAATTTTTTTAAACAATATTTTATCGTTTTTCAAAAACTTTATCACCTCGTTTTTTGAATTTATAATAAAATTTAAATTACACTTATAATTTCTTTATAAAAAAACATGTCACTATTTTATGTCCCAAAATATGACATGAAAAATTATTTAAAAATAAAAATTATAATTTATAGACAGTAATTGAATTAATGTTTCATAAAAAATATTAAATATTTATTAATATCTTTTATTTAATTAATTTATAATAAACTTATTATATAATATAAATATACCAAAATCAATTTTTTCAAAAAAATAAACAATTTAAAAATTATATAATTCAATTTGTAGTTAAAATCATAAAAAATTAATATTTTTTTTAATATGAAATCAAATGAGATATATAATATCGTCGATTTTGAAAAATATGACACAAAAACTAAATCAATTTTTTCAATATAAAGTATTTTTTATGATTAATAACCATAGAATGTGTCAACCAGTAGGGTCTATATGGTAATAAATATTGTTTGTGATGTCTTATTACACATAAAATTGACCCCGCTTGGAAATTTCATGAGTAAGGATAATGTCAATAGTATTTGTAAATAAAAGATTGTAATCGATAGTGACATATGAATAAATCAGTGTCAAAATAAAATTTAATGATAACCATGGAAATTAAAAGAGTTATAAAATTTTATTTTCATCCAAGTCTCAATACCTTCATAAAAAACAATATTTAAGATCATTTTTTATGATCTGTTAGATATGAAATATTTATTATATGTTGTTGGCTATGAAATATCATATTATAATCCCCTAAATTTCCATATCATAGGATATAACATATAAATGTGTCAACCATTGTAATAAATTACAACCACTTTTAATAATTTATAATACTATATGATTTTTTTCTATAAAATCATTTATTATCATCCTCATTTTATGAATGAAATCATATGGAATTAATATGGTACTATTAATGTATTTACATGTATTTTGAAACACACAATAAATTTAATATAAGAAGTAATAATCCATATTCCAATGATCTATCATACTATTTGACTGAATCCATGTTGTATATAGAAATAATAACATTATTCTGTACATTTCATCAAAATTTCCACTATTATTTTCTTCATAAACATATTTTTTAATATAACTCAAGGATGACCATAGTACTCCCTTCTAAATATTCTCTATATAGGTTGAAAGGATCACCCAATACCTATAGAGGATGATCCTCACATTCATCATATAATAATACCTCATTGGTTAATGGATACATAATGTAGAGAGCATCAAAAGGATATGGAATTATAAAATGATATGAAAGGATTGGGTGATAACCATATCTTGATGACTACCTATATATAATATCTTAATGTGTTCCCATATATCACATGAAATAACCCATACATTACAATACTTATTTGTTTATTCATTAACCAATTAGATATTCATTATTTGAATGGACTAATCCCCCCCAAGGGTTTTATCCTATGTTACATTTATTATTATTAATAGGAAATATTTGAGAAAAAACAATATATATTTATTGTAATTCATATTAATAATTTTAGATAATTTTTACATATATCATAACTCATTAAAATATAATTGTTGTCTAAATTGAAAACACTTTTATAGATAGAGGTAAAATATTAATGTAAAACACCATATGGTATTAATATTCCAAAGAATATGATATGTTTTATTAATATGCATGTCATATTCAATGATATACACATATTATACAATATGATATGGACCAATACTCATTACATATGAATGAATGTTTTGTAATATCTCTATCATCATGAAGTCAAAATGTTTTTAAAATTAATATCACAATATATTATTTGAAAAAAAGACTTCACTTTGATTGTAACACCCAATAAATAATTTTTATTTTATTTACAATAGAAGGTGTTTTAGATTTGAAATCAACAAAATAATTTGATTTGATTATTTAAATAATGTGGAACTCAAAACAAATACATTAATTTGTGTGATGAATTTTTTACAGTTCTTAGGGATAAACCATCATCAAATACTGAATGTACCCATTTAAGTGGTCATTCAATTAATGATACCACATTCAGAATCCACATCTTAAAAACATAAATAAAATTTATGTGTCTTTTTCAAAGATGAATTGAAATCCTATATTATATTTAATTAATATTATATTTATTTTACATTGATAACATATGATTTCTTTTACTATATTTGGAATCTATCTAAAATTTTAACAGTAAACATCATTTCTACTAATGAAACAATCAAATAATGTAGCCATCCTATTTTTAATCATACTATTTTTTATTTATATCGTTTTATTATTTATTTAAACACGAGACATTAACCTGTTACACAAGATTATAAAAATCTATCTATTCATCTATTATGTTCCACTTAAACAACTTATATGAATAATATTCATATTAGAGTGGTTTGGAGACTTCTATTTACATAACATATAAACACAAAATTAATGATACTATAGTAATAATTAACCATTAAAATAGTTTTTTTATTTTTAATCATTATAACAACACACATTTAGTTTATTTAATGAAAACACAACATTATCATTATAAACAATAACAATGATTCAGTTTCTATAATGTCTATGAACATAAATATTTCTAGTCATTTTTATTTCATGACATTTAAGACATATAATCTATTTTATAATTAAAAATATCACACTTTTAGTTCCTTTTTCGTATAGATTCATTTATTTAACTTATATTCTCATAAATAATTACAACCTAAAATATATCTTTTAATATTCTAGTTGATCATTGTAAACCTCTTATTTAGTCTCTCTATTAT
Source organism: Viscum album (assembly GCA_963277665.1). Lineage (NCBI taxonomy): Eukaryota > Viridiplantae > Streptophyta > Magnoliopsida > Santalales > Viscaceae > Viscum > Viscum album. The sequence continues at coordinate 2,019,859,757 of OY728138.1, forward strand.
AGAATATTGATTTTCTATGAATTTCAAATGAAATGTAATTTAATGTATCTCATATAATTAGATGAATTTTAAAAAATAATGTCTCATGATGGGGTAAAATATCTCATCAAAATCAATATAATTAACATGACAGTAAACTATCCAAATGAGTTGGAAATTTTTCTAGGATTCTATTCCCTTCCAAACACATTATTATCATTAGTTCATGACACTAGTTCTCATGGATAATTATTTTTTATCTAATTTTAATAATTTTATGTAGATTAAATCAAATACTTATATTCTTAGTCATATTCAACATTATTTGGTCTAGTATATTAATTAAAAATGTAATATTAATATTCCTTATAATTAGTCATGTATAGAAAACTCTATGCCAATCTCTACCAAGTTTTCAACTTCTAAAATTTTTATAATTCCCAAAATATGAAATACTCTTCATTAAGGTACATCTTCAATGATGGAAAACTCTGTATCATCATTTTAATTATGATATACTACTTTTATTACGGAATCAGATACTTGATTTAAAAAAATCCATCATTTTTATAAATTGTTTATTCAATATAAATTGTTATTATTAGTATTCATGAATATTTAATGATAATTGAAATAATTTTTTCTACAATATTTGAAATATTATTTTTATATTTCTATTTACTCTTTCCAATTTGTTTATATGTAACATATATTATTTTTTTAATCCATCTAATTGTTAATTTCCAAAAATAGCATCATTTATTATAATGTGACATATTGTACCCAAAAAAATTAAGTATTTCTTATTTAGACTGTTCTAACACCCAATATCATAATGAATATTGACTATATATATATAATTTAAGAATGAGTGGATAATGCGGAGAATCCCGTTAATACTTTATCCAAATAAATAATTTACATTTACATGAATCATTAACATAATTTTCTGAATTTAAAAAATAGTATCTTTTTTCTACAACTATATAAAGATGAGATTTATATGGTGTGATATATTCATCTATTATCCAAAATTTCCCAATAAATGTCTCAAATTATTCAATCTTATACATAAATAAATTATTTTACTAATGTCACATAATATCTTATCTAATTTTTTTAATTCTTCTTTGTAAATATTTATTCCTCTAATTAGATATGTGTATACTATAAATGATGTAAATGAAATAATAGGATTAATTTAATTAATATATGTTTGGAATTAATTATATCATTTGGTTAATATAATGATTATTAATCCAAACATATATTAATTAAAAATATTAATTTTCTATTTTTATTTTAATATTTATAATCACGTGTCTATGAATCATTATCTTTCCAATATGATTACTATAAAAAAATTAATCCAAATTTGATTTGTTTTTAATTTCTCATATATTAAACTATTTCATGATTTTAAATTTTATTATGACTCAAATTGATTATCTTTTTACAACATATTCATTAAATTTGTTGAAAACTATGTGGGAAGTGTTCGAATAATTATATATTTTGATTAAATTATTTTTTATTCACTATCCCATTATCATGATATTTTATATAATAATCTATTAATGTTATTCCATTTTTTCAAAATAATATAATTATTTTCCTTGTCTCAATGTTTAGAATCACTAAAAATATTTAACCACTAATGATACTTAAAGGGAATATAATTTTATTCAATCTTATTTTTGACATGTTTGGTTATTAAAATATATAAATAATTTAACGAAACATCATTTCTAAATGAGATATAACTTTCATAAAATTATTGAATATTTGTAAAAACTTTTTTCTCTATATAACTTGGGATGAGAATCCATTTTATTTAATATTAGGATTTTCTATATTTGACAATTTTTATAAAACAATATCTATCATTTATAATACATGGTCACTAATAATCGTGATATATTTATTATCTCAATTCCGCCCAATTTTCCATGGTTTTAACAGGAGACTCTTTTTTGTGAAATTTCATGTTGATAACACTGAAAACTTATTTACATAAGGGTTTCAATATAAATTTTAGAATTTAAAATTTATCTTTCATATTTTATTTTCTTTCAGTTACGGATTTTAGATTATCTCAACATAAAAGTATGTATTAAATCATAGTGAATAATGATCATAATGTAAAAGAACAATAATAATTTTTGCCGATATAGTTTATAATATTAACATCAATAATTAAATAATTTTTTTAAATGATTTAATATTATTATTCAAAAAATATTTCCCATTTTTTACCAGTTGATTTTTGATTTATATATTTTTATCAACTATTAATTTCTTATATATATTCTTCTTCTCCATGTGTTATATATATTTTTTTCAATGTCATTTTTCTTCAATACTCCATTATTACAATAATTTTTTATAAATAATTCAATTAAGAACAGTGAGTCCCTTTTAAATTAATTTATTGTAATGATTAATTAGTTGTATCATCTATGACTACTTTTATGTGTTTTTTGGGTTTTAATGATAATTGGATTCATTTGATTTGAGTTATAGAAAAATTGTTTTCCTACTTCCACACCCTTATTTTTCACTTAAGAATATTATAGTACATCATTGATATATTATTAAAATCCTAGTAAATTTTTCTAATTATTTAACTTTTTAATATATGTTTTCTGTAATACAATTCAAATCATTAATCTTGCAAAACATTTACTATAATATCATACATAATTTCTTTAAATACAGTAATTGTACTAGGACGAGTAATCATGGTAAAAAATATATCTTTTTTTAGAAAATATTATAAATATATATTTTATAATGGTACTTATTTAATGAACCAAATTCAATTTACAATGGCCCTGTTAATATTTATATATTATTGTTTTTAAAAATAAAAAATATTCTATATTATCAATTAACTATTCACTGAGGTCTCTTCATTAATTTCTATTTCACTATATCCTTTATTTTTTTCAAAGGAATAATTTGAATTTTTTTATTTTACCATGATTGTTTTATCACACACATAATTTTACTATTTGTTATATTTTATAGAATCCTCATAATATAATGAAAATTCAGGAATTTATTAGAAATTTCACTTCATTGAATTTATTTTCTTTCCCATTCCATTATATAATTTTCATTTACATAAACCAATTTACATGGAATTAGTAATTGATTATATTTTAGTTTAATCATCCAACTAATCATATTTATCCTTATCTAGATAAATATTTAATATGTGTTGTATTGGGCACCATTGGATAAACTGAATTTATGATTTTTATTCAAAGAAAACTGAAATAAATAATATTTCAGAATTATTTTCATAATAAGTAACATTATTATGATAATTTACATGGAATATTTTTCACCTACATTGTTTTAAACATTTCCCCACACTAATGAAAACATTGAAATGCTTTCCAATATTTATACACATAATTTTTAAACCTAATATATAATTTATCTATTTGTTCAATTTTTTTTTACAATTTTGTTTTTGGTGCACAAATGATATTGAGAAATATTCTCATGATTCCTAGACATGGAAATTATATGAATTATTGTATTCAGGACACACCAATGAATATGAATTACACATGTTTTATATTTCAATAGATATTCTTATCTATGGATGTGCTTATTTGTTCTTAGTGTTGAGATTTTTTTACTATATATTATACATAACACATATTTTTGTCTGGATAAAAACAATTATTATATATTATCATAGTGACATAATATATATTGGGTTAATTATAAGTTATATTACAATAATTTAGTATTTCAAGAAAGGATTTAACATTTTAAGTTAATGTAAGATGATATATCTTAAACATTCATTTAAATAAAATAGCCTAAATAAATCCATGATCAGAATAATTCATAAACAAGTTCATTTTGGAATATTAAATAAAGAGAATTAATTTATAATGAATGATAAAAAACTTAAGAACCAATATTAATATGATGTTGAGAAAAATATATTATATTAAAAAAAATAAGAAATCATATAACATATTATTCACGGAGACATTACCTTATTTCTCTATAGGTTTCATGAAACATTTTTTAAAAATATTCATTTAATTGAGATTAGTTTAACTAATCCCAAATAAAGATACATAGAAAACCACAATATATATATATATATATATATAATAGTTAACATTATATTTAAATTCAATTTTAATGATATAAATTATGCATGGATAACGGAATAAAATATATTAATGGTTTATTGATCAGATAAATTAAATCAGATAATATTTTTATTTATTCTATGTGATTTGAATATAAAAAAAACTTGTTTTTCATTAATGTTTTCTATATAAAATTTATTTATTTTCTGGTTTAATTTTCAGAAAAAAATTTAAAAAAATTAATTACACAATAGTATAATAAATATAATAATAAAAATATTATTTTTATTTATGTAAATGTAAAATAAATATTTATTTACATGTGTAGAGAATATTTTTTATAATGTTTTATTTTATAATTAATATTTATTATTCAATATTTTATAAATAATTTTTTGGAATAATGATACCAATGAAGCATCATATAGAATTTTTCTAATCCATAAGTTAATCATAATTTATTTTAATATAATAAATATATAAAATATTTTTCCTATATTATATGAGGATTACATTGATAAAAAAGTATAAATGGATTTTTTGTAATTTTTTGAGAAAATGTATAGATTCTAAATTATAATTTTTTTAAAGAATATTTGATGTGAAAACTAATGAGACACAATAATCCTCTCAATAGTGTTGGGGAAACCCTCCTCCCCCTCTTAAAAATAATATAGAATAAGTGAGATTTATTATTATGACCATCAAAGAAAAATACAAGGTTCTTGGTTCCTCTATGATAGCATTATGAACACAAAGATCAATATTTAACGATTCATGGAACATCTCTAAATACTTATAGAAGAATTATATTAAATATTCTTCACTACAAAAATGATAAGAAAATAGAAATATCCAAACAGATCACTATAAATTTATCTGTTTTAGGTAATTCATCTATTAAATTAATTCATAATTAAATGTGATATTTATTATCTACAAGATTATGTGGTCACTTCATCACATTATTCCAATAATATCTATCAATCCCAATTGGAGTAAATTGTATGGAATTAGCTAAAAACATCCAATACACCTCAGAAACGTCATGTTGTATTAGAAAGCCACATTATAAGTTATAAATAATTATTATTTTTTAATGAATTTAACATCTATTTCATTAATATTAATTTCTAGTTTTTTATTTATTAAAACAAAAGTAATCATATTTTTTTAGTTTATATGACTCATAATAAATATATAAAATTTCTGGAATGATTAAATATCCCATAATAATGTTCTATGGATGTTCTCTTCATTACATAGACACACAACATGTCAAAAAAAGAAAAACAGATACACCCATATATATCTACAAAAAAAGAAGTATGTGATAACAAAAACCCCAAATGTGGGGAATGATAAACAAGGATATTACCAAAAATTTATTGACTTTAATAGTACTAATATTTGATATAGAGTTCATGACATGTAGCTACTTTACACAGTATGTAGCATAATATGGATTTGACTACTTGAAAATCATTGTATGATTTTTTGATCGCTATACTTGGAATTAGTACACACCATGTACCATTTTTACACTATATGTTACAATTGATAACCAAATTATAATATACATAGAGTCCCTGCGAATATTATGTAGGTAGCCATAAACTGATTACATTGTGTGTCGAAAGGAATATCGACCATATATCAAATTCCAACACAATAAAGTTACAATAAATGATAAGACTGTAATGAGAGTTAAGAACATGAATTTTTCAAAAATAGAAATGAATTACACAAAGTGTATTCTACTATAAACATAATGTAACAGGTATTAATCCTTATCATGTATATTACTTTATATTTTAGGTTGTCTTGTGTGAATTAAATTAATTCATAGTAATTATAAATATAATTATATAAATACACAATATGTGTGGTTGTCATTCAAATAGTGTTCCTCATTTGAATTTCAAGAAGTATAATGCGTTTAAATGAATATTGTTCAGTGGGGGAATACATGTTGTGAATAAAATGTTTATTAAACCACCTAACATAAAACCATGTATATCCGGTTATTCCTTATATTCATACATTCCCTGAATGTAGACTATACATGAAGATGACCCATAATGTATGTCCCATGATGATTTAAGTGAACAAACTAGTTTTCCAATCATTATAATCTTGAAAAAAGTCTTATAAAAAATATATGGTATCATGTTGTGTAACCACTAAAACATCTCATATACAAATTAAATATCAAAAATATATTTAATTTATAAAATAGGGTACAATCTATGTGGACCTCTTAGTACTTGTTCTGTACAAAACAATTATATAGAATTAATTTTTTTAATTATATTTTTATCATAAATGATTTCTATTTTGTATATATCAATGGGGTTTTGAAGATAAAATTATTCCAATGAATGAATGGATAAATTGGGTGTAATTTATTAATTTGTGAAAAAATGTTAAGTAGAATAAAATGAAATATATGCTAGAAAAATTAAATGAAATGTTATTGAATGTTGTTATTGATCATGATATTTTTTTAACATTTTTTTACATGTTTTTATTTAATTTATTTTTTTAATGGATAGATTTGTAATAAATTTTATTATTAGATTAAATATGATAATATATGTATCATCCCATCATCCTTTTTTCTATAAGGGTTGGTATATCCAAGGATTATTTAATGTTACCATAAATCCATGGTACCCCTCATCTATGAGTGATTAAGAATCCATATATATCATAGCACCCATGGAGAGAATATAGTTCCGAACAAGAGTTGAGGTGAATTCAACCATGGAGAAACACAAGATAATGGTGGAAAAATGTATAAATCATCTTAATTAGTTATTTTACATTAGGACATGGGTGGTTTATCATTATCATAAAAAAAATTATATTAAAATAAAATAATCATATATCATTATTGTTATATTTTTCAATGAAAAATTTATTTATTTACTTATGTTATGCATAGATTATGTGATTATTCAATTTTATAATAAAACATTAGTATAATATATGTAAAAATATGAGAAAAATAAAAATAATATCATGTAAATTATTTTAATAGACTAGGAAAATTAATTTTATACAATATACATAATATTAATAAAAAATTGATGAATTAAATAAGAATTATTTTATAAATATGTTAAAGGAAATTCTTCAATAAAGATATTAATTCAAAAAATAGCTTCCATTATCTGAGTTAATATACAACTATAGTTAATTTTTTTGTAATGAAGAATTCTTGTTATTTTTTTGATTACAAGAGAATCATAACTTGGGAGATGGGTTAAATTAATGAATTTAGAATTTAGCATAATAAAAGACATCTAAATATTAATATTTCTAGACAATTATTGTAGAAATCATTGTATAGGATTTTATTAGTTGGGAGAACACTAAATATATCTTCTAGTTTAATAATAATTTAGTTTGAAATTATTTACTTATTAAATAACTACAGATAATTTGATAAGGCCTTCACCTAGATTATTTGTAGGGTAATATGGATTGTTTCTCCCAGAATATCAACATTATAGGATACTAGGAATCAAATCATTAGGGATGATTTGATTTGAAAACTTATTTAAGGACTAAGGAAATTTTTTTATAACATGAAAATTTGAAATAATGATTAAATAATAATTTTTTATATTATTAATTATATAAAATAGAATTTCAAACCACGTGAACATGATAACCATTCCTTGAAAATATACATTCCCTTTAAAAAATTTATTTTTACGAGTTTTATTGTCATTTTAACATACAAATACATCTTTAAAATCTATTCTATGTGTTTTAACCCAATATTAATGACCATACACCTATGAAAGCAAGTATGGATGAATTCGATTCTGTATGATGATGCATAGAGGATGATTTTAATGTCTATTACTTCATATTATAAGATATATATGGAGATATAAAAATTCAATGAAAATAAATGAATTCATGATCTTTGACATATGTTTTTGTAAAACATGAATACAAAAATGATTGGTCAAACATAAATGAAACTTTTATCAATTTGTACAGGTAAAAATTAATGAATTGTATCTAGATAGTGATAACTACATGATGATGTTAATAAACACTGATCAGTTATAAATTTGGGTAATCCACATGGATATAAAGTTATTCGTTATTATTATATTATCATCTTTAACACTAATAGTCTCATTTTTCATTATTAAATATAGAATGAACTGAATAGAATTGATTCTCTAGAATCTTCTTTTTATATTGAACCAAGTTGATAAGGATTATTGTGAACATGGTTCCTCATACCTTATGGTTAATTAAGTGAATTTCAATAATGAAAATACTATTATAATAATAATAAAAATAGATATTTTTAAACACCCTTAATAGAAATAAAATATTCTATTTGATAAAAATGAACATGAATAGATATATTTCACATATAAAATGAATGGTCACAAGAAATTGAAAAACAATTAATTGAGCTAAATGATAGAAGACTATTCTACTTTATAAATGTCAGTAATTTTATGAAATATTTATATTATTATTATTTAATATTAATTTAAACCTGTAACTATCTTATATTTATTCAAATGTATGAAGAATTCAAATTTATAAATCGTAAAAAAGTAAGACGATCTTCTTAATTTGGTGATGGAGGGTCACTCTTACACCAACAAAGTGAAGATAAAAACTGAAATTTTCCATGTTTATTGGTGTATATAAAAATATTAATTTTTATTGAAATGTTCCGAAAAATATATTATACTATAAAATTATAAAAATGGTAAGAAATTATTTTATATTTAAAATTAATGTCATTATGGTATTTTTTACATAATATTTTAGTAATACAAGAATATCAAATATCCAATATATGTAACCAATCAGAAATATAAATCATATAACTCATGCAATACCTATGTGTTTCAAGATAATTATATGTTATGTAAAACAAAATAGAATTGTAATGTATGTACGCAAAGAGTGTTCATAGACATTAGATCCAAAACACTAAATTGATTTCATATAATAATATTGTTTTAATATAACAATCCTTCATAAATGATGTTCATAAATAGAGAATTATTCTATATTTGATTCAACAAGGCATGTGTGATCTATTATATGGTGTTTCTAAAGGTAAATTAAAATATTCCATGACATTCCATGATATTTAGTTATATAATTTTATCAATTTGAAGTATTTTTATTGAATATAATTGGTAAAATATATAAGTTATTTCATGTTTTCTGTTCAAATAATTTTAAAAAATAAATTTCAGAGATCATTTAAATGATTTGTGGTGATATATATAAACTCATGTCACATTATATACATCCAAGAAGGGATTCTTGTATAGGAAGGATCAACGAAGTGTATTATATGTATTGAATGTATTATATAATCCTATTCAATTAATTCATTGGAAATGCACTTTTAATAACTAACCATATTCCACCATATTGACTAATGGATATAATATAACATGAAATATGATATCAATACATTATACCAAATCTTCACCTATTAAATTGTAAAAATTTGTAATTAAATTCATAGTAAATAATATTACATTAATAAAAATAATAAGTCCATCTATGTTAATTATACAAAATCAATTGAAGATATCATTATCCTAGTGATTGAATGGAATTGTCTTTGTGAGATACCACATATCTATTGGAGGAAAGTATATAATTTTATATATAGTGGGATAATAATATCACACCATGGTCTAGAGGCTATACCACAACTCCCTAGACTTGTGTGCTCAATGACCATAGACATGCCCTAATAATATAGAGTCTATCAACTAGCTATAAGGATATATGGTGTTACTATAGGGACAACGTAGACTCATATCATAGTGTAAAATATGAAATAATAAATCATAATCCTAAATATCATCAATTGTATATATGAATGTTTAAGAGAAAAACTATATATCAACAAGAATGTATCATAATTATATATATATATATATATTTATAAATAAGACAATATTTCTACTAGGCTTATCTTATATAAAATACAAATGAAGGAAATAAAATAAAAAATGGTACAATAGAATCCCATTTAAAGGCCTTGATCCCAATATACAGTACTCCATTGAGATAACTAGCCTAATTTATTGCCCAACTCCAGAATGACCTATAACATAGACATGAAGTTTGCATAAATCAGGAGGGGGCTATATTGTGTGTCATTATATAAATTAGTAGAGTCCCACTAAGGACCATAATATATGTTTCAATATTTGTGTTTATGAATGTGGAAAATCAATTTTATAATAACAAATGTATCTTTGTCTTATTGTGGTAACCATTCCATGACAACACCCACAAAGGTATATATGCGATTAGGGTCATTGAATGACAATCATGCCACTGGTAACCCTATAATACCCTCATAATTAGTATTTTGGAATTCAATTTCCCAATTATATCTTACCAAAATAATTTCGGCACATAATGACACTAGGTAGCTCATCACTGAAATCCTCAACTAATACCCAAATGTGTTGGGAAATACATCTACATAGATTTTGAATCACTGTCTCATGCAATGTGATCCCACATCTAGAGTATCAATATTATTTTATCACTCATATATGGACAATTCATTATTTTCTTAGTCATAATATAATTCTCACAAATTAATATCCTAAATTTACAACCTTATCACGTGATGAAGGGCCCTTCATTATCTCATCACCACTACCTTCTTATCCAATATATGATTTATCCAATACCACTAAATAATCATTGACGGGATGTCATTATATCACCCTTTAACCCATGAAATATATCATAGGGAATGGTCAAACATACCCAATAAATAATTAAAATTATCCCTCTGTAATCACTATGTTATCACTCAAGGTAATCCCGAGTTTCGATGGCACATTATCTTCTAGATGAGGATATGATCTAGGTTATTTCATTGGAAACACCACTATCTATCACATATATCATCCACAAATCAAAATTTTTGGAGCACAACCCATCCCAAAATCCCATCAACTCATACATGTTCTATTCACTAATAATATACCCCCGCCTATTGAACAAAACTCATATTAATATTATGGTGTCACCTAGGTTCATCCTAACCCATACCTGTCTCTATTAATTGACACATAATCATGTAATTATCCCATCTATGAATCCTCCACCAAAAGGATCATCCAACAATGGACTTCATGGGTTGGTATCACCCAATCCTGTTATGTATCACCATTAAATTTTGTTACCCAATGACCATATCAACTAAGATGACATAGATTTCCAATTGAAATCCTAATGTCACACCCCTAAATAGAAATAATACCCATTCTAGAGTACTGTCTCACATATCCTAAGTAAGACAAATCAATTTTTCAATTAAAGGTATCCCCACTCTTATATATATTATATGTTCCAGAAGATTCATCCATCTCTTCAAGAACTCCATGACTATCCTTATAGCCTATTATGGAGTTATTCGTCATTTTCATGAGGTAATTTCACCTAACTTGTTGACACTCAGTGGAAATACTCTCATGACCACCCTCTATCTATTGATGCAAATCCATTAATGATATTTTTAAAACATATACTATGGTACCTACCTAAGTCCTATAATTATATCAACCAGCAATATCACCTCTGAGTGAAATATTATTGAATGATTCTAAGTCATATATATTCATGAAGCTAACTTAATAAATAAAAATAAGTCCTTTTAGTATCATATATCATCTATACATTGAACAGTCCATCCCAATTTCCTCTACCCAATCCAAGAGATTATATAATAATTGACTATAAAAATTTAAATTCTTTCAATTTTGTATTATAGTGGACAACAACTTGAATAAATTTGTTTACAAACCACAAAGTTCCATCAAGAGTCATCCAAACTCATCTATACAACCTATCAATTATCTCATATCAGGAGAAGGAAAAGATTATTTATAAGAAATTATAATAAAATAAAATATTTAATTCCATGTTATTATTGACTTGAAAAACCACAACACAACCTAAATGTACTTCATATAATTCAAATGTTGTGTGATCAAAATTAAAGAATCTCATGTATCCCCCACTTATGAATTCCACTACATACTCATATAATTTACGTATGATCTAGAGGAATAGACATCAATGTAGCATCTATTACAAAACAAATCATTTTGATTAATAAAAGGGAACCATGAACATATGGACATGTTGATATCCTACCTTAATCACCATGGAATATAATCAAGAAGTGACCCTATTAAATTGGGATTCACATAAATTAATAAAGGTGGAAAATTCATTTGAATGGATCCCCCAACCCACATACTTAATTGACCATGAACAATGGGTTATACCAAGTAATTATAGGCTAATGTATCTTTTAAAAAAAACTCATGGAGAACATATTATGTTCCATAACCTTTACATAAAATCTCATATTTAGACCAAAGGGTTGTGGAATGAATTTCTTGGGGAAGTTGGTCTATCAGTTTTCTAACATCAACAAAAATAATATCCATATAGGTTTCAAAATGATACACTTCTATGCCTGGGGGATTCACAACCTCTCTACTGCAAAATTTGATGGCGTGGGCCCCCATGATGTAACACATCACCAACTGTTTTCCATTGACGTGGAACACATAGGTTGAAATGTGACCCTCTATAGGTTAAACCTTATTAAAAGGCCATCAATCCATACTATGATGCCCAATTGTGAACCCAAAACACCATTATAGGCTCATTATTCATCAAAAAATCATTTCCAAAATACATTTCAATTATTTGATTCATGAACATACACCCAATTCTCAAAATTACCCATACGCCAAGTCACAAACCTTCCGAGATACTCTAGTACCTTAACTCCCAAGCTGATCCTAACGTCATCATGAATGGTGATCCAATCACCATGGGATGGAGACTAGAACCAAGTATCATAAAAGATAAAATAAGAAATAAATATTCAAAATAAATATCAGAAGATAATGATACGTATTTGTAAGCTCAAAAACCGTAAAATGAGATAGTAACAGGAAACAAATTGTTATATTAAAACCACAAAAACAAAATCATAAAATTATATGCAGTATAAAAATACATGATCAACATCCAAAAAAATACATTAATCTATTCCCCAAGGGATCATGATCATCCAATACCTCGAAGAGGTTCATTCCCAATCCTCAGTCTTGAATGGATAAATTCAACAAATTCTAGTAAGAAATAGTATAGTGTCAGCTATAAATCATAATAGGGTCTCATGAAGTTTTAAATACTATGTATCCATAATAATTAACGAAAACATTAATAAATTTTTTAATACAAATTTGAATGGAAAGATTTTCATTTTTAAGGAAAAATATACTTTAATTTCAATTTTATGGGAATACATTTCTACATTGAATAAATAATAATTTTATATAAACCAATTGGTATGAGTAAACCAGTTCTATATAAATATAATATACAATCAAAAAGATCACAAAAAACACCACGTTCAGATTACCTATATTTAAATAGTTTCTATTTATAGGATCCATAAAAATCTCATATTAGTGTTTGTGAAAAAATGCATATATACATCCCTGAAGATCAAAAAGAATATGAATAATAAATAACCCCTCCAGGGGAAGATATATGATATTAGTCTTTTTTATTTTTTTACATAAATATGTTATTAAATAATTACTGTACTAGTGTGATTCTCACAAATAACTCCAAAACTACTTACACACACATATTCTCAATAAATAAATAAAAAGGGGAAATCATTTTATTTTACTTCATCCATCAATCATAATTAAATTGGCTAATTATAAACATCAAAATACAAATTCACATTCAAAAACAAATAATGGAATTTTATCAGTTAATTCAAATTTAAAATAAAATTAGTCATACATTTTTTATCAATTAAATTTATTCTATTTTTGAAAATCAATTTTAAAATAATCTCACTACTTCGATCAATTTCCATTCACACCTATATTTCTAATTCCAAAAGTATTGGAAGTTTTTTCTGAAATCTATAAACTATTAATTTTAATTCTAGTTCATATTAAGTAGGGATTTCATAATTCAAATGAATTAAATTTATATAAAATTATGAAGATAAAGTATAAATTAGTTGACCAATATTAAATGAACCGCTTACCTTTAATTACAGATAGAAACACCCAAAACCCGACTTCCCAATAGAAAAATAAGGATCCTTAGATATACGAACACAACCTAGAATCAAGATTAGAAAAATATAGTTTAGATCCATCAATACAAATATGATCTATAAAACCCCTAGGAGGATATATATATAAAATATTTAATAAGAATATTTACCCTAAAAGATGAACAACAACAAAAAAGATGATCAATCACAAAATAAATGATCTGGAGGGATTTGAGATCACCATAATCACCTTTAGAGAGACTATAGGGATAGTTCAATTCATCATAGATGAATGAAATAATATTTTTTCTGAAACTCCAACATAAAAAAGACACTCTAGATTTTACAGAATGGTTAAAACAATTATACATCATGTAATGGTTGAGTCCCACATACAAAGATAACCTAGTCAACATTTATTACAAATCTAATTTTTAATATTATGACAGAGTGTAGTTTGTACAAAAATATTAACAATTCAAATAGTGTTCCCATTTTAAAAAATATACATGAAAATAATTACACATCGTGTAACCCAATTATATTACTTATAAATCCACACTAAAAATAAAAAACTACATGTTTGTAGAGGAAAATTCCAAAAAATCCATGAATTCACCATTACAGTTATCCTGGCAATGCCTTATCGTCATGACTCAACCAATGAAAAATGAATACCTAAATAAATCAAAAAATATACCTAATAGAATGTTAATGGGGCTTCACACTCCTATTAAAAAATGATGACATCCCATGAAAAGTAATGACATTAATGTTCATGGGTTATTAAAAAATCTTCAATTTAATACTTTTCATTACGTATAAGTCACATTTTTCATTGAACCATCATTTTTAATACACCACATCTACTAATTCATCGTCAACCCACCATGTTCTATCAAAAATAACATAAGGTAACTCAATTTTATAGAACTTGAAACTAACGTGCATTACTCGATGAAAATTGAACCACCAACTAAATACTATCACTGATTCCAATATGGTTCCAACCCACAACCATATTCATTTTGATATGAAACTACCAATAAATGATTTATGCTAATAAATATGTTTATCCCATCCATAAGGATCCACTTTAAAATGTTGATTTTTAGCGACGATGATTCCCACCAAAGTAATTACCCTTAAAAAAAATTAATTTCATCATCCTAAATACACAATAAATGTGTTTAATATCTAGACACACCCAATTAAACTCAAAAAACGAATCAATCCTCTGATATATAGATTTTCTATAAAATAATAGACCTCCACTATCAATATGAAAATGCGTCAACTTATAATGATTAATTTTTAATAGAAGTGATAATAGGATTATCCAACAACCCATACCAATTTTTTCAACCTAAAAGAAAGTGAAATTCTATGCTCAGATCCCCATCAACCCACACTAACCCTTATGATTTCACCATGTGAACTAATTCACCTCTTTTACATCTCAGTCTTATATCATGAAAAATGACACTAATCCTAAATTAAACACATGAACTCCATCTAAAACCATATATGATTTGTTAATCATCATTATAATATGAAAACAAACCACATCACATATACAAATGAACTGGTATCCTAGTTCCATCTCAAATGTCCTCCTGTTTCTTTCAACACATCCATAACCAATTGGTATGAGGGTCTTATAACTGCAATCAGTACGATGCTTTACATTTTTTGATTACCCTTATTATAACTCATTTAAAACTAATAAAGGACCTCAATGGTCTATATTCCATCCATTACTGAATGTAATTACTACATTAACTATCCCACCCATAAATTATAGCTATAAAAAATCACCAATAACTACATATGTTTAGCTCACCCATGATATCTGTTACATCCCAGGTAATTATAGAATAATACCTTTTCATATCTATTAATATTTTTTAATTAGATATTATTTTTATTTTAAAGGGGAAACTATGTGAGATATCATACATGAAACAGAATAATTGGTTTCTTTGAAATTTTATGTTTCACACAAGACTGAGTTATACCACGAAATAATACATTATTATTATTATTTTATAAATTAGTTATCGCCTAGCCATTGTTTTGGAAGGACTGAACAAAACTATCTATATTATGTTTAAAAATGTTATATAAATGTATTTAATTTTTATATAATAAATATAATTGTATTTAAATTAGAATGAATCATGCTTTAAGCATAAGATTTTCTTATATTTTCTAAAGGTAGTTTTCACACCGTTGGATGTAAGGCCTATATTAAATTTAGTTTTCTAAACCATTATATGTTATATTTGATAAAATTAACTTCTTATTTGGAATAATTACATCAAAAATTACTTTGGTATAATTTTTATTATATTTCTAAAAAAATTCTTATTTTAATGAATAGTGAAATGTACATCATTTTAATTAAAAACTATATTTTTGTAAATTTTATTTATAGATAGTTATATTATCATTTTAATTGGTTTTAAAGTTTAATTGAATAATTTTTTTTCATTTAATATAATCCTGGAAATTTTATGTAATTTTACATTGAAATTTGATATAGACACATGTCAATCTTTTGATGGTTTATATTTTAAAAAACATATTTTCTAATTTTGAAAGTGTGATTTACATTTAAATTAATTACAAAAACTTTTGTGTTTCGAATTTTGAAAAATATATTCCATATTTTGAATCATTCAGTCTAAATTATTTTAATTGGTTACTTTTATTTTTTTGGATAATATGAAGAGTAACTATTTTAACTTGATTACAACAATTAAAGTTAAATCTTGTAAATTAGGGAAATAAACAATATGATAAGGATAATTAAATTAGCCAAACCCCTGTCAATAATCCCATTGGTTGAATTAAAGTAATCTAATATCATTTTAGGATCCTAATTGGTTCATTTAATGGAATATTTCCATGAAATTGAAGTAATTATTAATAAAACAAAAGAAAATTACAACATGTCACTCTCTTATCTCTTATAAGTATAATAATTTCAATGTAGTGATAAAATTGATGCATATTTGACTATAAATAGTATTAAAAAATATATTGAAATTATCTACATCAAGTGAATTTTTTTATAATTTTTATATATTAAATAATTACAATAAATATTAAAACAAAATTGATACATAAATTATTTTATTAATATAAATAAGAAATAAATGATATTATAAATATTAAACGTAATATTATTTGAAATTATTTATTTCATCCATGATTTTTATAGGTGAATAGGACATGTTATAATACTATTAAATTCATTGGTTTGAATTTTTATATATGTTTGTATTTTAATTAAATTCAATGAAATAAATAATGTAAATATTGATACTATTGATATTTTAAAAAATAATAATTTATTAAATTATATAAAAATTATAAATTTATTTTCAAATAAAAAATATCAATTTTATGGAATGAAAGATAATTAAGTGTCCAATTATGGTAAATTTAATCCATATAACTGAAATTAATAGCTTCATAACAATTAAAATGTTTTTACCTCATTAAAATTAAAAGAGTGTAATTAAAGTTAAACTGAAATTATAATGTTAATGATAAAATAAATACAACTCTAAAAATTATAAAATGAGATTATTTTCAACTATACCCATCATAGATTCAAAATAAATGAGTTTTGGACCATTTGGAATCGAAATTGTATTTATATTAATTTAATATTTTTAATAATTACAAGGGGTCCCTCCCCTATCCTCTTAAAAGAATCCCATTACACTCTATTAGTCAAACTTCTAATGGATTTTGATTCAGAAAATTTCAGCCAAAAACTCTTCCTAGAAACTTTTACCTCATACTAGAATTCTCTTTTAGGGAAATAATCCCCCATGGAATCCTTTAGGTATAAACAAAATGAAGCTACCCGACTAAGTTGTATCACCTTCTCTTAAACTCTTTAAATTATATGCATTCTACACTACCTATAGTATTTTTATTTTATGATTACATAACAAAAAAAGTATGATGAATATAATAGTAATTTGTTTTGAAAATTTTACACCCTACACTTAGAACGCACCTCCATTTAATTGGTAATGAACATATTGTTTCTGTGTACGTGGAACTATAACCTCACGAAATGATGATTGCTCAATTTTCTCCTACCACCTATCATGGTGGCCATTATGATGTACAATGTATTGAATTATGATTTATATTATATTTATGTTTTATTTATGCTTGTGTAATATTTATTTAGAATATATCTTTATTCTGTTCGTGTTCTATAAATATAATAAATTGGTTTGAGGAAGTGTGGAATACAACCCCCTCAATGTGATATTACTCGTTCCCCGCATATATGGAACAGAAGAAGGATTATTTTTATTAAAATAGTGATAAATATATGACATTAATAGAATAATGTTATTCTAATATACATTTATATCATTAAACTATTATTATTCTAATATGACTACGAAATTGAAGTAGTGTTCATGCCTACGAACAACATACCATATCCATGAACGGTGCATTTCATTTCTTATCTCCAAATATTATGAACTATTATATATACATATATACTAGATATATATTATATTTAAATCATGATACTATTCTTGTGCTGATGGAATTTTTCACACATGGAAAATTTACATAAAAAAGATCATTTTTTACACAAGTACCCAATATCGAAAAAACGTCAAATATGAACCTAAATAGTTATTTATATTTTATAACAAGGTAATAAGTCATATTAAATAAATAAAAATTATGAAAAAGGTTCTCAAGAATGTATAAATTATCATATGATTATTATTCATGAATGTAATTATTGTACGTGACGATTCAGAATCAACGTAATGGACTTTTTCCCAATCTCCATTCATTGAGGCATATTTTGATGTTATACACCACATTATTTTATATGATGTATAATAAACCCCTCTGAATTTTAATGACATTTATTGGTTTCCATAAGGAATTTTTTTATAAGAAGTGTTTTTCTAAATGAAAAAAGGAATGTTCTTTAAACATATGTGGTGACAATTACCCTTCCACCATTGTGACCATTATTTGGTATGTGGATCCCTCTACAAGATGTAATATTTTTAAATAATGGTAAATTCCATATTCCCTTTTTAGTTATTTTGGTTTTGAAAATTTATTTTCGAATTAATTTATTATATAATAAAATTATATCATAGGATTACAATGTGGAAATGCTACTTCTCCTTTATGCATGATTTATGTGTTATTTCCTGTTATGGTTCTTTGACATAGCATAGGAATACTAATGGTTCTATGATAAAATGAGGGTGTGTGAGCTCATGATAGCTCTAAACTTCATTGGGTAATGAGAGAGAGGTGAACATTTTGTTTTATCCCCAAATATTTAAGGAATTAACGAGGATGGGTATTCCATACGTAACTATGAAGGTTACTCAATATGTAGTTGTGTAGGAATCAATGTAAGTATGATATAGATGCAACATGTTACCTTTATGATATATTATTTCTATAATATTTTTTAGGTATCTTATGATTTCATGGAGTATGTCAAATATCAAATATTTAAGGGTTTAAAATTATGATTTTGTGAAAATGATTTCATGGGTTTAAAATATTCATCGACTGAAAGTTTTGTTCATTATTTTATATTCATTAATAGGATTTTTATGTTAATCCCATGTTTTTGAAATTTTTCCCACAGGTTATAATGATGTGTAAGAGAAAGGAAGAAGTCATGAATAATTTTATCAATAAAATATATAATGTTTATCATTAAAAAGTTTTATATTGTGAAAGAAATTAACATAGTTTTATTTTTATCTACATTGTATAAATTCGAGTTTCTATGTAATAGATATGGATTAATTATATAAAAATAGAAACCTGAAAATATCACCAATGTGAATTAAAGTCAAATTATTGACATGACACAATATTATGTAATGTTTGTGGCTGGTTTCTGGAAGTTGGTATCATATGTTGGTTTTGATAACATTAGGGATTTGAATGTCTTCTTAAGAGATAGAAATATCATATTAGTTTATAAATTTTCTGTTGATCATAAGTTCTACGTCATTAAAATGAATTTTGAGGCATTATGTTCCAAAAATTTTAAATGATTAAATGTATTTTATGAGAAAATTATTTTTGAGGTAATTATGTGTTATTAATTTTTTTGGATACAAAATCAAATGCATAAGATATTATTTGAGGTTAACATATGATACAGTTATTTTGGAATATTTTATCAGATTTTTGTTAATTTTATTAAAATATAGTATTATTGAAAAGTGAAACATGCAGACTTTTTGATAACCCATCATGTTAGACAATGAATTATGAATCAAACCCACAATAATGGTGCAGAATGACTTTATCACGTACCAATAACATATGTGAATTTATAGGTTAGTATGGATTAATCTTAATAGTTGAACCGGATTATGAGATAAGAAAAATTTAATTTTGGGAGCAAATGTTTTATCAAATCAATATCCTTGGTATTGGAAAATGATTTGTTGATTGTTCGACAATTGTTATTTTGGAATATTTGCACTATGTTGGGAACAATATATACCTATGTAAAATATAATACTATGGGATTTTATATGAGGAGTAATGGATTAAATATATTTGTGAAGAATCCATGTGTTTATTGCAAACTTATGACTACTTTGGGTTTTTATAAAGTAAATAACCCATTTTTTATAATATCTTATTAGGAATTTACTATTTTGGAATGATACATTTATAGTGGTTGGTGTTATTTGAAGATATTTGTTAAAACATATCCTAGAAGACTATGTGATCAAATTCTTATAAATTTTTCGTTTCAATCTTAGTTGGGATTATTTTATGAATTATAAGGAAATTTATTTTTTGAGTGGGTTTTTTGAACTTTGGATATTACATTTGAATATTGGAGACAAAATAATTTTTTTCTTTATATAATAGTGTACTATTTTGGGGTGTATTATGTAATTCTATCCTATCATTTTTTGTAGATAATGGTTCAAGACATGATGAATATATAATTAATCTTTTTTAGATTAAGTTATTGTCTAGATGCTGATTATAGTGCATTAGGTGCGACCACGTCCTCTTGAAAACTCATCGTTTTGGGAAAAGATGAGTTTTTGGAAAAAAATTAGAAATAGATAAAACTATAGTTAAAAAGTAAGTATGTTTCCTTATGTTCTTATTCAAATATCATAAATAAATTCCTCAAAATTAGGAAAAGGATATTAAAACAAAAAAAATCCATTTAGTTTTCCAACTATGAAATCAAAGACAATTTAACCCACCACAAGTTTGTGGATTTTGGATTGTTAACATTCTCCTACTCATGTTTTCTATCACAATCCATCAGAACAAGATAGTAAGTTTTTATTCCATATCAATGTTTTACAACATGGAATAATAAAATGTGTTATCTAGGGAGACCATTTTAACTCACTTTAATTTAAAGTGGAATTTTTATTGTTCATTTTTTGATGTTGAAATGAAATAACGGTATTTTGAAGACTCTTACATTAATTACCGAATCCAAATTCAAATTGCGAGGATGACATTTCTATAGGGGGAAGAATGTAACATCCAATGAAATTATAAAATAATAATTATTCATATCTATTAATATTAATGAATTAGATAATAATTTAATCTAAATGGGACACTATGTGCGATATAATACTCAATACACAATAATGGTTTTTTCCAAAATCTTATGTTACACACAAGACGATGTTATACCGAAAAAATAATATATTATCAGTATTATTATTTTAAATGATAGTTTTCACCTTACTGTTGTATTGGTGTGAATAAATAGAACTAAATATATTGTTATTACTCATGTATATTATATTATTTTCCTATCATATAATAAATGTTAATGGTTTGAACTTAGAATAAATCCCGTTCTAAGCCTAAAATTCTCAAAAAAATTTAGAAGGTTGTTTTTCCGTCTTTTAATGGAGAGAATATTTTAAATATAATATTTGACACAATTATATTTTTTATTTTATAAAATATGATTCTTCATTCGAAGAGGGGCATACAAAATTATCATTGGATGAAATTTTGTTATTTTGGTGAAAAAATTCATAATTTAATGAATAGTGAAAATTACTGCATTTTAATTTAAAACTACCTTTTCATGTAATTTATTTATATAGTTAGATTATAAAATTAACAAGAAGTATAGTGTAATTGGATCATTTTATTTTCATTTAATTCAATTTTGGTAATTGGATTTAATTTGGCATTGAAATTTGATATAAACACTTTTCAATCTATTTATTTATTTTTACATTTAAAAAACTTGTTTTCTCATTTTGATTGAGGGAATCAGTTTTAATCGAATTAATTCAGCTTTTATGTTTTGAATTTTGAAAAATGGATTCAATATTTGGAATCAGTGGGTCTGTATTATGTTAATAAGTTACCTTTATTTTTTTGGATGTTATGAATAAAAAATACTATAAACGTTTTTACCATAGTTAAAGGTCAATTATGTAAATTAGTGCAACAAAAAATATGATAAGGATAATAAGATTACCCTATCACCTGGAAAAATACTATTGGTTGAATTAATGGTGACCAATATCACCTAAGTGTTACAATTTATTCATTTAATGGAATTTTTTCTAAGAATGTGATGTAATTATTATTAATACAAAATAAAGTGAAAACATGTCACTCTTATTTATCATTTATGTATAATAATTTTAATGTGGTGATAAACATGATGAAAATTAGAACCTAAATAGTCTCATAACATATAATAATAATCTCTATATCATATGAATGTATTTTTATTTTGTAGATATCAAATAATTACTGGATATATTAACACAATAGTTATACAATAATTATTTTATTATGGGAAATATCAAATAAATGATAAATAAAAATTAAATTAAATATTACTTGAAATTATTTATATCACAAATTATTTTTAATGGGGAATATGAAATTTTATAATACAATTCAATTCTTTGGTTCAAATTTATTTCCCTATTTGTTTTTTATTTTAATTCAACCAAATAAATAGTGTAAAAATTGACACTATTGATGTTTTGTAAATATAATATTTTATTAAATTATTTAAAAATTTTATAATCTTTTTAAATTAGAGAATAGATATTTTATGGTTTAAAAGATAATTAATTGTCAAATTATGGTATATTGACCGCATATATGTGAGATTAATAGTTTTTTTATTAATTTAAACGTTGTTACCTAAATTAAAATTAAAAGAGATTAATTAATGGTAAACTAAAAAGTTAATTTTTAAAAATAAATCAACATATTCCTAAAAATTATTTTAGGAGATTATTTTTAACTATCCTTATCTTAGCTTATATATTAATGCGTTTTGTACAATTTTTAATAGAAATTTATTTTATATTAAGTTAATACTTCTTATAATTCCAAGTGTACCCCTCCCCTCTCCTATAAGAAAGTAATAGTTCCTCTCTATTACATAAAAATATAATGAATTATGGATCATCCATTCTTAGTATATAAATCTTCCCAAAATTTATACCCTTATATTTGAATCCTCTTTTATGGTAGAAGTCCTCACAAGTAAGACTTTTGGTACAAACCAAATGAAGTTACACGATTATGATGTAACACCTTATCTCATGTTTTTTAGTTACTTTTTTATTTCCCACTCCCTATAATATTATTGTTTTAATATTTCATAATAAAACAAGTATTATAAATATAGAATTATTTTTTTACAATATTTTTTTCTCTATAAAAACACACACCTCCATTTAATGTGTGACGAACTTATTATTTTAGTGTACGATGAGCTATTGTCTCATGAAACGATGATAGATCAATTTTCTTCTACCACCTCTCATGGTGGAAATTATGATAGAAAATATATTTCTATATGATATATATTATATTTATAATTTATCTATTCTTCTATATTTTTAATTTATAAAATACATGTATGCTTTCAATTTTTGTAAATATGATAATTTCATTTGAGGAAGTGTAGACTACGACACCCTCAAAGCGATATAACTCATTCCCACAATACATGGAACATATAAAGTATAGTTTTATTAAAACTATTGGAAATATATGACATTTATATAATACTGATTTTGTAATATAAATTTATAACATTTAATTATTATTCTTCTAATATGGTAATGAAACTAAAGTACTGCCCATGCTTACGTATGGACTACAGTCTCCATGTAAAATGAATTTCATTTATTATTTCCAAATATTATAGATTATTATAAATACATAGATATTGGATATAAATTATATTTAAATCATTTATAGTATTCTATAGATGATGTAATTTTGAACACATTGATAAGTTACATCAAAACAAGTTTATTTTTGATGCTTGTAGCCAATATCAAAAAAACATCTAACTTGTACTTAAATAATTATGTAGTTTTTATAAAATGGTAATAAGTGATATAAAAGAAATAATAAATATTTAAACGGTTATCACATAAGTATAAATTATCCAATGCGTATTATTTTAGATGAAAATGATTGTATGTAATGAGTAAGACTCAAGGTAAGGGACTTTGTATCAATCTCCTTTCAATGAGACATATTTTGGTGTTTTACACCACCTTCTTCTATATGTTGTCTAACCAAACCTTTTGATTTTTAATTTCATTAAATTGTGTTGATGTGGAATCATTTTTTATATGAATCATTTTATTAAATGAAAAAATGGAATGTTTTTTTAACATATGCGGTGACAATGACCTTTCACCACCTTGACCATTATTTGATATTTTAATTTATCTAAAAGCAATAATGTTATTAATGAAAGGTAAATATCATATCCCCCTTTTGGTATTTTGGTATTTAAAATGGTTTTGAGAATTAATTTAGAAAATCATGAAATGAAATCATATGATTTGAATGTAGAATTTTTTTTCTTCCATTTATTATTTATGTGTTTTCATATCTTACCGTTCTTGGGCATTACATATATATACGGGTGGTTCCATGATAAACCGATTGAGGGTAAACATGTGATATCTCTTAAATAAATTGAGTATGGAGAATGAGATAAACATTAATGTTTCTACACAGATATTTAAGGAATATACTGTGATATGTATTCAAAGTGTAACCATAATGGTTACTACCTATACAAATGTAAAATCTATAATGTAAGTATGATATGGATACCACATGTTACCATCATAATTTATGATTTATATAATTTGTATTTCAGTAATCATATGATTTCATGTAGTATGTCAAATATATTTTGTTATTTGGGTGAATTTTATGTTTTTAGAAAATACAATTATGAGTTTAAAATATTTATGGACTACCAATTTTATTCCTTCATTTATATTCCTTACTGGGATTTTTATACTGATCATATGTTTTTGAAATTGTTTACACATTGTATAAGTATGGGTAAGAGAAAGGAAAAAGTCAAGAAAAAAATTATCATGAAAAGAAATCATATTTATCTTTAAAAAAGTTTATATTGTGGAAGAAATGGATATTGTTTTAATTGTATCTAATTTGTGTAAATTTGAGTTTTTATGTAATAGATGTGGCATAATTCTCTAAAAATCTAATTCAAAAAAGATCCTTAATGTTAAATGAATTAAAATTCTTGACTTATCACAATATTATGTAATTTTTAAGGCTAGGTACTTAAAATATCATGTATAACACCCAAAACATTAATGATTAATGAGGGACACACTATAAAATATCTAGTGGTGTGATTAGAAACATTTGTATTCCTATTCACTACACTTCAAGAAAAAACCCATATTTTTCTAAATACCATGTGGTTTTTACTCTTTAAATGTAATGATCATCCATCCTGGTAACCCCATACACATATATAATGGACTATCCATGCCAAATATACCATAGTACACCGATCAATTTTTATGGTAACCCCTGATCACATAGGCGAAATATTCTAAAATCATATTGGATTTGAAACCATGGATAATAGTGTCTCACAATTATCATTTTTTACAATCCCACACATGGTCATTAAACAATTAGAAAACAAATGGGAACATTACATACCATTTATTTCTCATTTATTTCAAGCCATGTATTCAGGCCACTTGGCCTTGGGACTTCGGGAAATGTAATGGGTCTCCCTCTACCCAGTCTAAAGTGGTCTTTTCATTAAATAATAAATTAAGGCTTCGGACCCAACCATTAAAAATAAATTCCACCCAAAAAATCTATACCATTAGTATGCACCTATTCCTATGGTATTCTGAACATACAAGAACCAGTTAACTATATCTTTCCCATGATCAAATCCAAATCACAATCAAACACAATGAGTTTAACCTCATATTCTACAAGATTACATACTAGACATGCACTCCCATTAGTCATATCCCACTACACCTAGGGATACATTCTTTACCCACTATACTTATTCATCACATAGTTCTATGTCAACCAACATTGGTGGCTTATCACTGATGTCATGGATTTCCACATGACAATCTAATTCAAGACTATTATTCTAAAAACATGTTTTTCTTCCCTTGAATTTTCCATCCTAGAAATTATTATCTAGGACCACCATACTTATGGATTATAATACAAAAAATATGTTCATGTCACATATCTATGACACTAGAAACACTCTAAGATCCTCCTATCATAAAATCTGAGCTCATGTTATGTTACATTCCTCTACTCAATCAATCGTATCCCTAAAACAACCTACCTTGATTATGTAGAGTGACACAAAAAATTAATATAGTATACATCATATTTATATATAGATTATATATCCTAATTGACCACATTGGATCATCTCATAGGAATACTCTAGTGCCATCAAACCAACTATGTGTCATTAAATTCCCAGAACAACTACTACTGGGTTTCATATGCAACACCATAGGGGCTTCACATCTATATCAGAGAAATAATGTCCATAATAAAAATGATTTTTAAAAATGAAGTTGCTCAAGAGTATTAATCAGGTTTTAGATTTATAGAATTATAGGAAGAGGTTATATGGAAGAATACCAAATAACTTTTTAACTACATTTAAAAATGTTGAGACTCTCATCATAAAATAATTAGCATCTATTCTTGTGTATGTTTTTTTATTCTTATATGATGAGAATGATGAATTCCCTAAAAAATATTAGATATATTATATAATAAAAAACTATAAATATTTCTCTCAAATAAAAATGGTATATTTCAAATAATATTAAAGATCTAATAAAACAATCGATAATAGAGATCCCATAACCATAGTAACATAGATTTAAATACAAAAATGGTGTTTCTAATGAATATGTGTTAGGTATATCAAAAGCTATGAAACAAACTTATTACCTATGTACCATATCCCCGAAAAATTAAGAAAATGAAAAATATGCATTGATACCATTTTTTTGTGCCCCAGTATGATGGGTACTCCACAATTCCCCACCCGAGTAGCAACCTAACATCAAGGAAACATCCCTATAAGCCGGATGATTCCAAACAGCAGAGACGTACAAAGGTGGTACTATCAAAAAATTGTACTAAGATATAATATTGTAAAACCAATATAAAGAACCAAACATCATAAATAATTATGTATTGTATATATATGAATATATAAATAGAAACATGTTATATCAACTAAGATGATACATATAGACCCACAATCATACATCAGAATTATCATCCAATACAATAATCACATATAAAAATTAAAATAATTAAATGAAATAAAAATTTCCATATTAAAATATTGATATAAAATCATTCAATACTACATCTAACTAGCCGATCCTAATATGGTCAGTAAAATTTCATTGGCCAGTAAAATAGAATAGAGGTTTTAATTCACAAAGAAGTACCCATGCAAGGTGTTGGAATAAAAAATTATAAGGTCTCACCAAGAACCCATAATATATAGTATAATAAAAAATTTATGTATGAGGAATGAAATACAATAATAAACTTCATCACTAAGTCATTTAGTACTAACTAATACCCCATGATACCAAATGAGATACCCTTGTGTATCATCTCATATAGGAAAAAACAAGACACCCTAGCACCTGACCACACCTAAAACAAAACCATAAAATAATCCAAAAAAAATATACAATAAAATATTAATCCCATCCATAAATGGAGACTAAGGGTGATATGCCATCTAAATACTCACCCTATACCTTGGGGTATAGGATATGACTTCAAAGTTGTTCCAAACTCTCAAACACACTTCTGATAGTCCCCAATCAGTTTTCCAACCACAACATTATCCCGAAATATATGGTCTATAATTCCTATTTAAACAAGAATTTAATTTTATAATGCACCGAATATATGTTTCCAAGTTCAATTAATAATAATTTGTTTAATTTTATTCATAAATGAATCTAAAAAATTACAAAACTATCAAATAAAATGTAGACATTTTTCCTGTCTAAGTTTTGGAGAATATGTTATAGACTTACATATTATCATAGGTAAATTAAAATAATATAAAATAAATACTTCTATAGATGTATGCTATATATTTTAAGTGATGTTATACTATTGGGAACTTTAAATAGACCCATTACAAACATTTTAAAATGATATAAGAGTATAATATTTCACAGAAAGGGTATTGAAAATATGGGAATAACACTTTTATAAATAGTTATATTAAAAATTATTTAAATCATTTATCTAAAATATAAATATATATTTGACAGACATGAAGATAATTTGTCAAGATATTCATAGAATATACTTATAATTTATTTCAAAATATATACTTTTGAAAATATTTGGATTTATACATGAATTTATTTTCAAAATAATAATATTTTTTAGGATAATAACAATACATTAATGGTCTTATAAGAACAATGATGCCACTAAGCATTATCAAATTTATGATATCATCCCCTTGATGTAGTGGGTTCACCACCCACTCTATTAAGTTTTATTTCACAAGGAAGTGACAATTTTAATTTTCTTGAAAAAATATTTTTGATGATCAATATTTTACCCATTAAAACCATTGAAATTTTTTCATAATTTATTTGAACTACTTTCAGTGATGAAAATAATATTATATCCATCACCCTTTATCAACAACAAATTTTTTTATAAAACCATTTAAAACATGTAGAAATCATTGAAATTAATTAATTCATAATAATGCCATAAAAAAATTTTGAGATTAAGATTTTGTTATTGATGTCTTTTATTTTGATATTATGCACGATGCAAGGCCATAAATATAGGAAGATTCAATGTCCAACAATTTCAGTTCACATACAATGATAATATTTTTATATTTGGATACACACCTTTTTTTGGATAAAACATTTACATAATGATATGAATAATTGAATTGACAATAATAATAGTAATAATAATCAATTATTTATAAAATATTATATTCTAAAATAAAAGCACAATTTCTTTGGAAACAAAAATATTTCACGAACATAAAATTATACTCATCCAAAAGTATGATTATAAATCCATATTCATAAAATTAAATTTTAATAAAACATAAAAACAAAATAATAGAGTAAAATAAATAATTTATCATAAATATAAATAGTTATTATGAAATACATTGATAAAAATGAATAAAATACCTTAACAATATGAAATTTAATTTAATACAGATACCCAAAATGCTAATTTTTTATAATGAATATTCATAAGAAAATTCTATAAAAAAATAATGAAGGAATTTAAATAAATTAAAATTATAAATAAACATTTATAGATTTAAAATAAATCCCTTACCTTAAATAATAAATCGGATGAATTCATGATATTGGTTTCTGAAATAGAGAAAAAGAAAGATGTGTAGATTTAGGAAAATTGGATTAGTAATTTATGAGAGTAGGAAGAGTAGACCATATATATATATATATAAGTGTGTAACTATTAAACATCTATTTAGAATTTTTTTTTGTGAATCTGAAGGAATTCGATGACATTGGAAAAAATAAAAGTAACAGATTTATCATTCATGGAATGAATCCAAATGCATTGATACAAGTTAGAAAATATATTTTTTTTTAAAGAAAGGGAAGAAATTTTTTTATATATATCTATTTAGTAAGTTAGATTTAACTAATTGTAAAAATACTATTAGTTAATTTTATCAGTGCTTCTCTTTGAAGTATCTTTAAAAAATCCGTAGACAAATGATGAAAACACAAAAAAAAATATGTAGAAAAAAATATTGAAATGATAAAAAATGGACATTTGGAAATGAAATTTGAAGAGCAGAAATAAAAATTCTTGTCTAAATTTAGATATTTTATTCAAAGGTGAAATATAATAATAGACAAGGATAGTGATAGAGGAAGAAGAAAATGAAATATAAAAACTAAAAAAAAGAAAATAATAATATTCACAATTAGATGAATGAATTATGATACATAAAAAAACTCATACCTCTTTTATGATAAAGAAAACTGAATTAGATACCCTATGTTCAGTTGTAATCATTAATGTTTCTTAGAGTCCCCCACCATTATATGAAACCCTAAGAGGCTCAGATCTCTTTGTCAGTGCTCATTCCACACAATATCTGGCTGTTGATCTACTTCCACATCTATGGTGGAGATATAACTCTAGACTACACTCGACTTCAATACAATTTGTTTGGTGAAACATTATATTCATCCCGTGTAGCCTCTAGAGGAAGAAACTGTCAATCTCCAAAGTGTTTGACGACAACTCTTAGGAGCCCCCTCTTATCCTGATCGACAACTCCCTAGAAACCCTCATCCCCTTTTATTCCATTTTTTTCTTGATATTTTATCACATTATTTCTATTTTTTAATATTTTATATCATTAATTTATTACATAAATTTAGTTTAAATTTTTCAATACCATATAAAAACAATTTATTTAGAGTTTAAAAAAAATTAAAATTGAGTGTAATGTATTTTTAAAATAATCCTCATAAATTAATATATCTATAATTTTATATTTTATAATATTTATCCCTGATAAAATATATTATGCTAAATAGTAAAAATTTTGATTATCATAATTTATATAGATTATAAGTTTTCTAAAAAATATGACATTAAAATATATGATTAAGAATCTTTTATTTTATAATTAATTCTTTACCGAATTTATAATACCCCTGAAAATATAATCTCATTTATGTTTTAGATTTATAATTTTTTTAAAATTTATAAATATAATATAATTTTATTATTTATTATAAATAGTTTATCACTTTTGAAAACATTTTTTAAAAAAAATAATCATTTTGGCATATATATATTACAAATTTTATTTTTTTTATAATTTCAAATGATAGTTATAAGTATTAAGAAATTAAGAATTGAATTATTTTTTAAAAACAATAAAATATTATTTCTTGAAAATAATTATTTATTTAAAATATTATAAGATTTAAAAAAAATATAATCTAAATTATGTAATAAAATTTTTCCATAATAAACCTAATTAAAATTTAAAAACTTTTAGTTTATAAAAGTTCATTCTAAGTTTTTTTAAGTATATAGTAATTAATTTTTCAAATACAAATACATATTAAATATTTCTAACTTTTCAAGATTTTATATTCTTCCTCCATTAAAATATAAGCGTCCTCTCATTTAATTTATCTAACTTATGAGAATTGAAAATTTTCTTGTATAGAATTAAATCTAAAATTTCTAATCCTCTGTATATTTATTTCATAGAATTTCTTAAAATAACAACATGTAATCTACAATGTTTTCTTGACAATCCCCCTAATGAAATTTATAATTCCTAATCCCATATTTATAGGTTAAATTAATAAAAATAAATTTAATTTTATAAATAAATGAAACTAAACAACTACAGAACACAATAATATAATCAAGGACCCATTCATATCAAAATTATGTAGATTCCGAAAATAGATAAATATTTTCATATTTCAATGAAAATAAAATAAAATATTTACTATAATACACATAATATAACTTTTAATGTGACTTTTTCCATTATAAAACTTGTAAAATAGGTGTGATAAAAAAATTAAAATGGGGGATGAGTGGTAAATTTCCCTATATGGCGGTTTAAAAATAGAGAACAATAATTTTAAAATTAATTATATTAAAAACTCAAAAAAATTATATAAAATCTAAATTATTAATTTTTGATTTATAAATTTGATTTTATGATATTTTTCAAGAATATA
Source organism: Viscum album (assembly GCA_963277665.1). Taxonomy (NCBI): domain Eukaryota; kingdom Viridiplantae; phylum Streptophyta; class Magnoliopsida; order Santalales; family Viscaceae; genus Viscum; species Viscum album. Next base: position 2,019,892,159 of record OY728138.1, read on the forward strand.
CATATCAATTATTTAAAACCATATGCTTTGGAAATTATTTGGATTTCTTTTTGAATGTATTTTGAAAAAAAAAATAATTGTTTTTATAAAAATAATAGAATTATCTCATAAAACTCAAGAGGACATATAGTACTATCACATTTAAGATTTCATAACCTTGAGGTAATGGGTTCACTCCCCACTTCATTACATTTCCATTGACATGCATGTGCGAATTTTAATTTTCATGAAATCGTTTTTCTAGTGATTCGTTAATCTCTTAAATAACCGTTTTAAAACCTTTAAAAATTAATCATAATTTACTTGAACTATTTTTAATGATGAAAATAATATTATACACCCAACACATTATAAAAAACCAAAAATTTTATATATAATTTTAAAACTTAGAGAAATCCATGTAATAATTATTTTGTATGAAGCCCATAAAATAAAAAAACAACAAGAGTTCATTATTGTTTCATAGAATTTCGATATTATGCATATCACATGTCCATGGATATTTATAGATTTGATGTCCAACACTTTCAATTCAGATAACATTATAATATGATTTAGTTATCTATAGAAAACTTTTTGTTGAATAAAACAAGTATATAAATTATTTATTAGAAAATATAATAATAATAATAATAATAACTATAACAATAATAATAATAATTTTTTATAAAAGATTAATTTAAAAAATGAAAACAAAATTTCTTTTTTAAAAAAATATATCATGAACAACAAATTATTATCATCCAAAATTAAAAATATGAATCCATGTTCATAAAATAAAATTTCACTAAAACATATAATAAAATTTGTTAATAAAATTATTTTCATTAAATAAAAATCGTAATTATAAAATATATTTATAAAATTTAATAAAATACCTTACAAATATGAAATTAAATTTAATACCTGTACAACGTAATATAGTTTTCATTCAAAATAATTTATAAAAAAACTGATTAAAAATCAATGACAATTCAATTAAAATAAATTCAAATAAAAACATAACTTTGGTAACATTAAAATTAATCCCGTGTATTAAAATAAAATTGGGTGAATACATGATGCTAGTTTCTAGACCTAGAGAAAAGTTCTAAAGGGATGATTTTAGAGAAATGGCTTGGTCATTTATGGGAGTAGGGTGATAATAAATTATAAATATATAGTAGTGTGTAATAATTCAACCTTTCACAATAAATGTTTTTGGAGAAACTGAAGGGATTCAATAACAATGATGAAAATAGTAGAATTTTTTTTTTCATTCAAGGAATGTATCAAAATTAATCAATAAATATTAAAAAATGAATATTTATTTGGCATTAAAGGATAGATCATTTATTATATATATCTATACAGCAGTATGGATTCATGAAATTGAAAAAAATTGTAATTGATAATTTTATCAAAGATTCATTGTGAATGATCAAGATAAAATCCACCGAAAACAAAAAAACACTTAAAAATTTAAATAAAAAATAGAATCATTAACAAATGGACTTTTCAAATGGTTATCTATGTACCAAAAATAAAAATTCTTGTTTATTATTATGTATAAGACTGAAAAATGAACCATAAAAATACACGAGAATAATTGTGAATAAAGAACAAATTGAAATTGAAAAACTCTTAAAGTAGACTAATCATCAAAATTAAACGAATATAATATGTTACCTAAAAATAAAAACACCACACCAATTTTTTATTTGTGAAATTAGAAATTGAAACAAGAACCTTGGTTTGAACCCTTGACATGGCTTGGAGTCCCTAATCGATAGGGGAAACCCTAACCGAATCACGTCTATTTCATTGGCCCTCAGTCAGCATAATCATCTGTAGTCTATCTCCTTCTATGTATATGGTGAAGATATATCATGGGACTATTCTCAACTTCACCCAAAACCATTCGGTGAAAACCGATATGATACTTTATTATCCTCCCAAGGTAGGAACCCTTGATCTTGTCGGACACTCAACCTCACCTCCTTGAATCCCCCATCCAATCTGAATCGATTTCTCCCCCAAAACCCTTATCATGTTTTCTTCTATTTTTTGTATCTTTATTTAATATTTTAAATAATCTATTATATTTTTTATATCATTTCGTCAATTTATATTAAAATTTTTTTATTCATCATTAATATTTAAATAAATTAATATATATATATATATATTATCTTTTATAATAAATGAAATTGATAATTGAATTTAATTTCTTTATAAAATAGTACGAATTAACTAATATATCCATAATTTCATATTCAATAATATATTACCTTAAAAAATACATTATTCAAAATATTCAAAAAATTTATTATCTTAATTTATTTATATTTTAAGTTTTCTATAAAATTGTCATTAAAATATATTATTATGACTCTTTTAATTCATAATTACTTTTTTTAATATTAAAAATAACCTTGTTAAAATAATTTCAATTTTTTATTAAATTTAGAAATATTATTAACAAACATATTTTTTTTTAATTATTTTTAATATTTTAATGCTTTTGTTAATTTTTTCACATAAATACACTTTTATTAATATGTATTAAAAAAAATTTCTTCTAAAATTCAAACTGATAGATATAAGCATTAAAAAATTATTAATTGAATTATTCATTTAAAAAAATAAAATCTTATTTCTTGAAAATTACAATTTATTTTAAATATTAACATTTTTTAAAAGAAGAATATAAATAATATAATTGATATATGTAATAAGATTTTAAATATTAAACATAATTAAAATTTACAAACACTAAGTTAATAAAAGATCATTTTTAGTTTATTTAATTTATAATGTATTTCGTTTTTATAAAAATTAAATTTTTAATATTTTGAAATTTATGGATGTTACACATTATCACTCAAGAATATTATTCATCCTGATTACAACCACATAATTAATGGTAAGGTCTATCATCTTTTTAAAAATTCATTTTCTATCAAGGTAATTCCCCTCTAAAACCTCTTTATTATCAACCATTGTATACCATCCTATAATTCCTTAACTCATGTCTTATCACATAGTGTGTGTGGACACTAACATATCACTCAATGTAAGTCCCCTTCTATAAAAAATATTGTATCACCTAATTGAGGGCTCAACTATACCAAAACCGTATCAATCTTGATTACATCATGCCTCAGTATTAGAAATTTCCAGTGTTGAGATTCTCCACCTATCACACGATTGTAACAATAAGGGAATATAGTTGGACCCATAAGATAAACTTCTCGTCAAAAGGTTTAATTCACATATAATAGATACCCACATCATGAAGACATATCATCAAATCTATCAGGTGATCTATTATGGATAATTTGACCTATCCTAGTCTCTAAAAACTGCTATAATGTTTAATCCATCACACCTCATTGAAAAACCATCCCAATATCCATGCTGACATTGAACTCTCTAGGATGGTCGAATCCTCCTCAATTACACATCATAACTATTTCCTATTACCTTGGTGCCTTCTCACATAATCCTACATCAAAAAACCTTTAAAATGGTATTCCATTCTCTTAACCAAACCCATGATCCATATAGTAGTCTCACATCAAATATCTCAACTAACACACCTCACTACTCAAATTTATGGGAACATATCTCTAGTAAATATGTAATAAACTGGAGGAATTCTTCCATGAGTCACACACACTATTAATCACCTCTGACTATAAGAGTGAGTTATTCACCATATGTGAGAGGTTATACCATATCACTCTTCATCATTAAACCCGAAGAATATCATTCATACCAACTAGGTCTAAGAACTCAAATTAGGACGACATAATTAACCACTTTTACTATTACCTACCTAGGTCCAATCATCTTGTCAACCTACACTATCTCTATAACGACCTAGAACCCACATTCTTATATCCTATACTAATATTCTTAACTTAAAATTTATACCCTAAATTCAATAACTGTAAAAAATCATTTTCCATCAAAACTGTACAATATTAAAGAAAATATTAGATCATTTACATACTATAAGAACATTTAGGATTATGGTTTTAGAGAAATAGAAAAAACACATACATAAACAACTCATTCAAAATAGGACTCATAATTTGTCAAAATTATGTTGCTAATATTTAACCATTGTTTTCATATCTTAAAAATAAGTCGTCATCATCATCTTTATGTTATCATTTATAGATAAAAAATTATTCGAAAACATTTTTATAACATGGGTAAAGGAAATATAATAACGGTGATCTCAAATTATTTGTATGGATAAATATAAGGACTAAAAATTAAATGTTTAGAATATTAATAAGAGTTCATAATAGAATGATGAATAATTAATAATGTATCATATAACCATAAAATAACTTATACCAGCCAATACATGGACCATCAAATATGAAAACATTGAAAATGAAGTAGTCATTAGAAACAATAATCACAATCCATGTGAAATAAATTCAATTATTATAGATATGATAAACTCATTGAAAGAATAAAAAACACATAAATGTATATTGGGAAATCATTATACTTTTCACTCTTTTAAATAGAATAAACATGTAGTCAACTTCCATATATGCAACTCTTAAAAATTGAATAGCCAGACGAATGACTTCCTAACAAATTTTATTGAAGGGTTATCACGAACCCACCTCTCCATGATCTATCATGGAATGACCTGTATATTTTTTAACAACATAACCACCCCTAAAATATCTATGTACCATAGAAAAACTAGTCAATCATAATTATCCCATGTAAGAGAAATGGGTTCAATTATAATATCATCAAAATTTTATTGACACATGAAAAAGAAATAGGTTCAACAAAAATATTTTTATAACATAATTGACTCATGTAAAACTAATGGTTTCAATTTTAATATATTTTAAATATGAATAACCCCAAAAAGATAAATGGGTTCAATATAATTGTCTCTGAAACATGATTAACGAAAGGAAGGAAGTGTGTTCAAAAAAATATATTTAAAACGTTATTAACCCATGGAAAAAATGGGTTCTCAAATGATATATTTGAAACATTTTTAACCATTTGAAATGAAATGGTTACCAAAACATTATCACTAAATAATGATAAACCAATGGAAAAGAAATGATTTTAAAAACAATCTCTTTTAAATATGATTAACTTGTTAAAATGAAATGGGATCAATAAAATATCCTAAAATAATCATAATCCAACCACATAATGAATATGGATGGTATAAATGAATAATACCTTCAATGTATAATGAGTATGAAAAAGGGTTTTTATTCTGAGGAATGGAAATGGCTACAAAATAACATTAAAAACAATATTGAGGAAAATAATATTTAAACATTCCAATGAATCCCATACCACTTAGATACGTTTTAAACATTTACCCATGAGTGGAATAACATTAAATTAAACTGGTAATATGATATAAGGATTTATGATATAACCTGTCAATGTATAAGCATATATACCTTGTAAAGCAATATGGGTGTATGATTTATAAAATTTTATAATGATGGAAAATTATGAGAAAATTCCATCACTGCTTTGTTAAAATTTAGTCTATAAACACTATGAATGATATATAATTACATGAAAAATTTAAATTCAAAAAAGATAAAATGACTCAGTAGACAATATATCTGAATGTGTAGTAGATACAAAAAAAAATTTGTAATTTGTTATTTTGAAAATCATCTCCCATGTGTATAATGTGAGATGAAAATCCATTACTAATAGTATAACATTATAATCATGAGATTAATTAAATAATAACATCACAATTAACTTTTAATACCATTAAATAAATAAAATTCCTGATATACATGACATTGGAGATTTATATACACCATAATAAAGTAAACAAGGTGCATACGAATACAATATGCATCAATAAAATGTAATTGGGACGAAATCCCTTACAAAAGTGGTGAAACCTAAATTAGATACACCATATTTTATTATAATAAAATTAAACATTTAAAGAAAAATAATATAATTAAATCCATGTTATAATATTTCAAGATGTACATATATTCAAAACTTTAAATAAATAAATGGTGATTAAGACATTTACTTCATGAAATTAAAGGGAGACAAGAATGCATTTTCTAAAGTCTGATTTATCATGATGGTTCTATATATTCCTGAATAATAAAATTATTTTAATTTTAATCCCTATTCATTGACACTTCCATGTTTATTATTAATTATATTTCAATTATAAAAAATTTATATACATTTACACAATCAATAACGTTGAAGTCAAATGTTTTGACCACAAGCTAATTATGTATCAAAATTGACATCAATAGGTCCATTATAGTCAATAAAATCATTACATAAACATCTCCAAAATAATAATCATATAGTAATTATAATATATATAAAATAATTATACATTAATAATTCATTAATGAGTTCTTTGAAAAATGATCTAATGTTACAATCCTTAAGATGATAGGTCATATGTATGCATGAGTAACATTCCTATTTTTTAATGATAATAATTAATACCCTTTAATTAAAAATTTCCATTCAATAATTATAGCTATATCATAATATATGAAATTATTTAATCATATATAATTATATATATAATTTATGTGATGTAAAGTGATTCACATTGCCTTGAGGATGTGGTAGTGCAGACGACTATGAATGACGTTATAAGATTTTCACATTGGGAAATGAAAATAATTAAAATGATATATTATATTTAAATAAATGTAATTATATAATTAATATATTATATATTGAATTTATTTAGTATTATATTAAATAAAACCATCATTAATAGTTTCCATGATATGTGGGAATGTTTCACATCTCTTTGCGGATACAGTAGTCCACACAACTGGAAACAATGTCATTATATCAACACTAAATGGAACACAAAAAGATATATTTTATATAAAATAATTGAAATTTGGAGGTAAAAATAAATATATTATATTAATCATATAAAAATATTGTATCCATCATAATTCCAAACAATTATAGGCAAAAAATGAAGAAACAAATGACATCGTTATGTGAGGAAGTAGTTCTTTGTACAAAAACGGTAATTTCATTACCCATATGATAGAGTTTTGTTTTGGAATAGGATGAAAAATTAATATAAATATTACTATATTTAATATACTAATGTTATTATATAATCATTAAATAATAAGACATTAATGGAATGGATAAAGAGAAAAATGTAAAAATTAATGTTGATGAAAGTTACATCTTCTTCGGGTAACTCCTATTGGTTTTCATCAAAATAAATATTTTTAGTATTTTGTCAACAAATGAGGACTATAGGATGAGGGTTGGGGTGATGGGAGAATATTTGGAAATATTTTGGATGATCCTAAGTGGCTTGAGATACGTGAGGAAGGGGAAGAGTAAATTCATTTTTATATTGGAGGGGGAGTGGCATTCTTGTAATTAGAAAATTGTATACACTATTGGGAGGTCACTCTTGCCTCATGATCTTAAAGAAATGTAAAAAAAATTATTAAAGTGAAATTATTGTTTCTAAAATTCTCAACAACACAAATTTATGTTCAATTTTATTGTTATGATAATTATTCTTTATGTTTCCTGCAGAGACCCAAAACGTGACCTACATGGACATTACATTACTTTTTTGGAATAATTAGTACATGACAAAAAACACACACACAAGGATCGTAATAGTTTAGTGTCTTTGGAAACTCGGAATATAATCTTCTAATCGTGCTGAAGGATCTTCAACATCTCCCATAAAGATCTTCCTTTTTTACCTAAAACCTTTATTTATATCCTGGGGAAAATAAAACATAAAAGGGTGAGCTCAAATGCTCAGTAATGGTAAACAAAAGAAATATCAATCACATCATATTCATAAAAACAAAACATTTTGGAACTCTTAACCTGCAAAAGAGAGAATAATTTCATAACATGGGATAAATCATAGTAGTGAAATGAAATCCCAATAATCATAATTTAAAACATGAAACTTTGTGGCATACACACATAATCATAGATAATCATATCTTATTAGTCAAGACTCATTTCCAAGACTATCTTAGTGGACAAAGTCCATTTCTGAACCGAGTCACCCTCGTTTCAGTCCTGTTTCACTGAACCAGTATAACCTACTGTTCCAGCCATGTCTATCTCATGAGATATAAAATCTTTACCCAATGCATTGGAGGGAGATATAGGTCCCACCCATCTCATAATGATACCATTCTTATGTGTGCCACAAAATCATAAACCATACATCATAGAATAACCCATATAATAAAAATGGGAATCTTAAAAATTGTGACATCATAAAACAATTCATATAAGATAAAGGAATTCATAAAAATATAATTCCATCACAACATAATCAAATCAATGTAATTATAGGGATAGAAAGAGAACCCTTTATTATCTTAGATGGAAAATAATTTTGATAAAACACATGAACTCCATTCTTGAGGAAAATATCCTTTCTGCTTCAAAAACACTTTTCCTTTCTTAACATGTCGTACAATTCTAAAATAAAAGAATTTGATTAAAAATAAACTTGAAAACTTGTAAAGGAAGATTCTTGGAAATAATGTTTTAAAAATCCATTCATGCCGTATAAGTTAAAAAAACATTTTTCGTACCTTTGTCGGAAAAGTCAAAAAGTACCTTGTACGAAAAATGTCAAAATATTCCTTTCATATCCTTTACTAAAAACTCACTGAAAGGTAAAATTGGATATAAACTATTTTATATGGATATAAATATTACATATTGAGGAAACATGTATGTGGATGACAAAATACACCCCAGTAAATACCAAAGTATAAACAATCTCGAATAAAAATGAGATTGTGATGTTTCCCTTACCTTAGGTCCGATTTGCTTCGTATGTGTCCGAACCTCCTGTATAATGATTTAAATAATGTAATTTACTTATTTCAGAATCATACTCATTGTTATGATACCATATATAGTTCACTTATGGCTTTATATTACCCGTTCTTTTGTAAATTCCATGTTAAAGAGCGTTTTGGGTAAAATCGTTCCATTTGTCATCCGTGTTTTGACTTGTAATTATTCATATGATTACATAGATCATGATTACTTAATTACTGAATATAAAACATTATTTATATATAATATATATTCAGAATATATATAATAGATCAGTAAATGGAAAGAAATACACCATTCATGGAGACGGTAGATCGTACGTACGCATGAACGCTGTTTTCATTTCCTTATTGAGTTGAATGGAAATAAGTAGATGACATACAGATATATACACATAAATCCAGAATCATTATTATGTCATATATTTCATTATTAATTATTATATATACTTTATAATCATTCATGAATGGTTAACGTGGAGAATTAATCTCATCGCGTCGTGGAGACGGTAGTCCGTACGTACGCACGAGCGATGATATCGTTCTCATGACCATGAAAATGTATTGGAGTGTATGTATACTATTTCAGAATCAATATCACTTTAAAATAATCATATATAGTTATTATGTACACCATTATACCCATCCAAGTAAGGTGGTGGTGGAAAATAGATTACACCACGGCGTGTAGACGGTATTCCGTACGTACGCACGCGCGGTGATTTCATTTTCCGTAGGATGGATAGATGGTGAAATAAGGTTGTTTCTTAATTATAATAACATATAAGTATATAAGTGATACTGATTTTATTACTTCATAATGAAACAACCTAAGAAGAAGAAGTGGAAGAAGAAATAAAGATGAAAGAATCGGTAACGGACATTACCTCATCTTTGAAGCGCCTCTTTGAGATCTCCTTTTAGGGCACTAAAATTGGTATTTCAGGAAGACCAGAACCTTTAGGACGTTTCTAGGAAAGTGGAGAGGGGAAATTAGCAGGGGTTGGCCGAGCATGAAGGCTCAAAGTGGTGTGAGGAAGAGGGGGAGGAGGTTCCCTTTTATAAGGGAGGAGAGGGGCACCTTTGGAATAACTAAAAATATTATTTTATTATAAAGTCAAATTCGGTTTTTAATTGCTCTAAATTGATATATTTCGAAGCTAAGGTGGGTAGGGTTCTAAATCCTCTCATCCAATAAAATTTAGAAAAGTTTAGGTCTCAATTTTATCCTTATCATTTAGATTTAACTTTAAGTTAGATAATTTAACTTTCACCGTGTCTTCTTGTTTTCTTACACTATAAGGTTAATAAACTTACTATATCAAGCCAAACGAACCCCAAGTTGTTTATTATTAATATATATAACCTTATCTAAGTCATTTGGCCGAACCTTATATTTTTAGGAATAAAATAACAATTAATAATATAATATTTGTTTTAAAAACTATTTTATGTCAATTTTGGCACTATTTAGTAATTTATTTTTGTGAAATTCATAACAGAATGATTATTTCAAAACAAGTTACTTATATAAATTCTAACATGTCATATTAACCTAGAAAATTAGTGTAATTCATAAAAAGTCTCAAATTACATTTATTTGGGTATTTATAACATCAATTATGTCAATATTTCATTAATAAGAAAATTACTGCATCATCGTTGTGTCATAAATAAATTAAATTATTTAATGTCTAAAAATTAAAAATAAAATACCATTATGTACGAAATATTTTTATCTTTCTGATTAATATTTATAGTCGAATTTATATTATGTATAACCCCATATTAAAAATGATTTACTTATTAAACATTGATTTTAACTATTTTAACCCTTCTTTAAATAAATTAATAATAAATGTCCTAATCTAATCCAAGTGGGCCTAAATGGTCATATTTTATTTCTAAGGTTGTTTTTGGTCGAATTACACTTGTTAAATATAATTAGGACATGTTTTAGGGTAATAATAATACCATTTTTACCCTTAATTACCCTATTTACTTTTAACCGTGGTAAAAAAAAGTAAAAAGTTACTATTCACCAAAAAATTATTTTTATCTCATTGAACCACATTTTACTTACTGACATCAACCGTGTCTCTCGGATTTTCTAAATTCCATTCACAGAAGCGGTAAAATTAAGTTTTATGAAAAAATCATTTTTTTAACTACCACTTAGTGGTTTCACTATTCATCAAAAAATGAATGTTTCCAGAAAAATACCAAAAATTAGGCCTAAGCTATATTTGATATTATGAAATCAAAAATGATGTCTATTTTACCAAATTCAAAATATATCAGTTGCATTAATTAATTTAAAAAAATAATTCTCGTTGTCAAAACAAATAGCGTGTTCTTAAGAGATAATAACTATCAAAAGATTAACACTTGTTTATGTCTGGTTTAAATGTGAAATTATTTTCAATGACCAAAATTGTATTAAATTGTAAAAATATATTCTAAATATACTTTAAAACCACTCAAATTAATAATTTATCACTATTAATTATTTCGATTGAAAAAGTTGTTTTTAATTAAAATATAGCGTGTTTTTACTATTCATCAAAATATGAAAGTTACCAGAATGATATGAAAATTTATCCAAAGTAAATTTTTATTTCATGATTCCAAAGAAGATTTTTATTTTGTCAATTTGAACTTATAAACATGTCAAAATCTAGTTTTAAAGTGGGTGCTCCATCAAAAGGCGGCAAAACTGCATTTTTTGAAAAATACTTATTTTACACGAAAAATTTATTTTGTTCTTTTACCATGTTTTAGAAAATGTGAAAGATGAATAATAATGTTTTAATATTCAAAATTTAGTTAATACTAGTCATAACGGCTAGTTTATAATAATATTATAATAATATATCGTTGTTTAGTAAAACCCGGTATTGCGTACAACACACACTATCGAGGAAGGTCGCGATTGCGTGTAATGCAAGCCAAGTAAGGGTTGCATGCTGTGCAAGAATCTTTCGTTGTTTCATATATCATAATCCAACCATATTTCATTTATACATTGAATATATATATATATACTTAATGTTGCGTAGAATAACTATTATCAAAATTGTGTGTAACACGATCCAAGAATAGTGTTGCGTATACTGCAAGCTAATACGGTGTTGCATATAGCGCAAGGTAATCTTGGTTTAGCATACAACACAAGACATTAATGAAATTAAAATAATATTTTTCATAAATTCTCGAGGTGTTACATTCTACGCCCCTTAAAATGAATTTCGCCCTCAAAATTTGTCGGGGTTATAAATGGATTTCTATTCGAATGTTTCTTTAATAGAAACCCACATCATAAAAAGGAATACCAAAACCAATCTTTAAAAACAAAAGTATGAAACGTAACGGTTACCAAAATAAACTAATCACCGGGTTTCCACATAGGTGAAAATATGGATATGGAAGAGAGATCTAACCATCATGTTCTGATGGAGAGTGGAAGAGAACATGGCTATGGAAAAGCCAGCAATCACAAAGCCATAAATTTGTGATGGTCTAAGGTACCATCTGATTCATCAGATATAAGAGCACTAGGACAACATTTTTGGTTTTCAAGATCATTTCCCTAAAGTTGATGAAATTGGAATTAGAAGAAATACTTTCGTGATTTTGGTATAGTCTCACCATTTGTCATTCTTTGGAAAATTTCTACTTCATCTCTTAAAGAAATTAAGTTGAGTTTGTCATTCATGATGTGTTAGCAGATCCTGTGATAGAATGATGGGTTATTCAATCTGTCTCAAACAAAAGGTTAGAAAAGTTATCAAAAAATACATAAGTCCATCTATAGTGAGATTAATCATATATGGTTCCTAAAATGAACTTATACATCATATATCATACCGCTTAATAAAATAAAACTAGTTTCTACTAAACAAGGACTTCCTGTAGGATAGTGGTAGGCGATAATGGCCAGTCACACTTCGGTTGTGGGTTCGATTCCCACAGCGTTTTCCAACGCGATGGGCTGTCGCCCGTCCTACAGGTTGTCCTTTTTCTAAAGTTATATTACTATAACATCCCATCAATAAAAAAAATTATCCTTAAACAATACTAACTTATGTCCAACATTATCCATTCCAATATTTAGGCTTATCTAAAATAATTCGGTCCAAGCTCATAGTATAAAGAAAATGATCACGTGAATTCCATCATTTATCCCCCATATATCATAAGATATATCTTGTTGGTCAAATTACAAACATGTGAATACCTTAATCATGTATTCTCTTGAAGAATGAATACCCATTGAACCTTAGTGAAAACATGAATGTAGATAAAAATTAACATTTTATACATACCAAAATCCTAAAAATTCTATATACTCCAACCATGATATCACTTAGTCCTTATATCAATCATGAGCTCATGAATACTATCAAACATATTAGATTCTCATTATCCCTTCATTATGTGCATATCATCTGCTTTCCAAAAATATTACAATCACTTTTCATGGTTACCGATGCCATAAAATTATTGAAAACCACAATAGACCGAAACATAAATATTCCAATATTCCATGATACTATATACAACATTATTTTGTAATCCCATTACAAAAAAACTTAATCATTCCACCACATCATTGTCATATTCAACATCACCAATGGTGATCGCATGTGACTTCCCTTTTTTCCTTTGCCTTAAGTGGTTGCTCATGCCGATCATCACTAACCCTTGGATTAGGGAATTTATTAGCATAATGCCTTATTTCCTTGCACTTGAAGCATTGATGTGTAGTAGGTTCATTATGTGTATCCCTTCCTTTGTTTGCATCATTAGAAATCTTCTTCCCATCATTGCTGTATTTAAATGCCCGAAGACCTTCCTTTCCACATTTGAAACATTTACTTTTCCCTTTAAGACAATCTCCACCATGCTTCTTTCCACACTTTGAGCATAAGGAAACATTCATCTTCTTTTCACCATTATTCTGAGATTTCTCCTTGAACTCCATCTTTCGTTTCTTGTCAAAACTATGAGATGGATAAGTAACACCAACGTCGATTTCTACCTTGATAGCACAACGCACAATTTCTTCATAGCTACTGAATTCTTTTATATCTAATGCCCTTCGAAGATTTGGTTTTAATCCACTGAAGAATCGATCAACTTTACTTTCAGGTTGGATGATAAATCCAGATGCATACCTTGCAAGCCTTGTAAAATTCGCTTCGTATATACCAACAGATTCATCATCCTTTTTCTTTAGTTCAAGAAACTCCTCCATCTTTGTTCGAAGAATACGAGGGATGTACTTATTGAAAAATAAGTTCTTGAACTCGCCCCATTCCATGGAATCAATTTCATCTCTTTGCCTCGTATTCTTGATAAGATTCCACCATTGATCAGCTTCACCTTCCAAATGATATACTGCTAAGATGACTTTATGATGTTCAGAACATTGAAGAACTGAAAACATCTTTTCAGTGGTACTGATCTATTGTTCAGCAACAAGTGGATCAGAAGACCCACTGAAAGAAGGTGGACGTTGCCTCATGAAGGACTCAATAGAATATTGTTCCCTTCTCTGCTCATTTGGAAGTCCAGAATGATTCATAGCTTGTGTAAGTATAACAATAAGATTTTGCACTCCATCTACCATAAGATTTTTTTTTTCAGGAGGAAAATCATTGCATTTTCCATTGCATTGATCAACGCGGTTTCATCGGGTTCCAGCCATCATCTAAAACCCAAAAAGAATAGTGTGAGAGGCAAAAATCATGCTAGGGAAAACAACATAATAAAGGGGGAGTACCTTCAATATCTAACATCTTAGGTTTAATTCTATGATCGTTAGCGTAATTATAGTACTATAACCTATACGTATACTTAACCTTAGGGACATCCCTAGACATACCTTAGAAATATCTATAGGGATCTCACTAGCATTTTCGCATCCTAGTTTCCAAAGGTTGACTAAACTTTTCCTCTGATACCAACTGTAAAGACCCGAAGCTTGACGTACATGGACATTACATTACTTTTTCGGAATACTTAGTACATAACAAAAACACACACACAAGGATCATAATAGTTTAGTGTCTTTGGAAACTCAGAATATAATCTTCTAATCGTGGTGAAAGATCATCAACATCTCCCATAAAGATCTTTCTTTTTTTTTACCTAAAACCATTCTTTATATCCTGGGGAAAAGAAAACATAAAAGGGTGAGCTCAAATGCTCAGTAAGGGTAAACAAAAGAAATATCAATCACATCATATTCATAAGAACATAACATTTTGGAAATCTTAACCTACAAAAGAGAGCATAATTTCATAACATGGGATAAATCATAGTAGTGAAATGAAATCCCAATAATCATAACTTAAAACATGAAACATTATGGCATACACACATAATCATAGAGAATCATATCTTATTAGTCAAGAATCATTTCCAAGACTATCTTTGTGGAAAAATTCCATTTCTGAACTGAGTCACCCTCATTTCAGTCCTGTTTCACTAAACCGGTATAACCTACCGTTCCAGCCATGTCTATATCATGAGATATAAAATCTTTACCCAATGCATTGGAAGGAGATATAGGTCCCACCCATCTCATAAATATACCATTCTTATGTGTGCCACAAAATCATAAACCATACATCATAGCATAACCCATATAATAAAAATGGGAATCTTAAACATTGTGACATCATAAAACAATTCATATAAGATAAAGGAATTAATAAAAATATAATTCCATCACAACATAATCAAATCAATGTAATAATAGGGATAGAAACAGAACCCTTTATTATCTTAGATGGAAAATAATTTTGATAAAACACTTGAACTCCATTCTTGAGGAAAATATCCTTTCTTCTTCAAAAACACTTTTCCTTTCTTAACATGTCTTACAATTCTAAACTAAAAGAAGTTGATTAAAAATAAACTTGAAAACTTGTAAAGGAAGATTCTTGGAAATAATGTTTTAAAAATCCATTCATGCCGTATAAGTTAAAAAAACATTCTTCGTACTTTTGTCGGAAAAGTAAAAAAGTACCTCGTACAAAAAATGACAAAAGATTCATTTCATATCCTTTACTAAAAACTCACCGAAGGGTAAAATTGGATATAAAATATTTTAGAAGGATATAAATATTACCTATTGAGGAAACATGGATGTGGATGATAAAATACACCCCAGTAAATACCAATGTATAATCAATCTCGGATAAAATTGAGATTGTGATATTTCCATTACCTTAGGTACGATTTTGCTTTGTATGTGTCCGAACCTCTTGTATAATGATTTAAATAATGTCATTGACTTATTCCAGAATCATACTCATTGTTATGATATCATATATGGTTCACTTATGGCTTTATATTACCCGTTCTTTTGTAAATTCCATGTTAAAGAGTGTTTTGGGTAAAATCGTTTCATTTGTCGTCCGTGTTTTGACTTGTAATTATTCATATGATTACTTAGATCATGATTACTTAATTCCAGAATATAAAACTTGATTTATATATAATATATATTCAGAATATATATAATAGATCAGTAAATGGAAAGAAATACACCGTTCATGGAGACGGTAGACCGTACGTACGCATAAACGCTGTTTTCATTTCCTTATTGAGTTGAATGGAATTAAGTAGATGACATACCTATATATACACATAAATCCAGAATCAGTATTATGTCATATATTTCATTATTAATTATTATATATACATTATAATCATTCATGAATGGTTAACGTGGAGAATGAATCTCATCACGTCGTGGAGACGGTAGTCCGTACGTACGCACGAGCAATGATATCATTCTCATGATCGTGGAATTGTATTGGAGTATATGTATACTATTTAAGAATCAATATCACTTTACAATAATCATTTATAGTTATTATGTAAACCATTATACCCATCCAAGTAAGGTGGTGGTGGAAAATAGATTACACCACGGCGTGGAGACGGTATTCCATACGTACGCACACGCGGTGATTTCGTTTTCTGTAGGATGGATAGATGGTGAAATAAGGTTGTTTCATAATTATAATAACATATCAGTATATAAGTGATACTGATTTTATTACTTCACAATGAAACAAACTAACAAGAAGAAGTGGAAGAAGAAATAAAGATGAAAGAATCAGTAGAAGACATTACCTCTTCTTTGAAGCGCCTCTTTGAGATCTCTTTTTAGGGCACTAAAATTGGTCTTTGAGGAATACCAGAACCTCTAGGATGTTGATAGGGAAGTGGAGAAGGGAAATTGGCAGGGGTTGGCCGAGCTTGAAGGCTCAAAGAGGCGTGAGGAAGAGGGGGAGGAGGTGACCTTTAATAAGTGAGGAGAGGGGCACCTTTGGAATAACTAAAAATATTATTATATTATAAAGTCAAATTAGGTTTTTAATAGCTCCAAATTGATATATTTATAATATATGGTGGGTAGGGGTCGAAATCCTCTCATAAAATAGAATTTAGACAAGTTTAGGTATCAATTTTTACCTTATCATTTAGATTTAACTTTAAGTTAGATAATTTAACTTTTACTGTGTCTTCTTGTTTTCTTACACTATAAGGTTAATAAACATACTATATCAAAATAAACGAACCCCAAGTTGTTTATGATTAATATATATAACCTTATCTAAGTAATTTGGCAGAATCTTAGATTTTTAGGAATAAAATAACAATTAATAATATAATATTTGTTTAAAATATATTTTATGTCAATTTTGAAACTATTTAGTAATTGATTTTTGTGAAAATCATAACAGAATGATTAGTTCGAACCAAGTGACGTAAATCAATACTAAAATGTCATATTAACCTAGAAAATTATTGTAATTCATAAAAAGTCTCAAATTACATTTATTTGGGTATTTATAACATCAATTATGTCAATATTTCATTAATAAGATAATTACTGCATCATTGTTGTGTCATAAATAAATTAACTTATTTAATTTTTAAAAATTACAAATAAAATTCCATTATGTAGGAAATAATTTTAGATTTTTAATGAATATTTATAGTCGAATTTATCTTATGTATAACCCCATATTAAAAATTATTTACTTATTAAACATTGATTTTAACTATTTTAACCCTTCTTTAAATAAATTAATAATAAATGTCCTAATCTAATCCATGTGATTCTAAATGGTCATATTTTATTCCTAAGGTTGTTTTTCGTCGAATTGCACTTGTCCAATAGAATTAGGACATGTGTTGGGGTAATAATAATATCATTTGTACCCTTAATTACCCTACTTACTTTTAACCGTGGTAAAAAAAGTAAAAAGTTACTATTCACCAAAAAATTATTTTCATCTCATTGAACCACATTTTATTTACTGACATCAACTGTGTCTCTCAGAATTTCGAAATTCCATTCACAGAAGCGGTAAAATTAAGTTTTATGAAAAATTCATTTTTTTTAACTACCACTTAGTGGTTTCACAATTCATCAAAAAATGAATGTTTCCAGAAAAATACAAAAAATTAGGCCTAAGCTATATTTGATATTATTAACTAAAAAATGATGTCTATTTTACCAAATTAAAAACATATTAGTTGCATTAATTAATTTTAAAAAATAATTCCTGTCGTCTAAACGAATAGCGTGTTCTTGAGAGATAATAACTATCAAAAGATTGACACTTGTTTATGTCTGGTTTAAATGTGAAATTATATTCAATGACCGAAATTGTATTAAATTGTAAAAATATATTCTAAATATACTTTAAAACCACTCAAATTAATAATTTATCACTATTAATTATTTCGATTGAAAAAGTTGTTTTTAATTAAAATATAGCGTGTTTTTACTATTCATCAAAATATGAAAGTTACCAGAATGATATGAAAAATTATCCAAAGTAAATTTTTATTTAATGATTCCAACGAAGAATTTTATTTTGTCAATTTGAACTTATAAAAATGTCAAAAACTAGATTTAATGTGGGTGCGCCATCAAAAGGGGGCAAAACTGCATTTTTTGAAAAATACTTATTTTACCCGAAAAATTTATTTTGTTCTTATACCATGTTTTAGAAAATGTGAAAGACAAATAATAATGTTATAAGATTAAAAATTTAGTTAATACTATTCATAACGGCTAGTTCATAATAATATATCGTTGTTTAGTAAAACCCTATATTGCGTACAACAGACGCTATCGAGGAAGGTCGCGATTGTGTGTAATGCAAGCCATGTCAGGGTTGTGTACTGTGCAAGAATCCTTCGTTGTTTCGTATATCATAATCCAAACATATTTCATTTATACATTGAATATATATATATATATACACTTAATGTTGTGTAGAATAACTATTATCAAAATTGTGTGTAACACGATCCAAGAATAGTGTTGCGTATACTGCAAGCTAATACGGTGTTGCATATATCGCAAGGTAATATTGGTGTAGCATAAAACACAAGACGTTAATGAAATTAAAAGAATATTTTTCATAAAATCTCTGGGTGTTACATTTCCTTATATTTATCATTTTTTTTCTTTAAGGCAAATAGTTTTATAACACATGTAATTCAACAAATAAGGATAAATTAATGTTATATTTATATGAAAATATATACACACTAAATTTTAAATATGATATATGATTTACATAATATAAATATCATATGTGTTGGAAATTAATTTTAAAACTACTTTATGTAACGCGCAAAAACACTACTTTAACCCGGACTATGCTAATAATGTTTTTACTAAATCTATGTCAATATTTTAATTATAAAACATAAATTGGTCTATTATTGGACCATATTTGATATATATTAAAATTTAAAATTCACAATCCAATAGAAATTATTTATTCATAAATATTAAATAATTTAAATAGATTTCATTTATTATAAAATAACATTAATGTCATTTTTTTATTATTTATTTAATTTAAATTTAAAAATATAAAAAAAATTAATATAATTAAAATATATTAAGTTCCTCTATTTTTAACATGATATTTTAATATAAAAATATAAAGGAACCCAATAATTAATCACATTTGTTAACAGAAATGTTTTTCGCATCATTTATCTTATTTAATTATTAACAGAATAATCCATGTGTTAGCATTTGAGAAGCATTTAATTTAATTGTATCATCTCTAAAAATTAAGATTAATATTCCATGATAAAAAAATTATTTAACATTGAAAATATTTTTTATAACCGAATCTAGGTAACTTCTTCCATACTCCAACACATTATAAATGTTTATGGTATCAAAGGTTATTTTTTTGTCTTTTACATTATTTAACTTATTATATAGTTAACATTCATGATCATTTTATTGAGTAACTAATAAAATAGGAAAAATAGGTTATATGATCGAAATATGTGCAAATAATGTATTTTTAGCAATTTTCAAGTTCATTTTTGCTCTTAAGATTAAGGTTTAGTCCCATTGTTGAGATCAATATTACCTTAATCATTGAAATTAATTTTAATCACATCCACTGTTATTTTTGGTAAATAATTTATTCCATACTATCAGAATGTGAATATTATACTGATTCTAAAAATTTCTTCTATTATTTTAAATTTTTATTCGTAGATGTGAAAAAAGTAATTATAAATATAATCATGAGGATGTGGAAAAAAGAAGGATTTTATTGTGAAAATGCTCAAAATATCATTATGTCAATATAAAAAAATTAAATATATAGTGGATACTAAGAGATAAAATATTTTCAAATAAATTTACATTTATTTTCATTGTTTTAAACCAACCAATGTGTTACTTTAAGTTTAATTTCTACATTTTTATGATATTGGTGATATTTTGAGATGAATATTAAAAATGGCTCATTTTAGATTTTAAACTATTTTAACAAATATCTATATTTTGGCCATAACATTTTCTAGAATAATACAAATTGATTTTTTTTCATATTCTAGACATCCTGGGCTTTATTTAATCCTTCTTGACCAAGAGCTTTATTGGCCATATGGAAGCTCAAAATAAGCTTAAAGTTTGGACCATGACAACTTCTTATAGATCTATCGATTATTTGTGTAGGGTCTAAAAATATTTATTGTTGGGGAAAATTGCTTTGAATATTGGTGGTTGGACATGAATGAAGTTTTGGAAAAACTTTTATTAAATCTAATATGTGTGAATGGGCCGTTTTAGTTGCCATTAAAGCATCATAATCTGGAGGTTTGCGATTTTGAGAGTCTAACAGGACAGAATAAATTGTCAAAGTAAAAAAGGCATAACTCTCGGAAAACATGTCCAACTCTACTTATATTTTGAGGGGAAAATACCAAGATAATTATGAAACACATTCAAGAATGGTGAAACACGTGAATATTTCATTTAATTGGGATAAAACATGTAATCATTCAGAGGAACGATTCTGGCTATAAAAGAAGGGGAGTTCCTCCCTCTCAAAGAATCTCATTCCATTCCATTCCCTCTGGGAAACCAAGGAGACAAATTATTCATCTCCCATTCTTTTATTTATTTTAATTTCCATATATTTTTAAAGTCTTATTATTCCCCATTCATCTATATTAGAATTACCATTTTGGGGTAAACATTTTGAGGGATCGGGGAAGGGTTGGTTTACTATTTTGTAATGCTTGAGTTTATGAACATAATTGAATAAAATTTATTTCTTTTTCAAATTTTTTTTCAAATTCATATAGTGTATTTTATTATCAAGTGCAATCGTTTTTGAATTTTAATTCTGTTATTTATTTTTGGCTTGTTTAAATAATCACTATCTCTCTTCATTGATTTCTGGTTCATATACAGTGGAATAGACTAGAGATTAGTGGTGAAGTACTCAATTGTCATCAGTACGTGTAGTTGATTTAGTGAATGTTCTTGATTTTTTGGGATAAATAATAACATTTCAGGTATTTCCCATGTCAATTAAATATATTCAATACAACTCTTCACATGGAAGGAGAGTTGACCCAACTGAGATCTTGGTAAGGTTTTCTCTCACTATCATAATTTCACCAAGGAAATGGGAGGAATTGATTGTGGAAACTCACGTTAATCAACATATAAGAAGTGGATGCAATTAAATTGAACAATTATAGCATTAAAATTTTGAAACCAACCCCAACCTAATCACCCTTATATAATCATATTTTTTAATCCATTGAATTTTGAATTTCAATTCAATAGTTTTTATAATCAAATTATTCTAAAAACACACCATTTTTTCCCTCATTTAAAAGATACAAACTATTTTTTGTGCACTCCTCTTTGAGATACACCCTAGGGATTATCACTAGACTAAACTAGGTAATATAATAAATTTTTTTCCAAGCGCTATGATAGGCGTGTGTCAAACTTGGATTCGTTACCAGGGAGGTAGTGCAATAAAAAAATTGATTTTCAAAATTGAATGACTAACAACTCAAAAGAACCATTAATTGAATTTGATCCCAAAATTGAAAGAACATTAACCAAACTAAGATAAAGAAACCCACCAGAAATCATTCATCAAATAGATATCTTAGATTCATGGGAAACTATTATTGTTCACTCTCAACCTAAAATCATTGATAGAAATCCCTACCCAACCCTAAGTGATCTATGGGAACCTAAATTTTCCATTCAAAATAACTAGCTCATTTCACCAATGAACCAAATTATTTTGAATTACGTGACAATATGATTCTTGTTCTTCAAAAGTATCAAGGTCTTGTATAAGAAGATCCAAATCAGCACATACAAGAATTTAACTACACTTGCTCAATGTTTAGGCAACATGGAGCACCTGAAGACCAATTTTTGTGGAGGGAATTCCTCTTCTCAGTCGAAGGAGCAACAAATGAATGGTTATGAAATCTAAAACCATGGGACATCAGTTATTGGAAAGACCTTAACTGATGTTTCATGCAAAGATTATTTCCCACATCCAGGACCACTCCCATAAAGAAGGAGATTTAAATTATACGAATATCAACTAGAGAGACCCTTTACAAGTACTGGGAGTGTTTAAAGAAGGTATGTTCTAGCTGCCCATTTCAAGAAATGGAGGAACACAAATTCCTTGTGTTCTTCTTCCAAGGATTTCTGGATAATGATAAAAATATTCTAGATGCCTCATCTAGGAGATCCCTGATTGGAAATCCACCTACAGATATTAGAGTACTAATTGAGATTTTTTCTCAAATATCACAACAATTTGGAATAAGAGGAATAAGAACCAGGTGTATACATGAGGTAAAAAAAATTGATTCATCCGAATTGATTGAAACCAAAGTTGATGACCTTGCTAGATTTGTCTGTCAAATGGTTGTAACTCCAGAAAATTAATAATAAGATTCATCTCATTTATGTGCTTTATGTTATTCTTCTACTCATTATACTGACTAGTTCCCAGAGATACAGGGGATAGAATATTACACTGCAGCCTTTCAACAAAGAAAATTCCAAAAAAAACAACTACATTAACCCTAATACCAAAAATGTTATGGGATCCAATAGTACCAGATGATATCATTTAATCTTCACCCGCACCCAGTCATCCTCTTTAATAGCAGCAACAATACCAAAAACCCCTCCCTATTCCAACAATCCAATAAACAGCCCTTCCAACAATAACAATCCTTTCACCCACCACCATTCCAAATAAAGACATATGAATAACAATAAACCATCACACAACCTTCTATATAATAGCTACAATCCATCTATGAGAGCCTAGAAGATAAGGTTAATAAGCTGGAAGACATGGTGGGAAGTTTCTTGAAATCATGTCCAAGAATCCAAGGAAGAATACATCACAAATAGTGCCAAATACTAAATAGAATTCCAATGAAATCATAATATGGAGTGGAAATGAAATCCCATCTATATGCAACCATGAACTTGAAACAGTTCCACATCTTATGGGGGATAATGATGTTAAAAATTCAGAAAATATTGTGAAAATACACCAAGAAGAAGAAAATGAAGAGGTGTAGGAGAAAGATAGTCCACACAATAAGAAATAAGAAACCCCAACACAATAGAAAAAATGGGATAAGAAAGACTTACCCCACCATTTCCAACAAGGATGATCAAATCAATAACATTTTAGGAAGAAACACTTAAAAGAATTTCTAGACACTTTTTAGAAAGTGGAAATAAATATCCCCTACTTGAAGTTATCAATCAAATTTCAATGTAAGTAAAATTTTTATAAGATCATTGCAACAAAATGTGAAGACATCGTTGGAATAAAATAATCAACTTGGAGAAAAGTGTCTCAACCCTTATCACATTGCAGATTCCAACCAAATATTCGGATCCCGAGACGTTTTCTATTCCATGCACTATTGGTTCATAATCTTTCTCAAATTCTTTTTGTGATATAGGTGCTTCAATTAATGTATTGCCTCACTTTTTATAAACTTATTTTAATATGGGAGACTTAAAACCGACTATAGTGGTGGTGCATCTTGAAAACATATCAACAGTTTTCCAAGATGAAGTTCTAGAGGATTCCCTAGTGAATGTCAAAGATCTCTTATTACCAATTGTCTTCTATGTGCTAAATGTGGAAGGAGATAGGATCCCATCACACACACTGATAATTTGGGGGATACCTTTCATGAAGTCAACTAAAACCATTATCAATGTGCATGAAGGTGCACTCACCATGGAATTTAATGATATCACTGTCCACATAAACATTTTTTTATGCATGAGGTACCCCTCAGATATTCACACCCCCTTTTAACTCTCTCATGAAGTTAGTATTTAACCCATTGAAGAATAAGTTATGTTCCATTAATTATTATACATAGAGGATAATTTTTCCATAAATGAACTTTTGAATTCCGAAAACACTGTAGATTCTAATTTTATGTGGGAATAAGAGGTAAAATATGATTTCATTGATGATATGTTGATTGACGAGAAATATGATATTGCTTCTTGTGTTCAAGAGGTTCACCCTTTAGAAGCAGGTAATGTAAGTTTAATTTCATCCCTTGAGGATCCCCCTGAACATAAATTAAAACCACTCCCCAATGATTTGAAATATGTGTACCTTATGGAAGGAGAGAAAAAACCAGTGATAATTTTAAATATTCATTATAAATCCCATGAAAAATCATTTATTGGGATTTTGGGAGAGAATTTCTAGGAAATATGGTAGAGATTAGGTGATATACCTAGAATAATCCACAAAATATTCTCACATAGAATTTTTCTTGAGGGAGATTCCTGATCTGTTAGACTGCACCAAAGGAAGCTAAATCCCACCTTGATGGAGATTGTGAATAAGGATTCTAATAAGCTCTTGGAAGCTTCCATCATCTATCCCATTTCATATTCATAGTTGGTTATCCCTATTGATGTCGTTCAAAAAACAACTAGCTTGACCACTATGAGGAATGGAAAGAATGAGTTAATCCCTATGAGAATTCAAAACAACTAGAGATCATGCATTGATTTTATGATATTGTACCAGGATACTCCAAAAGAGCATTTCCCCATCCCCTTCACTGACCAGATGATAGATATACTGGCAAGGATAGCTCTTTATTGCTTTTGGGATGGATTTTCAGGTTACATATAGGTACCCATTGCTCTAGAGGATAAATAGAAGACGATGTTGACATGTCCTTTTTTTAATTTTTCCTATAAAATAACGCAATTAAGATTATGTAATGCTCCATGTAAATTTCATATGTGTGTGGTGGGTATTTTTTATGGCCACATTAATTATTTCTTGGAAGTTTTCTTAGATTATTTCACAAAATTTGGGGATTCATTTGATCATTTTTTGAAAAATATAGAATTTTTTTTGAAAACCTACATTGAAAAAATCTTGTTTTAAATATAGAAATGTGTCATTCCATGGATAAAAGGGTAATTTTACTTAGTCATTTCATTTACCAAACTAAAATTTAACTGGATAAACAAAAAATTGATGTGATAAATTCATTTCCTTACCGTACTTGTGTGAAATATGTTAGATCATTTTTAGGACATGTAGTATTCTACAAGAGGTTTATCAAATATTTCCGTAAGATTTATCTCCCTCTCTCTAGATTACTTTTGAAAGATGATGATTTTGATTTCAATGGTGTATATAGGGAATAGATTGATGAGTTAATGAAGATATTGATATAAACACCTGTGATGCAGCCGCCAAATTGTGAAAACCCATTTGAGATACTTTGTGATGCATCCAAACAAGTAGTTGGAGCCTTCATTTCTCAGTGAATTGATGGCCGATCACGAGTCATTTCATATGTATCGAGAACCTTATATGTGGACCAATTATATTACACAACCACAGAGAAAGAGTCCTTAGAAGATGTTTTTTCTTAAGAATGATTTAGATCATATCATCTTGGAACTAAAATTACTGTGTTTTTGAATCATGATGCTTTGAGGTACTTAATAATGAAAAGTGATTCTAAACCAAGGTTAGTGATATGGATGATAATACTATAGGAGTTTAATTTATAAATCAAGGATAATAAGGGATCTGAGAACCAAGTGGCCGATCACTTATGTAGACTTCCAAACACTACTGAAATTGAAATTCTAGAAAGAGACCCACAAAATTATCAAATTCTAGGAGAGAAGTGTACTTGATTTAATGATAAGTTCCTCGGTATACTGAACTGGTCAATTCTCTTGTATCATCTAAGGTCTCCTCTTATTTCAATTCTCCCCAAATTCAAAAGAAATGATGAATCTAGGTATTGTATTTAGGATGATCCATTCCTTTGGAAGATTTTCAATTATCAAGTAAGATGAACATGTTTACTTGGAAGTGAAGTTAAATTTGTCTTTGAGTTTTTCCACACTTTACCTTGTGGAAGAAACATTGGACCATAAAGAATAGAAAAGAAGGTTATAGAATCTGGAATTTGTTGGACCCCAATTTTTAATGTTTCTCATGAATTTTAAAAAACATGTGAAAAATTTCAGTTTTCCAGAAATATTTCATAGAGACATGAGATTTCTCAAAAGCGACTGAATTTTAATGAAATTTTAAATATTTGGTGGATATATTTTATGAGACCTCTTCTAATTCCATTTTTATGTTTCTATATCTTTCTTCTAGTTGATTATGTTTCCAAATGGGTGGATGAAAAAGACACCATGACTGACAATGAATAAGTTGATTGTGATTTTTTCTAGGAAAACATATTTTATAGGATTGGAGTTCCCAGAGCAACAATCATTGATCAAGGGGCTCAATTATACAATTAGACAATGGAGACTTTGTTGAAGAAATGTGGGGTGCATCATAAAACATCAACTCCCTATCATCCATTGACTAATGGTTAAGCTAATTTTTCCAATAGAGAAATCAAAGGAATTTTGAAAAAGACTGTTAAACTAAATAGGTTGGATTGGAGCCAATGGTTGGAAGATTATTTATTGTAATAGAAGTCAATCTACAAAAACCCAATTGGAATGATTCCATATAAGTTGATTTATGGGTAAAGATGCCACCCACTTGTGGAATTGGTGCATAATGAAAATTGGGCTATAATGAAAAATAAATTTGGACCTTGAAAGTTCTAGGAAGGAAAGAAGATTGAAGTTTCAAGCGCTGTAAGAAATTATAATGAATAATTTAAAAATTACTGTTTTTACAATGAAATAACAAGAGTGTCCCATGACAAGATAATCCAAATGAAAAACTTTTATCCTTGATACACACTATTGTTATTCAATTCAAGACACAAGCTGATGCAATGTAAACATCGTTCTAGATGGGAAGGTCCATTTATTGTGACACATGTACATCCTTTTGGTGCTATGCTGATTATGAATAATGAATAGTAGGATCCATTCACTGTGTATGGGCATTGGTTAAAGAAATTACTAGGGACACTACAATCAGAGCTAGTGGAGGATATCAAACTCCTCCAACCTGTTTGTAAATAAAATCTATCAGGTCATACCTCTCCATTACACATTATTTCATACTGTGATTCATTTTAAAATATTCTTTAATATTAAATCAATTTGAATGCGTTGAGGAAACTTCATCATTTATTTGTTGTAGTGAGAAATGTTTTAGGTTAGGATTTTGATTTCTTGTTTGGATTACAATTCTATTAAAAAATGGGTTTTCCAGATATTTTTGTGTTTATTTTTAAAATGTAGTGTCATGTCAAATCTTTTGAGTTAAAATGATAATCATTACTATTCTTGAAACAAATGTTAATGATAAAACCAATCTATTCCATGAAGTCGAGCTTAAATGAATTGCTGAAATGACTTTGTATCAAGTTCAAATATTTATGAATTTCATGAAAAGTACACTAATTTTTAAATCCCAGGCCACATCTCACTGTCTTTATTTTTTAAATCACTTCTCATGAGGATTATTTACAATTTTTCTCATATTTTATACATTCCCCTCATTCTTGAGGGAACTAGACCACGCTTTATTTAACTAGAATTTGATTTATTCTTGTTAAAACATGGGGGTTTGAGGTACTTGTGTTTTAAATTATTTAGGAATTTATTTGTTTTTAACCCCCATTTTCAATATAATCATTAATATTATGACCTAACCTATACACTATTCATTTTATCCCTTCTAATCCATGAACAATCTATTAGGGTAGCCACATTATAAGATGATTTTTTTTTTTATCCAACCTTTTCTTGATGTAAAATTGCATGATCTAGTTGAACTTAAGTGTGGTGGAAGATGTATTATTATATAATACCAATTTTAATGAAGCATTGGGTGGAAAATAAATTGTTAAAGATCATATGTTTCTAATAAAGACTTAATTTGGTTAAATGTTGTTCCTTTTATAGAGAATTCATGATAAAATATGTAATGCATTTCTGGAGCTTCCAATGTAAAAAGAATGATGTGCCTATCTGGAGCTGTCATGAATAACAATGATTGGGGATTTGTTTTCTTGTAAAATGATAAAATGTCATAAAAATTCCTTGAGTTCTCCGGATGATCAATCTGATTTTCATCAAAGGTGAAGAGAAGGTGATCATACTTGAGTGAAAATTAGAATCAAGCAATCTTTCTTCAAAACGAGCTAAGCCCTTCTTTTTTTCCCTCAAAATTTTTACATCAAAATCCTAAAAACCGAAAGCCACAGAAGAACCCTGAATAGTCATCATAGGAAACAGTTGTCTTTGACTCACATCCGGTGGAGAAGTAGTAATTTATCATGCCTATTGTGACTCCTGTGTGAGTTTTTATGAGCAAAGCCTTGTTGAACATTTACTTTGTGAGATGAGAGAAAAGTTATGCGAGGTTGGTGTTTTGTGTGCATGAGATATGAAATGAAATGGAAATATAATAATAATATAAAATGAGGATCTTAAAATAAATTTTTTGATGAGGAAAGATATATTTTTGGTTCTTAGTTTGTATTTGGTGGATCTCATTGGTGTATTTTTTGAAAGTTATTTTATTTGATTTTGATGTTTACTTATCCTATAGTCCAAATGATAAGTGTGGGGGAATTGATAGAGAAAATATTTTAAATTAAATTTCAATTGAATTTTATTATTTTAAACCCACCAATGTGTTACATTAAGTTGAATTTCTGCATTTTTAAGATATTGGTGATATTTTGAGCTAAATATTAAAAATGGTCAATTTTGGATTTTTAACTATTTTAAATTATTTCTGTATTTTGGAGATAACATTTTATACACTAATACAAATTAAAATTTCATTTCATATTATATACATATAGGGCTTCATTTAATCCTTCTTCACCAAAATCACAATCCACCATATGGATGCTCAAAATAAGCGTTAATATTGGACCATAAAAATTGTTTATAGATCTACCGATTTTTATTGTGGTGTCCATAACGCATTAATAGTGAGCCCAATTTCTATGAAATTTGGTGGGTGGGAATGAAAGTCGTTTTGTAACATCATTGATGAATGAGAAAAAAAAAATCATTGGCCGTTTTAGTGGTCATTAAGGCATCATAATCTGGAGGTTTTCAATTTGGAGAATCTGACTGGGAAGAATAAATAGTCAGAGTAAAATGTGTATAAGTATCAGAATGTTTTTCCAAATCCACTGTGATTTTGAGGGGAATCACCCATGATAATTATAAAAAACATTAATTTAGAGTTAAATGTGTGAAGATGTCATTTAATGGGGATATATTCATAATAATGTGTGGGAATGATTCTAGAGATAAAAGGAGGGGAGCTCCTCCCTCTAAAAGCATATCATTCCATCCCATTCCTTCTGGGACACCAAGGAGAATAAATTTTAGGCTTTAATTATTTTATTTATTTTCGTTTCCATTTATATTTAATGCATTTTTCTTCCCCATTCATCTTAATTACTCATACCATGGTGAGGTATACATTTTGAGTGATTGGGGAAGGGTTGGATTTATATTTTGCAATGCCTGAATTCTTGGATATAATTGAATGAAAATTCCTTCATCTTCAATGTTGTTTTCAAATTCATCTAGTAGATTTTATTATCAAGTGCGATCATTATAAACATCTATTCCCGTTATTTATTTTTTCCTTGGATAAAGAATCATTATCTCCCTTCCTTGATTTCTTTTTTATATACGATTGAATAGATGTGGGATTATTGGTGAACTACACGACAATCGTCAGTACGTGTAAATTGAGTAGTTAATGTTCTTGATTTTTTGGGATAAACAAGACTCGATTGGGTATTCCCATGACAATTAAGGATATTCAATAAAACTCTTTTGCACATGGAAGGAGAGTTAACCAAACTATGATTTTGGAAAGCATTCTGTCACTATCATAATTTAACCAACTAAGAGTGGGGAAACGATTTGGAAAACTCACATTAATCAACTGAAAAGAAAAGGATTGAATTAAATTAAACAAGGATAATATTAAAGTTGGGAAACCAACCCCAACCTAATCACCCTTTTAATATCACAGTTCTTAATCCTTTGAAATAAGAATTTCTATTGCATCATTTTCTTATCAATTTATTCAAAAACACACCATTTAAACATATTTAAAAGTGACCAACTGGTTTTTGGGTACTCTGCTTTGGGAGAATTCAAAGGGTCAATCAACAGACTATACTAGGGAATATAATAAAAATTGTTTTTCAACTTCCTATGACAAGATTATGTCAGATAATAATGAATTAATTTATTTTAATAGAAATATAATAGATCTATTATGACTTTAAAGAAAATTTTAAATATATTTTAACATTAAAAATTATTTAGATGAAGATGAATTTTTCAACTAAAATAAAATATTTTTCACTATTAATAATTATATAAAACTTCACTTAAAAATAAAAAACATTCACCTGAAATAATTGTCTTTATTCTATTATTAAAATGATTTAAATTTTTAATATAAATATTATAATTCCCATAAATTACATTTAAAAATCGGTTCAATATTAAAAGACTATAAAATTACCATTAAAAAAATACAAATTTTTGTCAATAAAATTGGATTTATTCTTATATTATGAATATTATATTTATTGCATGAATAAAAAAATTTAAAAACTTTTGTAAACATAATATTGTTATTTATATTCACACCCTCCAAGAAAAATAGGGGTATATAACATTCATATTATATAATATTATAAATATTATATTATTGTTCAGTAGGACTCAGTAACATGTGTAATATTGGTTATCTAAGGGACTTGATGTGGTTGGAAACATAAGATTAACATGATGTTTTTCATAATACATTCTAAACTATTTCTTTTATGAAATACAATATATTAAATAATATAAAATAAATTTTAAATAATATATTTCATAAAATCTATGGAAATTACATCATACCCCACTTAAAATGAATTTCACCCTCAAAATATATCATGAATATCAAATGATTAAAATTTATAGTTTTCCATTATTTAATCCAACATAATAAAATAATTAAATAAAAATCATCTTAAAATGGAAAAGTGGAAAACATAAATGTCACAAGCTATTATGCATTACTGGGATTCCACCATTTGATAAAATTTGTGGGAATAAAGGAAATGTCTAAACCATTATATTGAGTTATTTAGATCCCTGATCTAAAACATTAGAATCACAAAATCTAATGTTAAGATCCTAAAAAATATGACTAATTTATGATAGAAGATATCATCTGTTCATCCAAATTTGCGGTACTAGAAAAATATTTTTATTCAAGATTCATTTCTTGTAGATAATGAATTTTCTTACGATTTAGGAAAATGGAAAAGAAATTATATTTAAATGATTAGTATAATATAAAAAATTATTCAATTTCCACTAAAATCTCGTATTTTTTTCAAAAACAATGAATGTATAAGAGGATTACTTAGCTCCTAAAATACTATAAGAAAATTTTATCGACCATATTACAGTAGAAGTGATAATCAAGCTATTCAATATTTGTTTATAAATTAAAAAACAAATAGTTAGGAACATGGTAGGATATTTAAGAAATCAGAAAACCATCATATGTTAAACATTTAATAACAAACAAATACTCATAGTTGAACTACATTATTCTATAAATTAAATTTTTAATGATTTATAGAACATTTCCAAACTAAATTTGGAACCTAAATATTAGAAATATTTCATATTATATTCTTACTAGATAGATACACTATTATTCTAAAGATAGAATAACATACATTTTCAAAATAATATTAATATTTACAAAAACAATGTCATACTAACATGGACATCATATACACCAGTGGTATTGTGTGAAACCCTAATCATCTAATAGTTATGTGTTCCAGCACCACCTATTCTTGAAATATGATGGTTTTCCAATGAGAATATGGGTTTCACTTTTTTTCTTTAATCATGAAAACTATTTCATCCCTACAAACCAAATTTTGATCATTGGGGTTAAAAATAACACCACCCAAAAAAACACCATGCGTCACTTTAATATCTCATCACATAAAACCTAAAATGGGTGACTAATAATATGAACATATGATTATCCTTATTCTTATAGACCTACGGAGGTATCCTTATCTCTTAAAATATCCTCACATTAAAACCCACTAATCTCTATAGTTTTCTAAAACAAAAATTAATAAGAACTATAACAGCCCAGAACCCACATTCCTTGATCCTGTTCTAAAATACATAACATTAAATACACATATTTGATGACAATAATTGTTAAAAAACTATTTCCATCAAAACTATACAATATAAATAGTAAATAATTTATCACTCACATTCTTGATGACCTTTTTTGGATTATTTTTAGAGAATTAGGAAAAAAATAATACATAATCATCTCATATCATGTCAGAACCATTATTCCTTAAAAGTTGGTTTCTCCCATTTAACCCAGTTTTATTATTTCACAAATAGGCCATCAATATCATCCTTTGGAAATCATTTTTACACATAAATCAGTCAGCATCATTCAATAATCTTGGGGAAGTGGGAACATAAGTTTGACCAGCTCAAATTCTATGTAAAGGATAACATAATCATTACAAATTAAATTTTTTCAAAAATCATAACAGTTCCCAATGTAACAATGACAAAACAATATAATGATAGAATCATAAAAGAAGGTAAACCCATCAATACATGGACTATCAGATATAAAATCATGTAAAATGAAAGTATTATAAAAAATAATAATCATGATCCATGTTACATCAATCTCAATAGTTATAAACATTATAAACTCATTGTTAGAATAATGAAACCCATTAAGGTATCATTGTACATAAGTATACTATTCACCCTTATAAATGGAATAACAATGTGGTTAAATTCATTACATTTCACTCGTACAAATTCAATATTCATATGATTGTCTTGAAAAATCAATGCATTAGAGGGATATCATGAACCCACCAATTATTTTTATATCATAGAATCACCCATATTTGGTTTAAAACATAACCACCTTTTAAATTTACAACTATTATTTCCATATCATAACACATAATTAACCCATGAAAATGAAATGGTTTCAATAAAAATATCATTTAATCATTATTAAACCATAAAATTGAAATAGAATATATAATAATCTCCTTAAATCATAATTATCCCAAAAAAATAAATGGATTCCAAGACAACATCTCTGAAACATTAATTACCCATGTAAAGGAAATGGGTTTTATAAAAATAACATTGAAACATGAACTAACCATAGTAATAAATGGGTTCCAAAAAAATATCTTTGAAACATTATTAACTCAGGGAAATGAAATGGGTTACAAAAAAATCTCTTTCAAACATTATTTAACAATTAAAATGAAATGGTTTCCAAAATAATCTCATTAAAACATGATTAAACGATGGAAAAAATAACTTTCCAAATATTCTCATTCAAACATATTTAACTAATGGAATGGGAATTGGTTCAATAAAAATATCTTGGAAATAATCATAATCCACAAAAATAATGAACAACGATGGAATTAATGACAAATATCCCCAATTTGATAAAAAATAAAAATAAGGGTTTTGAAAATTGGTGAATAGAAATGACCGTAAAATATCCTTAAAATCATTATTGAGGGAAATAATCATTAAACAGTACTTATCATCCCATAAATATTTGAAACATTTAAATCAATTACCCATAAATAGAAACTGATTCATATAATATCATGATAATATGTTGATTCCTAATATAACATGTCCAATGATTTTTTTCTATATGATTTAAGATAAGAAAATTTTATAAAATATCAAAGGTATCAAAGAATGAAAATTGTGACAAATGTATATTTCTGATTTCGTATCATCGCAAAAAGAAACCCTGTGACATAAATAACATTAAATGAAACATGTAAATTCAATTAAGTTAAAATGATTAATGATATAATAAAACAAAATTGGCATTAAATCCACCATATAAAATTAGTATGTGGGGATTGTAGCATTTATCTCATTAATATAAAAAGTGAGATGACAATTCCTTACTACATGAGTAAATTTTGAATTAGGATATATATGAAATAATAAAAGAAATGAAAAATTATAATACCATGAAATAAATTAAATTAATTATATACAGGTAATGTGAGTAGTATATACACAATATAAATGTAAACTAGGTGAGTAACAAAATGGTATGCCTCATTAAAATGAAATTTAGATGAAATATCTTACAATAATTGTAACATTTGATTTAGAAACAAAAAAATGTACATATAATAAAATTATTAATTTAAATACGATTAATATAAAATAATTTATTCAAAACTATGAAAATAATTACATAGATACACTAAAAAATTGAAATAAATATTGATTATGATGTATACCTCATAAAAGTAAAAGCAAGAAAAAAACTCACAACTTTTATCCTAATTATCGTGGTTATTTTCTATATGCATGAATGATAAAATTATATTACTTATCTATATGATTTTTATCTATTTCCATGTTTATTGTTAATTTTTTTTCACTTATAAACAAGATCTATACATTTACTTTATCAATAATGTTTAAGGCATATGTTTTAACCATATTCTTCGTGTGTCTCAAAACTTACTATGATCATTCGAGTAAGGTAAACAAGGTCCCTATACAAAAACCGAACCAATAATTATAAAGATATAATTTTAATATTAATACGTCAATTATAATTTTAAAACAATACATGAATGATGTCGATGAAAAATTAACCAATCTTACAACCACGGAGATGGTAGGGCATATATACACATTATTAACACTTCCATTTTTCAACAATCATTAGAGAAACAAGTTAAGTAATTTATATCATTCTATAATTATAATTATATTATAAATACCATATTATTTAGTCATGAGTTATTATAAATATAATTTCTCTAGTGTAAGAGGAATCACATCGCATTGAAGAGGTGGCACAAGAAGCCCACGAATGATGTTATCACTTATTCAGTGTCTGAAAGTGTGACCAAGAAAATGATATGTTATGTTTCTAGAATTGTAATTATGTAATGAATATCATATGTATTATATTTATGTCTCAAATATTCAGTTAAATCTATCCTAAATACATTCCATGAAATGTGTGAATGTATCACATCACATAGAGGAGGCGATAGTGCACGCAACCATAAATGATTTTATCATATTTACACAAAATGGAAGAAAAAAGGTATGCATTATATAACAATTAAAGTTGTACGAATGAAACATAAATAATAAATAAATATATATATATATTCTATCACAATTTACAACCATGATAGGTGGTAAAGGAAAAAAACCACATCGTTATGCAAGGTTGTAGTTTTTCGTACACCTAGAGAAATTTTGTAACCCATTAGATGGAAGTGTGTGCATATGTAAGAATAATACATAATATATAAATAGATATGTATATTCAGGTAACATATAATATTATATAGTAGATGAATATTAATAAATGAATGAAGTGGTTAAGGAATCAATGAAAAAATTAATGCTGATGAAATTTACATCTTAATGAGGTAGCTCCTTTTGGTTTTCACCAATGACTTATTAGTAGGATTCATGACCAATATTCAGACTATAGGGTGAGTGGAGTGAATTTGGGATATTATTTAGTAAGATTTTGGATGTGGAAATGTGGATTGAGAGGTGTGAGGATGGGGAAGAGTTAATACCTTTTTATAATGGGGGGGAGTGGCTTTCTTTGTAAATACCAAAAGGTATACACTATTTGGAGGTTAAACGTTCCTCAACATCAACTTAAATAAAATAATAATTAATTATTTTAAATTTATGGTCTATCCAAATCTTCCTCAAACAAAAATAAGTGCATTTTTAAAAATTTATTCCTTACTATTAATGTTTTGTTATATTTTCCTTTTTGGTTTTTTATTTAGGTAACTACTTTTATAACATATGTTACTTAGCCATTAAGAATTAATTATATAAATAATTAATATAAAAAACAACATAATTTTAAATTTGATATCTAATTCAAAAAACAAAAATTCTATGTGTGAAACAAATTATTTTTAAAACAAGTGCATGCAATGCGCAAAAACACTACCTTAAAACAGACCGTGCAGAAAATAATTTTACTATATGTAGGTAAATATTTTATTTATAAATGAATTTTTTTTATGAATATATAATATTTTACAATTATTAATATATAAATTTCCCTTTATAAAAGATAAGATTTTTTTTCTTAATGTGAAATCATTTAATAAAATATCATTTATTTTAAAACAAATTTAATGCCTATTTTTACTTTATTTATTTTATTTTAATTTATAAATATCATAATATAACTACAGATAAAATATATTAACTTATAATACATTTTATATGATATACTAGTATAAAAAAATTAAATTAAGACAATAAATAAATAAATGTTCTCTACTTTTAATGTTTTTAACATCATTCAGATTATTAGTTTATTAACTAAATGGTCAAAGATTATGAATTTTTTAAGTGTCCAATGTAATTATATAATCTAAAATAAGTTAAATTACCACTATAAAAACAACTCATTTAGATTTGAAAATAATTTTTTATACCGTAAACACGATATCTTATTTTATATTTTAAGGATTTTTAAATGTTAAATGTATGGAAGGTTCCTTTTTTGTATTTTCCTTAGAAAACATATAATATGGGTTACATACATGAACATGTTCCCAATATCTCAAAAAATAAAAACCATATAGGTATTTGGTAGACTTATTCTCATTAAAAGTCTTTTTAACAAGTTTATATTTCATTTCGGCCATTATGATTGGGGTTAGGACTATTATTAAAAAAATTCTTTAATTTCTATAATTAATTTAAATCATGTTCGAAATTTTGTTGGTTAAAAATTATTTTTATCTTATTGGACTATAAATTTTATACTGATTAAAACATTGTATGTCCATTTTTCAAATTTCTATTCACAATCAAAGAAAAATTATTTTTAAAACTAAGCCCTCATACGTGGTGAGAAAGTGAGTGTTTAAAGAGAAAATGCTCAAATGTTCATTAAGTATACATATATATATATAATACAAAAAAT
The DNA here is from genome assembly GCA_963277665.1 of Viscum album. Taxonomy (NCBI): domain Eukaryota; kingdom Viridiplantae; phylum Streptophyta; class Magnoliopsida; order Santalales; family Viscaceae; genus Viscum; species Viscum album. The sequence goes on from OY728138.1 coordinate 2,019,929,933, forward strand.
ATTCCTATTAATTCAATTGTATCAATAGATATAATATATATTTTTTGACATTAAATAAATTAAAATATAATATTCCATTAATAATCATTTATATGAAAAGAAAATTTTCTACTATAATGCTGTATCTTTACTATTCATAGTAAACTGAAACTGTTATGTAAATAAATTATCCACAAAAGTAAGTTTTCTTATTCCAATTTAGAAAATTAATTTTATTTTTTCATATAAAAATTATAAAATTTTCAAGATGTAGATTCAAAAATATGTGCGGTATTTAATTGCTGTAGAAATACATTTTAAAAATATACAACTTTGTATGTTTAAACATGGATTTATTCTTATTTTAGGACTATAAAACATTAGGATGAAATTAAAAACATTTTATAAATATGTTTAAAAAGAATATAGTTATTCATATTTACACCCTCCAATATTACTTCTCAGAGATAACATCCATATTAAATAATTATTTTAACTGTAAATAATTGGCCAATAAGTCTCATCCTTGCATGTAACTAGTTATCAAAAGGAATCAATGATTTGATCAATATATGATAAAAATGTAGTTTCATGTAAAAAAATTTAAAATATTTATTTAGTGTAATAAAATCTATTGAAGAATTTAAATTAAATTAAAGGAATATATTTCAAAGAATATTAAAATGTTACACTCTCCCCTAAATAAAATTGTTAATTTGGGATCCAAAATCCTCGAATTTGAAAAAGGGAACTTGTTTCGGAAAATATTGGACTATATCCCTCTTAACTCTTGTACCCAAGTAACCCATGGTTATCATTCCACATATCCAAAATATTAATTTTGAACTCATAAATACATATATAAATAATAATCCATATGTGTTTGTATCATTAAGACCACTTATATCAATCATGGAGATAACCATTCACTGAGCTCCACTGAGTCCCATCCATGATTTTCCATTCTCCCAAGAATTTATCTCACAACAAATGACATAATCATTTGAATATAAAAAATTATAAATAATTATTTCAATTAATTTCAATGGAATATTTTCTGATTAAATATCTATAAAACCATTCTACAATGAAAATAGACACAACAACATGCGATCCTCCTTATGGGATCTCCTCAATCCACTATATAAGAAATACACTTCATCCTAAATTGATTCCAACACGATATAATAGAATTTGAGAAACAACACTAGAATAAATCATATATAAATTATATATCCAATCAAAAGAAACCAAAATTAATGGGATAAGAGTGTATTGATCTTCAACCCACATAGAAAATTATCATGAACCACCCATATTCAATGGGGACCAATTGGTTATGAGAGGGGCAGGGTATAGCTGCATGGATATACTATTCATTATTATTCCATAAATAATATGAGGAGATCCCTAAATGATTGTCCTTCCCATATTTTGAAACAACCACCTTTGTGTTATTCCTGGTATGGACTCTGGCTCACAATGTAACACACCCCTTACTCGATATTCCCACAACATTACCATTATGTATCGATGTGATCCTTTTAGAGTAGAGTTACTATTTTGTGTCCTACCATAACCATCAAGCTATCATTATGTTATTAGGTATGAAAAATCTTATCATGGGATGGTGGAACTACCTTCCTCGGTTATGAAATAATGCCTAAAACACCCATAACATGACACCAAACATGAAGTACGTTTTCATTGTGTGATTCATAGGTTATGATGAGTATGTGGTAGGATCAATATTTGGAAAATTCCATTATACCATATCATTATAGTCACATCCCACCCCTATCCAAAATTCATGGGAATATGTGGAGGTATTATTGTCCTTATGTAATGTCCTTGGGACACTAAAGTATAGAAATAAACAGTGAAGGATTCATAAATAATTGGGGAACGATTTCCATTGTAAATTAAAACAACCATACCATGAAGATCACAAAAAAACCACCAAAATATGATTCATGTGAACATTGTAATGCAACTCAATGAAAATCATATCAAACCAAAGTAAAAATATTAGATTAAAAAGTCAAAACCAAACAAACAATACACAAAGTCAACAATAACATAAACTCCATATCTCCAAATAGAATCCATAATCCAAATCTATAATCCATTCCTATAATTTCCTAATTTATAAATAAATAACTGATATGCATTTCCTTTCTATGTGAAACAATAGATTATATCTAAAAATAATCTATAATTACAAAACAATGGGTGTGTATAAAAATAAATAGGATTTATCCAATGACTTCTCTGCTCAAGCCACTATGGTAGAACATGTTATCATATTTTTATATAATTATTTATATTAAACAATATAAAATAGTTTATTTTAAAGAATTTATTTTCTAAACTAATCAATTTTCCAAATAATGTAACCAAATAATTTTCTAAAAACATTTTCCAAAATTATTTTTTTTCTCACCCATTGATTTATCATTAACACACATATACACACATATATGTCAACCATTTACATCCCTATAATCATCAGTGGTGAGTCATCCTTTCATTATGAAGTCACTTGGTGATCTATTTTGATGCTGTAAACTTCACGGATTTATCCATCGCCATTTTATGGGGGAAACATCATGACCTTATCTAACCCAAATGAACATGAATACATGACAACCATGTATTCCAGAAATAACGTGAGTCCATTTAAATAAAACATTTATTTTATTCAAAACAATTCCTCATCATTTTTAAAATTATCAAAACAAATCTAAATATTTAAAAATATATTTTTAAAATCATGAACATAATTTATTTTCCATAAAACCAACCTATTTAATAATTTCACAAAAACATTTCTAATGCAATATTTCATCAAGAACCATACATAAATATAAAAATTAAATTTTGTAAATTAAATAAATTTAACAACATATATTCATGTTCAAATAGAGATTCTTTAATAGTGATACCACCTACCTCTTAAATGATGAGAACCCCAAAGAAAAATGAAAAACACCAAAAAATGTGTTGAAACTCAGAAAACCAACATTATATATTTTTCTCTAAATCAAAACAATCATAACTCAACATGTATGGAATTAATCAACCTAGGATTATCTCCAATGAACTGAATCCATCTTTCTAATATAGGGAATAAAATTAAACTATGGAAGATGATGAATAAGGTTCACTTACTAACATGATCGATCACTAAAGAACTTAGATTCATTGCAGAATCGTTATACGATCAAGAGTAATGGTCTCTAATAAAAATGGATGATATTTTATTTGGTCTATGTATAGTTCAAGTGAAAAACAGGGGTTAGTGGGGGAAAACCGAGTGACTCCCAAAAAATCTCGATATAGTTTTTAATAGTTCATTTTAATGGAAAACGATTAGGAAACATGTATGCTAACCATGCTCTAGTGAATAACTCCAAACACCCCTGAAATATATATCTCACAAAGTTATAGAAACTGTGTGCCAAAAATGATAAATCCCACTAAAAATATTTTATGTTTTCTATTGGGTGGATCTATGGTTTGTGTAAACCATGCACCTAACTGTGTACCTACCCCATAACTATTGTTTTAGATGCACTGTTTCTTATATGGTGTTACAGAATTTCTACTAAACATTCTAAAATAATGTACCTCCATAAAATACTCAAATACAAGAAAAAACTTTTATAAATATCCTGAAACAAAACCCAATAATTATATTTATAATAGATAAATAAATATTCATGTACATGAAACTAGGGTAGATTCAATGATTCCATACTAAGTATCAAAATTTCTATTATGGCCTCACACATCATCCAAAAAAATCTCCATGAAAGGTTCAAATTTATGAATTCTTGATATAATTTTCATTTCTTTTAACAACCAATACTCCATGATAAAAATTATAATTCCCTTTAAATACAATTACCATGAAATTCCTTGGTCATGAAATATATAAACTTAATTTATGTCAAAAATACTGAAGCAATGTGTTGGAATATGAATAGTTTACTTCAGAAAATATAGAGAGATAAGAAATTAAAGAAAAAAAATACTATATAGGAATATTAATATACAATTGGGGGGGTTATATTAACTATGATATATGATATCTAATTCAATAAGGGTAAAAAATATTATATATAATTAGGAAATTGAATTTTTTTGACTAAAAAATTCAGACAAATTAATAAATGGATTCCATTCACCCAATTATAGTTATATTTATTTTCTCAAGTTTATGTAAATACATTGATTGGTATTCATTAGTATAACAAACATGTTTTGTAATGTTTGTACCATTATTAAATGAGTGGTTACTATTGGTTTCCATCAATTAATAAAAAATCAATGTTGAACCCCTTCGAAAAATTCCATGCTGAATCCATTATCATTGAACAGATTATGAATAAATTCCATGATCGATAGATTTTTAAAATGGATTATATCATAAAAATCCTTATAAAAAATCATTTGAATGATATATATGTGAGTTATCCCAAATATTTGGTGAAAAAGAATTATTCTATTCATGTTTCCAAGTTATATTCGTCCATTTATGGATTAAAAGATGAATCACAATCCTAAAAGTTTAATTTATTTAGATCACATGTGTTTTTTCATTTATTTAAAGTGAAAGAACCTATCTATATACATGGTGTTAGATAGAGTTATATATTTCTCCAAGTAAAATATATTTACAACATATGAGAATTCATGGGATGTCTCATAATTTCATAAGAATATGTTAAAGGACAATTAATTTGAGAAAAACATTATGTAAAAACCCAAATATATGAAATAATAATTATGGAATAGATATATGGGATTTACATTTTAATGTGATACTGTATAAATTCAAATTGTATTAGAAAAAATGATATAACACTTCAGGTTATAATTCTATTATTATGTTACAAGTCATGAATTCTCAATATGATTATTTTTCAATACATAAGATATAATTATTACGATGATCGAAAATTACACACTCAAAATTATAGGTATCTATCACATATTAATGCTATATACCAGGTTTTTGTGTTTCTTATATATAAATAATAATGAGAAATTATCAAATACACGAAGGAAAATGATTCCGGGTTGAAGTAAGATCTATCTAATAATACCGAAAATCTAACAATGGGTGAGTACCTATAAATTAATGTGTTGGGAATTATCATTTTCATGGAAATAAAGAACATGTATTACTTTTGATAGATTACATATACTCTAATTGTGGGTATTATTAAATCTTTCTTGGATTCTTATTCATAAGATTTATTTTGATAACATTATAGACTAAGTATTTCTTTCTTCTAATATAGCTGATGAACTGGTTATTCAATGATTTATATATGAAGTTTTTATTTGATGCGATGGAAAAGTAGTATCATAATATAGAGAATAAAAATAATATTACAATTTTTTATATCATATTTTATGTTATTGGAATTGAAATAATGATATATAATCAATTATATCAAATCTTAGGGATTTTTCTCAGTGAAGGGAAGTTGAAAAATCTTGAATAGATATAGTAGAACATAGAAGGCACACTTGTTATAACCATACAACAATATGAACTTATTTCACAAGGGAGGTATAAGTTGTTATAATTTAGATGTAAGATTCGGTGATATTTAGATTCTTTAGTAGTTTAGTCTCAATAAACAATTGAATTTTTATACTTATTTACAAAAATAATAATAAATAACTTGTTCCATGATTATTTATCATCTATATAATAGTAATGTGATAATTTCCCTATAATTTTTTTCATGTAAATTTTATATCAGTTTCACTTTATAATGATAACCATAAAATAATAAGAATATTTTTGTAAACATATATCATATGGTCTAGATAATATTTAATTTAGGGGATAAAAATAATTTTTAACGATCGGGTGTTGAAGACTGATAATAACATAATCCTCCTTTTCATGAATTTCTCACTTGGTAATCTATTATAAGTGGAGATATGTTTAAAGAATAACCATTAGTATTTCTATATATTATATGTGTTATTAGATATTCCTATCCATAGACATGTGTCTAAATCAAATGACATGAGATTAATAATAATGTAGATCAAAAAACACATAGTTCGATATATTGATGAAAAATATTTTGAAAAATGCCTGCATATAGTTATAATAAGTTGGGAATTTCATATGTGATATAACATTAACATAACTAGTCTAGATATTATTTCTTCCTTCTGATTTAATCAAAGAAGATATCATTAACCTTTTGATTGAAAATTAATTGTTACATCTAATCCACAGACATTGTAGTTCATTGATTAATTTATTTCAAAGAGTCTAAAAAAGCTGAATAATCTATATAGGTTGATAATAAAAGTAATAAAATTTCATTAGGAGATGTCCTGAAAAAAAGATTTTAGTACACGTAAAATATTCTTTTTAGGTTTCTCACATTTTATATTACATTATTTATATATGGTTTTCTTAACTAAATAATATGCACATATTATAAATATTAATATGTTTCCACAAATTTGACTATGAAATGTGATTATAGGATCACACTGTAAATATTACTATAATTTGTATTAATTTCTATTGAATTAAATATGCACAAAAATATTCTTATCATATTGTGGAATAATTAGTTGTCACATTATATAGATTATATAAATTCAATCACAATATTTTCTTTTATGGAGTATATTAATATAATATAAAAATAATTATTTATCACAATATTAGTAAAAAATTGATTAATCTATTTTTTATTATTTTGATAGAAAAAAATAAATAAATATTTTATTAGTTGTTTATTTAATTGAATAATATGAATATTTTATAGGCAATTGAATAATAAATAAATATTTATTCTCAATTTCATTAAATTTGATATGTTTTTATTCAGTTAATAAATATTAGTTTTATATTTAATTAAATATATTTTATTACAAGTTTGAGAAAATATATTTTTTATTTAATTAAAGACTAATATTTAAAATTAATATTTGATTAATTGTATTTATATATTCATAATCATATTATTATAGAGAGATATAGTTATTATAAAATCATCATGCCTCTAGAGCTCTCATATGCAATAGAAATAAATCATCCCATTCCTCTCTGGAATAACTGAAAATAAAATATGAATCTTATGATGATCCATTTTGAGTGAGGCATTGTACATGATTTTTCTACTCTTCCACTAAGAATACAATAAGTGGTATTTAATGATTTATGGAGAATGTGCGGATATCAATAAAGGATTTAATGTTTGGATTCTTCTATATAATGATGATATAACTCGAGAGACATCTAAATTGGTCAAAAAGAAAATTTGTAATTTTTGGAAAACTATTATTAAAATTATTTATAAATTTATTAATATATATCCTCTTAAGATTATTTATGGGTTTCATTTCCATTTTATATTGAAATTAGTTTCTGAAAATGATGAGAAAACATTATTGGGAATCACACCAAATGTCATCATGAAACCCCATACCAATTAATAATTGTCCAATATTTCAAAAATTAAAATTCAAAAAAAAAAGAATTTTATATTTTTAACTAACACTTCCTCATTGTTTTATTGTTGGCAAAAATTAATAACACATTATTTTTTATGAATAGTCATTATATTATATATATTATTCTTTAGACACATTTTGTTTAACTGTCTTTGAGACTTAGTATTTTCCCCAAAAATATTTAACGAACTACTAAAGGGGTGGATTATATACTAAAAATATATTATCACTTATCCTCATAATAATAATTAATTTTGATTTAATAGTATAATCATCCATTCAATTTATTATATATTATAAAAAATGTATTCTATAAATGGTTGAATGAAATATCTAACCTGAAAAAATAATTTTTGATAAATTAAATTTGAACACGAGAAATTAAAAAGGAAATGAAATCAATAATAAATATTTTTAAATACTAAATGATGTAATGATTAATATCTCAAAAACACAAAAGGATAACAATTAAAAAACACATCTAAAATTTTGGAATTATTTTAGTTCAGCTAAAATGGATATATGATTTTTATATATTGTATTTTTCCATATTTCATACCAGAAATAATCACTAAAATAAATCCAATGAGAGGTATTAGAATCATTACATGGATACCCTATTACCTTATCCTTGGAATACCTCAGTCACATTGATTATATAAAAGAAGGATTGAGAACTTCTATTTTTACTGAATTTAACTCTATTTGAAGGGATTTACCTTATTATCCCCAAAACCACTCGATCTCCATGATTAGAAAAATGATCTTCTATTGTGTGAACATATTAATCTATGTTATCGTACAAATAATGACTCCAAAAAATGAAAATCTAGTGTTATTATTTTAAAATATCATATATGATAGATCTTAGTATTATTAGAAAATGATTAGAAGTTAGAGAAATATAAATTTAAAAGGTGTCAATATCGATTCCCTAATAATATAATTTTCATCAATTTTAAATTTCATATGATTCATAATTCAATAGACTTAGTTTATTAATAACTATATAATATACATAGTCATCAATATTTCATGTTCTTTGGGATTAGTTGATATACCAATTTGAAATTTTCAATATCATATTATCTATATAGATTAAATTTGTATTTTATAATGAATTTAACTTATATTATTTACTAAAACTAATATACATGTTTGGATAGATTTCATACATTTTTCATTTCATCAAATATTGAAACTACATAATACACGATTCATATAATAATCTAAAACAATAATCTCCCAATTTTTTTAAATATTTTTTAAAAAGTTGGATATTTTCTTTTTCAGAACCAAATATTAAAATGAGTAATTGACTCAAAATTAACACCTTTGGATATTATTAATCATTAATTATGATATTACGTCTAAAAAATATTTTAAGAAACTCCATAGAACATATGATTACATATTAGCATCCAAAACCTTAAATAATATATGAAATTACTCTGTTCAATATGTTTTATTTATGTAAATTTATTTGAAATTTAAAATATTAGTATTAAAAATAGAACAACATTTAATATCCCAAAATAGATCCCATATCACCAATATTTAGAAACTATTAACAAAAATAAAGGAAACATAATATTATTATTCTCAAGCTTCTTCCCCTTTATGATATTGAAAAATAATTCACTAGAAACATAAATATGGGAAATAATATGATTATAAACCATGAGTAAATATTTTATAAGGATGAAATAATTTAAATTGACATCTATTTAATTTTAAGGGTTGTGAGTGTAGTAATTTTATGAAGGTCTTATGTCCTATAATCTACTATAGAATATTTTTATTAGATTCATTAGAGATAATAAATCACAACATAAAATAAAAATTCTAAATGTTCCTTATATTTTTTGATAATATATCCTTGGTTAAAATGTATAAATTATATAATTTATAATAAATTACATATTTTCATTACTTGTGATAATCCCAGGATAGGTCAATAATACATCTGTTGGATAATATCCAATTACCAATGAATTATTTTATAATTATAATAGAAATAGGTCAATATTATATTTAAAATTAATTTTTATAAATTTCAATTTGAATCAATTAAGATATATTTCTATTATATAAGTATTAATTCATCCTAGGGTGATTTTGTGTGATATTTCAGAAATAATTAAATTTTCAGTGAATATTGAAAAATATTGGAAGGAACCAATGTTTTTCAGTGGAAATTCATTTCTTATAAATATGTCAAAAAATCACATGAAAACAATGCATAATTAACTACTATGTTCTAGGTGACCTTTAAACATAATTTTATCACTTCTGTGTTTTGGATTTCGAAACGTTGTCATACATGTTATAATTAGTAATTTGTTTAGAGTCTGATACGAAAAACATAATTTTGGTTAATAGTAACCTACCCTTATGAATATTAACATACCCTTTTGAATTGTGATATACCCTAATGAATATTAACATTACCTATGATAGAATAAAAATAATATTCAATTGAATGTTTGATGTTCTTATATTTTTGAATAAGTAAATAAATGTTTAAAAATAGGGTTTTTTAATAATAAATTATGAGACTAATTAAAAATTATATTAATCATATTTAGAAAATGATTTTTGAAAAATGGACTTCATTTTTGGATTCTATACTTTAAAAACATGACCTTTTGAATTTTAGAGATTTTTCTAAAAATCCTTGATAATTTAGTGAATAGAAAAATACATTAATTTATCATAAAAATAAACTATAGTGTAAATTCATGTATTCATGACATCAAAAGTGATGTAAGAACCCAAATCTAGATCTCACATGCATTCATTACTGTTCCTGGTCATGTAATACTTTATAAGACTTGTCTTGTGAAGAAATAATAAATTAATATTTATAATATTAAGAAAACCCTCCTCCCCTCCACTATAAATACCACCCATTCTTACCACTTCTCTTAACTCCTCTCAAGCCTTGTTCCATGCCAATATTTTTCCAAAATATCTCCCCAATCTCATCCCCATGTCCAAAGGCCCCTAGTCACTTCAGTATTACAAAACCTCTCCTCTTAAGAGTTTCTCAATGGATGAAGTCTCAAGACGTAAATTCCTCTTTCCAATTCCGTCATTTCATTTATGTTATTTTTTTTTCTGATTCATTCCTCAGCTAGCTTCCCCCAAATGGTATGATATCACCAAAAACATACATGTACTGTAATTCTATTATTCTAATGGGATTCTTCATTATCATTTCTCTTTTCGATATCTTTTTTTTTGAATGAAATGAAAGCACCGTTTGAGATGTCCGAATTTATCACATTCAAGAAAAAAGTTTATAAATTTAAATTAACATCATTAATTATGGCCATTAGTCCATTTTTGTTATATTTGAACTAGATTATTATATATGTGATTTATCCAATTTTTTGTTCTGTATTACTTTTGTACAAATGGTATTATGTTATAAATAAAAACATGTTATTTGTAATCAAACCCACCGATTAACTAAAACAGTTATCAAAAAGATTTTTAACATAATATTTCGAATTCACTTTATGAAACCAAATTAAAATTGTAAGATTTTAATATACTATATGTTAAATAATAACATACATGATAAATTCTAGAAAATCACTTTCATTATACGTGTTTATCGGAACATGAACCAATCATTAAAGCCAAGTAAGAAAATAGACTCGAATAATGAAATTGAACCTCATAACCAATCAAAATAGTTATAAAAGAACATAAAATAACTATAATAAACCAATTAAATATTTAATTGGTTCTGTAATATGTAATTAATAAACCATATTTTGTTTATTCAGGTCATTATTAACAAGTGGACAACACCAACAGATTTAAGGTAAGGGATCCCCTTCAATTTTCTCCTAATCAAGATTCTGCTATATGTTGTGACATGGATGCATACTCCCAAATTATGGGGAATGTTTTAACACCTCCCCCATACATCCCTCATTATTTATATGTGATGACAACAACATTTAATCTCTCATTAATCCCTCATAGGTACACCCGACACCACACCGATAAACCATAACTAATTCTTCCCGAACCTTTTTGTTCAACTGGGTTGCCTTATATTTATTTATATCCTAATGGATTTCTCTTAATTGTTTATGTACATATTATAAATTCTATGTATCTTTACAAAATAAATTTATGAATACCCTTTCATCAGTCTCTTTCAGGGTTATACACGTTTTTAAAAGATTCCATCCTTAGAACATTCCGATAAGCAAACCAATTTTAAGGGAACTTCACAAATTCTTACCCAATTTCAAGTTCATTGTACCCTATGTTTTAAGACTCAATTGTATTGATAAGATATGAATTTTTATTATAAAAACCTTCTTCATTCAATTCTTTTTTTATATTAAATATTGTCCTTGTTTTTATTTTAAAAGCACTATATTGTATTCCTTAAAACCGCAGAAAAATGATTAAATGCTAATATTTCTCAAATACATTTCTTATACCTTGTCACTTATGTTTGACACTACATACCATGTTATATGCCTATTTAACCTTATGAACATCTATGTTTTCTCTACCCCATTTCTTTCTTGGACACTTTCATGATAAGCCCGTAGGTTATGATTTATGTCATCATTGTGGTACCCAATTGTTTCTATCGGGACCCTTACGTTTATGTATGGTTGATTAAGTATGATCATGTATTTGGAATGAAAATTCATGAGAATTTAGAGATGGGTGTGCCTAGATATCACTCAAATGTATTGGGTAATGTTAAGTCTCATGAGATGCGATGTGAAACAGGATTGGCAGTAAGCCTTAACTCATAATAACGAAATGTTTTATGATCCTTCCACATTTATATGATTACATGCTTATATGATACGATTTTATATGTTCCATGCTTTAGATATCATTATGTCAAGTTTTCTAATCCATCTTCTGAAGACATATCCATATGTTCATTCCCTTACTAGGATTTTCAACTCATCCCTTTGTCCATGTGTTCCCCAGGGTACCCTATATAGATGTAAGGGCTCAAAGGAAGGTTAGGATCTCTTTATAAAGATTAAATAAATATGTTTTTTTAGCCCGATGTTTTTTGTTTTAGGAACCTAGTTTTCAAAGACTATATACATAACGATCCTTGTCCTGTAATCTCATGTATAATTATACATAAAATCATGTAATGTTTGATCTAAAAGGATTGGGTCACTATAATTGGTATCAGAGAATGATGTAGTTATTTTTGTAGATTTGGAATAGATCACTTTAATGAAAATATTATGGATGTGAATAAGTATAAGAAAAAATTCCTTGATTTTGGTGAGTATTGCGTAAGTGGTTTATCAATATAATGCATCCTTGTGTGGATTCGAGCAGGTAGAGGAGTCTAGGCCATAGATATACCTAGGAGTGAAAACTCCAAAAAGTAGTTCTAGGCTTAACCCAGGGTATCCTAGTACCTGACTACTAGCCTTGATTCAATCATGGTTACGACACTCACGGGGGGTATTCTTTGTTAGATTCTCTAGATTAGTACAATCCATTATTAAGGGAAAAAAATCCGATAAGAATATAAGTTAAGAAATAGATCGAGAATACCCTATACATAAATATAATGTATCAAAAGTTAGGATATACTTCTCCTCTACATGTTTATCCTTTTTGTTCAGTGTTTCCTTTTTTATGCGCAATATCTATGTATTTATGCCCTATAATTATTTTTTGTTTTTTGTTAGTTAATGACAAGAAATAAAATAACATGTTCCAAAAACCAATGTGAGAGGCAATTTAAAGATTACCATAATGATATGCCTCATATGACGGGATAAGGTGCTCAAAACATCATGATAGTACTTTCTCAACTGTCTCGAGTTATGAATAAACTCTTGAATCATGTAGAATTCCCACCTCTTCCAAGGAAAGAGAATATTGTCGTAGAATATTTCATTCGGAAAAGGCCTCCCATGTGTAGGTTTCTTCTGAATCCCTCTTCACAGAATAGTGGATTAACTCGATTGAAAAGATATTCTCCATCCTCCGATTCTTGGAAAAAGAGAAAGTTGTACTGGTGGTCTATCGTTTTGATGGGTAAACTGATTATTGGTGGGAAATGATCAAAATTACAATACCCTAAGAAGAAATTTAATCCATGGATTGGGAAGAATTAAAGAGGATGTTTTCAACAAATATTTTTCCCAAACCCTCCATCTCAAGATGGAAAGAGAGTTCCTAAGACTCATGTAGAAGGAAGATGAGTCAATCAGGGGAGATGAAGAAAAAACTACCAGGATTTCAAGGAACACCTCTGGATTTGACATGAATACCAAAAAAAAGGAGGATAGATTATTTAGCTAACTAATGATAAGTGTATGAAAAGATTTGGCAATTCAAGACATCGAAAGTTATGAGGATACTTTAAATTCGTCCCTAAATGATGAAATAGAGATTGTATATAATAAGTGGTCTCATAGTCCCAGTGACAATAAGGGAATAATGGAGAACAACATGGGTGGTTCATCAAACATGTCCCATGATGGAAAGAAGCCTGACTTTTCCCCTTGTAAATTTTTTCAGAGGAAGCATCCAGGTAACTACCTAAAGGGAAACATGAACTGCTTCAAATGTGGAACGTTTGGTTATATTTCTAATAACTAATGAAGGGATTAGAAAAATTTACCTAATTTTAAAGAAGACATGAATGTTTAGATTAATACTCAGCATATAGTGTAGTGTTACAACTACAAGGAGAATGAGCATTATGCAAGCCATTTTTCTAAGTGAATGGTTGTCAGAGGAAATCAGCAACAACCTGCAAGGAATGAAAGATGATCTTATTCTATAACTACTGATTAGGTGGATCCAGAAAACTGCATGGTGAATGTTATGATATTTATTCATTCATGAATAGAAAACATACAAATTGATTCTATTTCTATGAATTCTTTCATATCCTTCATGTTTAGTAAAACTATTCAAACACCACCTTATGATTTAGAGGAAAGTCGTTTATGAGAAAATAAAATGGGATAGTTATAGAATCCATGGTTTATAACTCATCCGTAGTTAATACTTGTGGATTAAACCTCCCAGAAAATCCCATAATACTTATTTCAGTGGAGTTTGACACTATCTTGGGCATTTATTGGATATTTTTCTACAAATCCAATATCAACTGGGAGGAAAGGGAGATCACTCTTCACATCCCAAAGAATCCTTTAATTCAATGTAATTGTAAGGAGTAAGATAATCCTATTTTAAAATCATCATCTCATGTGTAAATATTGTTGCCTTATGAAAATGAATATTTAGCACAAATGATTGAGACAAAAGAGAGAATCATGTTTGAAGACATGCTCATCAGGAGGGATTACACAGATGTATTCTCTGAGGAGTTTCATGGTCATCCTTTTATCTAAGAGGTTGAGTTCTCAATTTATATTATCCTTGTATATCTTCTTATCTCAAAGAAACCTTACAGAATGTCCACCGTAGAGTTGGAAGAGCTGGAGATTTAGTTACATGAGAATATGGAGAAAGGTTTTATACACCCGAGTGTTTCACTGTGGATTTCACTAGTCCTCTTCATAAAGAAGAAGGATAGATCGATGTGCCTATGCGTTGATTATCATGAACTCAATAAAATCATGATAGAGAACTATTATCCCCTGCCACAAATATATGGAATGTTTGTTCAGCTTCTTGGGGCCAGGTTTTTCTCTACGGTGGAACTCCGGTCGGGATATCCCCAATTAATGGTGAGGAAGGAAGATAATCCAAAGAATACCATTTGAATGAGGTATGGACACTGTGATTTCATAGTGATTCTCTTCAAACTCACTAATTATCTTGAAATTTTGAGGGATTTAATGAATATAGTCTTCATTTATTACCTCGAAAAATTTGTTGTTGTATGTATTGATGATATTCTGATATACTCCAAGAGAAAATAGAAACTTGAGGATCATTTGAATAATATGATAAGTCCTTGTGATGGGAGAAGCAGTATGAAATTTGTCGTAAATGTTAGTTATGGATGATGTAAGTATCATTATAGGGGCATGTTATCACCAGAAATGTGATATTTCTAGACCCTTCCATGACAAAGGCAATTGAAGAGTGTCCCAGATCAATATCTGTAATAGAGATCCGAAACTTTTTTGGTTATGGTTGGTATTATAAACGATTTCTGAAGAACATTTTAGGATTTTCAAATCCAATTACCTTGCTGATAATGAATGGAGAAATGTTTTTTTTGACTCATGAATGTGAAGACAGTTTCTCAGAGATGAAAAAAGGATTATCACTATGCCTGTACTCACACTCCCAACAAGTGGAAAACTTTTTTTCTGTCTATAGAGATTATTCTAATAAGTTATTAAGATATGTGATGATGCAAAATGATAATATCTAACCCTATTCCTCTAGGAAGATGAAAATCCATGATCAAAACTATCCCACACATGATATAGAGTTGGTGGATGTGATCACTGGGTTAAAAATCTGGTGGCATTATCTCTATGGGAAGAATTGGGAGATATATACTAACCACAATAGTCTCAAATATATATTCACACTAGAAGAGAATAGTATGCGCCAGAAAGGATGGATATATCTCATTAATTTATATATACTTCTCAATAAACTACCATCCTGCTAAGGGAAACAATGTGGCAGATGATCTAAGTATAAAGGATCATGCATCTTTATCAATGATTAGAATTGAAAAGGATCCGATCTTCTTAGAGTTTCCAATGATGGACATGGGAATCATTAACATAGGAACCTCATCAATCATTTTTAAAATTATTTTTCAGCCATCCCTCTTAGATAAAACATGTATGATCAATGAAAATATATGGAAATTCAAAAAATGGAGGAAGCTATCAGAAATGGAAATCCTCTAATTTTGAAACTTATGAAGAAGGAGTTGTAAGATTTGAGACATGGTTAGGTTTAACATCTGATCCATAGATAAATAAGGTGCCATTGAATGATGCATATAGACCACCCTTCTCTATCCACCCAAGGAGCACACAGAAGTATCGAGATCACCGAGAAGAAATTTTGTGGGAAAATATGAAAAGGAATATTTGATGAATATACATCAAAGTTTCTGGTATGTTAACAAGTGATGCATGAGAGCAAAATGTCTAATGGGATGATCCAACCACTAACCATACCATCATGGAAGTGGGATAACATTACCATGGATTTTTTCCCTGGACATCAAAGGACGTCTATAAAAAACAATTCTATATAGGTCATTGTGGATCATCTTACAAGGACACATGACTTTCTCCTAATTCCAGAGGAATTATCATTAGATCAACATGCATTGATTCACATCAATGATGTGGTAAGGCTACATGGAGTGGCACTGTCTATTGTATCTGATTGTGATATGAGATTCACCTTGATGTTCTGAAAAAATCTCCAACATTCTTTAAGCACTAAACTGAACATCAGTACTTCATATCATCCTCAAACTGATGGTTAATTTTAGTGAAATATTTAGACACTAGAAGACATGTTGAGAGCATGTTCTATGGAATTCAATGGAGAATGGGACTAACATCTTCCATTGGTGAAATTCTCCTACAACAACAGTTTTCAATCGAGCATCTGAAAGGAACCATATGAAGACCCTAATGGGAGGAGGTATAGAACACCGGTGTGTTGGGATGACATCTGTGAGTGTAATTTATTAGAACAAGAAATGGTCAATGAAACAGTGGAGAAGGTGAAAACCATTCATCCACATATCATGGCTTCCCATAGTCGATAAAAATGTTATGTAGACAATAATTGAATATATCTTGAGTTTAATGTTGGAGATATGTTATTTCAATGAAAATCATTATGGGGTAAGGTAATGAGGTTTAGAAATAATGGGTTGTTATATCCCAGGTATATCAGCCCCTTCAAGATCCTTTATGGTGTCAGTGTTGTGGCATATCGAATCGCACTTCAACCTACCATGCAAATAGTACATTATTTCTTTTGATGTACCCATCATAATGAAGTACATACCAAACCCTTCACATGTACTCTCTTCAAAGGTAGTACAGTGGGGGGATGGTCTTTCCTTTGAGAAGAAGCCGGTGAAGATCTTGGATCATAGAGACAATGTTCTATGCAACAATACTACTCATTTGGTCAAGTTACTATGGAAAAACCATAAGTATGAAGAGGAATCATGGGAACTGGAGGACACAATGAAGGAAAAGTACATGCACCGGTTTATGGCTTAGAATGTAAAATGAAATTTTGAGGGAGAAATTTCATAGGGGGGAGAATGTAAAGACCCTATGTTTTTCAATGGAAATTAAATTCGTATAAATATGTCATAAAATCACATTAAAACACAACATAATGAAATGATAAGTGCTGAGTGACCTTTAAACATATGTTTGTCACTTCTGTGTTTTGATTTTTTAAAATATGATATACATGGTTATAATAAGTAAGTTATTTGGAGTCTAATTAGAGAAACATAATTTTTTGTGAAATATAACCAACCCTTTTTAATCGTAACATGAATAGTGGTATACCCTAATGAATAATAGCCTTATATATGATAATATAAAAATAATATTCTAGTGAATGTATATTGTACCTATATTTTAGAATAAGTAACTGAATGTTTTAAAACATTTTTTAATAATAAATTATGAGTTTAATTAAATATTAAATTAATCATATTTAGAAAATTATTTTTGACAAATGGAATTAATTTTTGGATTCTACATATCGAAAAATGTTGAGGGTTAATTTTTGAGATATTTCTTAAATACATGATTTTTTAGTGAATAGTACATTACATTAATTTACCGTTTAAATACACTACAATGAAAATCCACAAGTCATGACATCACAAGGGATGTAAGCACCAAAATCTAAAACATAGAGAAATTTATTACTATTATTGGTTTTGTAATACTTACTATTTATAGTTCTATGAAGAAATAATTAATTAAGGATTATAATATTAAGAAAACAAACCTCCCCTCAACTATAAATACCACCCATTCTTACCTGTTCTCTTCAATCCTCTTAATCCTTGTCCCTTGCCACTATTCTGCGTAAATATATCCCCAAGATCCTTCACCACGTCCAAAGTCCCATAGTCTCTTCAAGATAACAAAAACTCTCCCCTTAAGAGGTACTCAAAGGAGCAAGTCTCAAAAGGTATTTCCTCTTACCAATTCCTTCATTTCATTTATGTTCCTTTCTTTTTTGTTTCTTTCATCACTTCCCTTCAATCAAATGGTATAATAACTCCAGTAAAATATATTTAATAGAATGATATTATGTTAAGGGGATACTTCATTATCTTCTCTTTTATCCAAATCTTTTATTAGAAAGAAATCAATCCACAGTCTGAGATGTGCTAATTTAGCACATTCAAGGACAACAATTTATCAATTTATATTATCATCATTAATTAAAGGAATGAATCCATTTTTGTTATGGTTTAACTAAATTATTATATATGTAATATATCAAATTTTTGGTTATGTAATCCTTTCTTACAAATGGAATTAATTTATAAATCAAAACACATTCTTTCAAATCAAACCCACTGATTAACCAAAACAGTTATCACTATGGATTTATATATAATATTTGAACAACACTCTTGGAAACCAAATTAAATTTTAAACATTTAATATCATGTATTTTCCCTGAAAACATACAAATTCAATTATTTACAATCACTTTTATCATATGTGTTTATCCAAACATGAAAATATCATTAAATCCAAGTAAGAAAACAGACCCAAACAATTAAATTGAACCTCAAAACCATTCAAAATGATTAAAAGTGAACATAAAATGATTATAATAAACCAATTAAATATATAATAGGTTCTGGAATTATTAATTAATATACCTAATTTGTTTACTCAGGTCTTTAATAACAAGTGGATAGCCCCACCAGATATAAGGTATGTGATCCTTTCCATATATCTCTTAATCAAAACTGTCCTCCATGATTTTCCTTTTCTACGTAATCCCAAATGATGAGGTAGGTATTAAAACCTACTCCATACAGCCATATTGTTGTATAAGTGATGAGAAATTATTTTTATTACTCATCAAACCCTCTTATGTACACCTGACACCATGCTGATAAACTGTAAAGAATTCTACACGAATGTTTTTGTTCTATCAGGTTGCCTTATATTTAATTATATCAAAATGAAGTTATCTTAATTTTTTATGTACTTATTATAAATTTTGTTTTGTTTTAAAAAAGTTATTTATAAATATCCATTCATCTCTCTCTTTCATAGATATATATCTTTTTAAACAATTTCCTCTTTATAACTTTCTGATAAGAAATACCTATTTTAAGGGAACTTCCCAAATTTTTACCTAATTTCAAGTGCACTATATCTAGTGTTTTAAAAAACCATTTTCATAATAAAATCGGTATTTTTATTATTAAAGAATTTGGGTTTCAATTTTGGTTTTATATAAAATATTATCATCTTTTCTATTTTAAATGATCTATAGTATTTTCCTTAAAACCACACTAAAAATGTTTTAATGATAATATTTCTCAAATACATTTCTTATATGTTGTCACTTATGTTGGAAATTACATAAAATTTAATGTTACTATTTTAAATTATGAACATCTATATATGTTCTAATTTCTTTATTTCATAGGAACATTCTGGATACGCCCATTGGTTATGCTTTATGCAATGATTGTTGTACCCAATTCGTTCCATGGGTCCCCATATGTATATGTATGGTTGATTATGTCTGATCATTAATGTGGAAAGAATATTCCTATTAATGTTGATATGGGTGTGCCTAAATAGTTCTCAAATTAATTGGGTAAGGATTAAGTCTCAAGAGATGTTATGTGAAATGGGATTGGCAGTTAGCCTTGACCCATACTAAAATGGGAAACAGGATTAGCGGTTTGTCTTGACCCGTACTAAAATGGGAAATAGGATTGGCAGTTATCCTTGACCCATACAAAGGAAATGTTTTATTATTCTACCACATTTATATGATTCAATGCATATATGATTACATTGTTATATGATACGATTTTATATGTCCCATGCTTTGGATATCATTATGTCATGCCTCTTAACTCAGGTGTTGAAGACGTATCCCTATGTTCTTTCCATTATTGGGATTTTTAGCTCATCCCATTGTTCATGTGTTCCCTAGGGTACCATATGTAGTTTTATGGGATCAAATGAAGTTCAGATCCCATTATGAAGATTAAATAACGAAATCGTTTTTAGCACCATGTTTTAGGTTTTATGAACCTATTCTTCCAACACACTAGACTTCACGATCCATGGATTATACTATGATGTATAATTATGATTAAAATCATTAATGTTTTTGTTAAATGGATTTGATCGCAATGAATATCTTTTTTAATTAAGTTTATATTTATGTTCTACCCCATTATATTTCATATTTAATTCAAAAGTATCATAATATCACGTTTATTATTCTTAAAATAGTTAATTCCATAGGAATCATCATTTTATATTGTTTTTATAGGATTAAATTTTCTTCATAATTTTTGAAAAATATTTTTAGTTTTTTGAGCACATATTTTAAAATTAATTTATTCCAATTATTCAAATTGAAACATAAAAAATAATGTTATATTTTTTAATTAGAATTTTAATATTTATAAATAATTTATATTTTATTTTTATTCAATATGAATATTAGATTTTTCAAAATTGATTCCACAAATGTAACGGGGTAATACCAATTAAATAACGTAAAATCTTTATGAGAAGGTCAAAATATAGAATTTTAATCTATATTGAATGGTATTTATTAAAATTTCTATGTTATATACTAAATTTAATATTCTAATTTCCAATTATTCATATGTTAATCACTTATAACATTTAATAGTTTTGTATAATTTCATGTTTTCCACTAACCATAGTTGTAAAAGGAAGCATCATCTCTTCTCTTATATAAAATAGATAAGACATTTAGATTTTGAAAATACACCCAATTACATTAAAAAACCTCCATATATCTAATAGTTTTTGGTATCACCAAAATTACACTTCAAGATGGAATAATGTGTAAAATAATTCACATTTTTCAAAGAATTTGTGTAACTAATAACCAATTGTTTTATTGTTTATTGATTAATCCACATCATTAAACTCATCTATAACCATTAATATGTTAAATTAATTATCTAAAATAAAATATAATGTTATTATGCTAATTTTAGGAACCTTTATAATCTTCTTTTCAATCTAATGGAAAATGAAAACTCCTCTAATTCATATACATGATCTACCATCTCCGTGTAGCGATGTAATTTATTTATCATCATAAATTTAATTGTATGGTTATAATCATATAAATATTTAATATATATGATATTTATGAAATATTATAATTTTAAAAAATGATATATCATATACCTTATTACCCATCCACATTTCAAAAAAAATATTAAATTTTATTTACATACGTGTGGACTACCATATCCCCAAAGTTATGTGATTCGATTCCCATTTTCAGGATTAATCAATGATTTTGAAGTTATATCTAATTTATAAAATAATATAACTTTGTGAATAATATTTATAGAAAATGAGACCTTGAACATAATGAAAATGGAAAATGCATCAATGTTATATTTAGGTTTTAAACTAAATGCCATCAAATTTTCTAATTTTAGGATAACCAATTCTATAAATGAATAAGAAAAAATAATAAATGAAATAAAATAGATGATGATAAGAGAATAATAATTAATAAATGAAATTATTGAATTCACATAATTTTATTTCATTGGATTGATAGAGTACAGATGTTTCATATTGGATTAAAAGTTTTAGGTTAATCTATAATTTCATTCATTCATAGGAGATCCGTTTATTCCCCAATCATGATTCATAAAAAAATTTCATGAATGATATTTTCAATGTTGAAATAATTATATTAATAAATTTAAATTATATTTAATAGTATTTTCATTTATTTTAAGGATTATTCATTCCAATTTTGGAATGACATAGTTATGAAATTTTGTCAACTTCTGATAAGAATATTTTATTAAATGTTTACTAAATGAATGTTTTTTCCATAAATTTAAACAAAAGAAACAGATATTTTTAACATGTTATTATTGAAATTGAAAATATTATTTTAATGGTGCCTTCATCTATGTCCTCATACCATTATGTATCTTATACATTAATGGGGAGATATACTAATGATAATATCCACTATATTTCTCATGACGAAATATGACTGAGTTGTTTAATATATTAACATAGGAATATTATATAATATAATTTCAATAAGAATTTCTATATTTAAATATTATTGACATATTATTTAATTATATAATATGATGAATGAAAATTATTTAATAAGGGAGTGTGGGGATTTTTATAGCATCTAATGTATCAATAGGTCTCTTGTGACAAAAAAGTTTGAATATTTGGCCTAAAACATACATATTTATGTATGATTTCTATTCATGAGTACTTAATGGATTTATTATAAGGATTGATTTGTTAATTTCTATAATATTTTTATAGTTATTTTTACCCATGTGATTATGTTTGTTTTTATAACATTCATATATATTCCCATTCCATGATATTAGTTATAGGACATTTTTTATTATTTTTATCTCTATCTTGTGATTCTAAATTTATTTATTCTATAATATAATATAGATTACACATTCCCTTAATATGAATATATGTTCATAATTTTTTATTTTTTAAATTTATTGGGATACCAGGAAGTTATCTATGAATAATTTCATAAATATACATTAATAAATAATAATGTTATCCCAAGAATTTTATATTACATATCATGTTTTCAAGTGTAATGTGATAATAATGTATATTTCTACTCTCCAAATACTGCTAAACTAATTGATACATAATGATGGTATCTCTTTCATTTTGTTTAAATGTAGTAAATTTACCATCGGATCTGGTTTATTAGAATCATGGTGATATAATTGGTATCAATAGGCGTTTATTAGAAAAAACAAGAAGAAGATTTATGAAAATAGATATTATAAAACATCTGATAGAATTTATTTATAAACCTATATATAAGATAATATAATGTATTTTTTATGTGATAGAATATGTGGTTTCTTTTCATCAACATAATTTCTTCATTAAAAGGACCACTTTTGGATATAATCAATAATAAGAGGGGGTGAATAATTTTTTGGAACTTTATCACCAATTATTTCATTTAACAATTTTAGATCATATGACTTTTAGGATCTATATTCTCATATTCTCTTCTATGTATCACATGAATGATGCTAAATGACATAAAACAAGAACATTATTTTTTTCATGTTTTATTACCCAATAGGAGTAGTGAGTACTAATTGTATTTGATAATGAATAATATACTAAATCTGCACTATAATGAAATATCATGTTTTACTACTATGGATATAATTAAATTGTTAGCCAGTGTGGGTCTCTATTGTTTATGATGGGTAAAGAAACAACACATCATCTAGGGACTAGTGATTATCTTTTACAACATTTAGATTACCGTGGGTTATTTATGTTTAATTCGAATACATGCATAACCATATTATTATGTACTTTATAACACTAACAATTCCCTCCACCATATAAGACTTATGTTGGATATTATACTAAATCCTTATTTTTACACTTAATTCGTTATTGCACTAATAGTTTCTCAATAGTTATAAATTATACCTTATTTTCATCATAGAAGAGAAATGCATGTTTTTCTATCTTATTATTCTTCTAACTATGAATATCTATATATATATATATATTACTCTTTTATTATTCTTTATTCTTTAGGGAAAAAATAATTCACTAAATGTTTTCCCTAAAATCACAATCCATTTTTGTGATTATTGAAAAAATTAATATCCATATCAACATCATTAAAATTATTCTTACCTGAATTATAATCAATTTATCACTTGGAAAAAAATTATAATTTTAGTATCAATGATATGAAAATAAATATGGATTTAAAATCTCATACATACTCAATACAATGTATCATTAGTGTTTATTATATGAGTTCTCCTTTTAAATTTTTTTACAATAAATATTTATTCTCATAAATGGTATGGTATATTAAAAATTATTTCATGCATGAATGATCTTAAAAAAGTACTTACATTTATCTTCATGAATTATCAACTTAGTAAGATCAAATTATCACCATGAACATTGAACATAGTGTACTGTAACATCCTGTTTTTCTTAAAATAACAATATACACCTCTTTTTATTTATTATTAATACCTTATCTGGGATGAAATTAGTTTCCACTGAAAAATATTGAAATATTTTCAATTCATTATGAATGTGTAAAAAATCCCTATTAACACTCTGTAATATTCAATTGAATAATTTCTGAGTTAGACACCGAGTTAGTGTGAGTTTCAGAGCCCCTCAAAGCCTCACCAAAGAAAATATTAAATATATTATTTTATGTGAGGACAATTTATTAAAAAAAGCGAGTAATATAAAAATAGCGTGTCATATGATATATCCGAGATCACTGATAGGTCTAGGACACATTTTTTACCCTTGGCGGGGAATTATAGTTGTATGTGTCAGACGTTTGGGTGCCTCACTAGTGAAAGTAAAATTTTTTATATTTAATTAGTTAGTTATCCATTTTTTGAAGATTAAATAATTAATACATCTCAAATAGTACATCATATGATATAAATGAGACCACTATTGGGTTCAGAATAGTGCGTTTAACCTAGGTAGGGTATAACTTGTATGAATATTGAGATTTTTGTTTAGAAAATATTTAATTTTAAGTTATTCATTTTCTATAGTAACTAATTATTATTATTTATTGATAAAAATTGAGACACTATTTTTGTTTTTCCAAAATAAATGGTTGAACAACCTTTTTTAATGCATGTAGGTTTTAATAAAACACTATTTCTTGTGAATTTTAATCTGTTTCAGTAGAAATGCCTTGAATGGGAGAAATAAATGACTCCATAATGAATAGTTCATTGAATTACGGATTAATTATATGTTATTAATTTCGTGAAATTAATAACACACATTTGGGTATTTGTATAAAACCAAATCACACGGTTATTCTTAATGAGGTCCATCTTTTAGAGTTTGGAAAGTATATGATCACCAATGTTGTAAAGTGAGGTCTGATGAATTGAATGATTCCCAGAAAAACTAGGGGTGCAAACCCTTCACCTAGATCACTAAAAATAGAGATTCCTCCACTTTATTTTTTATTTCTATTTTCTTAAAAACATCATGGGTACAAAGTTAAATATAATAATGAATGGAAAAATTTAAATAGATCACATAACATAATAATAATAAAATTTGTCAATGATAAATTAATATGTATTATTAAAAGGTAATGTTTTATATATAACAAAAATAAATAATATAGATATTTATATATGTATATGTATATATGTATGTATGTATTTATTCATGTATGTATGTTTACATTGATAATTGCTTTAAGGATAGTTTTATGAAAATAAAATTATAAAATTGTATTTGAAAGAGTTAAATAATTTAATTTGATAGAAAATATTTCACTTGATTTTTCAATGAATTATTACATTGATTTATAAGGGATAATTTAAAAATTTTATTGGGAATTAAATTTATCAACATATGTGAAAAATTTATATTTTGGAAATCATTATTATCAACACATTTTAATTTTCCAATGAAGATAATTAGAATAACATATTTATTAAAAATCATAAAATAATAATTTAATTTATCAATGCATATGAAAATTATTTATCAATTTATATGATTATTTAAAATTATAATGTGATAATTAAAATTTATAATTGTGTGAAATACATTTAATGATAATTTTATTATTTTCAAGAGAGTGAAATAATTATCTCATATGGTGTTTTATTCCATTGAAGAAAAAAATATTACGATTCTTAGAAAACCATTGACCTACTTTGAGAACCTATATTCCAATAGCTCGATACTTTGACATATCTCCCTAACATTAGAAAAACAATGAGAGGTTTTCAAACATTTAAGGTAGGAAGTTCCTTTACAATTTATTCTTCTTTTAAACAATTTTAACTAATATAATTATGTTCCTCCATGTTTAATGAAAATACTAGATTGTGAATTCATGTGGGCATGTTTGTAGCCCTAGAACAACTATTTTACACTTGATGTCATGGGTAATTGTAGCTAGTTTTTCACATTACTATGTGATTACATGTAACTTGTGTGCAACATTACTCATGATTAAGTGTTATTTGTGTGTATTTATATATCCTATCATACAATGTATACCATTTTTTGTGTTCATAGATCCATGATATGTTGAATATAAACATGCATTATCCTTTGGTGGAGATATAGACATGAGTGAGAAAGATATTCTAATGCTTGGGGTAGGAACATGACAATGCATAGGGGATTCCATGTAGTAGACCACTGAAACTTGTGTTATCTATTGGTGGAGTGATGAACACGACTGAAAATGGGGGTCCCACGCATGAGGAAGTTACACGAAGATTCATTGGGATGAGCTCAATGTATAGGGGTACTTATTAGTATTCAAAAAAGAGTATGTTATATGAAGGTGTTATTCGATGACTAAAGGATGCCAATTAGAAGTCTGTTGGCATCATTTAAACTCAAAAATTAAGAGAAGTTGATTAACTCTTGTTTATCTTGCACAAATAGAGCACATCTATTCTCTTATAACATTGATAATATGTCAGATGATGACATTGAGAAACCTGATTCATTATACATGGGTCCAATAATTGATTCATAGAAAACCTTTGTTATCCATCTAACATAGTGTCGAAACATGTATAGATGGGGGTTGTGGAATCTTGGTTAATATAGAACTAATCATGTTTGGAATATGTGTTTATGCATTGTTATTTTTTATGGAATACACTTGAATTTTGAGCACAAAAGGTTTTGGATGCATTGGTGGT
Source organism: Viscum album (assembly GCA_963277665.1). Taxonomy (NCBI): domain Eukaryota; kingdom Viridiplantae; phylum Streptophyta; class Magnoliopsida; order Santalales; family Viscaceae; genus Viscum; species Viscum album. The sequence goes on from OY728138.1 coordinate 2,019,957,381, forward strand.
GTCCTACTGATTCTTTTACACACGCCCTACTTGGGGAATTCAATGCATTTATAGATTTCTTCACTAGAGATATGATGATGCAAAAAGGGCCCTATGGTGATTCATTGAGTGGTGGAAATAGAGCGGGAGTAGACCAGAAAATGCACTAGAGTACTCTGAAGATGATTTTTTTATATACTTCCTTTTTTTACTTTTACTGGTTACTTCATTTTCATGCTACATTGGGGGCCGTTACATTACATATATACCATATTTACTTTCCACATTTTTTGAATTATTATTAAATGATTATATGATCAAATGACTTGGTATATAAGGTAATGTCTCCACAAGGTTCCACATGAGACCCTCACTACTAGTCGACAAACTCTTGTGTGTGGGGTAGTGTGCATGCAGATATGTACCATTATGGCTTGAACCTAGTGACTCTTATTGGGATGTTACAAATAGGTATCATAGTAAGGTTACTTAATAACATGTTTCTTATTTTTTCTAGGGTTGGGAAATGTTATCGATGTGATATAAAATTGGTACTAGGGCATGGGAACTATTTCTATTCCTGGCCAACACGGAATAACAGATCTCTGAGTAGCTATAAGGTGGGGAATTTGTCTTCTGTTGTTACTATGGATTCAACTTGGGTAATTCAGATGATGTTAAATGTAATTTATGATATTTTTTAGAGTTTCATGCATAATGACAACGTAAGTAAGTTCACATACAATATATATACCTATTTTGGTTATGCATAGTTTTTATTTAATTAAATTCCCTAATTTTTTTTTATTTTTCATGATAGTTTTTGTGTGTTATATATCTATGTTCTAATTTTGTGTAATATATATTTATTGGTATTAATTATTTGAACTGATCATGGTATTATTTAAGTATATATATGATTACTATGACTTACAATAGTATTACAATACTGGCCTTTAATCATGATGAAATATAACAGTGATAGAAAAATAACATAGAAATTCTATATTTATTAGTGCTAAATGAATGAACTGATAAAAGACACACTTTATTAGTGAATTTTATTTAGTGATGATAAAATGTATACTATATCAGTTCTTTATTTTAGCACTGAGAATGGTTATCCTTCATCTTCTCCTTTTTAGCCCTGATAGTGATGTTTTTAATCAGCGCTTTTGGAGCACTAAAAATATCATGATATATCAGCACAAATTTTTCACTGATAAATATCAAATTCATCAGTGCTTATTATTTTAACAATGTTAAAAGGGATATTTATAATCACTTTTCTAAATTCAAAATTAAAAATGTCGCCAATCTATTTTAAAAACCCCTAACCCACACTCATTCATCTTTATATACAAGCTCTTTTTGAACTCCTCTACTACTGGCGGAACTCCACTACAATCCCTCAGACAAATCATTAATAGAATCCATGTTATGATATTATCTACATTTTTTATATTGTTGTTTGATCATTCTGGGTCACATGATTTGCATTTTTCACTGTTATGAACCCTAAATCTCCTCTCCTCACTAATGTCGGCATGACTCATCTAGAAGACCAATCAAATTAGATCACAGAGATATAATTATTCATAATAATTTATATAGAGATTAATTACCATAATTAGTAATTTATATCGTGTATATAAAATATGTTATATTCCCACATATGTTCTCCATGTCCATGAATAACATAAATACGATTTTTTGGTTTCATAACGGACTTGATGAAAACCGCTTTAATTTACCTCATCCAATTTATTTACGGAGAGATATATATATATATAATTTTTATTATAGGTACTATCTTTAATATGATTTATCCTCTATAGACAACACACCTTTACATAAGGAATTAAATTTTATAATGTCAATTGGATTCTTAAATAATTTGTTTCCATGTATTATGTAATCCACCTCTTTATTATATTTGATCAAGGATGACCCCTTCATAAATTTACTTTCATGTGGTCTACAAAAATGTGGCACTAGTCTCCTAAAAATAGATTTATAAAAATATTTATATGTTATAGAAGAATACTTTATCTTCTTAGGTCTCCCACTATATATGATCTTAATCCTTATGCATTGATGCACAAAAATAATTTTGAAACACTTTATTTACACGGTTAAAATATATATAATCATATTTTTTGAAGTCCTCATCTAAAGAAACCTTACTTGGTTGGGTAGAACATAGTTCCCAAGATCCAAATAACATTTTAAATTTGATCACATGAATATTAATATAAATTTTATAACATTATGAGTGTTCTTTGTAACATTAATATTATAATGTCATTAGAATATCTGTCACATTGATACATTATATGAGTAACTAAGTATAATGTGATCTAAAAATGTTATGAAAATATTCATAAACATATATCCATTGATCTAGATTACATTTTTATGATTGGACAAAACTATGTCTGACTATTAGATGTTGGATGCTTAGAGGTACAAGACAATTATGCTCAAGAATTTAAAAAAATGTGATCCTCTCGAAGGGGGTTATGACGACTGACCATGAAATAAGAATTACCGTTTATTATATGTGTCACTAGATATTTCTAGATATATATGTTCATATTTAAATATATATCAGATTTTATAAATGATTTATATTATAATTAACAGAGATTTACATTTTCATGTAAATATTTGAAACATTTTTTCATAGCATGTTAATATATATTGTGTTTTTCATAAGTTATACGACATTAATTGACTAATTTAAGAAATAAATTTTTTTTCTTCAATCTTATGGAAGATGAATACTCTATGCTTTTTTTGAAATTGAACTGTCTAATTAAATCCATAACCACCTTATTTTATTGAAAATTTCATATCAGAAAGTAAAATAAAGATAAAATAATAATATAAGATAATAACAAAAGTATGAAACATTTATTACGAGATATAATTATAAGGGGATTTCATTGAATAGTAATTTTCATATGATATTGTTATCATTGTGACATTATCTTATTTCTATATTTGTGTCATAATGTATATCTAGATTTTAATCACAGACATTTGGAAATTTCTACTAATAGAATAGATAAATTTTCTTACAAGGTCACATAATAAATCTATCTCTAATCACAGAAAAATTTATTTTAAATTTAATATTAAGAATATATATTATTCATTATTTTTATAGAAAAACATAAACCAGAATTAAGAAAAAATAATATAGATACAATAAAATAGAACTATAATGCAAGAGTTTAAAAACAAATTCTTAGGATGTTTATAGAGCTTGATGACTTGGATACTTTTTTTGGTCTAGTAGACTCACATGAACTCCTCATTCATGGATTAATTTTTTTTGGCTTATGAGCAAGTTGGTTGGGCCTAAGATGTTCCTTTAAGTTGTCTATCACATTAATTCTAAACCACATTTTAGAATTTCTGTGTTATTTGAAATATAATACCAGGAAAGGTCCTTGAAGAGTATATTGTGTCATGCCCTATTTTTGGTTCTCCTTAGTTGCTTCCACTATTTGGGGGCTATCGAGGTTCATTAGAGGCAGTAAAGTGTCATGAGGATGTTGAGCATGCCTCCAGAGTGTGTGGAACACCAAAATGTGTTAGAGTTCATGTTGTTATGGGTATAATTTGGGGTCCTTATTTGGATGAATGGATGTTTTTTCCCACCAACGAAGCATATTGGGATGAAATGGGAATATTATAATTCTCTCTTTGTCGGATGTTTTATTCATGAGGAAGTGACGATGAATAAAACGGAATATATAATGAGTTTCCAGCAAGGGCAGTGGGTGGTGAAGGATTATATTGAACACTTTAAATACCTAGTTTCCTTTTTTCAAAAGATGGTGTCATAGGATTTATTTAAATATTTTCTTTTCATTGGGGTTCATAATCTGGAGATCATGGAGCAATTACACTTTTCTAAGGATCACTATTTTGCGAAGTTCATGGATGAAGCATTTTTGGATGAGTTGTTGTGAACGAAGCATAAACGCATTGGATCAGTTGTTTTCTTCTGTGTTGGGGTGCTCTGTCCTACAATTAGGATTGTTTTTTAAAAGTATTTAAAAATCTGTATTTATAAAATTGTATAAACTAATGTTTTAAATCTATATAATATAGTTTTTTCTGTATTTGTGATGTAAATTTTATTTTATTTAAAATATTTATTCTGCATTTTTTTATTGATATTTGATATGTTTCAGTGTGTTTTTGGTGTGTCTTGGTTGTTGTGATACAACATACAGCAATAATATACTATTTTAGATTTTTTTGAAAGAGCTTATTTAGGATACATTTAGTAGCGCTAAAAATTGATGATAAATGTACCAATTATCGTCATTATTTTAGTGATGATAAAAGTCTTATTCTTTTAACATCAATCAATTAGCCATCATTTTTATAGCACTAATAAAGGCTATTTATAACACATTTAAAGGATTGTTTTATAGTAGTGTGTGAAAGGATGGAAACAAGGGTTAGTTCTTGGAGGGGTATACCATGGGTTATGTGTAGAATCCTGGTAAAATCTTGTTTGATTCCATAGACTAGTAAGTTGAAACCTTACGTGATCCCATCAATGGATTAGGATTTCACCTAATGACTTTGGTTCTTTTCTGAAATGTTTTCCTTAACATTACATAATATATCACCTATACAATGTCTTGTGCAACTACATCGGAAGAATTCTGGAATGCTTCCGCTAGGAAGTATGTTTCTAGATTACCACATGATTTAAATGATATTTCATTTGAGTGTGCTCATGCACTCTCTCGGTGGTTTAGGCAGCATAGTTTCTTCAATCAAATGCATTTTTTTAGTTCTTTACATGTCATAGGAGTTAAGAAATATGTTTTTGTTTTCCATGATTTTCAATACCTTTATTAATTATCCTTCAAAAGCATTGAAGTCTCATAGGTTTCTTAATAATGGGTTGAAATATTTTTGGACATCACTAACCTAATAATGACTCTGATGGATTGACATGTTAAGATGAGATTAAAATCATGTTGGGAGTGAATCCATTTCGATAATCAATATCATATAGTTCCAATAAAGAATAATGATCTCAAAGTTCATCTACGCAACTTGGAGAGGAATAAATTCATAAGGCGAGATGCATCACTATGGGATTCCATTGTGGTTCTCCAAGAAGGCAGGTGATAGCCATTGGATATATTTTGATTACTAGAAGATAAACGAGGTGATGGTGAACAATTGATACCTATTTCCTAGATTGATGTTCCATTAAATTAGCTATGAGGAGCAGGTTTATCTCTATGATTAACCATTAATCAGGCTATCACTAGTTAGAAGTTAGAGTTAAGGACTTTACAAGGACAATTTTTTTGAATGCATATGGAAAATATGACTACATAGTGGTGCCTTTAAGGCTGATTAAGGTAGCAAAAGTTTTCATGGACTTCAAAAAAAATATTTCATTCATACATGGATAGTTTCATCATACTATTTGTTGATGATTTCATCATATACTCGCTGACACCAGATCATCATTTTATGAACCTAGAGATAGACTTCAGTATGATTTGAGTAGATATGTGGTATGCCAAGCTGTAAAAGTGTGACTTTTGGAATAATGAGGTGAATTTACAAGGACATGTGGTGCCTAATACTGGTATATTAGTAAACCAAGGGAAGTTAGAGGCAGTTATGTATTTGAAATATACACAAAAAATGTTTGTTATTTGAGGCTTTCAAAGGTTGGTATGATATAAAAAGATCTTTATCTAGGAATTCTGTCAACATTCAACAGCCATGAAAGCACTAAAAAATATGTTAGTGAACATATAGAGGTCAAACTATTGTGAATATTACATTATTTATCAAATGAAAAGGTCAATGATAGCTCTAGTACTGACACTACCATTGCATGGGATTGGTTATGTTGTGTATTACGATGCATCAGGTGTTGGTATAGGAGCAATACTGATTCAAGGAGTAAAGGTAGTGGCATACGGTCTCATCAGCTAGGATGCGAGGAGAAGAACAATCCTATGCATGGCTTGGAGCTACAATAAATTTTCCAAACACTAAAATTCTGGATACATTGTCTATTTGATGATATTTTTATTGTTTAAACAGAATAGAAGAACCATCATCATATCTTCAATCATATGGATGTTAATCTAAGGCAGAGGCATTGGGTCATCTTTATAAATGCATTAAACATTGAGATTAGATATTCCCTTAGAATGTTGAATGTCATTGAAGATTCCCCTAGCCGTAGGACCCAATATGATTAAGAACATGGTCAGAATTTCTCATTTGAGTAATGGAGTTTTATGTTCTTAGTGGATAACTATAGGGTTGATTTTAGTGAGGATCGAGGATCTATAATTTCTTCTACCTTTCTGATTTTGTGATCCCTTATAGAAAGGATGCATACTAGTTTAAATTCTTACTAAGTGGGTGTTAGGATGAAATAACATCTTGTGGAAGGTGACCTAGTACATAGGGGGACGATGGACAATATTGACATGATTTTAGTCCATCAATGTCTATTAATTCCTATTTCACCTAAATAAGAACTAGCGAGGGATTACCATACCTATAAGTGGATGGAATATATTGGGGTCTCAAAGGTTTACCATGACATTAGATGACAGTTTTGGTCACCAGGGATGTAGATAGACACTGCATGATTTTTCTCAAGACGCCTCACCTATCATGGGGTGAAAGATGAAAACTAGAATCCTGGAGAGTTTTTGGAGACACTCTTGATACCATTATTGATGTGCGGGCATATTAATATGGTCATTTTTACTAGATTACCCAAACCCCAAAGATTCATGACATAGTATAGTTAATTATCGATCCATCAATGAAGTCTTATAAACATTTACTATTCTTAGGGACTCACTTTGTGGAGGGGTTGGGAAAAAAATTCTGAAGAGATTGTGCAATTATATGGAGTTTACATGACCATTTTTCATGACAGAGAAACATAATTCACATCTTTCTTTTGTAAGGGACTATAGAAAGACCGAAATAATCAGCTAAGTTTGAGCATGGTGTAAAAACCTCAGATCGATGGATAGTATGAGAGGACTCTCTGCATACCGAAGGATATGCTATGAGCTTGCCAACTAGACCATAGAGAAGCATGTGATGATCACATTGCCAGAATAATTTTTCATATAACAAATGTTATTAGGATTATATTTAGATGGAACCTTACAAGGATCTTTATGGGGGGCTTCATCTCTCAAAAATCTATTGGCATGAGGTGGGAGAGGTAGAAGTTTTTGGATTTATCATGTTTTTGTAGACATATGAGATTGTTATGTTGTTATGGAGGAGATTGATCACTGCTCAGAGAAGATAGTGTTCTTATTCCAATTGTAGGGGGAGACCATTGGAATTTTTTGAAGGATATTGAGTTTTTGTGAGAGTGAATCCATAGTTAAGGACTAGACATATAAGGAATAAGGTAAAGATAACTCAATTTTTTTTCGTACACTTTGATTTCAGCGAATAGAAAGGGGAAATGGAGTATCGTCTAGACCATCCTTCATAGAATCGTGGTATGCATATATTTTCCTTGTGTACCATCTTTAGATGTATATAATAGTTCCATTACATATTATTTATTGTGAGTACATTGATTTACGGACTAAAATTTCTTACAACGGTCATTCGATAGAGATCATGGACCATAGCTATAAGGAAATTGCAACACCCCGAGATTTTATGAAAAATAATCTTTTAATTTCATTGATGTCTTGGGTTGTACTCCATACAAAAATTATCTTGTGCTATACACAACACCTTATTATCTTTTATTATACTCTAACACTATTCTTGGCTTGTGTTTCATGCCAGAGCAACCTTCCTCAATAGCATGTGTTGTACGCAATACCGAGTTTCACTAAGGAATGATATATTGTTATAATATTAATATGCACAAGACGTTATAAAAAGTAGTAAGCTCATTTTGAATTTAATAAAATTATAATTCATGTTACACATTTTATAGAATATGGTATGAGAACAAAATAAAATATTCGGGTAAATTAAGTATTTTTTAAAAAATGCAGTTTTGCCGCCTTTTGATGGTGCACCCAATTTAAATCAACTTTTTGACTTTTTTATAAGTTCAATTTGAAAAAATAAAATTCTAATTTTGAATCAAGATATAAAAATTTACTTTGGATAAATTTTTTATATTTTTCTGATATGTTTCTTATTTTGATGAATAGGAAAAGTATTCTAAATATTAATTAAAAAAAACTTTTTTCATCGAGATAATTTATATGGTTAAATTATAATATTGAATGGTTTTAAAGTATAAATAGAATATATTTTTACCTTTTAATATAATGTATATCATTATCATTGATTTTAAATTGAATTCATATGTAAAATCATTTCAATCTTTTGCAATATTTTAACTTTTAAAAGTCGTTTCTTAACAATGAGATTAATTTTAAATATATTTTTGAAAATTATATGATTTTAATTTGGAAAAATTGATTAAATATTTGGAATCATTAGGTCTAAATTATGTTAATAGGCTACTTTTTAATTTTGGCCGCAATGAATAGTAACTATGGTATATTTTATTTACCATACTTAAAGGTAAATCGAGTAGTTAGGGGTAAATATTATATTTTAAAATTACCCTAACACATGTCTTAATATAATTTGATGATTATATTTCTTCCTAAGGAAAATTTGGGTCGAAATGGAATCCATTGGAACCCACTTGGATGTGATTAAGACCTTTAATTTATTTTATTTTAAAGAAAGTGAAATATGTCTAACTGAAACTTTAATAATTAAAGTATTTTTAATAAGGATATATAATATAAATTCAATTATAAATACTAATTTGAAAGATAAAATGGTTTTCTCTGTTATGGTAATTTTTTTTAATTTTTAAGAAATATTTAACTACCTTAATAGCTTATACATTAATGATGCAGAAATTATTTATTTTTTGAAAAATCAGTAATATAGTTTTTATTCAAATACCAATACCCATTAAAAGGACCACAAACCTGACCAAAAAAAATTGGTCATATATATATAAACCAGAACCATCCAATGGTCGATGTTTTGACCATTTGGAGCTTTATAAAAGTGACTATGACACTTATATTATTTTATTTTAAATGATGTCAAAGTTTTGACCTTCATAATTTAATAAATATCACAATTTACATGATGTTATTTTAAGATGATAAAATATAGTAAAATTATTATTTTAAAATATATTAGATTTATCATCATCATAGTATTTTATTTTTAATTTTTATGCAACTAATAAGTATATTAAATGATTATACAAAAATGACGTTGTAATTGTTTTATTAAGAGAAATATCAAATAAATGGTTTTATAAATATTAAAATAAACATTATATAAACTAATTAAAGTTCTCTCGAAAATTTCAAAATTAATATGACAGGTTAGGAATATATTAAAATATTTGGTTCAAATATATCCTCTGTGTGGATTTTACTTAAATTCAAATAAATGAATAGTGACAAAATTAACAATATTGTTCTTTTATAAAAATAACATATTATTAAATTGTTTCAAAATCATAAATATATTTAAAAATTATAAATTGAATTTTATATGGTCTAAAATGTCATAAATTACCCAATTATGGATAATTCACAACACATAAGTAATTTTTTATAACAATTTAAAATCTAGAATATTATTACCACAAATAATATTAAATAGATTAAATAATGATAAATCATGTTGATAAGGTTTAAAATAAATTTCCCACAAGTATAAATGTTATTGGCTGATTAGATTACAACACTACATCATCTATGCTTTATATTTGATTCATTTTGGAAGTTTTTATGTGGGTTTTGAATTTTTATTAAATTAATATTTTTGAGGATTCCAAAGGTGCCCCTCTCCTCCCTTATAAAAGGGCACCTCCTCCCTCTCCTCTTCGCACAAATTTGAGAATTCAAGCTTGGCCAAAGCCTACCCATTTTACTTTTGAACTTCCATAGAAACCTACTAGAGGTCCTGGTCTTCTTCAAATGCCACCTTTAGTGCCCTAATAGGAGGTTAAGAGGAGGCGCGTCAGAGAAGAGGTAATCTCTTCTACCGATTCTTTCAAGTTTCTTTATTCTTCTACTTCCTATTATTTAGTTGTTTCATTATAAAGTAATAAATCAATATATCTAATATACTGATATATTTATATAAATATGAAAAATCCCCATTTCACCATCTATCCATCATACGGAAAATGAAATCATCACGCGGGTGTACGTACGAAATACCGTCTCCACGCTGTGGTGTAATATATGTTTCCACCACCAACTTACTTGGATGGGTATAATGGTGTATAGAAAAATGATATACAGTTATTATAATATCATACTGATTATAAGATACTATATCATCCACTCCAATTCAATTCAATAATTATGGGAACAATATAATCGCCCATGCGTACGTACAGATTACCGTCTCCACGATGCGATGGGATTCACTCTCTATGTTAACCATTCAAGAATGATTATAAAGTATATATAATGAATAATAATGATATATATGACATAATATTGCTACTGGATTCATGTATATATATATATATATTTCATCTACTTACTTCCATTCAAGTCAATAAGGAAAGGAAAATAGCGTTCATGAGTACATACGACCTACCGTGTCCCTGAACAGTGTGTTTCGTTTGCCTGAATGGCCTGAAGGCCTTCATTTTTATTGATTTTTTGATAACCCCCCTTTCAAGGGATGAGGGGGAACCCTTACAAGGCTCGTAGGCTCAGAGATTACATGGCCCGTAGGCTTAGGAGATTACATGACCTGAATGTCTTAGGGAATTCAACCAGACTATCTACAAGGAACTACCCCTCCCCAACATCTGCATCTTGATAGTATCTCTCCACCATTGCATGACCATTTCTCTAGGCTCCCCATGGAAGCACAGGCTGGTACCGATGGCATAACCATACCCTCTCATTCTGAAAATCCATTTGGCTCTGCTCTAGTGAGTGCACCTGCTCTAAATCCACTTCTGGGACTGCTCGTTTTTTGTAGTGTGTCTGGGGTCGGCATTCATGTGACCCAAAGGGCTTGGGGTGGACCTAAGGCCTTAAGGTGACCCGATGGACTTGATAATCTACTATTCAGAAGGCCTTTGGTGGACCGAAAGCCTTGTAGGACCCGAGGATCAAACCGGTGGCCCGAAGGCCCATATGGATGAATAGTTCTAGCTGCTACAATACCAAACAATACCTGCTACAGTACTTCTACAGTAACCCGGAAATATGCCTCCACTCGGATTTGATCTTGGGTCTCTTGGATGCACCTAGCGAGTCCTCACCAACTCGGCTGGGGCTCCTGTACTGGTGTGTTTAATTTCATTTATCTATTTATTATATATATATTCTAAATATATATGACATATAAATCATGTTTTTCATTCTTGAACTAAGTAAATCATGATATAAGTAGAAATAATATCACGAACAACAAGTCCAAAGATGTATGATAAATGAAACGATTTTTATCCAAAATGCTGCTTTAACATGGAATTGACAAAAGAATGGGTAATATAAAGTAATAAGTGAATCATATATGATATCATAAATATTATTATGGTTCTGTTACAAGTAAATAATATCTTTAAACACACTATATAGGAGTTTTTGACACGTACGAAAGAAATTGGACCTAAGTTAAGGGATGATTCTGCAAATCTCATTTTTATCCAAGATTGCTTATACGTAAGTATTTACTAGGGTTATATTTATCATCCATGTCTATGTTTTCTAAAAATGTTTTCATAAAATGTTTCCTATTCTTAATTGTTTGTTTAAAGTAATTTTTTACCCTTTGTTGAATTTTTACCACATTTTATGGAAGGATTATTTCATTTGGTTATCAACAAGGTACATTTTGACTTTTCTGGAAAAAGTACGAGAAGAATGATTTTATTAACTTATACAGAATGAATGGATTTTTATAGTTTCATAACACCATTTCTTAATGAAGCTTAATCTTCAATATTCCATGATTATTTTCAATAAAATCATTTTATTTTAAAATCGTGTGGCATTTTGTGAAAAGAAAATGATTTTGAAGAAGAAATGAAATATTCTTCAAGAATTCGTCTCAAGAGTTTTTTCAAAATTATTTTCCATCTAAGATGACATTATATAGCATGTTTATGTTTTATATATAATGTCCCTATTATTTACATGATTTTATTTTTATTATTATGAAATGATATCCATTTGTTATATATGAATTATGTCATGATGGGATGATGTTTATGGAACCCATTTTATTCATTGGGTTATGATGAATGATTTATGTTTATTTTGTGGCACATGAAAGAATGATTAAATTATGAGATGGGTTGGACCTATATCTGCCTCCAATGCATTCAGTAAATATTTATATTTCATGAGTCAGACATGGGTGGAACGACAAGTGAATTCGGTTCAGTAATACAGGGTTGGAACGACAAGTACACCCGGTTCAGTAATGGACTTTTCCACTATAATTGTCTTGGTAACAATTCCATGGATACTATGGAAATCATATCATGTGCTTAATGGTTTCCACAATTACATGTTTTATTCTCATGCTATTTTATCATGATTAATGTTCATTTGTGATCTATGCCTTATGTACTGCCAAGATGTATGTCCTTACTCAAGATTTTGATGTTTTATGTTCACGTTTTTACGTTCAAATTTTTATGGACTATTTTATATTCCACATGCATACCCTTACTGAGCATTTTATCTCACCCAATTTATGTTTTCCTTTCCCTAGGATATAAAGAAAGGTTTTAGGTAAGAAAACAAAAGGGGAAGATCTTTATGGGAGATGTTGAAATTCATTCACCATGATTAGAAGATTATTTTCCGAGTATCCAAATACACTGAACATTTAAGGTCCTTGGGTTTCTATTTTTGTTAGGTATTAAGTATTCTAAAAAAGTAATGTAATGACCATGTACATCATGTTTGGGTCCCTACAGTTGGTATCACTGGAAAGGTTTAGTTAACCTTTGGAAACTAGGATGCAAAAACATTAGAGAGATCCCTATTTAGATTTCTATGGTATGCCAAGGGATGACCCTAAGGATAAGTATATGTATTGGTTATAGTCCAAGAATTATGTTAGCGATCTTAGAATTAAACCTATGATTATAGATTTTTATGGTACCCCACATTTATTATGTTATTTTCCTATTATGATATTTTCCTCTCACACTATTAACTTTGGGTTTTAGACAATGGCTGGAACCCAGAGGAACCGTGTTGATCAATGTAATGGAAAATGGAATAATTATACTCCTGAAAAAATCAACGTTATAGGAGATGGAGTGAAAAATCTTAATGCTATACTTACACAAGCTATGAATCGTTCTGGACATCCAAATGAGTAGATAAGGGAACATTATTCTATTGATTCCTTCAAGAGGCAATGTCCACCGTCATTATGTGGGTCTTCTGATCCACTTGTTGCTGAACAATGGATCAGTACCATTGAAAAGTTATTTTTTATAATTCGCTGTTCAGAACATGAAAAAGTTATTTTGGATGTTTATAGGTTAGAAGGTGAACCAGAACAGTGGTGGAATGTAATTAAGAATTCAAGGCCCCAAGAAGAAAATGAATCCCTAAAATGGGACGAGTTCAAGAACATGTTTTTGAAAAAGTAATTCCCTCATATTCTTCAAAAAAATATAGAAAAAGAGTTCCTTGATCTTAAGCAAAAAGATGATGAATCTGTTGGTATATACGAGGCTAATTTTACAAGGATTTCAAGGTATGCATCTGGCTTTGTCATCCAACCTGAAAGTAAAGTTGATCGATTCTTCAGTGGCTTAAAACAAAATCTTCGAAGGGCATTAGCTATAAGAAAATTCAGGATCTATGAAGAAATTATGCGCTATGATTTCAAGGTAGAACTAGAAGTTGGTGTTAAATATCCATCTCATGGTTTTGACAATAAATGAAAGATTGAGTTCAAGGAAAAATCTAAATACTATGGTGAAAAGAAGACAAATGTTTTGTTATGCTCAATGTCTAGAAAGAAGAATAGTGGAGATTGTCTTAAAGGGACTAGAAAATGTTTTATGTGTGGAAAAGACGTTCATCGAGCAGTTGAGAGCTGAAGTAATGGGAATAAGGTATCTAATTATGTGAATAGAGAAAAGACTACAAAGAAAGCACCACCAACACTTTAATGCTTCAAGTTCAAGGAAATGGGGCATTATGCTAACCAATGCCCTAATCCACGGGTTAATATTGATTGAAATCAACAACCTCTTAAGGAAATTGAAAAAAGGGAAGTAACATGCGATCACTATTGGTGATGTTGAATATGACAACGATGTGGTGGAATGATTAAGTGTTCATGTTACGGGATTCCAAAATAATGTTGTATATAGTATCATTGAATATTGAAGTATTTATGTATTGGTGTATTGTGGTTTTCAATAATTTTATGGTACCGATAACCAGGAAAAGTGATTGAAATATTTTTTGAAAGTAGATAAAATGCGCATAATAAAGGGATAAGGAGAAAATAATATGTATGATAGTATTCATGAGCTCATGACTGATATAAGGTCAGTGTCATATCATGGTTTGAGTATATCAAAATGTTGGGATTTTGGTATGTGGAAAGAGAGAACTTTTGATAGCTTTCATGTTTTCACTATGGTTCTATGGTAATTCATGTTTCAATAGAGTAGATGATTAAGGTATTAACAAGTTGGGAATGTGACTAACAAGATATATCTTACGATATATGGGGGATAAATGATGTTATTCAAATTCTTATTATATGACCTTTCTGGTAATTTTTTTTTTACTATGAGATTGGGACAAAGTTTTTTTGATAAGCCTAAATGTTTTAACTGATTAAGTTAGACATCATATAGTATTATTTAAAGATAAAACTTGTTTTTCGATATTATTTCTGGAATGTTATAATAATATAGTTTTATAAAAAGGACAACCTATAGGACGGGTGACAACCCGTCATGTATTACAAGGCTGTGGGAATCGAACCCACAACCAAAGTGCGACATGCCTTTATCACCTACAATTATCCTACAAGAAGTCCCTGGTTAGTGTAAACTAGTTTTATTTTAGTAATCGGTATGATAGATGAAGTATGAGTCCATTTTAGGAACCATATATGATTAATCTCACCATAGATATACTTATGTATATAACTTTTGCTAACCTTATGTTTGAGACAGATGGATTGACTAATCACCCTATTGCATGATCTTCTAATACTTCATGGAAGATAAATTCAACTCCATTTCTTTTATAGATGAAGTGAAAATTATTCAAGGCACGAACAACAATGAGATTGTACCAAAATCAAGTATGTATTTCTTTTAAATAAAAAATTCTTCAACATTAGGGAAATGATCTTGAAAACTATAAATGTTGTCCTATTTACCTCATATCTGATAAATCATATGGTACCTTAGATCATCACAAATTTATGGCTTTGTGATTGTTGGATTTTTCATAGCCATGTTCTCTACTACTCTCCATCAGAACCTGATGGATATATTTCTCTTCCATATACATATTTTCACATATGTTCATCTATGTGAAAACTGAGTGATTAGTTAATTTAGGTAACCGTATTGTTTTATACATTAGTTTTTAATGGTATGTTTTGGTATTCCTTTTTACAGTGTGGGTTTCTATTAAAGAAACTTTCATGTAGTAAACCATTTATAACCCCAAAGAATTTCGGGGGAGAAATTCATTTTAAGGGGGGTAGAATGTAACACCCTGAGATTATATGAAAAATATTCTTTTAATTTCATGTATGCCTTTTGTTGTATGCCACACCAAAATTAGCTTGTGAAATACGCAACACCGTATTAGCTTGTATTATATGCAAACAGTATTCTTGGCTTGTGTTGCACGTTAGAGCTACCTTCCTCAATAGCGTGTGTTGTATGCAATACAGAGTTTCACTAAACAATATTATATTGTTATAATATTATTATGAACTAGCCGTTATGAATAGTACTAACAAAATTTTGAATTTTATGACATTATATTTCATCTTATACATTTTATGGAACATGGTTTGAGAACAAAAAAAAATTCGGGTAAAATAAGTATTTTAAAAAAATAAAGTTTTGCCAACTTTTGATGGCGCACTAAATTTAAATCTAGTTCTTGACATGTTTATAAGTTCAATTTGAAAAAATAAAATTCTTATTTTGAATCCAGATATAAAAATTTACTTTGGATAAATTTTTTATATATTTCTGATATGTTTCTTAGTTTGATGAATAGTAAAAATATGGTAAATTTTAATTAAAAACAATTTATTTCATCGAGTTAGTTTATATGGTTAAATTTTAATATTGAATGGTTTTATAGTATAAATATATTATAATTTTACCACTTAATATATATTTTTTTCATTAGCATTGATTTTACATTGAATTCATAGGTAAAATCTTTTCAATCTTTTGCAAAATTTTAACTTTTAAAACACATTTTCATAACAACATGATTAATTTTAAATTAATTTATCAAACTTCTGTGATTTGAATTTGGAAAAATGGATTCCATATTTGGAATCAGTAGGTCCAAATTATGTTAAATGGCTACTTTTTATGTTTGTCCACTACGAATAGTAACTACGGTAAATTTTATTTACCATAGTTAAAGGTAATTCTGGTAATTAAGGGTAAATATAATATTATAAAATTATACTAACACATGTCTTAATATAATTGGATGATTATATTTAGTCCTAAGTAATATTTTGGTCTAAATGGAATCTATTGGAACCCACTTGGATGTGATTAAGACCATTAATTTATTTTATTTTAAAGAAAGTGAAATATGTCTCACTCAAACTTTAATAATTAAAGTATTTTTAATAAGGTTATACAGAATATAAATTCGATTATAAATACTAATTTGAAAGCTAAATTTTTTTTCATTGTTATGGTAATTTATTTTTATTTTTTAAGGGATATTTAATTTCTTTAATATCTTATACATTAATGATGCATAAATTATTTATTTAGTGAAAAATAAGTATAGTTTTTTATAATATAATAATACCCATTATAAGGCCAAAAAATCTGACAAAAACATATTGGTCGTATATATCTAAACCATAAACATCTAATGATCTTATTTTTGACCATTTTGAGCTTTATAAAATCGATTATGACACTTATATTATTTTATTTTATATGATATCAAAGTTGTCACCTTCATAATTTAAAAAATATAACAATTTACATATTTTGATTTTAAGATGATAATTTCGAGTAAAAGTAATCATTTGAAATATATTAGATTTATAATCATCATAGTATTTTATTTTTAATTTTTAAGAAACTTATATGTATATTAAATGATTATACAAAAATGATGTAGTAATTGTTTTATTAAGAGAAATATCAAATAAATGGTTTTATAAATATTAAAATAAATATTATATAAACTAATTAACGTTCGCCAAAAATTTTATAGATGAATATGACATGTTAGGAATATATTAAACATTTAGGATCAAATATATCCTCAGTTTGGATTTTATTTAAATTCGAATAAATGAATATTGTCAAAATTAAGAGTATTGTTATTTTATAAAAATAACATATTATTAAATTGTTAAAAAATCACAAAAAAAATTATAAATTATGAATTGAAATTTATATGGTCTAAAATTTCATAAAGTACCCAATTATGGATAATTCAAAATGCATTAGTAATTATTTATAACAATTTGAAATTTAGAATGTTTTTACCAAAAATAATATTAAATAGATTAAATAAGGATAAATCATGCTATCAAGGTTTGAAATAAATTTCCAAAGAGTATAAATTTTATTGGTTGATGGGATTACAACCCTATATCATCTAATGTTAGGAGTTGAGTCATTTTGGAAGTTTTTAAGTGGGGTTTGAATTTATATTAAATTAATATTTTTGAGGTTTCCAAAGGTACCCCTATGCTCCCTTATAAAATGGAACCTCCTCCCTCTCCTCTTCATACATATTTGAGCCTTCATGATCGGCCTATCCTTACCCATTTAGCTTATCCTCTTCCATAGAAACCTACTAGAGGTCCTGTTATTCCTCAAAGACCACCTTTAGTGCCCTAAGAAGAGGTTTAGAGGAGGCGCGTCGAAGAAAATGTAATATCTTCTATTGATTCTTTCAAGTTTCTATATTCTTCTACTTCCTCTTATTTAGTTGTTTAATTATAAATTAATAACATAAGTATAAATAATATACTTATTTGTCATTATAAATATGAAACAACCCCATTTCACCTTCTATACATCCTACAGAAAACGAAATCACTGCGCGTGCGTACGTATGGAATATCGTCTCCACTAAGTCGTGTAATCTGTTTTTCCACCACCACCTTATTTGGATGGGTATAATTGTGTAAATAATAACTATATATGGTTTTTGTAACATCATAATAATTCTAACATATTATATTACCCACTCCAATTCAATTCAATAAATATGGGAATGATATCATCGCTCGTGCGTACATACGGATTACCATCTCCACGACGCGATGAGATTCATTCTCCATGTTAGCCAATCAAGAATGATTATAAAGTATATATAATGAATTATAATGATATATATGACATAATAATGCAACTAGATTTATGTATATATATATCTTTCATCTACTTACTTCCATTCAAGTCAATAAGGAAAGGAAAACAGCGTTCATGTGTAAGTATGGCCTACCGTCTCCATGAACGGTGTGTTTCATTTCATTTATCTATCAATTATATATATATATACAGAATATATATGATATATAAATCATGTTTTTCAATCTCGAAGTATGTAAATCATGATATAATTAATAATAAAATCAAGAACAACAAGTACAAACAAGTACGATAAATTAAACGATTTTACCAAAAACGATTCTTTAACATGGAATTGACAAAAGAACGAGTAATATAAAGTCATAAGTGAATCATATATGATATCATAAATATTATTATGGTTATGTTACAAGTTAATAATTTTTTTAAACCCACTATACAATAGTTTCAGACACGTACATATTAAATTGGACTTAAGGTAAGGGATAATTTTTCAAATCTCATTTTTATCCGAGATTTCTTATACGTAAGTTTTTACTGGGGTTATGTTTATAATCCATGAATATGTTTTCTGAAAATGTTTTCATAAAATATTTAATATTATTCTATTTATGTTTAATGTAACCATTTGTTGACTTTTTAACACATTTTATGGAAGGAATCTTTCCTTTAGTTACCATATAAGGTACTTTTGGACTTTTCCAGAAAAAGTACGAGAAGAATGTTTTTTTAACTTTTATGGTATGAATGGATTTTTATGGTATAATAATGCCTTTTCTTCAGGAAGCTTACTCTAAAATATTTCATTATTATTTTCAATTAAAATCCATTTTTTTTAAAATTGCGTCACATTTTGTGAAAAGTAACTGATTTTGAAAATGAAAGGATATATTTTTCAAGAATTATTATCAAGTGTTTTGTCAAAACTATCTTCCATCAAAGATGAAATTATATAGCATGTTTATGTTTAATGTATAATGTATCTATTATTTACATGGTTTTATTTTTATTATGATGATATGATATCCATTTGTTTTGTATGGATTATATCACGATGGGATGATGTTTATGAAACCCATTTTATTCATTAGGTTATGATGAATGATTTATGTTTATTTCATGGCACACGAAATAATTATTTCATTATGAGATGGGTGGGACCTATATATACCTCCAATTCATTGGGTAAATATTTACATCTCATGAAATAAACATCACTAGAACGACATGTGAATCTGGTTCAGTAATACAGGGCTGGAACGACAAGTAAACCTGGTTCAGTAATGGAATTTGTCCACTATGATGGTCTTGGAAAAAATGCCACGGCCACTATGGAAATCATATCATTTGCTTAATGGTTACAACAATTACATGTTTTATTCCCATTCTATTTAATCATGATTAATGTTACTTTTAGATCTATGCCTTATGTACTGCCAAGATTTATGTCATTACTCATGATTTTGATGTTTTATGTTCATGTTTTTACATTCAAATGTTTATGGATTGTTTTATATTCTCCATGCATACCCTTACAGAGCATTTGAGATCACCCTTTTCATGTTTTCCTTTCCCTATGATATAAAGAAAGGTTTTAGGTAAGAAAACTAATGGGGAAGATCTTTATGGGAGAAGTTGAAGATCTTTCACCATGATTAGAAGATTATGTTCTGAGTTTCCAAAGTCACTGAACTATTACAGTCCTTGGGTTTCTATTTTTGTTATGTATTAGTATTACACAAAAGTAATGTAATGTACATCTAAGTCATGTTTGGGTCTCTACAGAAATATGAGGATAGACAATACCACTAGTTTGGGTTCAGTTTTAGCATGGACATATCCTGCAAGAGTCATGGGAATGTGATTCCAATGTTTGAGCTCAGTGTTATGATTTTATCATGTATGACTACTAGAAATGATTCCTTACAATGAGAAGTTGATATTGGACAAGAATTAGAAGATCACGTTTTTCTTAAAATAATAATAAATAACTTTTTTTATAAATTTAAGACCATAAGTGGGAAAAAATTATTAGTGAAAAAGCATGAAATATATCAAATGATTCCTATAAGGGTAAAAATACTAGTTAACACTTTTTAATATTTAATATGATAGTTTTAGAGTCAGAAATAGAGTTACTGAGTGTTTCTATGGCCCTCTATGTCTATAAGAAGTCATAATAAAAATATTAAATATATTATCTTAAGTGTGGAAAAATATTTTAAAAAATCTAAATAACATCAAAATGGTGTGTAATATGATAAATCTGAGACCATCGATAGGTCATGGATGTGGTGGTTACCCTAGGCGGGTTATATTATTTTTATGCATGAGGCGCATGGATTCCACATAAGAAAAAATAACCATTTTTAGATTTAATTATTTTTTATCCATTTTTTGAATATTAATCAGTTAATATCTCTCAAATGGTGAATCATTTAAGAAATATAAGACCACTATTAGGTTCATAATTTGTTATTTACCCGAGGAAGGGGACAAATTATATGCGTAGAGAGGTTTTTTTCATGTCACTATTTAATTCTATGATATTTAATTTTTATATTAAATAATAATAATTATTATTTGATAAAATTTGGGGGAACTATTCATGTTCTTCAACAACAACAAAAGGTCAATACACCATTTTTATCATATAATGGGTTTTAAAAAACTATGTTTCATGACCATTTTAATCTGCATAAGTGAAAACACTTTAAATGTGAGATTTAACTAACTCTGTAATGAATTTTTCATTGAAAAATCGATTAAATATAGGGTATTAATATACTGAAATAAATTACAAATTTAGTATTTTATAAATTACTTAACTGCATGGTTCATATTGATGTGGTCCATCTCTTTGAGTTCAGGTAGTGTTGGATACCCAATGAAGTATGGTGCAGACTGGAAAATTTACTGATTCTCTAACCAAGCAGGGGGCAAGCCCAACTCCCAATGCACCAAAAATAGAGGTTATTCCCCATTATTATATTATATATATCTTTTAATTAACTATTTCAATGGGAAAAAGGTAAATAACACAATGAATAGAAAAAATAAAATAATTAAATAACATAATAATCCTAAAATTTATCAATGATAAATTTATAAGGAATATTAAAAAATAATTTTTTATAACATATATCAAAAGAGAGAGAGTTATATATGTGTATGTATGTATATATTTTTATATTTATAATCACATTAAGGACAATTTTATAAAATGAAAACTATCTATTTTTATTTATAAGAGATTAATAATTGGTTATTATAGAAAATATCCCCCTTGATTTTTCATAGAATGACTACATCGATTTATCAAGGAATATTTAAGAGATTTAACGGGAATTAATTTTATCAATATAAGTGAAAATTTTAAATTTTCAAAATCATTATTACCATAAAATTTAAAATATACAATAATGATAATTATCATTGTATATGTTTTAATATGATAAAATGATAATTAAAAATATCAATTCATTTGAAAAATATTAATCGATTTATGTGATTGTTATATGGGTAAGTGATAATTTATATTAATCCATGCATGAATTAAATCTATTCATAATTTGGGTATTAATCAAGAGAGGGAACGAATTGTCACCTGTGATATTTCTTTCTGTTGAAAAAATAAATAAATTTTCTGAATCTAGAAATACCTTTGACATACTCCAATCACTGACGTTCCCACAACTCGAGACATTGATGTATTTTCCATACATTAGAAAAACAATGAGTGATTTTACAAATGTTAATATAAGAAGTTAAAGAAACTATGGGGTTATCTATAAATTATTTCCATTAATATGATTATACACAAACCTGTTTAATGACCATTATTGATTGTGAATTCATATGGGTATGAGTGTTTTCAAAGAAACTCTATATTATAATTGATGGAATGAGTACTTTTTGCTATTAATTTAAAGTACTATGTGATTATGTGTATTTCAGGTGCTACTTTACTCATGATGGTGTGGTATTCTTTATATATAAATATATGTGTGTGTGTGTATCCTTCCATGACCTATATTGTAACACCCCGAGATTTTATGAAAAATATTATTTTTAATTTCATTAATGTCTTGTGTTGTACACAACACCAAAATAATCTTTCACAACACGCATCCTTGACTTGCCTTGCATTACACGCAAGCGCGACCTTCCGCGATAGCGTGTGTTGTTCGCAATAGGGAGTTTCGCTAAACAATGATATGCTATTAAAATATTATTAAAACTAGCCGTTATGAATAGTAATAACCACTTTTTAAAATTTGGTAAATTTTATTTTTCAAAATGCAATTAATTTTTGGATTCAGAATATCAAAATTAGCTTAGGGTGAAATTTTGGTACTTTTCGGATAACTTTCATTTTCTGATGAATAGTGAAAATTACTAAATTTTAATTAAAAACAACCCTTTTAATCGAAATAATTAATAGTGATAAATTATTAATTTGAGTAGTTTTAAAGTATATTTAGAATATATTTTTACAATTTAATACAATGTTGGTCATTGGATGTAATTTCACATTTAAACCATACATAAACAAATGTCAATCTTTTGATAGTTATTATATCTTAAGAACACGCTATTTGTTTTGACAACGGGAATTAATTTTTAAATTAATTAATGAAAATTATATGTTTTGAATTTGGTAAAATAGACATCATTTTTGAATTCATAATATCAAATATAGCTTAGGCCTAATTTTTGATATTTTTCTGGAAACTTTCATTTTTTGATGAATAGTGAAACCACTAAGTGGTAGTTAAAAAAATAAATTTTTCATAAAACTTAATTTTACCACTTCTGTGAGTGGAATTTCAAAAATCCGAGAGACACGGTTGATGTCAGTAAGTAAAATGTGGTTCAATGAGATGAAAATAATTTTTGGTGAATAGTAACTTTTTACTCTTTTTTTGCCATGGTTAAAAGTAAATAGGGTAATTAAGGGTAAAAATGATATTATTATTACCCTAAAACATGCCCTAATTCTATTGGACAAGTGTAATTCGACCAAAAACAACCTTAGGAATAAAATATGACCATTTAGGCCCACTTGGATTAGATTAGGACATTTATTATTAATTTATTTAAAGAAGGGTTAAAATAGTTGAAATCAAAGTTTAATAAGTAAATCATTTTTAATATGAGGTTATACATAAGATAAATTCGTCTATAAATATTCATTAGAAATATAAAAATATTTACAACATAATGGTATTTTATTTGTAATTTTTATACATTAAATAATTTAATTTATTTATGACACAACAATGATGCAGTAATTATCTTATTAATGAAATATTGACATAATTGATGTTATAAATACCCAAATAAATATAATTTGAGACTTTTTATGAATTACACTAATTTTATAGGTTAATATTACATGTTAGTATTGATTTAATTAACTTTTTTCGAACTTATCATTCTGTTATGATTTTCACAAAAATCAATTACTAAATAGTGTCAAAATTGACATAAAATAGTTTTTAAAACAAATATTATAGTATTAATTGTTATTTTATTCCTAAAAATCTAAGGATCAGAAAAAAGGACGTAGATAAGGTTATATATATTAATAATAAACAACTTGGGGTTCATTTGTCTTGATATAGTAAGTTTATTAACCTTATAGTTTAAGAACACATGAAGACACGATAAAAGTAAAATTATTTAACATAATGCTAAATCTACATGATAAGGTTAAAATAGGAACCTAAACTTGTCTAAATTCTATTGGATGAGAGGATTTCTACCCATCCCCAACTTAACCTCGAAATAAATCAATTTTTAGCTATTTAAAACCGAACTTGACTTTATAATAAAATAATATTTTTAGTTATTCCAAAGGTGCCCCTCTCCTCCCTTATAAAAGGGCACCTCCTCCCTCTCTTCCTCACACCACTTTGAACCTTAAAGCTCGGCCAACCCCTGCCAATTTATCCTCTCCACTTCCCTAGATACATCTTAGAGGTCCTGGTCTTCTTCAAAGACCAATTTTAGTTCCCTAAAAGAAGGTCTCAAAGAAGCACTTCAAAGAAGAGGAGGTTAGGACACTTACGAAGCAAATCAGACCTAAGGTAAGGGAAATATCAAAATCTCATTTTTTTTTCCGAGATTGTTTATAATTTGGTATTTATTGGGGTGTATTTTATCATCCACATTCATGTTTCCTCAATATGTAATATTATTTCCATCCACCTACAATTGTTTAAAACCTACTTTACCCTTTGCTTAGTTTTTAGTAAAAGATATGAAAGGAATCTTTTGTCGTGTTTTGTACGAGGTACTTTTTGACTTTTCCGACAAAAGTACGAGAAGAATGTTTTTTTAACTTATACGACATGAATGTATTTTTAAAACAATATTTCGAAGAAGCTTGTTTTAAAAGTTTTCAAGTTTATTTTTAGTCAACTTCTTTTAGTTTAGAATTTTATGACATGTTAAGAAAGGAAAAGTGTTTTTGAAGTAGAAAGGATATTTTCCTCAACAATGGAGTTCAAGTGTTTTATCAAAATTATTTTCCATCTAAGATAATAAAGGGTTCTGTTTCTATCCCTATTATTACATTTATTTGATTATGTTGTGTTGGAATTATTTTTATGAATTCCTTTATCTTATATGAATTGTTTTGTGGTGTCGTGTTGTTTAAGAATCCCATTTTTATTACATGGGTTATGCTATAATGTATGGTTTATGATTTTGTGGCACACATAAGAATCGTATCATTATGAGATGGGTGGGACCTATATCTCCCTCCAATGCATTGGGTAAAGATTTTATATCTCATGAGATAGACATGGCTGGAACGGTAGGTTATACTGGTTCAGTGAAACATGACTGAAACAAGGAGTGAACTCAGTTCAGAAAGGGACTTTGTCCACTAAGATAGTCTTGGAAATGAGTTTTGACTAATAAGAAATGATTCTCTATGATTATGTGTGTATTCCAAAAAGATTCATGTTTTATGTTATGATTATTGGGATTACATTT
Organism: Viscum album; assembly: GCA_963277665.1. Taxonomy (NCBI): domain Eukaryota; kingdom Viridiplantae; phylum Streptophyta; class Magnoliopsida; order Santalales; family Viscaceae; genus Viscum; species Viscum album. Next base: position 2,019,982,999 of record OY728138.1, read on the forward strand.
CACTACTATGATTTATCCTGTGTAATGATATTATGATCTGTTTTGCAGGTTAAGATTTCCAAAATGTTCTGTTCTTATGAATATGATGTGATTGATATTTCTTTTGTTTACCCTTATTGAGCATTTGAGCTCACCCTTTTATGTTTTCTTTTCCCCAGGATATAAAGAAAGGTTTTAGGTAGAAAAAAAAGGAAGATCTTTATGGGAGATGTTGAAGGTCTTTCACCACGATTAGAAGATTATATTCCGAGTTTCCGAAGACACTAAACTATTACAGTCCTTGTGTGTGTGTTTTTGTTATGTACTAAGTATTCCGGAAAAGTAATGTAATGTCCATGTACGTCAGGCTTCAGGTCTCTACAGTTGGTATCAGAGGAAAGGTTTAGTCAACCTTTGGAAACTAGGATGCGAAAACATTAGTGAGATCCCTAGAGATATTTCTAAGGTATGTCTAGGGATGTCCCTAAGGATAAGTATACGTATAGGATACAGTCCTAGAACTACGGAAACAATCTTATAATTTAACCTAATATGTTAGATATTGAGTATACTCCCCCTTTATTATGTTGTTTTCCCTAGCATGATTTTTTCCTCTCACACTATTCTTTTTGGGTTTTAGACGATGGCTGGACCCTAAAGGAACCGTATTGATCAATGAAATGGACAATGTAATGATTGTCCTCCTGAACAAACAAATGTTATGGGAGATGGAGTGCAAAATCTTATTTCTATACTTACACAATCTATGAATCATTTTGGACTTCCAAATGAAACGAGAAGGGAACAATATTCTATTGAGTCCTTCATGGGGCAACGTCCACCTTCTTTCAGCGGGTCTACTGATCCATTAGTTGCTGAACAATGGATTAGTACTACTGAAATGATATTTTCAGTTCTTCAATGTTCTGAACATGATAAATTCATCTTAGCAGTGTATCGTTTGGAAGGTGATGCTGGTCAATGGTGGAATCTTTTCCAGAATACGAGGCCAAGAGATGAAATTGAGTCCATGGAATGGGACGATTTCAAGAACATATTTTTCAATAAGTAATTCCCTCGTATTCTTCGAACAAAGATGGAGAAAGAGTTTCTTGAACTAAAGAAAAAGGATGATGAATCTGTTGGTATATACGAAGTGAATTTTTCAAGGCTTGCAAGGTATGCATCTTTATTTATCATCCAACCTGAAAGTAAAGTTGATCCATTCTTCAGTGGCTTAAAACCAAATCTTCGAAGGGCATTAGCTATAAGAGAGTTTAGTAGATATGATGAAATTGTGCGTTGTGCTATCAAGGTAGAAATGGAAGTTGGTGTTACTTATCCATATCATAGTTTTGACAAGAAACGAAAGATGGAGTTCAAGGAGAAATCTCAGAATAATGGTGAAAAGAAGATGAATGTTTTCTTATGATCAAAGTGTGGAAAGAAGCATGGTGGAGATTGTATTAAAGGGACTAGAAAATGTTTTTAGTGTGGAAAATAAGGTCATCGAGCAGCTGAGTGTCGAATTAATGGAAAAAGGGTTTCTAATGATGTGAATAAAGAAAAGACTGCAGAGAACGCACCACCAACACTTCAATGCTTCATGTGCAAGGAAATGGGGAATTATGCTAATAAATTCCCTAATACAAGGGTTAGTGATGATCGACATGAGCAACCACTTAAGGCAAAGGACCAAGGGAAGTCACATGCGATTACCATTGGTGATGTTGAATATGACAACGATGTGGTGGAATGATTAAGTGTTTATGTAATGGGATTCCAGAATAATGTTGTATATAGTATCGTGGAATATTGGAATATTTATGTATTGGTCTATTGTGGTTTTCAGTAATTTTATGGCATCGGTAACCATGAAAAGTGATTGAAATATTTTTCGAAAGCAGATGATATGCACATAATGAAGGGATAAAGAGAATCTAATATGTTTGATAGTATTCATGAGCTCATGATTGATATAAGGACTAAGTGATATCATGGTTTGAGGATATAGAATTTTGAGGATTTTGGTATGTGGAAAGTGTTAACATTTAACTGCATTCATGTATTCACTAAGGTTCAATGGATATTCATTCTTCAAGAGAATACATGATTAAGGTATTCACATATTTGTAATTTGACCAACAAGATATATCTTATGATATATGGGGGATAAATGATGGCATTCACATGATCATTTTCTTTATACTATGAGCTTGGACCAAAGTATATTAGATAAACCTAAATATTGGAATGGATTATGATGGACATAAGATAGTATTGTTTAAGGATAAAACTTTTTTTGATATTGTTGATGGAATGTTATAGTAATATAGCTTTAGAAAAAGGACAACCTCAAGGACGGGCGACAACCCATCGCGTCGGACAAGGTTGTGGGAATCGAACCCACAACCGAAGTGCGACTGGCCTTTATCACCTACCACTGGCCTACAGGAAGTCCCTGTTTAGTAGAAACTAGTTTTATTATATTAAGCAGTATGATATATGAAGTATAAGTCCATTTTAGGAACCATATATGATTAATCTCACTATAGATGGACTTATGTATTTTTTTATAACTTTTGTAACCTTTTTTTTGAGACAGATGGAATGACCCATCATTCTATCACATGATCTTCTAACACTTCACGAATGAAAAATCCAACTTCATTTCTTTAAGAGTTGAAGTGTAAATTGTCCAAAGAATGACCAATAGTGACACAGTACCAAAATCATGAAAGTATTTCTTCTAATTCCAATTTCATCAACTTTAGGGAAATGGTCTTGAAAACCAAAAATGTTTTCCTAGTGCTCTTATATATGATGAATCAGATGGTACCTTAGATCGTCACAAATTTATGTCTTTGTGATTGCTGGCTTTTCCATAGCCATGTTCTCTACCACTCTCCATCAGAACATGATGGTTAGATTTCTCTTCCATATCCATATTTTCACCTATGTGGAAACCCAATGATTAGTTTATTTGGGTGACCGTTACGTTTCATACTTTTGTTTTTTAAAGATTGGTTTTGGTATTCCTTTTTACTATGTGGGTTTCTATTAAAGAAACTTTCGAGCAGTAAACCATTTATAACCCCGACGAATTTCGAGGGCGAAATTCATTTTAAGGGGGGTAGAATGTAACACCCCGAGATTTTATGAAAAATATTCTTTTTAATTTCATTAATGTCTTGTGTTGTACGCAACACCAAAAGAATCTTTCACAACACATATCCTTGACTTGACTTGCATTACACGCAAGCGCGACCTTCCGCGATAGCGTGTGTTGTACATAATACGGAGTTTCGCTAAACAATGAAATGTTATTAAAATATTACTAAAACTAGCCGTTATGAATAGTAATAACCACTTTTTGAAATTTTGTAAATTTTATTTTTCAAAATGGACTTAATTTTTGGATTCGGATTATCGAAATTAGCTTAGGGTGAAATTTTGGTACATTTCGAATAACTTTTATTTTCTGATGAATAGTGAAAATTACTAAATTTTAATTAAAAACAACCTTTTTAATCGAAATAATTAATAGTGATAAATTATTAATTTGAGTTGTTTTAATGTATATTTAGAATATATTTTTACAATTTAATACAATGTTGGTCATTGGATGTAATTTCACATTTAAACCAGACATAAACAAATGCCAATCTTTTGATAGTTATTATCTCTTAAGAACAAGCTATTTGTTTTGACGACGGGAATTAATTTTTAAATTAATTAATGAAACTGATATGTTTTTAATTTGGTAAAATAGACATCATTTTTGAATTCATAATATCCAATATAGCTTAGGCCTAATTTTGGGTATTTTTCTGGTAACTTTCATTTTTTGATGAATAGTGAAACCACTAAGTGGTAGTTAAAAAAATGAACTTTTCATAAAACTTAATTTTACCGCTTCTGTGAGTGGAATTTAAAAAATCTGAGAGACACGGTTGATGTCCGTAAGTAAAATGTGGTTCAATGAGATGAAAGTAATTTTTGGTGAATAGTAACTTTTTCCTTTTTTTTCCACGGTTAAAAGTAAATAGGTTAATTAATGGTAAAAATGATATTATTATTACCCTAACACATGTCCTAATTCTATTGGAAAAGTTTAATTCGACCAAAAACAGCCTTAGGAATAAAATATGACCATTTAGGCCCACTTGGATTAGATTATGACATTTATTATTAATTTATTTAAAGAAGGGTTAAAATAGTTAAAATCAAAGTTTAATAAGTAAATCATTTTTAATATGGGGTTATACATAAGATAAATTCGACTATAAATATTCATTAGAAATCTAAAAATATTTCCAACATAATGGTATTTTATTTGTAATTTTTAGACATTAAATAACTTAATTTATTTATGACACAACGATGATGCAGTAATTATCTTATTAATGAAATATTGACATAATTGATGTTATAAATACCCAAATAAATATAATTTGGGATTTTTTTGAATTCCACTAATTTTATAGGTTAATATGACATGTTAGTATTGATTTAATTAACTTTTTTTGAACTTATCATTCTTTTATGATTTTCACAAAAATCAATTACTAAATAGTGTCAAAATTGACATAAAATAGTTTTTTAAAAAAATATTATATTATTAATTGTTATTTTATTCCTAAAAATCTAATGTTCAGAAAAATGACTTAGATAAGGTTATATATATTAATAATAAACAACTTGGGGTTGGTTTGGCTTGATATAGTAAGTTTATTAACCTTATAGTATAAGAACACAAGAAGACACGGTAAAAGTATAATTATTTAACTTAATGTTAAATATACATGATAAGGTTAACATAGGAACCTAAACTTGCATAAATTCTATTGGATGAGAGGATTTATACCCATCATTACCTTAGCCTAGAAATAAATCAATTTGGAGCTATTTATAACAGAACTTGACTTTATAATAAAATAATATTTTTTGTTATTCCAAAGGTTCCCCTCTCCTCCCTTATAAAAGGGCACCTCCTCCCTCTCTTCGTCACACCACTTTGAGCCTTAAAGCTTGGCCAACCCCTGCCACTTTATCCTCTCCACTTCCCTAGAGACATCCTAGAGGTCCATTTCTTCTTCAATGACCAATTTTAGTTCCCTAAAAGAATGTCTCAAAGAAGCACTTCAAAGAAGAGTAGGTTCAGACACTTACAAAGCAAATCGGACCTAAGGTAAGGGAAATATCACTATCTCATTTTTATCTGATATTGTTTATACTTTGGTATTTACTGGGGTGTATTTTATCATCCACATCCATGTTTTTTCAATATTTAATATTATTTCCATCCAACTACATTTTTTTAAAACCTACTTTACACTTTGCTGAGTCATTAGTAAAAGATATGAAAGGAATCTTTTGTCGTTTTTCTTACGAGGTACCTTTTGACTTTTCTGACAAAAGTATGAGAAGAATGTTTTTTTTAACATAAATGGCATGAATGGATTTTTGAAAAATTATTTCAAAAATGCTTTCTTTAAAAATTTTCATGTTTATTTTTAATCAACTTCTTTTAGTTTAGAATTTTATGACATGTTAAGAAAGTAAAAGTGTTTTGAAAGTAGAAAGGATATTTTCCTCAAGAATGGAGTTCAAGTGTTTTATCAAAATTATTTTCCATCTAAGATAACAAAAGGGTTCTGTTTATATTCCTATTATTACATTTATTTGATTATGTTGTGATGGAATTATTTTTATTAATTCCTTTATCTTATATGAATTGTTTTATGATGTCGTGTTGTTTAAGAATCCCATTTTTATTACATGGGTTATGCTATGATGTATGGTTTATGATTTTGTGGCACACATAAGAACGGTATCATTATGAGATGGGTGGGACCTATATCTCCCTCCAATTCATTTGGTAAATATTTTATATCTCATGAGATAGACATGGCTAGAACGGTAGGTTATACCGGTTTAGTGAAACTGGACTGAAACAAGGAGTGAACTCGGTTCAGAAAGGGACTTTGTCCACTAAGATAGTCTTGGAAATGAGTCTTGACTAACATGAAATGACTCTCTATGATTATGTGTGTATGCCACAAAGTTTCCTGTTTTATGTTATGATTATTGGGATTACATTTCACTACTATGATTTATCCCATGTTATGATATTATGATCTGTTTTGCAGGTTAATATTTCCAAAATGTTATGTTGTTATGAATATGATGTGATTGATATTTTTTTTGTTTACCCTTACTGAGAATTTGAGCTCACCCTTTTATGTTTTCTTTTCCCTAGGATATAAATAAAGTTTTTAGGTAGAAAAAACGGAAGATCTTTATGGGAGATGTTGAAGATCTTTCACCATGATTAGAAGATTATATTCCGAGTTTCCAAAGACACTAAACTATAACGGTCCTTGTGTGTGTGTTTTTGTTATGTACTAAGTATTCCGTATAAGTAATGTAATTTCCATGTATGTCAGAATCCGGGTCTCTACATATATACCATGTGGTTCTATTCATGGAGCCTAGATAGGTGGACCATCAACTTGTGTTATCCTTTGGAGGAGGGATGTGCATAAATGAGTCTGAGTGTCTGATGCATGTGGTTGGAACATTACAATACCTTGGGGATTCAATGTAGTGGACCACCATGTATTGAGTTATCCATTAAAGAAAGGATGTTAATGAATGATGATGAGGATCCAATACAGGAGGAAGTTACATGATGATGCCTTGGGATGAACATAATGAATAGGTGGTGGCGATTATCTTTTAGTCCCATATATGTAACTCTACAGTGTTCTTCAATGACTAAAGGATACCAATTATCTCTCTCTCCTCAGTATGTAAACTCAATGATTAAGGGAATAATATTATCTCTCACTTATCTTTAACACACACTATAGATATATTATTTTAAAGTATTGATAATGTGTCACATGATGAAACTATGAAACATGATTCAATAAACCAGTGGATAATTTTTGATTCATCTGACACCTTGGTTATCCATCCAGCAAAGAGCTGAAATAGGTATGGCCAGGGGTTGTGGAATTTTGGTTAGATCACAACTTCTCACTTTTATATTGTTTCTTTTCTTTGCATTATTTATTATTTAATTCACTTTTATTTTCCACACATCGTGTTTAGGATGCAATGTTGGTTTACTACTATGTCTTTTACTCACACCCTACATGGGAATTTGGATGCACTTGTAGATTTCATGACCAGAGATCTAATGGAGGGATATGGACCTATTTCAGATAGTTTAATGGTGGAACATGGATCATCAATCGATTGGGACAACCACCTGACCACTCTATGGATGATTGTTTAATTACTTTCTAGTTTTCCTTATAATACTTACATGGTTTTTATGCTAGTTTGGGAGTCATTAAATTACATGATTCAATATATACAATACACATTTATATTGATTTATTATACTATGATTATATTATCCTATGATGTGTTATAGAAGGTATAGTCTTCACAAGTATCCACTTGAGACCCTTGCTGCTAGTCACCTCTTGCGTATTGGGAGGCATGCATGCGAACATGTAGTATTTCTTCTTGAACCATGTGATTCAGGTTGGGATATTAAATGTATGATGTATGAAAAAAATAAAATTCTTTTATTTTTATTATTTTTTTGTTCTATGTTCAAGTATCCATTAGGTATCATAATTGTTTTTGAAATATAATATATATGACAATTGACATATTAATGAAAGAATTCATGAAATTATAATTTTATCATTTGTTTCTTAATGAAAAAGTGTATACACACACACACACTATATCATTTTGTTCAATGCCTCATGAAATATAATCATTATTTTTTCTTCACACTAGTATAATTTTTTGTAAGTAATTATTCTTTGGGAAACATTGCTTTAGAAAAAGATTAATTATATTTGTGTACTTAATTTCAATTTATTCTTCAAATTAATTTTATATTAATGATCTATTTCGTGTATAAATAATACTTATTTATATTGTATTGTTACTATACTTATTTTTGTAAGTATATAAATGTCTTTCTTTCTTCATGAAAACTAGTGGTACTATAATAATGATGAATTGGTTCATGGTATTAGTTATCCGTGAAAACATGTAAATTGTGTGTTAAAACATGTTGGGTGTTGAAGACTCTTATTATTTGTAAAATACATTGAACAAAAATCCCTTATTTATGTATCAATGTAGTACAACAGTTCACTCAACATATTTAAATGAAATAAATCTTGTTTAATTATCTTTTACACCAAAGTCCAGTTTTCAATTAATTATATTGGAGGCAGAAAAATCAATTTGGCCAAAGGGAACCCATATTTATAGGAAGAACTTTTTTTCCTCACACGTCTCTAGGGTTTTATTTTTATTTAATTCCAACCATTATTTTAATATCCTTGACAATCATCCAAAATTTAATATATGAAACATAGGTTCTAAAAACTCCAATGGTATATTTTATATTGTATTTTCTTTTGTGAGAACTCTATGCATGAATATGATATTAATGAATTACATCTCATTATTTTCATTCTATAAATTATATTTACTAATCAGATGACTGAAGTAATTCATGAAATTGAGTTTACATTCAACCATATAGTATTCTTAAAATATTTTAACAAATTAAATATACCCAAGAATTAATAATATTGATATTATTGAGTGATTCTAATTTTCTTTTCAAGATCACTATAAATAGAATAAATCATATATATAAGTGATCGATAATTACCATGAATTTTCACTGGTTCATCAATGTTTATAGTGATTAAGATGGATTCATCTGTATATGGGATTCCTAGGATACATTAAACAATTAAGATATATTTGACCAAGAAAATCACATTATATCTATATTATTAATTATGGAGGAATAGTGACACATGTCTCGCTTGTCCCTTATCAATCATTTGATTTGATAGAGATTCATAAAAATAGATATTGTTCTAATGATCATATTTGTGACAGTGTAATTGGATCATGACCCACATTACACTACACACTCCACACATTGGCCTTACCTAACTTGTACATCTCAACTTAGGAATTTCATTTTAATCTTTGTTGGCACTATTCTTACCCACCCCATGTCTCAGTGCAATCCATTGGACTAGCTTTTCCACACGATTGAACCCTAGGTCAAAAATGACTATATGATGGGTTTGATATTGTAGATGTCATGGTTGTGCCATTATTTTAACATCCTTATCAATAATTTAGACTAATTTATGTATTAATAATAATTCCAAACCAATACTGAAATTCTTTCTTCCAGTATACATCATCTACAATGTAATAAATTTTTAATAAATGTCCTGATTTAATATTTTGCGAGAAAAATATATTATTATATAGATTTTTGGGAAATATTATTCATTTCTAGAAAATTAGTCACGAAAAATGAATATACCTTAATCATGTTCATCATTAAAATCCTAAAAAATAATAAAAGATATTATGTGGTCTTCATCAAATTCCTCACCCAAATAAGAGTTGGCCACCTCTTTTAACCATCGTTCACTCCATAGAAAATTTTTTAGTCATTTAAAAACATTCTAATCAGTCATTATTGTTATCAACTAAAAATCATCTAAATAAAAACCTTAATTGAATAAGAAATAATTATTATACATTTATCATATTATCAAATGAATATTCTATCAATGTTTTATTTCATGGATATATTAAAAAATTTATTTCATTATAATATGTTAAAAAAATTAATTTTTTTGTATTTAACATACCATATTTGAAAACCAACAATAATCCTAGATAACAAATAACACTCATAAAAAATGGTCTCTACAATATCACTTTTATATTTGTTTGAAATAAATATATAGTTCTTTCTAAATAAATATGACATTATGTGAATCTTTCTCTTCTAACTACCCTCATTAATTTTCATACAATTATTTCAATTTATCACCCCATTATAGACAAGAAAAATATTTTTCATGGGAAAATTGGATCTGGTCAGACGTAAGAAATGTTTCACCAATCGTTTCACTCTATATCTACTTGATATATTCACTGTAAAAAAGGATTTGATTTAGAAAAAAATGTTATTTTAAGGATCTCACCCCAATTTCCTAGAGCTAGTGCCTTATTTCATTACGTTGGCATGCATACAAAGAATACGAATCTCGAAATAATGATTAGTTTAGTATTATTTGAAACAAGTTACATACAAAAGATTATCATTACAACATGAAGGGAATCAAAAACACTATTTTATTCCACCAGCAACATCACATCTCCTAGATTATTCTTAAATGTCATTAATAAATTACTTCTTAATATCTTGAGAAAATGAATCATAAGAAAGGGGTGATTTCAAATGCTCAGTAAGAGTAAGTAATAAAGTGAAAGATAATATAAACATTAGACATATTGAATAATTTAAAACACATGCCTTTAATAATAAACATGAACACATTATGGTAGGAAAACGAGATGGGTAAATAATGCCACAATAAAACATAACCATGGTTATAGTACTAGTTTAATAAGCACATGAAATTTTAATTACCAGCTCTATAATTAGGGAAGTGCATATGCTGGACATTCTGAAAAAAAATTCATTGTATTGGCCAAGAAGTCTTCTGATTAAGGCCTCGACCAAAATCCATATCACATTGGGAAAGGCCTTGGCCAATTACATGTCTAGTTGCCTCATGAGATCTAACGATGCATCAAGGGGATATAGTGGGTACCACCTGTCACATAATATGTCCAATTAATTCCTCATATTAGCAGGGATAAACATAAACAACATATACATTCATATTGAAACTATCATATAAAATGTAAATATCTTTCCCCAAATTAAACATAAAACAATAACCATTTGGAATAATATGTTGAATGATTTTATGATAGATCATCCAAAATAGAGTTAGTAATAAACCATTAAATCAAATATGGTGGATGACTTCATAAATTATTAAACCCAATAATACCATGGAGTCAAAAAGAGTGTTGAATTAGATGAAAACACTCTTATACAATCTTTCAGCAATTCTGGATATAAAGACTATTTTATTTTAAAATAAAGAGTACTTTTAGAGAAATAAATGTATAAAACTAGAAGTGAAGTAAGATATTATCTTCATAATGAGTGATTTTATAAATATAATGGTTTCCAAAAATAAGATTATAGAGTTCCCTTGAAAGTAGGTATGAATATGAAAAATTCCCTTGTATCGGGCTTGTATTTTTGAAAGAATTATGAAAGTTACTTATAAAAAGTTTAAATATCCATAAAATAAGGTAGGATTATGGTTTTTAAACATATATATTAAACTCACACAGAATATATGAGGAGTACATAACAATACATAAGAATTTCGTTGAGGTATTTAGACAATGAATGTATCCCGAACTACAATGAAAGTTCGGGTGGAAAAACCCTTACCTTTACTCCAAACGTGTTCCGCTTTTGAACATAAGCTCTGAGAATATGAAATTATATTACTTAATAAGTTATTTCAGAACCTATTAGAAATTTATTTAGTTTACCATAATTCTGGTTAGTTCATTTAAGTCTTTATTGATATGTTATTTATTGAATTTTCATCGTTCTGGAGTGTTCGTTTCCATTATTTTCATATTCGGTTCACTTGTTTTTAAGTAATGAAGTTCATGTGGAATGGTTATAAATCTCCAGGATTGAAATTATATATTATTTATGAACATAAATAATTGGTAATAGTCATTTCTATTATTTGGTTACATTGAATGAGGATAAATCATTAGATGACAACCACTTTGATTATTCGGCGGTATTTGGAATATTATGAACTAGTTTGGTCATATAGCTTAGTTATATGTACATATTATGGTTCCTGAATTTTAATTAGGTTAGAAAACATATATTATAGTATGTTTCAATCATGAATATGGTTTCATGACATATAATTAAGAAGAAATTGAAGAACAAAACTTCATCATCCACAAAGGTTATAATTCGGAACCTCATCGACGTCAATTTCGTTTATAAAATAAAAGGGAGGGAGTAAGAATATTTATGATGACTCTTCCATTAAAATTATATAAATACATTATATAGATTTTACTGGTGTTATCATGATCATTTGGATAGAGGAGGTGAGGAGAGGATAACAAAATTAGATAAATTGAAATAAAACCAAATGAGAAAGAAGGGTGCTTTACCTCTTGAAATAACGTCCTTGAGAAACTCCTTAAGGGAAGGGGTCTTGGTCTGTTGGAAAGACTAAGTGCTTCCTGGTCATATGGAGTGACTAGGAAAGGGTAATTGGGAAGAACTTTGATAATCTTCAAGGATTAGATTTGTGTAGAGAGGAGGGAGTGGTGAGGGGTTTTTATAGTGGAGGAGAGGGGTATATTTTGAATATTTAATTCATTATTTTATTATTTCTCTTATGATAACCAAATAGTGTTGTTTTAGGTGACCCCTAAAAGTAATAAGTTCATGTAAGTTCAAACAATGTGGCCATGCATAACCTGTGATGTTATGAATAGTGTATTTAACTGATAAATTGAATATACAGTATTTTGCCGTATTTCACTATTCATAAAAATTTCAAGATTTTCAGAAAAATCCCAAAAACTCACCCCTATAATTTTTCGACATATAGAATTTGAAATTGAAATCCATTTTTCAAAAATAATTTTCTAAATATTATTAATTTAATTTTTAAATTTGGTTAATGTTAATTCGAAAAATAACAATCTTAAAGTGTAGTTAGTGTTATGTGACATTGAAAAATTAATTAAGATCTCATTATCATAATTCCTTAAGAAAATAAAATAATATTATGTTTTTACTATTCTTAAGGGTCATATTACTATTACTAAGGGTATGTTACTATTCACCAAAAATCAAGTTTGTTCTATCAGACTTCAAATGACTTACTGGACAGAACTCTAAATGGCCATTTTTCAAAATTCAAAACATAGAAGAGAAAAGGTTGTGTTTAATGGATAGATTATAAAATTGAATTCTATATTTATTTTCAAAACCATTGGATGTTACATTCTCCCCTCCTTACAAAAATTTCATCCTTGAAATTCACATAATATTACCTAAAAAGATTCGGGTATGTCTTTAACATAAGCTCCTCAGGCTCCCATGTTGCTTCCTCCATCTTATGGTTCCTCCATAGCACCATCACCAGAAGAGTCGTCCAATTTCTCAATAATTGTTCTCTAGTATCAAGAATCTTGATAGGCTCTTCACAGTAAGATTGATCGGGCTCGAGTTCCACTTCTTAATAAGTGAGTACATGTGTTGGGTCTAGCATGAACTTTCTTAACATTAACAGATGGAACACATTGTGAAACTTGGAGAGATTTGGAGGCATTGCCGAATGGTAAGCTACTCCTCCAATTCGGTCCATAATCTCAAAAGGCCAATGTACGTGGGACATAATTTTCCCCTCTTACTGAATCGTATAATACCCTTCCATGGAGATACATTTAAGAAAACATGATCACCTTCTTGAAATTCCGAATTCTTTCTTCGGTTATCAGCATATATATTTTTCCTTCATTGAGCTATTTTTATATGGTTCTATACAATCTACACCTTTTAAACTATTTCTTCAACAAGTTTTGGGCCCACGAGCTTTCTTTCACCAACATCATCCCAACAAGTTGGTGTACGTCATTGCCTCCCATATAATGCTTCATAGGGTGCCATATGTATACTTTAATGAAAGCTATCATTGTAGGAAAATTCTATGATAGGTATATACTGATCCCATATGACTTGAAAATCAAGTGAACAAGACCTCAACATGTCTTCCAATGTTTGAATAGTCAGTTCTGATTGTCCATCAGTTTGTGGGTGGTAGGTAGTGCTCAAATGAAGATCAGTATCTAGGGCCTTATGAAGATTATTCTAGAAACATGATGTAAAATGAGGATCACAATCAGAAGCAATTGATAGGGTACTCCATGAAGTCTCACAACTTCATTAATATATAGTATTTCTAGACGTTCAAGTGGTAGATCTTCTCTTATAGCAAGAAAATGTGCTGACATGGTAAGATGATCAACAATGACCCTTATTACATCGTTCTTTCTAGGAGTCTCTGGTAGTCCCATGAAAAAGTACATCGTGATATTATCCCATTTCCACTCAGGTATGGGAAGAGGTTTCAATACTCCTCCAGGCTATTGGCTTCCAGCTTTCACATGTTTACAAACCATACATTTTGACACAAAATCAGAAATCTCCCTCTTCATTTTGTCCCATAGGAAATGTTTCTTCAATTATCTATACATATTAATGCTACCTGGGTGAATAGAGAAATTGAAACTATTAGTGTCATCTAACAATTCCCTTTTTAGATCAGGTATATAAGTAATACAAAGCCTCTTCCCAAATTTCAAAATTCCATCTTCATATACGATGTCACTCAATCTCCCATCATTCCCAACTTTAATAATATTTTGAATCTCCTCATCATCATCCTGGGAACATTTTATCCTTTCTAGTAAATATGGTTTGGAAACCATTTAAAAAGTCATTGATGTTTCACCTTCCATGGTTATTCTCATATTCATTTTTACTAGATCCATGAAAATAGGATCACTTTAAACTCTCATATTGTTAAAAAATCCATGATCCTTTCTACTCAAAGAATCTTCCACCTTATTTGCCTTCCCTGGGTGGTAGTGTATCATGAAATCCTAATCCTTGAGTAGTTAAAGCCATCTCCTTTGCCTCATGTTGAGTTCTTTCTATGAGAAAATATACTTCAAACTATTGTGATCAGTATAAATCTCCCATTTTCACCATAGAGATAATGTCTCCATATCTTCAAAGAAAATATTACTGCAGCTAACTCAAGATCATGAGAAGGACAGTTTTTCTCATGAATTTTTATATGTCATGATGCATAAGTAATAACACTATCATTTTTCATAAGGACACAAACAAGTCCTTTCTTTGATGCATTATTATATATAACAAACCAATCATTCCACGATGGTAGAGTCAATATAGGAGCATTGAATAATCTTCTCTTCAGTTCCTTGAAACATACTTCACAATCATTTGTCCAAACCATATTTAACCTCTTTACATGTGAGCTTCGTTAGCGGGTTATCCATTCGGGAAACATTCATTACAAAATGAGAATAATAACCTGCTAAGCAAATAAAACTACGTACCTCAGTTATATTTGTTGGTGTGGGCCAATCATGGATTGTCTTTGTCTTTTCAGGTTCAACTAGGATTCCATCCTTAGAGACAATATGACCAAGAAAAGAATCCTCCTAAAGCCAGAATTCACACTTGATAAACTTCCCATATAATTCAGGTCTTCTAAGAGTCTTCAGGATAATACGCAAGTGATTTTCATGATCTTCGCAGTTTTTGGAGTATACCAAGATATCATCAATAAATACCACTAAAAAATCACTGAGATATTCCTTGAAAACTATGTTCATTAGATCCATGAAGATAGAGGGTGCATTAGTCAATCCAAAAGGCATTACTGTCAACTTGTAATGCCCATACCTGGTTCGACACAATGTTTTCAGAATGTATTCTGTTTTCACACTCAACTGATGATATCCAGATCGAAGGTCAATCTTTGAAAAGTATTGAGCTCCATGCAATTGGTCAAATAAATCGTCACTGCGAGGTAAGGTATACTTCTTCTTTATTGTAATAGCGTTTATTTCCCAATAATCAATGTGAAGCCTCATGGATCCATCTTTCTTCTTGACAAAGAGGACAAGGGTTTCCCATAGAGAAACTCTAGGTCGAATAAATCCCTTATTACTCAATTCCTCTAGTTGCTTCTTTAATTACACAAAATCCATAGTGGCCATTCTATAAGGGGCCTTCGGTATAGGCCTTGATCCAGGAATGAAATCAATGGAAAACTCAATTTCTCATTCTGAAGGATGTCCAGGTAAATCTTCTGGAAACACATCAATATATTCTCTCACTATAGGTACATCATCTATTTGAGAATTCCTTTCCTCACCCACAGTTATTTCATTCTCTTCCTCCTCAATAATTGAATTTAGTTGAGCTATTGGGGGTGGATCTAGATAAGAATCAGGTGGTGGTGATCCCGCTCTAAAAATAAGGTGTTCTTTATCATCGTCCTCAAAAATAATAACCTACATCTTCTTAAAAAAATGTTTTCCATCATGGTCCGAAAGCCAATCCATAATGAGGATTATATCAAATTCAATCTTGGGTATGACGATGAGATTAGTATATAGAGAACATTTATATGCCCTAATGGGAACGGATTGACAGAACATTATATCAATGATACTTCCCTTAAGAGTTTTGACTGATGACTCCCTTGTTAAATCAAATTAGAAATATCTACTTTTATTAGAAAATTGGGAAGATATGAAACAATGTGATGATCATGAATCAAATAAATCATTGGTTAAACTTGAGTAAACAATTAAAATACCTGCCACCACATCATTAGGATGTTTAACCTTTGTAGTTTTGATTGCATAGCTTGTCTCTGATCCCTTGTCCTTTTCTATTGCTTATTTCCTTGACATTTTGGACAATCATTAGCATAGTGTCCCATCTCCCGACAATTATAGCATTGAACATCATTGGCTTCCTTCTTCACTTTGGAATCACTAGTAAGATGACCTTTCAGACCACATTTATAGAATACTCCTTTTCCTTTTACACATAAACCAGGGTGTTTCTTTCCACCATTGTCACATGGTGGAAATTCGACTCTTCCCTTCTTCCCCATTTCCTTATTTCCCTTCCCAGGATTTTCAGCAGCCCTCTTCTTTTATTAAATTCCCTTAAAGTCATTAGACTTAGAGAATTATTTTTTTCTCTTGATGTCCCATGGAACTATATCCTCATATGATTTGAAACTTTGGGAGACCAGATCCCACTAGAGGAATGGATTTAGGCCATCAAATAATCGATCAATTTTTCTCCTTGGATTTCGTATGTAGTTTATAGCATGTCCTGTTAGTCATGTGAAGTTAGATTTGTACTTTGAAACATTCTCATCTTCCTTCTGCCTCATATTCAAGATCTGTCTCTCCATATCTGCTCGCTGCTCATGAGGGAAATATTTTTCTAAGAATATTTCTTTAAAATCCCTCTATTCCATCTCTTCTATCTCTTCCTCCTCATTTTTGTTTTGGATTAATGACCACCACTGATCCACATCTCTTGAAAGAAGATATACTGCCATAAAAAACTTCTCTCTTTCATTACATCCCAAATTGAGAAATTTCTTCTCAATTGAACATACCCACTACTCTACTACAAATGGGTTGGTAGTTCCATTTAATGATGGAGGTTGTTGTCACATAAAGCGATCTATTCTGGCTCCTCCACGTGGTGGATCCAGATGCTCTATACGGGTAAGGTTATTATTCATAACCTGAGTATGTTTTCCCAGTGTTGTTATGAGTTTCTCAACAACAGTCATACCACCAGAGCCAACATCATTGTCTTATGTTGAAGGAAAATCCCTACAGGGGACACGTGAATTCATGCGATTTCTGTTCCGTCCACTAGGCACCAAATCTAGATAATGGCAGACACTATATTAGCTTATGAATCATAATGTATAATCTTATCTTAAAAATACTCAGGAAAATTGAGATCCTACGTATGGATAATCCCATATTCACAGAAATGGTTTCTTTGAGGAATATTTACTTTAAAGTCCTTCATAATAGATTGTAATGAAAATGTGAATCATCCTAAGCATATCCCCCGGGAGTGTCGTAACCAAGAGTACCGAAAGGTCCTTTGTCGTGCAACAGTTCTCGTTCGAGTCTAGCTCAAAGAGGTGTTTTCGGGTTTTACCCCAAGATATATCAGTGCCAGAGCAGCCTCTACCTGCTCGTATCCAGACAGGGATGTATTGCTTGAAAGATTCACATAATCTATTCCTTACCAAAATACCAGGACGTTATTGTATGTATATCCTCAAAGACTAACTTAGGGACTCATCCCTAATTCTACATTTTCTAAATCTAGTTTCCAAGTATTCTACTAAACATCCTCTGATACCTACTGTAAGGACCCGACAAAAGTTTCCCAGAGCTGGTGCCTTATTTGATTGCGTTGGCATACATTCAAGGAATAAAAATCTCGAAATACCAAATAGTTTAGTATTATTGGAAACAAGTTACATACATATGTTTATCATTGCAACATGAAGGGAATTAAAAAAACTATTTTATTTCACTAGTAACATCACATCTCATAGATTATGCTTGCAAGTCATTAATAAATAACTTCTTTATATCCTGAGAAAATGAATCACAAGAAAGGGGTGAGCTCAAATTCTCATTAAGAGTAAGTAATATAGCAGAAGATAATATAAACATTAGAAATGGTGAATAATTGAAAACACATGCCTTTAATAATAAACATGAACACAATATGGCAGGAAAATGAGCTGGGTAAATAATTCCATAATAAAACATAATCATGGTTATTCTACAAGTTGAATAACTACATGAAATTTCAATTACCAGATTCATAATGAGGTAAGGGCATATGCGGGACATTCTAAAACATTTTTTCATGGCCTCGGCCAACAAGTCTAATGATTAAGGCCTTGGCCAAAATCCATATCACATTGGGAAAGGCCTCATCCAATTCCACGTCTAGTTGTCTCATGAGACCTACCGATGCATAGAGGGGCTATAGTGGCCCCAACCATCACATAATAAGTCTAATTCATTCCACATATGTGTGGGGATAAACATAAACAACATGTACATTCATATTGAAACTATCATATGAAATGTAACTATCTTTCACCAAATTAAACATAAAAACACTAACCATCCGGAATAATATGTTGAATCGTTTTAGGATAGATCATCCACAATAGGGTTAGTTATAAACCATTAAAACAAATATGGTAGATGAATTCATAAATAATTAAACCCAATAATACCATGGAGTCAGAAAAAGTGTTGAATTATATGAAAACACTCTTATAAAACCTTTCAGCAATTCTTGAGATAAATACTCTTTTATTTTGGAAAGAAGAGTTATTTTGAAAACATCTTTGTATAAAACAATAATTAAAGTAATATAGTATCTTCATAATGAGTTATTTTATAAAGATAATGGTTTCCAAAAAATAGATTATAGATTTCCCACAAAAGTAGGTAAGAATTTGAGAAATTCCCTTGAATCGGGCTTGTATTTTTGAAACAATTTTGAATGTTCCATTTAAAACGTGTAGCTATCCATAAAATAAGGAAGGATTCTGGTTTTTAAACATATATATGATACTAAAAAAGAATATATGAGGAGTGAATTACAATACATAATAATTTCATTGAGGTTTTTAGACAATGAAAGTATCCCGAACGAAAATGAATGTTCGGGTGGAAAAACCCTTACCTTAACTCCAAACATGTTCCACTCTTGAACTTAAGAACCTACAATATAAAATTATACTTGTTAATAAATTATTTAAGAACCTATTTGACATGTATTTAGTTTACCATAATTCTGGTTAGTTCATTTATGTCTTTATTGATAAGTTATTGTATTGAATTTTCGTCGTTCTGGAGTGTTCATTTCCTTTATTTTCATATTCGGTTCAATTGTTTTTAAGTAATGAAGTTCATGTGGAATGGTTATAAATTTATAGGATTGGAATTATATATTATGTATGAACATAAAGAATTGTTAATGGTAATTTCTATCATTTGGATTCATGGAATGAGGATGAATCATTAGATGATAAGCACTTCGATTATTCGGCAGTATTTGGAATATTATGAACTTGTTTGGTCATAAAGCTTAGTTATATGTACATATTCTGGTTCCTCAATATTAATTAGGTGATAAAACATATATTATAGTCTGTTTCTACCAAAAATATGGTTTCATGACCAGTAATGAAGAATAAATTGGAGAAGGAAACTTCATCGTCCCCGAAGGTTATAATTTGGAACCTCATGGACGTCGATTTCGTTTATAAAATAAAAGGGAGTGAGTAAGAATATTTGTGATGGTTCTTCTATTAACTTGATATAAATACAGTATATAGATTTTACTAATGTTATAATGATCATTTGGACAGAGGATGTGGGGATAGGATAACAAAAGTAGATAAATTAAAATAAAACCAAATGAAAAAGAAGGGTGTTTTACCTCTTCAAATAACCTCCTTGAGAAACTTCTTAAGGGAAGGGGTTTTGGTCTTTTGGAAAGACTAAGAGATTCTTGGTCGTGGGGAGTGACTATGGAAGGTTAATTGGGCAGAACATTGAAGAGGTTCAATGCTTAGAGGAGTGAAGAGTGGAGGGAGTGGTGAGGGGTTTTTTATAGTGGAGGAGAAGGGTATATTTGGAATATTTAATTCATTATTTTAAAATTTCTCTTAAGATTACCAAATAGTGTTGTTTAATGTGACCCTAATAGTAATAAGTGAATGTGAGTTAAAATGAAGTGTCCTTGAATCACTTGTGATGTAATGAATAGTGTATTTAACTGATAAATTGAATATACAGTATTTTACCGTATTTCACTATTCATCAAAAATTCATGTTTTTCAGAAAAATCCTAAAAAGTCCCCCGTACCATTTTTTGACGTGTATAATTCAAAAGTGTAATCCATTTTTCAAACATAATATTCTAAATATAATAAATTTAATTTTTAAATAAGGACATAGTTAATTCAAAAAATTACAATCTTGAAGTGTAGTTAGTTTTATGTGACATTGAAAAATTAATTAAGATCTCATTATATTATTTCTTTAAGAAAATAAAATAATATTATTTTTTACAATTCATAAGGGTCATATTACTATTCATATTACTATTCATAAGGGTATGTTACTATTCACCAAAAATCAAGTTTGTTCTATCAGACTCAAAATGACCTACTGAACGCAACTCTAGATGACCATTTTTTGAAATTCAAAACATAGAAGAGGAAAAGTTTCATTTAATGGATAGATTATAAAATTGAATTATATATTTATTTTCAAAACCTTGGGGAGTTATAGTTATCCTTTAAAATTTTATCATGATGACTTATATAATTAGAACTCTTATATTTATTGTGGAAGGTTATCCAATTTTTATTCGTGGATGAAGATACAAAATGAGATATAAATATTTCTTTAGAATGATCAACCTGAAACTACAAAACCGAATTAGAAAAATGAATCAAAAAAATTCAAGAGAAATATTAAGGACATGTGGCATTGGGGAACTACTATTCATCAACTTTTTTTTATTTCATTTTATAATTCCATTACTCTTTATTTGTATTATTTTTTTACTATTGATAACCAATGATATGATACTATCAAAAGGATACCTATTACAATGAAAGTCACTTCAATAAATTTATACAATAATAACATCTCATACCAACTAAAATAATAATTATGAATTCTTCATTATCATTCTTCATTTTCATATCCCTTAAGGGAAATAATACTAAACATATTTATTACACTTATCTATTTTAGAATGTATTCCATGATGTTTCAATTTATATAATAGAATAATTTGTATCATCAAAAGGTGACTGGAAAATTTTAAAACATAATTTTTTTTACCATTAATGATCTTCTTAGATAATTGTTTTCAAGATACTCAATATATGATAAAAATAAAATAATTTATTTTCAATCCTTATTAATTTATACGTGGATCCAAATTCTTCATATTTAACAAATATGATAATCTATAAATTTTTTACTTTGATTCCAAATTAGTAATTATTCAAGGATAATGACTTATTGATCATTGTTTTCAATAATTTATAGACCACACAACTTATTAATTTAACTCCCTATGAACATTCTCAATGTTCAATACGGTGAATTATAAGAACAAATAAAATAAAAAATGATTATGGGAATAAGATGGTCCGTTTGTTCTTCATCAATGATATAAAAAATCTTGTGTTCGTTTTCTCAACTAATTTCCAATATTTTTTTACACTTCATGATATCACATCTGATATTATGATCTATTTTATTTTGGGGTATCATGGATATAATCACATTGTCTTTATATTGTTATGTAGAGTTTTCCTTATAACAATACGTTTGCTGGATGAATCCTTAACCACCTTAAATATTTATTCTTATTCTATAATAAGGGTTAATGAACTTTATTTACAATGTCCAAATTTGGTTCATATCTCATAGAAAACATCTTTATCCTGAGAGTTTTCTTTTGATAAAAACATAACATGTATTTTTCTTTATCACGCGGAATAATTTCATCTCATTTTTGTCTAGCCTTGTAGTGTGATTATTATTTTTTCCTAATTATCTTATAATCATATGGTCATATAACTAACATGAAATTAAGAATAATGACAATATGTTTAGATATTCAACATGGATTATTTTGAGTTCTATATATCATAGTATATAATTTAAAAAAACAAAATTTTTCAACATCAGGGATTTAGAATCTAATATCTTATCACATTTATTCGTTGATATTTATATTAGATTATATATTTTAAAAATATTATTCCAACATTATTCGAAGTGATTCATCATGTTTATTATCATAATATTGTTTTTTCATTTCCCATCAACATTGGATACATGTCAAGTTGATAATTTATTATTTTTGTGACCACTTATATTGCATGAATCACATATATTTAAAAATTTCCAAATATTTGTTTTAGTAAATAAAAATTTATTAATACAGAAATGTATAATTATATTCTATTATTTAGACCATTAAAAAATGGACATCATTTAAATAATGAATCTTGAAAATTTTATAAGAAAACCTACACACAATGCATGATTATATTACATTAACTGTATTAAACTACAATATTGGATCGTATTATTATATTTGTTTGAATGATTAGGTATTTTACATATGTTGTTTATTTATTCATGGGGAAACATCTTGCACACAAAATTTCGTATCTACCATAGTTATTATGGTAGATTTATTCTATTATTTCTCCACCCATTCTTTTTCATATTCAGATTTTGAACCTATACAATTTTTTAAAATTTATTTTCATATTTTAGTACATGATGGTATGAATTGTACATATTTATTCCAAGCTACATTTAATTGATCCTTGAATTAATTAATGTTAATATTATCACATGTTTCTGTTTATACAACCTTAAAAACCTCATGTGGGGATTGAGAAACATAAGAAATTGTATTCTTACTTTTGTGAGGTCTCAACTTGTGTCTTTTATTGACTGGACTTCAGAGTATCCAATGATAAACATTTTTTGATCATCAATAATAATCAACTTATCATTAAAAGCCTTCCTCATTCATTCAAATTCCTCTTAATAAAAAATAAATTGTGTTATAAAAGGGAGTCATATTCACTATTCATCTTGAATGCTTTTTCAAAATAAAAATCAATGATATCAATTCTAATTTTCAATTTATATTCTTTTTCATGGATATATAATTCTATAGTTTTCATGACCCCTTAATTAAATTCTACTTCCATGATAAATTGGTTTTAAAACTATGATGTGCTTGTTTTATGAGGGAATATTTCTCTTTCAATGGTTTAATCATTCTTGGATAAAATGTGCATTCTCAATGTTTTTTCAATCCATATCAATTATCTCAAAATATACTTAAGGTTATTTAATTATTCTTAAATGGTTACATGTATCTATTAGACAATGGAGAAAAATTCATTTGGATATAATAGAATTATACCCATTAATAAATCAAATGAAAAATCAATTATCATATCTTTAATCACATGAGTTGAATGATTTTATTTGGGAGGTCCTTTTGAATAGATTACACATACATCCTGATAAGATGAATTTCCTAATTCATCTAAGGCAAAAATATTGTACTTATAATTCAGGGAAATATTATTCAAATTCAGATCACATTCCATGACTAGCATATATTCATTGTTTACAATGCATTGTTATACTAATAGTTATACATTTTTGAGATAAGACAGTTCTATTCTTATTTATTATTTTTTCATTACTTCACCTATTAAATATGGTATTTGTAGTAATAGAATTATACTCTGAGAAAATTAATTCATTTAAAAAAAATCATAGTAAATATAGGAAAGAAACTCATTACCTAAAATGAGAATATCTTTAATTCTGGGAATAAAACTATGTTGGAACTTCCCACAACAATAATCGAGAGGACCATAATAATACATTCTAAAGACTAGGGGGAATTAGCTTTTAGAGGTTTTTAGAAAATTATATCATTTATACAAATTAATTGTTACAGATTGTTGTATCATAATTCTTATAATATATTTTTTCAATTGAATGAAATTATTTGAATGAAGTAAATAATCACCGACAATGGATTAAGAAGGTTCAAAAATCAACAAGATTTGAAATTACATGTCCTTTATAGTAATGAACAGTAAACATATTCTCTATTATAATGAGATATGATGTTACAGCAGTGTTGATAGATGGAAATTCCAAGTCAATGAGGGTCCTCACAAGGTATAAGTGGGAAGGAAACAATTCTTCTTCCGTGAATAGGTGATGGTCTAGTCCATCATAGAAGAAATAACTCATTATATATGTTAACAATAAAGATATGATTCACTATATTTTCATTTTATTTATGAAAATAATAATATCATTATCTAAAGGAAAAAAAATTTGGATATAAAATTTCAATATTTTTCATATAATTTCTTATTCATCACATTGTTACATGTGTAATATTATAATATAAACTCTTCCTTTTGTTTACAGTAGAAAAATAAAATTTTATCTATCTTATTATTCTTCTTCTTAGAGAATTATATATGAATATTAAAT
The DNA here is from genome assembly GCA_963277665.1 of Viscum album. Taxonomy (NCBI): domain Eukaryota; kingdom Viridiplantae; phylum Streptophyta; class Magnoliopsida; order Santalales; family Viscaceae; genus Viscum; species Viscum album. The sequence goes on from OY728138.1 coordinate 2,020,007,740, forward strand.
TCCTCTCCGTATGTTTTGTACATTGAAAGAACCATTTTGATTAATCTTCTACATCATGGATATAATCACAATCCTCTTTTGTGTTTATTGAAATAGTGAATGTTTTTCTCTGCATCATCATGATTCTTTTTCCATAAATAATTATTATATGATAAATAGGAAAATTATTTTTGTTATTAATTTTCAATGATATGAATATAAATATGGACTAAAGAACTCATTTTTAATTGACACACAATATTAATAATGATCATTGTATTAGTTATCTTCTTTTTGTATTAGTTTAAACACTATTCATAATTATAAATCTAACCATAATTTCAATATTATAAAATGAAAAAATGTTCATTCAATATTGATGAATATTTTATAATTGAATTATCAATCATATTAAATCATATGTACATCATTCATGTAATTCATGGTTCATGAAATGTGGAGCCCTAAAATAAAAAATTATTTATATTAATATTTTATGTGTTATCTTTGAGTCATATTTTGTATTTTTAAATTCTTATAAAATATGTTGTGCAAGATAATTACCATAATCATGAGTGAAATCATGTATTTTTATTGTTATTCTTTGTTTCTCCAAGAACACATGAATATGAACCCACTGTATTCTTATTTTCACATTCCCATAAAATAATTCTCTTTTATCTTTCAGTAAGCTAAACAATATAGATGTAATTATTCTAAAAAATAGTGGATACCTGTATGTCTGGATCATCCTTTATGATGAACTAAATGTGCTATATGATTGTATCCCTAGTTTTCATGTACTAATAATTATTGACATTCCCTTATTTGAAAAATCTAATTAGTATAATACCAGACTTTTCAATCCTTTCACTTTTCTCATGGTTAGTGCTCATGCAGATCATTCTTCCCATAATCTTATTATTCATGAATCATAGTGCATAAAACTCTCTATATCATGTATCATATGTTAAAAATGGATCACTATACATCTTAAAAAAATTATATATTCTCATATTTTTTGAAACCATAAGCTCTGAAATAATTATTTTGTTGGAAGAAACATTTCTCTGCCTTAGCGAATCTATAATTATATTAAATGATTCATTTATTCTTACCACCTCAACGACCACTTCTTATGCCAAGTAAAGTATCATTTGAATATCACTTAATATAAAATAATATAAAATATATGACCACACATTCTAAAAAATACAATGATTGATTTCATGAAATCTTTAATTACACAAGAACTCCTCATGTTCGTTCAACATTTATTGTGTGAATATGATTATTTTCAAGCTCTATTTCATCCATGGATATTAAATGATCTAAAAGACTCCTAAATATGAGTTTTAATTTTTCCATGATGTTTTCATTAAATATCAACTTGCATGTAATATATAGTTCCATTCATGATGTTGAAATGATCCATAAAGATTCATTCTCCTGGTAAGATCACCGGTTGTGGTATAAATCATGCATATTAGTGATAAATAGTAAGTAATAGTCTGTTTCTCTATATCAATGGTCATGTTTTTTATGATAAATCCATTCATATATTTGATGTGTGACATTCCTATGATGGTGAAAATCATTTTGATCGAATGGTGCACATTATGTAAGACTTTTTGATGACAGGTTAATAATATATCATGTTCTTATTATCCCACATTAGATATTGGTTTTTTAGTGATTCCTAATAGTTTTTGAAATTCCAATGATCATATACCCAATGTGGCGAGCGACATACACCTGAATTACATACCACCCATGCCCCTCAATTATAACACATCAACTATATGGCCCACCTCCAGCATATCCATGCACATTGTGTGGGTTCTATGTACACACACAAATGGATATCATGTATTTTTTGGATCAAATCTCACACATAGACTACCCCATTGGTCATACATGAGTGGCTAATTGGTTACACCTCATAGATTAAAATAGTTGTTCCATTTTTTGAAGGACCACAACAATGAATTAATATAATTACATGTATTGATTAGATTATAATACAATACTCAAAAGACTTCTTGAGGATGCCAGGTTATTTAGGAAAAATATATGAGTATATTTTATCATGGATATACTCTTCATCCATAAAAATATACTCATGTAAAATAAAAAATAGGTTTACATTATATTATTTAAAATATTACCGAAATAATAAAATATATTTTTCGAATTTATAAAAATCATTATCCAGTAAAGGCTAGAAATATATTACAGACATTTTTACTCCTTATAAAATGTTTTAGATAGTGTACAATAGTCCAATTGATCATTATAGTTGTATTGTCAATATCTTCAAAAGTAATTATATATATGAATAAGACATGAGTACTTTCCACTTTATTGAATTATCAATTCCATATTCATTGTGTATTAGATACATTGTATATATTTAGTGTTTTATTTACTTTGACATTATAGAAATCAATAAAATATTGATATTTCATTGAACATATTTTAAAACCAATAAAAATCATTGAAAAAAATAAAAAACAGACCCCAAGTGGGATCATCATTAATAATGGTTAGTCTATGTAGTTGTTGAAAAGATTCATTTATGGGAAATTACCCATAAATTTTTTATTTCAGTATAAATTCAATCATTAATTAGAGAATAATGAGGGGGACATAGACTATACACCTGAGTATATGCTCATAGGGGATATTAATTTGTATATTAACACACTATATAATTATAATTTTTAATGAATAAATTAAGTTATTATGATTTGAATATATCCCTAATGTTATTATTTATATTATTCTATGACTATCTATGCATAACGTTGAAATATATGTTTTTTTAAACCATATTTAGAATAATAATCTACAATTTAAAATTCATAATGATATTATCTAATTCATTCTATTACAATTTTGAGAAATGAATCCTCGTATATGGAATAGAAACTCTTTCAAAACATGTAATATAAGTTTTGATTTCAGTCCTGAGAATGAAAATGAATCTATAGTTAGATCTGAAAAAATTATAACCTTAATGGGGAAACTATCATCAATTTTTGGAATGAAATATTTCCTTTATAGAAAAATATAATATTCCCCAACATTGAGAAATAATTGTTGAACACATCACGTGAAAATTGATTCAAACATTCAATGGTACTTCAAAATCATTAATAGCTGACCAATTGATCCAATCCATAGAGAAGATAATTTTCAATTTTGAATGATGTGAAAAAAATAAATTTTCCATGGTAGTTTACCATCCTAAAACAATAGTAGATCAATATTCATCATTGATCAATGAGAAAAAGTTATCATATGAAATATATAGTACTTATTTTAATACATTAAAAGAGATATTTTTAAAAAAATACATTCCTCATAAACAATGAGATGAATTTGTTATAAAATTCCATAAAATGATGAAAATGAAAGGATATATTATTCTCAAATACAGATATAACATTAAAATGAGATGAAAAAAGATATATATTATATATAAAATCTAATCGATTATATTTATTTATTGTTTTATTTGTAAAAATTATCAACAAAAGTAAATTATTCCCTCAGAAATTTTTGTATATGAGAATATGGTATCATCTTAAATCATGAAAAAAATTCCACAATTTTATCTTTTTTAGGGAAAAATAAAAAGATATAGGCGAATAAGAACATTGAATAATAAATAAAACAAAAAGGGTGAAGGTGAGGGTTGAATTTCTTGGATGAATTTTTATTTGGAAATAAACACTTTTTTTCATTCTTGATTGGAATTGTTGTAAGAAACTGGATATTCACCCAGGTATGAATCGTTTATTTTTCGACCAAATTATTTATTTTGGACCTATTATGGATGCCTAATGGGTTAGTGAAGTTCCCATGGGTGTAATGGTATTTTTTAGAGCCCTTAATCCTTATTTTTGGTAAAAATGATATGGTGGATAGTTTAAGAGTAAATAGGGAAGGAAGTCCACATGATTAGAACAAACTGTGCAGATTGTGAATTTTTGGTTAGAGCCTTTCTGCACAGTTTTAGTTTGATTTCCCTAACCATGTGTCCTAACTATGTATTATTCTTTTCTTTACTAGGTACCCATGTATGGTTTTGGAATGGTTTTTAAACTATGCTGGCAAACCATGCATAAAAAATTTTGTGGGGGAAAATGACCATTTTCCCCTGACTGATCAAATGAGACCCCCTCCTTACCATTAAATCAAGATTATGTGGTATAGAACTAGTTGACTTTCTTTTGGAACTTTTTGAATTCCTAAGGTAGGAAATTAAGGATCTTCTATGTCTGGTGTATGATCAAGCTTCCATTTGATTCGTTGGACGGACAACTATATGTACTCCAGTTTCTTAGAGATTTTCTCTTTCTCTCACACACTCAACTGAGATATCAAGGTGTGAGCATCATTAAATTTTTCTTATATATAATTCATTATAAGACCATTTATAGTCTTATATCATAGGTGGAGTGTTATATGACCATAAGGTGAGTGATCTATAAGTCATCCCCCCAGGTCTGTTGGTTTTATATTTGTGATGTGGCACCCACAGATTTCATCATGTTCTTCTTATTGAATTTATATTCCACAATTATAATCAATAGAAATATATTATTATGATCTATATATATATGATTCTTTTTTTTGTGATTATTCCCACAATTCCCAACATAACATGTAGGATGATTTTCCATACTTGAGTTTTTAGTGTTTTGACACTTTTGGCCATCATTCGAAGGTGCTCGAGCTTGACCACACTAATGGTAGGACTCCTTATCATAAGTTGTAATTGTATCATGTAATTGTGAATTTAATGTACCATGACACTTGCACTTGACCCACCTATATTATGTTCTTAAATTTGATAATTAAATATGAAAGTGAAATAGGAAAGTACACCATTTATACGACTTGATCGGATTAGATGTGAATGATTAATATGTTTCATTTCTAAAGAACCCCTTACTAAGTTAATGAAATCTAGTGGAATGAAACATGATTTTTTAATACATTTAAATGAATTAATTAATAGTTTTAATGCTACATGGACTTATCACATTAATTAATGGAAATTCTTGAGCCAAATGAAATATTAAATGACATCATAATTAAAGAGGAGTGTCCTTACTTGAGCTTACAAGAGATTCTTATCAGGTAATTCCATGAGCACTCTGGAACCCCATTCCAATTCAATGATATTTATTTCTTAGGAGGAGACCCATCCGGATATTTATCATTGTCTATTCTTTTATGGTTATTAGGACACTATAGATACCCTTGCATATTATTAAATGAAACCATGGATACAATCCTTGGATAGAACATTGATAAATAGGTTACATGGTTAAATTCCATCAGGCCTAGTCAATATATTGTACTAATATACATTGGACAACCACCCTGGATTCAATATGAATCTTATTTTGGTATTACATGGAATATTATCCTTTGATTACACTCTTACCAGTAGAAAAGATATAGTGGATATTGATTTGCAAACCCTTGATTTCATCCTTTCATTTGTTATTACCAGGGAACATAATTATTAAATTTCATTAAAGGTTTCCTTGTCATAACATGGAACATTCACAATTATTATCATGTGACTTATTTATAATATTTCAATAATAAATTAATAGAGTACATACATTTAAACACCTACTATGTGCTAACGTGGGTACTTTTGTATTTATTTACATTTTATAAAATTACATTATGTATGCATGCATTCACATTGTTACATATACTTTACATGATCATGATGTTATAGACACCATTGATGGTGGCACAATATGATTTATCTCACATCCTCCCACAGTTCCATTTGGTATTCAGAGTATATTTAATTAATTTAGGTGTTGATAAAGGGTTTCATATGGCTTTGAACACATGATTGATTTCCTTTTAGGTGGGAGCTTAAAAATAGATGACCAAGATTGAGCTCGGGAATCATGGGATAGACTTCTGAATTCTTTTATAATTTTTTTTAAAATGTTATCCCTACTTTATTGTACCCATGTTTTTCTATTTTCTTATGGCATGACATGTAATCACCAATTGTTGTATACTTGCATGTTATTCTAGTTATTTAAATTATTGTAATTTTTTACTCTATTTTCTCTTGTGGTTATTTTTTACTTGTATTTCTTCTTCAATTTACCTATGTTTATATTTATCCACTACACTACACTTTGTTAAAGAGGGAATAGTCTCCCCATGGACACACTGTAGTCCCTCACTACGTGCTAGTAGCCTCTAGCGTTCTGGGAGATGCGCTTAAGGCCATATAGCCTACTAGGATTAAGGAACCCACTAAGTGGAATCCGGATTAGGGACATCACAAAGTGGTATCAAAGGAGTTTCCATTCCGGCTTTACAACATGGAAATAATAGACATGATACTAGGAATTCTTGGGACATGTTCTTAAGTCATGCTTAGTCATCATGAACCCATATTTGGTGTAAAATCCAATTTTCTTGAAATATAATTATAGATATACTTTTTCCTATTGCAATTGATTTTATTTCATCATTGGGTGATGATAATTTGATGTGGAGTTGTTTATTTTTATTTCAATTGTTAATTTAATTTCGTTCTTGACTTGATTATATGAGGAAATGAAGCATTTTACTTATATCTTTATTGGAAACTAGAATTTGCATGTCATGCATATTCCCATTCCATATAGGTGCATCTCCATACATTGTATTTCTTGATATTATTGTGATTGTTGAGTGATTATGTGATAGTCAGATTGTTATTGTTCTATTGTTGATTTTTATTGAGTTATTTATTGCCAAAATTCAGGAAGAGTATGTTCCCTCATGGGTTGGGATGAGTAATTTACTATGTTGAGCCAGTATACTATAAATAAATGGGAGTTATTTCCATTAATAAGGTCTATGGAAACTGATTAAATATAAATGGATACCGTTACATGATAAGAAATACTTCTAAAATTAAATAGTTATACATCTTTATCCTACCATGTCCTGTTTATGAAAGGTAATGGAGAGAACCTAGTAATTAAAAGTAAAAAATGAATCTTATACTGTATAACTTACTAGTAAATTTTCATCTCAGTATGTAGTTGGGGTATAATTCCTTTGGTAGTGAGTTTTTTTCAATCAGCTTCTACTATTGATGCTATCTATCTGCATACAGATTTTCCTAAGGATTGTTCCTAGCATTTTTCGGACAATGTTGCTACAATGTACTCGTATAGTACGCCATGAGGGTGGTGATGACCATACTATAAATGTAGAGGGCCCTAACCCAACACTCTTACCTATTATAGGTCCTCATGATGCACTACCTACTCTACCTAAAATAGAAATTGATTCCCATGTTTTGGATAGTTTATTATATCTGATGTAGTCTATGCATAGTGCTCCACAACTTGCACCAATGATGGATGATCTGACTTGTGAGTTCCAGTACCAACATGCTCCTATATTATTAGGGGATGGAGGTCCAAATTCTTCTTATTATTGGATAGAGGCCACCCTATATATCATTGTGCACATGGAGACACCTCCAGAGTAGAGAGCCATGATTGATAAATAAATATTGTGTGATTCAGGAAAGAATTGGTGGATTTTAATTACCAAGGCTTATCGACATCAGGGAACATTGTTGTTTGATTTCAAGCCTAACTTTTATGATCGGTTCTTTCCTCAAATACTTAGAGCTGATATAGATAGAGAGTTCACACTTCTTCCTCAGGTTCTATGTAAATTATTTGATATTCCGCACATTTCACAGAGTTGTAGCTCTATTCACTACTTCTATCCAGTGATGAACTTTCTTGTGTTGTATGTTTTTTAGAATGGGATCTAGAATGAAATTCATATGTTGGTGAATGGATTTCATCTACCTACAATTTCTATAATAGTTAGTCTAGATCATTTGAATGAGAAAAACATGGGGGATGAAAATAGTACTTGGTAAAGAGGATTAGTTTCACGGTAGGCTAGTAGTTCTTCTCGTGGTAGGAAATGTTCCCTTGAGGTTCCTCTTCTAGGAAGTGACAACCAAATTCCCTGTTGCGATAGCTCTAATGTGTTTTTTTAATGTGGATGATAAGGTAACCTAAAGCCTCATTTTGATAGACACCCAAGGGAGTGTCATTATTTCTATCATATGGGACATCATTAGTGTTTCTACAAGGCATTTAGTATAAAAACGAGTGGAGAATGATCTACAATGACTCCATATTCAAGAGCATGTTATTTTACTCCATGTGTGTAAAGGAGTTGGAACAACATTGGTTGGTCGGGAGAAAGGGTAGTCCATGGGTGTGGTAGCCAGGCCCCTAATAACTAGTAGCATCAGTGGAGAAGTTATGATCGTGGAAGTCCATTTGTTGGATTGGTCCATGGAATAGGTCAATTGCATGCACTAGAAACGATACCCGAGAATCAGACTACGAGACAATATATTGTACAATGTACTATTCTAGTGGAATCTATAAAAATATATTCATTATTTTATTTAGGTTCATTGAACTCTTTTATCTCTATATCAGTCATGGGATTTCTTGGACATGAGATACAACATTACTGTCGTGTAATGACCCTATGTACACTATTAGTGATATGATCCAAGGTCATACTCCAATGAAAGGACTATCCCATTGAGATAGACAATTACCCTATTGTATGGAACCACGTTGTACTCGAGATTATGGGATTCAATGTCATACTCAAAAAAAACTTTTTGGTACAATGTCATGTTTTCATAGACATATATCACTGGATGGTATATTTTACATTACCATAAGTTAGTAGTTATCTACATAAATGGTTGTGTGATATCTAGGATTGAACGGATGGACCGAAGCATCATGGGTTGGGTGCAGTGACTACCTAGATCTCCCATATCATTATGGATGATCAAGTCTTACATCAAGTAGATTTTAGTATAGTATTGGATCATTTAAGGGATGTCCTTATTAATGAATTTTAATGCTTACCTCCTTAGAGAGAGATAGAGTTTACAATTGAGATTTATCCAAGAGCAGCTCCCGTGGCCATTCCTATATACATGATGGCACCTACAGAGCTTCAAGATCTCAAGTGGTAGTCAGAGGATTAAGAGTCCAAATCTTTTATATGTCCCAATAAATTCTCATGGGGTTCACTCGTTATTCTTTCCATGAAGGTGGATAGGACCCTAAGTCTACGTGTGGATTACAGAAGGTATATGTAACTTACGATTAAGAAACAATAACAACTCCCTCAAATATATTATCTCTTTGAAAAGCATTGGGTTGCTAAGGTTTTATCTAAGAATGTCCTGATATCTAGTAATAATCAAATATGATTAAGATAATCATACATACCTCATATCCCATTCCATAGTAGATATGGTCTATATGAGAACCATGTTATGTCGTTTGGTCTTAAGAATGTGCTATTCATTTTCTAGTATATGATGAATAGTGTGGTACACCACTATATGTATTATTTTTTGGTGATATTCTTGGATGAAATCTTGGTGTATCATCATACACATATCAAACATGCCAAACACCTTGATATCTTTCTGAGTATATAGAGAGAACATCATCTTTATTTCATTCTTGCTTACTTCAATTTCTGTATTGACAATTTTATCTTCCTGGATTATATATTATATAAATTAGGAGTATCTATTAACACAAAAAGGTTATTTCAATATTTTTCTAAGTGTATCGCATGTATTGGTTCTAAATACCGAGTTTCTTATGGATATCAGGTTATTATAGGTGTTTCATATAGGACATTTAATGTTTTCCATCACCTCTTACTAGTCTAACAAAAAGGGTGTAATGTTTCTGTGGATAGATGAATATGCTAAATTCATTAATTAGATGAAGGGGTGGATTGAATCAACACCTATTCTGACTCTTATGGATCCAAACATAGGTTATGTGGTCTTCTATGATTCTTGATTCATTAACTAGGTAGTAGTTCTGATGTCGAAGGATATAGTCATTTTGTTTGAATCTTGGCATCTGATACCTCTGAGAGAATCTACATGAGGCACGACCTTGATCTAACAACAATTGTTCTTTCCTTATATTGTTGAAGACACTATCTATTGGGGAGGTTATTTGTGGTGTAAAAGGACCAATAGAGACCCAAATATTACTTTTCATAGAATCGGTTGATTTTGAGAGAGTAGAGATGGGTTGAATACCAATAATCCTTTGATTTTGATCATTTCTACATGCATGTAATGAGAAACATGTTTGTAGATTCGCTGCATCATAAAACTATAAAATATTCCTTCTTTGATTGTAGAAACGAATTAATGTCCATGACCCTAATTTGGAGCTAAATTTAGAGTTTCCTGATAGTCGTGATCAATATTATCTCTTAATTTTGGTAGTTTTCTCTTTCCTCCAGGCGAAGGTGATGGGTTGACAATTTTCAGATCTTGAAGGCTCAGTACATGATTAGAGTATATCAGTAGAAATCCCACATCCAGATTGATCTAAAGAATTAGATGAAATCTTGCATATTCATGTACATTTTTGGGTTCTTATATATACGAGAAAAGAGTTTATGTATGTGTGCCACACTTCTCAGTGGGCATTTCATCCAGGCATCTCTACATGTATCGATATACGCAACATGAATACTAGTGGTGGGGATAAAACATTTGACAAAAGGATTTATCATTAGGTTTTAGTGTTATTAGTATGTGAAGGTAGAGAACAAGATATCTACACTATTGTTACAGTCTCTTCATGTCCTGGAATGAAAATCGGAAGATGTTTCTATGGACGTTTTTGTTGTTCTGTGTAGGTTATCTAGAGGTACAGACACTGCATGGGTTTTCATTGAATGATTGAAAAAACTAGATCACTTTATACATATTTAGGATATTTTTTCAGTATCTGACATGGGTAGATAGTATTTCTGTGAGATTATATGACTACATAGGGTCTCACACACTATCGTTTTAGATAGCGATTCTCATTTCATAACAGAGTTCTAGAAATGACTGAACAATGCTATAGGAACATAGGTGATTCTATGAACATTATTTCAACCACAGACTAATAGAAACTCAAAAAGGGAAAATTCCTATATGATATTATCTAAGAATGTTTCATTTATTTTGGTTGTTCATGTGGGAAGCATATCTCTCGCATTTAGTTTTCATATAATAACATTACTCATGTGACAATTCAAATAGATACTTTTGAATCCATGTATGATATACAATGGAAAGATAAAATATTTTCAATCATTTCACATTTTATTTATTTATTTTTCAATCCCATCAATGTGTTACATTAATAGAAATTTCTAAATTTTATGAATTTTGTGGTATTTTGAGATTAATAGTAAAAATAGACAATTTTGGATATTTATCATTTTAGAAGATTTTTTATCTTGGCTATAACATTTTCCACACTAATACAAATTTTTGAATTCATTTGTGGTAAGATTATATACATACTTCTTTTCATTTCGTCCTTCAGGAACAAATTCTGAATCAATAATATGATATCTCCAAACAAGATCACATGTTGGGATTTGAGAATTATTTATATATCTTTTTATTTCGGGTGTTGTATAAAAATTGTGACTATGGAGACCAAATACATAGAAATTCAGTGGGTGGACTCCAAAGTCACTTCTAAAGAACATTCATCAAAGGATTTCATGGATTAATGTACCATTTTTATGGTAATTAATGCATGATATTCCAATGATAGGAAATTTGGAATGTTTTACTAGGAAGAATAAATTCTAGTACTAAAATATTCTCAACTCCATCATCTAGTGGTGAATTATTTTTTGATATTGTAGTTGAATGTGGAAAATATTTATAAACATAATTTTCATAGGATGAAATTCAAGAATTGATCCATCAATTGTTATACAATGTGTCAACCTGCAAACGAAAAATTATGACTATAAAAGGAGGGGAAAACCTCTATCTAAAAGCATATCATTCCACCCCATTCCTTCTGGGACACCAAGGAAGAGAACTTTTTTCATTTATCTCTTTTATTTACATTATTTTCCATATAATTTTAATGTATTATTCATTCCCATTTATCTCAATTACCCATCTCATAGACCGGTAAAAATTGTTAGTGATGAGTGAAGGGGGAGTATCCCATTTATAATGTTGTTGTCTTATTCATTAATATAAAAATATATTTTTATTAAATGATATCTATTTTCAGTGGTGTCAAATTAAAATAATGAGATTTTATTTTGGATATTTTTTAATTCATTTAATATTGATTTAGTGGGATAACATTAAACACCTCACACTGAGTGAAATTTCTCTCGATTGAGCAGATTATGTTAGGTATGGATTATCTTGATATTATTGGAATGTGTGTAAAATATGTGAATTGTTTGTAGATTTATAAGTATAAAAAATCCCTAATCGAGACCATCCTAATTTTTTTGGGAGTGGTTTATGAACTTTCTTGAACACATGAGTGGTTATCATTGATTCATTCATCCATAGGTGCCTAACAACGTTATCAAGGAGTCATTTGTTTATCATTCAGTAGGAAGAGACGTGAACTAATTTTTATGACCATGATGACATTGAAAAAGGTGATACTCCCATACACCCATCACTATATACATCAGTAGTTTTAAATCCTTATGTTAAATTTCCTTCTTAATTAAATTAAAACTCAAATAATTACAAAAACACCATCTAAATATTTATCAAATGAAAGTGGACACTCTTTTATGTACAATCCCCTTTGGGAGAAAACCAAAGATATCAAATAGACAATACACAGGTAATATTAAAAAAAATTCATTACCCATAACATATGTGCATCAAAATTTGTGTCATTTCTAGTGTGTGGCAGTTCCAAAATATAATTGTAAAAATTTGACTATTTTCATAAAAATAAAAAAATAAAAAAATATCATTTTCATAAATGTTTTCAAGTGATTATTTCTTTAATTCATAGATAATTTACCCACTAGTAAAATATATAATATTTAAATCACCTTGGTCTAAATAGTATATTTTTTATTATTTGGATAAAATTATTTCGGGTGATCAAACAGAAATCATCAAGTATGATTGATTAAAGGATCCCATTCAAGTCCTTAAAGAGAACCTTGAAGACATTGTTTTTGAGGGATTTTCCAGAGAATTAATTGAACACTAGGATCATTTTAGAAAATTTATTCTTGAAATAGTCAAGGTACAAAAAGAAATATCTCATTTGAAATACCATGAGGAAGAAGTTCATAAGGATCATGAATCCCAATTTTTATTTATTAGTGAAACAATGAAATTGTTAGAGAGAATAATAGAGTGAATAACAGAATATGTACCTACATCAAAGGATAAAAAAATAAATAAACAAAAAACCAAACTATAAAATTTGGTTGAATAAGTATCCCCACATACCTTTCAAGTTGAATTACAAATGGAGGCCTTGATGAAATTAATAGATGATATATTGATACCATCTCCATCAATTTCAGATGAGATTGATGAAGAATATTTTCTTGCATAAAATACATATGTGATATGAAAAAGATATTGATAACTTCTTTAATGTGAGTAACAAAATACTTGATCCAAATATTCCTAATTCTATAGAAGATCTATTAAAATTGATGGAATAAACCACCTATGAGGTGGAATTTGAATAGATGATAGAGGATTCTGAATATGTGCCTCTATCTAGTGAAATTCTACTACAAGAGGCAGCTCTGACTGAATAATAAATTAAATCTAAACAATCTCAAGGAGATAATATCTTAATAAAGTCATTAACATTTTTTTCTAAACTGAAATGAGTGTTACCCCCTCTTGATTTAATTTTTCATATTCATCGAGCACTTGAATTTTATTTGTGGTAGATGATGTAAATGAATATTCATCAAAATATGAACATTTGGAACTATATAAAACTGTTGAACATTTATTGGATGAAGTATATGAAAAGTTAAAAGTTTATTTTTTGATGGAAAATGAGACAAAAGATTCATAAATTGGAAGGTAATAATTTGATATTAAATCATCATGCTTTAATTTTGATCAAATATAATTAAACTATGACATTCAAAATTATTAACTTAATGTATCATACCTTATGAAATCACTAGAGAATAATTAATAATTCATGAATGCCGATAAAAAGAATGAGAAAAAATAATTCTATATCCAAACCCGTACCATGCCTTTTTATCTCATTCCTATTGTTGTGGATTTGGTATAAAATATCCATGGAGTCCTTAAGGAAAAAATGAATAATTTCCTTCTAGAATGGATTGTTTTCGTTGGAATATGAGGTTGAAATGTAACCCACTATAAAATTGGGGATAATTGATTAGAACTTACCATTTGGAGGAAATGAAAACTTAGGGCACATATGGGGGATTAAACCTAGATCTATCCATCTTTTATCATTCTATTTCTATTTCATTTTCACCCAATATTTTTTTTCTTTACTAAATGTTCTCGTAGGATTGAAGTGACTATATCTTTAGAGATTAACTAATTGATGCACTACTAATAGGTTAGGTTGTTCCTTTCCTTAAAATTTTATTTCTTTTTTTTATTCATTTTAAAAATTCCATATATATTAAATCCATTTGAATGTATTGAGGAAACAACTTAATATAAATTTTTAGGAGGAAAAAATTATATTTTAGGGTTTCCGTTTGCTATTTTTGTTGCAATTTTATCTAAACAATTGAATGTTTTTTATATTTATGAGTGCATTAATTAAAAAATAGAGTGTTTCCAAATCTATTAAGAAGAAATGAGTATAAATTCCATTATTGAAACCCAAGCGAATGATAAAAGATACTATTTCATGAAACTAATGCTAATCTAATTCTAAAATTGACTTCGTTTCAAGATCAAATATTTTTTGCCTTACTGAAATTTATTCATATTTCTAAATCCCATTCCACAGTTCACTATATTTTTATTTAAAATATATTTCTTTTTATGTTTCTAAACCATTATTTTCAAATTAATTACATTCATATCACTTCATAAAAGAACCAAAACATGCTTACTTTTACCAGAATTTTATTTATTCAATCAAAACATGATGGTTTTTGGTAATTATGTTTTAAATGATTGAGAAAGTTATTTGGTTTCAATTCCCAATTTCAAAATAATAATTTTTATTCTGGATATTCTAATAAATTTAATCTTTTAACCCTTTGAATCCATGAAAATTTTGTTATGTTAGCCACATTACAAGAGAAATTTCCCTATCCATCCTTCTCTTGATGAAAAATAGCATGATCTAGTGGAACTTAATTGTGTGTGAAGATATCTTGTATTGTGATACCTAATTGTTTGATAATTTTGTTTGAAATAATGGTTTAAGAGCTGATGTTTCTACTAAAGAATTCATTTTGTTAAAATTTATGCCTTTTCGAGAACTATAATGATAAAAGAAGTTGCTGCTTTAAAGAGATTCCAAAATAAAATGAAAATTTTTCCTATCTGAAGCGTTCAAGAAAAACAATGTTTTAGAAGAATCAAATTTTTGGTGGTGAAATGATGAATGGAGTGAAAATTCATTGATTTTCATGGTGATGGAGCAGATTTTCTATAAATGGGTTTAAAAGGAGACTGTACTTGATTCAAAATTAGAATCAAGATATTTTTCTGAAAAAAAATAGGTAGTTTTTCCATATTCATCCATAGAATGTTTAACAACTAAATCCTATAAATTGTACACTAAGGAAGAACCCTAAAATATCATCATAATATAAACCAGTCCTTTTACACACATCTAGTAGAGTTGTAAGAATTTATCAAGCCAATGGTGACTCTTGGAAGGGTTTGGATGAGAAAGCCCTTTTAAAAATTAAAATTATTGATATGATAGAAAATTCTTGTGATTGATGTTTCTTGTGTGAATGGGAAGAGAAATGTGGTGTAAATACATTAAATGTTCCAAATGGATTACCTGAAAAAATGGTTTTTTATGAGGCATGATATCACATTATTTCTTGGTATGGATTTGGTAAATCTCATTTGTATGTGTATTTTATTTGATTTTATTTTATTTTGATGCATAATAGTCCAAGATTACATGTCCTATGTGTGGGATAGATTTACATTTTTTTCAATTTCTTATTAAAAAAATCTTATTTTATTTTTTTGTGTGCTTCAATTTTACAAAATAGTGTGTTTTTAAAACATTTGATCTGAATTAATTATCATTTACTATTTTGAAATCCAAGTAAGTGAGTTTACCAATTTATTTTATGAAACTGAGCCTAAATGAATACTGATAATGACTATGTATGATGATCCAATATTTTTTGAATTTCATGAAAAAGCTTCTGGTAATTGAATCTCATGTCATAGTTCACTATATTCATATTTGAAATAACATTCCCATGAGGCTTGTAAACCATTTTTTTCAAATTCATTACAATCTCCTCACTTCTTCAGAGAACCAACCCATGCATGACATTCAAAACATGATGGTTTGAGGTAATTTTGTTTTAAATGATTGAGGAATTGATTTGGTTTCAAAGCCCCCTTTTATCATCCTCTATTCATGTATTTCTTATTTATTTAATAATTTTATCCCATAGAATCAATGAACATTGTAAGAACACAGACCTTATTTTAAGGCATGTTTTTCCTTTTCTATATTTTTTGAAGAAAGAGGAGTTTCTAGAAATTTTTGAAGCACAAATCTTGAACTTTATGAGTACATTTCATATACATCCATGCCGCTGAAGGCTGTGTGCTGTCCGTGTAGGGGTGACACACACACGGCTGTGTAAGGGTGTTTGGAGGCCACTCAAAGTGGAGTACGGAAAAGGTAAGTACACAACGTGTAATCTAAAAGTACATGCCGTGTATTTTGTTTTTTTCATTAAATGCACTGGGGTCACGTCTGACAGATAGAACACCCTTCTTTTATCTTTGGTTCGTCCAAGAGCGAGGGTACGACTACAGATCTTCGATGTGCCACCGAGCCTCCTTTCATCCACCGATTCTAATACTGTCGGGTGCGTTGGAGTCGCATCAGTGAGTTCTTCCTTCTCTAAGATCTTGGTTTCCCAATTACTTCTCTTTTCTAGGTTATCGTGGGTTGAATGTTTTAGATGTTTTTGTAGATCATCAATGTTCTAAGGAGATTCAATCCCTGTGGTTCACGTATATCGATCTTCTAGCATCATGGTTGGTGGTTTTTGCCTTTCTTTAGATAGTCTTTGAGTATTTGTGAAAATTCCACCAATACTCTTTAACGAGGTATTGCACATTTACTCTTTTTCCCTTATTTTTTGGTAGTTTTTCTTACTTTCCAGTGTAGATGATATTGTTTATGAATAGAGTAAGTTACTGTGCTTTGAATGTTTTTCCCATGCATGTTTTACTTGTTTATGACAGTTTGGTCTAGTTTTCCCTATTAGGCTATTGTCAGTTCCATGCCTAGTTATTGGATGGTGTGACTGTTGTTCTTCAATGATGAGATGCTGTAGAATTCTATCCAAGTAGTTCTTAAGGTTACATTGGCTGTTACGCGATGTGATACTTGCTGACTTTGCATAGGGCTCTGGGAACCTAGTGTAGTAGACCATAGGTAGAATGGATGTAAGGGCTTCTCCATAGTGTCTTCAATTTACGATGTGAGACCACAGAGGGAATTGACGTTGAGTTCTTACTCAGAGTGTATGTAGTTCCTTGACGTGGGCCACAGGGGGAATGAGACGTCGAGTGCTTCCCCAGAGCACCTTTAGTACGATACAAGACTATTGTGGGAATTGATGGTGAGTGCTTCCCAAGAGAGTCTATTCTTTTGCTGAACTACAGGGGTGAGACTGTGTGTGCCTCTCAAAGGGTTTCTAGTTCTTGTAGTTTGAACCATAGGGGTTAGTCTATGAGAACCACCAAGAGGGTAAACTGTTTTTAATAGATGCTTATATGGATGCTTACCTCTTTGTAAATTATATGCTAGGATCTGTGGACTATTTGCTGCTGTGTACTGTCATGTTTACTTTTTTTGTACTTTTACCGGCTATATATTCACTGACTCTTAGGAACAGATCTCCAGGTGGTTTCCTATTGGGATTTTGGTCTCACACCCTATTTGGGCCATACTTTTGGGCCCAAACTAATTATATTGTTGTAGTTATAGATAATGGGAAACACCCTTCTCCTTTAGCTTCGTGATTTCTTTGGAGATGAGGAGCATCAGACCAAGCTGAGGCATGCGATGCTGAGGAGTTGTTTGTCTTTTTTTCCTTTTGTATTTGGGTTTAGTACTGTATTCAGCACTGTGGATTTTTTGGATTCTTTACTAGATACATATGCATCTTGCATCTTTTATATATTTTTCCCAGTAGTTTACTAATCAGTCTTCTGTTGTTTATTGTTGTTCAGTATTTACTACTTCCGATATTTTATGATTTTTTATCTTCTGCTGTGTTACTCTGCCAATTAGGACATAGTTTTCCCATTATCACACCCAAGGCCCTCGATGCTAGTCGTCATCCTCTAGCATTCGGGGAAATGCATCTGAGGCCATGTGACCAACTGGGTACAGGGCGCCCCTGGGCGGATTCCGAAACCGGGGAATTACAAAGTGGTATGAGAGGATTTAATTTCTCTTAACATACTTTTTGGAGCCTATTTTCAGGGATATGATGGAATAGGTATTGGGTAATAATATGTGCCCTTGAGTAGCTAACTCGTGTATTGGGAAAATCCACACTTCCTCATTTATTTTAATTTTACCAGTTTGCAATTTTACAGTTGATTTGATTTTACCATTGGGTGATTCACATGCTTTATGCTATTCATGTTTTTGTTATTGCAGTTTTATTTCTGTTGCAACATGATGAGATGAGGGTATTCCATATCATTCAATATATAGGCACTTGTTAGAAATCAAATGACATGCATTCCTGCCATGCCATCTAGGATGCATTAGCAATTGTATGTTGTTGTGATAGATGTTGTGTAGATTATGCATGATATTGTGATAGATTCTTGATAAAAATATATGCTTCTTGTTAGAGCATTGATTGTGTAAGGTTTTCTCAGAATGAACACCAAAATTTGTTTCTTGCAGTATTTTGGGCCCTCATGGACTGGAATTTGGTAGATCAATGACCTGTTTACTTTGTTTGTGACTTGTATAAGATGCCAAAATTTGTTTCATGGGGAGTATGGTCCCTCAAGGATCGGAATTTGGATCCTTAACGTTTATTTTCAGTGTTTTATGGGCTTCAGAGTAGTTTCTAAGCTACTACCCAGAAAAACCCATAATACATGGCGTGTGCTTTATTAATACACACCATGTAGTTTCTAAACCATGTCACTGACTTTGTGGGCAGAAACATGGGGTTGTGAAAAATCTTCAAGAACACGCCGTGTAAGGTAAGTACACACCGTGTTGTAGTGACCATATGTCTAACAGTGCGCCTAACGACACAGATGGATAAAACATTGACTATACACGCCGTGTCATGTTACCACACATCATGCCATGTAACTTAAGTACCCGGCTATGTCACGAACAACACAGGTCGGGGAAAACATTTTCTAGTACATGTTGTGTCCTTCATCAACATGTCGTGTAGTCTAGGATTAAGAGGACCATGTGAGTTATCCGTGTAAGGAGACTCGGGCAGGAGAATAGTGTTCAAGTACATTCCGTGTGTGGGGAAAAACGATATGTGGTTGGGTTGTTACACAACCATTTGTTGCAGAAGTACATGCCCATGCAAATTACTTAAGGGAACACGTCGTGTAGTCTTTATATACACTATGTAGTCATGTTTTGTAAATTTTTGAATGCATTCATTCCACTATTTCCTTCTTACACTACTTGTTTTTTTTCCTTGATAATCGTGGTCTAAGTTGTGCGCTTGAACATGGATAGTCATCCAACCGAGACGTCGT
The DNA here is from genome assembly GCA_963277665.1 of Viscum album. NCBI lineage: Eukaryota > Viridiplantae > Streptophyta > Magnoliopsida > Santalales > Viscaceae > Viscum > Viscum album. The sequence continues at coordinate 2,020,027,604 of OY728138.1, forward strand.
CCTATTGTGCTAGTCTTGTCACCAACCATCATTCTGGACATAGGTGTTCATGCACAATTTTGAGAGGGTTTTATAATGTTCATGCAGATCTTCCGAGTAGGTGGGATGCATCTTCTGGTAGCCTGGTGGTGTGCTACTAGTGCTGGAGAAATGGGAATACAAGGCCACAGTGGAAGAGGGACCCATTGGAGTGCGGGCCATGCAAAAAGTTGGGGCACCATCAACGTTTCTATCAGATATCTTCACTAGAAACTGGTGACAGGGGTTATTCCATGACTCCTCGTTCTGGAGTAGCACCAATAGTTTTTCACCAGTATGGGAACAGGTGTTCTTATAGTCGTTCGGGCTGAGGTGGAGGTCAAGGTCATGGTGGTCAGCCACCATTATTTTAGCGATAGTAGGATGGATCAGCTCAGAGCAGTCAAGAATGGTCACAGGGCCATGGTAAATGTTAGGCCTTTTTAGTAGAGCAGACCCAGTAGGATCAGGATACCAGAACCTCTACAGTTTGAGGAACGATCTTAGTTACCTCAGTTTTATCTTCTGATATTTTCGATGTAGGGGCTTCCCATAGCTTTTTCCCTGTTTCTGTTGTGGAGAGCCTTGGGCTCTACATATTTTCCTCTACCGATACTTGGACTCTAGACACACCATTGGGGACTAGGATGGATAGTGTACATCAGTTCAAGGAGTTCCCTCTAGAGGTGGCTCAGTATCACTTTCTATGGGACCTCTATGTCCTAGAGATGATAGGCTATTATGTCATTCTTGTAATGGATGTGCTAGTTCTTTTCCAGGAAGTTGTTGACTTTTATCGCCACATGGTGAATTTTATACCACCAGAGGGCGAATCATTTCATTATAGAGGTGAGTGGGATGTCCAGATGAGCAGAGTGGGTCCCAAGCATCACTGGCTAGGTGGAGTTACATCCCAGATTTCTAGTCTGTATCTGGATGACTAGGGCACATTTTAGTTAGACTTTCCATTAGTGGTGGATCGTTTAAGGTATGTATTTCCAGACGATTTTTCAAGTTTGCCTCCAGAGCGGGAGGAAGACTTCTCGATTGAGCTCGTTCTAGGAGCGGCACCAGTGTCTATTACTCTTCATAGGATGGCTACACCTGAGTTACAGGAGCTCAAGAAGCAGTTAGAGAAGTTACAGGAAAAGGCTTTCATCCGACCCAGTACTTATCCTTGCGGTTCCTCTGTTTTGTTTGCAAAAAAGGTAGACGACACCCTTAAGCTTTGTGTGGATTATCAGAAGCTGAACCAATTGATGGTCAAGAACCGATATCCCTTGCCTAGAATTTATGTCCTCTTTGATTAGCTTTGAGGAGCCCGGGTGTACTTGAAGATCGATTTGAGGTACAGTTATCATCAGTTGCGCATTATACCATCTGATATACCTCTTACAGCCTTCTGGAGCATGTATGGTCTATACAAGTATATGGTTATGCCGTTCAGTCTCACGAACGCTCCAATAGTATTCATGGCACTGATGAAGCGAGTGTTCCATCCATACATCGAATCTTTCATGGTGGTATTCGTGAATGATATCTTGGTGTAGTCTCACACTCGACACGACCATGCTACCCAACTTGATATCATTCTGAGTACACTATTAGAGCATCAGTTATATGCTATGCTCCCAAAATGCCACTTTTGGATGGATCAAATTCACTTCTTGGGTCATGTTATCGTAGATACAGGTGTATAAGTAGACCCAGATAAAGTGAGAGAAGTAGTTTCCTAGGAGCATCCAAAGAATGTATTCGAGGTACGAGTTTTCTAGGGCTGTCTGGATACTACAAATGTATTGTACATGACTTTTCACACTTAGCAGCACCATTGACGGGTCTGTCCAAGAAGGTTGATAAGTTCATATGGTTAGATTCTTGTGAGTCATCCTTTTCAAGATTTTAACGGGAGGTTTACTTCATCACTAATACTAGTCTTTCTAGAGCCGTGAAAGAGCTATACTACTTACTGCGATGCTTCAGGTATCGAGCTAGGATCTATGCTTATCCTGGGAGATGGAGTCATCGCGTACGAGACTCGACAATTGAGGCCACATGAGAGGAATTACCTGATGCACGATCTGGAGTTGGCAGCTATTGTTCATGCCTCAAACTATAAGAGACATTATCTTTTGGGAGAGCATATTTTTGTTTTCACCGACCACAAGAGTCTCAAGTACATCTTCACTCAGTGTGATCTGAATCTGAGATAGTATAGGTGGGTTGAGTACCTGCAGTCTTTTGACTTTGAGCTTGCCTATACACCTGCTAAAGGCAACGTAGTGGCTGATGTGTTGAGCAGGAGAAATCAGATACATGCAGTTCAGGAGGCCATTAGTGAGTGGCAGTTTATGGCTATGTTCTCTCAGATGCATTTGGAGGTGCATGACAGACAGGGACGTACGTTTCTTTCTTCTGTAGTTGTTACCTCTACGCTTCTTGACCGAGTATGAATGAGGAAGCTATCAGACTGAGAAGTCCTAGTGCTACAGAAGAGTGTGTCTAGAGAGGACCCTCTTCCTGGATGGATAGTAAGTGATAATGGGATATTGTGTTTCAAGGGATGCGTATGGGTGACATCAGACATACATGAGGAGATGATGCGGGACTTTCACTCCTCAGTTTGGGTAGTTCATCCTAGCATCACCACGATGTAACGCGATCTACATGGTCAGTATTGGTGGCCAAGTATTAAGAGATATGTTTCGGTATTTTTTATAAGGTGTTCCTCTTTTCAGTAGGTGAATGTAGAGCATCAACAACTTGTGGGTCTTTTGCAACAGTTTCCCATTCCTGAGTGGAAGTTGAACGATATAGTGATGGACTTTGTGACCGGTTTGCAGAGGTCACCTCGAGGGAATGATGCAGTTTGGGTTGTCATCGATAGGCTTACGAAGGTTTCTCAGTTCTAGCTAGTTAAGGAGACCTTCTATGTTGATGAGCTGGGATGGTTTTAGATCTGAGATATTTTACGTCTACCTGGAGTTCCACACTCCATTGTTTCAGACAGCGATGCATGTTTTACTTCTCAAGTCTGTCATGGTCTTTAAAGGGATTTGGGTACACAGGTACTTTTGAGTACAGCATACCGTCCCATGAAAGATGACCATTTTACGCGCATGATTCAGGTGCTTGAGGACATGATCCGAGCATTACTTTTTGGATTTGGGAGGTTCTTGGGAGAAACATATACCTCTTGTAGAGTATTCCTAAAACAATAGTTTTCAAGAGACTATTCAGTTGGAACCTTATGAGACTTTGTACGGTAGGCCATGTCGGTCACCATTATGTTGGATGGAGGCAGGAGAAGTAGCTTTGTTGGGACCTCGTCTTGTTTAGGAGACCACAAAGCAGATAGAGTTGATTCGGAAGAGGATGGATACTGCATAGTCTCAGTAGAAGTCGTATGATGATTAGTGGAGGCGACCTCTGGAGTTTGAGGTCTAAGATCATGTTTTTCTATGTGTCACACTGAGGTTGGGGCACAAGAGGATTTAGAGACAGGGTATGCTTTCATTGTGGTACGTCGGGCCATTTGAGGTGTTTAAGAGAGTCAAGCTGGTTTCCTATCGATTGTAGTTATCTCAAAGGTACTGTGCCATGAACGACGTCTTCCACGTTTCTCAGCTCCGACATTACTTTTCAGACCCATCTCATGTCTTTAAACCTGAGGAGGTTGAGCTCGAGGTGGATGCATCATTTGAGGAGAATCCTTTCTAAATTGTTGATCGCATTACAAAGGTTCTCCATGGAAAGTTTGTTCCTCTGGTACATGTGCTATGGTAGCATGGGCGGGTACAGGACGAGACTTCTAAGAGGGAGGCTGATATGCGAGCATAGTGCCCGTAGCTATTCTGGGTTTCTTCTTCTACGCTGCGCTGGGGAAACTCAGGGATGAATTTCTTTAAGGGGGATGTTTGTAAGATCCCAGACCTTTTTTTTCAGGCATGTTTTTCCTTTTTTCGTGAGTTTTTGATAAAAGAGAAGTTTTTGGAAATTTTTGAAGCACACACCGTATACATTATGAGTACACACCGTGCACTTCCTTTCCACTGAAGGTTGTGTGCTGTCCTTGTAGGGGCCACCCACACATGGTCGTGTATGGGTGTTTGGATGCTTCTTAAAGCGGAGTACGAAAAAGGTAAGTACACACCATGTTTTTTTATTAAATACACTGGGGTCACATTTCACAAACAACATACACTTTATTTAGCTTTGATTCATCCGAGAGCGAGGGTATGGCCGCAGATCTTCGACGAGCCACTGAGCCTCCATTTTTCCTCTGATTCAAACTATGTCAAGTGTGTTGGAGTCTCATAGGTGAGTTCTTCCTTCTCCAATAGCTTTGTTTCCCAATTCCTAATCTTTTTCGGGTTATCGTGGGTTGAATCTTTTAGACATTTTTGTAGATCTTCGACATTATTAAGGAGATTCAAGCCCTGTGGTTCACTTATATCAATCTCCTAGCATCAAGGTAGGTGGTTTGTGCCTTTCTGTAGAAATTCTTTGAGTATTTGTGCAAATTACACCAATACCCTTGAATGGGGTATTGCGTGTTTCTAGTTTTCCCTTGTTGTTTGCCTATTTTTCTTATATGCCTAAGTAGAGGATATTGTTTGTGATTAAGGTAATTTACTATGCTTTGGATGTTTTTCCCATGCATGTTTTACCTGTTTATGACCGTTTGGTCTAGTTTTTCCTGTTAGGCTATTGCCAGTTCCATGCCCAATTGCAGGATGGTGTGACTGTTGTTCTTCCATGATGAGATGTTGTAGAATGATATCCATGTAGTTTTTTAGGTTACTTTGGCCGTTAAGTGATGCGATACTTTCTGAATTTACACAGGGATGTGGGAACCTAGTGTAGTAAACCATATAGAGAATGGACGTAAGATATTTTTCTGAGTGACTTTAATTTAAGATGTGAGACCACAGGGGGAATTGAAATTGATTGCTTCCTCAGACTGTCTATAGTTCCCTTATGCGTGCCACAAGGGGGAATGAGAAGTTCCGTTCTTCCCCAAAGAAACTTTAGTATGATACAAGACTATAGGGGGAATTGACGGTGAGTGCTTCCATAGAGAGTCTATTCTTTAGCTGAATCCGAGGGGTGAGACTGTGTGTACCTCTTAGAGGGTTGCTAGTGCTTGTAGGTTGAACTATAGGGGTTAGGCTGTGAGAACCACCCAAAGGGTTACCTATTTGTTCTACTTGATTATGTGACAGCTTACCTGTTTCTAAATTATATGCTAGGAACTATGGACTATTTCCTGCTGTGTACTTTCTTATTTAGTGTTTTCTATACTTTACCTTCCATATATTGACTGACTGTTAGGCACATATCTTAAGGTGGTTGCCTACTGGGATTTTTTTTATCACACCTTGTTTTTTCCATGATTTTGATCCCAAACAGATTATATGGTTTCAAATATAGATAAGAGAAATCACCCTTATACCTCAGGTTCTTGATTCCTTTAGAGTTGGGGAGCATGTGACTATACTGAGGCTTGAGATTCTGTTGAGTTGTTTGTATGATTTCCTTTTGAGTTTGGGTTTAGTACTATATTCAACATTGTGACTTGTTTGGCTGCTTTCCAAGATACATATGCATCTTGCATCATTTATATTTTTTTCCCAGTTTTTTACTTCTCAGTCTTTTGTTGTTTACTATTTTGGGGTATTTACTGCTTCCTCTATTGTATGATCGTTTATCTTCCACTATGTTATTCTTCCAATGAGGTCATAGTTTCCCCATTATCACACGCATGGCCCTCGATTCTAGTCAGCATCCACCAGAGTTTGGGGAAATGTGCTTGAGGTCATGTGACCAACAGGGTACGGGGCACCCCTGGGCGGCTTCTGGAACCGGGGTGTTACAAACATCATGTTAGGTTAGCCACATTAAAAGGCAATTTTTTAATTCAACATACTGTTGAAGTGAAATTGAATTATCTTATTAAAAATATGTGTGGGGGAAGATGCCTTATATTGTGAAAAAATCATTTGTAGATTCATTAGGGGGAAAAAGTTAATGTACTGATGTTTCTACACAATAATTAATTTTCATAAATGTTTTTCATTTCTAAATCATTCATGTTAAAATAAAATGGTCATTTCTAGAGATTGTATACGATAAAGAATGTTGTGCCAATTTAGATATTTAATGAAAATCAATGTTTTAAAATATTGAAATTTATAGTGGTGAAATGATGAATGGAGTGAACACTCCTGGGGTTTTTATGCTAGTAGGGATGGTTTTCTATAAAGGGTTTGAGAAGAAGATCATACATGAGTAAAAATTGGAATCATGAAGTTTTTTTCAAAAAGTGCCATGCCTTCCTTATTCAGCCTTATAATTATCAACATTTAAATTCTAACAATCGAAAGCCACATAAAAAAATTGAAAATACCTCATGAAAAAAACAGTTACATGGCTCACACTAGGAGGAGATGTATGAATTTATCAAGCCAGTGGTTACTCTTTCATGGGTTTGCATGAGAAAATCCATATTGAAAATTGATATTTTTCAGATGAGATAAATTTTCTATGAGGAAGATGTATTATGTGCATTATATTAGAAATAAAGTGGAAATATATTAAATATTTAAAATGGAGAACATGAAATAAAAGTTTTTATGAGGTATTATATCTTATTATTTCTTCGTATGGATTTGGTAAATCTCATGGGTATGTGTTTCGAATTTTTGTTGATTCAATTTTGATGCTTACTTGTCTAGGTGTCCAAGATCTATGTGTAGGGAAATTGTTAGATAAAATATTTTTTGTCATTTGAAATTGAATTTAATTTTTTAAAATCCAACCAAAGTTGTACTTATGAAAAATGTCCTCATTTTATGATTATGTTGTCCATTTGAGTTTGATCCTAACAATGGCTCCTTTTTATTACAACATTTTCTAAATATTATTGTATTTACGATATAAAATTTTACACTCTAATAAAATTGAGGAATTCATTTTTAGAAGTATTAAAAATATATAGGGATTAATTTCACCCATTATTATCAAATGATAAATTGATAATGTGGAATATTAAAAGAATCTCCCAATATGGTATTTGAAAAAGGTTTACAGATCTATCGATTTTTCGTGTTGGGTGGATATCTCATGAATGTGGGGTCAAAATACACTAAAAATTGGATAGTGTATGCCGAAGAAATTTTTTCTGAGCTGTCATGAAGGATATAATGAATTAATTTTAAGTTAATATGGTAATTAGTGCATGATAATCTAGAGGATTGAAATATATAGAATAAGACTAGGAAAAACACACTCTCAGACTAAAAAGGTCATTAAACCATTGTCTGGTGGACAATTATAATGAAATTTTCTGGGTTAATGAGGAAATTTTTTATGAACATATATTATTGAGGATTAAACATGTGAATAAATAATTTAATTGGTATTTAATGAATCAAATATTGATGGAAAATTTATGCCTATAAAAGGAGGGGAGCTTCACTCTTCAAGGCCTCTCATTCCACCACATACCTTTCGATACACCTTAGCTGAAAACTATTTGGATTTCTCTATTTTATTTATTTTATTTTCTATATATTTTTAATGCAATATTCTTCCCTATTCATTAAAATTACCCTTCTATTTGAGGGTATAGATTTTGAGTAATAGGGGATGAGGGTTACCTTTTGTAATATTGGAGTCTTGTCCTTTAATTTAAAAATATCTCTTCTATTAAAGTATCTTTATTTTAAATGGGGTAAAATTCTCATAATGAAAGAGTATTTTGGATTTTGTTTTCATTAATTATTTATAACTTTGTTGAATGAAAATTAAACTCCCTCCGCCTAGGTAAATTTGACTCAATCGAATAGATTATGTTTTGTGGTGAGTGTTTAGTGATTCATGGAACATGTGTGAAATTAGTGAAATGTTTCTAGATTTATAAGGAGAAAAAATACCAAATTAGGACATTACATAATTGTTTGGGATTATTTTTATGAACATTAATGCACACATGAGTGGATTTCATTACTTCCTTTCAACCACGGTAGTATGAAAACATGATCAATGATTCATTCGCTTATCATTCAATGGGAAGTGATGACAAATTATTTTTTATATCCATGATTATATTAAAAATGGAAATCCTGACCTAAACAAACCACTCCCTTCATCACTTGTGTTCAATGATTATTTTAAATTTCTTTATTCTTATTATCAAAACTCTAAAAATTTCCAAAACATCTTCTACTTATTTATCAAATAAAGTTGGAATACTATTTTTCATCAACTAATTTTTAAAATAATACCTAGGTTATCCCATAGAATATACTAAGGTAATATTAAATATTGTTTTTTCACATCCCATTATAGGAATGATTTATCCATTTCATTCACCCATGTCTAGCCTCTAAGAAGATGAGGCAACCTTACTAGGTCCTCATCTCGTTTAGCAGACATCAGAGGAGGATAATCTGATCAGAAAGTGTATGACTACTACTCAGACAAGAAAAAAAATTATTTATATTGTCATCGAAGACCTCTATAATTCATGGTTAGTGTTTATTTTTACCATTCAGTATCATCCATGCTAGGACATCAACATTTATAGAAATACGGGATGTTTTCAACTCATTACGTAGGGTCCTTTGAGATTATAGATAGAGTCAGGATGATAGCCTAAGAGTTGCTACTACCCCAATGCTATCGTGCCATGCACAAAATCTTCCATGTTTCAAAACTTCTCAAATATCATGTAGATCCATAACATACCATTGATCCTAAATTTTATGTGTTAGATACAGATTTTAAATTTGAAGAGTATCCAGTAAGAATCATTAACATGAGCACGAAGACTCTCTAAGGTTGGTTTGTCCCACTAGTACGGGCATTATGGCAGTAGGACGACATGTAGAAAGTGACTTGGGAGTGGGAGGCCAACACACTTTCCCAGATTCCAGGTTCTTTCTCAGACGGTATTTCTCAACCCTTGCAAGGTAAACATCAGGATGAATCCTTTTATGGTGGGAATACTATAGGAATCTAGTTTTTCACTCATTCATAGATCGTTTAATTATATATATAATTATTTATTTTGGACCTATAATGAATTCCTAAATAGTTAGTGAAGGAACCACAGATTTTTTGTGCTTGTTCAGATTCTGGATCTCATTATTTTTTGAAATAGACATGGCGCATGGTCTTTAGTAAATATTGTGAGAAGGTCGAATGGTTAAAATAATCCATTCAGATGTTGATTTTTGGAGAGAGCCTTACTGCATGGTTAGGGAATGGTTTCTCTAACCATTTAGCCTAACCATATGAGTGTTATTTCATTCATTGGTATCTGTGCATGTTTTTTTCTTGGTTTTTCAAAATGTGTAAAAAAACCATGCATAGTCTATTTTGTGTGTAAAATGACCTTTTACCATTAATGATCTTATTAAGTCCCCTCCTTCCACATAGTCCCAATTTTTACGAGATTGACCCAATTTTCTTCCTTTTATGAGTTAATTGAATTCGTAAGTTAAGGATCAAAATCTATTATTCATCTAGGATCCAATGGAGATTTTGTTCGTCATGTTGGATGCACAACGGTATGTACTCTAGCCAATGTGATCCTTTCTTCTTCTCTCTCACTCTCAAACCAGTTATTTATGTTTGATATTATTTATATTTTTCTTAGATATAATTATTTATAACATTTATCAGAGGCCAAAATTATAGGATTAGAGTCATAGGACCCTATGATGGGTGGTTTATAACTCATTCCTCAAGGTTATTGATTTCATATTTGTCATGTGGGGACCACAAATTTCATCATGTGCTATTTATTTAATTTGTATGTTTAATTTTAATATTATTGGAACTATATGATTACAATATTTCTTTATATTCAATTAGTTGTTGGTGGTTATTCCCACAACACACAATATCCCATGTTTGATGATTTTCCATCGTTGAGTTTTTCGGGTTTTGACACTCTTGATCTGTTACTGAGATTTTCTAAAGCTTGACCACACTGATGGTAAGAATTTTTATCATAAATGGTTATTCTATCATGTAATGGTTAATGGAAAGTATAGTTTCACTTATACATGACCCACCTAAGGTAATTCATTCAAATTGATAATTAATTTTGAAATGGAAAATTTTAATGTATTATAAGTATATTAATTGACAAGATTATATGTGAACAATTAATTGGTTGCCTGTACGTAGAACCCCTTACCATGTTAACAGAAGGTATTTGAGTGAAAAATGATTATTTAATAAGAATAAATTGGTTAATTAATAGGTTTTATTCTACATGACTGATGCACGCCTATCGTAGGGCATGGAAAAAGAAATTTAATTTTCCTAGTGTAGCATAGTGGATGATCATGGTCGTCTCACTTAAGATACTTTCTAAATCATTCACATAATTATTCTAATTTAGCTAAACTAATTATTTTTGGTTGATTTTATTTAATCTAGGAATGGAATTAAATTAAATTTAAATAATAGATAAAACTAACATGCAATGAAAAAATGAAATTAATTAAGAAAAAACATGGCCATTTTGGGTTGGTTTGTGACTTCCATCATTCTCCTTTTTGGTATTTAAATTAATTTTGATAACTTAATTATGATATCTCATTCATGAATTACTATTATTTTATTTATTTGTGTGAAATATTTAATGCATTTAGCAATCTTAACTTCACCTCCTCTTAAAATCAAGTTTGATGGTACACCTCGATGGAGAGTGTGACATCTTCCAAGACCTTACTCCATCGCATTCCATTTCAACAACTGAATGGATCAACTCCATCATATGAAGAGATTTGATACAGTATAAGGGAGGATAAATATTTAATAGAATAATAGAAATGAGTTTTAGATTAGTGTCGTTGTGGAAGATCGCCACACCTGTGCGCATCCCTCTAGCTCATCACAAAAAATAAAAAAATATGGGAATTTGAGCAAAGAATAAATGAAATTTCCACATACCTCCCCCAGGCCAAGTTTCATGGTAACCCCTCATTTTTAGAGTAAGACGAAATGGTGGATAATATGAGAAGAATAAAAGAAGTGAATCAAGAGAAAAGATGATGAAGAAAACAGGGTGGATGAGTGGACACAGAAATAAAAACAATGCATTAATTTTATTAGAAATCAAAATTACAATTTAAAACTAAAATAAATAAATAAAATAAATAAATAAAAATGATATGGGGTATATATATGGATGGACTCCCTCATTGGAGATCTCTTCCTTGGTTCCTTGAAGGAATGGATGGAGAAATGGGATGATTTGGGAAGGAGGTGAGGGCCTCTTTTTATAGGCATAATTCATCCTCCAAAAGTTGACACATTGTAGACCCTATAAATGACTTTTTCATGCATTAGACCCTTCATGAATGTTTCTCATAAATATATTAGTCATCTCTACTCAACATTTCCGCTCATTTAGACTTCGGATGAAAGAGTTATTAATTTTTTCATTGGCGGTTTCTATTTCTGGGAAAAGCTTTCAGGAAGGTTCCTCTAAAGTAATGTCATCACATGGCCACCTTAATGACTTCCAAACTCCCAAAAAAAATTAGAGTCTTTCTTTGATGTCCTCATTCTATCCTAGGTGGAAACACCTCATTTGGATATATGTGGACAGAGTTTGCGTTCATTTATTGTGGGTGGGTCCATGCTCTCCGCCCAGAAAAATGTCCAACTTCAATGTATTTTTAGACCCATTAGATGGACGAATGATCTCCTGGTCCAGAATACAACGTTGAAGAAAATTAAATCAAGATTATAGGAAAATTTTAATCACAAAATGTGGAATTATATTTTTCATGGAATAACTAAACTACCCTTGATGTAAAAATGTTTCTAAAATCCAAAATTAGGCCTTTTTCACCATTTTTCTCAAACACATCATAATTCCAAAATTGATTCATATAAGCTCAAATAGGTTATTTTGGATGAATAAAACAATTTAAATGAATACGAAAAATGTGGAAAATATTATATTTATCAATTCCCCCACAGTTAAACTACACTTGTCCTCAAGCATAAAATCTCAATGTGGAATTCAAAGGACACCGATGTTACCAATATTCAAATTCCAATTTAATAAAATTTATCAATTTTAAATGTCAATACAAACATTAAAAAAATCAACATAAAATATCAATTTAATTTTCCATTTAAAAAAACAATTAATTCATGTATTTTACTTTTCCCCTTTGAAAAAAATGGAACTTCTTCTTTATTACATTCAAGATTCTCAATTGATTATTATTTAGCATGCCACATCATGATTTACCTCACCTTTGAATTGTGCCTCTCATATCTCATGATATAATTCAAGTAGAGTTATGCTCATATCATGATAACGTGCACCTTATCCATAATCTTGTAGAAGAACTAATTTCTCCACATTTTAAAGACAAAACACACATAAAATCATGAGAACTTTTAAATAAAGGTTCAAATTAATCTGAGGCTTAAAGTTGGTAGGATTTGATGCTTTAAAAATTAATGCTCAAGAAGGAGGATAATAATTGATGTACAATTCATGATATTAAAAGTGAAAGTGTAATGAAATTCTCTACTTCAAATTTTCCACACCCACTTCCGAAAGCTCAAATAAAAGGTAATGATCAAGTAATCACAATGGATAATTTTTTTGCACCCTCTGGATTTTTTTTATTTTGTATCTTTTTTTCGTTTTTTGAAAGTTATGATTAGATCAATTCTCACTTCCATCACCTAAACACATACGATCATTAGATAGTCGGTTTGGAAAATGGTGATTTTTGGTTCTCCCAAATCACAACCATTTTTTCTATTATTTGGATCTTTTTTCTATGTTTTTCATTTTTTTAATTCAATAGGGCAAACAATATAGTATAATGAATGATTACACAACCTTTTAAAATTCCCAAAATAACACCCCCACACTTCTTCCTTACAATGTGTATCATCCCGTCCACCACGATTCCATTTACCCCGACACTTCAACATTAAAATATCATTCAAATACCCATAGTAGGGTATGAATGGATAAAAATGGATTGAAACATGTCTCATCTCTATAAATGTCATTCATGGTTTCTATGGGATAAAAGAAGGATTGGTGTAAAGGTGTTATTTTAAGGATAAGTAGATTTTCAAAGGATACCAAAATCATTTTAAATGTGATTTTGCACAGTCATAGCTTCAACAAGTTGAAATGAAAGTTTTGGTCGGTGTCATGTCCCAAGATCACATAAGAAATATGCTCAAGATTAAATAGGTAGTATTTGGTCTAGAAATCCTCTTAGTAATGAGAAATATAACATTGTACAATCACTCCTGGAGTGACTAAAAATAATAAATCCATTCACATAAATTTCAGAAATTCAAAGCATAAAGGATGGTAATGAAATTTCATTTACATGAATTAATTAATTCCTTCAGATTATGAGTCATCATATTAATATCTATGCTTCATATTTAAAAATTCAATCTTGCATTTCAATTATTTAATCATATAGACATTGAAATCTAAAACATGACATCACTGGGTTCCTAAGAAACTTCTGTCTCCTTCATAAGTCACGTAAAACATTAATTCAAGTGTGGGCATGAAATTATTTTCTTTAAATACCAAATCATTTTTTCGACCAAAATAGTGTAAGGATTTAAAGAGATAATAATAAAATCTTAACTCCCTTTTGAAATAAAGATTTGTCCCTCTTCTTCCAATGGTTTAGTTTTCCTTCGTCCATCATGAAACTACAAAAGAAAACAACTCAATTAATCACAAGGATCATGTCATTATAGCTCAAAAAGATAAGATGGAGTGGCTAAATGATAAACTATTTTCTAATAAAATAAATTAAAATCTAAATTACTAGAAATGATGTAAAGATAAATCTTGGTATGATCTCCCCAAGTGGGCCCTAGAATCTTTTATTGCCTCTAGAGGGCAATACCAGCTTTTATCCATAATCTGTTGGTGGATGAAGATTCATTGATTTGAACCACCACATGTTGATCTTCCCAGCTTTAAGTTCATTTTTATAGTTAAGGAGGACTATATAAATATAGTATATAAGATTCACCCCTTAAAAATTTGGTACAGATTTCATGGCGGGGGTAGGATGAAGTACAGAGCCTCCTCCTCATTTGTTGCTACATGTGAAACATTCCCTTTCCCTTATTGTTCTCCACCTAGTGAATATTCAGTGTGTTTAGGGAGCTTTAAATGTTCCTCAATAGGTGAAACTTCTTTTCCCTCATCATCTTTCAAGGCATAATATGAGATGGCCGAATCTGAAAATTCAAAACTATTAGGGGTGATATCAAAATTATTTTCAATAAAATTAAATGAGTTTGAGTTTAAAATTGTATCATCTCCCTGAGTCAGTTCGAATTTAATCTCATCTTCAATTTAATGTGCCACTTAGAGTTGATCTTTACTGGATGGAGGTAAGTAGTTGGGCTCCTCCACTTTGAGTTTGGATTTGACTTCATGGATGTCTTTAGTGAAATCCGGAAAGACTAGTGGCACTACCTTCTTGGACATGAATCTTTTTAAGACAACTTGGAGTTCATCGACCATGGAAATAAAATCATTTAGTGAGATCCATGTTGCTATGCATCTTTTCACCTACCTGACCATTATCATCAGTTCATCGACTCTTCGTTGGAGGGAATCCGTAGGGTACTCAGTTTCTTCCTGCTTCATCTGTGAGTAATTGTTCCATATAGAATAATTTTAATTTTAATGGATCATGGAAAAAGGATTTTTTTTCTGTTTTTTATAAAACAAAATTCTGAAAACTATCTAAAATTTTAAAATAGAAAAATTAAAGTAAAAAATCAATTAGCTCCCCGGTAACAGCGCCAGTTTTGATGCACGCCTGTCGTAGGGTGTAGAAAATGCATATTAATTTTCCTAGTTCAGCATAGTGGCTAACCAAGGTCATATTACTTGAGGATGTTTCTCAATCATTCAATTACATAATCTAGATTAACTAAACTAATTATTTTTTGTTGTTTTTATTTAATCTAGAAATGGAATACAGTTTTATTTAAATAAAAGATAAAACTAACATGAAATGAAAAAAAAGAAATTAATTGTGAAGGAACATGACCTTTATGGGTTAGTTTGTGGGTTCCATTATTCTCCTTGTTGGTATTTAAATTATGTATGTTAACATAATTATGAGATCTCATTCACGAATTACTATTCATTTATTTATTGGTTTTAAATCTTGAATGCATTTGGAAATATTAACTTCACCTCCTCCTATAATCAAGGTTGATGGTACCCCTCATTCAAGAGTGTGACATCTTCCAAGACCTGGCTCCATCGTATGCCATTTCAACCAGTGAATGGCTCAACTCCATCATATGAAGTTCTTGTATCTAGTAGAAGGGAGGGAAAATATTTAATACAAGAATCGTAATGAGTTTGAGATTTGTGTCGTGGTGGACGATCACCACACCCATGCACATCACTCTTTCTCATCAGAAACTTAAAAAAAATAGGAATTTAAGAACAGAATAAATGAAATTGCCACATACCTCCCCTAGGCCAAGCCTCTTGTTAACCCCTCATTTTTGAGGTTAAGAGGTCACAGTGGATAATATGAGAAGAATAAAAGAACAAAATCAGGAGAAAAGATGAAGAAGAAAAGAGGGTGGAAGTGTGGACATAGAAATAAAAACAATGCCTTAATTTTATTAGAAATCTAAATTACAATTTAAAACTAAAACAAAAATAATTAAAAGAAATAAATAAAAATGGTATGGGGATGATTTATGGCTGGCCTCTTTCTGTGGAGATCTCCTCCTTAGTGCCTTGATGGAATGTATAGAGAAATGGGATGATTTGGAAAGGATGTGAGGGCCTCCGTTTATAGGTAGAATTATCACTCAAAATTTGACGCATTATAGACCACGTAAATGACATCTTCACGCATTCTACCGTTCATGAATATTGTCCATAAATATCTTGGTCATCTCTCCTTTAAATTTCATCTCCTTTAGACTTAGGATTAATGAGTTATGAATTTTTGATTGGCGGTTTCTACTTCTGTATGAATCTTCCTGGAAGGTTCCTCCAAAGGTATGTCGTTAAATGGCCGCCTTAATGACTTCTAAACACATGCATGTCGTAGGGCGATGCAAAAGCTATTTAATTTTCCTAGTGGAGCATAGAGGCTTACTAAGTTCATCTCTCTTGTGGATCCTTTTCAGTTATTCACTCACTTAATCTAATTTAACTAAAATACTTCTTTTCGTTGTTTTTATATTATCTAGGAATGGAATACAATTTAATTAATATAAAAGATAAAACTAACATGCAATGATAAAATGAAATTAATTGAGAAAGAAATTGGCCTCTATGGGTTGGCTTGTGGGTCTCATCGTTATCATTGTTGGTATTTAAATTAAGTTTGATAATTAAATTATGAGATATCATTAATGAATTACTATTCTATTATTTATTGGTGTTAAATCTTGAATTCATTTAGAAATATTAACTCTACTTCATCCTATAATCAAGTTTGATGGTACACCTCGATCGAGAGTGTGACATCTTCCAAGACCTAGCTCCATCGTTTTCCATTTCAACCACTAAATGGATCAACTCCATCATATGAAGATCTTGTATCTAGTAAAAGGGAGGAAAAATATTTAATAAAATAGAAGAAATGAGTTTTAGATCAGTTTCGGGGTGGACGATCACCAAACCCATGCACATCACTCTTATTCATCACAAACATAACAAAACATGCGAATTTAAACACACACAAAAATGAAATTGCCATATACCTTCCCCATGCCAAGCCTCATGATAACCCCACATTTTTTAGGGTAATAGATCACATTGGATAATATGAGAATAATAAAATAAGAATATCAAGAGAAAAGATGAAGAAGAAAACAGGGTTGATGAGTGGACACATAAATAAAAACAATGGAATAATTTTATTAGAAATCTAAATTATGATTTGAAAATAAAACAAGAAAATAAAGAAAATAAATAAATAAAAATGAAGTGGGGAATATTTATGGATGGACACCTTTGGTGGAGATATTATCCTTGGTGTCGTGAAGTAATGGATGGAGATATGGGATGATTTGGGAAGGAGGTGAGGGCCTCCGTTTATAGGTAGAATTGGTCCCCCAAAAGTTGAGGCGTTTAAGACCCCATAAATGAAACCTTAATGCATTCCTCCCTTCATGAATGTTGTTAATAAATATCTTTTTCGTCTCTCCCAAATATTTCAAATCATTTAGACTTAGGATGAATGAGTTATGAATTTTTCATTGGCGGTTTATGTTTTTAGATGAAGCATCCAAGAAGGTTCCTCCAAAGGTATGTCCTTAAATGGCCGGCTTACTAACTTCCAAACACCCCCAATATTTTTTTTAGATTTGGTAATAGATTTACGTGTTCTATACCAGGTGGAAACACCTCATTTGAATATGTGTAGGCTGAGTTTGGGTTCCGTTACAATGGTGGGGTCGATGCTGTCCGCCCAGAAAAATGTCCAACTTCAATGAAGTTTTAGACCATTTAGATGGACGAATCAGCTCATGGTCCAGAAGACAAAGTTAACAGAAATTAAATCAGGATTCTATGAAAATTTTAATAACAAAATTTGGAATTATATTTTTCATTAAATGACTAAACTACCCTTGATGTAAAAATCTATCTAAAATCCAGAATTAAGCATTTTTCACCATTTTGGTCAAAACACATCATAAATCCAAAATTGATTCATCTAAGCTCAAATTTATTATTTGGTATGATTAAAAAAATTGAAATGAATATAAAAAAATGTGGAAAAATATTTGATCTATCAGTAACCTCATCACACTAATGAATTGAATGACTTGATCGAAATGAAATATTACATTAAATCATAATTAAACAACAGTTGGTTGTCTCGATGTCGCTAAGGATTCTTATTGGGGAACTCCATGAGACCTCAAGAACCCCATTCTGATTTAATTATATATCTTCCCTTGAATTATACACACCTAGATTTTTATCCTTCTCTATTATTGGAAGCTCAATATGACAACGTAGAATCCTTAGCATAGTATTAGAGGATGTGTTTGATACATTCCTTGGATCCAAAATTGAAAAGTAGGTTCCATGGTTACTTCCATAGGTAATAGTCATTTAATATCCCCATTTAACAATATATAATCCCCTTAGTTTCAATAGGATTAATATTGTGGAATTACATGGAATATACTCCTTGGATTACACTCTTACCCTTAGTAGGGCTATAATTGTTACTTATTTTGGGCCCTAGAGTTCTACATTGCCTTGGATATTAAATTGGAACATCGTTAT
The DNA here is from genome assembly GCA_963277665.1 of Viscum album. Lineage (NCBI taxonomy): Eukaryota > Viridiplantae > Streptophyta > Magnoliopsida > Santalales > Viscaceae > Viscum > Viscum album. The sequence goes on from OY728138.1 coordinate 2,020,045,950, forward strand.
TAAATGTGATTTCAGGTTTCCTTTCCATAACATGGAACCTTTACTACTATTGACATGTGACTTATTTATAAAATAATAATAATAAATTAAAAAACTGATTACGTTCATACACCAGCAGATGCCTTAAGTAGGTACTTAGGAATTTAGTTAAAGTGTATTTTTACACATTATATATTCATGCCTGGACATAGTTACATGTCTGTTACATGATCCCTATGATATAGACACCAATTTTTCTTTCCAAATGAGATTTATCTGAAATCCTCTATAGGAATCAGTTTGTACCTGACATAGATTATATGAATAAAATTTTTAATAAATGGAAGAATACAGCTTCAAACACTTTATTGATTAACGATTATGGTTGATCATGATAGAATATCCCAGAGACAGAACTCAATATTCTTTGAATAGTATTTTTATTTCCTTTAAATTTTTTTTGGCACATGTGATGTATTCTGTCTTCTTCTAATGATTTCTGGTCTTATAATGTCATTACATATCGTCATCAGATGTTGTATGCTTGTATATTATTCTAGTTTTTATAGTTATTGTTAATATTATATTTATTTTTCATTATTATTATGCTTACTTTTATTTATTACTATATTGAACTCTATTAATATTTATCTACTGCACTACAATTTGGAAATGAGGGCATAGTCTCCCCGCAGACACACCCTATTCACTCACTGCTAATCAGAAGCCTCTGGAGTTATAGGAGATGTACTTGAGGCCATGTGGCCCACCAGGCTCGAGGATCCAATTAAGTTTCATTTGGGTGAAATAAATTAGAATGGGTTTTTTCAATATGTCTGGTGAGAAAGTCCACTAGGATCCTGATTGAAATCAAAAGAAAGAATCAACCAGTTACCAATTATTCAACTAAAATAAGTTCTTGTAATGTTAATATTTACTCCAAAAGCAGCAAGAAATTTTTCTTTAAAAGTAAATGAGAGTAGGATTATGAATATATAATCTGTATATTTGAAGCTAATGTTCATAAAGATATAGTTTCATGTAATTTGATCACGACCTCAAGTTTAGTTAATTATTTATTTTAGTCTATATTCTCACACAATTTTATATCTACCATTTTCATAAGAAAATCAGATATTTCACTTGAACCTTAAGAATAGATTTTTCAATCAAGATATTTTATAGAAATATAATTGAAAAAATTATATATCTGACCCATCCCATTATGAAACATAACCATGCCATATTAGAAAACAATATTATTATAAATTTAGTTAAATATTATATAATACTTTTAATGAAATAGATTTAATATTTTTAGTTCATATATTTATTTCTAATATATGGAGATTTTTTTTCAAGATGGATGTCTTAAATCATGTGTCCTTAAATAGAAGACTACATCATCATAATCATTTATCCATCCACCTTCGGTGCCTATCCTTATTGAATTTCAAAGATAATAATTGAATGAAAAAACTATGAATGAAAATAGTGTCCTTATAATAATGGATATAATTATTTTTAATGAATATGTTGATTTATTTCTTGAAAAAAAAACTAGAGATCCACCTAATCAGGAGCGTAAGATTTTTAGTCATCTTAATCTAAATGTAATTATTTTAAATTCTAAATTTCCATTTATGATGTGTTTTATTATCTTAAATGATCTTAATATTTTACAATACTTTATATTTTTTGTTTTTACCATCAATAGTGTGTAAAAAATGATATTTCAATGATTGTATTTTATAAAAGATATGGTCATTAAGAATTTATTTAAATCCTTATTGGATTCAAAAAGGAACCCACTATTTTTATCTATCTAATGAACATGTTATTTTTTTTTCTAGAGTATACCAATAAGTTATTTCTTAAAGATATCTTAGTTTACTATAAAATATATTATTTTTGTAACAGTACTTTTTGAATAATTATTCATAGTCTTAAATAAATAGAATTATAAGTAATATTTATAAATTGTGAATTATTACTTTTAGAAGATTCGTTTATTCCCCATGGTGTCTCCAAGGATGATCTGTCATCTATGTAATTTTTGGAAAATGATAAAAAAGGGACATCTAATTCCGAAAAAATATAATTGAGATACATATTATCAATTGATTATAAGATTACTATTATGATGTTTTCAAATGTTTGGTCAAATAGCTTACATATTAGAATATTTGATATGAAAAGAGGTTATGTTCAAATTTTCTGATGAAATTAACAGAAGTTCTAATTATTTTAATATGATCATGTTCATTTAATTGATATTAATTAATTCATAGGAAGGGTTTTAAATTAGTTATAAAGTTATTAATCAAATAAATGAATTATATATGTCCATGTATAGACTATTACTTTTCATTCTTATAAATCATGGAAAATTAAGATATTGAAATAAAATTTTCAAACACTTGATCTTGAGTTGTAAGGCATAATATTTTCCTTGATGATAGGGTGTCATTAAAACAACAGTGAATTATGTGAAATATATAGAGATCACCAAATGTTTAAATATATCATCCCACAAAATGATCTAAAAGGAGGAAAAACTGATGGATATAAATACTCAAGGAATGTTATTTTTCAATAAACTACCACCATAGGATATAATATAATCTGGTTGATTTTACTGATAAGAAATGTCATGGAATATTTACGAAAATAAGGACTAAAATATCATGTATTCATGGATTTATTATTGTTTTATATAATAATCCTTATGGAAGGGAAAAAATCAGATGTATTAACAATTATTACAAAACAAATCTTAATTTAAAAATCCAAATGATCCCAGATCAATGATATGAATATTAAAAATAATTTTAATTCTATGAATAATTTGGAGTCAGTAGAATATATATATGAATATTGTATGTTGAAATTTAAAAAAAGGCTATGTCCAAAACTTATTACATATTTAAAGAGTAAATTTTTATTTTAATTTAATGGATAAAATTTCTCTGTCCACTATGGTAACACCAAAATGTATCGAGATTTGATGAAATATTTTTTGTGATATAATATAAATCAATACATTATATACTATTTTTAATGATTTTTATTTTTTTAAACTATTATAGGTTTAATTAAAATATCTTAATTGGTTCATGAATCCATTTCATATTTCTATGAGAAAATGGTATGATATTACTATATACTTTGTCCTTGAATTTCTAATGATTTCTTAAATGAGTAATTATATATGTTTCATTGATGATATTCTTAACAAGTATAAAAATGTTCTCTCTAGATGAGATTATAATCTACTTGGGTGCCACATATGAATCTATATCAATGATTGTATAATATTAGATAGTAAACCTCACTAATGGGATCCAACATATACATTTTCTTTATATCCAAATTATTGAAGATTATTTATAAGGATCTCTACACTGAGCTATAATTCAACACAATTTATCATAATCAATATTTTGGGTATTCATAAATGAATATTTTAAAATTATAAAATATTCTTAGGTGATAATATATTTACATTTAAGGTATATGGGGTCTGTATTTTCATTTGATTTAATTTGAATATAATAATTGATTTCTTTCGATTATTGAGATTTCACAATATAAATCCTTGTATGGAATGATGTGTTTTAATAAAAATTATTGAATAAAGCTATATAATGGAATATTATATACTTCTATATCATATAATATATAATGGTGAATTTAATGATATTTATAATAATATTATTCAATCTCTAATTAGATAAATAGTATATATTGATAAATGATGGAATGACATAAAATTTCTGTTGGGAAATCCTTTTTTTAATGAAGGTATATCCATTGATGGGTGTTATATGGATCAATTAGACTTGGGAAACTACAAAAGAGGTACATATGGACATTCTAAATTAAATAATTATGTATATCATTGGTTTACCATTTTAAAATTACATGTATTTTATCAAATGATATTGAAGTTTTCAACATCTTTATAATAAGGGATGACATGCCCTACTCAATCCATGTTCCCATGGAATATAATTTTTTTCATTAGAATTTTGTTTTTAATTGTTTTTTAATTTAAAATAATTTATATGTGATTAAATATAAAAAACTTAATTCCATAAAAATGAAAAATATATAATATTTTGGTATAAGTAAATTATTTTTTCTTAATTTTTTTTCCTAAAAAATGTTTTCCCTGATTTTTTTCACAAAAAGTTAAATTGTTTTCTATAAATTATACAAGTAAAAAATTACTAAATAAATATTTTATTTTTATTCATTATTATTAAATGTATTAATTTTTTACATTTAATTTTTTCCATTTTGAATAGTAACATTTGTAAAAATGATGCCACTATGATTACGGGGTAAAATGAGTTATCTAATGATAAATTATTTTGATAAGGTAATAAAATGGAATATTCATTATTATAGTATGTGATTGTTTTTACCGTTATAAATTTTGTTTAAAAATTTAATTTATTACGTTTTACTTATCGATGGGAAAGACACTAATAATATCTAATAGTTTTGAACAATTACAAATATACCAGTCTTCTTACATATAAATGGTCACCTAACATCCGTTATTATATACACAACATTTTACATTTATATTGAAGAAGATTTTCCAAAGAATGTTCCCAAAATCCCTCCTTATATCCAATATGTATTGGTCTCTCAATAAGAAAACATCAATAATGCTTGAGCTGTAACCGAAATGATGGTTCTCAATGAAGTGGTATAACTGTTAAAATATTGTTCTCATGTTTATTTTTTCATACAACTTATAAAATTATTATATAAGCAAGATGATTGAAAATAATTATTAAATTAAATATAGTAAGGTGCTATTATTTTTATTGTAATCCCTATATCAAATCAGTTTCCATATAATGAAAAATGAAAACACTAATTGTGTATTTGTAAAACCTAATGTCCTTATATGGTTGTAAAATTAATTATTCAAATACAATTTTTCTGGATAGTTAAAATGATATAAATTTGAATTATATATGGTAAATATGATATAGTTATTATTATTTTAAAAAAATATATTACGTACCTTCTAACGATTCCACCAATTTAAAAATATTAATATTTCTCATGCGTAATATTGGAAGACCACATCCACTCAGCAATGTGATTAATTTGCTATGTCTACAACTCATGGATGATTAAAGAAGTATTTTATTCTTAAATAAGATAATTATTTGATGAATAATATTTTTTTTATAATTAATACATGCACTTTTTTATAATGGTCAATAAACAGATGCTATTTTTTTATAAACCAAAGAATACAAATATGTCTAATGTGAATACAACAAATTTACTAACTATATATGAATGGGTAACAAATGAATTAAATGGTAATATGATATAATAATAAATGTGAAAAATAATATTAACTAATTTTAAAATTTATATATGTTTATTGTATATGTGTTAAATTAGTTATGTGGTGAGATGGACATTATTTAATAGTATATTCTATAATATATTTCTTTTCGTTATTATTTTTGATTAAATATAAATTTAAGGAATCTATAAGAAATAACTCGTATAAACTCCTTATATTTTATTCACCTATTTTTATTCGTGTACATTACATGATTCCTTATATTCTTTTATCTTTGGTATTTAATTACATCAATAATATGTTTTATTAAAATCCCACAATATTTTCACTTTTCCAGACAACATTTTTCCCAAATCCATGTTTTTAAAAAATATTTCATGAATATTATTTTATATGATCAAATATATATTTAAAATAATTTTGAACCATATTTTAATTTCTTTTTATAAATTTTAGAATGAATATTCTAGTTATTTTTTGAATAATGTACATTTTACTTTCTTCCAATATTACAAAAGGAGTCCTTGTTTTAACACTTTCCAAATGAATTTATTTTTACCCCATTTTAACTACTATTTAATTTGGAAATTAATTTATACATTTACCTTCTTAATTTAAAAACTATAAATTTCACCATATTCTATAATTTGTTATTTAATTATTTATGAAATGAAATAATATTTTTCTTTGGTTTTCAACGAACAAAGGAATTTTTTCTTATAATTATATTCTTAAATCTCATCATCATTTGAATAATATTATACATTACTAGATATATAAATTAATCCTACAATACACTATATTTATCTATATGTAATATTATCATGTTGTTCTATTTATTGACTAGGGAAAATATTAATATTCCATATGCCAATTTTTCTATATAAAATTCCATATGGATTTTTTATTGACTTATAATTCCTTTCATTCTTATGATGAATTGTTTATAATTCATGAGTATTATTAAAGAAACATTATATATTCTTGATTTATTGTTATTTCTTATGAGGATAACTACTTTGGGTATTTGGAATAAACCATACATATTTTTGTATGATATCATGTAATGCTGCCTTAATGGAATGATCTTGATGTAACAATTAATTTATTCTATTATTATGAAATAAGTTGTTGTTATCAATGTTTTTATTTTTATTTTTACGTTAAAAATGTTTATATATCAATTGTATGCAACTAATAACATTGAATATTTTATTATCATTTATCTTTATTGTATTATTTTTGATTTCTTTATTTTATAATTTCTTCTATTTTATGATATCATTTGCAAAAAATTTGAGATCACATTTTATTATGTTCTCATTTACCTGTGATTTCATGAATGGATAATAAATTATTTACGGTATATTTTAAAAGGAAAAAAGGATCTATCCTAAATTTTATGTTGTTTTTACTGATATACAATGAAAAAAATTCAATCTACGTTTTTCAAAAAGTGAACCGTTTTAGGTTAAGTGTGAATCTACCGAGAACTAAAATAAATGGATATGAAATCACTATAAGATAAATTATGTTGAAATTATAATATAATTTTATAGTTTTAGATCAATACACCATTTTATAATTCTATTACTTGGTGATTTCCCAATTCTCGGATTAATATTTTTCTAGATATTAAAATAAATTAAATCATTTCTTCCTAGTTAAGGGTGTGATCTTCCATTTGGTCTTACTCATATTGAAATCATAAAATTATATTTTATATTTAAGGTTGATCCTTTTTTGTTACTCATTCAGGTCGACTAGTATCTCACTTTCATTCATTCCTCTAAACATTAATTTTGTGCCCCAAATGAAAAAACGATCATCCTATATCTCTGCATTAGAGTGAAACCAGAGTTTCAATTTGGTTAATGTACTGATACCCTATTCCATAGTGATATATTTATGGGTTTTATCCAACTCAAAATCATGTGTTTTAGTCTCGTTCCATTCCATTTTAGGATCCATAACAAGGTTATTAGATGATAAATATTATTCTTCTTTTGGATAATTTTTTAAAATACCTGGTTCACCAATAATTGATTTTTTAATAATCATTTAAACCATATTGATTCAATAATTATATAGTGGGAATAGGTATAAAATGGATGGAATAGTCTTTCATTAACCTAGTTTTTATCCCATTATTGATTTGAAAATTTCCCATATCAAATAATACCTTTTTTATTCTTATCACTAAAATTAAAAGAATCAGCATCATCAATGTTTAAATCAAAGTATAAGGCAGACTATGGTATTTTCATAGACGCTTGGTTGCCTATCTAACTAAACCAACTACAAAACATCACAAATTAATATCATTATCTCATGTGTTAGTAAGAGACTATTTAATCATCCATATTGGAATGTATGATTTCTATCCCACTAAATGTTATTTAGAAAATGAAACCGCACTAAAAAAATTACTTGTTTATTCAATGGGAAAATACTGAATATTAACAACAAGGAATAATATCCAATTATAGGGGAATCTAAATAAATTAATAGGAACCTGATTCTTGTGACTCTGAATAATCCTTGTGGGGGGATATAGGTTTTTCATTATCATATTTATCACAAGAGGTTTATTAGATCATATATCCACACACATCATCCCACTAGGAGAAATTTTTAGATTGTGATACTCAACTTATATCATGGATCCCTTAGTTTTATTGTTATATTTAACTTCTAGGGAGATCCTATCCTCAATTGAAAAACTATTTATCATTTTTGGTTAAATAGATCTCATAATTTCATCATATATACTAGAATGTTTTTTATAACAAACTAATTGAAGAAGAATTTTATTTTTGAAAATATTTTTGGAAATCGCTAACCCATTCATTATCCTATTGATTATATAGAACCATTACTGACCTATCTATTGAACTTCTCACATAGGATGAATTATTTTTTTTCAAACTATGATATATTTTTTTACCACAAGTAAAATGAATTTTTTTGAGTCATGTTTATTCCATGATTAAAATTGGACTAGCTACATCTAGTGGTAATATTCATCAATATCAATAAAAGGGTTCCCCAATGACACTTTTGAAACATCTAATTTAAAATATATCTTAGTAGAAATTTATTTTAATAATCAATTATTATTTCTATCAATACATAAATATCATTTTAATAGATTACCTATTCAAATAATAAAGATTGTTTTCATGAATGGAGAAGTAATTCCAATTAGGAATATCCAAATCATGACAATTGAATGTTATCTTTTTAAGTAAATATAAATAGACCATAAAAATAAGGAAACGTTTATAAAATTTCTGAGTTATGGTCTTTTATACTAGGATGTGATCAGGTCATCTACATGTGAGAATATAATTAGAATATTGAAATAATCCAAAAAAACAAAAACAACTTTTTATTTAGAAACACATGAATTAATGATTTATTTTTTCAAATAGTCAACTAAGGAATCATATTAAAAGAAATGATCCATTATATAAGGGTTTATTATCATTAAATCATTTATAAATTAAGGTGTATAGTCTAAAATTAGGGGAACACCATAATTGAGTGGATGACCATTGAGGTAGACATACATTTTGTAAAGTTATGTAGATTTTTAGGGGAGGTTAGGTTGGTAAAATGCATATGTCTTGGAGTTAGATGATCAAGGATGGGTTCTTCGCATATTCAAAGGGGAATGGAATAGGGTTTAGATCATCCTTATAAAATTAATCAATTCATTAAGGCATGTTATAATATATTTTTTAAAACATATTATAATAACCACTTGTTATATATTACTGGAGTCTTGGTGTCACATCATAGATGTATAATATGCCCCTCAAAGGTGAGGTATTATTTTATAGTTTCCATAATTTCCTATTCGATTATATATTTCATCACAAGTGAAATAATAATTTATCAAAATTAGATAAGATTTCAATATATTCAAGGAATATTGATTCATAAACAAAAACATGTTAACTATTAAATATTCATGATGATATTTAATGATAACTACTTCTTTCATTGAGAATATATTATCTTGTTGATCTGTTTGTGAATTATTTTATATTATAAATCATCTCATCCTCCCAAAAAGTTTCTCATATTCATATTACATTTGATAAGATCAATAGAAATAGGTTTAGTTTCATATAATTATTTAACCAAATATTGAAAAACATCCTCTCTGTAAAATAGATTTTCCCAATCTTGTGATATTCTAATAATGTAACTAAGAATATAACATTTAATTAAAAAAATGACTTCATATCTTGAGAATAATATTCCAATTATGTTTTTTATTTTGATCCTTTTTAATTTATGATCTATTAATATAATATAAAATGATGATGATTAAAATTATAAATAAAAGAGTCCAATGATAATTTTAAAAAATTAAATTAAATCTGTATAATTTTTTTCTATCAAACATGATCAGAAAATGAAGGGATTAAAATTAGAAATTTAAATAATATTTATCATCATCTCTATCATTTTATTTATACATCAAATGTATATTTATAGTTCTGGGATAAACATTCAATTGATAAAAAGTGAATTCTCTTAATGTTTTACACATATTTCTTTTTTGTAATTCAAATTCAGGTGAATTTTTATGAACATAAAAAATGTATATATTCCTACTTTAGGTTCAGATTTGAAATGAAAATATTTTTCTAATAAATCTTTTGATTCAGAATTTTAAAATTTTATTTTTTTTCTATTTAGAATAATTTCCAATATTTTTTCTAGAGAGAAATATATGTAATAATGTTCAAAATGAGGAAATGAGATCAATTAAAATTAGACATGATCATAAATTCCAATATGTTCATTTTTTTCTATTTATGTTACTTATTAATGCATATGATATTAACTTGAAATATGTTGATATTTTATAGAAATATCTATAATGGTGATAAGGAATACTTTTTTTGGATTTCTCATTATTTTATAAGAAATAATTTCTCTTAATATTAATTATTTTAATCACATTTACTTCTACTAAATATTATAATATAGATATTGATAAATTTAAAGATATCTTCTTAGAGTATATTTATTATTTTCCCTGATAATATTTATTTACTATCTTAACCATTGATTCACTAATGTTATCATAAATTATCTTTTATATCTCTTTATCGATATAAATGAATTATTATTTTTGTGAGAGAGATAACAAAAATTCAGAATACAAAAATCATTTTATAGATCTACTATATATTCTTTTATATATATGCTATTTTTCTTTATCATGTCAAAATGATTATCTTCTGATCCCCATTTAATATATTAATCCGATAATAACATTTTCATCATGTTTATGGTTTAATGATTGAAAAATATTACATTAATTCTCCCATCATCTAAAATTTATAAGAAAATATATATTAAAATAATATTCCCAATAATAAATTTATAACATATTGATAAATATAATATATAAAATATAACAATATCCACATAAAAGTATACCACGTAATCATAGATAAAATTCAAAAGGGTTATCTTCCTCGTCTTATAGAGAAAATAAAACACATCGTCTTCCAGAACATTCTAATTTCCCTTATAGAGTATTCATGGAATGAAGAAGGCATTAACCTATAGAAAAATAAATATTTTATGAGGAGAAATATTTTCCATTTTATGAAAATTATACAAAAAATATATTTTTTCCTCCTCCATATCCGTATTAAAATATATAAAAAGTTCTTTATGTTTATTAATGATTAAGATAGAATTAATATTGAAACCTAATACTTCTACAAATATTGTTACGTTATTTTTAAAGAAACATATAATAAACCAACCAAATTATAGAGAGAAATATTGTATCTAGAAAAAAAATGCTAAAAAACCTAAAAATCATCTAAAAACACTATTTTTATTTTATTCTATATAATGATATCTAAAATCAAATTGAGTTACAAATATAAAATAGGTTAACCTAGAGAATAAATAATAGAATGGGGTGACCTGAAAATCCCATTAAGTTAGTAAAACTGGAAACTAACTATGAAATATACTTCAGAATTCATAGCAGGATACCATAAAATATAATTATCATGAATAATTATAAATAGTAATATCAAACACAACATAGAATAATAGGGTCCTGAAAATATAGGAGTGTGGAAACAATATGAAACATAACATAAGAATATGTCATGGATGACTTCCTAGAAATCATAACATGGTGGATAGAGTTCCATTATATATAATCTTGACACCCTTATCCAACAAAAAAATTCTCATATCAATAGAAAATTAATTAATGAATTAGAGAAATATATGGGCACACCCATCATATAAGACACATGATTATTATTTCCACAAAATGAATTAAATTATATTGAATAAACATAAAAATTACCAACAGATAGAAATGGGTTAAAAAACATTCCTCATGTCACTATAAATGATAATTTTATGCTGATTGAAATGTGATCAAGGAATACTATATTTTTTATGTGAATAAATGATTAAATAATTACAGATCAAAAAATAGGTTCTAAATTTCTAATTAACATTCTGATACATGGTCATGAATTGTTTATATAAATGAAAATTCAAAATGGTTTTTAGAGGAATTGGTTAAATGAATTTAGGATAATAATGAGTGTGTAATATTATATTGAAACTAGAATTAAACATTAATTGTTAAACATAAAATATTCCTTTACTTAATGACATTATAAATGGATATAAATTTATTAATTGATAATTGTATAAATTGATTAAGGTATATAAATCCCCCATTAATCGGGTTTGATTTTAGTGATGAAATTTGATAAATCAACATAAGGAATATATTCCCATTATAAAGTAAGTATTATTTAGCTAGGAATATATATAATACACACACATGCATGCACACAGATATATATATATATATCCAAATAACTTGAAAACATAGAATTAATATTTTATGTGATCTATAGGGATAATGTTAATAAACTAAATAAAAAAGGTGGATCATAGAGATCCCTTAACTTTTGTTATAGTTTCATTTTGTACACAAACTTTATTCCCTAGAAAATCAATATCTAATAATTTTTTTACGGGACTGGGCATATGTCCTGGGAATGCAGCTTTCAGGTATAATATCTAATAATTTTTTAATTAATTCAAAATTGTTTTGCAAAAACTTTTTATTTGTTAAAATTTTATTATGTTCTTTTGTAATCATTTCAATGGAATATAATATTTTAATCATCTTTTCTAATGGATTTCTTTTCATAGTTCCATGGTCAAATAAATTGTTTATAATAATGGGAATTCTTTTTAAATACAAAAAAATAATAGAAAACAGTTAAATGATATTCATATAATTATATAAATTAAAACGGTCTTAAATACCCATATGTGTTCTAACATGGGGTGGATTATTTGACTAAAATGAAAACATTATATAGTTTGTTAGTTTATACTTTTTTACCGCACATAACAAACTAGATTCATTTTATTTACCTAAATGATTATAAAGATATAACATAAATTCAAATGTATTTTAATATAACTATAAAAATTATAATTTACCATTTTATTATTATTATAACCGTACATGAAGGTGTTGGAGAAAAAATGCATTTTTTCATGGAGGTGATGAACCAATCACGTTGTAAAAATGATTCTAATTTTTGAATCCTGTGAATATGTGAGATATATAATGGTTATTACATAAAAATAAAATCATATTATTAAATTTAGGATTCTAATGTTACTATTAATAGGTGGACATAGATTATATGTTGTGGTAGAATATTAATAGAATTAAATGAAATTTAAATTAGTGTTTACCTCTACATTTGATAGACTCCATTTATAATACAAATTAGCGATCCAAATAATTTTTTGATGAGATAATAGAGGGTATTTGATTGGAAAGTGAATTGAGAATAAATTTTTAAATCTCCATGGCGTATATGGATAAAGCATAAGGGGATGGAAGGGTGGTATTCATAAGTGCTCGAGGGGGGTGTTCTTGAATATTATTTTCATTAGATTATTATTTAGATCAATAATACAACCAAAATAAATTATTTTATCTTTATATAGTAAATATTACATGTGATATTTAACCAATGGGTTTTTACATCATCCACAACTAAATATTTTAGGTATTTAGCATATAATGATAAATATCACATTTTTTTATATTTATCTTTTCATAAAACATTCATTAATTCTTAAAAATAAAAAAATATCTTCTCAATAAGTAGATTCTAATAATAAATTTAATTTTATAAGAATATCTTATTGATTATGAGAAATTAAATTATTAATTATAATCTATATTTATTTGAAAAATATCAATTCTAAAATTATGATCAATTTTTTGACCACATGATAAATTACTGAATGTGTCATAAAATTATTTTATAATCACTATACAACAAAATAATTATATATAAATCAATTTTGTATAAAATAAAATATTCTTTAAATCATTATCTTTGTTATAAAATTTAATTTATAACTTAAATATTATATAAAAATATAAACACTTAAGTTATCAATTTTAAAACTTTTATTTCCATTAAACACATTATAAATATATAATATTTTATTTTAGAAGATATATAAATATTATTTTATGAATCCATAAGTGAGAATACTATTTTAAGGGATAGGTTACAATTTAAAGTTGTCAAAAAACAATTATAATTGTTTTGTTACTATTCAATGAGTTAAATTACAATTACAATTGTCAGGTTTGTAATAGTGATATGAATTAACAATATCCCCTGAATACCTCATATAAAATTCATTCGACATTAAATTATATTTTATATCATGATTATTTATTTCCATTTTAAAATTTATTTTTTATTTATTTATATTATACTTCAATTCAATAGTGTTTGTTGGAGCGAATTTATTCTAGGGGATTGAACAAATATCAATTTTACATTTTTTTTAATATTATTTTAAATTTGATTCTCTTATTGTAATACATCAATTATTATAGAAATTTGATTCTCTAAAAATTTTTATTAAATTGATATAACAAAAATGTTTTTTCAAAAATATATTACAAATTGTTTAATAAACATAAATCATTTATATAATCGTAATGTAAATCCCATTGATAAATTTATTTTTTGTTACATAATTCCCTAGTTAATAAGTTACATTCTCAAAATATTATTTAACATAATATGGTGAAAATAACTAAGGGTGCATTTTATTAATTGATCCCTCTAGTTCCCATGTGTCCCAATCAATCATATGGATTATCTATTGTATTTCTACATAGTGTATTACCTTATTAAATTGAAATAAAACACTATGGTATAATATTCTAAGTAGCTTCTCCCTTATGTGAATTAATCGTATAGATATACCACCTATTAATTCAATGTTTGTTCTGGATTATGTTTTAATATCCAAAATTTAGGTATATGAAAAAAATCATATACTTGATAATTTTTTTGGGTGTTTTAGTAGATAGTCCCTAGATTTGATGTGATGACAAATTTCAAATGGGATGACGTACCTTAGAAAGAGTGTTTGATTCTTACCAAATATCATCACTCTATTCAATGGAGAAATAAATTGGGAGAAATTATCTCTATCATTAAACTCTAGCTATTGTCGATTATTTTATAAATATATATTCTTCTGAAGATGAGAATATATAATGTGCTAATGAATTTTCTTTATAATTTCAACAATCCCATAGTCTATTTTAGGTCCGAACTACTTATATTCACCAAATTCATATGATAAAATAATATTTCTATCTCTATTTACATAGTGTGATTAATATGTAATCATTGGGATTTATGAGATAAAAATATTATTTTATGAGGACTGGTCCAAAAGAAGATATTGATCACATCCTATTTTTATATACATCAATAATTCTAAAAAAATTTCATTAATGTTTTAGATAGTCTTCTCCAATTGGGAATCTATTTCTGGTGATAATATTTAATTAATTCCATTTCATTGTTTTGATAATGTTGGATAAAAGTCTCAAACATCAGTATAAATATGAGATCCTTGTCAAATATAATATATAGTGAGTTTCCATAAAACACCACTACTTTAATGATGAATATGATTTTTTGTTGATTGAATGAGAAGTCCTATAAATTTTCAATGAAGTGAATTTTCATTTTAATTTGTTTTACTAGTTGAAATATATCATTATTTCCTCTCTATGTATTTATAATATCATTGAAAATTTCAATGGGGATGTTTTCCCATTTCAAAGAAGGTGTCTGTATTTCTTGGGTAATATCCTTACACATTATTCCATTCATCCTTTACTAACTGATATAATAGGATCAATGTTGAATATTATATTTTATCATTCTTTATATTATCCCACCAACACATTTCTCTGAGATATTGATACTTATACATGCTCTCTGAGTTTATTGATAACTATCGAACAATGTGCAATACAAAATAGTACATTCTCAATCATGATATTTTAATGAACACATAGTTATTATAGAAATCTGAAAACTATTTTATCATAAATTTAGATAAAAATAATTTCACATTCCTTATGTATTTTAACGTCTTCAATATTTTCAAAAAATCTCTTTGATCAATATATATTTTCCCCAAAAGTGATGTTTGAGAAATAATTTCTGAATGGAATAATGATGTTCCTTCTTTTTTGATTTTCATGTCCACTATTTTTATGTCTATGAATATTTTGATAATTACGAATTTGCATCATTGATAAAAATTCAAAATCCTCTCTATTGAGATAATAATCCAAATTATTTTATTTAAAAGGATTGCTATTGATTGGGCTATCATAATTCTTGATCACTAGTAACTATATATATTGGTTCATATTAGGTTTCTTCTGTACTAATATATATCTTACGCTCAAATGATCCATTTATATTTCATACATATCAATATAGATATAATACTATCATATTTTTATTATGAATATTATTCAAACCATTTTTGTATCATGTGTTTGGTACTTCAAGTAACGAACTTTCAACATCATTGACGCATATGATTTCACTTTAATACTATATAATATTATACCACCCATCAAATTATTTGAATCATCGCAATTTAGAAAATTAAGATACTAAATTGTGGGACATTTAAGTATTGGTTTGGTGATAATCATCATTTTCAATTCCTTGAATATCGCTACACATTTATTATTCGAAATATCCATTACTAAAATTTGTGTCATATTGGTAGGTTTGTTTAAACATTTTGAGACATTTCATAAATTTTTTTTGATAATATCCATCTATTACAAGGAAACTAATGATCTTTTTTGTGGACATTTTTCAGGGATACTCCTCAATTATCATTAACTTATACATTTTTTTATATATCCATTTATGTTGATATCATGCTCCTTGAATGATTCTTATTCTATCAAGAACTAATATTTACTATAATTATCATGTAGATTATCCTTTTAAAAATTACTTAACATTATATTCAAATTCTCCTCATGACGCTCCGGTCATTTCATGTATATAAAAATATTATCCATAATGATTACCCTAAATTTATTTAGGTAATCTCTAAAAACTATATTAATTGATTTGATGAAAATTTCATGATAATATTTAAGTATGATGAGCATCAATATGAACTTATATTTTTCATACCATTTTCTAAAGGAGGAATATTCCTTCTTCCCCATTAATTGTTGATATCTCAATTGATCGACAAATATAGATAAATACTAACCCCATCATATTTTATCAATCACCCATAAATTCATAAAAGGTAATTTGTTTCCTTTATCATGATTTTTTATTCATCACAATAATAAAGGTATATATGCATTAACCTATCTGTATTCTTTAATAATGGGCCCATAACACACTACGATGATGCACCAAATTATATAGAACTACTAAATATATTCCCATGTATCTTCTTCTCCAGTTCATCCTCCTCAATAGAGGCCATTCTATTGGGTTTCATGGATATGGGTAGAGATAAATGTATAAGCATAATTTAAAAATCTTATTCTCAATAAAGAGGAAGTCCAAACAACACTTTAGGGAATACATTAGTATAATACATTACAACTAGAATGTGTAAAATCATTATTCTATATTTGGTCCAAATAATTTTATGTTTATATTCATTATAATAATAAAATATTATTCATACATTAGATCAAGATTAAAATAGAGATTCATCCCCCACCTTATGCTATTATAAAATAATATGATGATATAGGATGTGAAGGGTGATATCCCTCTACCAATAGTGGATACTTTTCATTTTAAAAATATACTAAATGCATTTTCAATATAGAATCAAACACTGCTATAATGATATAGGAAATGATTTTAAGGTATATTCAATTCGAAATCATTGATCAGGGATGATTAATATACTTGGGATGCAATAATATCCCTATTTTCTAACGTCACATATTTATTGATCCCCATATATTCATATGGCACTTAAATAATTATAATAAACTATCTAGATATAAATAAATTTGTATAAATACTATAATTTAGTACAATTTATGATCATGAATGGATAAAGAGTTCATTATTCATGTCTTGATTTAGTTTCTACTCATTTACGATATCGAAAAAAACTTATAGAGAAAAATTATCAAATTAAAAAACTTTTAGAAGGGAAGAAATTAACATATATGTAATGAATTTTATATTACATGTAAATTTTGAATTACGATTCTCTTCGTTGGTATATATGTTATCCATAGTAATGTTTCTAATTTTTATTTCAAAATAAAAAACCTGTTAAAATCAGTGATAAATTTTAATAGAATTTTTTAATTTATTAAATAATATACCTTTAGGACTTCAGACTATGTCTTGTTCAAATTATAATTTTTTTTGAACCATGTGATGATTGATTTAATACACAATGTTCTATTTTTAGTGTTATTACACCTGGGTAAAACTATATGAGATCCTCATTCACATGTAAAATCCAGATGATGTAATTTTATCAAAACAAGTCACTATATAAACTACCAAATTTATCATATATATTAATATACAGATAATTACCCATAGTTTTATTACTAACTTATTGAAGTTATAGTCCTGCAAAATAACAAGACATTTATTGGATAAATTTTTTCCCAACCAAATCATTCTACATAAACTTTTACACGACTATTAAAATAATAATCTACAATGAAAACCTAAATTTTGAGAGTCCTATTATATTTACATGACTTTGTTAATAAAACAAAAATGAATCGAAAACTCACTTTTTTTTATAAATACAGATATCCTAAAGCTCATTAATCTCTTTAATCTACATAGGTAGGCATTGTTATTAAATACAAGATAATGTTGATCTAAAAATCCCATAATGTGAATAAACATGTTATCAAATTATATAATTTGAGTTATAAGGCCTAAAATTATATTGTAAAATAAAATTATCATGAATAATCATATGCATGGGTAATATAAATATCCGAGAATGATAAAATCATGGAAAATTAGGATTATTGAAATAAGAAAAAACATGAGATAGAAATATGTTAAGACTAACTCCCATGTCAGCATCAAACAGTTACAAATGTCCAATAATTGAGTAGGTTCACTCTAAATTCAAATAAATATATTTTTATAGGAAAAAACATTATGAAAAGTCAATTGAGTGACATCTATGTGAACCCATTATAACATGTACATGATAAAGTGTTCCACAGAAGGAAATCAATCAATAGGAATAATCATAATAATTTAATGTGGAATATAATGGATTTCATAATATTTTCTCAAATAATAATAAAATTATATTTCATGATGATTCAAAATATATTAATGAATGTATTATTGTGGATATTAATATTTGGGTACATAACAAAAATGTCTCAAAATATAGTGTTTATTTTAAAATAATATCTTGAGAAATTCAACAGAATTGCGTATTGATGTGAAATTTAGTTATGTTTTTCAAGGAACTAGTTGATGATTTTATGATAATAAATTATTATTTAATTATAATAAAATACAATGTGTAATCCATAATATTTATACCTAAAATAGTCATTAAATAATTAAATGAATTAAAGGGATTAAAAAATATCCTTAATATGCTTTCATTTTAAAGAATGCATTTAATAAATTAATATAAGTCAAGTATTACAACATCAATTGAAGGCATAAAAATGATAGAATATATATAAGGTATATATATATATCATAATCATTTCATTTCATCAATGGGATAGATAAAGTGAATAAAAAGTAGAATGGTTACAACTGAATGAAAAAGTGTGGTTTATAGAGATCCCTAACATTATGTTTCAGAATAACTCTTCATATTCACTTAATGTCTATATATATTAAAATAATAATTAATTAACTATTTAAAAAACTTGTAGTTATATATTTTCTTTTTTATAGGGTAATTATGTTCATATATCACTATTTCAGTGAGGTATAATGATTAATTGTTTTATGAAGGTGTTAGTATCATTGTTCCATTGTTGAATCAGTTTTGAATAATTATAATATTTTGTAAAAAATTAGAATAAAAATATATAAGTGAAATTAAACGATATTCATATACATCCATAATTTTAAATGGACCCAAATAACAAGATGTATTCTGAAATAAGGATGAATCTTTTAGTAAAAATTATAACGTTATATAGATTTTTTATTTTTAAATTTTTACAAGAGCTCATGAACTAGATTGAATTTTTTTAAATAAAGGATTATTAAAACATTAATTAAATTGCAATAATTTATAACATTCTTATTATAACCATATTTTAAAATAAAATTTTTATCTCTAAGAAACAATTACGTTGCAATGGAAAAATTTTATATGTTCTCAATGGAGTTAGTGAACATACCATACTGTATATAATTTTTTTCATTTTAGAATATAAAGAGGGTAATTTATGTAGATTTATATTATCCAATTATAATAACATACCTATATGTTCAGTAAATGTATGTTTCATTATTTAAAAGGGTAGACTTAATATAACCTAGTAGATGAAGAATCAAAATAATAGTTATTGAACATAGTTTTTACCACTCTAATTCAATGTCTCTATTTATACTACACCTTAAGGTTAATTTTAGTTCACCTTTTATGAGAGTATAAACTTAAGGAAATTTTTTATAGGAATCAGAATACAATTTTGAGATATTTGGTAGGCTCTATGTATTTGACGGTGTGCTGAGAAGGGGTTAGAGTGGTAGTATTTATATGGGAGGATATAGTTGTTTTTGAATAATATATTGATTAATTTATTATTTTGGCTTAAGGAGAAATAATGTATTGAATTATTTTCACTATATATAGTTAATTTTTTATCATAGTTCAAAATAATGGGTACATAAATTGACATGGGATAAACAATCCATTTTTTTCATACATTTTAAAATATCGTATCTTGATGCATTTCTATATTAACCAAAAAAGTAAACTATTTTATAAAAATACCTAGAATCTATTTGAATAATCATTACACATGTATATTTAAAAAAATTAATCCCTTATGAGAAAATAAATTTATAATTATATGAAATTAATTTTCAAATAATATCAAAATTTATTTGAAAAATTTTAATTTTAGTATTACAATCATTTTTTGAACCATTAGATAAATTAATTTTGGTCTCATATAATTATTGTAAAATTATAATGTAATTTTTAATTTAATTATAATTAAATTTTATGAAAAAAATTAAAATCATTCTATTTTGGAGATGAATTTATAACTTTTCACTTTTTATTAAAATACATAAACCTACATTGATCAAACACATTGACATGGTCAATGAAATAATTATGTGTAAGATTCTTATATGATAAAATAGGTTCATATACATTGGAGGGAGAATCAATTAGATCAGTTACACACTCTAATCCATCCCCATGCATATCCCGCCACCCTGAAGGTCCCAAAAAAGGTGAATTCCATCATTGAAAAAAAAATGTTTTCATTTATATGGGATGGACACATGGAAATTAAGTGTCTTTCAGAATCTAAATTAAAAATGGAAAATCCATTAAATTTTTTTTTATTAATCTTAATATTATTTTTGAAACCATGAATGGACTTCATGCCAATCATACCTGGTTGTTTTTAGAGGGGCAAACCAAATGGGGGAGACGAATAAAATGATCTTATGGAAATTATGGATTCATGTGAAGATTTAAATCATCCAAAATTAAGAAGATGATGAATTCCTATATCCCAATACTTAATCATCACTCTTGATGGTTAATTGGTAAGGGTGACATTAGCTAAAAAAATCAATACTGGTCAGGGACTCCTCTTGGCTTCCCACACTGCCCGACCCCAAATATAAGCTCCTCTAAGTCCAATAAAAGATCATATACCATTCCGGATACATTGGGTGATAGTAGGAGGAGAATATTTAATAGCATTGTTTTGAATAATGATATGGACCAATATTTAGTCACTGTATCTACTGCATGTATTTAAAAAATTATAATCTTTCATATTATTCATGATTTGTCTCACACTCATGCCCTTCTGGGATATATATTATTGTTCAAAGAGCTACCTTTGAATTTATTTTTCTTATTTTGGTGATTCTAGAACAATGCCCTGTTAGATAATGAAAACATCCACTAAAGTGGGATCCAAAATGCTTTTAAATTCCCTTAATGCGGTTAAACAATCATTTAGTCTACGATCCAACAATTTTTCAATAGTGATTTGGTGAAGGATATACAGGGAACATTAATCAAGATTAAATGAGGATTTGATCAGGTTGTTTCAACTGAGAACTTCCTCCAACAATGGTTCCAAGCAGCGAGTAATTCCAACCCAAACAAGAAATTTGAAACCATAATTCTCAATACTAGGTGCTCAGTTCTCTAGATGTCTATAAATGATATGTGGAATAATTCCTCCACGATGAAAATCACATGTATCCATTTCAAAATCAAAAACCATGTCCTGTACTTATTCAAGTTGTGAAAAGGCTCATTTGATGATCCTTATCTCATCGCCCCACACCCCTCATCATACTTGTAACATAGTGGCACAAATCTTCCTTGAAAATGGAGCAAATTAAATCCTCCACTCTCAGGAAACATGTCATGCTTAAGTGAATTATATTGTATGGATTCTATATATAGCAGTAGAGTTATTAAAGGTTACAAAGGATTAGTTGTCCCAATATTCTCACCTTTCTTCGGGAACAATGACTCCCTTCAAGCGGAGGACCATCCTATACTCCAGAACCTGATTCTATTATATTAGAGAAAAACTCTCAAAAAAAGATTGGAATCGATTCTCTATAAAAGTACAATAAAATTTCAAGTAAGAGACCTATTCCATTGTCCCATGAATACTCCATAAGCATATGCAATAATATTATGAACAATCACATGACCTTCCACCATATGTAATGTGAGGGAAATGTTGTGGATAAATTTATTTCTACTAGAGAATCCCAGGATGATCATATCATAATCTTCTATACTCTTGGTTCCTTTCCCCTTGATGATACCTTCATTTTTTGGGATGATTCCCTTAGGATTCATTATTATAGACCCTCATAAGGTTACCTTTTTAGGTGTTTCATCCTTTATAGTTTAATAAATTTAAATGACATTCTATGGAAATGAACACTTTATTTATCATTTTTTAATCAAATATTTACATCTATAATAGAAGGAATTTAAAATATGTTCATTTTATAAGAAACCTAAATATTATTTAATAGTTCAATAAGTGAGGATTAAATTCAAATTTAAATAATACGATTTCTATTCGTCATATTACTATTTAAATGATCATGTTGCTCTTCCAACATTCATATTTCTATTCCAATGGTCATATATGTAACTGTTTTGTGGGTTTTTAATTCAAAAAGATATCTAATTTTTTTTAATAATTATTAATTAAAATATATTTCATTTTATGGTTTCACATTTTCATTTTAAAAATAAATATTTCATTACTAATTTTCTGCTTTATTTTTATATGGGTTTTCTAATGTTTTATTATTTATGAAATTGATAGATCCATCATCTCTTATTATAGTTACAGTATTTTTTAAAACGTCTATAGTAAAATTGTTTCCTATATTATGGATATTTCGATTCAGTATATATAATGTTTAAATTAATATAATATAAGGTTTTTTGTTCTATAATGTTGGGGTATGTTCTTTACTAAATTTAAAAAATTTATATAATCTTAAGAAAATTTACATTGAAAATATTTTTGGTCCTTAAAATCACATTCAAGTGGTATTCTTAGAAACTATTATATATATATATATATTATTTTCATGGGAAACTAGTTATCATGAAATTAGAATAAGAAAATATTTGCAACATCAGGATCATAGAAAACTAGATGTAGAATAAAATTGAATAATATAACAAGGAAATAATGGTTAATTTTCCTCATATGGACAATCCATTAACATTCATTATTGAATGTTGATTAATTAGTTCAAAAGTTATTCATGATTATTGTATAATTAAATGTATTTTATGGAAACATAGTTTACTGTATCATGTGTGTAATAATTTTTCTTCAACTAAATCCACTTAATTTATCCTTATATGTGTTCTTTATGTCCTCTGGATGGTATTAAGTGTGTCTGTGGAATATTTTAGAGCCCAAAGCACATAGTTGTTGAAAAAATGGTTGGTTTATGTTTTTGGCACACCATGAATTGGAGGTATCATGGTTTTGAAAAATCACACGGTGTGCTATAGTGGGATATAGAGGTTGTTCATTGGTTTTGAATAGTTTTTCTAACCACGTGACTAGGAAATGTGATATGGATATTACCCAAACAGTGCCTAGAACATGGTTTGACAAACCATGACCAATGATAGTGTGAGGGGATGTCTTTGGATAGTTCATGCCACATGGTTGGATCATGTTTTAAAAAAAATAAACTATTAACTAGTGGTAACAAAATAATTTACCCTCCTTCTATTAATGGAACCCTCCTCATTTTATTCTCTTTCAATTCATAAAAACTCCACTCCATTGGAATAATCTTCCACATTCAAAACAAGTTTTGAAAGTGATAT
Source organism: Viscum album (assembly GCA_963277665.1). Classification (NCBI taxonomy): domain Eukaryota; kingdom Viridiplantae; phylum Streptophyta; class Magnoliopsida; order Santalales; family Viscaceae; genus Viscum; species Viscum album. The sequence goes on from OY728138.1 coordinate 2,020,070,266, forward strand.
ATTCTTTTGGTGTCCAATTAGATTGGTGTATGTCATATTGGATGGCCAATGGTATTATCTCTATTCATATAGATCCTTTCGTCAATAATATTAACTCGATAAAAAATAATGGTGAGGGACCATATTCCCCAATTTCCCAAAGATTTACTATTTTTTATTTTTCAACCAATATGGTCCAAACTAAAGACAGATACATGATGAGTGTTCCTCATAATGAATAAGATGTGTGGTCTAGTAATTTCTCCTCAATTCTTAATGTATTATATATTTTTTTCTGACTTTGTATGCTGAATATTCAAAGTGTTTCCAAAAAATACACTTATCCATTGTTAAGTTTTTTCTCTGAAATAAATGACCTCGAGAATAATTATACATCTTGGGATAGGTCCCTATATACTAGCATCACCCCTTTATGTGTTCTTATGAAATCATCCCTAAATATTAGAAATTTTTATCCAACTGATGTTTTTTTACATTGGCTTGGATTTACTCATACAATTCATAACTAGGTGGAATAAAATGGAAAGTAAGTGGTACGACCATGACACGTGATTTTATATAAACAATGGTTAGTCCCTTGTATGAGTGTAATTTTAATAAATTATATTTCATATTTGACTACCAATATACGTGACACTTGGGAATGGAATCCCATATACATTTTATACTCATATGTGGATCCAATATACATGTGATATTAGGGAATAACATCCCATATAATAATGAAACTCATTCTTACAGTCCATTAAACTTGACATAATCGAGCATGTTATCTCATATACCTATGATGCATTGTCATATTGGCCCATATGATTCATGATACTTAGTTATGTTCTCCCATACTACTTTATGATATGTTATTGACTATAAATGGATACTTTTTTTATAACTTCCATCATAGATAGAACTATGTATATAAATATACTGCTATAAATGTAATTATAGTTATATCAAATATATTTGTATAAATGCATATACACGTACATGTATATGTTTGTGGAGATATCTATTTACATGTTTCAAATCACAATCCATAGATGGTAGGGTCATATTGGTCGCCTATAGGAACCAAAAATATACCTTAATTTTTTACATTACTACTTTACCACTATTATATATACAAACCACAAGTATTATATGCACATATTAGATAGTTAAAGAAAACATTCTTGGTGGCCTACTAATTATATATCACACCATGTTTGGGCCACTTTTCGTACAAAAATGGACTTTGTGGATTTAGGTATTGATATGGTGATGCACTCGGTTGTTGATTCATTATTTGACATTATCATGGGTGTGGGGGACCTAATGAATGAGCATGCTCATGACTTATCATAAGATGGTATTTTGGTCATTTTGGTTCTTTTAATATACATTTATATATGTTTTAATTCTTCCATGTTTTCTAGTTCCTTTTTTATGTACATAAAATTACATTATCATTTATATGGAACTGGATATTGATATTGATGGATATTACAAGAACGATTTATCTTCAACTATCACTTGATATTATGATTCCACTATTAATCCTTTTTTTCGTGGTTTTAATAATCCAATTATGAGGGTATGGTATCCCCAATTCCCCACCAGGTAGACTCACTACTAGTAAGTATCCTATGGAATTCATTGAGGCAGACTTCATACCTTATTATTTTTCCACATTCTGTTACCTATGAGTGAACTATGTCACATAAATTATAAATTTGTATAAGAACATTTTTTTATTCCATTGTTATTTTTGAATGGTATATAGGATACTAGTACATCTTGTAATTTTTCAATGAGACTATTCATTGGGGAAGCTGACCCAGGTAGAAGGAAAATCCAACGTACCAAGGATGAGATTTTCCATTTTGTATTCTACTTATTATAGTTATACTGGATTCACCCCTGGGTGACAGACATGGTGAGTGATGGTCATTATTATTATTGTGGATTACATTATATGATTACCATAGTATAAAAAAGAAGTGTTTAGTCATTATTTATCACTGGAACATAGACATTCACATTTCCTTCATTATTTCATGCCATATAGTGTAATCCTATTTCATCTAATTCTGGTTATTTTTATGAATTTATATATATATATATATGAAATTGATATAATGTTCTTTAATAGGAATGAGAAAAAATATTTCTTACTTACTGATAGAACATAAACAAATTTCTTTCTATAAAGGATTATACTAAAACCATGATGAGTAAATTAATGAATATTCATTCTTGGACCATTGGTTGCATGGGCTGAAAAGGGTTTATGGTTTTGATTAAATGGATAACACAATTCAACGTATAAATTTTTTGGGCCTTTAAAATTTTCAAAATAAATATATATATAATTCTACCATTAAAATATTTATATATAAATTAGTAATATCATATATTAATTTAATTTAGGAAATTAAACTATCATTGTTAAATGTTGAATCCCACTGAAATTAATGATATTAGTCATCTATAAATTTGAATTAACAATATTTATAATGGAACCCTGAAATATCTTGGAGAACATGACCATAACCCAACCACAATATTGGGAATTATAAGGTATATCATGAATTTCATATAATTATTACATCTTAAAAACCAAGATTTATGAGTTGGAAAATTTGTGTGACTTTTATATAGAAATGCTTTGTAACTATTAAATTATTATACCTAATGATTATGCTATTATCAAATCCTATTTTTGGTGTGTTCTTGGAATCTGTAGGGCTATGATGCTACGACACCATCAAGTCATCCTCTGGGAGTGTATTGATGAATATGATGTGGATTTTGTAGGACTTGATTCATTAGTGTTGCATCAAATAGTACCACCTACAGAACCTCCCCTCACCCCAACATGTGCACATATCACATGTTTCAAGAGCGATTACTCTATCTTATAAAGACTATTTTTGGTTACCAACAACATTCTATTACAATGGATGAGTTGACATGTGAATTTCATCATAAACATCCTCCATTATGTTTTAGGGATGGAAGCCCTCATGATGTACAGTCATGAATGGTGGACATGATGACTATCTATGAGCACCACCAGACACCACCTGAGGGGATTTTAAAGCATGATTCGTATTTATTTACAGATTATATGGATAAATTCTTTTATTTTTATCACCCAAGATGATTGACATGAATTTATGGCCTTGGACATTTTTGAGATAATTTTGTATAATTATTTATTTACTCAAGTGTTATGTGTAGACCTTACCCAAGGGATTATGCATATGTATCAGGGTAATATACCCAGAATTATTCTTGTTTCTGAGAGATCTAATGCTTCACCCCAACTCATTTTTTTCATGAGTTTGTGGCAGAAATACCTTTTGAGGATAGGAATATATACTTCAGACAATCATAGATAAATGTATTTTGGTTGAACACTATTTCAGAAACAGGAAATTAGTCCCTCATCACAGATTAGAACACGAGGGATATGAATTGTGTTTGACAAGGTTGTTAAAAACAAGGAAATATATGTTGTTTTACAATCTTCCAAAAACATCTATTTAAGACATAAGGGTGGTAACATTACCCAGATGACACCCATATATAGTTATGTTGTCTTTCTCTAGTGAAAATGTCTAGGGAATAAGAATCCAGAGTGTCCTAGGGACATCATTGTGTGTTGAAACTGTGGAACATCGTAGAATTAACAATAGTTTTAGGGACCATCCTATATGTGCCTAGAGGGAGTGAATCTATATCATATTTACATTTAGTAGAAAGATTAATTGATATTTTTGATACCAAATTATAGTCAACCTGAATCCATATAGATCAAGGAGTTGGACATGGTCGTGGAGGCCAAACTCAGGATACACAACGTCAATAGAGTAGAAAAACTCCAGGTAGTCCAGTTCTTGCTAAGGGTAATATATTAGGAAATATTTTTGTAGTAAAAGATATATATAATGATCCTATTTCATTATACATTAATGTTACATCACTTTTGTGGAATACATAATACATTACAAAAATAGACTCCCAAATACAATGTTACTTTAGTTATTTTGGAATCATATATCATGAACACATGTACATGAAAGAAATACATTATCTCCCCCTAGGTTCTCAAAGACTATCACCATTCCTAAAAATATCATACATAAAACATATCTTCTTATCCAGGTGATGGAAACCTAAAATTCTGTGATCATATATGATCACTAATGGTAATCAAGGGAGATATGCAATCATAAACATGATAATAAGTGTATGAGAATATGATCACAACATTAAATGATTATACCTTGTATATCAATGATGGTAATCATGAATCATGGCATAATTGTTATCCTTTCATAAGTCATGAATTTTTTGGGAGATAATAGAATGTTCTATAAAGGAATATGACATGGAACTAATAAAAGAAATGGAAATATAGAATATACTAGGTCAAGAATATATAGAAATACCTTCACAACCTATTGAGATTTGGATGATAACATGTGTACCGACATCAGGCATGGGATTACCTCCTATGTACACTATTTGTTTGATCAAAGGATGTCCTCTAGTGCACCATCATATTCTAGGATTGGGATGCCCTCCTGTTATCCCAATTATTTTGGGATAAAATTCTCTCCTGTTTTTTGGTTTATGATTCCCTCACTTTTACCCTATTGTTTATGGATTACGAATCCATATTTTTTTTTCATGGGATACCCTCCCATGTACTCTCTTATTTTGAGCTTTAGATTACATCTCATGTACCTTTTTGTTTTAGGATTATGATTCCCTCTTGTTTCATGAATGGGATTCCATCCCATTTAGCATATTGATCTTATAAAACTGTTACCTTTACCCAATGCATTAGAGAGATACATAGGTCCCTCCCAAGAAAAAACTAAATCAAATATTCATGTTTTTAAAGATAAAAAACATTCATCATATCATGAACCAATAAAAATTATGGGTTTTGTGAATATAAAATCATAACCTAGGAAATGAAATGAGTATCATTAAAATTTCATCAAATGAAATAAAATGGATAATAGAAATGTCTCTTAATAATTTCATTAAATAATTGCTCTTGAAATGATGAAAGATTATGAATAAAACAACTATTCCAAGAGAAATGGGTTTAAGAAGCATCACTCCATAAAAACATAAATATTGAAGTACAAATATGAATGGAACATTTAAATCATTTCCTATAAAACAATGAGTAATATCATCAGAGGACATTATAGATAGAAAATAATTTTTAAACATATTTTGGATACATTTTATGAGGATAATAGATTTTATTCTTTAAAAAATACTATTAATGACATAATACCTTTTGGAATTCATTTTCATAAAAAAACATTTTATTCATAGAAAGATATATTTACATTATTTTTAAAACCTTTTTCCATGAAAACATATGAAATAATCATGAAATATATTTTGAAAAAAACATTTCTTTGGAAATACATTGATATTTTTAAAATTAATATTCACAATATTAAAAATCATTTTCATTTAATTCAACCTTTGTAAATATAATGAAAGTGGTTTTGAAAATCAGATAAAATAATTTTTAAATTTAAAACGTTTTTGAAAAGAATTTTCATTAAAGACCACTATAAAACTGATGATTTTCCATAATATTAAGAAAACATTTCCTTTAATATAATAACATTGTAATAATTTAAATGATGTTTTATGGTAATGAAAGTAACAATAGTGGGTAAATACGTACATGGTTAACATTCCTTTTTCCTTAAAAATTGTTTCGAAAAGAGGCTACAATGCAAAATGAAAAGAATATTAATTTTTAAAAGAATTTTTATAAAAAAATATATAAAAGGGGTAATTTTTTTTTAAAAAAAACATAACATAAAAATGTGATAGTATTGGAAACTATATTAAAAAACAAGGGCTTGATGAAATACTTATTTCTGGCCCAATAGTGAGGTAATGTCATACATTATTAAAACACATTCATAATTGTCTTATATAACAAAGAGTGAAAATATAGGACCATTAATTAGAGATTACATGAATAAACCAAGTGTAAGGAAACTCATGTGATTTATTGATCGATGAAACAAAATATTTTATCATTTGTATCATAGTCATAAACAATATCGATAAAAAGTGAGATTACAACAGTCAATAGTTTCAAATTTAGTAACACAGAATCATAAAAAAAGGGAAATAAAAAAATTAAATGAAGATTAACATATCATGAAATAATTTAGATTTATGATATAACATTTCAACAATTTTATATAATCCCCATAGAATCATGTAGGTTTAAAATATGACATATGTATCAATGAAGGAAAATTGAGACAAAATCAAATTACTGAAGTGGTATCTTTTGAAACATCAACACTAAGAAAGAAATATCATAACATGGATGTTTAAATACAAGTAATTTTTTAATAATAATCCTAAAATACATAAATTTTAATTATAAACCCCACATAACAAAAATTATTGGTGAATAAATAATTATTCCCTTGAAAAAAATTTATATAAAATTACTTTACATTATGAATTGACTCGGTTTGTAATTGTAAAAACCTCATATATAATAAATATAATTTTTTTTATAATTAATTTAGAGTAAAATATTCTTATATATAATAACATGTACTATTTTATTATGAAATTATATAACCCACTTATTAATAATTCCATCTTAACGTTTCACTTTAGGTGATATAATTATTTTTCATTTTTGCCTTAATTTTCTATATTTTTTTATCTTTCAATTTTCATGAATTAAAGAATGAAAAAAATCATATTAACATATATTATATTTATAATATTTGGGTATATAATATTTTTTATAATACTGATATTTGAAATCAAATACATCATTCATATTAACGACAGGTCATACGTATGCATGAATGATGTTTCAATTTTTCATTGTAATATTGAATGAAATAAATTAAATGAAATATTATAATATATATATATATAATTAAATTAGAAATAATATTTCATATATATCATAGATTTTCACTAAATATATATTTAATACATTACATTTAGTGTGTGAACGAATCAGAATGGATTGAGAAGGTGGTAGTCAAAACTTCCCCAAACAAAATTATCACATTCACAGAAAATGGAAAACATAAAGTTATGATTTATATAATAAATAAATAATAATAAATAATTAAAAAATATTATATATATATATATATTAAAATCAGATATTTTCTATCATAATTCCAACCATTATGGAGGTAACCATAAAAATAAAAACACTGTTTCGTGGGGAAGAAGTTCATTGTACACACAAATGTTAAATATGTTACCCATTAGATTGATGTGTGTGTATGTTCAGGTAGTACAATAAGATTAAGAGAATATAAGAATATTGATTATATAAGGGTTATGACATGATCATGGAATATGAATAATTATTGTGTTGTGGAATAAAAATAAATGATAGGATCTTGAGAAATGATATTTCCTCTTCTTTAAGTAACTCAATTTGTTTTTCACCAAAGGGATTCCTTGGTTGGATTTTTACCTAAATGTAGGCATCAAGAAAAGAGGGAGGGATTTTGGGAAGTGAATTTAACTAATATCGGTTAATCATATGTGTTTTTTAGGTGTGAAAAAGGGATCGGGTGATGGATTCTTTTAGTGGAGGGGACACACGTTGAATGTTTTAAAACAGGATAGCTGTACAAATTTTTTTACAAAGAATATTTCATCAAAACCATACGATATTATGTAATAGAATGTTTATGCATGATATATTGCAACCTATTGGGGGATTTTATATGTATATAGGTCATTTGGGACCTTATATTTAAGGTTTATTCCCCTGTCAATCTTACTTTTACATTAATCACAAAAATTATTCATGACCACTTGCACTAATATGTTTAGTACATAATTTAGTTAATATTATGAGACTATAAATACTATAATGATCACAACCATTAATTATCATTTTTTAACATCAAATAAAATAGTGCTAAAAATAGGTTTAATTCTAATCTCGTAGATGTGGTGAGAATGTAGGTTTTTAATGTGAGAATTTTAAAATTTTCATTAATATTTTATATATTATATCAACATTTGGTTCCAATGTCCAAAATTGTAGAAATATTTGTTTTATATATATATAATTTAACTTCAAAAACATATTAAAAATTAATATATATATATATATATTATAGGAAAACACATTTTTTAAATAAAATCATGTATTCTTCACTATTCATCCAAAAATGTATTTTCATAGAAAATTTGTAAAAATACACTCTAAGATAATAATGAAAATCATAATTATAAAATGTTGATTTTTTCCAAAAGTTACTAAAATTAATATCAATATTTTACATAGAATGGCATTAGAAGTTGGGTTTTTTATAAAAATAATATATTATAACACATAATGACTTTTCTATAAAATTATATATTTCATTATAAATATGTTTTTTATATGAAAAAATTATAAATAAAATTTAAAATATATGTTATTTCTATTTATATTACTAATTTTATTGTCTTTTATTGTTTAAATAATTATAACAACAAAATGTTGTTTCATAGAAACTCAATGTTTTGTGAAACTCATGCCACGTCAGTGTTGCGAGTCATGAAAAAATATATTCGAGAATTATATAAAAAAACCGTAACATAATTTAGAGTAAAAGAAAGTAAAAAAATAATATTTAATATTTCACGAGCTAGTGTTTGATTAAATAAGAATCATCAAAATGATTAAATTAATTTTAAAGAAACATATTTCAATAAGTCTCTCGGTGTTTATTTCTACCTGCTTCAAATGAATTTTTACCCTAAAATTTCCCTCTTTAAACAGTGGGTTATTGCCTTTATGACTTTAAATTAAAAAACAACATTGTAAAAATAAAAACTAAAACATCCTTTAAAAAGGGATATTTGGAAACATGACGATTACCCATAGAAACACATAGATGGTTTTCCACATCGGAGATCATTTTTGTAAAGTGAAAACATAGACATGGAAGTGCAATATAACAATAATTTTTTCTTCTATAGTGGAATAAAACATGGTCATGAGAAATTTAGTAGTCCAAATTCCATGAATCTGAGATAATCTAATGGACTATTTGATTCATAAGAAGGGAATGTAATAGGATAACATTTTTGGTTTCAAGATTCTTTCCCAATAGTTTAAGAATTTTCATAATAATAATATATTTATTGTTTTTCCTTTTTATAACTAAAATATGAAATTTGGTTCATGTATATTCCAGTTCCCACTTCAAAAATTTCTCAAAAAATTGTGGTTTTTTATTCCTCATGCATTAACAGATCGTGATATCAATGAAAATGAATCCCATCTATCTCAATTTACTATAAACATAATGTTGTTAGATCATGTTATAGAATATGAATAAATATTCACGTCATGTGATGATACATTAATCTCAAAAACACCATTTGTGGTTTAATTTAAAAATTCTATAAATAGTAAACCTTATAAAACTTCATAAAGATGAAAATAAATAACCTTATAAAGAAGATCATTAAATCATATTAACATTGATCCTCCATATATCAAAATTTTTCTCTTCCATTTACATTCCAAAGCTGTTAATTACCTAAATTTTTATAAATAATTTTGGAAAACAAGAATTATTCCTTATTTCAAATATTTCAGGATATATTCCTTAAATCAGATATGTTATAAAAACAATTCATGATAACATGGGCTAATTTTTTAAGAAATCCCTTTTCAGTTCTGAGTTAATCAATATCATCGAATTTACTTATTAATATCAAGTATATCATTATCCAAAAATTATTATCTCAACATCAGGAATATATTAAGGGTTAGCTTCCCTTAATCAAAATATCACTATTCTCTGAAATCAATTTTCTTCCCGACCAGATCCATTCCACATGTCCATTATAATAAATATTTATATATTTTCAATAATATTTCTTATATATTCAATTATTTATGTAACATAATCATTGAATTCCAATATACTTTCACTTCAACTATCCAACATTAATCATAAACCACTACTCAAGCTTCATCACCATATCCATTCATACTATATTCCTATAATATGAAATATTAATCATGAATTATTATTCCTTACCCAAAACCCAGTCATGATTCTTTTGTTTAATGTAAATAATAAATGGGAGAATACCATACCAGTTAAATTTTTCTTACATTATCATTATCTTAAATTGTAAATCCAATAATCAACAATTATTATGATTTTAATAATGATATTTATACATATAAAATTGATGTCCACCATTCCCATATATTCAAAATCTTAAAAATTAAATGTTTATGTAGTTACTACTAGTTACCATTTTTATTAAAACCATAAAGCATATAATGAGGAAAAGTTAGCATAGTATAAAAACACATAATCGTGAAAAATCATTTATAGGGTGTCTAAATAATGACTCATCCTTATTTAATATATTCCCCGTTAGGTTTATCTTAGATTATACATAATGAACTTATTTGTATGTCCTTCATGATGGTTACTCTAGTGTTTCTGAATTCCCAAAGAATATCCCCTGAGAGTGAAAAAACAGGTTTTTTGTAAGTCCCATTATCATGTAGTAGGTTATGCCGAGTTAATCCCAACACACCATGTAAGAGTTATAAATCATAGGTACATTAGTTCTCGGTCAACATCCAATATTATAATGTAGATAAGGATATTTTTTAGGAAACCACACACTCTATCATTTAACAATATTCCATGAAATTTTCAAATACATTTCCTCATCCAAAATCATATCCTTTGTGAAATCCATAGACATATCCATCAAATTATTCAAAGGTGTCTCACTAAATTATTCTCACCATAGTTTCATAATTAACACTAAACCTTCACTCTGATACACACTATAATGACCTTATGTTTACATAAAGTAACATTACATCACTTTTGTGGAATACATAATACATTAAACAAATATATTCCCAATGACTGTGATATTTTACTGCCTTTGGAAACATACAAAAATAAACACCCATACAAGAGTGAGAGACATTATATCTCACCACGTTATTAGAGACTGGAATACTTTTTAGTCTTTTTATACATACTATATATCTTCATAGCATGGAGAAGGAATAAAAAATGGGGTAATCTCATATACTCAGTAATGGTGAATAAGGAGGATATATATACATAAACATGAGAATAATGGTATGTGATCATAACATTATGTGATAATTCCCTTCATATAAATAACCTTAAACAAGAATAATTTCATAAATATTATATATTCATATTTCATGAATAATATTAGAGACAACAGTAGGATCCATGAAGGAAGAGATATTGAACCCGAGGTAGACACATAGTTGTGGAAAATCCTCAGTCATGTCTACCTATAAATTCCTTAATAATATGTTTTGTTTGGTCTAATAACCAATGTACCTTTGTTGATCTTTGGATTCCCACCCCAGTACCCTCTTGCTTTAGTCATGGGATTCCCTCATATGTATCAACATATTTCAATATTGGAATACCCTCCCATTTACCCTCTTATTTAACGATTAATATGCTCTCTTGTCTCTTTCTTGGCATGTATTCATGTTTAACCTCTTGTTTTGGGCTTAAAATGCCCTCTTATTTCTGGCTTGGGATTCCCTCCCATGTACCTTATTGTTTTGGGATTTGGATGCCATAATGTGTAACATATTTTTATGTGATTAAGATTCCATATTTTTTTAGTATTTGGATTCCATCAAATGTACCCTATTAATTTCATAAAACTTTAATAATTATCCAACCAATTGGAGGGAGATGTAGGTCCCACATGTCTTATAATAAAATCATGCATGTATGTGCCACTAGATAAAAAATATTTCATCATATCACTACCTATGAAAAAAATATATGTTTAATAAACATCAAATCATAACCCATGATATAAAATTGGTGTCAATAAAAATACATCAAATAATAACCTATGGAAAATATATTGGTTTCATAATAATTTCATTAATAAATATCCAGCAAAAGAAGTGTATTTCAAAAGAATATAACTTGTGGAAGAGAAATCAGTTTAATCATCACCATTCAACCAAAACATTAACCATTAAATAATTAATATGAATGGAACATTTTGATTAATTCTTAGAAGGTCACGATAACATCAATACATGAAATTATAGATTGAAAATACTATTGAAATAACTATAAAAAATATTATTAGAGGAAAATATAGTTTCTAATTTGAAAAAGGCTCTTTAAACCAAAAAATATTTTTAGATCCATATTCATACAAAATATTAGGAAAATGTTCAATGAAATAATTAAATCATATTGATTTTTTTTCAAAAATTATAAAATAATCTTGAAAAACGTATGACAGGGTTTTTCAATGAAAATAATTTAGAAAAATAAAAATGAATCATCAAAATCATCTGAATCATTTTCATTGAAAATGACCTTTTAAAAACGTAAAAATGTTGTTTGGAAAATTATTTAAAATACATTTTAATGATAAAACATATTTAAAAATCTATTTCATTGAAAACAAATTAAAAAATTAATATAAGGAATATTTAGAAAACAATTTATTTTTAAAAAAACATATTGGTATACATGTAATTTAATCTCCAAGGAAATTATGGTTATGATAGTGGGTAAATTCATAAAGTCTGACCAATCAATTTTTACTACGAAAAGGATAAAAAAGTACCTCGACTGAAAAATGATAAAAATATTTCTTTTTTAAAAAAAAATTTCTAAAAAATTTATATCATTGATAAAAATATCCTTTAATGATCATAGGTGAATAGTATAATATTTTTTGAAAATTATTTAGAAAACATGGTTTTGAAGGAACACCGATTTCTGACTGATGTGAGAGGTAAAGATGTACATTTTTGTAAAATAAATTCACAATCATATAATGTTACAAATAGTAGAAAAAATGGTATAATTATGTCGATATAACATGAATAACATGATATTAAGAAAACTAATGAGATTTAATGATATACAAATCATAAGAATTCATTTATTGGATAATATTCATTATCAATCTCAATAATATGTGAGATTGTAGCTATAATCCATTACTAATTTGGTAACATTTCTTCATAAAAAATTGTAAACGGAAAAATTTCATGAATATTAACATATAATGAAAGGAATAATATTAATAATATAACATGTAAAATTTATTATATAAAACATATATAATAATATAGGTGCATAAATGGCGTGTTTCTCAATGAAGGCAAATCGAGACAAAATTAAATTACCAATTTTGTATATTTTGAAATAAAAACTAGATTAAAGTAATGTCATAAAATGGATAAATATATGGCTATAAATATAAGTATAAGAATCATAAAATAAATCCATGTTCATAATAAACACCACACAAAATAAATTTGTGGTGAATAATGCATGAAACTCTTGAAAAATAAAAAGTGGGATAAAATTGGCATACCTTATGTCTTGACACTATGCGTACTCGTAAAAGCCTCACGTATAAATAATATAAGTTTATTATATATATTTTAATGACCCATATTCCAATATATAATAAAATATATTGATTTACTTGGAATTTATATTTCTCTTTTATTAATAATTACAAGATAAGTTTTATCCTTGGTTAATATCACCTTTGTTTTTCGCATGTGTCTTAATTGGTAATATTATTTTTCCTAATCATTATATGATAATTTATAGATTTTAATAAATGATATAAATAAAATTTATATTCATTATATTTATATTAATAGTAGTGTATATAATATATAAATATAGCATGGAAGACTCTGTTAATAGATATGGTAGGTAGTATGTATGAATGAACATTGTTTCTCTTCATCGTTGTAATACTAAAATAAAGTATGTAAATTACTTATTTTTGTATATATATATAATATCATTAAATATGAATTAATAATTCATATATATCATATATTATCGTAAAACCCATCCTTAATAAATTCCATTTAGTGTGTTAATGAATCAAATCACTTCGAGGAGGCGGTAGTCCACAATTCCCGAACTGATATTATCACATCTAGAGAATATAAAATGACTAAAATAAGAATTTATATAATAAATGAATATGTATAAAAAATAATATATATTATATATCATAAAGAATACATTTTCCATCATAATTTATAAATATGAAAGCAGATAATGGTAAAATGAACAACATCGTTTCCTGATGTGGTAGTTCAGCATACACAATAATTGTATGTTCGTTACCCATTATATGGATGTACGTGTATGATTAGGTAAAAATTAGAATAAAACTATATCAGTAAATTGAGTATAGTGGTGACATAATAGGATCATGGAATATGAATAATGATGGTGGTGGAGAAAAAAAATAACGTAAAGTGTTTTAAAAATGGTTGTTACATCTTCTTTGAGTAAGAATTTATGGTCTGTACACAAGGGCTTCAATGGATGTATTTCTAAAAAATGGAGGATTCATGTGGAAAATTTGGGAATTTTTATTTGAATTTTTTATATATTGGAAAATACTATGTTTTTTTAGGTGTGAAGAAGGGGGAGAGGTGGATGCATTTTGTAGGGAAAAGATAGGACACAGTAGGAATTTTTGAAAACACGTTAGGTTTATAAATTTTTTTACCAAAAAATTTTCCAAAACCAACCATACTCATTAATAGATGGTTTATGGACAGAAACGTATTTTTGTACAAGTTTATATGACATTTTGGCCCTTATATTTAATTTTTATTCCCTTATTTCCATAATTTTACTATAATTGATGTAATTAATCTTAACCGCCTTCACCAAAATTATCTGTTAAAAATTATATTAATATGATCAGAATTCAAATACCAAAACGATTAAAAATATCAATGTTCATATTTCAAAACTCAATTAAATTAAGTGACACAATTATGTTTGTTGTTAATATCCCAATAATTGTGAGAAAACAAGGTTTTAATGTGAGAATGTTCAATAGTGAATTGCGATTTTATATCTATGTTCTAAAGAAAATTGATTTCAATGACCATGATTGGGATAATATATGAATAATTTATCTAATATTCATTTAAAACAAATATAAAATATAATTTACCTGTATATATAAATTATAAAAAATCAAAATTCTTAATTGAAATTAAGTAATTTTCATTATTATTATAAATATGAAGTTACTCATAAATGTTTGAAAAAACCACCCAAAGCTAAATTTGGAATTGTGAATTCAAAAAATAATTTTATTGTATAAGATTAAATTTCAAAAAAATTTAAAATTTATTTTAATATTTTTCATAGAAGTACAAATAGAGGATGTTCTCTTAAGAAAATCATATTCTTAATCGTATATAGACATTACCAAAAATTAAATATTTAATTATCAATGTTTATTATTTAAATGAAAAATAATAAATATAATTTAAAAATCAGTTATTACTATTCATATTTCCATGTTTAAAGGCTAGTTTATTATAAATTGATATCATGATAAAATTATGTTTCGTATAAACTCAATGTTGTGTGTAAAGCATGCCATGACAGTGTTTCGTATAGGGAAAATTATACTGAGGAATCTTATAATGAAACCATAACATAGTGTAGCATACACAGAAATAATAAATTTTTTTCATATAACAAAATCAATATGAAAAGTTTCATGAAATTAAAAATATCAAAATGATTAAATTAGTCTGATTTTTTTTTCAGAAAACTCGTGCTGTTACAGTATACTTAATGATCGAGGTTCTGAAAAAAATTTAAATAATGAGATACAATCTTGGTATCTTCTTCGATAGTGTCTAGATTTTTTGATATATTCACTTTTAATTATTTTATATTTATGGTTACTATATAAATCCTTGAGATTAAAATTTCATTTTTCTATGGTATGATGAAACATTAAAATCTATTCAGAAATCAATCAGAGAGTGTTAAGCATTGTTAGGAATTAAAACTTGATATGAGAAGTTAAATTTTATAATGTGACATCTTAATACCTGTGATGAAAGGGTTTTATATCATTCTCATAACGAACATTTTGATCCCTTTTCACACATTGTGGACATATATCACTGCTGAGAATAACTTGAATAACCATAAGTTGAGATTTCTCTTCTTGATAATGAATGAGATGTGCATGAAAGTAGATTTGAACCAGATTATCATAGTTTGGGTAGATTAGAATTCAATATTTATAGAGAGGATTAGGTAGTACATGATATTGAATTTCATCACATATTATACCATTTCATATATGTCTTCTAAAATTAAATTTCTGGTTTACATCTTAAGAGTGAGGTGGAGTTAATAACTTCATTATCTCCTGAAGAAGAGCCAGTATCCATTCCTATGTATATAATGATTACAACTAGGTTTTATGAGATCAATATATTACTAGATGAAATGTAATATAATGATATTATATAGCCTACTACATCAACTTATTGTTATTATATCCTTTATCCATGAACATGGATTGTAACCTCATGATTTTCATGAATTGCTATCGATTAAAAAAGCATATAGTAATGAACATGTAACCAATTCCAAATATCAAAAACTAATTTAACTAGATCAAATGAGTAAGAATTTACTATGAGATTAATTTGACTTCATGTTATCATCTTGTATGATATTGATATTAAAAAAACATCATACTATGTTTAATATTAGGTTTATTATTTATGAGTATCTATTTATTCAATTCGGTCCCCTAAATGTGCCATCAAATTTTATGTCTTTGATGAATCACATTTTCAACCCTTATCTACATTCATTTACATTAGTCTTTGTGGAAGAATTCATATTGTATTACTATACTCAGCACAACCATTCAAAAAATCTTTTCATTATAATTTCTTCACCGAGAGAGTGCCATAATTTTTCTAAAACAAGAAAATGCTAATTATGGATCAAAAAGGTTCACTACTTGGGTATTAAAATTTTACAGGTATGATTGTATTTCAAACCATATAATGTTTGTGCAATAGTTCCTTGGGAGAAGAACTAGAATATCATTGACATAAAGAGTTTCATAGGGATACCTATGTATTGTTGGCTATTTATTCTGAATTTCCACAACTTAAAAAACCTATTTTTGGATTGAATATGAAATATTATAAAATTCATGTGGTCAAAAGAAAGTGGGGTAATCTTTTAGGTGTTAATAGTGACACTGACTTCTGCACTGATTCTGATTTATTTGGATCCAATCATAATATATATTTTATATTATTATGCTTCAAGAATCAATTTTGATGAAATTTGTTTACAGGAATATTTTGTCGTAGTGTAAGGGCTCCAGTAGTTTTTGGACTATCGTAATAATTAATTTATGAATGAAATTGAGCTATAAGAATCTTTCCTTATTGTATTCCCCTAGAGACATTGTTTCCTTAGAGTGAAGTATATAAGCCACAAAATAATAAACTATATATTTACCAATCATAACCATCATTTTAGAGATATGAGGATAGTTAAATACCAAATATACTTAAATTTTTATCTTTTGAGTATACCTAGAATAAGAAATGATGTGGATTATGATTTGATCATATAGGCTCAAACACAATATGTTTGAGAGGATAGTGGTGAGCAGTGTCTGATGGCTATGTTAATCGAGATTCACATGGATATCTAAGAAAATCGTGAGAATCCAATATAAATAGCTATATCTATGACCTAGTCACATTTAGAGATAGTGTGGATGTGTATAAAATAATATCCTCTGGGATAGGATATATGGAAGTGTGTTTCATGTGAGTACCCACCATCCGAATGGATCATTTTTCATGATGGGTCATTATGCAATCAGGGACATGTATGGTTTCCTAAAAACAATACATAACAATTCATGAAAGTGTATAAATCATTTACATGGTAATTTCATCCCACTCATAGAAATATGGTTCATGGATTATATTATAAATATTGGTGGATGAGGGTGAAATGAGAGATAACTATATTTTATTTCTCGATGTTCCATTTTTCTATTTGTGGTAAAAGAAAACCAGTAGCTACCTAGAATTTTACATCCATTTCCAATTGTTGAGTGTAAATAAGTTTATCTTAGAATGTAATTTTTGATAGTATTATTGAGATATAGTCAAATCAATGATGTTGAATGGATTATCATCAATATGATCTCAAGGGTGTCACAATTTTAACCTATCAAGGTATCCTTTTTAGTGGAGGGTCATGGAAGAATCTATATCCTGGAGATTATCTAAATTCATATAGTACCAAGAATTATTAAATCATACATTGATGTTTATTTTATGTCATGGTTCAAGAATGGGACTTATATGGTGTTAGGTATGCATGTATATTTCAGTACCCCATACTACACTAAGACTGTTAGGATGTCTGAGAGGATGGTACAATTATTAGGTTACATGATTATTGAATGTTTCTTTTATTTCATAGGTTCTTGAGAAAAACATATAACTATTTTCATGTTCACCTAAAATAATATTACAGTGATGATTTAGATGGATCCATGTGATTTTTTATGTAGTAGGAAATTCCTATCAACTATTTCCTAGTTTAAGGTATGGGAGACCACACTACATTGAAGATGACTTGTTCAAGATATATTAGGGATGATTAAACTAACTAATAAGTGAATGTCCATGACAAATTTCAGGTATAATTCAGATTATGAAATCCATTTACGATCTATAGAGTTTATGTTTGGGATCAGTTATCCCTAAGTATATTGACTAGACTGGGACATAAACTATATAGAAGATAATATAATATTTCTCCTTGATTCATAGCTATTTCATTATTATTGAAACTGGTAGTCTAGTAGTGTATAAGTATAAATTAACATATAGTTATAGGGCTATGAAATATTTTTTCAGGGTTTCACATCATTCATTTTACTGTTGAAGACAATCTCATATCATTCATTCTGATGATGTTGAGTTAGATATAGATGCGTCCTTTGAGGAAGATTCCAATTGTTTCGTGGACTAGAGAATAAAGTCTCTTTAAGGAAGGATAATATATATAGTTCTAGTTCTTTGGAATCACATCATTAGTGGAGATAATAATTTGGTGAGTATGGCCAACATATGTTCTGAATGTATATAAATATTTTTAGAAGATGAGCATTCACTATCAATAGGAAAACTCCAGGTTGATTTTTCATAATTAGGGGAGGTTGTAGAAACCTTCTTTTTTATATGAGTTCTAAGTCCATTTATTTGTTGTTTAAACAATTCATTTTATCTATATAAAAGTTATATATGTCATATTGATTGTTTTAGATGTGTCATGCACTTGTTCAATGTCAGGATCTCTATGTTAAGAAGGAAACAATATTGTACATGATCTAACCCAACCACACATTTTAGGGGGCATAAGATGAACCAAATTTATGTTATCTTATAGTGTCTTGTATAAGTTGTTCAAGGGAATTACAATGAATCAATAACCATATTCCTCAAATATAATAGAGTGGTTTAACATAGAATTTTTCTAGAATACACTATGGGAATGGTTTTATAAATCATGCACTTGGACAATAACATGTGAATTTCTTGGAGAATTCATTCTACATAATTAGAGCATGGTTTGGAAAACCATGTGTCCAAACAATAGACCTCATAAAATTGGGTGAAAATTGTGCTTTCACATCCTCATTTTTATAGACCCCTATACTATTTCTTTCTCCATCAATAAACAACAACTCTTCTCTATTAGAAGATACTCCCATAGATTGACATAGAATTTAATGAATATTTTCCATCCAAATTGAAATTAGAGTTCTATTTTTCAAATTTTATATCCTTCAGTATTCTATCCCTTCCTGTAGATCCTTTCATTATTCATATCCAAATTGATTGAGTTATTTAGGTGAGAGTTCAAAATTCATAGGTTTATGTTATTTGTATGTTTTCTGGTTTTCCATTAATTTGAAAAAAACCATCATCTGATACTAGATTATTTTTCATCTTCTAGAAAAATGTTGGTGGTATATTGATTATACCTCAATTAATATTGTTATTTATTATGATTTTAGTTATCGTACATTGAATATTACTTTTTATTACTTAAAAATAATGTTAACTAATGCAAAATTTGTTAACCATGATATAAATGGCATCACAGCTCATTATTAATATTTGGATTTTCCCTATAAAATAACTTCACACCATGATGTGTTCGTATAAAATATCTCTTTATTATTATAAATTAATATGAAATAAAAACATCTTTTAGATGGTTTTGGAAAGACTATTTAATTTAATAAATATAATTAATTTAATGGAATATGAGTGGTCCGGCCACATCATGTGGTTTTGTAAAAAAAATTCTTACTGGCTTCTTTATGTGGAATGATAATAAATTATAATATATATATATATATATATTAGTTTTTATACTTCTGATAATTAGGTATGGAGTCCCATAAACTTATGATACAATAGAATGATGTCCTATATAATTGGGATGTTTTGGCATGGAATCTCATATACTTGTGATACTCATGAATGGAATCCCTTAAACTTATAATACTCCAACATAACATCCCATATTCATATGACACTGGTAAATGTCATCTCACTATATTCATGAAACTTATGAATGACGTCTATTATTTCCTTATGAGACATTTTTCATAATCCATGTATGCATTAGTCACACCTTGGGTCCTTTATGGAACTATTTATATAAATATATAGATATAAAAATAAAAAATTATATAGATAGAATATATATAAAAGAATATATATATATAGATATATATATTTATTGTGACATATTTTCAGAGGATTCCAAACACTGTACAAGGCAAGAGGTTTCTTCATGTAATCTTATAAAAACCAGAGCTGAACCTTTAAATTTTACTATACTACATTACCACTATTATATATTCATACCTCTCATTTTATATTCATGGTATTGGTAGTTATAGAAACCATTGGAAATGTACTACTAAATACATTTCACTCCCTACTGATAATTTCATTTTCCACCGTGTCATACATCAAGGATCCCGGTAGGGACATGGGAAACCAATTGGTGTCTATGATTGATATGATTGTAAAATGGTTGTGAGGGATAATAAAAAAAAGTTATCCCTTATGATACTATATCAAGATATATTTTTTTATAGTTTTCTTATATATGCCTATATGTATCTATTCATGCTTCGATGTTTACTTATTCATTTTTTAGAGACATGTAATTATCTCACTTTGTATATCGAACTAGTTGGCCCTAATGAGGGAAGTTTATTTTATCTCATTGATTTCTCATTTGATTTATATGGATATCATTTTTTTATTTGTATTTTTATCACTCTAACATGGTACTATTATTATAATGGTTGAATATCCAGTTGGTACCACCATGGACACTTTCTACTATTCGACATCCTCTTGCCTGTGGGTAGGCATGTTTAAGGCCTTGTGACCGATCAATTTTAGTAACTTATAACTGAACTGGGTTTGGTATGTTACATCAACTTTTCTCTCATGAATAATTTTCCTAGTGTCAAAATGTCATTAAATAACCGTAGTTATTTCAAAAATAAAATTCAATTTTTTTTGAAGTAAAATAATTGGTAGACAAAACATTAGTTCTAAAATAAAAATTATTTGACTAAGGGGGTCCACAATATCATATATAGGATAATTTTATTTCATTATATCTCAACTCATACAAAGGTGCACAATAACTCCCAAAATAATTAAATACTACAAAATCTCATTTAGTGTTTAAATTTTAAATTCCATAGAAATGGAATAATTTACATTTCAATAGTTATAAATTTCGTAGTTAATTTCATAATTTCACATATGAATAAAATGTAAAACATTGTTTTATTAATTTTTTTATGATCATAATGTTAAAGAATTAATAATTGGGATGTTATTATATTGTTAAAGACAAATAATATTCTATATAATATGTTTCCATAAAAAGTTCAATCCTCTATCCATTATGTTCTTTTATTATTTATAAAAACAGATACATGAAAAATGTCTAAAAAATAAACTATCTTAAGGCAAGGTAAATAATTGTTAAAAAAACATTAAAATGAAATTTAATTACAAAAAATAAAAAGATACATATAAATAATTTTATTTTTGTCAAAACAATATCACATAAAAAATATATTAATACTATTACCGATACATAGAAACATTATAACATGTCATGTAATTCAGATTCATCCTTATATTGTCTGTTCAACAAGTTTTCCCAAATGACATATTTCATAACTATATATTCCTCGATCATGTATATTAAATATATATGAATTCATTTTGTATGTATTCTTGATTTTTTTTAAAAGACTGACTTTTTTCATTGAACATTAATTCTTCTAGTGTCCACCTCTTTGAATTTATTTAATAAATTGAGAATATTTTATAAGAATGTATTTATTTTGAAATTCCAATATATCAGTATAATTTATCCACATTCAAAATTTTAATTTCATTTTCCATAACTAAGTTCACTTATTTTTGAATAAATTCCATACATTGTTCAATTTTTTTCTTTTTTTAATTACCAACATTGAATTTTAACTTAATAAACTCATTTTTATTATACGAATCCAAATATAGTAACCATGATACATTATTTACATTATAACCTCAATAAAATATATAATAGATCTCACCATGTACAATTGATCAGATTAGTAGTCATGGAAATGTATATAAATAAATGAGTCCAATATGACATTCAAAATATTAAACATAGAATTCAAATAGTCTTATATCATTCAAATAATTTATAATATCATTCACAATGTCCTAGAAAAAGGAAAAAAATAAAGGTTTTCTCAAATTTTTATTAAGTTTCATGTAAAAGGAATGATATCATGAGTAATTAAAAAATAAGAAATAATGAATAATAGATAATAAGAAATATAAATCCAATCAACAAAACATGTTGAATAAATATTTTTGGATTAAATCGAACTATAAATCTCATGAAAATGGATACTAAATTCATTATAAATAAAATTCATAATTATGGTCAATCATGAAAATTATCTAACAAAAAATATATCATGAATTTTATATTTAGTCCCATCAATGAAGGAATAAATCTTAATAAATGGATATGTGTCTACGAAATACCCATCTTATATGGCATGCATAAGGATTTGTCTCATGACACCTGATAGTTGATAAATGAGATATCAATATCTAGGCCCTAACCATTGCTTTTATATCAAATGAAATAAATATATTTTTAATGATCTTTATGATTATATATCAAAATATATTTTAATCCAACAATTTGGATAATTTACCCAATTAAAAAACATCAATATTTCCTCATAATATGAAATATTTACACATCAATATTCCATCAACTGATACCATATGAATACAAGAGATATTGATAAAAAATACTCAATGTAATCAAAATGATTTTGAGTGCATCTATGATTTTAAATATATTTACTAAATGAAGAAAAATAATTTCAAATGAAGAATGTTGACTGATATAGAACATGATCATAAGAACGTTAATGATCTAAAAATTAGTTAAAATATTGTATCTATAAATTATTTTACAATACCATCAATTCATCTGAAATAATGGTTTTTAGTAAAAATAACATTAAAGTTGTAAAATATATAAACTAAAATTAAAATAACATCATTGTAACATCATATTCAATTTATGTTTTTGATAACATTTCAAAATTAAATTCAAAATAAAAACATTTTTCATTCATATGAATTTAATTAAAAATTCCCATAACATTATAATATTTCTTTTTTATGAAAATAATCAAGGAAACTAATAAAGAGAAATTTGGTGAAAATAGTAGTTATGATGACGAGAAATATATTTTTATGGTGTGAATTATGAAAATTATCATTCAAACCATGTGTAAAATGTTCTCATTAAAATAATTAATAGATGGCTCCTATTAAACATTTTAATAGAAAGTAATGTTTAATGTACCAAAATTTTAATTAATAGAATAAATCTGGTTTCATGATGCCTATTTTATTTTAATTTTCGATAAAATCACATAAAAATTATATCATATTTCTTAATAAAATTTCAAATACATAATAAAAAAGTCTAAGAGAAATAATTATATTGCATTGGTCATATAAATATAATGAAATAGATTCAGTAGAATTTGAAAATTATGATCAAATTGATCCCATAGAATCATAAAAACCATTATTAATATTATAAAAAGAAAATAAAAAATGAATATTCCAAAGTATATATTATAAATTTCTAACCATCAGGGGAATTGAGGTTAATAATGAATTTAATAATTAATATTTCTTTATAAGATGTATTGTAAAATTTGGAATAGTTATAAAATCATTTGAATTGTAACCCGACTTCAGGTAAATATGATCATTGTAAAATATTAATGTTGGGTAATTTTACCATTTGTTATATTGATAAAACTATAATAAGTGGTTATAAAGGTTAATGAAAAATTAAAATGGACACATATGGTGGAAATAATAACCTCAAGTAGTAGAATTATGCCTTTTAAATACTATTCATTAGAAAATGGGACAGAGGTAGCATAATTGGGGATCTTCGTTTACTAAGGAAAAGTATATCTTCAACAATGATTATATAGAATAAACTATGGGTTATATTCATGTTTCTACAAATAACCATATGGCTGATATTAACCGATTTAATATATGAAAATATAACCATCACTCACACAACCCTTTGGGAATATCCTAGTGTAATAAGAGGTCATACATATAAACCATAACAAAAAAGTGTATACTTTCCTTTGTAAAAATAAAATATTAATTTATTTGTTACCATTTTCATTATTATATTAATCAATAAAATTAATATTAATTTTTGTTGAATTTGATAAATACATCTTGGGTTATAACTATAGTATAATTTTATACTAAGAAAATATATAATTTTTGTAGTAAATTTAGGCATTGTAAGTAAAATTATTATTTTTTATTAAAGAGTAATACAACCTATTTTTATGTAAATATAAATGATTTTGTAAGTTTAAAATGTCAGAGGAAATTTTTATCATTGAGTTAATGTTGACTCTATTGAATTGATTTTAATTTCTTGGCTAATAAATATGTATATATTTTAATAGAAGTTTATTATAAACTATAAATAAACTTTATAAATAATCATTATATGTGAAATAATTGCATCTAAATTTTTTTACGGTGAAATTATTTGTATTTGGTAAAATACTTAATTTTTCAGTGGATAGTAACATTATTATTTTTGTTTTAAAATATTTTTCCTAAATTCTTAAATATATGGAATTGATTTAGTAATTAATAAGACATAATTCATTACCAAGAATAAATTATTTTATTAAAATTATATTTTTTAATAAATTGAAATTAATTTTCAAGAAGATAAATTACATTCAAAAGTTTTAGTTTAAAATTAATATTAAAAACTCTATATTTTTTTTAATCATTAATATTCTGGTTTATTGTAATATGAAAAAAATTTATTTCTAATATAATGTATTAATTTGTTTAAAACCTGACATCAATATCCAAAACCATATGAAAAAACTATTTTTAATCATTTGGTTTTGTATTTTCCAAAACCATGAATTTTGATTACTATATTTAGGAATCTTTAAACCCCCCCTTCATTATTTTTTAATAAACAACCATCCCCACAATATTCACTACTCTTCTTTACTATACATCATTTATCATGGTGTTTTAGTCATGTTACCTTCTATAGAGTCCATCCATAGTGTTCATAATATCAAAGGGTGTATTTTCATTTTCTAGATAACATGTATTCGTGGTAAGGTAAATATACTCTTCTTCTTTTCATTTCAAGTAACTATTATTTGGAATGTATTAAAAATGATTAAATAATTTAATTTAATACAAAATTGAATATCCAAGATCCAAAATATATTTTTTATCATTGGGATACCCCAGATACATCCCTTGGTTCCCATTCCTTAATCCATTTCACAAACATGTCAGGCGGCTAAAATAATTTCAACAATTTATAACATTTATATGAAATATTCTATTATTGGAAATACCCAAAAATATTCCTTATTAATTAGTATTCAAGTATACATAATAAGAATTTATATATTTTTTATTTCTATATATATATTTACTTTATATGTGTTACAATGATGAAATTTTCATTAAATAATAAAAAATATATAAATTAATGACATTAAAAGAAACACTTTCAGTATTTACCATTGGTTATTTATAAAACAATTTCCTACATAATCAATGTGGTAAAAACGTGATTATACATATAAATGGATCACCATGCCAGTTCCCCCAATTAATTTGGTAAATAATTAATCTTAGATATTAATATATTTACAATAACTTTATGACTAACCATGTAAATTATGGGTAATAAAGCCTAAATTATATACCTTTGGGAACGTATTTTGAATGTGTTTTTATCTTATATCCCATTATTCATTTTATGTACTATGTAGTTAATAATATTCCATCAATATGGGACTTATGTTTTATCCAATATTATATGCCATATTAAATTTCATTTTCTTATACCTTATAGGTATTTTCCCCATCCTTTTCTAGTAATGTATGTCCCCAGTAAACAATATCATGTGAGGTTACATAGGATGGAGTAATACATGATTCATTGATAACAATTAAATATATTAAATTATTATGTTTTCCTTATGTAATTATATTATTATATTCCTATTTTCAATAACACAATTCTTCAAAACAACCTTCCATGTAATTAATGTAACACATTTTTAATGAATTAGGTTAGAAGTAATGTATTAAAAAGGTGGTCCTCCATAGTTTTTATCAATGGAATGGTTTAGTTAATTGTATAAATTTTGACTATAATAAGTAGTAAGAACCCTAGGTAAATGACTTTATATAGGAAAAAATCATTAAATGTTTGGCGATCTATAATGATAGTGGCTTCCAAGAAATACGTACCAATTATAGATATTACATGTGGATATGGATATGTAATAATTGTTCCTAGGGGTAATAAATCATAAAATGTTTCATTAATTATTGGATAAATTTTCAACATGTGTAGCATATATTATTACTTCTTCACACATCGTTTGACACTCCCTGGGGATATGGATCTTTTAATCACATGTTATTACAAAACCATTTTGGATGATATGAGGATAATGTAAAACTAGTTTTAGATTTATGTATGTTATCTGATATGTATAGTATTATAGATTATTAATATCAGTATTTCCATTAAGATTTATAATTGTATGAAAAGTTTCTCATAGGTTTTATTCATCTATAAAAATTGAAGGAAAAAAGACAAAATCATGTAAAGAACATATGAAATTGTTAGTGAAATTAATTTCCTCATAAGTTGATTGAATATTTAGTTGAAAAAATAATGATTATGAATAAATCGGTAACTAACATAATGAATAAACAGAAATTCTATATGGAGAATTCAACTTCACCAAGGAACAACTCACAATTGCATCCTTCATAGATCAATGAGAACAATGTTTTAGTAGATCCTCTAATAAAAAAATGGATTAAATATTGATAAATACAATAGAAAACAAATTTTAGATATTCTATTTATTTGAGAAAGATAATGTTACATTCAAGGAATATTAAATAGTGTTTAAAAATGATTAATGGTGAACACTAATCACAATCACAATTCTATGGAATGAGGTGGAATCCATGAAATTTTATGACATCAAAAATTGATTTTCAGCAACTATTTTCCCAATAACCTCTTAATAATTTTTTTTTTGAAATGTATCATCATTAAAATAAAATAAACTAAATTAATCATTACATTTTAGAAAAATATTATAGAATTTCATGATATTTTTCATGATTTCTCATCAATTTTGAGGGGGTGATCAAGTGATTCATTAGCCGATAGAGACTCAATACATTGTATGAATTTGAAATCTAAGATGTTGGGTATTATGAAGTTATAATATGATGTTACCTTGATGTTAAAATATTTTTTTAGATGCCTAGTGAAAGCAGGGATTTAATAACTAGAATATAATGGTGGGGAAAATTTTTGGAAATAATCGAGATGGAAACAATTATACAATACCGTGTGAAAAAAATATTCAAAAAATAATTTGGATATTTTTTTTTTAAATTGAAATTTAGATCATTTATGTTTTTTTATTAGGTTGTATATGTTGAACATATTCTACTGATGTTAAGTAATAAAATATTAACAACATCTACAAAGGGAATATGGTTCATGCAAAACATTATGTGAAATGCTAAAAGTGCTAGGAATTAAAAAATTTGTCTTTAAATGTCCATATATTAATACAATAGACGAAAAAATATATGAAACCCACTAGAGGTAATTGAAAAAGTGATATAACTTTTTGATTCATTAAAAGATATTGTAATATTTAATAAAATTTACGTGTTCAATTACTTGTTCCACACCAAATGTTGGGTATAAATGAACCATGAAATAAGAACCCATTAATACATAGTTGTTAAATTAGTAAGTATGAATATTAGAAAAAAAAATTTATATATAATGGTTTTAATTATTTAATATTCATTTAATAATTCATAATACAAAAGTATATAATTTTCAATAATGTCATTTTATGCTTAAATAATATGTATTCGGAAAAAACTATTTTCCTAAAAAAAGTTCATGAAAAAATTATAATTATTTTCAAAATATAAAAAGAATATTTTATTAAATTCAAAACAGATTTTAAATTATAATTTTAATTTTAAATTATGTGAAATATTTAAGATTTTTTTGAAAGACATATTTTATAATGAATAGTTATAATTAGGATTTTTATGATAACTATCATTTATATTCATGTAAATGTTACATTTTCTTATATAAAATTAATATAATTATCTATTATTATTAAATTATATAATTAATTACAATGGAATCAAGATTATACATGAGTTTTGTAAATTATAATAGTGGCACATATAAACACATTTTCTTAAAAAAATGTTTATCTACCTGAAATGTGTACTTATTAAAAGAACATAATTATATAAAAATTTATTAATTACTAAAATTTAATTTCTATATTATAAATTAAATTATATATTTTAATATTCATTTTTTAATTTTTTTACATGAAATTGATTCCATGAAAATTATGGGTTTTCATATTAATTCATTTTTCGAAAATGAATTTTTGATAGGGTTTGAGCTCTCAAAATATTTATATTGTAACGTGTTTAGAAATTTAATATATTAAAATGGATTATGTATATTTATAAAACATTAATAATAAAATATAATTTACTAACTTAAATTATTTTAGTTGTGAATATTAAAAGTTTTAATTTTTTTTACTAATGTCTTAGATAAAATAAGTTTACCGGGGAGGGAGTGGGGTTAAAACAAAATATTTTGGTAGGATTGGACCCAAAGATCAGTAAAAATAGTATATTAAAATTAAATAACCATATACAATCCAAAATTTAAATATATTTAAATTTGGGTCTATATTCCCATGAAAGTGACCTTTTATAAATGAAAAGATTTAAATAATTCCATGTGTTTCCCTCAACACACTCATAAAATGACACATCTCCCTCTTCAATATTAATAAAATTATCCAATAAAATTAATTAAAACAAACTCTAAAAATCATCATATTATCCTTCCCTCAATCCGGGATCCTTTTGTGTTCCCTTTATACCAATCCTTCGAGGTTCAATGTGAAACCTAAGGAGGCATGCTAAATATGTGGTATAAATATTAAAAAATATATTTCAATTTAAATAGTTTTTACTCATTATTTGAATCTAATTTATTAATAAAAATTATTAACAAATTAATGTTAATATTCTTATATGTTATTGTGATGATATTAGAAGTTTTTTCATCCCATGTCTATCAAATGGGAAGTAAAAGTATCACTTGTACGTATGTGTGGACACTCACGTCCACATATGCATAAAATTAATTTTCCACCACAGTATTTAATGGTTGGATATTATTATTTGTTTAATGATTAAATATTATATATTTAAATTATTATGGTGCTAAAATTATAATATATTTTCTACAGTATTACCTTCATATCCATTAGAAATTGAACACGTCGCTCGTGCGTACATGTGGACTACCACATTTGTGAAGTGTTTTGATTTTTTTTCAATGTCTGTGTTATTTAGATGGATAAAATGACGGATTTACTGAAAAAATAAAATATTTTTGATATAATAATTATTAATAAAATGTTAATTATCATTTTACAGTAATTTAATCCATCAATAGAAAATTAGAAACTTATCATCTATGCGTGTACCCATTAAAATCTCCATGGAGTAATGTAATTATTTATTCATCGCCACTTAATATGAAAGGTTATAAATGTGAATAAGATGATTATATTTGAAATTTATGTCATTAAATACATTATATATATATAATAACCATGATATATGTGAAATGTTCTTAATTTTTTAAAAAATTATACATGAAAAATAAGTCAATGCACACGTTAAAATACGAACTTAATAGATAATTATTAATAAATAACTATTTAAATGATATTATATAATATTATATTATAATTAATTTTCTAATATTATTATTTTTTAAAATTATAATAAATATAAATTTCATCTACTAGGATTTAATTTTCTTACAATTCCAATCATATATAATGTAAGGGTGTCATCTCAAATACTCTCCATTGAGTGATGTTTTAATATTTTAAAGAAATTTACTATTTATATGATGTACATACATTGAAATAATAATTTTCAATATTCTTTATTTTATTTATTTTATTTATATAATTCTATCATATTCATATCATTCAATTTATTTTTATTAAAAATTAACTAAATTTATAAAAGTTCATCATTAAATTCGTTTCTATTGAGACATGTTTTTATGTTACGATGAAATTTATGTGTATGGGGTTTATATATTGATACATTGAAATGTTAAATCATTTATCTATATTTATTCATGGTATTTAAAATTTATAATTCAAACTATTCCTTTGAATGGATTTTTCATTTGAACGTTACCAATGTGTTTAGGGTTTATCATCTAAAATTGTCATGTTTTGGACATAATTCACATTATACACAAAAATATTTTATGATTTATATATTATAAGCCTATAATATTTTTTATCATTTATATACTAATATTCATGGGGTTAAATTTACTATTTTAATTTAGATAATTCACTGGAATCCAAAATCAATTGTTTATTGAGAAGGAAGTGTTTTTTGTTACAATCTTATTTTTTATAGAATTATTTACGATTAAATATTATTATAATGAAGATTTATCATCTATCTCTATCAAATAATATTTATTTTCTTCTCATATGTTTGTTATTTAAATTTCATTATTTCATTACATGTTTCTCTTTTTATATACTCATGATAACAAAATATTTTTTTAAGGAAACCGACCTTATTTTTTCCATCGAGAGATTTTGTTTTATTCAATTTCATAATTAAATTTAAAAAGTATTCAATTTTTTTAATATTCATCAAATATTATTAAATTATTTTTAGATATATATAATTTTACATTACATGGAAAAATAGGAACAATGTAATTTTTTTCAAGCATATTATTTTTAAATTTTTTACAAAATTATGGAATGGTTTTTCATTTTTAACATATGCGACCTGAATTTCATTCTCTTACATCATGAATACTATTTTTTATAAAAATATTACATTACATTCCAATTTTCCATTAAAATGATTTATAATTATTTTATAAATTATTAGATTCTACATATTTGATTTAATATGTAAGGTTTATTTTCCTCAAAAACATTTCTATTTATCTTCGAAAGTTATGTTCATTTATAACAATGTCCTTTAATATTTATTAGTATTTAGTAGTGATATAATAAAATGTTACCATATATATTTTTTCTCTATTGGGTTTTTGATATCGATTTTGTATGTTTTATTAAAAAAATTCCTTTAATGTAGTTAATACATGATAATTAAAGAAATGTTTTATGATCAATTAGAACACTTATGTGTATTTTTAAATAATATTTAGGTGGTAGACAAATTATATATCCCATAAATGTACTAGGTAAGGATTTATATCTAATTAGGTAATATGTATTGGAATAGGGAGTGAAACAAGATTTTTATGATGATTTCTACAGTAAGACTGTATTGGTAGTGAACCCTGTCTAAAGAAATAATGTAATGGAAAGTGAACCCATTAAACTAGGAAAATTTTGTAAGTGAGACATGGGAAAATAAAGAATTTTTTATTATTATGTCTGTTTTAGAAACTTATGACTTATGATTATGATATTTTCTAATTTATGATTATTTATTATTAATGATTCCATGCACTTATATCTTCTTTCTTTTGATTGGGAAAACCTTTTTCCAAGGTTCGTGATTAAATATAATCAACTAATTGGGTATGGTTATTTTATCCTTTGATCATGTTCTCATACAGTCATGATTATTAGATGCTGACATAGAAAAATTAATTGATATCTAATATCTTTACCTATAATGGGTATCTAAAGTCACACATTCATATGTTTCATTAAAAAATCTTATAATTAATGATTTAATGAATGATATTTATAATAGGGCTTATTATTGTGAAGAACATAGTAAGAAATTATATATCTATATTATGTACCAGTTTTTTATATATCCATATTTTCAAATCCTCTGAACCATTATGGTATTGGAATGGTTCATATTAATAAGAAATAACTATTAAACTAATAACATGAAGTGTTTATGTTTGTAAATTTTTCGGTCTCTATAGATGGTATGAGGGGAAGGATTAATTAAAAAACGATTTTGAAACATTACTAAAAAATATTAGGATAAACCTATGTTCCAGATAATATCGTAATTGTTTTATTATTATATATATTTTTTGTTTTTCTTAAAAATACATCCCTATATTGATAATAAATGTGGATGTGGTTTGGGGATTGATGCATCATGGGGTAGTAAGCCTAATAATAGTTTTCAATGTACATAGTTTCCCCTATTCTTATGATCATTGATACGCATTACTATGCACCAGTTCTAACGCTCCTAGTTGATTTTGATATGTTATAAAAAAATTATTTATATAAAATTATGATATATTTGAATTGATAAAGACCATGGATTTCCTAGATAAAAAAATGGTGTAAAATATTAAAAATAAGTTTTATTTGATTCAAAATCATATAAATTATTTTTTATTATTTAGGGATTTGTCAATATTATCCCTTGAACTATATAATTAGTATTAGCTAATTTACTGGACCAAGTTGAATTATGTTAAATATTAATGTGATATATGATTAAATTATTGTACTCATGAGTAGCCAAATGAGATGGATGGTAGAACGATAAAGAAATTGATTAATAATAGAATTATATTTCATTAAATGAATTACGAATATAAAAATAAGTGATTTTATGAATTAGAAAATAGTAGACAATTTCAGTTTTCAAAATATTATGGAGGAATGAATATTTATCTTCTTACATTTTGAGAATATTATAAAAACATTATACGATAATTTCTCAATGTAATGTAAATATTTTTTTTCAAATAGAATAGATGGTAAGCAGGAAATTAATATCCAGTTAAAATTAAAGTGTTCAATCAAGGGAAATAATTTACATTATAGGTTACCATTTACTAATCAATGTCTTAGCTGTGGGAAACATGGGAATTGTCTGATACAATTTCTTAATCAAAGGTATAAGACTATGGCCAAGGAATGTGCAACACTATAACCATTGTTGAATTTGAATTATTGAATTATTTACATATTTGTATTTGAGAAAAATATTTCAATAATGGTGTGTTAATGATATTTTTGATATAATAGTTTGGAAAAAATTACATATTTTTTCAAATTTGATTGATTTATGGATGTTATATAATATAATGAATGATATCGATTACCAAGATAATTTAATTTATTAAGGTGATAGTTTTTGAAATAAAACATGATTTAGGGATAGAAAACCCTTTAAATATGGTGATGGTTGAGGTAATAATTCTTATTTATGAGAACTATATTAATGAAATTGATATAATAAAATAGATAGTATAGTTAACCATGAAATTGATTAGTGATTTGATGATTTTGAAATTTATGTTAACGTTAATGATTTTTATATCATTTCCTACATTTATATAATCTATTCGATAGTAATTGATTTTATTTCGGGATTAAGGATTGAATTATTTTTATTTAGATACATCTAGAATTTTAGGTTTTATTTTGATTTATTTTTTTAAAATGTTATGGGTGGAATATAATATCATGTATTTAAGATGTTTGGTATGTGACATTAAGAGAAACTTGATTTATTTTAGGGATTAATGTTAAAATTATTTCGGATTTTTTGGGAAATTATTTTTCATTTCAAGGATTCTAATTTCAATTACATATTTTTGTGGAGTTATAAGGATACATATTTATTTAATGATTTATATTCCAAATATTGATTTATTATTGATGTTTTTAAGATTACTTATTAATTAAATCATGTGAATATTTATATACATTAGATAGTTTTTTTCTAAAAATTTGGGTTTTGGTAAATATTTATATTAAAAGTTATGAATTTCCTTCTTTTATGGATTTGATGATTTTTAGGAATCTAATTTTTTCCCTCAAGAATAAAAATCTCATATTGATCAAAAAAATTGGTATATAGACAGAAGGATATGGAATCCAATTGAAACACACATAAAAATGATAAAATTATGTTTATGTGTTTGAAGATATGATGGGAGATCAATTTTACAAATTTCATTGTAAAATAATTGATCAAATTTTTGAAAATGATCTGGAAAATTGATAATGTTTTCATTTTTATTGTTATTTATGATGAATTGATGTTCATTCCCCCCAATTGCTTTATTTTTTGACATTAAATATCTCATTTTTATGTTCGGTAAAACTACCTATTAATATCTTTTATATTATAATCCTCCTCCATGAATATATTTTTACTTCCCATTAATGTTCTTCTATTTGAGGAAGCTTATTTCTTGTCATTATAGGTAAAATTAATGTTTCCCACTTCATCATTTCAAAGGATGTGTTATGGTCCCATTTTAAAATGTGGGTTTTCAAAATGTTTATTTTCATGTAATGAACCAAGTATTACTGGGATAATAATTTTGAGGGAAATAATTATTAAGAGGGAAACACCCTAATATTTTTTAATATTGTTTTCCTTACATAGAGTTAGTTTTACGATGTTATTATTCACACACAATAATGTGTCTAAATGTAATATAAAATATTAACACCTGATGAAATATAAATTAAATTGGCTGTTATGAATAATTAAAATATATATGAAAATTATTTATAGAAGTTTTAATTAGTGAAAATATATTTAATAATGTAAAATAAATAACTACTAAATTTGATGTAATGACTTTTTACTTTTAAAATATATTTTATCTTTAGAAATAGATTTTATCACATTTAAGAAAAATTATTTGTATCCATGTATAGAAATATTATTTTACAGAATTAGAATTCTTTTTTAAATTTTCATATAAATATAAAATTAAGATTAATTATTATTATTTT
This sequence comes from Viscum album, assembly GCA_963277665.1. Lineage (NCBI taxonomy): Eukaryota > Viridiplantae > Streptophyta > Magnoliopsida > Santalales > Viscaceae > Viscum > Viscum album. Next base: position 2,020,105,762 of record OY728138.1, read on the forward strand.
CCAAGAAATATTGATTTTATAGTTCATAATAAAAAAATATTGATTACCTTAAAAACTAAAATTTATTTTCAATAAAAAGACCCTTTAGGTTTAAAATTTGATCTTAAAATAACATAAAACTACTTTAATTGTAAATAATATAATTCATTACATTGTAATCATTTATTTTTTTTATAAGATATTTTTTGGTTTTATAATAGATTTACGAAAAAAAATTATAGTAGAAATTTGATTTTTATCCTAATAGGTTAAATTATTTTATATTTATTAAATAATTTATTGAAATTTATAGATTAAATATTCAATTATATTTTGAAATTCATATTATAGTTTTAAAAAAATGAAAATTATTGAATTAATGTTTTCATTATGAATAAAAATACATTTTTTCATAAATTGGTTTTCATTACTCTTAGCAAGCTTAATTAATTTTAAATTCTTATACATTATAAATCTAATTTGATAAAATTTCATTTTTATTTAGAATAATATCAATTAATCCAATTTATTATGTAAAACCTTATTTATTAACATAACATATAGAAAAAATGTTAAAATGTAGTTATAATGTTTGTGTTTAATCAGGTTTAGAGGGTGGATTTAATAGAAGATAAAATGTTAGTATATCCACCCAAAATGTTATAAATCATATTTTTGAAGTTATTGAAAATTATTTTTATCCTACCTTAGAATTAATATTTATTTAATCAACCTTTTCAGAAAAGTGGCTTTGAATAATGGTAATATTTTAAGAGATACCATGAGTGTCCCTCTCCTGATTTACAAAAGAAAACATATCCTATTACATTATTATCACCACTTGATCATTATATATTATAAAATAATAAAATAAAAAACATTTTACATTCATTTCCTTTTTCTTAGTTATTGTATTCTATCTTTTTGTGCAGTTTATTAATGATTACATTGTTTGCCAAAGGAAGTCACTCATATAAGAGGTATAAATCGTACATAATCACATCAATATTTCTATATTCATATATTTTATATAACCAGTTTTAATAAATAATAATATGACTAAAAAAGTATCATAAATATATTGAGATTTTATTATGATTATTTAACTACCATTTTACACCCCTTACCCCTCAAATGATTATATAATGTATCGATTCTGTGTATGTGTGGGCTACAACCTCCATATATTGATACATATCATTTTAAATAATGATATTTAATTTTTTTATAAGTCTATGTATTTAATTTTTATAAAAAAAATATATATAATTACATTTCTTCTATATTGAAATGATATTATTAAACTTCCCAAATTTCATTCCATTGGTAAACTATAACTTTTCTCACCCTTATGAAAAGACTAAGACCTCCACTAAGAAAAATGATATTATTATCTTGTCAAGATTAATTAGATGGTAACAAGTAATGATTTACTAAACATATATTTTATTTATTCTATTTTCATGATTTTGAATAAGGGAGTTATCGTTTTACTTTCTTTATTTCCATCCATCAAAAGGTGGAAACATTCCTTGTGTTTACGTATAACTTATATTATCTACATAGTGATATAATTAATTTTCCAGCATCTCATACTATGAGTGTGTGTTAATAATTATATAAATATTTTATGATAAGTGTAAAATAACTGAAATCCTATACATGTTGGAACCTCTGTCACACTTGGATTTCTAAAACAATTTTTTTATTTATTATTTTGATTATTTTTACTCTATTTTGAAAATATTTGACGAAGTGCGGGCTGAACCCAATTAAACCATTTACTTTATACTAATAAATGAATATTTTAGGCTTGGTGGTGTCGGACACATTGGCAGGGCACTGTCGAAGCTGCGAGACATTGCCTGGGTCGCCGCACGACCTCGCTCGGTTCACTGCACACCCTGCTCAATAATCAAATAATTAAATAAAATGAGTTAATAATAATGAAGTATAATTAAATGAGTGGTAAATATATATATATATATATAATAAGTGTTAAAAATTTAATGAATTTTGTTTTATTGATATTAATAATATTATTATAGTTAAATATTATCCATAGAATTGTTAAAATTTTAATTAATAATATTATCACTATCCTTGAAGGTATTTTTTTATTAAGTTATTCTGATTATTGTTATTGTTGTTTTAGTTTATTATAATTATCATTTTTATTGTTACTATTATTATTATTATTATTATTATTATTCCTTTTATTTTCATTGTTTTTATTTATTTTTTCAATAGGGTTTCGCTACCTTATGTATTCTTGTGCCGCTTCCGGAGGCTCTCTTTTCCCTGTGCGCTGAAGGCCATAACCTTCATCCTCCATTGAACTCCCCACCGCCGCACCCTGAAGCTCCCCATCCAGGCTCATGTGCTGCAGACTATCTCCTCCCATGCAAGACTCCTCCTTGGCCCGACCTCTCACCTGCTCGCCCGCCTCCTAGATCCACTGCGTCGCCCCCTGTTCCCTATCCCATCCCTGTCGCAGCTCCTCCCCATGCAGCGGGCACCTCCCCCTCCCTCGGTTAAACTCGCGCCGCCTCCCTCCTTGGCGAACACCTCCTCCGGTGCCGCACAAGTCCCCTAGGACTCCACCTTTGGCCTCTCCCCAAGACACACCTCATCTTCCCCACACCATCCCTCTGACTCACCTCCCTCCCCTGCCATGTCTGGCGTTGTGCCTTTCTCCGGGCTTGCGCCGCCGCGCAGACCCCGTCAGCGACTTCCCCTCGGCCCGTCGCACCCCCCCCCCCCCATTTCCCACCTACATCCATCCTGGAACCCCACCGAACCCCCCCTCTCAGCCCGGTCGAAGCACAACTACACCCGGCTACCCCACTCTCCCGCACCTCCACTCACCCGCACCTCCGCTCGCCCGCACCTCCGCTTGAGCCACCGGTAAACACTCCTCAGCCATCCAACAGACCACACTTTCCGGGAAGCACCTCTGGCGAACGACCCTCCCCTCCGACGTCCATCTGCCACCGCACCCTACTAGCCACGTATTGGCTCTGCGCCTCCTTTCTTGTTGACTGGTGTGGCTTCAGATCCTCCACTAGAGCGTCTCTCCCATTCCACACATGTCGCACCCCCCTTTTTTGACAGGTCCCTTCCATAATTTAATTGAGCCTTGTTTTGTTCATTTTTTAATTGGGTTGGGTCTTTTAGGGTTCCTTTTTTATTCATTTTGGTTTAAATTTTTGTTTTAGAGTTCAATTTGAAACTTGCATGGTGCGTTCGTGGCGCGATTGGAGTTTCACATCAATTTGTGGAAAATTCAGTGTCAAAGGTAGGTGGTTCCACGTTTAAACAATGTATGATAACTTAAATTGCTTGCTTAGTTAATTTATAATATTAATTAATTAATTCATATGGGTGCGGATTTGATTATCTTAAAGTTTTTCTATGCATTATTTTTGTTTAACATTATGTTTAATGTTTTCAATTGGGGCCTTCTTTAATTGAAAACTTGTTTTTAGTTAATTTCTAGTGTTTATAAATGTTTTCAGTTGGTGCGTTCTTTGTCAGGAAACTTGTTTTTAGTCAATTTCTAGTGTTTATTAATGTTTGTAGTTAGTTTTTCATATGTGCAGAGTGTAATGTTTGTGTTCTAGTGTTTTTATAATGATTGTGTTTGTTTTGTGAAAAGGTGAAAAGTGTGCAATTTGTGTTCTTGATGTGGTGTTGGGTGTGTGTGGTCATGAAAGAGGGTTGAGTGGTTTTGTGTGTTAAAGTCATGTTATATTTCTTTTTAATGAATTTCTTTACAAAGAATTTAATATTTTCAATAAAATTATTAATGATGAATATTTAAAATGTCTTAATAAACAATTATTAGCAATGCAGGAATTGTTTTAATTGAGTTAGGTAAAGTCTTTTGGAGTGCATCCCTTTCCAAATGGTTTTCTCTGTGTGTGAAATTGTGGCGTTTGGTTTATGTAACAACCTAGTTGTTTTACTTGTTTGATTTTGGCATGAAATGTGAGATTGTAACAACGTTGAGCACAAAAAGGGGAGGCCTGGGTACTAGGTGGGCCGACTGGTCTAGCGTGCTAGTGATATGGGAGTGGATCCATCCCAGTTTCACTTTGTAGGATTGACGCTTACAATACTAACTAAACATTGGTTGATGAATGGAGACAACTATGGTAGGAAGTGTTTCTCTACCAGTGGATCGTTCACAGGAATGTACGATATGGTCAACCGAGACGTGAGGTTCTAGGGACCCACACCGCTTTAGTACATTAAGGGCTCTCCCACTTTTGGTGCTCCTGTACAACTATACACTTACCGTCGGCATAGGGTGCAGCTTTTGGGTTTTTTTGTGTGAAAATTTTGGTCTTTTCTTATATGCATGGGTGTTTACTTTGGTTTATGATATTTTCTTTAAAAGTTTTTTCTTTATATAAACTTTTTTTTAATGTTTTTAAGCTTTGGTGTCCTTTAATTATTTTATCCTGCAAATGTATTTGGCATCCAGTGTTTACACGTGGAACCTTTTTATTGGGTGACGTCCTACTGGGCTTCTGGATCACACCCTACATACACCATTGGGTGTATGTAGACTTTGTCTCTTGTGTATTCCAGGTTGTGACATCGTGCTCAGCGATGGTGGTTCTGGTCTTTGGTGGTCTTCTCATGGAGGTTGGTGTTGTGATGTGTGGATGATTCATCTCTCTGGTTTCTTAGAGGTTTAATTTTGAGTTTCTTTTGTTGTCGATTATTTTGGTTGTGGGATCATGTTGTAAACCGCTAATTGAGTTTTTAGTTTAAGGCCCTGTTTAGTTGTCTACTTTCAGTTTCAGTTTCTTTATCTTATTAGTGGTTTTGTGTTTACTATTTCGGGTAAAATTGTTCCCATGTGTTAGTTTTCTTACCCGGGCACTTGTGCCAACCCGTGGGGATCGGGAACGCCCTTCGGGCCAAGTCGCGGCAGGGTTGGGCACTGGGTCGGATGGCAACCCGGCCTGGTTTGTGACAAAATGGTATCAAATGGGAAAGTTTTTCTCTCTTGGGTCGTGTTCTTTTGAGATATATTCAGTGTAGAGAAAAGTTAAGGGTGTCAGAACTTGACGTTCTGATTACGAGTTAGGTGCCTGGCTAGCACACCTCGTGGCAGGAATCGAGTTACAAACGTAAGTTGAGGTTTGTCTGACTCTTTGGTTCTTGCGGTTAATATTTTCTTGGGGAAATGAAAAGAGAGTAGGGTCAGTGGTCTTAGTGGGCTCGCAGGGTCTGGCAAGCCATGTGGAGCCGGGGAAACAGGCCTAAAATACTCTCTGTGGCCAGTGGCGTGATCAGCATATGGCCGCGAACCATATGTTCCAATTACCCACTTACCCTAATTTTCTCCTGCTTTGATTCTCATCCCATTGTTTTGGAAAAGTGAGAATTTTTTTAAGTAAAAATGATTTGGTCTTCGAAAATGTTTTGAAATAAAGCACATTAAAAATAAAATGAGGTGAAAGGTTTGGAAAGTGTGGGTTGGATGTTTTTGGTTTTGAAAAAAATGGAAATCTTTGGTTTTTATGCCTGGTGTTCTTGTGGGAAACCACATGCATGAGTGTATATGGAAAGGGAAAGGGTTAATGGAACGAGTCTTTTAGTGCCAGGATTGACATGAGGTGGGTGCCAGTGTGGCACCGGAACATGCTTGTGCTTTGCCCATGGGACACCATTGGTGTTTGTGCAACCCACCAGCTTTTCTTATTTTCAAAAAGTTTTGATAAAGGAAAAATTTTTAGTTTCAGTAACCATTTGTTTCGTGGTGTGTCCTTGTGTTTTGGAAATATTGTGTGTTAGATGTTTCGAGCTGAGGATCTTTTTTAACTGATTTTTGTCTTGAGTTTGAATTCTTGTTGTTCAGTTTGTGTGAAAGCGTGTGGTTATTGGTTTCTATCGAAAAAATGTTTCGGGAAGCCCAGATAGTGGTTCCCCCTACACGTTTATTGTTCGCTTGCTGTATGTCGTGGCCATTGGACCTGCTTGATTGGGTCCACAGTTCTTCTTCTTTTCTAGTTTACGGCCCAATAAAGAGTTAATGTGCAAATGACGTGCGGCTACGGGTAATTCACCGGTGGCCGAACCTCTAGTTGATCAGAGGAATCTCTTATTGAATTCTAGAATTGAACTCACCTCTCCTTTTTGCAACTAAGCGGATCCTCTCACAGTGGGATGACAGATGTGAGGGGAGTTGAAGGGAGTTTTGGTCATTTGAGTTATCTGATTTTTCGGGTATGAGGTTTGACATCGTTGTGTCTGAAGGTCCCCCTGGAAATAATGAAAGGAATTCCAGTGCGGAAAGATGAAGGCAGGTCAGAATTATTAGTCTTGACCAGTGTCTGGATGGGCTTTGTAGTACTTTCATCGGCTGCAGGGGTCATGTTTGGTGATGTCTTGCAGCGTGATGTCCCTTTGATAGTCAACAGTTGTTTGGAAGCAGTAAAGGAGACTCCAGTGGGGAAAAAGTGGAAGAAACTTTAAGTTGTTGGTGCGGTCTATTGTTCTAAATGACCTCTGGTCTTTGGTTTTTTTTTTGTTTAAGAAAAGTTTTGTGTTAGGCTACTAGTTTGAAAGACCCAGTCGTATGAGGCTGCTATGGTCATTTGTAGGAATCATGTGTGGTTCAAGACGCAGTTTAAATTCCTTCTCCATATAATGTTCCTCTCAACAATAATGGTCATGTTCGGGGAATTTTTTGATATTGTGTTCTCATTCAGTGTGACAAAGGGTGATGCACATGTACCATTTTTTATCTCTTGTGTTGGTAAATGTTATGTGTATGATCAGTGAGATGTTGTAATGTGTTTTGTTTGCTGGTGTTGCCTCGGTTGCAGTGTGGTGGCGTGTGACACCAAAAAGAGAATCCACATTCAGGAGTCTTTGACACCTGACTACGAGGCAGGAGATGCTTCAAACATCAGGGCTCCAACCATAGGCCTTAGAGTGAAGCTGGCGCATGGTCAGGAACCTATATTGTGTATGAGACCCTGACATTATTTCTGTCATCGATGTCGAAAGTAGAGGAATTTTAAATTTTTTCCATGTTTGTTCCTCTTCGAATGATCCATCTGGTTGCATAAGGTTTTCGTGACCATGTGGAGGCGTGTTCGTCTCGTGCCTTAAAGTATTGGGGGATTGCGTCCCACTGGATGCAATCACTTTAATGGTCCATATCAGAGTATGTTGGGTAGATCATTCTCAATTTTTAATGATACTCATCCTGGGATTTGGGGATGTTGGTCTGTCTCTGGCCGTGGTTTTGACGCACGGTAGTTAGGCTCGACCCTCCTAGACCCTGGTGGTGGGGTTCTTGGTCCTCGTCAGAAAATTTCTAAATTTTTGTATCCTTTGTTAGTTCTAATGGCGGTGAGACCCACAATGAGTCTCGCAAAAAAGTCTCTGGAATAAATCGGTGTTGGATTTTCATTAATGGTGGGGGTCTGCTCGAACCTCCCCGTATCAGTTTTCCAGTCTCGTTTGGAGCGTCAGTGAGTTCCTAATGGGGGGGGGGTGCCCTTGGGCCTCCCCATGTTGATAATTTGCTTTTGTTTTTTTTAAATATGGCTTGGTGATAAGTGATAAGAGTGTTCCTTGAATGTGGTTTGACCTTGTTTGATCATTCTAACTAAATGGTGTGGTTTTCGTTCTATGGTACTTGAGGTGTTTCGGTTTGTGAGGTTAGTTCCTATGGGTTCAAGAGTTTGTTTTCTAAAACAATCAGCTGGAGGCATTCTAGCTCTTTGGGTCGGGCAGCACATATCAGAATGTCTCTTTACGAGTTTCATGAACTTCTCTCTGAGTCACCTTCTTTGAGCACGATGCTTTTTCCTTTTCACTTGTTGGTTGTGGAGAGGCTATTTGAAACTTATTGGGGTATCAGTTTATTCTTTGAGTCTTAAATTTAGTTGTGGGTTTCTAGGGATGGAAAGCTTTATGGTGGGGAGAATTGTCACACCTGAATTTCTAATACAATTTTTATTTATTTATTATTTTAATTATTTTTACTCTATTTTGAAAATATTTGTCGAAGTGCGGGATGAACCCAATTAAACTTTTACTTTATGCTAATAAATGAATATTTTTGGCATGGTGGTGTCGGACGCATTGGTGGGGCTCTTTCGAAGCTGCGAGACATTGCCTGCGTCGCCGCGCAACCTCGCTTGGTTTACCGCACGCCCTGCTCGATGATCAAATAATTAAATAAAATGAGTTAATAATAATAATGTATAATTAAATGAGTGGTAAATATATATATATATATAATAAGTGTTAAAAATTTAATTTATTTCATTTTAATGATAATAATAATAATAATATTATTAATTATTATCATTTGAATTGTTAAAATTTTAATTAATAATATTATCACTATCCTTGAAGGTTTTTTTATTTATTAAGTTATTCTGATTATTATTATTGCTGTTTTAGTTTATTATAATTATCATTTTTATTGTTACTTTTATTATTATTATTATTATTATTATTATTATTATTATTACTTTTATTTTCATTGTTTTTATTTTTTTTGTTAGGGTTTCTCTACCCCATGTCTTCTTGCACTGCTTCCGGAGGCTCTCTTTTCCCTATGCTCTAAAGTCCATCACCTTCTTCTTCCTTTGAACTCCCCGTTGCCGCACCCTGAAGCTCCCCGGCCAGGCTCATGCGCTGCAGACCATCTCCTCCCATGCAAGACTCCTCCCTGGCCAGGCCTCTCACCTGCTCGCCTGCCTCCTGGATCCGCCGTGTCGCCCCCTATTCCATCTCCCATCCCCGTCGCAGCTCCTCTCCATACAGCGAGCGCCTCCCCCTCCCTTGGTTCAGCTCGTGCTGCCTCCCTCCTTGGCCAACACCTCCTCCTTCACCACACAGTTCCCCTTAGACGCCACCTTTGTCCTCTCCCCTGGGCACACCTCATCTTCCCACACACCATCCATATAACTTGCCTCCCTCCCTTGCCATGTCTGGTGCTGCACCCTGCTCCCGGCTTGCGCCGCCACGCAGACCCCATCGGCGACTTCCCCTCGGCCCGTTGCACCCACCCATTTCCCACCTGCATCCAGCCTAGAACACCATCGGACCCCCCTTTCGTCCCGGTCGAAGCGCAACCCCACCCGGCTACCCTGCTCTCTCGCACCTCCACTCACCCATACCTCCTCTCGCTCGCACCTCCGCTTATGCCACCAGTAAACCCTCCTCAGCCAGCCACCGAACCACCCATTCTTGGAAGCACCTCCAGCGAACGACCCTCCCCTCCGACGTCCATCTATCGCCGCACCCTACTATCCAAGGCTTGGCTCGGCGCCTACCCTCTTATTGGCTGGCGTGGCTTTGGATCCTCCCTAAAGCGTCTCTCCCATTCCACGCATGCCGCACCCCCCCTTTCGGATAGGTCCCTTCCGTCATTTATTTGAGCCTTGTTTTTTTCCTTTTTTCAGCAGGTTGGGTCGTTTAGGGTTCCTTTTTTATTCATTTTGGTTTTAATTCTTTTTTTAGAGTTCAATTTGACCCTTGCGTGGTGCGTTCGTGGCACGATTGGAGTTTCGCACCAATTTGTAGAAAATTCAGCATCAAAGGTAGGTGGTTCCACGTTTAAACAATTTCTGATAGGTTAAATTGTTGGCTTAGTTAATTTATAAGATTACTTAATTAATTCATATGGGTGTGGATTTGATTATCTTGATGTTTTTCTATGCATTATTTTCATTTAGCAGTATGACTAATGTTTTAAGTTAGTGCATTTTTTACCTAGAATCTTTTTATTAGTCAACTGCTAGTGTTTATTAATGTTTGCAGTTGGTGCGTTCTTTGTCTGGAAAATTGTTTTTCGTCAATTTATAGTGTTTATTAATGTTTGAAGTTAGTGTTTATATGTAAAATGTGCCATGTTTGTGTTATTGGGTTTTTATAAAGTTTTTGTTTGTTTTGTGAAAGGTGAAAAGTGTGCAATTTGTGTTCTTGATGTCGTGTTGGGTGTGTTTGTTCATGAAAGAGGGTTGAGTGGTTTTGTGTGCTAAAGTCATGTTATATTTCTTTTTAATGAATTTGTTTACAAAGAATTTAATATGTTTTAATAAAATTATTAACGATGAAAATTTAAAATGTTTTAATAAACAACTATTAGCAATCCAGGAATTGTTTTAGTTGAGTTGGGTAATGTCTTTTGGAGTGCGTTCTTTGCCAAATGGTTTTATGTGTGTGTGAATGTGTTGAGTTTGGTTTATGTAACACCATAGTTGTTTTTCTTGTTTGATTTTTGAATGAAATGTGAGATTGGAACAAAGTTGAGAAAAAAAAGGGAAGCATGGGTACTAGGTGGGCGGACTAGACTAGTGTGCTAGTGATACGGGAGTGGCTCCGGCCCAGTTTCACTTAGTAGGATTGATGCTTACAACACTAACTAAACATTGGTTTATGACTGGAGACCACTATGGTAGGAGTTGTTTCCCTACCAGTGGCTCGTGCACGACAATGTATGATATGGTTCATCGGGACGTGATGTTATAGGGCCCCACACAGCTTTAGTACTTTAGGGCCTCTCCAACTTTTGGTACTACTGGACTACGATACACTTACTATCGGCATACGGTGCAGATTTTGGGTTTTTTTGTGAATGTTTAGTCTCTTCTTATATGCATGGGTGTTTACTTTGGTTTAAGTTGTTTTCTTTAAAAGTGTTTTCTTTATATAAACTATTTTTTTAAGTTGTTTAAGCTTTGGTTTCCTTTCATTATTTTAGCCTACAAATGTATTTGTCATTCAATGTTTACATGTGGAACCTTTTTATTGGGTGATGTCGTACAAGGCTTTTGGCTCACACCCTACATACACCATTGGGTGTATGTAGACTTTGTCTCTTGTGTATTCCAGGTTGTGACATCATGCTCAGCGATGGTGGTTCTAGTCGTTGGTGGTATTCTCGTGCAGGTTGGTGTTGTGACGTGTGGATATTGCATCTCTCTGGTTGCTTGGAGGTTTGAGTTGGAGTTTCTTTTATTGTCGCTTATTTTGGTTGTGGGATCAAGTTGTAAACCCCTGATTTTGTTTTCATTTTAAGGACCTGTATAGTTTTCTACTTTCAGTTTCAGTTTCTTTATCTTGTCAGTGGTTTTGTGTTTAATATTTCGGGTAAAATCGTTCCCATGTGTTAGTTTTGATACCCGTGCACTTGTGCCAGCCCGTGGGGATCGGGAACGCCCTTCGGGCTATGTCGCGGCAGGGTCGGGCGCCAGGTCGGATGGCGACCCGGCCTGGTTCGTGACAACCATGATCAATTTGTAAGGACTATAATAGCTGAAATAATATATAGACCAAAAGTGATAGAATTAACAACGAAAATTACAAGATTTATTAATAATTGTGAATAAAAATGTTTTGACAGGATATATGTGGATCATATATGATATTATATGTATAAAAATATAATTTTTAATTTTATTAATATAAATCTATATTTATTATATTGGAGGATAAAGCTCTTATAAATCAAGTTGGGTATAATGTAATGGTTCCATTTCAATTTTACTTCAATGAGACCTGTTTTAATGTTATGAATATTTTTATTATTTATATAGTTTGGATAATTCTGGATAATATGTATTGAAAATATATATGATTAAATACAATATATGTACTTGAATTTTTTATTTTAAGTGTCTCTAATGAAATTCAATAAAAAATTACTAATGTTCTAATGGGTGCATTTTTCAATTTTGTTCCCCCGAATCATGGTTTGATCTTATAACCTTACTTATGTTAATAGGGGTATAAATAATTATCCAACAAAATTTATGTCATATACCCTTCTTATTTAATTATATTTAAAGATAAAATTCTACATATTCCATCCAATGGCTTTTTAGTAAATTGTTACCAAAGAGGTAAGGTTTTATAATCTTGAATTGTCTTCATTGAGACATATGATATGTTATACACAAATATTTATATATTTTTTGTTATAAATAACTTTTTATATGTTCTATATTCAATAAAAATATTTCATTTTTTAGTTTTTCACATGATGTTACTTTTTTCATGGAAGACATGAATAATAATTTAACAATGTGGTATGGGTTTAATGTTACAATATATTTTTATTGAGATTTTTAATACATAAATTTTATTATAATTAAATTAAAAGATATAATATACCCTAATAATATTTATTTTTTTATTATCTACTTATATATATATATATATATTATTTTTTCTCTATCATTTTTCTCTATATAAGTACTCAAGAGACCAAAAAATAGTTTTTATAGAAAGTGACATTATTTTTTCCACCAACTGATATTTATTTCTTCCAGGTTCATATTTTATTTAAAATTATTGAAAGAATGTATTCACTATTATCTATAAATTATATAATTATTAGATTACTATATTTTATTTCATTTTGAAGGATTTAAAAAACCATTTTATCTATTTCAAATCATGGTACTTTTGTCTTGTTATTAAAAATGATAAATTTATTTTTTTAAAATACATAGAATGAATGGATTTTACAATATTTATTCATACTATTTTATATAATTATTAAATTATAAATTTACATTCTCTTATAATATATATTTTTTGAATATTTTGAATTATTTTAGATTCTTTGTATGTTAAATCATAACAAAATTTGTTTTTTCTTAATATAGGTTATGATGGCCTTTTGAATAAATTTTTATTCTTAAAAACATCTATTAATGATTATTTATATTGAATACTAATAATATCCAATATTAACAATTTTATTATCTATATTTATGATTTATGATTATAATAATTAAATGTTTATGAAACTCGTATCCTTTCATGATTTTATGACTGGATGATATGATTAATGTTCTATGATCTACATGAAAAAATATTTGTGGGTTTCATGATGTGATTGGTAGGCCTGAAACATTTATATCACCCAAATATAGTAAAAAACATGGTTATATCATGATATAATAAAGGCTAGTATGGTAGGTTAACCGAGTTTGGTAATGGAAATTGTATAGTAATTTATTCTTGGGAGATAACCATGAATAATGAAATGATGTAATATGGATTGAACCCCATCCATTACTATAGTCTTGGAATTGGTATTAACTAAGGAAATTATTTTAAGTGATTATCTATAGGCCACCAACATATTTTTGTATTGTTATGATATTTTATAATGTCTCATGATTGATTATTGAGGATGATACACTCTTATGTCATCTGACTTTTCATTGAAAAACATCATTTTATGATTCATGATAAATTATTTGGACTAATTACATATGATTAATTTAATATTAAATAATATTATCATACACTTATTATTATCTTATTTTCAATTATGACCATTGATTTATATCTATTATGTTCACCATACATGATAATATGATCCCATACTTTCTTATAATAACATTCCCCATGTCATGAATAAAATGTTTATGTATGATATTTATAATACGGTTGTATGATGCGAATATTGTAATTTAATATTATGTAGTTTATTTATGTACTGTTATATTATGGAAACAATATTCCATACACAATAATCCATTATGATTTTTAAATTTTTTTTATAGATACGTAATGATTTTTTATTTTAATAAGATGTTGGATTTATGTTCGAGATGTTTGGGGTTGATATAATGTTCACAATTTTCCCATAAATAAGGAAGAATTAGTGGAACCAAATGATATTGGGGAAGGTACATCAATCCTAACATCAAAACTATCCAGTAAATGTTTTGATTCAAATTCTAAACATTCATTTATTTATTTCAGTGTTTTGAAGAAATAATATTATACCCTTAAATTTTAATACTATATTTTCCAGTTAAAAATCATGGAGGAAACATTCAACCATCGTAGATATATAGGTATTCCTATATTATAATAAAATTTAATATAATTTAATATCATATTTATGATTCCAATTTTGATATTTTGCATAATACATTTCATGTATTTACTATAAATACATAGTTCTAATATAAAATATAGAAGGAAGGATATTTTTTATCCAAAAGAATAAAATAGTAATTTTAATTAATGGAATGAATTACCACAACATTTATTATGAATAATCACAAATATTTTATTCTTTATGGAAATGACTGATAAAGAAAGAAAATAATTTCATTGTTTAAATAATGAAGATGAAACTATAATTCTAGAATACCTTGATGTATTTACAACATTATTACTTAGAGTAACCCTAAAAAGAGTGTAAAGTTACCAATTAAAACCATAAATTTATCTAAACATATATGATAGACCCTATATAATGTGTAATATATTATTTATGAAGAATTCGATAAAGAAAATAGCATGATATTTTTAAAAAGGTTTTATTTAATCTAGGTATATCAAAATGGGGAGATCGTAATCTCAATATAATGAAAATTTATGGATAATTGTAATTATAAATTGATTATAGAAAGCCTTACAAAATCATCGGGAAGAAATTATACCATGTTCCATGAATTGATGATTTTTTTCACTAACTTCATTGTGATCAAATATACCCCATTATTAACTTCTGTTCATGGTATGGTTATCTATGTGTGAAGAAATTAGATATCTACAAAACCATCACTGGATAAACATATGGAAAATATTTATTTTATTTTATTTTCATTTACATAACTAATTCTCCTTCAATTTTTATTTATTTTATGAATAGATAATTTATTTATTGTGTTGAGAAATTTTTTGTTGTCTTTAATAAAAATATAATGATATATACCAAAATTCATAATGAGCATGATAATTATCTATGGGTAATATTAAAAAATCATCTGAAATTAGATATTTTTGGTATATTCATTAAATATGAGTCATGGTAATAATAGTCCACATTTATTACACAAAGTGCCTAATAAATTAATCTTATTGGATCACACAAATACATAGTCTATATGAAATTTTACATATCCAAAAATAATAATTGAGATCAAAATTTTCCATGTTTTAGTAGGATATTATAAAAGGATTGTGAAAAATCTTTTAGGCATTTCAAATATATTAACTATGTTATGTCAAAAGTGAATAAATTTTATCTTAACAGAGGAGTTCTAAGAATGTTTTCATAAAACGACGATGAGGAATCATTGTAATACTATGAAAACATTACCTACTAACAAGATATAATTTTCTATTTACAATGATCAATCAATAAAAGAGCATTGATGTATACTCATATTGAATGAACTTTTAATTTCATATGAATCACCATATGTAACGCCATATGACCAAAATTATTATAACAATGATCTAGAGTTAGTTATAGTTATCATTTCATTAATGATATTGTAAATGTAATTTTTTTGGGAGAAGTGTGATATATACACTAACTACAAGATTATGAATTATATATTAACTAAAAAAATCATTGTTCATGAAAAATCATATATTTTGGAACTTCTGAAAGACTATGATTGTTCTATCAATTATCACATTGGAGATGTAAAAAACATTGATGCATTGAGTAGGAAAAACCTAATACTTCATGTGATTACTGTGATAAAATGTAGTACATTGATAGAATACATGAAAACCATGGAAAAGGAATACATAAGTTTATAGAAATCATCAACACTAACCAAACTGATTTCCAATCCATCAATACTAGAGAAGACCAAGACAACACAGGGAATTAATCCAAAGATACAAACTAAGATAAATTATTTCAAAAAAATTTATGTTTCTGATTTCAATGTTGACTAAGAGGGATTAATGGGTTTTGGTACTTGTTTAGAAATCAAATCTTATAGAATGTTAAAATAGGGGATAAGGAATTACATTCCTAGATCAAAAATATCTATACATCCTAGAATAACCAAAATATATAGAGATTAATATGATCTTTTTTGATGAGATATCATTTAAATTGATAATAGTGACAATTATATAAGATTATTTTTATTTGTGAATCTGAAGTATGTGTAACGAATTCATAAAAGAGTTTTATAAACACTACTTATACCTTAATGTATGTGGGAAAAATAAATATCGGCATTACAAATAGTTTTATGAAGACATATAATAAGGAGAATTATATATAGATAATTATTTATAGATTAATATTTTTTACCCATTTTATATACATAGAAGATTATTTCCCCCTTGATTACCTTTATCTTTTATGTATTCATAAATATGTGACAATTCATGGGTTACACCAATAATTTGTTCACAATTTGATCCAATATTTACATGTGTGTTTTAGAGGATCCTTAAAAATGTTATTAATACTATAGAGATCTTTAGAAAAACTAGTCAATCCCAAACTAATGTGAAATCATATTGGAATACTCAAATATTGGAAGGCATTTAATAGGATTTCTCAACTAAGTTTCAATATATTTAGAATTAACATATTCTGTACATTGAATTCTACAATAAAAATATGTTTCACTGTACCATTATGATGAAATCTATTAGAAGAGGTGTATAGGACAAAAATACTAGGATAGAATTCGAGAATGAAAAATTTTATGACTATAAATTTAGAAGGACATGAGTGATATGATACATGTGATCTAAATACATTCCATGGATGGATAGATTTAAAAAACATTATGTTTATAATTCAAGGAAGGACGTACTGTTTCATTTTATGGATCATGCATTAATAAAAATATAACCATGTAAAGAGGTCATGAGGTTCATAATTATTGGTAAATGGAGACTAATGTACATTAGACCATTTTTTATTATAGATCTTGTTGATGTATTTTTTTAATCTGTTAATATAATATCTAAATATTTCTAGTGTCCATAATTTATTCCATTTGAACTTATTAAGAATTAATATATCATACGCAATAAATATACCAGACACAAGTGATATGGAATGGGAATATGATCAATCATATGAAGAAGATCCAATATAGATTACTGATAAAATGGAACATGTGTTGAGGCATGAGAGTACCAAATTTGTGAAATTATTGTGTTAAAATTAGAAGATCAAATAAGAAATATGGGACTATGATGATGTTACAGTGGAAAAATATGATGATCTCCTGATGTTGGACACAAATTATAGGGTATAAATTTTATAATGGCTTAGAATGTAATGAACTACAATTTTCCTTAAAAAAAATACATGTTTCACAATAACAGTTTTATTAAATTTTTCAATAGAATACCATAATAAGTATAATGATGTTAAAATTAATATTTTTTTATTGAATTAAAATAGTCTCAATGATTGAAATTATTATAATGGGTAAATAAAAATAAAGATATTAAATTAAATGAATCAGAAATATGGGATCATCTTGACCCCCTCGAATCATCTCATCGATGAATAGAAATGTAAAAGGAAGATGATTTTTTTTAATAAAAATGAATTTTTGATAAATTTAAATACAAGATTAGAAATGACATAAATGTCGGATAATGAAATTAATAGGAATTAATTAGAGGTATTATGACCATTGTAATAGTGATAAAACTATTATATGTTTGACCTAAACATTATTTCAATTTATATTTATTCCATATAAACATTGAGAGTTATTATAATTGGTAATACTTTTACCTTTCAAATAAGTTTCCATAATTATTAACTAGATAATAAAATTCCTTCAGAAGGTAAAAATGATAGAATCCACCAATATTATCATTCATTTAGAATCCCATTTCTTATAACTTGGGAGGGTGGTGAAATCACTGTTTCTAACCCTATACCATGAAAAAAAGTGCTCCAATAAGTATGTATTGGATGAAATCGACTACATGGAGAGTTCAACTTAGTAGAGATAATGATTAGTTCAATGTTAACTGATCCACCACATCAAACTATCTCTATCACAGACCATACACTTAGGATATATTCTAGTATAATGAGGTGTTTCAAAACTAGTTCTTATTATAATAAAATTTTAATTTCCTTTTTAAAAATGGAATTTTTATTTCTTTAATCAAATTTTCAAAATCATTTAAAATAAAAAAATGAATTTAAGATGTGTTGAAAAATTATATTTTATATAAAAATTAATTTTTTTTATTAAATATACATTCTTAATAATAAATTTAGGTATTATGAATAATGTTTTTGAGAAATAGTCAAATTAAATACATTAGAATTTAATTTAAATTATAAAATAATTTTTAAGGTCATTAATTTTTCTATAAGTGACATATAGATGACCATGTCCTAATGATTAGTATTTTAAAATTGATAATGTTTTTTATTCAAATGATAAAAATAACATATTTTTCATTTGATTTTGAAAAAATAATTATTATATTAGAAATAATCATGAAAAACTTAGTTTAGTGGCATATTTTTAGAATTATCTATAGTAATTTTTTAATTAATGAATAAAAAGTTAGTTTTTAATACACATTATGTTTATTATAATCGTAAATATATAATAGGGATATAAACATTAATATTATAGAATCCAAATACAAAAAATATTTTATTTTGTTAATCTTGTATATCATAATGAATTTCAATTTTTTTTATCCATTAAATGAATTTCTACAGCGTAAAATGTAAATTATGAATTTTAAAATTATATTTTACAAAAAAGTAATTTTTTATTGAAATGTTAATATGAAAATATAGATTTTAGTTATAATTGATTAATATATTATAAAACATAACTGAAATTTATATATTCATGGAGAAAAATTACAGATATTCCAATTTATTTCATTTTCAAAAAACATGAATTCTCATGACTATATTTAGAAATTATTAAAAAATTTATAATCATACAATATAAATACCTATGAATTATCTCATTAAACTCCAATACAAATCATTTGAACAAAAATTTATTTACATTTTACATCCCAAATAGTCAGTCAATGGTTTTCTTATAGAATTGAGGTTCCAACGCCATGTTCTTGGATCAATGTCATCATTGTAAGGTAACTCCTGGATAAATTATTTCTATTAAAGTACATGTTTTGTGATACATCATATAAATGTGAAAATAAATTTATTTCCTATAATTTTTAATATTTCATTATTTCCAAAGTAGTTTCCTATTAATGGTATACCCCAATTACCTCAAATTATACCCATTCCTCAAACCATATTTTTTAAACTATAATGCTATTAAAATCATTCCAGGAATTTATCTATTTTATAAATAATATTATTATATTCTATATACCTGAAATAATTCATTATCCAAGGGTGTTCATCTAGATGAAAACAGAATTTATTTATTTGGGATTTCCATGTATGAAACCCATATTTCAATTACATGGGTTAGAAATGATGTAATGATCATGTTTGGAAGAAATTTCTGAAATCAATGGATTTATAAGAAACCAAATTATTATTTTACATGGTTTAATTATAAATTTTTTTGTAATGTTGTCTATATGTAACGCATCAACTTATAAAACTAAATCTAGTGCACAAATAGCTCTCTAATTAATTTTTTAATGATTTAATCTATGGTGCAGGTATGTTTCCTGATACATTTGTGAATATAATTTTTATTTATATATAATGACTCCTTTTTTATTGTAACACCCCAAGATTCTATGGTACGCTTCTCTTTGAATAATGTAATAGCGTGTGTTGTATGCAACATCGAGTTCGAACACACCACAACCAATCAAACTAGCAGTTATGAATAGTAATACCTAATTTTTGAAATTTTACAAATTTTACCTCTCAAAATGGACTTCATTTTTGGATTTGGAGTATCGAATTTATCCTAAGGTGAAATTTTGGTACTTTTCGGATAAATTTAATATTTTGATGAATATTGAAAATTACTAAATTATAATTAAAAACAACTTTTTAAATCAAAATAATTAACAGTGATAAATTAGGAATTTGAGTGGTTCTAAAGTATATTTAGAATATAGTTTTACCATTTAATACAATTTTGGTCATTGGACATAATTTCACAATTAAACCAAACATAAACAAGTATCAATCTTTTGATAGTTAATATATCTTAAAAACACACTTTTTGTTTTGACAGCGGGAATTAATTTTAAATTAATTTCTGCCACTTCTGTGTTTTGAATTTTGAAAAATGGATTCCATATTTGGAATCAGGATGTTCAATTTGTGTAAATAAGTAACTTTAATTTTAAGACATTTTGAATAATTACTTCGGTAAATATTTTATTTACCATGGTTAAAGGGTAAATCCAGTAAATAAGTGTTAAAAAATAATAGTATAGTAATAACAAATTACCCTAAAACGTGTCCTAACCTTATTGGTTGATACAGGTCCGACCATGGTCATATTGGGGTTAATTTTGGGACCCCATGGCGCCACTTGTAAGTGATAGGGACACTTTATTCTTAATTAAGTTAAAATGAATACAAAAATGGCACAAGCATATATCTTTTAGAAACAAAATTCTTACATAGGGTTATATATATTGGATTATTGACTATAAATATTCATTATAAAGATACCAAAATTTAATACATCATGGTATTTTATGTATAATTTTTAGACATTAAATAATATAATTTATTTATGAAACAATGTTGATGTAGTAATTACCATAATAGTGAAAAATTAAAATGATTGATATTTTAGATTCCCAAAAAAATATAATTTGAGATTTTTTAAAAATTACACTAATTTTCTAAGTTAATATGAAATGTTATGAATGATATAATTTACTTTGTTCGAAGTAATCATTCTGTTATGAGTTTTACAAAAATCAATTATCAAATAGTGTCAAAATTGACAAAAAAGAGTTTTTTAAAATAATATTATATTATTAATTGATATTAGATTCATAAAAATATAAAGGTCGGCCAAAAGACTTATATCCTGATAGGTGTATCATTAATGGACTAATTGGTGGTCTCTTGGATTTATATAGTATGTTTATTAACCATATAATATAAAAATAAAATGAGAAATTGTAAAAGTGAAACTAATTAACTAAGAGTTAATACTTAAAGATAAGGTCAATATAATGACCCAAACCTATCTAAATTATATTGGTTGAGTGGATTTCTACCTATCCCCACCTTAAAATTTAAATAATCTAATTTGGAGCTATTGGAAACCGAATATGTATTTATTATAAAATAATATTTCTAGCTTTTCCAAAGGTGCCCCTCACCCCTCTTATAAAAGGGCACTCTCCCTTCTCGTTAGCTCACACCTTAAAAGCCTTTTGGTTTGGCCAAAATCTTCCCAAATACTCTATAAAATTCTCTCACTTTATCCTAGAGGCCTTCCTTTAGTCATAAAGCCAACCTAAGAGCCCTTTTGATCAAGTCAAAAGGAAGAACCCGAAGAAGAGGTAATGATTTCACCACCCTTTTCCAAGTTTCTTTATTCTTCCACTTCTTCCTTCTTTTTTATTACCATTCTAAAATAATGACTCCAGTATAGTATATATATTGTGATGTTATTATAAATATAGTACAACCATATTCAGTATTCTATCCATCCTTTGAATAACATGTCACCATACGTGCGTACGCACGGCTTACCGTCTCCACGTCGTGGTGTAATTGTTATTCAATAAATTATTATTTGGATGGGTATAATAATGATGTGTAACTCATGTAAATAATAAATATAACATGATAATGATTATTTATATATGATATACCATTAAATTATATATATTTTTTAATATCAAAAGAATGATATTGTTGCTCGTGCGTACATTCGGACAACCGTCTCCACGAACGCGATGAGATTCATTCTCCATCGTATCCATTCAAGTATAATTCTATTTTGATGATTAATAATAGTATATAAGGACTTGATATCATTTTTAATATTATTAGGATACAACCTATCCATGAAAAACATAGCTTATGTAAAAAAACATATAAAATAAAATGGGTAATTTAACACCCGAAACAACGATGATACTAAGATATGATTAACAAATCAATGTTAAAAGATCATATATGATATCATATTAATGTATATTATTCTTGTATAATTTAATAACAATTATTTAACCATTATACAAGAGGTTAAACTACCCCCAACCAAGGAAAATTACAAGGTAAGGGTTTATTTTGCAATCTCTTCATTATCCGAGGTTGTTAATACGTAATAATCTACTGGGATCTCTTTATCATCCACATCCATGTTTCTTAAAAATGTATTTCAAAACATTTTAACTATTTACAAGAATATGGGTTAAAGTCATTTATACCCTTGTTTGACTTTTTATAAAAGGTTTATAAAGGAATCTTTCCATTGTTTTCCAAACAAGGTGCTTTTTAACCTTTTCGGCAGAATTAAGGTAAGAATGTTTTTTTAACTTATACGGAGGGTGCGTCTATTTTACGCCGTTAAAAAATCCTCGAAGCTTCCCTTACAAGCATATAATAATATTTTCAAAGAAAATGTTTTATTTTATAAATATATGACTCTTAAATGATTTCAAAATAGAAAGAGATATTTCTCTAAAAAGAGTTTTGATTTCATCTATGTCAACATCCTTTGATGGATTTCACGCATATTTGAAGTTGATTTATTATGATACAAAACATCTATATTGTATTGAAGGTTTTGTGATATGTTTGACTATGGATTTGATATTTTTATACCATTCATGGTTTATGGTGAAAGTATTGACATTTTGTATGCTAGTTTTAATATGAATGTTTATGTTATGTTTAAACCTTTTCATATGGGAATGCATTGGACTTAATATGTGACGGCTGGAGCCCGCTATAGCTCCTCGATGAATCGGTAGGTCTCATGAGACAAACTAGTGTCTTGGCACAAGGCCTTGGGAATATATTATTTTTAGTCTTGGCGCGAGGCCTTGGCTATGTGGTTATGATAGTCTGGCATTATGCATTCCATCATTATGAAAGTGGTTATTGATATTGCATGTAATTATTCGATTAGTAGAATATCCATGTAAATAAGTAAATGGCATTATTTCATTTCACTTTTTCCATAATATGTTGAAGTTCATGTTTAAAAGGATTTTGTTTTAGTTATACATTACCTTAAATTATTATTCTTATTTAGGAAATTTTCTGCTATATTGTTATCCTTACTAGGAATTTGAGCTCACCCCTTTTCTATGTTTTATTTTTTCCAAGATGTGAAGAAGTAAATTATGAATGACCTGCAGGGATATTATGAGGGGATAATAGTGTGGACTATGGAGACAATATGTTGTTGTTGTAGTTTTTCACTTTATGATGTAATGTAGAACTTTATGAATATATCTAGTGTTTTCAAGGCTACTAAACCAATCGGTCTTTCGAGATTTGATCTTTTTTGTGATCATGCCAATGTTATGTAATAATGCACCGACTCTGGGTAACTGGGGCCGAGGCATTACAGCTGGTATCAGTGGAAGTTTAGTAAAAACCTTGGAAGCTAGATTTAGATAAACTCTGATTAGAGAACATAGACCTAAGATGGACTTTGAGGATTAGTATAGAAGAACTTTCTAGAATTTTGGTATTGTAGAGATTTTGTGAGTTTTCTGAGCAATACATCCCTGTCTGGATATGAGCAGTTAGAGGTGGCTCTGGCACAGATGTACCTAGGGGTAAAACCCGAAAACACCGCTTTGAGCTAGACTCGAACGGGAACTGGTGCACGACAATGGGCCTTGCTTCACTCTTATTTATGACACTCCTGGGGGATATTCTTAGGATAACTCTCATTTTATTTATAAATCATTATGAAGGGTTTATGAGTATATAATTTCTCAAAGAAAACATTTTTTATGATTATGGATTATATCCATAAATAGTTCAATTTATGTTAAGTGTTTTATAAGTATGGGATTATGTATTTTGATTCATAAACTGATCTAGTTTATGCCATTGTTTAGAAATGGTGCCTAGTGGAAGAAATGGAAACCGTATCAATGCACATACTCCATGTAGGGATTTCTCTCCTGCTCAAGATAATTATAGTGGAGCTGGTGATGCAACTTGTGTCGATCAGCTAATCACCATACTGGGACAACTCACTCAGGTTATGAATAATAACCTTACCCATATGGAGCACCCTGGTCCGCAATGCGGAGGATCAATGTTAGATCGCTTCATGAGGAAACAACCACCAATGTTCAATGGGAGTACAAATCCCTTAGTAGCTGAGCAATGTATAAATTCCCTAGAGAAAATATTTCAGGCTTTGGGGAGTAGTGAAAGGAAAAAAGTTATCATGGCAGTTTACCACCTCACTGGAGATGCTGATCAATGGTGGTCATAGATTCAAAACACAAAGGAAGATGATGAAGTATCAAATATGGAATGGAGGGGGTTCAAAGATCTGTTTTTAGAAAAATACTTTCCTCGTGACCATCGAGTAGATATGGAAAGGAAATTTCTGAGTCTGAGACAAAAGGAGGATGAGAATGTCGCAAAGTAATAGGCTAACTTTACAAGGTTAGCAAGGTATGCTGGAGATTATATAATTAACCCATAAAGTAAGATTGATCGTTTCTTTGATGGGTTAAAACCATTTCTCCGTCAAGCATTAGTCTCACAATCCGTCTCATTGTACGAAGACATTTTCTCATGTGCTATCAAGATAGAAAAGGAATTCTCTAAGTCTTATGAATTTAAAGCAAAGAAACAGAAGAATAGATCTGCTGATCAATCTGGGAATGGAAATAAGGGGAAGAAGGGAAAGGTTGAATATCCATCCTATGGTAAATGTGGGAAGAAAAACCACGGTACTTGCTTGAAGGGAATGAGCATCTGTTACAAATGTGGTGAAAAAGGCCACCAAGCTCATGATTGCAAAGGGAAGAAGGAAGCTACCAATGTTCTGTTCTACAATTTCTGGGAGATGGGACATTATGAAAATGAATGTCCTAATCGTCTGGGGAACTTACCTTAGAAAAGGCCAAGGGATCAAGGCCAATCTTTTCCTATCACTACTGTTGAGGTAGAAGCTCCAAAAGACATGGTGGAAGGTAATTTAATGGTTTCATCAAGTTTAACAAAAGCATTATTTGATTCTGGATAATCACACTGTTTCATATCTTCCCAGTTTTCTAAGAAAATTATATATTTCCAAATTTATTTAACAAGGGAGTTGTCAGTTAAAACACCTAAGGGAAGTATCATTGCAACAAAGTTTTCTGAATCAGTCCCTAATAGAGAACATAAATGTTCTTTATCTGCTGATATCATCATCATAACTATGATTGAGTTTGATATAATCCTTGGTATGGATTGGCTTTCAGACTATGATGAGAAGATTTATTGTAAGAAGAAGGAGGTTACGATTTTTGATGATGATGATAAGGAACACCTTATCTTTAGAGCAGAATCGTCACCGCCAAATTCTTATCTAGATCCACCCCCAATAGATCAAATAAATTCAATTATTGGGGGGGAAGAGAATGAAATTACTATGGGTGAGGAAAGGAATGTTCAAATAGAGGATGTATCTGTTGTGAAAAAATATGTAGATGTATTTCCGGAAGATTTACCTATATATCCTCCAGAACGAGAAGTTGAGTTTTCCATTGATTTAATTCCTAGATCAAGGCCTATATCAAAGACCCCTTATAGAATGGCCACTGTAGAATTAGTTTAACTAAATAAACAACTAGAGGAATTGATTAATAAGGGATTTATTCTCCCTAGTGTTTCTCCATGTGGAGCCCCTATTCTTTTTGTTAAAAAGAAAGATGGATCTATGAGGTTATGTATCGACTATAGGGAGATCAATGCTATAACAATAAATAACAAGTATCTCCTACCTCGCATTGATGATTTATTTGACCAACAACACGGATATCAATAATTTTCAAAGATAGTCCTTTGATCTGGATACCATCAGTTTTGTGTAAAGAAGGAAGACATTCTGAAGACAGCATTTCAAACCAGGTACGAGCATTACGTGTTTACTGTAATTCATTTTAGATTGACTAATGAACCCTCTGTATTCATGGATCTGATGAATAGATATTTCAAGGAATATCTCGATGAATTTGTGGTGGTAGTTATTGAGGATATCTTGGTATACTCCAGAAGCTACGAATATCATGAAAATCACTTGCGCATTATCCTGAAGACTCTGAGAATACATGACTTATATGGGAAGTTTAGAAAGGGTGAATTTTGGATTCATGAGATTTCTTTTCTTGGCTATATTGTCTCTAAAGATGGAATCTCTGTTGATCCTTCTAAGTCCAAGGAAATCCATGAATGGCCAGCACCTACTATTATAACTGAGGTATGCGGTTTTATTGGTTTGGCAGGTTATTATCGACGTTTCTTCCAGAATTTTGCCCGATTGGCTAACCCATTAACGAAGCTCACACGTAAAGGGGTTAAATTTGTTTGGACAAAAGAGTGTGAAGAATGTTTCAAAGAACTGAAGAGAATATTAGTCAATGCTCCTATATTGACTCTACTATTGGGGAATGATGGGTTCGTTATTTATTGTGATGCGTCGAAGAAAGGACTTGGTTGTGTTCTTATGAAGAATGATATGGTTATTGCCTATGTATCACGACAGTTGAAAATTCATGAGAAAAACTATCCAACTCATAATCTCGAGTTAGCAGCTGTGATATTTTCTTTGAAGATTGGAGGCACTACCTCTATGGTAAAAAATGTGAGATTTATACTGATCACAAGAGTTTGAAGTAAATTTTCTCAGAAAAAGAACTCCATATGAGGCAAAGGAGATGTCTTGAATTACTCAAGGATTATGATTGCACGATACACTACCATCCGGGGAAGGCAAACAGGGTGGCAGATGCTTTGAGAAGAAAAGACCACGGAGTTTTGAAAAATATTAGAATTGAAAGGGATCCAATTTGCATGGATCTAGTGAAGATGGACATGGGAATAACCAGGGAAGGTGAAACATCACTGCTTTTTCAAATGGTTTCTAAACCATCCTTTCTAGAAAGGATTAAGAGTTCTCAGACCAATGATGAAGAATTTCAAAAGAATATTAAAGCTGTGAATGATGGGAGATTGAGTGACTTTGTGTATGAAGATGGAATTTTGAAATTCGGGAAGAGACATTGTGTTCCCGATATACCTGATCTAAAAAAGGAATTGTTGGATGATTCTCATAGTTCTAATTTCTCTATACATCATGGGAGAACCAAAATATATAGATATTTGAAG
Source organism: Viscum album (assembly GCA_963277665.1). Taxonomy (NCBI): domain Eukaryota; kingdom Viridiplantae; phylum Streptophyta; class Magnoliopsida; order Santalales; family Viscaceae; genus Viscum; species Viscum album. The sequence continues at coordinate 2,020,132,787 of OY728138.1, forward strand.
GAACATTTTTTGTGGGACAACATGAAGAGAGAGATTGCTGATTTTGTGTCAAGATGTATGGTTTGTCAACAAGTGAAAGCTAGAAGGCAACAGCCTGGAGGAGTCATGCAACCTCTTCCCATACCGGAGTGGAAATGTGACAATATTACAATGGACTTTGTCATGGGGCTACCAAATACTCCTAGAAGAAATGATGAAATATGGGTTATGGTTGATCTTCTTACCAAGTCACCACATTTTCTTGATATAAGAGAAGATCTACCACTGGAACGTCTAGCAAGAATATATATTAATGAAGATGTGAGACATCATGGAGTACCCCTATCGATTGTTTCTGATCATGATCCCCGTTTTACTTCAAGATTCTAGGAAAGTCTACATAAAACCTTGGATACTGAACTTCATTTGAGCACTGCCTACCACCCTCAAATAGATGGACAATCAGAAAGAACAATTCAAACCTTAGAAGACATGTTGAGATCCTCCTCACTTGACTTTCATGGTATGTGGGATCCTCTGGTATAATTTTCCTATAACAATAGTGTCCATTCGAGTATTCAGATGGAACCCCATGAAGCGTTATACGAAAAGAGATGTTGTACACCAACTTGTTGGGATGAAATTGGTGAAATAAAACTTGTAGGCCCAGAACTAGTGGAGGAAATGATGGAAAAGGTGAAGGTAATCCAAAATCACATCAAAGCATCTCAAAGTAGGCAGAAGAGTTATTCTGATAATCGAAGGAAGGATTTGGAATTTCAAGTCGGTGATCATTTTTCGTGAAGGTATCTCCAAGGAAGGGAGTCATACGTTTTGGTAAGAACGGTAAATTGAGTCCCAGGTATATCGGACCTGTTGAAATTCTAGAACGAATTGGGACTATATATTACCGATTGGAAATGTCACCAAGTCTCTCCGAAGTTCACGATGTGCTCCACATATCTCTGTTGAGGAAATACATGCCTGACCAAATGCATGTACTCACCTATGAGGAATTAGAAATTGAACCCGATATGTCTTATTGCGAAGAACCCGTCAAGATTATTGATACGAGAGAACAAGTACTGAGAAACCGGACGATGCGTCTGGTAGAAGTTTTGTGGAGAAACCATAAGATGGAAGAGGCAACGTGGGAACCCAAGGAACTTATGGTGAAGAACCACCTGAGTCTTTTTATGTGGTAGTATTCTAGAAATTTTGAGGACTAAATTATTTGAAAGAGGGGAGAATGTAACACCCCAAGCATCTACGGTACGCTTCTCTTTGAATAATGCAATAGCGTGTGTTGTACGCAACATCGAGTTCTAACACACTACAACCAATCGAACTAGCCATTATGAATAGTAATACCTAGTTTTTGAAATTTTATGAATTTTATCTCTCAAAATGGACTTCATTTCTGGATTTGTAGTATCAAATTTACCCTAAGGTGAAATTTTGGTATTTTTCAGATAACATTAATATTTTGATGAATAGTGAAAATTACTAAATTTTTATTAAAAAATATTTTTTAAATAAAAATAATTAATAGTGATAAATTACAAATTTGAGTGGTTTTAAAGTATATTTAGAATATATTTTTACCATTTAATAAAATTTTGGTCATTGGACATAATTTCACAATTAATCCGAACATAAACAAGAATCAATCTTTTGATAGTTATTATATCTTAAAAACATGCTTTTTATTTTGACAGCGAGAATTAATTTTAAATTAATTCCTGCCACTTCTGTGTTTTGAATTTGTAAAAATGGATTCCATATTTGGAATCAGAATGCTCAAATTTTATAAATAGGTAACTTTTATTTTTAGACATTTTGAATAATTACTTCGGTAAATATTTTATTTACCATGGTTAAAGGGTAAATCTGGTAAATAAGGGTTAAAAAATAATATTATAATAATACAAAATTACCCTAAAACGTGCCAAACCTTATTGGTTGATACATGTCTGACCATGGTCATATTTGGGTCGATTTAGGGACACCATGGTGCCACTTTTAAGTGATAGGGACACTTTATTTTAATTAAGTTAAAATGAATACAAAAATAACACAAGCATATATATTTTAGAAAATCAATTTTTACATAGGGTTATATATGTTGGAATTTCGACTATAAATATTCTTAGAAATATAAAAAAATTTCCTACATAATGGTATTTTATTTATAATTTTTAGAAATTAAATAAGTTAATTTATTTATGAAATAATGGTGATGCAGTAATTACCATAATAGTGAAAACTTAAAATGATTGATATTGTAGATACCCAAAAAAATATAATTTGAGACTTTTTATAAATTAAACGAATATTATAGGTTAATATTAAAGGTTATAATGATTTAATTAACTTATTTATAAGTAATCATTTTGTTATGATTTTTACAAAAATCAATTATTGAAAATTTTCAAAAATGACACAAAAGAGTTATTAAAATAAATATTATATTATTAATTGATATTAAATTCCTAAAAATATAAGGTTCGTCCAAGAGACTTATTTCATGATATTTGTATCATTAATGGACCAATTGGGGTCTCTTGGATGTATATAGTAAGTTTATTAACCATATAATATAAAAATACAAAGAGACATTGTAAATGTGAAACTAATTAACTAAGAGTTAATACTTAATGATAAGGTTAATATAATGACCCAAACCTGTCTAAATTCTATTGGATGAGTGGATTTAGACCTATCCCCACCTTAAAATTTAAATAATCCACTTTGGAGCTTTTAGAAACCGAATTTGAATTTATTATAAAATAATATTTCTAGCTTTTCCAAAGGTTCCCCTCACCCCTCTTATAAAAGGGAACTCTCCCTTCTCATTAACTCACACCATAAAAGACTTTTGGTTCGTCCAAAATATGCCCAAATACTCTCTCAACTTCCCTCACCTCATCCTAGAGGCCTTACTTTAGTCAGAAATCCAACCTAAGAGCCCTTTTGATCATGTCAAAAGGAAGAACCCGAAGAAGAGGCAATGATTTCACCACCATTTTCCAAGTTCTTTTATACTTCCACATCTTCCTTCTTTGTTATTACCATTATAAAATAATAAATCCAGTATCTTATATTTACTGTGATGTTATTATAAATGTGGTACAACCATATTCAGTATTCTATCCTTCCTTTGAATAACATGACACCATACGTGCGTACGTACGACTTACCATCTCCACGTCGTGGTGTAATTGTTATTCAATTAATTATTATTTGGATGGGTATAATAATGATGTGTAACTCATGTAAATAATAAATATAACATCATAATTATTCTGTATATATGATATACTATCCAATTATATATTGTTTTAATATCAAAAGAATGATATTGTCACTCGTGCATACGTACGGACTGCCATCTCCACGAACGCGATGAGATTCATTCTTCATCGTATCCATTAAAGTATAATTCTCATTTGATGATTAATAATAGTATCTAAGGATTTGATTTCATTCTGGATATGATTATGATACACCCTATCCATGACAAACATATCTTACATAATAAAACATATAAAAGAAAATGAGTAAGTTAACACCCAAAACAACGATGATACTAAGATATTATTAACAAATCAATGTTAAAAGATCATATATGATATCATATAATTGTATATGATTATTTTATAATTTAATAACAATTATTTCACCATTATAAAAGAGATTAACCTACCCCCAACCAAGTAAAAGTAAAAGGTAAGGGTTTATTTCGCAATCTCTTCATTATCCGAGGTTATTTATACGTAATAATCTACTAGGATCTCTTTATCATCCACATCCATGTTTCTTAAAAATTTATTTTAAAACAGTTTTAATATGTACAAGAATATTGTTTAAAGTCATTTATACCCTTGTTTGACTTTTTATAAGAGGTTTATAAAGGAATATTTCCGTCATTTTCCAAACAAGGTGCTTTTTAACCTTTTTGAAGAAATTAAGGTAAGAATGTTTTTTATCTTATACGGTGGGTGCGGCTATTTTACGCCGTTATAAAATCGTAGGATCTTCCCTTAAAATCATATAAGAATATTTTCAAAGAAAATGTTTTATTTTATAAATATATGACTCTTAAATGATTTCAAAATAGAAAGAGATATTTCTCTAAAAAGAGTTTTGATTTCATCTATGTCAACATACTTTGATGGATTTTACGCTTATTTGAAGTTGATTTATTATGATACAAAACTTCAATATTTTATTGAAGGTTTTGTGATATCTTTGACTGTGGATGTGCTATTTTTATACCATTCAAGGTTTATGGTGAAAGTATTGACATTTTTTATGATAGTTTTAATACGAATGTTTATGTTATGTTTAAACCATTTCATATTGGAATGCATTGGAATTAATATGTGATAGGTGGAGCCCACTATAGCTCATCGATGCATCGGTAGGTCTCATGAGACAAACTAGTGTCTTGGCAGAAGGCCTTGGAAAAATCTTATTTTTAGTCTTGGCATGAGGCCTTGGCTATGTGGTTATTATAGTCTGGCATTATGCATTCCATCATTATGAAAGTGGTTATTGATATTGCATGTGATAATTCGATTAGTAGAATATCCATGTGAATAAGTAAATGGAATTATTTCATTTCATCTTTTCCATAATATGTTGAAGTTCAAGTTTAAAAGGCTTTTTTTAGTTATAAATTGCCTTAAATGTTCATTATTATTTATTAAAGTTTCCGATATATTGTTATCCTTATTGGGAATTTGAGCTCACCCCTTTTCTATGTTTTATTTTTCCCAGGATGTGAAGAAGTAAATTATGAATGATCTGTAGGGATATTATGAGGGGATAGTAGTGTGGACTATTGAGACAATTTGTTGTTGTTGTAGTTTTTCACTTTATGATGTAATGTAAAACATTATGAATATATCTAGTGTTTCCAAGGCTACTAAACCAATCGGTCTTTCGAGATTTGATCATTCTTGTGATCATGCCAATGTTATGTAATAAGGCACCGACTTTGGGTAACTGGGGCTGGGGCGTTACATTTATAAACCATTGTGACATGATTATACGTATCTTATTTTTATGTTTTAACTGAATTTTAATGTTATTTATCATGTAAAAATTATTATTACTTCATTTTACAATTCGTGTTCAATCAATGATAATCTCTCCTGATCGTGTTCTGTTGCATTTCCCGTACTTGGATTTACGATCACCATTTTCTACTGATGTATATCCTCAGGAAATAACTTGTAGAGATGTAAACTATAATGGTATAATAAATTATTAATTACATTTAATTTAATAAATTATATTTTTGTGTTTTCCTTTTGTAATTCATATATTATGTACTAGGTTTACAAGACACTACCCATAAAAATATCATTTGATAATATTTACCTAATAATTTTTTATGAGATAATATGCAAAATGAGTATAAAAATATATTTTCTCTTGTCAATAATGGCCATATATGATATTAAGAAATCTTTTATAAGTATTAAAATTGTACTTAAAACATTTTAATTGAAAGGTGGACACATAATAAAAAACATTGAATGAAAAACATTAAAGTGTTATTTTTAATAAAATGTCTCTTCATGTAACATTATTTTTTTTCAAGATAAAATAAGAGAATAAATAAAAAATAAACATTAAAATTCAAAAAATATTTGTATTAGATTATAAAAAATTGTGTTTAATAGATTAGGATAACATAAATTCTCAAATGAAATATGAACACAAATAATCCTAAAATAAAATATGAATATAATAGAAATCCATTACCTCATGTTTATCATTCTTTATATGTGAATTTAACCACATGTATATTAAATTAATATTTATTATACTTATAAAAAATAATCATATAAATATTTTTAATATAATAAATGATCTAGAAATGACATTTAATCACCCATCTATAAAAAATCCTTTATTAAATTAATTGATTTTATAGTTTGACTATTTTGTTGTTCATGTTTGTTTAGGTATGATATTCTATGTTATTAACATGTTTTCTTGATTCCAAACATATAAAATGTTAATAATTAAATACATATAACTTATTGTTTTTATAATATATTGTATTTTAATCCTTTAATAGAAGATATTAAATATGATTTACATCACTTAATAGAGGTGATAGTCCACACGTACACATGAGTGGTGTGGTCATTTTTTAATGCATTAAATTTTAAGAATACAAATTTTATCTTCAATATAAAAAATATTAATTACTTAACATACATATATATCATACATTTATTAAATAAATATTAATAAAAATACTAGTGAACTATTGATGAAAAATGAATTAATCCACTACATGGAGATGGTCGTTCGTATATATGCACAAGTGATGTTTGATATTTTCATTTTTATGAATAAGTAAATAAAAAATGTTTATAATATAAAAATAATAAAATATAATTATATTTAATATAAATATATTATTATATAAAAATTTTTAGTATTGGTTTTAAGGTGGTAAAATAAAATGATATATTACGAATTATACCACTATTTGAGGGAACCTCTTAAGGATTATAGATAGAGACATAACAAGATGGTATTTTGCTCAAACCAAAACCTTTACAATGTGGGGGATGATCTTAGTAATTTTTTTATGTTGACAAATATAAGATGATATTGATGTATGGATAAGAGAGGAAAATGGGTATCATTTTTTCTGTGGGGGAGAGGACATGCATGGAATTTTTCAAAATATTAAAATATATATATAACTAACTCAAAGAAAATAAATCTAAAATATATCATTGGTGAAAATTATATTATATATTTTCTCTATATGACAATAATGTGGATTTATAAAATATTTTAGGTCATTTAAAAAATAATTTATTTATGTTTACCCTTTAAACTTGTTTGAGCTGTTATCCGGGTAACTAAGATTTTACAAAAGAATCTATTTGTAATGAATAAAAATGAATGTTCTGTCATTAAAATATTAGGATATTTATCTTCATAATATGGATTCCATTTTAACTCTTTTATTTTTCCTATGTGGACGAAATTTATTTTATAACCCAAAAATATTCATGAAGAAAACTTTTATATAAACATTATATATATTAAAATACTTTTACTGTAATATAATGTATAATACTGATTGAAATGTAATTTATTAGATTATGATCAAATAAATGTTGATAAAGTTTCATTAAAATCCTAAAAAACCATAATTTTACATTATAAATATATTAATAAAGGTAATGACATAATTTTTTTCACATTAAAAAAACCAATACTATGATTTCTAAAACATCAGGCTTATAATTAAAAGTTAAACATTATATTTTTATATTCATTAAATAATTTTATATATATATATATCTATATATATATATATACTAAATAAATTATTTATTTTTTTCATATTTCATTGAAATTTATTTTTAGTTATAGTTGTTTTTTTAATTATTGTTTTCACTATTCACCCAAAAATAAACTATTTCCAAAAAATATAAAAATGTCATCAAAATTTAATTATGAAGTAATGAATTCAAAAATTAAAATAAATTTATTCAATTAGTTTTATAAATTTTTTGGATTTATTTTTAATTGATGTTCATTAATAATGAAACGAGCATCATGCGACCGATCAAATTTTCTCCATAATTTTGAAAGGATCCACGTACATAGGACTTGCATTATTTTTATTAGTAAAAAATGTATCAAAATTCCATGGATATTCAATCAAGATAACATTATCTCTAAATTAAAATTCTAAATTCATCCATCAGTTATCTAGATATCTCTTTTTCCTTCATTGAGTTACCTTGATATGACCCTTATTATTTATAACATTATATATGTCTCATATTCATATTCTATGATTAAAAATATTCTTTTACAAAAATAACCCCAAAATATTTGAGTATTATATCATTTCTCATTAAATGACTCATAAAATTCCATTAGAATACACTAATGGGATCAATTATTTTATTAAATTTCATCAAATCATATATAATAATCTTGTATACACTAAATGTGAAATGATAACAACTTTAACATATAATTTAATGTCTAAATTTTCATTTTATTATATCAATACATCCTAGGATGAAAAGAAGATATCAAACAAATCCTCGTGTCATGATACACTTATAAATTTCTCTATAATTCGTACGTAAACTATGGGTCGTTATAATTTACAATCGATACTAGCTCACCATGAATTCTAAAAATATTATTAATATAGATTAATGTGAGGATATCAAAGGGTAGATATTGACTTATAGTTTGTAATTGTGGGGACATGGTAATGTGATCAATAAATAACCACATAGAAAACATATTTCCCAATGTCTTTGGAAATCCAATGAAAAAATCTATTGTAATATCATCACATTTCCACAATGGAATAGATATAAGAATCATGAATCCTTTAGGATGTTGAATCTCATCAATTACATATTGAAAACCCATGAATCTAGATATATAATATGAAATTTCACTTTTCATACTAGTATAATTAATCATTCATATCCATTTGGATCTTGGTTGTACCAATTTAAATTTAGTGATTTGAGCTATGTATTTCCTTTAATGATTCTAAATTTAATTCAGTTATGGATTGAACACAATTGATTATTGAAAATTTCAGAACTCCATCTTCATAAATAAAATATTCGAAGTTTTCAACAATATAATCATGGATAATATCTGTTAAACTCTTATCATTAACCGACAAATAATTTATCTTTTCTTATAGGGATGGTTTTTAATCATTTGGAAATGGTGTTTTATATCCTCTTACCTAATAATTTCTATATATAACATAAATAAGTACCCAAATATAAATTTATTTCAAATAATAATTGTATTCAAAACTCAATAATGATTCCTACCTAAGACATCAGTCACTTAATTTCCATTATTGAGGTTGAATATTAATCTAAAATAATAATACGTGAGTAATTATAGATATATCCTTTGCATATTATTGATCTGTTTCTATGAGAATATGTATTTAAATATTTTTTGATACATATATACATCACATAATTAACCATAAAGATAATGCATTTATATATTCATTCATAATAATATTGATTCTGAAACTATATCACATGTCATGCTATACTAATCACGAATATTCAACTAAATATTTTTACAAAAATTTATCTATAGGTACTTATAAGAGCTCATCCATGTCACATCCTTGATGTATCACTATATATTATAAATCCAATCCTTTATGATTGTAATTTTAATAATTATGAGTTGACCAACCTCTTTTCTCATCTTTCAAAACATTCATTTAATTATTCTTCAAATATAATTATATCCTATTTATATTTAATCATGGATACTGAGTAATATAACCATGAAACTTTTTTATTATATCATTGAAATCAACATGATAATCTATTTAAACTACATATTGAGTTTTGTTTAATTGACAATTTTATTGTTTCCTTTTCCTTCTACCCTTTACCTCATATATGGGTGGTTTCCTTGATGCACGAGAGACATTATTGGATAATTTCCCATATACTTATAGATGAAATACCAGATAATACTGGATTCATTATTTTATTTATAATCATGAAACTTATGAGCCCTTTATCAAAAATTGAAATATTCATCTATTTCCAATAATCTTGTACATGTGTGATTCCTTAAACAATCATCACTTTCTGTATATTCCATCCCCATACTTATTCGTTTCAATATTTATTTTTTCCATGGTTCCCATATGACCACTTGTTTTATTATTTCCCCTTAATAATACAGGACATATAAAATTAATTCATTATATAATGAAAACATGACACTATATAATTAAATTAAGAAAATATTTTAAAAATAAGCTCCCTTTAAATAATCAGTATATGCCCATCAATAAAATGGTTAATCTCTATTTTTGGATTGCATAAGTATCTTTTAAGATTCATGGATAATCTTCCAAAGTTGGCCTAATACCCTAGAACATGTTCTTATTAATTTTGTTATTATTGTTATGTACAAGATCTATATTTAATCTTGTTATTATTGAAGATGATATTTAATTAATATCCACACATTAAAGTTTCTTCATTCCATAATATATATTTCAATAATAAATTTGATGTTGTTGATCTATGATCATAGTTGATAATAATATCACTTCAAGAAATACACTTCCATAAAAAAATTTACATTTCATTACATACAAAAAAAATATAATATTTTCATGATACTTTGTTAAAATTTTAGTTACCATTAGATTTGTATCTCTCATAAAATATAGTGGATTTAGTCACGTGATATGATCCCAAATAAGAAAACACAATATGAAACAATAATTTTCTCTAACAAAGAATGGTTAGTCATCATATCCACAGAAAACTACCATAACATATCCACAATAAAAATATTTTTGACCTTATTTTTATTGTATTTCATAGTAAGGAAATTTGTACACTAAAGAAAAATAGATATTCCCCATTATTCACTAGGTTCCATCTTTAAAAAATGATACATCTACAGTAGTTCAAAATAATCATGATTATAGATCTGTAAAATAAAAATCCCTATAATAGTAAAATTTCTCAAATATCAAAATTGATTAGCATAATTCACATGTCATATAGTTTATTTTAATACATAGTTATTAAGGTTCCTACTAAAAATCATTAGATAGAAACTATAAAATAACTCGTCATTTAATTAAGATCATATTTTTACATTTTCATATTGGTATGGGATAAAATGGATCTCAACACACATGATCTATTGGTTTACCAGTCAAGAAAAACTACATACCTAAATGAGTATAAAATTTCATTATAAATATAAAAACATGGATTTTGGGATATTACATAAATCTTGAAAAAAATTCATAACATCCAAATTCATATCCCTTGGAATCAAAAAAAGGTGTGATTTTGGATAATTAGTAAATGTAATTTACAAAAAAAATATATCATGAGTAAAAAAGAATAATCTATATTTATAATTGGATAATCGAAACATGAGGCATTCAACAAAAATTTAGATTATAATAAATATCCATAGGTAATATCAATATAATAGTCACATGGATAATTTAATCTTTATTCTCAATAAAGGAAATTCATAATTCTAGTACTTCAGGATCAATTACCTTAATCAATGATATTATGAATCATACAATCTGGGCCTCTCAACCATTTCACCATACATAATGAATGGGTATGTGTAATAAAAATACACAATTAATATTCAATGCCTATTTTTTTCATGATATGTTTCAATAAATCAAATGGTTACCTATTATTGGGACACACCGATCACATATACGTGGTATGGATTCATCAAATTTTTAATGATTGATACAATTAATTTTCATAATTCTTTTTAATATAACAAGTACACATATTTAATCAAGAATATGAATCATCAATATTTAATTAGATGATATAATAAAATAAAATTTAATATTCCTTCAACTAACACCAAATATGGAATTGATATATGATTCAAACAACCTAAATTAAATCAAAATTATTCTCAATTCATTCATGATTATTTTTTTAAATGTTCTGGACGAACCCTAAATTATTATTTAATCCAAATTAAATACCACTTTCAACTGGGTAGAGGGACACCCATTACATATCCCAAAGGCCTAGTGGGAATTTATCCCATTACATGGCCCGTAGGCCCAATTTTTGTCACAAGGCCCATTATTTGAATATTACTTCTACTGTACTCTGCCTGTTACAATACTACAAAGTATCCACTACTACTAGAGTGACCTGCCACCAATACAGTTCCTGTCGTTTCAACAGTTCATCCGCTGCAACAGTACGCTACAGTACTGGTACAGTACCCTGTGCCCAATGGGTTTTGAGCCCCCATTTTTCATTTAGGATTATGGGGTGCATACTGCTAAACCCAACCCCAACTACGCATTCATGATTATTAAATATATTCACAATGTATTAAAATATTGTTCAATGAGTTTTAGATATTGATATAAATATTTTCATGGAATGTCAATGAGCTCATTATAGTGTATATTCCATTACAGGTAAATGGTGATAGATGATTATATATTCATTTAAAATAATTATTTTTTAGTAAATAAAAACCATTAATAAATAATATATAATAAATTATTTAGTAATAAATTTTTTATAAATTCATGTTGGAATAGAGATGTAAATAACATTTAAAATTTAATTAACAAATTTAACCCTTTTCATTATGTATATTTTTTTAAAAAGGAGAAATAATATTTATAATACTAAATTCATTGAAAATTATCATGGTAATATATAACTTAATCATTCAATGAAATATTTGTCATTATTTTGAGAAAAAATATTTTTGTGGTGTGTGTTAAAATGACGATTTCATTCACAACTTTGGTAAAACATACCACCTTTATAAAATGAAATGTATATTATATTTTCAAATATATATACTAATTAAAAAATAGGTAGAAATATATATAATATAATATATATATATATATAATTTTCAAACCAATCATTAAATAAATTTAAATAAAATATGTAAGTGGAATAAAAATATTTGGAAGGAAAAAATTATATTATGATTATAAAAATAAATATTGTTAAATTTATCTTGTAAATGATTCATAAACAAAAAACCTAAGAAATGGTAAATTAAAATGTGAACTCCAATCATAACCTTAAGTGTAAAAAAATATTGTATTTCAACTATTAAGATTATATTTTTTTCTAAAAGAAATCGGAACATTAACAGTCTATAAATTAGTTGATAATCTAAAAGAAATCCCATATCAAGTTTAAATTGAAAAAAAAAGTATATTAAAATCCATTATAATATAAATAAATTTATTTTAATTCTACAAAAAATTAATAACAATACTAATAATTTCATATATGATACACTTATATCATTTCAAAACCCATTTGATATGATTTTTCTACTAAACTCTTTATTTCTATGTGTTAACTATTTTGTTTTCCATTAATATTTTGGTTTCTTGATTTAATTATTTAATATTTATAATTTTTACATGGTACATATATTGTTATTCATGAAATTATTATAATATATATAAATTATTTACACATTTATAATATTCCATGAATAACAGACATGAGAAAAGAATTACAGTGCTTCATGGAGGTGCTAATGCACAGGTACTAAAGAGTGACATTACCATTGCTAATGGGTGAAATATGAAGAAGATATAGATATATTATATTCAAAAAATCATAATAATTTGAAAAATATCATATATATTAATTATTTATTTCTTTATTACCATCCATGTGATTGGGTAATGAAATAATTTAAACTATTATGTGGAGATGATTGATTGTACACAATCATAAGAAATTTTATATTTTATTGATTGGATTTATAAGTTGATTAAACAGGGTTGTACAATTATCATAATAAAATTTAATTATATTTATAATTCTTAAGATATAATTTCTTTATGTTTTGAATTGATTTTATAGATGTAAAATAATTGGAAAAATACCGTGTTTATAACTATACCACTTCTACAGACAACCTCATTGGGCTTTTTCCTAAATCCTTCCAAGGATTGTATTCTGATCAAACGAAAACTCATGGAAATTGTTATGAATTATTTTAAATTTTATTTTTTGTATTTTCCAATATATTTAGATCATATAGTTGGTAGAAGTTAGGGGAAGTTGTGTCGATTTATAAGTTTGTGTGTGGATCCAATTGTTATGTTTCAAAAGATTAAAATACCTTATGGTATTAATCAAATTATATTTCTCCAAAATTACTCATACTGAAATTCAATATGATATAACATCTATATATTACTATAAAAATTTATTTTACATCCTTGTAAGAAATTTTAGTCATTATCATTATTAAAATACCACATTTAACCCATTTTATCTCTTAGCTTGGAAAATATATCATTAACAAAGTCACTATTCAAAATTACTAAAAATGAATGTGTACAAATTTTCAAATATTGGAAAAATTATTAAAATTATATATTTAATTTTATCATTTTTTATTTCAATTATTGAATGAATTTAATTTAAAAACATTCCATAAAAATTTGTTGAAAACCTATTTTATAAAATAATTTCTTTTTTGTATAAAATTTATTTTATGAAAAAATAATAATAATGATTAAAATTGAAATAAATATATTATTTTAAATAAATTAAGGATTAATTTTAATTTATAAAAAATCAAAATATTATATAATATTACATATAATTGACAAAAATCAAATAATAACTAAAATATTTTAATGCAATTAAAACATTAACTATATTTCTAAAATGTTAAGTATACATTTTTATGTTAAAAATTATAATTTTATATGGTTTATGTTAATTATAAAATATTCATTATATCTATAGAAATATTTTATTAGTAATTAATTGTATTATTATATGATTATAATTTCTTTAAATTGGTATTATTGTAAAAAAATTGATATTTTCCATTATTCCCTGCAAAATCCACTATTTTAAAAAATTATAAAAATATACATCCTTAGGTAATTTTGACAAGATGAATTAATAAAAAGAAATGGAATTCTAAAAAGTAATTTTATATTATTCGGTAATTTATATTTTATTCAAATTATTCAATAGTTCTATATTTTTTATGATATAGATTCTTTTCCATGAAATCAATAATTACTAAAATTTAATATCAAGTGATACATTCCACCCTCCTCTCAAAATAACATCCTCAAAATTTATCGAATATAAAATAATTAACAAACATGTGTTGTTGTTCATCATATAATCCTTAGTCTCCTAATTACCAATTAAATTATATTTTTCTCAAATGCATATTCCATAATATTTTCATCCGATTATGAAAAACATGATCTCTTCGGTCACGAATTTTGATAGGCTCTTAAATATCTGATAAATCACATTCAAATTCTATTTCCATTAATTTGACAGAATGTGATTGTTTTGGTACATAATTACTTATTAAAAAGATATGTAATGAATCATTACCTTTTGAGATTCTAGGTGTCATTAGAAAATAGTTTTCGACTTCTCCAATCTATTCCACAATTTTAAAATGTCCAATGTACTTGGGATGTGGTTTACCATTCATCATTAACATTAAAAAATCATTCCATCAATATATTTATTTATTCCCTGACATACCACTTTAAATTATAAATCCTTTATTTTCCTATCCACATATCACTTATATATGCTTGTATATGCCTTTATATTCAATTAAATACTGTCACTTTCCTCGAGGTCTTCTCAAAAAATTATTTTCCAATATTATTTATTTACTAATATGATCCAAATATGTTTTTGTATGACTTCTTTTTATCATAAAATGCTATATATTTTTAAATTTTAATTCTATAGTGGACAGAATTATTATATGAATATTCTAACACATGTAATTTTTTGTCCCATATACCATGAGAGTAGAGTGACCAAGTCCTCAAAATGACTTTTAATGTCTTAATAGTATTTAAAAATTTATAACAATATGGAGATTATAGCTCATAAAATGTATCTTAGTATTGTGATAATTATGAATAATTGTTCATCAATTCAAAATAATATTTGGAAACCTGATTTTGTAGTGGATTCATAAGTCCATTATAATGTTTTTTCTTAGCAGTTAACTATTCTTAATCCAGGCATCTAGATACACAGTCTACACTTTCTAGATTTATTTTCACCAAATGTTTTGTTTTACTAAATGTAGAATCATGTTGGTTCTCTAATTTTGTATATAGAACTTTTAGTTATTATATTTATCTAATAAATCATCATTCTACAGAAATATATATATAATGAATATCAACATTTAAAAATCCAGAAAAAAAATATTTTTAAAAATATGTATACATTCTATAATTAGTTCATTAATCATATATTATAAACTATTATCATCTATCTATAATATTTTTTTTAAATAAATTTTGGAAGTAATTTATTTGGAAAATGAGTGATGTTTCATATTCCTTATTTATTTTTATATCCAACTATAATATGTTTAAGAAAAATTAATCCACATTAATCAGAATTTTAGTCAAATATGTATCATCTTTTATACTCTAAACATTGGACACATAATTTTCAATCCCACTGTGGAAACTTATTTTGAAATCATAATAATTAAGTTATTATATATATCAAATTCTTCACGAATTGATCCCAATGTTTGGGAAAATGTAATTCAATTACTTTATATGAATATATTTCATAGATTAAACAATAATGATAATTACTCCATATCATTACTTTAAAAAAAATATACATCCAACTATATATCACGTGTTTGATATTTTTTTAAAAGTTTTAATATCCTTTATGCATATTTAATAAGTCTACAACTATATCTAAGGATACATTCATGTCCCTTATCAAAGACCTCATTAAATACCACAAATACTTCCTTTCCTAACAATTATGATAATAATAACGAATTGAATAATTTCCTCCTTAATTGTATAAAAAATTCATTAAATTATTCTAACTATATGAATATATTCCATTTATGTGACAACATGGTTAAAGTGTTATAAAATCATAAAAAATTTATAAAAATTCATTTACTTCATAGGATTAATAAATTAAAACTAAATGTATTGTTTGTATTTATTTGCATTGACCATTCTATAGATACCAATATCTTTGATTAATCAAAACATATTCTATACATTATGAATATATTTACAGGAAAAAAATATTTTGGAATCTATTATTAACATTTTATATATTTTATAAAAAACTAAATTCCCAAAAATATCTTAAGAATGATTCATAGATTATTCTTATTCTCATCATGAATTTTAGAGAACATAAGGCATTAATCAATAAATAAAATAATGAAAATATCAAGATAATACTTGAATAATTTGATTATGATAACCATATAAATAATGGATATATTAGTCAATAAAATTTTAATTACTGTAAATTCATAATTTCCTTACCTCATTGAAAGAGAAAAATTTCTAAAATGAATATCTAATTGTTGTAATCTATTTATCATAATGTAATATATTTCTAAAGTAATAAATTGAATGTATATAATACTTATTATTTATTATAATTACATTTATTTCCATATATTTAATACACAACCTCATAGACCTATCATTCTTTATAACAAAATGAATATGGTCTCTTACATAATGAAATAATAGGTTATTTAAAATAGAAATCATGTAGTTTAATCTGAAATTATAACAATTAAACTATAGATATCATATTGGTATTATTTTATGATTTTTTTATATAAATAATGATATCAATAGAAAACACAATACTATATTGATGTGTATATCCTGGGAGTTATTTTGGAAAAAAATCAAGGTATTGTTATTCAAGACGTACATCATCTTTTCTAGGAATACATTTCCCGTTCAAAGGTTCCTCTACTATATTTGAAAAATATTTTCAATAAGAAGAGATAATATTGGTGGATCCATATATGATTCATTTAATCTTGCATCCTTATAATATAGGGTATTCCATAAGTCCTTCAAACATAAAAATATTTTTTCTTGGAAATACTTTTTTTTATTCAAAGGTTATACCTTCCAAAAAGATTATATAAATGAATTCAATTGGAATAGTAATAATTTTTTTAAATAGAGAATGTTTATTTTTCATAATTGTAATTTACTAACACATCATTTTTGTAATAATAAATTGAATTAGAGTATTTATTTATAATTACCATATTAGGGTTCTTGAGAAATATATTATTATCCTCATAAAAATATAATATTTAAAAGAGTGAGGTGATCCAAAATCATAAAAATTTTCCAAATTGGAGGTTATGATCAATGTACGTTCCACCAAAAAAATTATAACATCAACATCATCTTTCATAACCTCATATTTATTTCTTTATCCTATTCTCATATTCTACAGTATGTTCTCATGATTAGTTGGTCATTTTTTATATATTATTTCATAAATTTATATATGAATCACTTGATATCATTCTTTTCCTTGTATTATAAACCTTGAACAACCTTATGATCACTTTCTCCATAATTTACACAAATATTTGCTCGAATTAAATATATTCCCTGGTATTTTCTTCGACTAATATCAAATGATGGAAATCTTATCCTACCATTCATATTTAGTGAATAATTTTTTTTGTAGTTCTTATCTTACCTCTTCCATTCATGATTCACATATACGATAAAATACCTCGAAAAGTATTTCTCAAAATTTTGAAACATTATACTTTATTATCACATTATAAAAATGACTGATAAAATTCCACTCATTGTATATTTAGCATAATCATTTTAAAGAAAACTTTATTCTTAATTTCATATTATATTAATATCCCACAACATTCATGGATAATATTTTAATTTCAACTATACACCATAGAACACATTCTTATTCCTTCATCATTAATGTGATTAACTGCCTATGTATCTTAATATATTGTTTTCAGGAATGTTTTTCTTAGGAATAATACATTAAATATTCCTTATGACATAATTTCTATATAAAAAACCGATATAGTCTTATACATAAATAAACACCAATAATAAAGGAGTCTTAATTCAAATAGTCATTACAACCTTTTGATAAATATATGATACATTTAATGAACACATTAAAAATTAAAATATTATTTTAGTCCCTTTTGAATATTGGATCTGAAACATATAAACTAGTGAATTATCATTAATGTTTAATAAAAAGACCTTAATCTTTAGTATTACTTCCTTAATCATTTCTTTATAACTTAATGAAAATAATTATATGAAATGGGTGAGAAAAAATCTTATTAAGGGTAAAAAAGAACATATCAATCATTAAATAATCATAATTCCTTAGTAGGTAAAAAAAATATTTGAAAACTATATACTATATATCAAAGATAATAATATTGTGTCATGTAATGAGCCATATATGTTCACAAATAATCAATGAAAATATTTTATGGAGAATAAAATAAGGAGTGAAATTGTGGCATAAAAAAGCATAAAAATTCATTTCTTTATTAGAAAAAATGTAATAAATAGGCCATCATAGTGTAAAATTCCCATTACTGAACTGATTTTGTTTCTTATTCCAAAACTATTTAACTTAACTATTTTTACCCCAATTCCAATTATGTATTACGAAAATGATATTAGTCTTGTTCCAGTCCAATATTATTGTACTGGTGTACTCCCCTCCCATTTTTGTATTATTGAAAGATTTAATATAACATTCCAATCACATATATCTCATTATATATAAATTTTCACCCAATAAATTCAAGGGATATATATCTGCCACAAATAAATTAATTAAATCAATACATATGTGTTACATAAGAACATATATAATATATGATGACCAAAAATTTTGTTTCATAAACAGATCGTCATAACATAACTCATTGAAAAGAAACAAAATTATAACTTCTAATCTATCATAAATGTATAACATTTATAAAAATAATAATATTGAACTCATTATATCACATCCCTTGTAAAACATAAGTTCCATCAAATAATACTATCCAATATAAAATATTATTTTAAAATACCTTTTGAAATAATTCTTCATGAAAATATCCATTCTTATTAATCAAAACTTAAAATATAATTAAACATTTTTCAAACCATTTTAATTGATAAAATCATGAAAACATGTAATAGATGTTTTTAATACCAATTTAATCATCTTTTAAATAATCTTCAAAAATCCATATAACATCATAGGAAAAGTATATTTTTTTAGAAAATATTGTTTTGAGGAAACAAAAATTTCTAACTGAATAGAGAATAAAATTACATGACTTGTATAATATCATTAATATAAGTAGGATCACTATTCAACATATCAAAGGGAAATATAAGAACCATGTAAAACAATATAATTGTATAATTAAAATATTATTTCAAGGAGGGGAACATGTGTCAAAACTATTTTATCGATCAGGTAAATTTTGAAATAACTCATATGAATGGGTGTTCATCAAATGGACATGTAAATGTGCATAAGTTTTTTAAATACAATTCATAAAATTCATTCTAGTGTAGTATATAAACCACACACAAAAATCAAGTATTGTATGTAGAATTTATCCCACAAAAATAAAAGTGATGAAAAAATCCCTTAACATTAGTCTTGGATTCCTTTATAAACGTTAAAACCTCATGTATAAAAATTATAAGTTTATTATAAATATACCATATAACCATATTCATACCAAATATCATTAACTTGTGATTTTATATTACTCTATTATTAACAATTCCATGTAAATTTTATATTTAAGGTAAAAACCTCTTTTTTTGTTCAATTTTTTACTTTTTATTCTTGATACATTAATATTGATCATGATTTTATCATCTCGAGACTAATTTTAAATAATTTAAATATCATATATTTTTTCATTATATATTTATTCATAGTTTTTCATAAATATTAGGTAATATAAATTAAAACATTCAGGGAAATTGTAGGTCTTACGTATGCATAAATGTTGTATTCATTCTTATTTCATATATAATGAAATTAAAATATATTATATATTATCATTAAAAAACAAATTTTATTTTAAATATATTCATTAAATAAATCCTTATTTCCATACCCGTGAATAATATATGAAGAACATATCAAATCATATTGAATAGGTGGTAATCCATACATACGCACGAGAAAACATTATCAGTTCCAAAAATATTATGTGAGTAAAAAGAAGATATGATATTATAATTACAGAAGTATAATTATATAATAAATATCATATATATAATCATTTAAACCATCCTAATTATCACTAATAAAATATGGCTATTGAAAATTAATTTTATTCCGATGTGGGGATGATAACCTGTACATAAGCACGATTGATAATTTCAATTATACTTTCATGGGAAAAGTATGTAATGTGTTGTGTTCATCATCAAAATAAAATTCCAAAATATTGAGTATGAATAATTTATTATTTCAGGATATATGTTTTATATGAGCTATATAAGAGAATAATATTTTAGTGACTAGTAATAGAGATTACCACTTTTTCGTAATGGATCATTTTGATCTCCGCCAAAATACTATAGAGTTTGTCTTTTGGGAAGAGCGAAGTCTGTATAATTTACCTAGATGAGTGTGTAACACCCCAGGTAAATAAAGAATATGATATTTTTATATTTATCCATATTTGTGAATAAAATATTAATATAACTATAAAGGGGACTCTATACTCGATGGCGTACCCAACACGCAACAACGAGTTTCTTGGGAATCTTACGTTGCACTCTAATAATAAAATAATATTATTTTAAATGGTAGTTAACGCCTAGCTGTTGTGATGGCGGGAATGAACAGAACTAACTACAAAATTATTATATATGTTTGTCAAATATTTTTTATTTTTATAATAAATATTAGAGGATTAAAAATGCGAATGAATCCAATTTTAAGCGTAAACATTCTAATATTCTTTAAAAGGTCGATTAACTGCCTTTTGATGGAGAACCTCTTTTAAATCCAATTTTTGACAATCTTATGTATTATAATTGACAAAATAAAATTATTCTCTAGAATCGGGACATCAAAATTTACTTTGTGTAAATTTTTGGTATTTTTCTGAAAAAGTTCAATTTTTAATGAATAGTGAAAAATGTTGTATTTTAATTCAAAACCTCTTTTTAATCTAATTTATTTATATGATTAGATTATATTTTGAATTTGTTTTAAAGTGAAATTATAATATATTTTTATCATTTAATCCAATAGTGGTATTTGGAATTAATTTCACATTGAAATCGGACTTAAACTAGTGTCAATATTTTGATACATTTTGTTCCATAAAAACACGCTATTTGTTTAGACAGAGGGAATTAATTATTAAATTAATTAATGAAACTTATATGTTTTGAATTTTTTAAAATAGACATCATTTTGGAATTCGGAATATCAAATATGGCTTAGGGTGAAGTTTTTGTAATTTTCTGAAAAACGTCAATTTTTGATGAATAGTGAAACCACTATGTGGTACTTATAAAAACTGATTTTCCGTTTATAAGAAATTTTTCCATCTTTGTATTTTTAATTTCAAAAATTCGACATACATGGCTGTCATTAAGAAGTAAAATGTGGTTCAATGGGATTAAAATAATTTTTTGGTGAATAGTAACTTATTAAGTTTTAATCGCAATTAGAGGTAATTAGTGTAGTTTAAGGTAAGAATAATGTTTTAATAATATTAAATGACCTAGAAACATGTTCTAACTTCATTGGATGTGTCATGGATGACCTAGAAAATCCATGGGTCAACTTGGGGACCCCATGAAGCCACTTTGGTTGGAAAATGACATAAATATCTTTTTATTTAATGTTAAAGTAAAAATGATACAAACATGAGATGTTTTACTAAAACAATTTTTACATGGGGTTATACAAGTCATATTTTTTACTATAAATAATCATTGTAAATATAAAAAGATTTCCTACATCATATTAGTTTTTTATAAATTTTTAGACATTAAATTAATTAAATTATATATGACATCATGATGATGCAGCGACGACCTCATTATTTAACGATTTAAATAAAATGGAAAGATAATGTAAAATCTAAGACCTAAACATGTCCAAAACCTATTGGATGGGTGGATTTCGAACCCTTATCACCTTATCCTCGAAACACATCAATGTGGGACCATTAAAATCCGAAACTCATTCTGAAATAAAGTAACATTTCCTTACTTTCCAAGAGTGCCCCTCCTCTCCTCTTATAAAAGGCCCCCAACTATACCTCCTTAGCCACACTTCCAAAGCCTTTGGCTCGGCAAAAACTAGACCATTTTGTCTCTCCACATCCCTATATAACTCTTTGAAGCCTCAATTTGGGCATAAGTCTTGCCAAGGAAGCCTTTGAGCTCAAACCAAAGAGAGTTACCCGATTTTAAGGTAATGTCTTCACTTGAGTCCTTTTGTTTTATTTTGCTTCTCCAACCCCTAAACTCTTTTTATTCATTTCTTTTGTAACAACTACAGTATCTTCAATATACTATTATTTTCTTATATGAATTATTTGAGCTACACTTACACACACCATTGTCTAATGGTTAAAGAACATACTATTTCTGTGGTTGGCGATTTTCTGCCTCACGAAACGATGATTGTTCGATATTATTTTAACACCTTTAAAGGTGGCCATTATGATGTCACTGTATTTTATATATGATATATATGGTATTTATGTTTACTATATAGTTTTTTATTTTATATTTAAACCATACCTTTATTCTTTTCATGTTGTGTAAATGCGATAATTTCATTTGAGGAAGTGTGGACTACCGCCCCCTCAAGTGATGTGACTCTTACATGAAATACATGGAATGTATAAAGAATTAAATTAATGAAAATATTTTACCTATATAACTTATATAATATACTGGAATTATAATATATATATATATATATATAATTTATTTTTAATTCCATTAATATGACAAATAAAAATTGAAAGTAGCGTTCATGCGTACGTACGGCCTACCATATCCCTGAACGGTGCTTTTCATTTTTTATCTCCAAATGATATGGCATAATATAAAATGAATATGTACTAGATATATATGATATTTTAATCATTAATACTATTCTGGAAATTATTTACTTATAACTACATGGACAGTCATTTTTCAAACAAGTTCATTTTTGACTCTTGCACCAAACATCAGCAAAAATGTCTGATATGAAATTACATTATTAAACCATTATTATAACATTATAATATGTGATAGGAACTGAATATAATCTCTAAAGTAGGTCCTTAGGAAATTATAAATTTACCAAAGTTTATTATTCAGGAGTATAATGAAACGAACAAGACAAGTCGGACTTGAGGTAAAGGATCCTACTCCTCTCTTTCTTTTTAAGTACACTCTTTTATGTCATTACTTTTAAAGATCATTTTTCATGTTATTGCGATGTTATTTTATATTAATATTACTTTAATTTTTATGTTAATATGATGAGAGACCTTATTCTCTCTCATCAATCCATTTTGGATGTTTTGAGTGTCGTCGTCAGGCTGCCGAATTTTCGTAAGAGATCTAACCTCTCTCTTTCTTTTTAAGTACTCTCCTTTATGTCACTTATTTTAAGATCCTCTTTGTTATGTTGGGGGATGTTATTTTATATTACTCTTTCTGTAAACTTTGTGTTAATATGATGAGAGATCCTATTTTCTCTTATCAATCCATTTTGGAAGTTTTAAGTGGCGTCATTAGGCTGCCGAGTTTTCGTAAGGGATTTTTCATATCACTTTTATTCCCGTGAGATTTATGCTACATTTTCCACAATTTACTTTGAGTGGTGTATGTACTGCCCATTATTTTACTCATTGTGTAATATACTTTCATTTATGAGTATTTACATCAATGTTGTATTGTCCTTCTTTCACGGGGTGCATGTTTCGAAAGATACCCATGTCGATAAGGGAACCTTTCACCCTCCTCTTTTTAAAATACTTATTTTGTTATGTCTTTTAATTCACATAATATGATGTTCAGATATGTTCTTCTATATCCTTATTGATGTAAATTTTATGTCCAAGTGATGAGATACCCTTTTTATCTCTCATCAACTCTTTTTCTGAATTTTGAAGTGACGACGTTAGGCTGTCAAATTTTTGCAAGGGAACTGCTTAACCTAATTTTGATTCTTTGGGATAAACTTGCACACCTTGAATATATCATTCTATGATTATGTGTGAATTTTATCTGATTTTTTTACACTTAATACCCACTTATATTTCATGTATTCGTTTGTCACACATAATTATGTAACTGATTTATCCTTAATCCAAGGATATCGTCTTTGTATGGGACTTCGTCTCAATCTCCTTTCATTGAGGAAAATTTTGTTTTATACACAACTTTCTTTTATACGGTGTATAAACGCCTTTGACTTTTATGTTTATTCAAAATGAATCTTTTTTATACGAAGCGTTTACTAAACGACAAAAGGGAATGTTTTTGTCATACGTATGCTGTGACAACGACTTATCTGCCGCCATGACCATTATTTGAGTTTCGGCTTCCTCTACAAGCCATACTTTTTTAAAAGAAAAATAAATACCATGTTTTAATTTTCTTTACTTTTGGTATTGAAAATGGTTTTCATAATGTTTTTATACCAATGTGATGTATTGATATCTTGTTATATAAAGGTGGAAATGTTATGTTTCCTTTATGCATGTTTTATGTGATAAGATTATGTTATGGTTCTTAGGAATTATTATGAAGACGGGTGGTTCCGTGATAAACTAAGGGCGGGTGATCCCGATATAGCTCTCCAATGCATTGGGTAACACGAATGAGTGAAACGTTAAGGTTTCTACGAAGAGATTTAGGGAATATATTGTGGTGGCTATTCCAAACGTAACCATGAGGGTTACTCCCTACATAAGAATGTTATGAATTCCTCAAGTTACCATTATATCTTATTATTTCTATGAGTTATTCATGATTTGATAAGGTATGTTAAAGTTCCAATTTTTTATGGGTAAAGTATGATTTCATTCTTATGTATATATGAACTCATGTTTCCTTTCCATATTTTTATAACCATTACTGAGCTTTTTATGCTCATCCCAAGTTTTTTTGAAATGATTTTCACTGGTCAAGGGAAAGATACATGTTATGATGATAGTGTCAAGGAAGTGTCAAGAATGAATCCGTGCTTTATTTTTAAATATGTTTCCGTTGATGGGAAAAAATGAATACTATCTTTTATGTAACCACTTTGTGTAAATGTGGAATATAATGCAAGTTTTATGATCTAATTCTCTAAAACTCTAAAACTGAAATGATCCTCAGTGTGTAATCTTGTATTAACTCAATATTAAGTAATGTTTAAGGCTGGGGCCTTATAGTTGGTATCAGAGGCCGGTTTAGACAACTTTAGGGATTATGAGTTTTTGTTAGACACATGATTAGTCCTTATATCTATTATTTCAGTTAGATCCATGTTTTATAACATTTTTCAGGTTAAGTAAAGTCGGTTACGAATGAAAGGAGAACGATCTCAAACGACATTCCTATCTCTTCCTGATGACATGCTTGAAATAATTATTGCAAAGTCACGTTCGGATGATTGTGAAACTTTTTCTAGCATACAACTCACTTGCATGATGTTTTTTGAGATATCAAACACCTCCACTATACCTCGTTATCATCGAGGATCATGGGTTGTTTTTAGAAAAATACTATTTTCACAATATTCTCATATTTTCAAGAAAGGTAAATATTATCAAGGTATTTTCAAATATTTTACCTTATCATAAGAATTTGAAGCATATTATGATTTTAAAAATGGTACTGAGGAAGGAGACCCTTGTGCAACCTATTTATATTTTCTTTTAAAATATAGTCTCTCAGGACATACTTATGGTATTTTAAAAGGACCAATAAAAGAAAGTTTCAACTCAAATTCTGTCCGAATATTTTATAGAAATAATGTCTTATCAGATGTTTTGGAATTATATGTCATACATGATTATTTTCCAAAACTGTTTTTCTGTAAACACCCATATGACCCATGATGTACAAGGTGTATTTGTATGGAGGAACAAAATGATTTTGAAAGATCTCTAAATCATTGTTGTAATTCTTGGGACTTCTACCTACGTGAGCAATATGACGATGAAACCGAGTGGACACCATGATCAAGGTATGATGTTATTCATTTTGGGAATCATTTTATTTTATCTTATGGTGGTGAAATAAGACTTCAAGAATTAAGATGTTGAGATCGTAACAAATTTGGATGAAAATGAGAGGTATAAGGAAATTTTTGAGGTTAAAACATATTAGGGTTATTTTTGGAGATTTATAAAAAGGACAACACGCAGACCATGTGACAACCCATCGCGTCGGACAAAGCTGCAGGAATCGAATCCACAACCAAAGTGCGACTGATATTTATCGCCTACAACTGGACTACGTGAAGTCCCTGGTTAGTTTGACTGATTTTTTTTAATTAGGTGACTTTATGAATTAAGAGTAAGTTGATTTTGGGTTATTTATGAAAATGATTAACCTATCATGGAGGACAGGTGATTAGGTTAATTACTTTTCAATACGAGACTTTAGGAGCAACTGATGTTGTTTGGAGATAAATGTTACGATTTAACTTGGAAGACTATGTGACTAAATCCTTCAAATATTTGGGTTTCAATTTTAGTTTGGTTTACTTTGAAGAATTTTATGGACAAATTGTTTATCGAATGGTCCTCGTTGATCTTTGGGTTTTGTTGGAAAAATTTTGGAGATTAAGAATATATTTTCTTTTTATAAAGGGTTATCCTTTTCTGGATTATCTGATCTTGTACTAACCTTTTTGGTTTTGGTTTTGGTTAAAGTATAAAGACATGGGAAGTATATAGTTCTCTTTTTTGGATTAGGTGATTCTCTAGAAGTTTATTATAGTACTCTTAATGTGAATAAGTCTTCCTAAATACTCATCTTTTGGAGAAAATATGAGTTTGTGTAAGGAATCTAATAAAAGTTGAAAGTCAACATGATAAGTGATTATGTTTACTTATGAATAAATTCCTCAATAAAAAGTAACTTAAAAAAATGTTTTCTATTAACTTTTCCTACTAGGGAATCGAATACCGTTTAACCCATCACATGTTTGTGATTTTCTTGTGGTTAACTTTCTCCTAAACATGTTTTCTATAAATCTCCATCAGAACATGACCCTATGTTTTCTCCACCATATCCATGTTTTCCTACATGGAATCCTAGTATGGGTTAACTCAGGTGACCTTTGTAATTATCTTCCTTTATTTTAAAGTTATTGTTTTACCGACTCTTGTTCTGATGTGGGACTTTCAAGGATGTTTCCAAGCTGAATTTTAAAATTGTGAGGATGCAATTCCCAAAAGGGGGGAAGGATGTAACACCCCAGGTAAATAAAGAATTTGACAATTTTATATTTATCCATATTTGTGAATAAAATATTAATATAACTTTAAATGAGACTCTATACTCGATGGTGTACCCAACACGCAACAATGAGTTTCTTGGAAATCTTACGTTGCACTCTAATAATAAAATAATATTATTTTAAATGGTAGTTAACGCCTAGCTATTGTGATGGCGGGAATGAACAGAACTAACTAAAAAATTATTATATATGTTTTTCAAATATTTTTGCCTTTTGTAATAAATGTTAGAGGATTAAAAATGCGAATTAATCCAATTTTAAGCGTAAACATTCTAATATTATTTAAAAGGTCGATTAACCGCCTTTTGATGGAGAACCTCTTTTAAATCCACTTTTTAACAATATTATGTGATATATTTGAAAAAATAAAATTCTTCATTATAATTGGGACATCAAAATTTACTTTGTGTAAATTTTTGGTATTTTTCTGAAAAAGTTCAATTTTTAATGAATAGTGAAAAATGTTGTATTTTAATTCAAAACTAATTTTTAATCTAATTTGTTTATATGATTAGATTATATTTTGAATTGGTTTTAAAGGGAAATTAGAATATATTTTTACCATTTAATCTAATAGTGGTCTTTGGAATTAATTTCACATTGAAATCGGACTTAAACTATTGTCAATCTTTTGATACATTTTGTTTCATAAAAACACGTTATTTGTTTTGACAGCGGGAATTAATTATTAAATTAATTAATGCAACTTATATGTTTTGAATTTTTTAAAATAGACATCATTTTTTAATTCCTAATATCAAATATATCTTAGGGTGAATTTTTGGTAATTTTCTGAAAAACTTAAATTTTTGATGAATAGTGAAACCACTAAGTGGTACTTATAAAAACTGATTTTCGGTTTAAATGAAATTTTGTCATCTTTGTGTTTTGAATTTCAAAAATCTGACATACATGGTTGACATTAGGAAGTAAAATGTGGTTCAATGGGATTAAAATAGTTTTTTTTGGTGAATAGTAACTTATTAAGTTTTAATCGCGATTAGAGATAATTAGTGTAGTTTAAGGTAAGAATAATGTTTTAATAACATGAAATGACCTAGACACATGTCCTACCCTCATTGGATGTGTCATGGCCGACCAAGAAAATCCATGGGTGAACTTGGGGACCCCATGGAGCCACTTTGGTTGGAAAATGACATAAATTTCTTTTTATTTAATGTTAAAGTAAAAATGACACAAACATTAGATGTTTTACTTTAACAATTTTTAAATAGGGTTATACAAGTCCTATTTTTGCCTATAAATAATCATTAGAAAGATAAAACGATTTACTACATCATAGTAGCTTTTTATAATTTTTTAGACATTAAAAAAATTAAATTATTTATGACATCATGATGATGCAGCGATGACCTCATTATTTAACGATTTAAATAAAATGGAAAGATAATGTAAAATCGAAGATCTATACATGTCCAAAACCTATTGGATGGATGTATTTCGAACCCTTATCACCGTAACCTCGAAACACATCAATTTGGGACCATTAAAATCCGAAACTCATTCTAAAATAAAGTAACATTTCCTTACTTTCCAAGAGTGCCCCTCCTCTCCTCTTATAAAAGGCCCCCGCCTCTACCTCCTTACCAACACTTACAAAGCCTTTGGCTCGGCCAACCCCTACCCATTTTGTCTCTCCACATACCTATATAACTCCTTGAATCCTCAATTTGGGCATAAGTCTTCCCAAGGAATCCTTTGAGCTCAAACCAAAGGGAGTTACCCGATTTTAAGGTAATGTCTTCACTTGAATCCTTTTGTTTTATTTTTCTTCTCCAACCCCTAAACTCTTTTTTTCATTTATTTTGTAACAACTCCAGTATCTTAAATATACTAGGATTTTTTTATAATAAGTATTTGAGCTACACTTACACAAACCTTCGTCTAATGGTTAAAGAACATACTGTTTCTGTGGTTGGCGATTTTCTGTCTCACGAAACGATGATTGTTCAATATTAATTTAACACCTTTAAAGGTGGAAATTATTATGTCACTGTATTTTATATATGATATATATGGTATTTATGTTTTCTATATGCTTCTTTATTTTATATTTAAACCATACCTTTATTCTTTTCATGTTGTGTAAATGCGATAATTTCATATGAGGAAGTGTGGACTACCGCCCCCTCAAGTGATGTGACTCGTACATTCAATACATGGAATGTATAAAGAATGAAATTAATGAAAATATGTGACCTATATAACATATATATTATTCTGGAATTATAATATATATATATCATTTATTTTTAATTCCATTAATTTGACAAAGAAAAAATGAAAGTAGCGTTCATGCGTACGTACGGCCTACCGTCTCCATGAACAGTGCTTTCCGTTTTTTATATCCAAATGATATGGAATAGTATAAAATTAATATGTACTGGATATATATGAGATTTTAATCATTAATACTATTCTGGAAATTATTTACTTATAACTACATGGATAATCATTTTTCAAACAAGTTCATTTTTGACTCATGCACCAAACATTGGCAAAAACGTCTGATATGAAATAACATTATTAAACCATTATTATAACATTATAATATGTGATATGAACTGAATAATAATCACTAAATTAGGTACTTAGGAAATTATAAATTTACCAAAGTTTATTATTTAGGAATATAAAGAAACGAACAAGACGTGTCAGACTTGAAGTAAGGGATCCAACTCCTCTCTTTCTTTTTAAGTACACTCTTTTATGTCATTACTTTTAAATCTCATTTTTCTTGTTATTGGTATGTTCTTTTAAATTAATATTACTTTAATTTTTATGTTAACATGATGAGAGACCCTATTCTCTCTCATCAATCCATTTTGGAAGTTTTGAGTGGCGCCGTTAGGCTGCCGAATTTTTGTAAGAGATCTAACCTCTCTCTTTCTTTTTAAGTACTCTCCTTTATGTCACTTCTTTTAGGATCCTCTTTGTTATGTTGGGGGATGTTCTTTTATATTCCTCATTCTGTAAAAATTGTTTTAATATGATGAGAGATCCTATTTTCTCTCATCAATCCATTTGGAATGTTTTAAGTGGCGTCGTTAGGCTGCCGAGTTTTCGTAAGGGATTTTTCATATCACTTTTCTTCCCGTGAGATTTATGCTACATTTTCCACAATTTCCTTTGAGTGGTGTATGTACTGCCCATTATTTTACTAATTTTGTAATATACTTTCATTTATGAGTATTTACATCAATGTTGTATTGTCTTTCTTTCACGAGGTGCATGTTTCGAAAGATACCCATGTCGATAAGGGAACCTTTCACCCTCCTCTTTTTAAAAGACTTATTTTGTTATGTCTTTTAATTCACATAATATTATGTTTGGATATGTTCTTCTATATCCTTATTGATGTAAATTTTATGTCCATGTGATGAGATACCCTTTTTATCTCTCATCAACTCTTTATCTGAATTTTTAAGTGACGACGTTAGGCTGTCGAATTTTTGCAAGGGAACTGCTTAACCAAATTTTGATTCTTTGGGATAAACATGTACACCTTGAATATGTCGTTCTATGATTATTTGTGAATTTTATCTTATTTTTTTACACTTAATACCCACTTATATTTCGTTTATTCATTTGTCACACATAATTATGTAACTGATTTATCCTTAATCCAAGGATACCGTCTTTGTATGGGACTTCGTCTCAATCTCCTTTCATTGAGGCATATTTTGTTTTATAGACAACTTTCTTTTATACGGTGTATAAACCCCTTTGACTTTTACGTTTATTCAAAAGGAATCTTTTTTATATGAAGCATTTACTAAATGACAAAAGGGAATGTTTTTTTCATAGGTATGCGGCGACAATGACTTCTCCGCCGCCATGACCATTATTTGAGTTTCGTCTTCCTCTACAAGCCATGATTTTTTAAAAGAAAAATAAATACCATGTTTTACTTTTCTTCAATTTTGGTATTGAAAATCGTTTTCATAATGTTTTCATACCAATGTATTTTATTGATATCTTTTTATTGAAAGGTGGAAATGTTATGTTTCCTTTATGCATGTTTTATGTGATAATATTATGTTATGGTTCTGGGGCATTGTTATGAAGACGGGTGGTTCCGTGATAAACTAAGGGCGGGTGAGCCTGATATAGCTCTCCAATGAATTCTGTAATCCGAAGGAGTGAAACATTAAGGTTTCTATGAAGAGATTTTGGTAATATACTGTGGTGGGTATTCAAAACGTAACCAAGAGGGTTACTCCCTACGTAAGAATGTTATGAATGCCTCAAGTTACCTTTATGTCTTATGATTTCAATGATTTATTCATGATTTGATGAGGTATGTTAAAGTGCCAGTGTTTTATGGGTAAAGTATGATTTCATTCTTATGTATATATGAACTCATGTTTCCTTTCCATATTTTTATAACCCTTACTGAGCATTTTATGCTCATCCCAAATTTTTTTGAAATGTTTTTCACAGGTCAAGGGAATGGTACATGTTATGAAGATAGTTTCAAGGATGTGTCAAGAAAGAATCCATGCTTTATTTTTAAATATGTTTCTGTTGATGGGAAAAAATGAATAATATCTTTTATGTAACCACTTTTTTTAAATGTGGAATGTAATGCTTGTTTTATGATCTAATTATCTAAAACTCTAATCCTAAAAGGATCCTCAATGTGTAATCTTGTATTAACTCAAGATTAAGTAAAGTTTAAGGCTGGTGCCTTATAGAGTGGGTAAAATATATGGAAGAGTTTGGTAAAGATTTAATAACCAATGTGATGAATTGATTTGTGGGAGGAAGTTTTGTTTTATAATGCTGTTGATAAGAACATTTTGAATTTCCATAAATATTAAATTATATTAAATTAAATATCCATCCAAAAACCAAATTATGTTAATGGATTCAAATATAATATCATATAAAATTTTATTTTCATCAACCAATATATTTTATACATTTTTAATTTTTATTGCAAATGTTATTATTTGGAAAAACCCATTACTAACCCATTATACTTTTTACCAAGGTACCAAATTATTTAATATAAAATATTGTAATTTTTCATACATGGTGTAAGTTGAAAATAATAGTCAGTTAATTCAATTTTTTAAGTTATCATAACAAATTTTATATTTTAGTTTTATTTATTATTTTTAAATAATTTAATATAAATTTTTTTTATAAAAATATCATTGGTGTCAATTTTTCAATTTTCATTCCATTTTATGTAAAAAAATGAAAAACAAAATATTTAAACAAATACTCTAATACACCCATAATATTTCATTTTAACCTATACATTTTTTAGAACAATAATTAAATAAATTTATATTTTTCTTTGTAATTTTCATTTTAATTACATGATATTTAATTTAGTTGAACAAAATATTGTATTACAAATGAGTACATATTTAATTAATTATTAATTCAATAAAAGTTATAAATAAATTACTATGATATTTATAAACCATTTATATTTCTAAAGAATATTTATAATATAATATGTCTTTTGAAAAAAAATTTATTAAAAATGATATAGTTATTGAAAACATGAATGTGACAACATTTAAATTACTTTAATTAATATATTATAAATATCGTTATATTTCAAATGAGGATCTAAATGGTCATTGATTCATGCATTAGATTATTACGGTCAATATATACTAATCATATAATTTTATTTAAATTATTTCGGTATTTTTATTGATTTTTTCATTTTAATTAATTGGATGTTATCGATTTTGTATATACTTTCACAAGCACTGCATCATTATTGTTTAAGAATAATAGGATATTATTTCACATATTTAAAATAAAAATATTAATATAAAAATGAAAATAACTAATTTTAATATAATACATTATATTCATTCTTATCTTAATGTGGTCCCTATATGGACACATAAAATATATTTAAGACAATGAATGTGACATTTTGTGTCTTTCTTTGATTTAAATGTTATAAAAGTCATTTTCATGGAAATATATCTATTAAGTAACACTCGATTGATCATTATGTGATTAGGGTCAACTGATCACAATCCAATAAATTTTTTCATGTTTTATAGGCTTTTTTATCCAATATCATATTATTTTTAACATAAATTACACAATCTAGCCATTACCACTGTCAAAGAATTTATTGTAGTCACTATTAATATTGACCTAAAACAAAAGTGGAAAATTAAATAAATTTATACCATATGAACATAAATTTTGGATCAACTTTCCCAGATTAAAAAGACAAAATTTTCATAATTTACATTAAAATTAATCTAGTAAAATTATATAAAAACTGTTTTTTGATAAAATTCCATTTTAAAACATTATTCTATTTTTAATAAATTAATGTATTATTTCAATTCTAATATTAATTTTTGGATTATTATATACTAATATTAACTCATTAATGTTTTCAACTAATAAAAAACTAGTTTTAACCTTCTAAATTATTTAATAGAATATATATTTTTCATTAAAAATCATTATTTTAACTATTTAACAAATAATCACAATTCACAGAGAAATAAAATATCTAACCCAAATAATTTTTTTAAATCCATAATTCAAATATTAATTTCATTTTTTAAAATAATTTTTATAATTTTTTTAAAAAAAATACATTTTCAAGAATTGTTTCATCAAATGTCTTCAAAAAATCATTTTTAGAAAAAAAATTCAATATATATAAAAATATATTTATTATAATATCATATATAGAAAAAACATAAAATGAATGTAAAAAATGTGATTATATATATATATATATAAATTCTAAATTCCAACCTAATATATTTTTTATGTATTGGTATAAAACACGCTTCTGCACATTTTAATTTTTTTCTGAAAAAATTTGATTTTTTTAAAAACATTCATTAAAAATTAATTGGTAAAATAATTATTTATAAATTTGTAAACCAATATATCATAATTTAGTTAACCCTTTTCACACCCTCCATTATTACATCTATGTTATAATTTTATGGATTAAATAATTATAAAAATAGAATCATATTTCATAGAAACTCATTGTTGCGTGTAACGGGAGATACCCAAGTTTTCCATAAAGCACAAGAAGAACATTCTAATGACAATAATGAAAAAACTTGATGAAATCAGATTATCAAAAAATATATTTCATAAAAATTTCAGGGTTCTATATTCTACCCGCCATAAAAAGAATTTCACCGTCAAAATTAATCTCGGTAATCAAATGATTAATACATGAATGAACATTTCATGAAACCCACATAATAAAAATGAATATTAAAACTGCCATTAATAATTAAATTTTGGAAACATATAGGTAAAAAAAAGTACCTCAAATCTTGGTTTCCAAATTTTAGAATGTAGGTGGAAAGTGAAAGAATTGGTATATAATAGAAGTATGAATATTATTCTTTTATAGAGCGTGATAAAAAATATGGTGAGGAGGAAGTTAACAATCAAACAACCATAACTATTGGATGATCGAAGGGACAATCTAATTCATTAAAAAATAAGGCACTAGGAAATAAGTTTTGGTTTTAATATCCTTTAACAATAGTTAAATAATTTTTATTATAAGAAATATATACATTATTTTATAATCCTAATATCACCCATTCATTCTGAATTTATCAATTTCTAATTCATATCTTAATCAATGAAATGGAGTTTAATTTTTTTTCCTAACATTCCAGTAGATCATGTGATCCATCAGTATAATGATAATCCATTACATCTATTTTCATCATGAAAAAATGTTAATTGCAAGTAATTAAATATTTATAAATCCAAATATATAATGATAATATATTAATAGAAATTTTCTTACATGTTTAAATAAATTTCTCCATAAATAGTTTTCCTTATAAACCATCCTAAAGTTCAAAGTCCAAAAATTTAGAAAGAATGTCACAAAATCTCATAATCATAATAACATTATTCCCTAATATATTATAAAGTACCCTTTAATTATCAAAAACCACACATGTGAATATATGCATAATTTATTCCCTTGAAACAATGCAATAACCTGAATTACCCTAAACAATAGTGAAAGCATGCATGATTTCAAAATTTTACTCTCTAATAATACCATAATTATAAAATTTTTATAAATTCATTACTAGATATCCTAAAACTCCTTGTTATCAGATCAAAATTAATAAATAGAATCTTATTTATTATTTTTCATAATAAAACATCTCTTTATTTCATTATTCCAACATCATCATTTTATTACCAACATAACTTTTTATGGTTATGGGCACAATTTAAATAATTATCTAAAATCACTATGGAAAAAATATAGTAGACCATTACATATATGTTTTATAAAATTACTTCAAAAACATTATCCTTGAATTCTAATATATAAATAATAAATATTTCTACATTCTTATTAAACTATTAAATAAGGTTCATCATTTTATTCATTGAAACCATTTTTCATTAAATAATTAATTAAAAATATCTTCATAATTTGAAATACAAAAATTACTTGTACCGCATTTCATATTGTCTTCATGATATTTCTACTAAGGAGATAAATTTTCACTTTCCCTTTAATTATTTATATAATGGATTCATAAATTTATTGTACCTTTGGCATGCCAATATTCCCATACATTGTGTTAACTAAAATTTTAAATTTCCCATCGATGTTAGATGATTTGTTAAATTATATTCCATATTTAAAAAATCTTATTATTCCACTAATATATCAATTTCGGTGTTTTATTCCACATTCCTGACTCCGAAAAAACTGAATCGTATTTCCTCAATGGTATCTATTACTATAATTCTCATAAAACTCTTTAATTCTCATCCTAAGTGAGTATAATATTCAGTTATGGTACACGTTTTCAATAATGTTTTCTGAAAACTAATTGTGAATAATAACAATGTCCTTTACTCATGTGATTACCCATTTTAACTTCTCATAATTGTTTTCATGCATTAAACATTGACTATGTTCATTATAGTTCCCTAAAGTGACTAACACCAAAAATAATAGTGTCGGAAAAACTTATCATACCAGAATACATCATAACTATAATAAATCACATATAAGATATCTAAAATATAACACCTTTTTAGTCTATGGCAGCATAGGTTTAGTCTTTTTTAATTAAATATTATTAGAAAACTATACGATTGTAAAATATAATTATATTTATCCTTAGAAACATCCGAATATATATTCTTATAAATATATCTAATGATATCACAAATGTTTTCACATCCTAGTTTCCAAATTTTAACTAAACCTTCAATATGATATCAACTATAACAACCATATCTTAATATACATATAAATTACAACATTTTTTTAATATTTTATACATTACATGAACACACAGCCAATGATCATATTAGTTTACTTATTTTGGAAGCATGGAACTCAAAATTCTATTATAGTGAAATATATTCAATGCTAACCAATAATATCTCGCATTTATTATCCATTCGTTAAACCATTATTTATAGACTAAGAAAATGAAACTTATAAAATGGGTGAGATCAAAAGATCATCAACTGTAATCAAAGGATATATCCATCATAACATAATCATAAATGATAATTACATCAACAAATCATGTTAAAATAATAGAATGTATAAAAAATACCATGATATTTTGTCATGAAATAAATAATAAATGTTCATAAAAAATTAAATAAAATATTATTTTAGAGAAAAATATAATTCATTAAATTGTAGCATACAAATAATCACAAAAATTCCTTTTCATGTTATTCATGGCTGATTGCAAAGACCATTTTAGTGTAAAAATTATAATTAAATTCAAATTTCACTCCTTTTTTCATCCTTTTTTTTGATAAATCATGTTTAATTGTGTTCTGGTAATGTAATTTTAAACCCATATAAATCAAATTACTTCCATATATTAATGAATTGATAATACTCCCATTCATGCATTGTATTAATGAATATACCTCAATAAGAATTCCAGTCTTGTCTATCTTGTGAGATAAAAATATTTTCCCAATGCATTATAGAGAGATTTAGTTCCCACCAATCACATAAATAAATGAATACATATGTGTTACCAAAGAACAAAATTCATACTAGAACACATAAAAAATGGTGTTTCATAAAAATTTCATCATAAAATAACTCACGAAAATGAAACAAAATTCAAAAGTACCAATCTATCATTAATATAAAACATTTAGAAAAATAATAATTTTATCATTGCATCAAATACATATTAAAACAATAGTACCATCAAATAACGTTTTCTTATATTAAAAATTATTTTAACACATCATTTGAAATTAATCATGAAAATAATATACATCCTACATAAAAACACTTCATAAATACTGAAATATTTTTAAAAACGTTTCATTTATAAAAACCATGAAAACAAATAATGTAATATTGAAAACCCATTTTAAATATCTTTTCTAAATTGTTCCTTGAAAGTGATTATAAGATTAGGCAAAACACATTTAAATAATTTTTTTTTAAAAGGAAAAATTATTTACAAATAAATGGAGAATAACATTAAATGAAACATAATAATATCATGAAAAGAGTGAAATTAATGATTTCATATTTCTAATGGAATTATATACACCATGTAAAATAATATTGGTTCATAATATAACATGTTTCTTAAAGAAGGTAAATTTGGACAAAATTTACTTATCGATTTGGTAACTTTTAAATAGTAACCACCTTGAATGATATGTCATAAAATTGAAATGAAAATACGATTAAATTTTCATAATAATATACATAAAATACAATAAATAAAATTATATACACATAATGAATTAAATGAGTGTTTTATATGTAATGTGTCCCACATAAATGAGATTGAGACAAAAATATCAATCCATATGTCTTGAATTCCTTTTTATATGTTCAATCCACTTGTATAATGAATATATGTTTATTATGAACCAATAAATGAACCATATTCATACCATAAATTATATACTTATTCCTTTATATTTTTATTATATACATGATTTCATCTAAATGTAATGTTTTATCTAAAAACCTCTTTGTTTTTCATTTAGGATTTGACTTGTTATCCTTGGACACCTTCCATATATACTAATTTATCCATATCCTAAATGATAAAAATGGTATAATAATCATACATGTATTCAATATATATGTATGAATGGTTACTAATAAATTTTATAGAAAATAAAATCCATCATTCATGGAGATAGTATGTCATATGCATGCATGAACACTAATTTCCTATTCCTATCATAATAATAGAAATAAATATATGTGATAGATTTTTATTAAAATTTAATTTTATGTTATATATATATATATATATTCATAAATTAATTTATTATTACAATCCAAGTGAAATATAGATGATAACATCAATCACATCACATCGTGGAGATAGAAAGTCATATGTATGTATGATTGATGATATCATTTCCCAGAACATTAGGTGAAAAAGGTAGATATGAAATTTTGATACTAGATTTCAAAAAATTTCATAAAAATAATATATATAAAAATTAAACCCATCACAAATTCCATTCATAATAAATGGGGATGGAAATGAATTGTATTTCTATGTGGAGATGGTAAGCCATATGCTCGTAGAAGTGATTATTTAATTTATTTTATGATAGGAAAGGGGTTGTATAATTGTGTGTTCTTAGTAATTATAAAATATCAGAATATTTATGATTCATAAGTTATTATTTGAGGAAATATATCATTGATTTAGAGGTCTCCTAGATGAGTAAAAATGTTTTCATTAGTTTTAGAAATGTATTCTTCTTCGAAATGGATCTATCAAATCTCAAATAAAAGACTCTAGAGTTGTTATTTTTGGAAGACCATAACCTCCAAAATGTATCTAGTGAACTAGATAATAAAAATTCATAGATTTTGATCAAATATTAAGTATCATAGTGATGAAATGAGAAGAGGTAGAAGATGTCCTCTTATAATGATGTTGATGGGAAATTCTAAAATTTCAAAAAATATTAATATATAGTAAAAAATATATCAATAATAATACCTCCAAAATAATATAGATTAAAATACAATAGAATATAATGTTTTAAAATAATAGTAAAGTATATTTTAGATAATATTTAGGGTTATTTGAAAAATTTTAATTTTTATTAACCCGGAGTTATCACATTGTAATTTTAATTATGGTAACAATTTATTAAATATTAAAACACTGTAATTTTTTCTTATATGGTGTAAATTGTACATAAATATTAAACTAATGAAATTTAAAAATTCATTATAGTAATGTTTTATTTATTTAACGTTTATTATTATTATTATTTTATTTAATAAAAACCATTTTCATAAAATAATACTTGTGACAATTTTGATAGTATTCATTAAAATGAATTCAATAAAACATGACCAACGATATAAAATAGAAAAAATAATTTTATAAAAACCTAAAATTTAATAATAAATTCTATAATTCATCAATAATAGTAATTATGTCAAATTATATTTATTTTAATATTTTTAATACCATTGATTTGATTTTTCTGTTAGTTTAATAATTAATGTATCATAGTTATGTATTTATTTAATGTAATTATATATTTAAAAAAATATAAATAAATTAAAATGATTAATATAAATAATTAATAAATAAAATTTATATTTATGATAAAAAAATATTCTATAAAGCAATATATTTCAATGTTATAGTTATTAAATACCTCAATGTGACAACTTCGCATTAATTTATATAAAAGTATATAAATATCATAATATTTTAAATGTTTTTCCAAATGGTAATTAACACTAAAATTGCATGATTATGGTCTAGATATACTAAACCAAACAAATTATGTTATGTATTTTGGAAATTTTATCATTCTTATAATTTTTATTAATGTTATTTTGTTGAATTTTCACCTCACTAGAGAAGCACTGTAGTAATTTTTTGTAGCCACTAAATGTGGTTACATAACATATAAAAAATAAAAACAAAATATTATAATAAAAATAAATATACACAAATTAATATAATCCTTTTTATTTTTCATAGCATAATTTTTTCCCTATATGGACACCAATGATATGTATAAGACAAAGAGATTGGCATTTAGTTTCATTCGTAGAATTAAATAACATGATCCATTTACATAGGAATGTGTCTATTTAACAATTTAATTTAGAATATTATTTATTATGTTCTGTTTTATATTCATCCAATAATATTTTTTCATGTGTTAGAGTCATTTTATACTCTATATCACTTTATTTTTAGCCGAAATTACATAATTTACCCTTTACTATGGAATCTAATTTACCATGCATACTATTAATTTTGACCAAAAATAATGTGGTACCATTAATTAAATTTGTAACAAAGTAACATGAGTTTTTAATATACTATTCAAAATTCAGGACATTGAATTTTTAAAATTTACTATTACATATTGGTTGTAAAATGTCATAAAAACAGTTTTTTGAAAAAATGAATTTTTATAACATAAAAATGATTTTATAATAAATTAATGAATAAAATAACTTTAAAAAATAATAATTATAATATTTAAAATTAAGATAAATAATATAAATTGTTTAATAATACAAAAGATAATTGTACCTTATAAATCCCTTAAAAGAAAATACAATTTTCAATAAATTATATTTTTCCCTATTCATCAAAACATGTAACTTCTCTGAAAAATAAAATAATTCACCCAAAATATGCTGTGGTAATATTATATCAATGAATACATCTATGTTTTCAAATATAATCTATAAAATTTTAAAATCTATATTACCATCAATATTTGCATCAAAATTATGGAAAATATGATTTTTAGAAATATAATACTTTCATTTGAAAAATTGGATTTGCTCCTATATCATGGTCAAAAAACAAAAAATATTAATGATTAAAATTATAGTAAATACTATATATATATATATATATGTATATAATTAATATAATTCACGAAGTGATATTTTTTTATTTATTGGTGTACAACACACTTTGGGCACCATTAAATAGTTTTTCAACAAAATATTCTTTTTTGTTTCAGAAAAATACATTCATTTGTAATTAATTTGTTAATAATTATATATACATGTGTAAATCATAAAATCATATTTTATTTAAGCTTATTCACATCTACCATTCAAACTGCTATGTTAAAATATTCTTTTTATGTATTTAAATTTATAATTAGTTGTTTCATAGACTCTCAGTGTTGTGTTTAACAGAAGCTATGACATTGTAGTGTATAGCACAAGATTAAAATTGTTTAGTGTGTAATGATGGATACTAAAAAAATCTGATTATATTAAAATATACTAAATAAAAATATTGAGGTGTTAAAACACTATTGAGTATTATCTTCATTTAGGAAATTCAATTTTATAAAAATATATTCTCTCTAATTAGTCCCTAAAAGATAGGAATATAATTTCTAGTGTCTATATCCATTGTTTATAGTCTAATGGATTTATAGTTCAATTATAATAGAGAATATTCATCCCCATTTTTATATCCAAATTAGGTTAATATCATTTTTCAATAGTATTTTTCTCCATACAGGAAAGGTTATTTTTTATAACCTCAGTCTACTGTACTAATATGTCTATGATCTAATCCATTCAAAAACTAGTTTTATTGCCTTTGTATATATAAAAATACCTACATTGAATATGTTTATCCATTCCCATTATTCCACTAGATTCCATCTCTAAAAATTAGAACAAAATATAATATCTTATAATCATCATGAATATTGAGCCATAAAAATACATATTATTGTAAATGTTCTAAAATACATGAAGGGGTTACCATTATTCACATGCTATCAATATTTATATAAAAACATGGTAGTTAGATAACTACTAAAAATAATTTTATACAAACTATATCACACCAAATCTAGTATCCCAAATCTAGTATTTATTGTATTTAATTGGTACAAGATACAATGGGTCTCACCATAGATGATCAAACAGTTTAGAATTATTAAAAATATCGATACGTACATGACATTAATAATTAATTTTAAATAATAATACACAGAACAAGAAATATCAGTGCATCCATTAAATATTTCATAATATTCATCTTCATATCCTGGGGAAATGAAGATAAAGATATGTGAGATCATATTATTTTATAAGGATTATGTATACTACAATCTATCATGAGTAAATAAGGCATAACCAATATGTTAAACCGGATAACGAAAAAAATAACATTCAATAAGAAACATGAGTGTAACAAACATCCTTATATAATATAAACATAAAAATCTCCTAGATAATGAAAATAAAATCCATAATAATGGAAATGTATAATTACTGAAATTCATGATCATGGTCACTCAACTACAATATCATGAATCTTAAGATAATGGCTTCTCAACCAAGATGTCATTGTAAAACAATTGGTGAGAGTAAACCAAATACACATCTAATATGAAATTCATGTTTTTTTCTCAGGAGACATGTTGATTAATTGAGGGGATATGTTTATATAACTAGGACTATCCATCACTTCGATATCTTATATGTTCTGTATATATTAAAGATCAATACAATTCATATTAAAACTAATTTTATTTAAATTAGTTTTCTTTATTGAGTAATGAAAATAATTGTTTCTAAGACTTTCTCCAGGGCGTGCACATCCGTATGCTTGGGAACGACAGGCGCGGCTGTTTTGTTGCCCTGCATTCCCGCTTTCCAAAGGCGGGTAGCATTCACTCCTTGTTCAGGGATGTTTGCTCCTTGATCAAAACCAGGATGATGGGATGTCAGTTCTTCCTTCCGTGGATTCCTCCTCGGAACTCGTCACCTATTCTGGGTCTCCCTCATAGATTTAATACATTGTTTGTGATACTCTTGCCAGTACCATGTTTCCATGGACACCGGTTAATTAGACTGCTTCTGTCAGGAAATTCCATGGGGTCTAGTCATGGTAACAACCTTTTGTTGGGGGAGTAGTCATATTGAGACACCACTGGCATGTATGGACGTTGGGGGATTGGCGTGTTTGTATTTGGTCCTTTATTATAGGGATTCTCGAGGGCACGGAA
Organism: Viscum album; assembly: GCA_963277665.1. Lineage (NCBI taxonomy): Eukaryota > Viridiplantae > Streptophyta > Magnoliopsida > Santalales > Viscaceae > Viscum > Viscum album. The sequence goes on from OY728138.1 coordinate 2,020,176,721, forward strand.
GCCCGATGCATCCCACATCAAGCGTGGGGAACCATATTCCATAGGCATGTATCTGAGGTTTTCCTCAGCTTCCTGTGTTTAACACGGGGTATGCCGCAAGTTTAACGTCCAGCAGAGATGGATCGGGATGATCAGAACACTGGCTGGAGTGGATCATATTGATGAACCCTTTGAGGGATCACTGATATTGGGGCCAGCATGTGGGTGGCTTCTCGAATGTTGTGCATTGGTGAATGAGGTTGTATGATCTCACCAGGATGTGGCGGGCCAGATAAGAATCAAAATGGGTGATGGAAAACTGAATGGAGTGGGGGAGGGATGAGATGGTACCATCGTGAGGGCGACGGTGAGGTTGGGAATGATCCCTGAAGAGACCTCCTATGTATCCTCGTGGCAGGGAATCAATTTCTGCATAGTTTGGTTGGTGAGAAACAATGTGAAGGGGAGTCGGAATGATCAATGGGTGTTGGGCATGAACCTCAGGGAGGCCTCCTATGTACCATTCCTTGACATGGATCAAAGTCCATGTAGTTCTGTATGGGGAACTAGTGAACTGACGTGATGAAGGACCTTGGTCTAGATGGATGGTGGGGCTTGAACCCCGCGAGGTTTCCTACGTACCATTCCTTGGCATTGATCAAAGTCCAGGTAGTTCAGTTTAAAAAGAGGCTATTGAACTGACATGAAGGGGTGTCGGATCCACTGGATGGCGGGGTCACAACGGCTTACCGCTGGATTGGGATGTAGTTTAATGTCATGCGAGATGAGGGCGTGTTGGAGAACTGACATGAATACGAACCTTAGCCCAAGTGGTTGGTGGGGTTGAACCTCGGGGAGGCTTCCTACGTACCATTGCTTGACATGGATCAAAGACCTCATAGTTCAGAATGGGGTTTGTCGTCGAACCGACGTGAAGGTGAACCCGGGGGTACACTGGTGATAGGCATGAACCTTGTGAGGCTTCCTACGTACCATTCCATGACACTGATAAAAGTCCTCGTAGTTCGGGCATACAATTGAACTTCATGCGGGATGAGGGTGGAACCTGACGTAATGAAACGATAGAGCGGTGGGCTTGATCCTCATGGAGGCTTCCTATCTACCATGCCTTGACATGGATCAAAGACCCCCCAGTTCAAAAGGGGTGTGGGTGTCTGCGAACCGGCATGAAGAAGTACCTCTGTCCAATTGGAGGTTTCCTAAATACCATGCCTTAACATGGATCAAAGTCCTTGTAGTTATATATGGTGTGGAGCTTACACTCTAGGTCACCCGAAATGTTGGTGTCCCAACGTGATGATGGTCGAAGCAACCTGGAGGTGGGATTGAACATCATTGAGGATTCCAATGTACCATGCCTTAACACAAATAAAGGTCCTCATAGTTCGGGTGTGCAGTTTAATGCCGCACGGGACGAGGGTTTTGGGGCATACACTCTGAGGCAGCCCAGGGTGTGTAATAGTAGGTGCTCACTCTAATCCCACGAGAGTCATGCTCAGTGTGAGAAACAAGAGGTTGCAGGGACCTGACGATCACGTCGTGAAGGGTACGTCCATGGGAAGTGAATAGGGTCTTACGCGTTAGGTGGCCCAGGGTGTTGTGAACTACTCCAGTATGGAGGCCCGAGGGTGACAAAGAGCAGAGGGAGAGGGGAAGTACAGAGGTTCATGGGTGCTATCTCCTTCAATAAAGGCTAGGGCCTTATGCCATGATGGTTTCCCTTCCCCTGTGGACAAACGCCACCCCAAAAAAGAGGATATCATCCGTGAGGAGGGGTGATCCCATCCCCATGGAGACCAGTGGGCATATAGAATGTTAGAGCAGAGGAACCCCACAAAGGATGTGTGGGGGCCATGTCACAGTTTAACGTCATGTGCTGAGGATGATGGTGCTTGGCAGTTTAACATCCTGCACCTCGGACATGGTGGGTTTACTCGGCACCCCTAGGACTTACATAACTGGTACCCTTTGATCCATGTCGGAGGGATGGTACCGGAAATGCCGTGTGAAATGGGGGTCGTAGAGCGAATCATTGAGGGGTCCATGTTAGCGTGGCTATGCGAAGAAGCAATATCCATTAGCATTCCTATGTGAATAATCATTAGGTGAAGCATCTCCACGAGTGTTATCATCCAATGGACTTTGAAATCACATCGTGCAAACCTAGAGGGTCGCACGAGAAAAGGAATTTCCAAGTAGATTGGTCCATAGGCAGAGGCCTTGTGGAGCTCGATTGCTCTGTATGGTGAAGGGAACTTGCAATGGGGTGTTCTTCATCAAGTGGGGTGCCTTATCCTTAGCATGGGGTATAGGTGAATGTGGGAGGTGCTTTGCAAAGTGGAAGGTTGTTTGACGAGCACTGCCTGGCGGAGCATTGGTGCCTCACGAAGAAAAGTGCCATGAAGCAATGTGCTTCGCGAAGTACAGTGACCCTGCCTTGGCATGTAGATAACATGTACAGGAGGGGTGTTTCACGAAGCATAAATGATCTGCAACAACCCGGGTCCCCTTGGGGATCCCCTTCCTTCGCGAAAGCCCTTAGGATTCGCGAAAGGCATCCCTCTTGGAAGAGGGGATCAAAACTAGACTATGCAGAGGCTCCTCATGAAGCAAGAATACCTCACGGAGCACTTGATTCATGGAGAAAATGGTGATTTGCGATTCAAGAGATGGGAAGCAGAAAGGTCAGATTGTCCATCCTCGAGGATCAGGGGGAGATGGGTATTTATAGGCAAGAGGCACCGCGAAGCAGAGCATACGCAGCGTGAAGGGGGTTTCGGTTTCTTAATGGTGGGTTGCAAATGTCAACCGTGATCATAGAGGGGTACCACCTTTTTTTCTTCGTGGTGGGCCCATGAACTACAGGGGAGTTCGCGGGGCGTCCCGCCTTGGTGGATTCGCGGAGGGTTCGTGAACTTCAGGGTCATTTATGGGGCCTCCTGCCTCTATTGCTTTACAGCAGCTTCACGAATGTCAGGGTCATTCGCGGGGCTTCTCGCCTACCTTGCTTCATGTTGGGCTCGCAAACATCAGAAGTGTTTGTGGGCATCCCGCCTCGGTTTCTTTGAGGTGGGTTCACGAACATCAAGGGCATTCGCAGAGCTTTCCGCCTCCATTGCTTCGTGGTGGCCACGTTGCTTGGGGGGACTCTGCGCCGTGGCATAACGAGGCAGGTCGCGAGGCCTCTTTTTCTTCTTTCCTCTCTTCGAATATTTTGGAACCAACCATAATACATCATAATTTCTATATAAAATAAAATATCATACTCAATATGTATCCTTCACATGATCCAAATATATAAAAGGTTCACCAGTGAAACATAATCAATGTAATATAGATTAATTTTAATTTATCCTTTATATTAATAATATGGAAACAAAGGTGAATTATAGATTCCAATGAATAACAAAGAGGAATATCAAATGTAAGAAGTAAAAATAAAAAATAGTATTTCAAAAAAGTCTATTACATGTAACGTACTAGTTGATTCTTGTTAAAACAGAAATGAAATTTAAGATAAACATGAAAAAACCAAACATAATAGGATTTGAATTAAAATAAGGATTTTATATGATAATGAAAATATTATTTTCCAATGGATATATGAACATAAGAAATCCCTAAACAAAAAAGGGATTGAAACATAAATCCCTTACCTCACGTTCGACTAGACTCAAAAGTGATTTTTAATTCATTTAAATTAAATTAAAACTTATAAAAATATTATACATGAACTATTTTAATAATTTTAATTTCATATAGGATATATATATAGCATATAAAACCTATTAATAAATAATTCATTTTTTAAAACTTCATTTCTGATGATTTAATAATTTTGTTTTCATGTGTGTTTGAGCACTGTTGTTTTGCTTATGTCACCATTAACCTAGTGTAACTATCTATGGAATGTTAATAATTTTAATACTATCATATATGTTAAATATATTTAAAATTATAATAATCCATGAATGAAAATAAAATGAATCCAATCGCTTTGTGGTGGTGGAAGTCCATACATACAAACAACTGAGGTTATAATTTTTTATCAAGATGAAATATAATAATAAAACAATTTCATATATTTTTTTATTAATAATAAATCCATAAATACCATATATATTCATTAGGTTCATATATATAAGATTTCAAGAGAGTTTGGGATGAAAAATGAATTACACAACTATCTGGAGATAGTATAGAGTACATACAAATGAGTGATTGTTATATTATTTGTTGGATAGATAAGTCTATGAAAAATAGTCATACAATAAACATAATAAACTTTAATAAATTTTTACATGATTATTTTATTTAATAAAAATTTGAATATATGTTTGAAAGAGTAAATAATATAAATAAAATAACTAAATCTTGGTTATAAACATTACATATTATTTACAAAATCTCCTTTGGTTTATCCTGAAAGCCTTCATACGATGTGATTATAAATAAACAAATGTAGTATATATTGATGGATTTTGAAGAAATATTTAGGTAGGTCATATCTGATTGAAGAGTCTATTTTAGGGTGGAGAATATTGTAGAGTTTTTGTGATGTTATAAGTGATAAGGATGAAACACTTGTAATTTTCAAAAGATTCAAATACAATAATGAATTTATCTAGACCAATATCCTCATATATTATTCATAGTCAAATGTGAGAGGATATAGGGAAATATTATTACCTTAAATTTTTATTAAGATAGGATTTTAAGAAATTTTATCCCCTATCATGTCTGTTTTAATCATTCATACTCATTTCAACTCTAAATGCGGTTGAATGATTTTTTTCAAAGGTATTATTCATTATGAAAAAAATATAACATGACTCGTAAAAAATATATAGAATGATAATTCCAAATATTATGTAAATTTTATAATATTTTATTTCTATATGAGGATTAAATTAATTTAAAACCCAACCAACAAAACCTGACTAAACATGGTTACCTAGGAAAAGGCTTTTTTGAGTATTATAAAGACTTTATAGAAAAATACTAAATTATATTGATTCGAATGGACATAATTGGATGATGTTAAATAAAATTATAATTATATTTAATTTTTATGAAACAAAAAATGATTTTAACCTTATAACTAATTTAATATAATATTTTAAGAGGAAAAAATTATTTGAAGAAAAACTGTACTCAGATTTGCAAAATGATATGAATATATTTTTAAGTTGAATATTATTTTTTATAAAAATAATATAAATTAAAAAATAGATACTTTTTTAATAATATTTTTATTCATTCAATATATTTTTATTTCATTATATTAAATGAAATGTGACCATTTTTTTAAATATTTTATTTTCAATAATCATCCAAAAATATTTTATTGCAAAAAAATATTGAAAAATTAATCATAAGATAATTTTTAAATGGTCAATTAAAAATGTAAATAATTTTTTTCCCAAATTAAATTGGAACAATTTTTTAATGTTTCTATTAATTTGAATCTTGATGTATACTATTTGAATAATGATATATTTTCCTTAAAATAACAAAGCCTACTTAAAAGAACTAAATATCAGTGTTACATTTATATTATAAAGATGTAGAATGATATTATATTTCATTAATATCAGGAGTTAACATCTAATTTATTCACATTATATTGGAAAAGATATGATCACTTTTATATTTTTCTTCTCTATCATATTTATGTGAAATATTATTTATTAATGATCAAATACTTCTGAAAATAAATAAAAATATTTTACTTTACATTATCAAATACCTCCTTCATCTATTTTTCTCTATTATAAGGACATGGTAATTAAAACCCATTTCATTGGTAGTTGGAAGATATTATTTATTATAAGTTGAATTTATGTTCTCATAATCCAATATTAGAATAAATAATTACGATATATAATTGTGAGTATAATAGAAATTTTTTTATCAATAAGACATTTATAATTTTCAGGTATTTTTTAAAAACAAATATATTTCTCTTGATACCATCAATATTTGAATCACAAATTTTAATCTATTTTGGTGTATTTTTAATGAAACTCCATGTGTTATGTTCTATATTGAATGGTTTTCCATTTAACCTCATAGATTATTTATTTTATTCTATTTGTCTTAGCATATGTTATAGATTAACATTATTATTAAGAAAATCATTGTTACACTCAATAAATATGGAATCATAGAGATCTTTCTTATCAAATAATTATTTATTATCTTTTTTACCATCCATTTTATAATTATCATTCCCACATATTAATTAATACATATTAAGAACTAATGAATCCAACCTTATCATTGTTTTGGAGAACTATTTAAATTTGATGTAATTTGTTATTAATTTCTAGGCTGAAAATTTGATTCTTTATATTGTGATTTGAAAACTATACCATTATTAATTCACTGTCTATCAATAACTATATTTATGAAAAATTCATATTAAATTTATTTATTTATTTATAATTAATTGAATACATAGATATATCATATTTTTTTGTCATCTATTATCGACCACTTGGATTCTAGATTAATTTTTTATGATATCAATGATGTCCCCAATGAGGTTTTTTTAGAATTTCATTCAATATGGGTGACTACATACCTGATTAAATTTTATGAAATATGGGATGCTTCTAGCCGAAAATTTTAAAATCAAAATAGTAGAATAATATATAATTAACCCAAATATTATCACATATAGTGTTAAATAGACTTGAATTTTTAAATTGGTAACTTATTGATTATTATAAATTTTTTTACCCATTGATCATATGATACTTTGATATATATTTATTATTTGAATCTATAAAAGTATAATATTATTTATACAAATGTTCATTTGAAAATAATATCAATAATCTTGAGTTATCCCGTCATCCTATTTTCCGAATATATTATAATAGTCTATAAGAATCATATAATTTAAAATTGTAGAACTGATCACATATTCCTCCATAATATCTCTCCAACACAAATAATCTCTTCCCAAAAATTAGTCGAATATTTGAATTCAAATTCTAAAAATACTAAACATTAATAATACATTCAATAAAAACACTATGATATTCTCTCTTGGTTATATAATTTCAAGGAAAATATTGTAAATTTGGATAAATTGTATTTAAAAGATTAATAGTCAATTATAAAATAGTTAATATCATATATCAAGAGGCTATCTAAAAGTTCATGTGTTGATCCCAAAAAAAGTGTGGGTATATAAGTATAATATGTGGTGAAATGGAGTTTAAAAAAAGTAATAACGTTTTTCATCATCTAAAAATGTAGGTTGATTAGATTATATTATCTTTTGATAAGAAAACAATATATAAAAATTGAATATATTTATACCCAATGAAATTGAGTTTATTATTAGTTAGAATCATTTCATATAATTGATATAAGAAAAAAATAGATATTCAATATACAATGAAATATAGAATAATGTTAAAGTAATTCATAGACTATGGAATAATAACTCAAAGACCACTAAATAGTATTGATTACCAAAACACGTCAACCCACAGTAAGTCTTCCATTTCATCCAATATGGGAGAAGGTTCATTAACTCAATTATTGGTATCCCCTTATAATATTAAATTTCCATTGAATATGAACCCATAAATAGGTATCATTATATTTTTCATGGACACTCTATCTACAAAATCGTGGAACCAAAGATTACACTTATTAAAAAAATGAATGATCACATACACATCGATTTGTTAATAGCAACCCTATCAAAATTGATTTTTATTCATATCCCACCAATCCCAAGATGTCAAAAATAGGATAATATAACTTAAATATTGTATTATAATAATTATAAATGATCCTACATTGCATTAATACAATATTACAAACTTGTATATTTAAAATAAAACCACACATAATATTTCAAGTATAACACTCAAAAAATTATTTTATCTGAGGGATCTCAAAAAACTAGATGATATAACATTAAAAAAAATACTTCTTGGAACATCTAAATTTAATCTCATAATTGATTAATATATTTTATTTTGTAGATTACCATGTAACAATATCTAGTGGTAGGATTCCAAGTTCTCTAGTTTTGGTTAGATAACTAGTGGACATTGCTAACTATCATCTAATCAATGAAATGTAAATCAACACAATGAAATGATTTTATCTTAATTCATGAAATTAAAACATGCACAAAAATGTTCAATTTGAATTATATAATTGCTCAGTTCATTAGAACACATAGTCATACAATACATTCAGAAAATGAGAAACACAAAAAATAATAAATCAATTTTTAATAAGATATCAATGTGATTATATTGTGATTTTAAATACCATATATGAATCTAATTTATGGAACCAATACATATTTTTTCTTGAATTTGTCACATTTTGATCTTTTTCCAATTCAATAAAGGGCCCCTATTTATCAAATAAAAAATTAATTTTTTTAATCTGGATATTATTAAACTCTTCTAAATTACATCCTTCTAATGTAAATATTATTTTCCTAATAATTTTTTTGTAGATTTTTCTTCAATTTAATAACAGTAGTAGAGTTTATATGAATCTACCTATAACTCTTTTTAAAGATAATGATTATTATAATTGAATAAAATACACATCTGTGTTTCACCTTTTCCCTTTCTTTATTCTCAATTTGAGCTCTCCATGATTGAAATAATGAATCAATTAACATATTTTATCCATATTTAATATCTTGATCCATTTTACTTATATCATTAAATATTTTCATTTCTATTTAAAATTATAGTTATTTCAATAAATGTTTTAATAGTGAAACATTAAAAAACTCTTAATATCATCAATATTGTATCGTCATAGTAATTTTAAGGCCAAATAAACATTAATACTATGTATTAAATTCTAGTATATTTAATGAACATCCCATCAAAGATATAGAATATATATAAAAATTATATCTTTTTAAAAGTTGGAAGATTTAACTTCCATCAATGGAATACCCTTTTTTAAAATTAATACATTACATGGAGTTTAATAATAATAATTGTAAAAAATGAATTATCATATATCATTAAAAATATTATTTTTCTCCAATACAAATGAAATAACCAAAGAATTAAAATTTTAATAAATGAGATGAGGTGAATTAATTAATCAAAAACTAAAAATACTCCATTATTTCTCCCAATATGTCACATTATTATTAGATAGTATTATTAATATTTCAAATTATTAAATGATGCGGGGTGATATAGAGTAAGAAAAAACATTGAGGATTTTTTTATTACAATGGTAACTAACTAGTTTTGTCGTCTGGGTAATCCATTATTTTTTAGAAATTATATTCCTTTATTACATGTCTTAATCATATTATCAACAATAATAATGGATTATATAATGAATAATATCCTTAAATCATTTACTATCACAATGAAAATATTAATAATATATACTATGCTCAATAACTAGTGTTAATGGAAGATTTGATTAAATAAATCTATAGGGACTTATGGTTAGATCATGTGTTCTATAGCGACCTGGCCTTTTCTTATATTACTATTACATCATTTAAAAGATAAACAACATAATAGTATTACACATGGAGGATCCAGAGGTTTAGTGTCTTGGGAAAACTAGTACTACACATAACAAGTACAACATCAAGCATAAAAATTCATTTAATCTCTTCTTCTATGGATTCTTAGTAGCACTTGTCCTCTCCTTAGTACATGTAGCCACCTGAGGATATACATCAAAAGGGGTGAGATAAAAGCCAAGTAAGAGGATAGATAAGAACAGTATAGCATGGTGTGAGAATAATCATGACATAGGAAGAAGATCTTGAACATGAGAGGAGCATAGACAATAAACATGAAATGTGGCAAAGCATAAAAATGAAACATCATGTCTTAGTGGTTAACTACCACACATACTTTTAAACAAAGATAGCATCATGTTAACACATCATTTCACATTTACTCATGAGATTCATCACTTTACCCACTGCATTGGAGGGCTATATAATTCCGGGCGCACCCGTCACATTTAAACATTCATATTGCGCTATATAATTCCGGGCGCACCCGTCACATCATAATATTATCATTATCATGCTTGCCACATAGAACACATATCAAACATGTACATAAATAAACCATGGAAAGTAATGGGTTTCATCTCATAATAACACATTCATAAGCTTTGTGTTTCCAAAAGAAATAGGGAACAACATACTTGACACAAGAACTATCAACCTTGAATGAGAGGTAAAAGGTGAGATCTTAAAAGAAGAGTTCTTTTGGAAACATTTTGATGGACATAAAAACCGGTGAAAAACATGTATATCCCAAAAAATTAAAGTAAATGATGAACAAATAATCTTTGAGGAGTAACCGCATCAAAAATGGATTGAAAGAAGGATAACCCGAAGGAAGAAAATTGGGTTCGAGATTTCCCCTTACCTTGTACTCGAATGCCTCCTTCTCTTTAATGTCCTGTATAATGACATTATATTCATTAATTAGAAATTCCAGAACCTTTTATACATTAATAGGGTTCATTCTGGTTTCATTATTTCATATTATGTTCCTTTGGATGACTTATAGTGTTTAAAAACATTGATCGGGGATGTTCATTTTTATTTTTTTTCTTGAGCGGTCCACTTGTATTCTTAAATTGATGCTTGGGTAGATCATGGGTAAACATCCAGAACTGATATTACATGTTATTAATGATATTAAAGAATCTTTAATGATTTTATATTGAGTTATATTAGATCCAAGTGGATGAATCATTAGATAAAAATTTAATGATGGTTATTTGGGTTAATTTGAGCAGTTTTTGGATCACAACGATCTTGTTTTAACATTTATCTTAGTAATAAGGCCATAGGTTATTTCCTGAACTTAAAATAGAACATAATACATATAAAATATTCCGGTTCAACCATAAAAATGGTTTCACGACCAGATTGATGGTAGAAATGGAAGAAGATAGCATGTTGTTTTTGAAGGTGATAAATTATCACCACACGAACAACGTTCTCTTCAATAAAATAAAAAAAAGAGGGAAAGGGTGTGGGGTGATATAATATACCATTATAATCATAAGATTACAGTATATGTGTAATAATGGATTTACAAAACAATTTGGATGAAGATAAGTTGGGAGAGATCAAGAATGGAACTTGAACTTGAATGGAAATTAAAGGAGAAGAGAGAGAGAAATTACCTTTAGAATCCTTCTCTTGAGATCCTCTATAAGGAAGTTAGGCTTGGTCTTTTGATGAGACCAAAAGCTTTTGGACGTGGGGGATGAGCTAGGGAAGGTGTTTGGGGAGAATTTAGATAAGGCTTGGACCTTGAGAGGTGTGAGGAAAAGAGGGAGTGAAGGGTGGCTTTTATAGTGGAGGGGAGAGGGGTTTCCTTAATATAAAATTGATTAGTTTATTAATTCCACCAAAGACAAGGAATAGTGAGTCTTGGATGAGAAATAATAGTAATTTTATAATGTGATCCCGAACCAATTGGGCTTACATCAGCAGAACATCAGCAATGACTCAATTAATACATTATTTAGCTTTTATTGTGAATTATCGGATTCTACTATTCATCAAAAATTCAAGTACCTCAGAAAAATCCCAAAAATTTACCCCAACCATTTATCTACATGTAGAATCCAAAAATGAAGTCCATTTTTCAAAACTAATTTTCTAAGTATTATTAATTTAATATTAAAATAAAATCATAATTTACTTAAAAAACAGTTTTTAAGATTAAAACTGATTTTATAGTTCTTTCAAAAATTACATAGGGTCTTATAAAATTATCTAAAAACTATTATACATTGATTCAATACTATATGAATACATTCCAGGGGAATAAATATTATTTTAAATTAATTAATTAATTATAATTATTTATTTATGACTTATAAAATACAAAAAAAACGTTTACTAAGGTCAAATTATCACTTTCTATGATGTCTAAATTTTATTTTATTATTCATAGGTAATGTTACTCTTATTTACTATTCATAAGGGTCATATTACTATTCATAAGGGTAGGTTACTATTCATAAGGGTAGGTTACTATTCACAAAAAAAATTATTTTTGTTTCATTAGACACCAAAAACTATCTTGAGCACAATTGTGTATGCCGGATTTTTAAAATTCCAAACATAGGGGTGACAAAATTATGATTAAAGGTCACTTATCACTTAGTAGTTCATTATTTTGTGTTTTTATGACATAGATATAAGAAGAGATTTTTCTATTGAAAAACCTTGGGTTGTTACATTCTTCCCCCCTTAAGAAATTTCGCCCCCGAAATTTTACTTTACACAAACAGGTGAGGGTACTTCTCCTTAATTGCCTCTTCTGGTTCCCAAGTTGCTTCCTCAAACTTTTGGTTCCTCCACAACACTTTGACAAGGCGGGTTGTCTTGTTGCGTAGAACCTTATCACTTCAGTCCAGAATTTTTACCGGCTCCTCCTCATATGAGAGATCATCTTCCAACTGTACCACCTCTGAGTTTAGTACATGTGAGGGTTCTGGAATGTACTTCCTCAGTAGTGATATGTGAAACACGTCATGAACTTGAGCCATATTTGGTGGAAGTTCCAGACGATAGGCCACGGCTCCTATACGATCAAGGTTCTCAAAGGGGCCAATGTACCTTGGGATTATCTTCCCTTTCTTCCCGAATCACATGACTCTCTTCCATGGATATATTCGAAGGAAGGCTTTATCTCCAAAGTTGAACTCCAAGTCCCTTCGACGATTGTTAGCATAGCTCTTTTGCCGACTTTGAGCAGCTTTGATAGGTTTCTGGATGACTTGAACCATCTCTGTCATCTCTTGAACAAGATCGGGACCAAGTAGTTTTCGTTCTCCAACTTCATCCCAATAGGTTGGAGTTCTACATCACTTCCCATAAAGAGCTTCATACGGAGCTATCTGAATACTCGGGTGGAAACTATTGTTGTATGAGAACTCAACGAATGGAAGGTACTGATCCCATCCACCTTTGAATTCAAGAGAACATGATCTTAGCATATCTTCATGTGTCTGAATAGTCCTTTCAGACTGGCCATCAGTTTGGGGGTGATAGGTCGTGCTGAAATTTAATTCAGTACTCAAAGCATGTTGAAGGCTCCTCCAGAATTTAGAAGTGAACCATGGATCATGGTCAAAGACAATCGAGAGTGGAACACCGTGCAAACTCACTACTTCCTTCACATATATCCTTGCAAGTTGTTCAAGTGAGAGGTCTTCCCGAATAGCGATAAAATGGGCAGTCTTGGTGAGTCGGTCAACCACAACCCATATAACATTATTTCCTCTTGACATTTTCAGGAGACCCATGACAAAGTCCATAGTGACATTTTCCGATTTCCACATGGGTATAGGCAATGGCTGCATCATACCTTTAGACTTTTGCCGCTCAGCTTTAACTTTCTGACACACCAAGCACCGTGATATATATTCCGCAATATCCTTCTTCATGTTATCCCACCAGAAGTGTTCTCGGAGATCACGATACATCTTGGTACTTCCAGGATGAATAGAGAAAGTTGAGCTATGTGCATTATCCAATAGCTCCTTCTTTATTCTGGGTGATGAAGGCACACAAAGCCGCGTTCCAAACCGAATCACACCAGCATCGTCGATATGGAACTCTCGCAGCTTCACTTCCTTTACTTCATTCACCCTCTTTTGTATCTCCACATCATCCCTTTGTTCTTCCTTAATCTTCTATTGGATGGATTGTTGCGCAATCATTTGGGCAAGTTAGGATGTATCCCCTGCCCTTACGATTCCCAAATCCATCCTTTTCATATCCAAGAAGATAGGGTCTTTCTCAATCCTCAACATGGATAGAGTAGCAGGTTCTTTCCTGCTTAAAGCATCAGCTACCTTGTTCGCCTTTCCAGGATGATAGTGAATAGAGCAATCGTAATCCTTGATTAGCTCTAACCATCTCCTTTGATGCATGTTGATCTCCTTTTGTGTGAATATATACTTTAGGCTCTTCTGGTCGGTGTATATGTCACACTTCTCACCATAAAGGTAGTGCCGCCATATTTTCAAGGCAAAAATCACGGCTTCCAGCTCTAGATCATGTGTTGGGTAGTTCTGCTCATGGATCTTCAACTGTCGTGAGGCGTAGGCTATCACATTATCATTTTGCATGACTACACAACCCAAGCCTTTCTTTGAAGCATCACTATATATCACAAAACTTTCTCCACTTTTCGGTAGTGTGAGTACAGGTGCAGTGATCAGCCTTCTCTTTAACTCCTTGAAGCTTCCCTCACATTCTTCCGCCCATACATACTTTACCTCTTTCCTTGTTAACTTAGTTAGAGGGCTTGACAATCGTGAGAAGTTTCTCACAAAACATCGGTAGTACCCAGCTAATCCAAGAAAACTACGGATTTCTGTGACACTAGAGGGCCTGGGCCATTCTTCAATCTCCTTTCTCTTTGAAGGGTCCACAGAAATTCCCTCTCTTGTGATCACATGTCCCAAGAACGTGACTTGATTCATCCAAAAGTCACACTTGCTGAACTTGGCGTACAACTTCTCCTTTCTCAATGTCGCCAACACAAGTCTTAGATGTTCTTCATGTTCCTCCTTACTCTTGGAGTAAATGAGAATATCATCAATAAACACTACCACAAATTTATCGAGGTAATGTCTAAACACTCTATTCATCAAATCCATGAAGATTGCAGGGGCATTAGTAAGTCCGAAGGGCATCACCAAAAACTCATAGTGCCCATACCTTGTACGGAAGGCAGTCTTCTGAATATCTTCCTTCTTCACCTTTACATGATGATATCCAGAACAAAGATCCACCTTTGAGAAGTATTGAGCTCCTCTTAACTGATCAAACAAGTCATAAATCCTTGGGAGAGGATACTTGTTCTTTATGGTGATCTTGTTGAGTTCCCGATAATCGTTACACAGCCGCATGGTTCCATCCTTCTTCTTCACAAAGAGCACTGGCGCACCCCAAGGTGATGCACTAGGGCATATGATCCCTTTGTCTAGATGCTCTTGCAGCTGCTTCTTTAACTCCTCCAATTCGATAGGAGCCATACTATAGGGTCACTTTGAGATAGGATTAGCTCCGGGTATGAGTTCAATTGAGAACTCTACCTCACAATCCGGGGGAATTCCGGGTAACTCTTCAGGAAATACATTGTCGTATTCCCTTACGATGGGCATTTCCTCAAGGTTGGAACTTTCCTTTGACTCAATCATTTGGGCGAGGTATGCTTCTTCATAGGGAATCATCACCCACACCATTGAAGGATTTCTCAAAGGAGATTCATGATCTTCCTTGCATTTGTAGAGGATCATGGGATGTTTCGGAATATGAAAATATATTTCCTTTTCCCGAAAGTTGATATGTGCTCTATATAACGAGAGCCAATCCATTCCCATTATAGCGTCTAATTCCACCAAGGGAAGTACTACGAGATTTGCCGGAAGAATCTTCCCACATACATCAATAGGAGAAGAATCAAATACTTGGGTTGCAACGATTTTACCACTTGGTGTTTTTACAGATATCTCTACTTCAAGGTTTCGGGGCTTCGATTCTATAGTTCTAGAAAACATGCAAGATATAAAGGAATGCGTAAAACCATAATCAAATAAGACTTTTGCCATTCTTGAGTGAATAGGAAGTGTACCTTGTACGAATTCATTATCATGTTCCACCTCCGCAGTAGGGATGGCATAAGCCTTCCCTTGTTCCTTTGGCTTTGGTGGTTGTTGGCGCTGATTACCCTCAAAAGCTCGAGGTTTAGTGCACTGGTTTGAATAGTTCCCAAGCTCCTTACAGTTGTAGCATTGAACCATGAGTGGTTCTCTCCTTTCATCAGCTACATTATCCTTCCTTTTCATGTCTCTTCGACACTCGTGAGCTAGGTGTCCTTCTTTCCCACACTTGAAGCATTTCCCCTTCCCATTGAGGCAGTTCCCATTATGAAACTTCCCACATTTTTGGCAAGTGGGTCGTTGTGTTTTCTTCCCATCTTTATCACTAGATCCACCAGCTTGAAACTCCATATTTCTTTTCTTATCACCATATCCATGGGACCATTCTCCAAACTCCATATCCACTTTGAGAGCACACCGAACAACTTCTTCATGACTCCCAAAGTCTCGAATTGCAAGAGATTTTCGAAGATGTTGTTTTAATCCACTAAAGAATCTATCAATTTTTCTATCATTGTTGATAACAAAACCCGAAGCATACCTTGCGAGCCATGTGAAATTTTCATCGTAGGTTGTGACAGATTCTCCTTCTTTTTTCTTGAGCTCTTTGAATTCTCTCTCCATATTCGTGGGAAGAGTTCATGGGAAGTACTTATTAAGAAACATTATCTTAAAGTCTTCCCATTCTATCTCTTCAATTTCATCCCTTGGCTTGGTGTTCTTAATCAAAGCCCACCATTGATCAACTTCTCCATCTAGACGATAAACGGCTAGAGTCACCTTCTCTGTCTCGGAATAGTGAAGAACAGAAAAGATCTTCTCCATGGAGTTGACCCACTGTTCCGCAACTAGTGGATCGGAAGAACCACAAAACGTCAGTGGTCGTTGCCGCATAAAACTTTCGATAGATAGTTGCTCCCTCTTTGGTGAAGGAGGATGTTCCCCATTATTATGGTTATTATTCATAACCCGAGATAATTGGGTAAGCACCGCCATGATGTTTTGAACTCCACCTCCAAAATCATTGGGGATGTCATTCGGGCAATCATTGCATTGGCCTTCGCAAGAGTTGTTGGCCTGATTTCTCCTGGTTCCCACCATTTTCTAAAATAGAAAAGGTTAGAACAAAACATAAGTAAAAAATTCATGAATAACTTATCCTTTTAAACAATTATACCAAAAACATAACATATGGGATCCATAGGTAAATATCCTTGTGTGCATATTTGTATTTAGTCTCATGCTAGAGGTTTTCTTTAGGGTTCACTAATCCTAATTCCCAAATTAACTAAACCTTTCCTATGATACCAGCTACAGCGACCCGGCCCTTTCTTATATTACTATTACATCATTTCAAAGATAAAAAACATAATAGTATTACACATGGAGGATCCAAAGGTTTAGTTTCTTGGGAAAACTAGGACTACACATAACAAGTACAACATCAAGCATAAAAATTCATTTAATCTCTTCTTCTATGGATTCTTAGTAGCATGTGTCCTCTCCTTAGTACATGTAGCCACATGAGGATATACATCAAAAGTGGTGAGATAAAATCCCAGTAAGAGGATAGATAAGAACAATATAGCATGGTGTGAGAATAATCATGACATAGGAAGAAGATCTTGAACATGAGAGGAGCATAAACAATAAACTAGAAATGTGGCAAAGCATAAAAATGAAACATCATGTCTTAGTGGTTAACTACCACACATACTTGTGAACAAAGCTAGCATCATGTTCACGCATCATTTCACATTTACTCATGAGATTCATCACTTTACCCAATGCATTGGAGCGCTATATAATTCCGGGTGCACCCGTCACATTTAAAGATTCATATTGCGCTATATAATTCCGGGCGCACCCGTCACATCATAATATTATCATTATCATGCTTTCCACATAGAACACATATCAAACATGTACCTAAATAACCCATGGAAAAAATGGGTTTCATCTCATAATAATACATTCATAAGCTTTGGGTTCCCAAAAGAAATAGGGAACAACATACTTGATACAAGAACTATCAACCTTGAATGAGAGGTAAAAGGTGAGATTTTAAAAGAAGAGTTCTTTTGGAAAACATTTTGATGGACATAAAAACCAGTGACAAACATGTATATCCCAGAACATTAAAGGAAATTATGAACAAATGATATTTGATGAGTAACCATATCAAAAATGGAGTGAAATAAGGATAACCCGAAGGAAGAAAATTGGGTTCGAGATTTCCCCTTACCATGTACTCGAATGCCTCCTTCTATTTAATGTCCTGTATAATGACATTATATTAATTAATTAGAAATTCAAGAACCTTTTATAGATTAATAGGGTTTATTCTGGTTTCATTATTTCATATTATGTTCCTTTGGATGGCATATAGAGTTTAAAAACATTGATCGGGGATGTTCATTTTTATGGTTTTCTTGAGCGGTCCACTTGTATTCTTAAATTGATGCTTGGGTAGATCATGGGTAAATATACAGAACTGATATTACATGTTATTAATGATATTACAGAAGCTTTAATGATTTTATAATGAGTTATATTAGATCCAAGTGGATGAATCATTAGATAAAAATTTAATGATGGTTATTTGGGTTAATTTGAGCGGTTTTTGGATCACAACGATCTTGTTTTAACATTTATCATAGTAATAAGGCCATAGGTTATTTACAGAACTTAAAATAGAACATAATACATATAAAATATTCTGGTTCAACCATAAAAATGGTTTCATTACCCGATTGAAGGTAGAAATGGAAGAAGAGAGCATGTTGTTTTTGAAGGTGATAAATTATCACCACATGAACAACGTTCTCTTTAATAAAATAAAAGGAAGAGGAAAAGGGTGTGGGGTGATATAATATACCATTAGAATCATAATATTACATTATATTTATAGTAATGGATTTACAAAACAATTTTGATGAAGATAAGTAGGGATAGATCAAGAATAGAACTTGAACTTGAAAGGAAATTAAAGGAGAAGAGAGAGAGAAATTACCTTTAGAATCTTTCTCTTGAGATCCTCTTTAAGGAAGTTAGGATTGGTCTTTTGATGAGACCAACAACTTTTGGACGTGGGGGATGAGCTAGGGAAGGTTTTTGGGCAGAATTTAGAGAAGTCTTGGAGCTTGAGAGGTGTGAGGAAAAGAGGGAGTGAAGGGTGGCTTTTATAGTGGAGGGGAGAGGGGTTTCCTTAATATAAAATTGATTAGTTTATTAATTCAACCAATGACAAGGAATAGTGAGTCTTTGATGACCAATAATAGTAATTGTATAATTTAATCCCGAACCAAGTGGGCTTACATCAGCATAACATCAGCAATGACTCAATTAATACATTATTTAGCTTTTATTGTGAATTATCGGATTCCACTATTCATCAAAAATTCAAGTACCTCAGAAAAATCCCAAAAAATTACTCCAACCATTTATCGAGGTGTAGAATCCAAAAATGAAGTCCATTTTTCAAAAATAATTTTCTAAGTATTATGAATTTAATATTTAAATAAAATCATAATTTACTTAAAAAAACAGTTTTTAAGATTAAAACTGATTTTATAGTTCTGTCAAAAACTACGTAGGGTCTTATAAAATTATCTAAAAACTATTATACATTGATTCAATACTATATGAATACATTCCATGGGAATAAATATTCTTTTAAATTAATTAATTAATTATAATTATTTATTTATGACTTATAAAATACAAAAAAAACGTTTACTAAGGTCAAATTATCACTTTCTATGATGTCTAAATTTTATTTTATTATTCATAGGTAATGTTACTCTTATTTAATATTCATTAGGGTCATATTACTATTCATAAGGGTAGGTTACTATTTATAAGGATAGGTTACTATTCACCAAAAATTATTTTTGTTTCATTAGACACCAAAAACTATCTTGAGCACAACCGTGTATGCCGGATTTTTAAAATTACAAACATAGGGGTGACAAAATTATGTTTAAAGGTCACTTATCACTTAGTAGTTCATTATTTTGTGTTTTTATGACATAGATATAAGAAGGGATTTTTCTATTGAAAAACTTTGGGTCGTTACATGTTCAATGTCAATATTTATCTAAAAACTAACTAAATTATCTTTGGAATAATTTATGTAATTATTAACAATGAAACCCCTTATATTGTTCATATATTACTATATAAATCATTGTATTGGAAAATTATTTGAAAAAAAGTATTATTCTCTTGATGTAAATAAAGACATAGTTCATCATATTATAAAAAAAATTAAATTCCATGAAATACTATCTATAATTACCCTTAAATCCAAGTGTCAAAATTTATTCAATTCTCAAAAAAACACCATTCCATTTTATATATGACCGTGAAATGGTTTACTAATCTTTGTGGCTATAATCATCTATTAATTGGATGTTTCCTCATAATCATATTTATTTGATATATTTATTTCAATATTAGACAATTTTTAATAATGTTTTATCTCAAAATGTTATTTACATCCTCAATCATTCATTATATAGAACTATGACCATGTAGACCATATGCAATTTTCATACATGAAATAGAATATTTAGACAAATCATCATGTTTCTTGAATACATGAGGACACCTGTTATAACTATAATGAACCATAAGAAACATCACGACCATTATTCGTATACTCTTCCAAATTAAATTTTGTAAACACAAACCATAACTATTTTTCTGAAAACCATTGTGTAATTTTCACATTTTTATAACATATTTATATCATTGCCTCCAAATTAACCCAATCAAACACAAAATCATCTAAAACAAAATTTTAAATCAATATAACATAAACTCAAATATAAAAATCATGGATGATATTGTGATATATAAAAAATTAACATGTTCTCAATATGAGTGTTAACTAAATGCTACATTTAGTGCAAGATAACCCTATATTCAGTGATCATTTATACTTTGAAAATCTGTTAATTGAGTTCTATATTAGACCCTCTATTTTAATTCACTTTATATGGGTCCATCAATATCTATAGTCTATTAAAATGTTACCCAACTCACTTTCATAGATTTCAAAAAACTCTATTATAAATCCTAATGTATTCTGGAGGGACAAGATATCAAAATGCCACTAAATAATTATATTATATGGATCCAAACATAAACATTACCCTACTTTATTTTTCAGATAACCTAACAACCAATTTAACATAATTTATTATTATAGATGATGAAAAACTCAAAAATAAATGTTATGAAACATTTCACCTCAAAAAGTTCACATCCTATACATACATATGTATTTGTGGCATTATAACAAATAAAGAACAAATTTTCATTATAAGAATACACAGATAGACTAAAATTTCTTCACTGTAGACATTCTATTGATTTTTTACTTTTCCTTCCTTCCAATATGGCTTAAAAAAGTATAACCATTTATTCCATACTATATTTCATTATACTATAGTGTAAACTATCACTCCTCCCAATATTTCAATAAAATACGGTCTAAAATATGATTACATCCAATTTAGATTTTAACCATAGATTAACCATTCATTAGTTACCATTTTTCATTTAATCTATTTAGTAACCCCTTATTCATTCAAGTGTTTATTTAAATTATCCACAAAACCATAATCTACATATATATAATTAATATATAGAGTTACTTTCAACATAGATTTGATAAACAATATAAAAAAATATTATTACAAAATTATGATGATATTTCTAATAAACATCATATATGATATTTTATTTTATGTATATACCTTTCAAATTAAATAGTTTCAGTCAATACCTTACATGATAAGTGTTCATACCGCTAATAAGAAAAACAATTTCATTAAATTGGAATTGTTTCAAGGAAGGAAATCATAAAAATTACAAAATATTTTATTAATTCTCACACTATAAAACAATCCACATTATAGGATAACTCGATGATTTTTGTTTTCAATTTGTTAATTTACAACAAATTATACCAATAATCCACTAAAATTATGATAGAGAATAAATATGAAAAATGAAGTGGTCTAAATTATTTTTTTTCTCATACACTAATATTTTATAACTAATGAATAGATAAAAAAATAATAACTTCATTAGTAATTTTTCATCACTAATCATTTATTTTAGATATCTCATACATGTCAAAGTATATCTCCTAAAATTTCATAACTTATTAACATTTTTGACGATGTACTGGAAAATTAATTATTTTATAACCCAATAGGATCAATTAATTATCATTAAATAGAGGTGAAAAATATTTTCACTACTAATATTATATGTATAGTTACTAAAGGTAATTTAAAAATTAAAAATAACAAAAGCCCCATGAATTAATATGTCAGATATTTTGATCAATAATATTTGGTATTATTATTTTATTATTGATATATTTTTAATTAAAAAGGAGAACTCATATATTATATTTTTTAAGTGTTATAATAAGTTGAGACAAGATTTATAACCGAATAGAAATGATTGATATATTTCACTATGTGGTTAGATAATTGAAAACATTGTTGTAAAATGAATATTTTAGGAAATCAAAACAAATAAAATATGTTTTTTCCTACAAATATCATAAAATATTTAGAGTAAGTTTTAGAGTTCAATGATTTACTACCCATTTACATACACAATAAAGTGAAAATTGTATTTATTTGTTTTTAAGTAGACAATAAAATCTATAAATAATTTCAATTCCACTAGAATAGAATATTTAATTTAATAAAAAGGCATTATGATGAAAAATTCATATTTTAGGCATATTTGAATTGAACTAATTATTATAAAATAATTTTAAAGCGTTATTTAGAATAATCTATCAGGGTATCATAAATATACATGATTAATGTAACCTAAATGAAATATATTGGAGACTAAATTATAAATTGGAAGCATGGGTATAATAAAGCACATGAAATGAATAAATAATATTATCTAAAAAATGATACATCCAGAACAAATCTATATAATTATTGAGTGAAAATATATATTATGAATTTTATTAGTCATCTATGTTTTTGGAATTAAAAAAAATCATAATAATTCGTTCTATATATATAGAAATTTATATGCATGTTCATTAATAATTTTTTAGCTAATTTAAACTTAATTTTTATAAAGACAAAATATTTTTAGGAAAAAATTGGATCCTAAAAAAATGGAATCCTTCGCATTCTCAATTATGAATCATATATAATTTTAAATATTATTATATTTTCCTTATTTATGGTTCCTTTAAAATTAAGAATACGATTCTCTCAAAATAATTTTTTGAATTCATGTTTCTAAAATCTGAATCGCACTGAAAATTGATTCTGATTCTATTTCTCAGTTCAAAATCATTTAGAATTGTGATTATGATTATTAAATTCGTGTGAATCCAATTTATTTTTCAAAATTTTAATTCACTAAAAAATAGAATCTACTTCATTGTTCCTTAAATTCAAATTCACTCAAAAATGTGAATCAGATTCACAGATTTTCAATTATAAATCATAAAAAAAAATAAAATCGATTCCCACATTCTCTATTTCGATTTTCACATATCTATGAATCTTATTTACTGTATCTATCAATTCCAATTCTCAACAAATTTTAGATATAATTTCATATCATTATTAATGATTTATCATTTTTTGAGAACATTATTTACAAATTTCTTAAAGTTTCTATATTTTTTGAATGTAATGTTTTGATTTAATCAAATTCATACATACGTAATGTATACCAAGATATTTTTCTATATTAAACGATTACATATAATATTTTATTATATGACCGTTGTATGGTCCAACTGTACATGTACGTCTGAAATTTTATAAAAAATATGATCGTAGGAGGAAATTATGACGTTTGGTTATCATGAATATAAATACCAGGTCATTTGGATGAGCTCATACAATTTTTATTTTTAGGTGAATGATATCTCTGCCAAAATTTATTTGTGTGAAATCCTTGAATAGATTAATAATGTGAACAACATGTTTGTCACAATTAAAATCTTCAATATTCTTTGATGTTATTTTTGCATAACCAATCATTAGTGATTAGGATCATGGGAGTCCAAGTTGAAGAAAGACAGATGTGTCAATCATCTTACTGATCGGGGTCTTCCAAAGCTAAGAATGGAGATGTACTAATCACCTTATAAATTAAGCTCTTCTGGGGATAGGTAGACAGATACCAACCTTTATATCAATGGATTACCCTTGGTTGGGTAATATAGGCTTTCATAAATGTATAAATCTAGGGAACTTTATCCATGGTGTTTTGGATACCCTAATATTTGTGTTAAAAAAATTACTCTTTTATATGTACTTTAAATTTACACTGTAATTTGTAAACAATTAGAATGTATTTCATTTACATTATATTTGGTTGTAACTTTGATTTATGATTCAATATGCTTTTAGAATTAATCATGTGTTAGTATACCTATGTTGATATTTCATTTTGATAATCATCATAATCGGGCACAAAGTATTCTTCCTTAAATTTAATTAAGAGTGTATAAGTGAATATAATTTGTTTAACATTGTTAAAGAATGTTTTCGTAAGTTTAAAAACAATGGGTTTTAGACATATAATTCACACCATCTTATAATTTAGTGTCTATATCTACATTTAAATCCTATAGTTGGTATCAGGGGATTTCTTTGACATTCTGATTCTTACACAGAATATCAAAAGAAATATTTTCATTACATAAGTAAATTACTCTGAATTTCCATCTTCCTGAGGAGAATAATTTGTTTTATAAACTTTTTGTTTATAAATATTTTCTACACTCATTTGTGTAGTGGAAAAATAATTCTTCGATAACTTTAAATATGGTAGGAATGAATATCGGATCCATACAAAATATAACCCCTTCAATAACAGCTATCATTGATTGGAATGATTATAAATATTGGAGAGATAGAATGAGGAATTTTGTAGTCAATACTAGTGTGGATAATATTTTTATGATTACTAAAGATTTTGAAAATATGAATATGGATGCCGGAACATTTAAAAATCAAGTGAAGATAGAATATCAGTTAAATGATAAGTTATAAACTACATCCCTTGGTTTTTGTTTCCGACGCTTTCGCCAGGGCGCGCCCTCACATCCGTTCCGTCCGCGGAGGAGGACGTGTGACGCTTTGTTGCCCCGCATTCCCGCTTTCCAAAGGCGGGAGGCATTCACTCCTTATTCAGGGACGTCTGCTCCTTGATCGAAACGGGATGATGGGATGTCGGTTCTTCCTTCTGTGGATTCCTCCTCAGAACTCGTCACCTAGTCCGGGTCTCCCTCATAGATTTAATACGTAGTTTGTGAAACTCTTCCCAGTGCCATGTTACCATGGATGCTGGTTAATTACACTGCTTCTGTCGGGACATTTCAAAGGGTCCAGTCAGGGAAGCATCCTTCAGTCGGGGGGTAGTCACGTTGAGGCATCAGTAGCGTGTCTGGATGCTGGGGAACCTGGCATGTCTGTCTGTTATCCCTGGTCACAAGGCTTGTCGAGGGCGTGGAAGCCCGAGACATCCCACATCGAGCGCGGGGAATTATATGTCATAGACACATATATGTGGTTTTCATCAGCTTCTCGTGTTTAACACAGGGTATGCCGCGAGTTTAACGTCTAGCGGAGACAGATCAACCAGACCAGATCATTATCTAGGATAGATCGGATCGAGGGATTCTCCTTGAAGGGATATCGATA
Organism: Viscum album; assembly: GCA_963277665.1. NCBI lineage: Eukaryota > Viridiplantae > Streptophyta > Magnoliopsida > Santalales > Viscaceae > Viscum > Viscum album. The sequence continues at coordinate 2,020,202,127 of OY728138.1, forward strand.
CCGGGGCCAGCCCATGGGCGGTTGTGAAGAAGAGCGTACCGACATGGTCTCACCGGGATAAGACGGTCCGGGCGAGAATCGGGATGGGTGATAGGTTGACGAATGGAGCGGAGGGGGAGTGAAATGGGACCATCGCAGGGGTGATGGTGAAGTTGGGCTTGAACCTTGAAGAGGCTTCCTATGTATCCCCGTGGCAGGGAATCAAAGTCCGCGTAGTTCGGGATGGTGCCGGTAAATCGACGTGATGGTGGACCTTGGCCCGATGGATGTCGTCGGCGAACCAATGTGAAGGTGGAACTTGGTCCAATGGGCATCGTCAGCGTACCGACGTGAAGGTGGACCTTGGTCCAATGAGTGGTGGGCTTGAGCCTCTGGAAGGCTTCCTACGTACCATGCCTTGACATGGATCAAAGACCCCGTAGTTCAAAGGGTTTCATCGGTGAACTGACGTGAAAGTAGACCCGTGGGTCCACTAATGGTGGGCTTGAACCTTGGGAAGGTTTCCTATGTACCATGCCTTGACAGGGATCAAAGTCCTCATAGTTCAAAGGATTGATGGAATACAGTTTAACGTTATGCGGGACGGTAGTGAACCCTGACGTGAATAAACGACGGGTAGTGGTTGTCGGTGAACCGACGTAAATGAGGGACCTTGGTCCGATGGGAGATGGGCTTGAAAATGGGGGGCCTGGCACACCGACTAGGAGACAGTTTGGGCCAATGATTGTTGGACTTGAACCTCAGGGAGGATTCCTACGTACCATTCCATGACACGGATCAAAGTCCTCGTAGTTCGGATTGGGGAATACAGTTTAACGTCATGCTGGACGGGGGTGAACCGACATGAATGAGGTCGGAACGACCGGATGGTGGGTTTGAACCTCGTAGAGGCTTCCTATGTACCATGCCTTGACATGGATCAAACACCTTGTAGTTCGGGTTAGTCACAATGGCTTGTCGTCGGACTGGAATTGCAGTTTAACGTCGTGCTGGACGTAGGTAGAACTCGACGTGAATTGGATGATGGGTGGGCTTGAACCTCGTGGAGGCTTCCTACATACCACGCCTTGACATGGATCAAACATCTCGTAGTTCAAATGGGGCTTTGTCGGCGAACCGACGTGAAAGTGGACCTTGGTCCAATGAGTGGTGGGCTTGAACCACTGGAAGGCTTCCTACGTACCATGCCTTGACATGGATCAAAGACCTCGTAGTTCAAATGGGAATGGTTGTGCAGTTTAATGTCATGCAGGACAAAGGGAGGCATAAATTTTAACGTCATTCCAGACGAGGGCATGCAGCTTAACGTCATGCGGGACGGGGCGTTCAGTTTAACGTCATGCGGGACGGAGACATACAGTTTAACGTCTTGCTGGACGAGGGCGAAAGTCGACTTGAATGAACGACCGAGCAATGTGGCTTAAACCTCATGGAGGCTTCCTAAGTACCATGCCTTGACATGGATCAAAGTCCTCGTAGTTCGCTAGGGTGGGGGTCAGGGTCAGTGCTCACTCTAAGCCCACGTGAGTCATGCTTGGTGTGAGAAACAAGAGGTTGCAAGGACCTGACGATCACGTCGCGAAGGATGCGTCCGTGAGAAGCGAATAGGGGCTTACGCGTTAGGCGGCCCATGGTGCTGGGACTTACTCCAGGATGGAGGCCCATGGTGCAACAAAGCGCGTGAAAGATGGTCCTTGGTCCAATGGTGGGAGGTGCCTTGTTCCCTATCACGCCCTCCACTGACCTTGGTAGTGCGGAAGTACGGAGATGCACAGGTGCAGCCATCCATTGGGGAACTAGGGTCACCCTTCTCCTATGAACATACGCCACTCCGATAAGGAGGATATCATCCCTTGTGGATGGGTGATTCCATTCCCGTGGAGACGAGTGGTGTAAAGAATGTTCGAGTTGGGGGGACCCTTCGCGAGGGGCACGAGTTCGGGTCACAGTTTAACGTCATCTGTTGAGGACGTGGTGCATGCCAGTTTAACGTCCTGTAGCTCAGACGAGGTGGGTTCACTCCACACCCCTAGGACTTACATAACTGGTACCCTCTGGTCCTTGGGTTAGGGAAGGTACCAGTAAGGCCATGGTTAAGGGGGGTTGTGGAACGAACCATCAAGGGGTCCACGTTAGCGTGGCTATGCGAAGAAGAAATAGCCGTTAGCGTGCCTATGTGAAGAAGCATTAGGCAAAGCAACTCTACGGGTGGTATTGTCCATGGGACTTTGAAATCACATCGTGAAAACCTGGAGGGTCGCACGGGAAGAGGAATTGCTAAGCAAAGGAGTGTGCTTCACGAAGTGGAGTGCCTTGGCCTTAGCATGGGGCATAGGTGTGAGTGGAAGGTGCTTCGCGAAGTGGAACAGTGTTCGCGGAGCACCGCCTCACGAAGAAGGGGTGCCTCGCGAAGTAGGGTCCTGCGAAGCAGTGTGCTTCACGATGTGTAGCAATCCTGCCTTAGCATGGGTATCACTAGCATGGGTTGGGTGTTTGACGAAGCATAAACGCCCTGCGGCTGCCCGGGTTCCCTTGGGAATCCCCTTCCTTCGCGAATTCCCTTGGGCTTCATGAAGGGCATCCCTCTCGGAAGAGGGGCTCAAAACGGGACAAGGCAGAGGCGTCTCGCGAAGTAGAAGTACCTCGCGGAGCTCATGATTTCCGGGGCAAAGAGTGCTTCGTGATTCGGGAGAGGAGAAGCCGAAAGGTCAGATCGTCCGTCTTCGGGACTCAGGGGGAGTCCATTATTTATAGGGAAGGGGCGCCGCGAAGTAGAACTCATGCGCCACCTCCGGTGCTTCCCGGCGCGCTCGCGAACGTCAACGTCGACCGCGGAGAATTACCGCCTCGAGAGCTTCGCGGCGGCTCGCGAACGTCAAATGCGTTTGCGGAGCATTACCGCCTCGGGAGCTTCGCGACGGCTCGCGAACGTCAAATGCATTCACAGATAATTACCTCCTTGGGAGCTTCGCGGCGGCTCGCGAATTTCAAATGTGTTCGCAGAGCATTACCGCCTCTGGAGCTTCGTGAGGCCGCAATGGTTGGGGCACTTCGCGGCGGGGCTTCGCGTGGGTGCTTCGCGATGGTGCTTCGCGAGGCAGCGCGCCAACCGTCCTTTTCGTTCCTTTCTTTCAGGCCATATTTTGGTGCCAACAAATGCCCCCCTTAGACTTGGAGCCTCGGAGGGCGAAGGGTCGATGTCTGAGGGAAAATTGCCAAAATTGTCGGTGGTTCGCGATGCGGCTACGCGAAGGGTGCCCGCAGTGCTGATCGGGTCACATATCCGGACGCGTCGCGATGCTCCACGCGGGTGAGGCGTGCCGTGATGCTCCGGGGTCTCCGCCTATAAATAGGGGGGTCGACCTATTTTTTCTTCACGTGCCTTCCTTGTCTTTTTGTGCTCTTGACTTCGCGAAGTTCCGCGTACTCCGTGACAGCCCTCCGCGAATCGAGCTTCGCGGCGAACCGCGGGTCTCCGACTCCGCGTCTGTGCCAAGAGAACCTCTACTTGTCGACCTTGGCCAGACTTTGAGGCTTGGTCTCACGACCGATCTCCACGATCCGGCTTCGCGATTCAGCTTCGTGGTCGAGCTTCGCGGTCCAGCTGAAAAAATTATATTCTGAGGGCCAGAGTTAAAATGGCCCATCAAGAGGCTGTATTGGGGGTGCATGCAGATGTTGCTCGCCGAGATGAGATGGCCAACTGTCCAAGCCTGGGGAGATGGTCCGAAGCCACTCGGACCACACTTCTTTGACAGATATGCTATCGGAGGGTCAGAAGGATTATCCGCAGTGCAAGAAACTGTTATTGTACGGCTTCGGGCTGAGGGACGACGTCTTTATCCCTGAGGCGAGTAGGGATGAACCAGCTTGTTGGTTCAGGAGCATACCATGCCAGCACCAATGGTTCAGGGCTGCCGATGGTCACGCACAAGAGAACTTCACACCCATTACCACTGACTGCCTCTACAACCTTGTGAACGACATTGACGAGAAGCCACTGCAGCCGGAGACTTCCCCTCCCATCTACCGTACCATGCTGAAGGCGGCTTTGCAAGATTCGAAGAAGGGATGGTCCGATGAGTGGGACCTGCGCCAGGGAAGAAACTTTACTGATGACTGGTCCTGGGCCTACTGGGTAGGCGCCTCATGCGAGGAGTTTGGGGCCGAGCTGAGGAGAGTGGGGTTGTATGAGGCGGCATGGGCCTCCCAATTCCACATTTACCAACCGAAGCAACTAATGCCGGAATTACTGAGTAGATGGTCATCTAGGACCAACACTTTTCAACTGCATCACGGGGAGGTGGGCATCAGCCTGTGGGATGTCCACCAGATTTCTAGGGTCCCGGTCTTGGGGGCCATGTATGACGAATTCCTCCTCGTCGTCAGCGCATGGGGGGATACAGAGAAAATGTCGCGACTGGCATCAGCGCTGATGGCACTTGTCCCTGGAGAGGACAAGGAGGCAGTGAGGGATGTCCATTTTAGGAGATGGTTCAAATGCTTCCTGAATTTCCCAGAGAATCGAGAGTTCCCTCCGAGGCCTCGAACATGTCCAAGGGCGGCCCAACGGGGCAAGGGGCACTCGTATTGGCGGGTCTTGGAGGACACCCAATGGAAGACTTGGGGTCTCAGTGTCAGCACTGAACAACAGCTGATAGTCAGGCTGGCGGCGTTCATCGCGACTCTCATCTGTGGTTGGATCCTACCGGTGAGAGATACAAACATGGGGGTACGACCCAGCTCGTTTATCATGGAGTTGATGTTGGCCATGGGGCAGCGGATCAATCTGGGGATTCCGATGCTCACCAAACTGTACATAATTCTGCGGCATATTAGTGAGGCCATGAAGCTGGCAAGGATATGTGGGCCCTTCAACCTCCAGTATGGGTGGATTGTAGTGCATATTAGGGGGATTTATGAGTATCCAAACCCCATTTCGCCGCCAGGATCGAACTTCCACCCCTCCATCCTGAACGAGGTCGGGAGCTTCCTGTTCAAACTGGCTGTTCTGATGGTGATGAATCAGGTGTGGAGGGCGGATGAGTTCAACTTCCACCCTTTCCCATTGCCGACGGGGATGCTTACTAATGAAGGACGGGGAATGGAAGAATATCGGGCTTACCTCCTGGCCTTCCAAGGTGGAGTTTTGGTGGCACGAATAGATAGTGAGCCGCTCTGTGAACCGTACACCCCGCATTGGTTTGCGAGGTAGTTTTGGTGCCTCCAGCGGCTGACCCCGCAGGTCTACTGGGAGGTGCGTCATGAGGAGCACCCGTGTTTGATGAGGCAACTGTGGCTCATGTTCACATGGGAAGATGGAAAGATGCGGATTGCATTGCCTCCATCCACCGCCGCTTTCGGATTGGTCAAGGAGTACATCATCAGTTGGGAGGCTGCTTACCCAGGGGAGATGCTGAAGCAACCAACTCTCCAGGTCGGTGACGGTGGGCCTCCTCTATCTCGAGGTCGGGGTCGGAGGGAAGCTAGGGCCACTCGCGGTAGCGGGGCTTCAATGGCGGCGAGACCCGCACCGACCGAGGGTATGGCAGCAGCGGTGGATCCGGTGATTCCGGAAGAGTAGGGTCATCCGGAGGGGCGGCCACCGAGGGGATTTCGTAGGATATCCACTCAGTCTCCGGGTAAGTGCCTGCGTCATATTGACATGGCAGAGGATGCCGTCTTCCCGGAAGCTTGGGACATTTGGGATATCAACCGGCAATACCTCAGCCCACCCGTGATATGGGCCCACCTGAATCGCCTCGAGATGGAATTACCGGGTATAGGCCCAGTTCAGGATGGATTCATGGCGTCTCCGACGGAGGCAGAACAATACCTAGAAGAGATGGAGGATTACGTCCACTCCAATGGTTTCCCTCGACCAATGACAGACCGGGTGAGGGTAATATTGAATCAGATGGTCCACCCACAGTTATCGGTTGCCGATCTGAGGGAGCGCTTCCCCTTGCCGGAGGAATCAGAGGACTCATCTCGGGAGGATGAGGCTGGAGGAGGGAGCCCGTTGGAGGAGGGCGAGGTCGGAGACCGAGGCTCAGAATCCGACGATTTTTCGGAGGCTCTCGAGGCAGCATTCCGAACTTCTTTCCTTACGATCTGTTCTTGGGTCTCTATGGACTTCTCACCAATGTTTGAGCCATGCAGGAGGAACTTGTTCGTAGGCCTCGTTCTCGCTCTTTGGCGGGTGATGATGCGGGACCGTCAGAAGCCTGCGCCTATGGCTGCGTCCAGTTCCCCGTCTGGTGGGACCAGAGCGCCCGAGGTGGCTCCTCCGGAATCTCCAGACCTTCCTACAATATACGAGGGGCCTCGTCTCGGGGTCATGTCAGTACCGGCTCAAGAGCAGCGCTAGGAGGTCGATCTCTGTAAGTCTCCTCTACCGGTCTCCTCGTAGTCAAATGTAGACCATGCCAACTAACGTTTGTCCCTATCTGTCGTACAGTTCTTCGACTGGCGTGGGCCGTTGCGGCAATACTGGTCGGGATGTCTGGTGGCGTCCCTCCTAGGGGCATGCCGGTGATGGTGGCGATAGTCCCCCCATCTCCTGAAGCTGCGAAGCACATCATCACTGGCGGGACCACCAGAAGGGTTGTACCCGAAGTCATTGAGGTGGACTCTGAGGAAGAGGATCAACCGGTCGGTCCCAGTCTTGTCATGCATGATTCGGCGCCAGGTATCGTATTGGGTTCAACACCAAACGTTGATCCTGCCGAGGATTTCCTGCGGGCGTATCCCGCGTACGAGCCTGCCAATCATGCAGACTAGGATGAAACGGCCTCCGACGAGGAAGACAGTAGCATAGTCTGCCGCCGGTCGTGGAAGCTGATCACACGCTTTATCAAGGACACCCCCCCAAGCACAATGGCTGGCCGAAATGGATAGTCATAGCTCGCGGTTGCATGAACTGTGTGCTGGGGGAGTGGATTCCCAACGTCATCACGCACTCATCCAAGATCTTATGGTTGAGAAGATCTGGGAGCATGATCGTGGGCTCAGCGTGGGCTAGCAGCGGAGGAAGGTGACCAGTATCAAGATGCTCCAGGAGGCTGAAGGCGAGGTTCAATAGATGCAGACCCGAGAAGACGAGATTTCAGCCTCTCTTGATGCACAATTTGAGTTGGTCTCATGGATGAAGGCCCAGCTGGGAGAGGCAGAAGAGAATATGAGGCAGACCTCTGGAGAGATGGCTGTCGTTCAAGCTGGCGTAGAGAGGGCCAAAGCCAGGACTGACGAACTACGCCCCGCCACTACTGAGGAGGAGCGGGAGCTAGGTCAGCGGTAGCAAGCCTTGGATGCCACAAGCCAACGGGTGGCAGAGCTGCAATGCTCTTTTGACGGGGTCAACCCGTCCATGGGGGGAATCGACCCCCGAGTATTGTAACAAACCCAAAAAACATTTATTGGTACTTTCTTGCTTCAAAATTTTTTCTTTGTTTTGAATGCCGTAGAGCGCACGATTTCCACTGTTGAATTGCCTTGTTACATCCCTACAATGTTTGCGGGACGTTCGGCGACAATTCCCTAAGCCCACGTGGGTTGAGCCCGATGTGAGAAACAGGAGGTAGTTTCCCTCTCATCCCACCTAACATAGGACTGGGGATCATGCTCCGAGCATCCGGGATTCGGATTACTAGTCCGGATTTTTGAAATACGGGAGAGGCTTGATTGGAGAAGGAACTTTCAGGATAGCTGAATTACCGTTTCTTCAACGTGCTCTTATGCACGAACGGGGCAACACCAGGGGCGCTGAAATCGGTCCAAACAGATGAAAATGGGAAGTGTGAATCACGATACCCAAGATTCGGAACACTGTGGGGATGTGGTGACAATAAGGGACAACCGTTAACCTTGGAGGAGAAGCGGTACCCTTACTGCGTTAGCCTGTAATGGGGACAACAAATGAGGGTCGACCGTTGACCATGTTCGAAACACGGGACCATATCACAAATGTTGTTGATCAATCCTTTGGGACGTTGGCCCAGGATAGTTGGCGGACCATAGGTCAAAAATCCATACTGTTAGGGGATCCTTCCAGACATGACCCGTCTTCCGGAACGTTGGCCCAGGACGGTAGGTGAGCCGATGCGGCATGAGACCAGGCCGTTAGGGGGTCTTGTGAGACATGAAATGGGACGAGGGTCCGAATAAGGGGCACACAAAGCGTGGAATGTGGAGTGATGGTCTGTTCGAACAGAATCCAACACTTAGGTATTTACACCACCATGGTGGGAGTACGCTAGATGGGCACATCGGCTTGATCATGGATCATTCCTTCTTTCAGACAGGGCCTCTCTGGCGAGGGGATCTGTCACTTCCCAGCAGGATCTTGGGGCATCCTGAACTTGTTCAGGGTAGAACCGCAGTTTAATGTCATGCATTGAGGACACATAGACTCATGTAGTTTAACGTCATACGATAGGACGTGGAATAAAAGGGAAGGAAGTGTGTGGCGCAGTAGATATGAAACTGACGTGAATGAGGACTTGGAGTCCAAATCAAACCACATACCCCCGGAGGAAACACTTCAGGTCGAGGGACCAAGAGTGAGGATTGGGCTGGGCCCGAAGCAGAGTGGTCGGGCATTCCTACGTACCCCATGAGGATTGGAATCAAGCCATACGTCGTTCTGGAAGCGCAGTTTAACATCATGCGGGACGAGGAGCAGCCCGACTGTGTTGGTACACATCCTTCCAAAACTACTAAGCCCACGTGAGTCGTGCTCGTCGTGGGAAACAAGCAGTGGTGGTGGGAATTTCCTGACAAAAAGGGGAAGGTTAGGGAAAAGGGACGCTCGGTGAATACCAGCCCAATGACACTAGCACGATCATTTAGCGCACCTGGATGCGCAAAGAGAAAGAGGTGAGTATGATGGAATTCCACTTGAACATGAGGAAGTGGAAACGTGTGAATCATGGCACTCGAGATTCAGATCACGATGATGGCAGCATGACGATGGAGGATAACTGCTGACCGTATTCGCAACACATCATCCTGTCGCGTTAGCCTAGAATGGGGACAGACAAATGAGGGTCGACCATTGGCCATGTTCGAAACATGGGACCATGTCACAAATGTTGTCAAATATCCACAGGGACGTTGGCCCGAAACGATTGGAGGGCCCTTAGGTCCAGCGTTCATGGAGAGCCCTTAAGCCTAGCATCCATGTCGTCCGGGGGTCCTTTTGGATGTGGAAGAGGATGAGGGTCCAAATAGAGAGCTCACGAAGCTTGGTCATGGGACGAAGGGAATGTCCGTATGAAAGTCCCACACTTCGGGTTCTTTGTTGAAACACATCTGAATACGACAACAAAACGTATTAGAGAGAGGGAGCAGATTCCTTTCCCTTGGGGAGATCTTAGTTTAGGGTCGTAGAATTCAGACCATGGATGGGAAGAGACATAAGAGGCACATGTTGGAGTAACTCAAACACCTGGCGTGAATGAGGAAACAATCCCATATCACACCGCACAACCACCTTAGGAGAGATTTTTGGTCAAGGGACCGAAAGCGAAAGTTAGGCTGGGCCTGCGGGGAAGTGCCTGGGCACTCCTACGTATCTCATGAGGATGAGAATCAAGACATGCGTAGTTCTTGATGGGCCTTAGACCATAAATGGGTAAAGGGAGCAGGGGACACATGGCAACAAAACCCGACGTGAAGGAGGACCTAAGCCTTACTTACCATGCGTTCTCTGGGGAAATGCTCGAGTCGAGGGACCGAACACAAAGGTTAGGCTGGGCCCGCGGGGAAGGGCACGTGCGCTCCTACGTATCTCATAAGGATGAGAATCAAGCCATACGTAGTTCTGAAAGGTGACATGGTAGGATACCAGTGCTAGGGGAAAAGGGGAGTGCGGGCGTGACCCTTGCACTAAAAGAGGCGGAATTTGATGTATCTTGTTTGTTCTTTAAGGTGAATGGTTTTTTTGTGAAGCGACAGGCCTAGAATGGTAGGTCGTGATGTCACCACAAGGATCAGGACATGATGGGCATTGACAAATGGCATGGCACATGACCAATACCCAATGTGATGTCCTCTACAATGAGGTCACCAAAATTCAGTGCCATTTTTTTCGTGTGGCCAGGATGATAATGTCACAGTTTAGGGTCGTATGATAGGACCAAGCATGCATTTTATCTTCATGCAGCGCAGACGTAGCAGAGACGATGCTAGGCGGGAAATGTGCGCAGTGTTATAAAACACAATTGACGGAGACATGATCCCACATCAAATTGTATGCCATTCGGAGAGGGAAACCTTAGGCCGAGGGGCCTATATAGAGGTAAGAGGTGAAACCGGGGGAGAGACTGGCTCCCTAAATGGGCTGTACCCAAAGACAGGGCGTCCGGGCGGTCCTACGTATCCCATGAGGATGGGAATCAAGCCACACGTAGTTCTGAATGGATCTTAGTTTATGGTCTTAGAGCTCGGACCATGGGAGCCCCGAAGGATGCCATATTGCAGCTTTTTCCCCCTGACATGCAAAGGTGCACTGGGGGATAGCGCCAAAAGTGTCGAGATTCCACCTGGACATGATGGGGTGGAAAATGATGTGAATCATGCAAACAACATTCGAGGACTGAAGGGGATGGCGTGACGACAAAGGATTACTGCTGACCATGTTCGCAACATAGCATCCTGTCGTGTTAGCCTGAAATGGGGACAAACAAATGAGAATCGACCGCTGACCGTATTCGCAACGCGGGATTTTATCGATTTGTTGTCCAAAACCCTCGGGGGAGTTGGCCCGTAACAGTAGGAGAGCCCTTGGGCATTGTATCTAGGCCGTTCTTGGGGGTCCCTTTGGGTGTGAAAGGTGATGGAACCCTGAATGGAGGGGAACAGGAAGCTTGAAAAGTGGAAGGGACTTGATCAAGTTGAATCTGACACTCTTGGTCCTAGAGAAGAGTACTCTTAACACATGGGTGAACCACTGCAAGGGGTCAAGAGACTCAACTTGAGGGTAACCAAGATATGGCGGATTCCCGGGGGAAGGGGGCACGGTGCCCAAAACCTTGTATCATACCTACATATCCCCCTCCTAGAGAGGGATAGACCAAGTGGCCTAGGTGACCGGGAGATCAGGAGATCTCCAAGAGGTGGGGCTGGACCCGAATATTAGACATTCAGGTGGTCCTACGTATCCCATGAGGATGGGAATCAAGCCACACGTAGTTCTGAAGGGTTCCTTTTAATGTCATGCTGGACAAGGAATAGGAGGGTTAACTCTCAGAACGGGGTGCGCGTGGTGCAACTATTGCAAACCCGACGTGAATGAGGACGTAGTCCTACACTACGCCACGTGGTCCCGTGGTCGGGGTCCCAATGGCAGGACCCGAGAGGCGAATTAGCTGAACTGAAGATGGACCCAAAGATAAGGGGTCTGGGCATTCCTACGTATCCTATCAAGATAGGAATAAAGCTGAACGTGGTTCAGATGAGAATCTTAGTTTATGGTCTTAGAGCTCGGACCGTGGATGGTGACAACTCCCCGAGTAAGCATAGATGTCAACCCAACCCCTAAGCCCACATGAGATAAACTCGGTGTGGGAAACAAGGGGGGAAGATCTTTATCGCAATACTTGGGGCGTCCATCAAAGGGGAGTCGGCGGAGAGCCCCGAAGGACACCATTGACGCAGCTTGTTCCCCCAACGCGCGGACGTGCACGGAGGAAAAGTACCAAGAGTTCCAGGACTCTACTTGGACATGATGAAGTGATGAAGGGTGTGAATCGTGTACCCAACATTTTGGGCTTAATGGGTTGGCGTGGCGATAGAGGAAAACTGTTATCCATGGTGGAAACACAGCGTCCATATTGCGTTAGCCTAAGGTGGGAACAACAAATGAGCATCGACCGATGACCGTATTCGCAACGTGGGATTTTATCGATTTGTTGTCCGAAACCCTCGGGGGTGTTGGCCCGTAACGGTAGGAGAGCCCTTGGGCATAGTATCCAGGCCGTTCTTGGGGGTCCCTCCGGGCGTGAAAGATGATGAAAGCCCTGATGTAGGGATACACAAAGCCTGGAAAGCAAGTGCGGACGTGTCCGAGTAAATCTTGGCATTCCAGGTAATAAACCAGAGTACTCTTAGGCACATTGGTGAACCACCGAAAAAGGATTGACGAAACAGCACAGTAGGGGGAGGTACATGGCGTGGTCATTACGGGACCGACGTGAATGAGGACATAGTCCCACACCACACCGTACACTCCTATAAAAGAGGACCTGGGTCGTGGCCTGGAAAGGCCAAGGGGCCTGATGGATTGGCATTGGTCAGGAAGGCCTGGCCTGCTTGTAGTTTAACGTCTTGCGATGAGGACGAGGGTCGGGGACCCAAGGAGGCCAAGGGGCCTGAGGCTGGGCCTCGTAAGGGGTAGCATACGGCATGGTACATGATCCCGACGTGAATGAGGATGTAGTCCCACACCACACCGTACACTCCGGGTAAGAAGTTGGGCGGAGGGGCCCGAGTAGGCCAGGGGGCCTAAGGTCAGGCATCGGTCAGGAAGGCCTGACGGGTTTGCAGTTTAATTTCTTACATGAGGACGGGGGTCGAGGACCCAAGGAGGCCAAGGGGCCTGAGGATGGGCCTCGGAAGGGAAGGCGTACGGCATGGTACATGATCCCGACGTGAATGAGGACGTAGTCCCACACCACACCGTACACCCCTATGGGGAATCAAGGTCGTGGGCCCGATCACTAGCACCACCCGGGGGGAAGTTTGTCACCTTGGGATGGGGCAGAATGAATCACTGCACTCGATGTTTGGGACATCTCGGGGTGGACCCGAAGATCCAGGACACTGTTGACCATGTTCGAAACACAGCGTTCCTATGGTGACCCGATATGGAAGCAATAAATGAGCGTCGACCGCTGACAAAATTCGCAACGCGGGACTTATATCGGCTTGTTGCTTGAAAACCCTCGGGGCATTTGCCCGTATCGGTAGGAGAGCCCTTGGGCGTAGTATCCAGGCCGTTCTTGGGGATCCCTCTGGGTGTTCGAAAATGATGGAATCCCAGTCAAAGAGTGGGTGATTCATAGCTGTATCCATCCATGAAAGATGCAAACATCTCCAGGGGGGATGTGCAGCCGGGTCGAGGCTTGCTCGATGTGAGTTGGGGCAAAAGTGTGCACCCTGCCATGTCTTGACCCGAGGGGAAGATTTTGGCTTTTGGGTTGGGCCAACGGACGAAATGCCCAGGCGTTCCTACGTATCTCATGAGATGAGAATCAAGCCATACGTAGTTCTTGAAATGCCAGGCAGTTTAGCGTCATGCGGTGAGGAAGTGGGAGGATAGAAGAACGGGAGTGGGAACATGGTGCGACCCTTACAATCCTTGTCCGAGCGGGGTTGCATGAGCGGGGCCAAGAAATCCTACACCCTGCTACACAAAGATCCTCCAAGGAAACTATTACCAGGGGGAATAGTGGAAGAGAAAAGATTGGGGCTGGGCTCAAGACGAGGCGTCCGAGCGTTCCTACGTATCCCATGAAGATGGGAATCAAGCCACACGTAGTTCTAGAAATGAAGTTTAACGTCATGCGGGACGATGAGAAGCATCTCATTTGGGGATATGTACAGTACGACGAGTAATCTGAAGTGAATGAGGACGTAGTCCTACACCATACCATACAATCCCGCAAGAGGGTAGATTGGGGAAAACCAGGGGGCCTGGGGCCGGACCGCGATCAGGGAGACCTGACCAGCTTGCTGTTTAACGTCTCGCAGTGAAGACAGGGGCTGTGGGCCCGAGGAGGCCAAGGGGCCTGAGGCTGAGCCTCGGTCAAGAAGGCCTGACCGGCTTGCAGTTTAACGTCTTGCAGTGAGGAAAGGGGGCCAGGGGCTGGAGGAGGCCAAGGGGCCTGAGGCTGAGCCTCGGTCAGGAAGGCCTCACTGACTTGCAGTTTAACGTCTTACAGGACGAAGATGCAGTTTATGGTTGTGCAGGACTTTACAGTTTAGAGTCATGTTGGACCATAATGTGCAGTTTAAGGTCATGCGGGACCGTTTCACAGTTTATCGTCTTGCAGGACGAAGATGCAGTTTAAGGTCGTGTGGGACCATTTTGCAGTTTAGGGTCATGCAGGACCCTTTTTCCCTAGGAAAAGTATCGTTTGAGGAATTTGGCATTGGTGGAAGGGGTTATACGCTCTCCATCTGTGGTCACCAAGGAGTATGCTCCATTGGGGTAAACCTTATGGATGATATAAGGCCCTTCCCATTTGGGTTCTAATTTGGGCGGTTTCCTACTGGGAATCATCGGTGCTCGAAGGGCCAGTACCAGGTCGCCCTGTAGAAAAGAGCGGAGACAAACCTTTTTGTCAAAGGCCATTGCTATCTTGTCCTGATGCCTTTCCAGATTGTGCAGGGCACGAAGCCGGTTCTCGTCCAGTGCTTCTAATTCAGCTAGACAGATCTCAGCTACCTCATCTGATGTCTGGTGGTCATAAACTGTAGTGCGTAACGACATCAGCTGGATCTCAATGGGTAGGACGACCTTAGCTCCATACACCAGGGAATATGGGGTCACCTGGGTAGAGTTTCAAGTCGTCGTCCGGTAATCCCATTGGGCATTGGGGAGCTTGTTCGTCCAACTTTTCTTTTTCTGACCAACCATCTTATGCAGAATGTTATAGAGGGTCTTGTTGAACGCCTCAATCTGTCCATTCACCTGCGCATGGTAGCGGGAGGTATGGTTCGACCAGATGTCATACATGGAGTACAATTTCTTCAATTCAGCTGCTCGGAAGTTGGTGCCATTATCAGTGAGGACGGCCTGAGGTACCCCAAACCGGTGGATAATGTTGGAGCTCACAAAGTCAACGATGGAATGGGCCTTGACCTCTTTGAGCGGAACTGCCTCTGCCCACTTGGAGAAGAAATCTGTAGCAGTCAGGATGAACCTACACTGGCGGGCTGTTGCCAGTGGATACGGTCCCACTACATCAAGTCCCCATACCGCAAATGGACAAGAGTACTTGGTGGGGTGGAGGGTCTCCAGCGGCCGATGCAAGAAGTTGGCGTTTACTTGGCACGCGTGGCATCTCTTGGCATATCCAATACAATCATGGATCATAGAGGGCCAAAAGTACCCTAACCTCCGGATTTGATGGGACAGCTTTGGCCCAGATTGATGGGCGCCATAGGAACCAGCGTGAACCTCTTGCATAACTTGAGGTATCTCCCCTCCTTGGATGCAACGGAGGAGGACACCATCGAAACTCCGCTTATAAAGGATTTGTTCAAGACTGGGGCTGCTCTGGAGGGTAAATTGCAGCGGGCGGTTTTGAATTCGCTCGCGCTCGGCCCGGTCATCCGGGAGGTGACCATTTTGGAGATACTTGACAAAAGGTGCTCTCCAGTTGGGGGTGGTTTCAACCACTGCGTCTGGTGAACCCGGGACCCCTAACGTGGAGGGTCCGACGGTGAGATGACTTGCCCGCAGGCTATCATGGTCCTCTTGGGTGATGGGGGCAATGACTCTCCGGTGGGCCACATGTATGATCAAATAATCTTGCTCGGGTTCTGCAAGCGACGCGGCTAAGCCAGCCAGGGCGTCTTCTTGGCCGTTCTGCGACCGTGGGACATGGGTAACCTCTAGTCGAGAAGAGAACTGGGCCATTAGGTGGAGGGTGTACTCCAGCAACGGTGCAAGCTCCGGCTTCCTGACGATGTAGTCACCATTACCATGTTTGATAATCAGCTCAGAATCTCCCTTCACATGTAGATGGGGCACATGGATCTCAACGGCCAACTCAAGGCTGGTGATGAGAGCTTGGTACTCTGCCTCGTTGTTCGTACAGCCTTCTGACAAAAGGAACTAGTATGGCAGGACGGCTTGCGCCGGGATAATGAAGACAATATCTAGGCCCACTCTGTTGAGCTTGGGATCGTTGAGCCTCCTACCGGTGGGTCTCCGGGAGGCACCGTAGAAATGCATTTGCCAACACGGGACAACATGATCGACTGAGAGGATCGTCTCATCAGGGAAATCCAAGTCCAGGGATTGATCTGCGAAGGTTGGATGGGCAGCTAAAAAGTCTGCCAACGCCTGTCCCTTAATGGACTTCTGAGGTACAAACCTGATATCAAACTGCTGGAGGATCACTACCCACCGTGCTAGTCGGCCAGTCAGCATAGGGCGGTTCAGGATGTACTTCAGCGGGTCTATCCGAGAGACCAATTGCACCTCGTGGTGCTGCAGGTAATGTCGCAACTTCTGAAAGGCGAAGACGAGCGAAAGGAAGCTCTTTTCGATAGGGGAGTATCTGACCTCCGTATCGAGAAGCATGCGGTTGAGATAGTAGAGACTATTCTCAGTACCCTTGTTATTCTTCTGGGCGAGCAGCGCACTGAGGGATATCTCCAGGGTGGTCACATAAAGTACCAGAGGCTTTCCGGAGATGGTTGGCATCAAGACCGGAGGTTGGAGCAGATACTGCTTGATTTCCTCGAAGGCGGTCCGACACTCCTCATCCCATTTGTAGGCGGCACCCTTCTTCATGATCTGGGAAAAAGGCTTACACTTGCCTGCCAGATTCGCGATGAATCAGCGTATATAGGCTATGTGGCCTTGAAGGCCTCGATGCTCCCAAATGTTGTTCGGGGGAGGCATTTGGCTGATGGCCTTGATCTTCTCCGGGTTGATCTCGATACCTCGGTACCTGACAACAAAGCCCAGAAACTTCCCGGAGGTGACCCCGAAGGCACACTTTAGCGGGTTCATCTTCAGGTGACGGAAACTGAGGAAACTGAACACTTTCTCAAGGTCTTTGAGATGGTTCTAGTTCTGACATGATTTGACTATGTGGTCATCCACGTAGCATTCCACCAATGTCCCGAGAATCGGCTTGAATATGCGATGCATGGCCCTCTGATAAGTGGCACATTCATTTTTCAAACCAAATGGCATAACCTGGTAGAAAAAGGTACCTTGGGGAGCTCTGAAGGCAGTGGACTCCTTGTATTCGGGGGCCATCCGGATCTGGTTATACCCGGAATAACCATCTATGAAAGAGAGAGCTTGGAACCCGGCCGTGGCATCAATCAACAACTACGTCACCGGGAGTGGGAAGTCATCCTTTGGGCAGTGGCGATTAAGATTGCGGAAGTCGATGCAGACCCTGATCTTCCCATTCTTCTTCCTGACTGGCACAATGTTGGCAAGCCACATGGGGTACTAGACCTCCTTGACGAAGTTGGCTTTGATTAGCTTGTCAACTTTGGCCTCAACCATAGCACCATGAGAAGGGTGCATCTTCCTGGGAGGCTGCTTAAACCCATGATGTTTTGCCGGGAGGCACAAACGGTGAACAGATACCTGGGGATCTAGCCCTGGGATCTCGTTGTAACTCCAAGAAAACACATCACGGTGCTGCTTGAGGAAGTCTACGTACTGCTGCCGCTCCTCGGGGGACATGGCTGCACTGATCATTGTGGGTTTCAGATCTGCCTCGCTACAAAGTTTCACCTGTACCAGTTCATCAACCGTGGTAGAGACGCCTATTCAAAGGTGGGGGGAGCATCCTCCAGGTCTTCCTCCCCACCCGTGGGGGGACTTCCTGCGACGGAAGATACTTCTGGGCTATCAAAATCCGAGGGGCAGCTGGTGCCGGCTTGGGCAGCAGTGATCATCACATCGGAAGACTCGCTTTCCATTGAGACCATAGAAATGAAGGAAGTCGACCCTATCCCATCTGGCCTTTGGCCTAAAGTGCCACATTTGATGATATCAAAGAAGTGGTGACGTGTAGGCCTAAGTCGGTTAATTCCAGCCCAGCGGAAGGGACATGTATGGCGCACCGCCGTTGTCATAACCTTGACGTCCCGGTACCGTACAGGGGTAGGAGGTTCCGGGATGACTTGAGCCTGGTTGATGTAGGGGTACGTGGTGATTTTCTGTCGTCGCTTGGACACGGGAACATCCCTTCCTTGCGTACCCGAAACAATAAAACATTGCCCCATGTCAGGGGTCATGGCCTCCTACCGGTGGATCGGGAGGATGTAGGCATCATCCATGGTTGCCCAGGGATCACTTGTGACCGGGGCGGGTTCATCCTCGCTTACTAGGATTTGATTATCCTTACTTTTGTAGTAACCCGCATCCAGGTTGCGGGCCTCACAAGAAGCGAAAGGGGACCGTCTCCTTGGAGCACGCCTACTCGATCGTTGAGCGAGTACTTGAGGCACTGGTGATACGACGAAGGGACTGCTGCATGCATATGGAGCCATGGCCTACCCATCAATGCGTTGTAGGCGGTGTCCTAAGAGACAACCATGAACTCGGTGCTGGCAATTAAGCCACCGAACTGAGTCTTCAGGCGGATCTTGCCGACTGGGGTTTGCTCTGTCCTATCATACCCCTGGATTCTGAGGTCAGAGGGAGTTAAATCACCTTCGGACAGACCTAGATTTCGCAATGTCCGGGTCGGAATTAGATTGATTCTGGAACCTGTGTCAACGAGGCAGCGGCGGACTTCCACACCATTGAAGTGGCCAGTGATGTACAGCGGGTGAATGTGCCCCTGTATAGGAGGGTCCTCATCTTCACCGGAGAACGAGATAACCACCTGACATTCGGCGTTTTCAATCATCTCGGTATGGGAGGATTCTGCAGCGGCTACCTCTGTCTCAAACTAGAAGGGTCTTTTTAGGGCCTCAGTAAGTGCCTCGCGCATTTCGGATGACAGGCGGAGGACCTCAAGGTTAGAAAGCCTCGCCGGAATTTCGGCCAGGTGCTTCAAGACATCATACTTTCGTGCCAAATGCGAACCTCTTCTTATAGGAGGTCGTTCATCATTTGGAGACATAGAGGGTCCTGCTGGTTGAACCGACGATCGACTAGTACTGGGTACATCTTGTTGCCTACTAGTAGAAGCCTGGTGGAGACATAGCGGGTCCTGCTGGTTAAACCGGTGATCGACTAGTACTGGGTACATCTTGCTGCCTACTAGTAGAAGTCTGGAGAGTAGTCACCGGACTAGGATCAGACAGCGGAGGCTAGCCTATAGCCAGGCAAGACTGACTGTGATACGAACGAGGCAGCTCCCCCCGATCCAGTAGCACGAACGGTGGTGGAGGTAGAACCGAGGGCGTTAGATGGGTTTGCGCGTGCTGAGATCTGTGCTGAGCCTGCTGCGTAGTCTCAGTAGCGTGCATGACTTGGCCAAAAGTGCATGCTGACGTACCTCGATGACCGGCGCGGTTGCGATTCTGTTGACGTTGACGTCAACTGGAAACGTTGGGGAGGTCTGCCTGGCATTCCCCCTCGTTGGGGGTCATATAGGGCTTTACCAGATCCACGGTGTTAACCGAAGCGTACCCCTGGCTGTCGCTCGAGGAGTCATCCACCGCTGGGCGGATTCTGGGAGGAATCCCCATTTCAGGGGGCATAAAGTCACCGAGAGTGTGGGATGATGACGGCACCGGCGGTGCGTGTTGCTTCTTCTTACGTCGCCGCTGCTTGCCCTTTTGGGAAGAGGCCGACTGTGAAGACGATGTGGAGGCACCGACTACTTCTTCTGACGGTTCCAACTGCTTCAGGAGCGCCCGGATGATACCATGGGCACAGACGGTGGTTTTTCGAGCCATCCAGTCATCGTATTTCTTGGATCCGCGGCTGGGGACCTGCTGCCACTCGCCTTCGCTATCGCTACCGATCTCGGATCCCGCAAAGACACCCGCCACTTGCACTGGTACTGGGCCCAACTGGACTATGTTGTTGTTGACCTGGTCTTGAAGACCGTCTTTAAACAAATATCATTTCTTGAGGGTGTGCCCTAGGATCTGATGATAAGGGCAGTAGTTGGGGTGATCTGTGAGATTCGCATCTGTCGGCCTTCTGCACTCAGGCAGACGCACAATCCCTTGCTCTAGAGCACTTCAGATATAGCCAGGGACCTGATTTTCTCTGAACGAAAAAGTCTGGTACCTTCTTTCCGGATAGGGGGCCCTGGGGGCCTGACCCTGACGAGGGGCCGTAGGGGCCTGCCGAGGAGGCAGCGCCTGATTGTCTGGCCTAGGCGGTGGTGGCGCATTGCGCGGGGGAACCTATCAGTTCTGAGGCGGTCGCTGCTGGGCAGGAGCCTGTGCTTGAGGTGGAGGACCTCTGCGGGGTTGCGGGGGTGGTGCCGCCGGTAGTAACTCCAGCTGCCTCAGGGCTTCTATTTGGGCCACCGCGGCGGGTTCAGCCCTGGCGGTCCTCCTGGCCGGGATCATAGGGGGCAACAAACGTGCCTGACTGGCTTGTTGCAGGGCTTCCTCAAGGCGTTGAGCCTTATCTGAGAAATCTATGAACCCTCCAGGGTAGTTCTGGGTAATCAGGGAGGGTACCAGCTCTGTCTTGACGTTCCCCACACACATCGCCTATAGTTTCTCCTGAGTCAGTGGCATATCGAGGGAATACGTAAGTCCCTTCCACCGGGCGATGAAATCTGCAACCCGCTCATCAGGCCTTTTCTTGCACTTGAAGAGATCTGCAATGCTGGTCTTCCTCGTTATGGAGCTGAACTGGTATAATAACTGGCGTCAAAGATCCTCCCAACCGGTCACTGATCCGATATGGAGCTGGATGTACCACACGAATGCCGGACCTTCCAATGTCTATACAAAACATCGGAGCTTGGCGGCCTCCTGCTGAGCCGAGGTCCCCAGCATGGGGCCACACCTGGAAGAAAAATGAGCCAAGTGCTACGGAGGGTCCCCTGTCCCGTTAAAAAGTGATAAAGTGGGGTTCCCAAAACCCGGAGGTGCGGGCATATCATCCACCCACGCGGGATAAGGCTTGCCATCCGGTGGGACAACCACCTGCCGTGTTTCCAACGCTTTGAGACGGGCTGTGAGCGCCGTGATAAGATCATCCGGGTGGGGGTCCCTATCTTGACGGGGATCCCTAACCACAAGTGCATTGCCAGGTTCTTCAACACGGTAGACGGCTTCAGCCGCTCGGGGGTCAACTGGCAGGACGACCCGTGGGGCGACTGGGGGAACCCAGACTGGATTCTTCAGATTTCCCCATTGCTTGGGGGGATTTGGCGAGACGTATCGTGCCCTCTTGACATACGTTCCGGATTCGGCCCTGTCTGCGGCAGTAGCATGATCAGGGTTGCCTGGAGGCATCTCACCGGGGGGAAATTGTTCTGCCCCTGCTGCCCCGGCCTGGGATTACCATAGTCGGGTCGCCGCTCTACGGCGCGCTCAGCCAAGAGTTCGTCAACCAACCTCTTTTGCTCAGCAAGCAGCTGGCGTAACGTGGCCTTCTCGGGATCTTTGTCCGTTTTCCGCACAGAGGCGGACGGGTCGGAGTGCTTGAATGCTCCAACATTCTCCTTACCCTTGCCGGTGTTTCGACTGAGTACCAGCGACTCGGTGGGTACGGGGAGGCCTAGCAGGTTCCTCTGCTGACGGGTAACTCTCCCTGATGGGTCCAGTAATGGCGGTATGCCCTCGGGGGGTATGTATCCATCAAGTAATTCAAGCTCATCTTCCTTATCCACGACGTCAGCCATGTGTACCGCGACCCCTCCCGAGGGCATGTCCTCGATGTCACATAGCGAATCGGGCTGCCGTCGGATTGGGTCGAAGAGGAGAGCGGAATAGTGTCCCCAACCACGAACTTGCACATGGGGGATGTCTTCCCTGACGATTTTGCGGAGTTCTTTAAAACTCTGAACGCATTTTCGTTGAAGGGCGCTCTGGCGGCCTGGCGACTCAGGGTGTTGGGCCACAAGGAGTGCGGCCGCATCGACCAGGCGTCACTGCTCACTGATTTCTTCGAAGTGCTCTCGACTTCTGGGGTAAACCACCCATTCGTAATGATGGAGAAAGTGTGTCGCCCATAGGGTTCGACAAAAGCACCCCACTTCTTCAGGGGTAAGAGACTCCGGTACGCAAAAATTCAGCACTGCCGTCGGCTAGAACTTTTCCGGGAAGTAATCCGCTGGGAGAATACTCCAGAAGCTCCTGGGCTCGGATGTAGGGTCTGGCCCTGTGTTGCCCCACTCGTCAACCGAGGGCGGCTGAGGGACCGGTAGCGGTACCGAGGCGGACCTCTGGGATAGTAAGCTCGGTGGTGGAGAATACAACGAACGAGCTGACTGGCCGCCGAATTCTGGGCCATCCTCCAAAGAGTGATGTGACCTGGCCGCGATGTCACGATACGACGGGATGATAACCACAGCTTCCGGAATAGGATCCGCGGCTACTGGCAACAGGTCGTGTCATCGCTCTACCGTCGTTGGCCCCCAAAATAACTCTCTGTGATCTCTGGTAGAGGTAGAGGGCGCTTCTGGTGACAAAGGCGGTGATTGCGTGGTCAAGACCTGCGGAATTCCCAAGATTTCTTCCTCTTGGATGTACCTACAGAGGGAGATGGTAATCTGGTGGACCTCAAATTCCGGGAGAATGAGGCTAATGCATCTGGTTCCTTCCCCAGTCCTTGATACGGAGGAGCGGGGAGAAGGTTCCATCGCTGAATCACATTCCAATTCCGAGTTGGAGAAGCCGGCAGGTTTGATCTCCACCTGGGCCTTCCCAGGGTTTTTCTTGTGGCGGCGACGACCCGCTCTCCTGTCCTGGGGTGGCTCTTCGGGACAGGGTTGACCCCTATCAGGCAACCTCGGGGCGGCGCTGGCGCCGTGGCGGAGAGGGCCCCCACTTGAGATAGCCGGGGTGCGAGGGGCACCTAGGAAAATGTCGAAGGGTACATGGGGAGGACCTCCATGAACAGTACCCGTATAGGCGGAGCCTTTGTTGGAACCGGCATGAGCATGGGGAGGACCTCCCTGGTCGATGCGAGTGGAGCGAGGCTGACCTTCAGTCCTCGAGTTGCTGGGGCGAGGAGGACCTTCACCGGTTGCAGAGAGGACGTAGGTAGGGCCCCCACATTGGAGAAGGACCGGATGGACGGTGCCTTCAGTTTGGCGGTCGGGGGTAGGAGGATGGACTCCATACCCTATATAGTGGGCGCGGGAAAGTTTTCCGCGCTGAGCGTCACTACCGTGGGGTAGGTCTTCCTTCGAGATGGGGGTAGCACAAGGCATGCCTCCATGACGAACTTCAGAGCGGGGAAGGCCCACGCTCTATGGGGTAGTGGTACGGGGAGGACCTCCGTACAGGGTGACATTACCGCGGGTTAGTTCGTGGCAATCACCACTTGGGCCTACAACCCAAAGAGTCAACCCAGCCTGCCCGTGGGGCGGTTGGGGTCTCGATCCTGGTTGGGTGAAAGAGTGCCCCTGCTCAGTGTATGCATGGGCTTCACGATGCACGTTGGCGGTGGCTCGGGCCACTGTAGCTGTCGACGTCGACGCGCCCGAGCGAGAGTCCTCAGCCCGGGCCCGGTGCTGACGTCGGGTCAGGCGAGCTGGTGCAGGTGGTGCAGGGACGTACCCTGCCTGCTCTTCCTATGGGGATGGACGGCGGCGCTGACGCGGCCGGGCGGGAGCTCTCGCCTGGAGCCCTCGGGTCGGGACCCTGAGCGGGCTGAGCCGGACGGCGCCCGCCTCTTCAGCGTAAGGCGAGGAGTCGTCAAGGCGTTCCGGAGACAGGCTCCCGAAATGGTTGAACGTTGGGGTGGGGAGTAGGGGCTCCCTACGCGGCCTGTTAGGGTGGCGTTGACGGCGGGGCCTGGAGGCCTCCAGGTCTAGGCGGGCCATATCCCGAGTTGTGATGACCCCTTTTTCCTCGTACCAGCGCACGAGGTTGTTGATCACCCTTCGCTGGATGACCTCTGATGGGGAAAGGGGACGTGGGCGCCCCATATTCCGTGAGGTGGCGACCGTCGTGGTGGTAGCAGTGCTACGTGGGGTGGTCGTGGCGGTGTTGCCCCTGCCCCTGCGTGGGCGAGGATCGGACGGTGATCGCGTCTCGGTAACAGCAACCTGGTTCCTGAGAAATGAAGGGATCAACTCATCAGTACTGAGAGGAAAAGGATTGATAGCCAGTGCCCCAACTTCATTCCATTCTCCACATCTGTAAGAAGGATCCACGCCACCACGCTGCAGAACGGATTGCCCCACGTTCTACTGCCCCGACTTCCGGTGAGTTTCATGACAGGCCCTCTATTTGCATGGCGGTACCAGGCGCCAGATATCTAGATCCGGTGACACGTCAATCTACTGGTGTCTCGAACGCTACTAATCTCCATATTGAGGAGAATAATTTCACGTTGGGTTCACCATTTCTGTTTCCGACGCTTTCGCCGGGGCGCGCGCGCACATCCGTTCCGTCTGTGGAGGAGGACACGCGGCGCTTTGTTGCCCCGCATTCCCGCTTTCCAAAGGCGGGCGGCATTCGCTCCTTATTCAGTGACGTCTGCTCCTTGATCGAAATGGGATGATGGGATGTCGGTTCTTCCTCCTGTGGATTCCTCCTCAGAACTCGTCACCTAGTCCGGGTCTCCCTCATAGATTTAATACGTAGTTCGTGAAACTCTTCCCAGTGCCATGTTTCCATGGATGCTGGTTAATTACACTGCTTCTGTCGGGACATTCCAAAGGGTACAGTCAGGGCAGCAACCTTCAGTCGGGGGAGTAGTCACGCTGAGGCATCAGTAGTGTGTCTGGATGCTGGGGAACCTGGCATGTCTGTCTGTTATCCCTAGTCACAAGGCTCCTCGAGGGCGTGGAAGTCCGAGGCATCCTACATCGAGCGCGGGGAATTATATGTCATAGACACATATCTGAGGTTTTCCTCAGCTTCCCGTGTTTAACACAGGGTATGCTGCGAGTTTAACGTCTAACGGAGACGGATCAACCCAACCAGAGCATTAGCTAGGATAGATCGGATCGAGGGATTCTCCTTTAAGGGATGTCGATACCGGGGCCAGCCTATGGGCGGCTGTGAAGAAGAGCGTACTGACATGGTCTCACCGGAATAAGACGGTCCGGGCGAGATTCTGGATGGCTGATAGGTTGAAAAATGGAGCGGGGGGGGGGGAGTGAAATGAGACCATCACAGGGGCAATGGTGAAGTTGGGCTTGAAACATGAAGAGGCTTCCTACGTATCCCCGTGGTAGGGAATCAAAGTCTGCGTAGTTCGGGATGGTGCCGGTAAACCGACATGAAAGGTGGACCTTGGCCCGATGGATGTCATCGGTGAACCAACGTGAAGGTGGACCTTGGTCCGATGGGCATCGTCAGCGTACCGACGTGAAGGTGGACCTTGGTCCAATGAGTGGTGGGCTTGAGCCTCTGGAAGGATTCCTACGTACCATGCCTTGACATAGATCAAAGACCCCGTAGTTCAAAGGGTTTCATCGGTGAACCGACGTGAAAGTAGACTCGTGGGTCCACTAATGGTGGGCTTGAACCTTGGGAAGGTTTCCTACGTACCATGCCTTGACCGGGATCAAAGTCCTCGTAGTTCAAAGGATTGATGGAATACAGTTTAACGTCATGCGGGACGGTAGTGAACCCTGACGTGAATAAACGATGGGGAGTGGGTGTCGGTGAACCGACGTAAATGAGGGACCTTGGTCTGATGGGAGATGGGCTTGAAAATGGGGGGCCTGGCACATCGACTAGGAGACGTTTTGGGCCAATTATTGTTAGGATTGAACTTCAGGGAGGCTTCCTACGTACCATGCCTTGACACGGATCAAAGTCCTCGTAGTTCGGATTGAGGAATACAGTTTAACGTCATACGGGACGGGGGTGAACCGAAGTGAATGAGGTCGGAACGACCGGATGGTGGGTTTGAACCTCGTAGAGGCTTCCTACGTACAATTCCTTGACATGGATCAAACACCTCGTAGTTCGGGTTAGTCACAACGGCTTGTCGTCGGACTGGAATTGCAGTTTAACGTCGTGCTGGACGTAGGTAGAACTCGACGTGAATTAGATGATGGGTGGGCTTGAACCTCATGGAGGCTTCCTACATACCATGCCTTGACATGGATCAAAGACCTCGTAGTTCAAATGGGGCTTTGTTGGCGAACCGACGTGAATGTGGACCTTGGTCCAATGAGTGGTGGGCTTGAACCTCTGGAAGGCTTCCTACGTACCATGCCTTGACATTGATCAAAGACCTCGTAGTTCAAATGGGAATGGGTGTGCAGTTTAATTTCATCTAGGACAAAGGGAGGCATACAGTTTAACGTCATGCCGGACGTGGGCATGCAGTTTAACGTCATGCGGGACGGGGCGTGCTGTTTAACGTCATGCGGGACAGAGACATACAGTTTAACGTCTTGCTGGACGAGGGCGAAACTCGACGTGAATGAACGACCAAGAAATGTGGCTTGAACCTCATGGAGGCTTCCTACGTACCATGCCTTGACCTGTATCAAATTCCTCGTAGTTCGCTAGGGTGGGGGTCAGGGTCGGTGCTCACTCTAAGCCCACGTGAGTCATGCTCGGTGTGAGAAACAAGAGGTTGCAAGGACCTGACGATCACGTCGCGAAGGATGCGTTCGTGAGAAGCGAAGAGGGGATTATGCGTTAGGCGGCCCATGGTGCTGGGACATACTCCAAGATGGAGGCCCATGGTGTGACAAAGTGCGGGAAAGATGGAACTTGGTCCAATGATGGGAGGTGCCTCATTCCCTATCACGCCCTCCACTGACCTTGGTAGTGGGGAAGTACGGAGATGCAGAGGTGCATCCATCTGTTAGGGAACTAGGGTCTCCCTTCTCCTACGAACATACTCCACTCCGATAAGGAGGATATCATCCCTTGTGGATGGGTGATTCCATTCCCATGGAGACGAGTGGTGTAAAGAATGTTCGAGCTGGGGGACCCTTCGTGAGGGGCATGAGGTCGGGTCACAGTTTAACGTCATGTGTTGAGGACCTGGTGCTTGGCAGTTTAACGTCATGCAGCTCGAACGAGGTGGGTTCACTCCACACCCCTAGGACTTACATAACCGGTGCCCTCTGGTCCTTGGGGAATGGAAGGTACCAGTAAGGCCATAGGTAAGGGGGGTTGTGGAACGAACCATCAAGGGGTCCACATTAGCGTGGATATGTGAAGAAGCAATAGCCGTTAGCGTGCCTATGCGAAGAAGCATTAGGCGAAGCAACGCTACGGGTGGTATTGTCCATGGGACTTTGAAATCACATCATGCAAACCTGGAGGATCACGCGGGAAGAGGAATTTCTAAGAAATGTAGTGTGCTTCGCGAAGTGGGGTGGCTTGGACTTAGCATGGGGCATAGGTGTGAGTGGAAGGTGCTTCGCAAAGTGGAACAGTGTTTGCGGAGCACCGCCTCGCGAAGAAGGGATGCCTCGTGAAGTAGGGTCCTACGATGCAGGGTGCTTCACAATGTGTAGCGATCCTTCCTTAGCATGGGGATCACTAGAATGGTTTGGGTGTTTCGTGAAGCATAAATGCTCCGCGGCTGCCCGGGTTCCCTTGGGAATCCCCTTCCTTCGCGAATGACCTTGGGCTTCGTGAAGGGCATCCCTCTCGGAAGAGGGTCTCAAAACAGGACAAGGCAGAGGCGTCTCGTGAAGTATAAGTACCTCGCGGAGCTCATGATTCCCGGGGAAAAGATTTCTTCGCAATTCGGGAGAGGAGAAGCATAAAGGTCGGATCGTCCGTCTTCGGGACTCAGGGGGAGTCCATTATTTATAGGGAAGGGGCGCCGCGAAGCAGAACTCGCGCGCCGCCTCCGGTGCTTCATGGCGTGCTCGCGAACGTCAACATCGACCGTGGAGAATTACCGCCTCAGGAGCTTCGCGGCGGCTCGCGAACGTCAAATGCGTTCGCGGAGCATTACCGCCTTGGGAGCCTCGCGGCGGCTCGCGAACGTCAAATGCGTTCGCGGAGCATTACCGCCTCGGGAGCTTCGCAGCGGCTTGCGAACATCAAATGTGTTCGTGGAGCATTACCGCCTCTGGAGCTTCGTGAGGCCGCAATGGTTGGGGCACTTCGCGGCGGGGCTTCGCGTGGGTGCTTTGCGATGGTGCTTCGCGAGGCAGCGCGCCAGCTGTCTTTTTCATTCCTTTCTTTCGGGCCATATTTTGGCACCAACAGTTTTGTTAATAGGACTATATATAGCCATATATCTTATTGTGAAGCAGTTAATATAATTTGGAAGAAAATTGAAGTTAAGAAATTTTCAAATTTAAATGTTATTAAAACCAGATGATAAATACTTAGAGTAGTCTATTATGGTTTTTCCCTTTGTAGAACCTGTTTTAAAAGTTATACAAATAATCATGGATATTGTAAATAATCTATAGTCAATGGGAGAAAAAGGAACTGGTGATGAGATGCTTTCAGATATTGTTATTGACATCATGACTAATGAATGATAATCAAACAGAACTTCTATTGAGGAGTTAGTGATTGTCTCAATGGTTAACCATGATGACTAATTAAGAACTATCATAAAACATGAGAATATATTAATAAGATATTATTATAATTTAAAGGAGAAGAATGTGAGTATTTTTTACAACAACTTAAAATAATAATAAATAAAAAAATCATGAGGATGTTGTCAGGTCAACCAAGTATAAGAACGTTGTTGTTTTGTCCGATTCATGTGATACTAAACAATGAAATAATGAGTTTTACAATATAACATGAAGGATGAAAAATATTATTGGCATGATGGATTTAAAACACATATATAAGAGAAAGGATAATAAGGAATAGAATGATTCAGAAGTTGAGTGTTATGAATGTAAGAAATCTCGACATATCATCCAGATTGCACTATGGTGAAAATAAAAGAACAGAAATATAAACATTATAAAATGAATTAGAAAAGATATTACAATCCATAAGGAATGAATGTATTCATGGAAAATTATTTTTTGATTTCTAGTGGTGGAGAAACATCTAATGAATCTTAATATAATCAATTTTCCAGATAGAATAATATTGGTATAATTTCTAGAATGCATATTGAAAACCAATATTACATGCATAAGGTAAACACAAGTCAATCCTTAACAAATATATCATTATGTTGTAATTATAATGATTAAAAATATTCATCAAATTCAAATGAATAATATTCCTCAACAAAAGATATATTGTTTAGTAATTTTGAATAAGTATCTATACTTTACATGTTTCTTGAAAATGAATATAGTAAGGTAAAAAAAGATAAGGAAATTTTGAGAATAAATATTTTTTCAATAGTAGTATCATATATTTCTAAATATTTTCATTCAAAATCATCTAATATTATTTATATTTAAAAATCTTTAAGGATGATAATTTGGTAAAGTATAAACATTCTATGCATTTTGAAAATGTAATTTATACAAAAAATTTAGACACAAACTCGAATCCTATGAAAAATTATTATGGCGATAAGAATTTAGTCATTAGACTAAAATATGAATTATACGAATTAAGGATACTTTTTTCAAATGTTAATTCTGGTAAATAATGTTCTGGTAAAATATATTCCCAACTTTTTCCTATTCATAATTGTTCTATAATGGGTTTTACTCATTAAAAGTAGTTTTTAGTCACAAATGTTTTGTTCCTCAAAGATTGAATTTGTTAACTAAGTGTCAAAGTGGTGGAAACTTGGAGAAAATTTGTTCATCAAATAATCCAATAATTAGGTTATGATAAAGCAATATTTTCTAGGAAAATGTTGATTCCTTGGATTATACATTCTATCATTTCAAGATCTAAGAATCATTAGATTGTAAAAACCTAAGTGTTTTATTTTCAAAAAACAATAGATGTACCTACAAAAATACATGATACATGGATAGTGGATGTTCCGAGCACATGACTGGTGACAAAAAACATGATTTAAAATATTATTATCATGAAAAGAGGAATAGGAACTTTCAGATATAATGCTCATACAGATATTGTCCGTATTAATAACAATGTTCATCTTGGAAAAGCCTTAATTTAAAATATCATATTTGTTAAAGGTACTAACCACAACCTTATAAGAACATATAAATTATTTTGTTAAGGTTTTCTTGTGAATTTAGGAATTATTAATTCTTAGTACACAATTCCAAAGATGACTTCATTCATTATTCCCATTTACATGTGAATGATTATAAACATATCTTAGAAGACCATAGGATCCAAGATACACATTACCTTATTGAAGATAATGACTAATCATGGTTAAGGAATAGAAGTCTAGGACACTATAACATTAGGAACATATGTAAACTACATTTGATATAACTTTTTAATGATCTACCAGCTCATAGATTTGATTCATCAAATGTTTGTGACTCGTGTCAATATAGAAAGCAATATAAGTCAAGATTTAAATATATAAGTGATGTTTTAACATAAGATGAATTAAATATAGTTCACATAGACTTTTTTGGTACTACCCAAACTATAATTATTTGAGAAAATACTATGTATTCTCATATTTAATGATTACAAATGATTTACAAGGATTTATTTTCTAGAAAACCAATCTGAATATTTTCTTAATTTCAAATATATTTCATCCAATGTAAAAAATGAGAAAACCCACCATTGATAACTATTAATAGTGACAATGGTGGAGAATATGAAAATTCATATTTTGAGACTTTTTTAGTATGAAAGGCATTACTCATAACTTCTATGATCTTAGAACTACTCACCAAAATTTCATTGTTAAAAGAAAAAATCATATTATTTAACAGATAACAAGAACCATGTTTAGTGAATAATAATTTTCTAATAATTTATGGGATGAATATGCGAAGACCTCTTATTATAATATAAATCAAAATTTAATAAGGTCATTTATTAATAAAACATCATTGGAGTTATGGACATGATGAACACC
The DNA here is from genome assembly GCA_963277665.1 of Viscum album. Lineage (NCBI taxonomy): Eukaryota > Viridiplantae > Streptophyta > Magnoliopsida > Santalales > Viscaceae > Viscum > Viscum album. Next base: position 2,020,232,875 of record OY728138.1, read on the forward strand.
AAAACATGCATGATATGTATTTTTTAGAAGCAAGGTATTCATTTTGAGTACCAAATATAACTTACACAAATCTGCAACCAAATCAGATTAGGGAATTTTAATAAGCTATTCTAGTACATCTAAGGCTTATGGTGTTTTCAATAAAAATTATTATACTGTTGAGGAAAAAATAAATGTTAAATTTCATTACACTGGTCCATTTGATTTTAAACAACCCCAACCTACATCTTCTATGGTGTTTTCAAAAACTAATTTTCATGTTTTGATATAAGCCACTTCGAATCAAGAGATTACTCAAGAAAATGTTTATGAAGTATTCAATCTAGTAAATTTTATATCCTATGATAATGAATAGGTTTTAGAAAACCCATTGAACTAGTTTCTAGAAAATAATCCCAGTGATAGTATAAATGGTCATGTATATAAAACTAAAAGAACTAGAATCTCTTTATGAAATAAAGTAGACTGTTTGCAATTTATTTCCCAATTAAAAAACATTATAATTAGAAGTTAGCTAATGAATGTTGGATTAAATCTATGCAATATGAGCTACATGAATTTGAATAGAACAAAGTCTGTACCATGATTGAAATATATAAATAATCTTACTTTATTGGAGTAATGATGGACTATAGAAACAAATGTGACAAAAATGGAATCATTTCCTGAAATAAAGAATTATATTTTTCTATTTCAATAATCAAAATAAAGAAATAGACTATGAATAAATATATTTTATAGTAGGTAGACTTGAATACTTTAAAATTCTCTTATACTTTGTAGCATCTTTTAACTTTGTGATATTTCAAATTGATGTGAAGTGTGATTTCATTAATAGATATGTTGAGTTGGATGTTTATGTTGAACTACCTCTTATATTTGAAGACACAAAACAACCTGATCATGTTTCTAAAATTACCAAATAATTTAATGGTCACAAAAAACACCATATATCCTTGTGTGATAAAATTACTTGTTTTTTGTTAAAAAACAATTATCCTTAGGGAAATACTGATCAAAAAAATTATTATAATGAAAGATAATAAAAATTATTTAATTGTTTAAATTTATGTTGATGACATTATATTTGGATAAACATAAAAATATTTAAGGGATTCATTTGTGAATCTTATCAAATCAGATTTTGAAAGGAGTATGACGGGTGAGTTATAATTCTTCCTTGGTTGTAAAATTTATTTAAAACAATAAATATTATATATATATATAAACACTTGTATGTTAAATATATTCATAAAATATATAGATATGAAAATAGTAAAAGTATAATTACTTCAATTAGTGCCTCGAATACCCTTGATCATGATGATGCTGGGAAACCAGTGGATCATACATCCTTGAGATCTATGATAAAAATTTTACTATAATTAATAACTAGACATCTATAAATAATGTTTTTTGTATGTTTATGTGAAAGATATAAATATAATCCAAATGTATCCCATTTAATGGAGGGAAAATAAATTTTCACTATTTAAAGGGAACTGTTTATTTATGACTTTTCTATTATATTGGAAATAGTTTTCTTTGAAAAAATTTGTTCAAATTTTGATATTTCTGTATGTATAATCGATAGGAAAAATACATCAGAAAATTTCTATTCTAATGATATTTATTATTTTCTAGTATATTTAAGAAAAAAAACTCTTTAGAAATTTCTATAGCTAATGCTTAATATATGGTAGGTGTAAGTAGTTCTGCATAAGGGTTGTGGAGGAAACCAACACTCACTGATTATGGAACAAGTTATATTAAAACATATATACTTTGGGATAACACATGTTCGGTAAGAACCCAAATTTTCTTTTAAAGTATGTTTTCCTTTTCCTGTTATTTTTGAGAAAAATAAGAGTTTCTGGAAATTTCATAAGTACATGTTATGTACTTTATAAGTACATGAAATGTAATCGGTTACCACGGGTAGCCGTGTGTTGGCTGTATAGCAGCCGTGCACACGGCCATGTGTGGTGACCTGGAGACCGCCTAATACTGGTGCTGGTAAGGTTAAGGACAGGTCATGTTCTTATAAAGTACATGTTGTGTACATTCTAGTTTTTCATTAAATGGTCCGCGGTCACGTATTTTTTCCATAAATGTCTTATTCTCCACTGAACACGTCCGATAGCGCTCGTACGGCCAAGATTCTTCTTAGAGCCCCCAATCGAGCATCTGTTCTCCGAATCTACCTCTATCGATTGCGCTGGGATCTTTAGGGTAATCTATTCTTTCTTCTAGATATTCATTTCCTATTTCCTCCTCTTCAAAAATTTATCATTGGTTGAGAGTTTTTAGAATTTTTGTAGATATACTGTGATCTTGAGAAATTCAAGGCTTGAGGGTCATGTATAACAATCCGAAGACACTGTGGTAGGTGATTTGTGCCATTCAGTAGGTAGTCTATGAGTTATATGTGAAAAATTGCCCAATACCCTTGAAAAGGGTATTGTGTGTTTATGGTTTTAACCCTATAATTTTCCTTCTATACCTTTTTTGCATGAGTAGTGGACTTTTGTTTGTAATTAGGGTTAATTTTCAAGCTATGGAGGTGTTTTCCCATGTTTGTATTGTTTATGACCATTTTGTTTTTCATAGCCTGTTAGGCTGTTGTGATTTCCTTTCCAAGTGCTGATAGGATGGAGTAGTTTTTCTTATCTAGCCTGCTGTTATGTTGTATACTATTTATCCATGTAGTTTTTGAGGTTTACATTGGCCGATATGAATTTATGTACTCAATTTTCTTACATAGGGTTGTGAGAACCTGGTGTAGTAGACCGTAGAGAGAATGGACATTAAGGCCTTCTCTGGAGTGTCTGTTTGCTACGACGATGTGAGATCCTAGGGGCAATTGTTGTAAATGCATCCTCAAAGTGTCTGATGTTCCTTGATGTGGGCCACAGGGGGAATGAGGCGTTGAGTTCTTCCCCAGAGTGCATTTTAGTTACCGATATAAGACTATAGGGGGAATTAATGGTGAGTCCGTCCTCATAGAGTCTATGATAAAGTTGAACCAGAGGTGTTAGTCTATGTGTAATTCCTAGAGGGTTTCTTGTACATGTTTGGTTGAACTATAGGGGTTCGGCTGAGAGTACTACCCAAAGGGATACATTCTTTGCTTAGATACTTTATTGACATGTGGAATTGAATGCATTAAACTGTAGGATTGTTTCCTTTAGGGTAATTCCTTCTATACTACTTCTTTTTTATTATTTCCTGCCATATATATTTACTGACAGTTAGGAACAAGTCTTTGGTTGGTTTCCAATTTGGATTAGTCCCACACCCCATTTGGGTAATTCTTTTGGTCCAAAACAGATTGTATTGTTGGAGGTCTAGATAAGGGAAAGTCCCCTTCTACATCAGGTACTTGATTTCTATTGAGTTGAAGAGAATGGGACCAAGTTGAGGATTGTGATGTTGTGGAGCTGTATAGTTGTTTCCCTTTTTTACTTCAGTTTATTAGTGTATTCCATCATTTTTATTTGTTTGTTTAGTTTACTAGTCATATGTATCATGCATCATTTATGCATATGTGTGCTCCAGTGGAAATTACTTCTGTTGTTTACTATTGATTGGTGTTATCAGTGATTCCTATATTGTATATATGTTTACACTTCCACTATGTTACTATTCCAATGAGGTAATAGTTTCCCCACTATCACACCCAAGGCCCTCCCTACTAGTCAAGAACCTTTGGCATTTGGGGAAATTCCCTTGAGGCCAGGTGTCCAACCGGGTACGAGGCACCTCTGGGTGGCTTTTGGAATCGAGACATTACAATGTCGTATGAGAAGAATTATTTTCTTCAGGACATACTCTATGGAGCCTATAGCCCCGGATTAGAAGGAATATGTACTTGGTAATTAGCGGTGCCCTGGAGTAGCTAGCCCATGTATATGGAAAAACCAATCTACCTCGTTTATTGCAATTTTTCTGGTTTTATAATTTTACAGTTGATTTGATTTTCACTATTAGGTGATTCACATGTATTGTGCAGTTATTGTTGATGATATTGAGGTTATATTTCTATTGTAACCCAATGAGATAAGGGTATTCCATCCCATGAATCATATAGGAACCTAGTCAAAATCACATGTCATGTATTCTTACCATGACATTTAGGGTTCATCAGTGATTGAATGTTGTTTTGATTGATTTTGTGCTAGATATGCATGTTGTTGTGATAAATGACTTGATAGAATACCTGATTTTGATTGGGTATTGCTTTGCATAATGTTCTTTTTGAATGAACTTCATACATGTGTTCTTTAGGTGTTATGGGACCCTGTGGACACGAATTTGGAGGATCATTACACTATTATCCTTTTTAATGACATGTACAAGATGATTATCTTTGATTCATGAAGAGTATGGTCCATAACTGATAATAATTTGGAACTTTATTGTTTTTGTTGTTGTTTTTTTGGGTTCCGAAGAAGTTTCTAAGGATTACTATCCGAAAAAACCTAGAATACATGGCGTGTAATGATAAATACAAGCCATGTCTTATTCGGTTTGGGATGAAACTATTTTTCATAAGTACACACTGTGTGTTGTATGTACATGCCTTTTAGTCTCTATCCATGTCAAAGACTGTGTGGGAAGATACATGGGGCTGTGAAATCTTTGGTAAGACACTTCGTGTACGAGATGTACACACTATTTTATAGAACCGTGTAAACGGTTGTGTTACAAACAACATGGGTTGACTGATACATTTTTAATACACGCCATGTCCACATGGAATGCACCATACAGTGTAACCTGAGTATCCAATCTTGTCACTAACAACACGGGTCAGTAAAATCTTCCAAGTACATGCCGTATATGTCTTGCACACACCGTGTAGAGTCAGCCATGTAACTTGTTGTGTCACTAACAACACGAGTCAGTGAAGATCGTCTAGTATACACCGTGTCTATCTTAAACATGTCATGTAGTATTGATTAGGATAATTGTGTGGGTTTGTTGTATAGAAGGACTCGGGCAGGGTTGAAGAATTCAAGTACACGCCGTGGGTTAGGACAACATGTCGTGTGTTTGGGGTGTTACATGACCTGGGTTGGCAAGAGTACATGCCCATTTAAAGGATTAAGGGAACATGCCTTATAGGAATTATACACTTCATGCATCCATGTTTAAAAAAAATGAATTCTTTATTTATCTTGTTCACTTCTTGCATATATAGTTTTCAATCCTTTTTAATCATGATCTATGGTGGATGCTTGACCATGTAGATTCATGCCAACATGATGTCCTTTGGTTGTATGCCAGTTAGAAGGTAGTGATTAGACAACAAATATGGCTACCCAGGGACTATCAGTATATCCTCCCATTATTCCAATCATGGCACCTACCATTATTTCAAACACAAATGACGATGCACAGTTCTGAGAGGGCTTTATGAGGTTCATGCAGACCTTCCATGGAGTACCTCATCTTCCTCTTGTATGTCATTGTTGACACGGGTTTTCCAGCAGTAGAACCCTCCCACCTTCACAGGGGAAGGAAGACCACAGGTTACAGAGTCATGGTTAGAATCCATGCTATATATCATTGACCATCTAGAGATGCCTCTAGAGAGGAGGGTGAATCTTGTGACGTATATGCTTTGGGATTCCACCAAGATATGGTGGGGTGTGATCTCACATATAAGACACCATCATGATATGTCTTGAGATGAGTTCCAGCATGCCTTATATGATTACTTCAATCCAGAGACATTGGGAGCCAATCGAGCCCAAGAGTTCATGAGTCTGGAGAAGAGTACTATTTCGATTATGGAGTATTTTTCTCACTTCCCAGAGATACAGTGCTTCACGCCCATCCTAAGTGGTTGTGAGTTATTCCTAGAAAGGATGATTGAGGATGGTCTCAGGAACAACATCCGATCTCAGGTGACTATCATTAGGTAGCCTTCTATAACTTCTATAGACATCCAGGAGCTGATCACAGAGTGAAATCTGATGGATTCTGTAGTTTTGATCCATGGTGGTTCAACATAAGAAGTTAGTATCACTCCCACTTATAAGAGTAATCACCATAGGAAGCTTGTGTGCAGAGATCTAAAAAGGATAGACACTTGTTTTGGTAGCAATGGGGTGTGCTACTAGTGAAAAAAGAGTGGGCATACGAGGCCAAATTTCCTGAGAGACCTAGTGGAGTTCCAATCTTGCAACATGATGGGTCATATACAACACTTCTGTCAGATCTTATCACGAACAGCAGGTGACAGGGGTTCTTCTATGACTCATCATTCAGGAGCAGTACCACCAATTTATCACCAGTTATTGAATTGGTGTTATTCCAGATATTAGGCCGGCGTGGAGATCACGACCTTGGTAGTTAGTCTCTAGGAATACAGTGACATCATGTTCGATCAGCTAAGAGTGGTCAGGCAGGGTCATAGGGTCGCCGTACATGCCAGGCTTTTGCAGGGGAGCAGACCCAGTAAGAGAAGGATCTCTGACCATCCACAGTTTGAGGTACAATCCAAGTTTCCTCAGTTTTAGCTTATGCCCTTTTCGATATCGAGGCTTCCCATAGTTTAATATCTATTTATATTGGGGATAGTATAAGGACCCAAACTTTTTAGATACGTAATCATAAATTTAGTTAAGAAAACACTTCCTTTTACTTTGAAGATATTTTCATGTTTAGAGATTTAGAGAATTAGGATAGTACATTCTTGAAAATAAACATTATTACAGAGCGGATACCATAAAAACATTTTCAATTTTTTTCAAAATATAAAACATTAAAACATAAAACAAGACTCCTTGAGAATTCTTTACAATATTTCTATGATTGGTTCATGGTGGACATTATTGTCGATTGGAAGTGAAACTATAGAATTGGAATGGAGTAGTACTTTCATATATCCAGTAACATAAATTATTCCATTTATCATTTTTAATTATTAAATTTGGATGATTCATAAGTTAGAACATTAATGATGTTCGTTTAGATCATTTTACCGGTTATTTGATAATAACAACCCCGTTTTGTCTTATAAATTAGAACCATGAGTACAAAAGAATTCCAGAACCATGGGTGAGTTATGAGACATATATTATAACCTGATTCAACCATATAAATCATTTCATGACCAGAAGAGAAATAATTAATAGTAATTGAAATAACATTGTCAATGATGTCAATAATTCGACACAAACGGACAATGTTTATTATTCATTAAATAAGTGGGAGTGGAGAAGAATAAAGATGAGTGATTTTTCATAAAAATGATAACATATATAGTATACACGATTTCTGGTGATTTCATGCCTCTTGGATATGGAGATATGAATAAATAATAAGGAAGGAACTCAAAATAAAAGAAAAAGTGAGAAATCTCTTACAAAAATTCGTCACAACGTGGTTTTAGAAAAATATTAAAAAGAGAAGGGACAATGGTCACCCATCCAGAAATGAATCATAATATAGAAAAGATCAAGAATAAGAAGGAAATAAGAACATGGTATATAAACATGAAAGTTATACCACATAAAAGAGATCATGAAAGGAAAAAGAAAGAAATTGAGAATTTCATTACCTTGTAGAGTAACTCTTAAAACATAAAGGTTGGGACCTTTGGGGCTTAAGGAAACCTTCGAAGGACTACTATGAATTTAAGGAGGCTAAAGAATCGTTGAGGGCGAATTGGGAATGAATTCAATTAAGGGAAGGGTTGGTATTTATTGGAAAAGTGAGGGATTATTTTAATAATTTTAAAGGGACAACTCATGAGTGGTATTTACAAAACAATAGGCTTGCCCATGGTATTTTCTCATGGTATAAGCCACTTGGGACACCTCACATATTATTAAACTATTAAAAAGTCGACCAGATTTATGACATCATTATTATATCATTAATTATGTCATTAACACACCGAAACTAAAAACTGTATTTTTAACCATTCACCAAAAAATCAAATATTGTAGAAAAATTCCTAAAATTCACCCTAACCGTTAATCGGTGTGTAGATTTAAAAAATAAAGTCCATTTTTTAAAATAATTTTCTATGTATTAATAATTTAATTTTTAAATAAAATCATACTTAATTTAAAAATTAATAATTCTAATTATACAAATAATTCATTATCATAATGAAAAATTAACCAAGATGTTATTATTTTCTATCATTTTGAGAATAAAATAATAATAAAATTTACTATTTATTAGGGTCATTTTACTATTCATATTACTATTCATTAGTGTTTGTTACTATTCATAAAAACATGTTGGTTCTAATAGACTCCGAATAACATACTGATCACCAATGTAGTTGATGGTTTCATGAAATTTAAAAAAAAGAAGTAAAAAAGTTATGTTTTAAAGGCTAATTAAAAATATCTATTTAAAATAAAATTCTATGAATTTCTATTTATTTTTATAAAAACATGGGGTGTTACATTATCCCCACCTTCTTGAAATTAAATCCTTGAAATTTTATTTAATTATTAAACAACTGATGGTATTCTTCCCTCATGGCATTTTCAGACACCCGTGTTACTTCTTCAACCATGTGGTTCCTCCACAAAACCTTCACCTGGTGGATTACCTTACTGTGCAATACATGTTCTCTTCGATCAAGAATCTGAACCGGTTTCTCTTCATATGATAGGTTATCATCTATCTGAACTGCATCTGTGCTCAAGACATGTGATGAATATGGCACATACATTCTCAACATCGAAATAGGAAAAACATTGTGTACCTGAAACAAACTCGGAGGCAATGCTACACGGTATGAAATTGTTCCAAATATTCCAAGATTTGAAAAGAGCCGACGAACCATGGAATTATCTTTCCTTTCTTACCGAAATGCAACACACTTTTCCAAGGAGAGACATTAAGGAAAACATGGTCACCTACGTCGAAAGAGATGTCTTTCCATCTGTTATCTGCATAACTTTTCTGCCTGCTCCAAGCTGTACTCATGTGCTACTGGATCATCCTCACTTTCTTAGACACTTCCTCAACTAATTCTAGCCCCATGAACTTTCTTTCATCGACTTCATCCCAAAATGCTGGAGTCCAACATCGCTTTCCATACAAGGCCTAAAAAGGTGCCATTGGAATACAGGAATTAAAACTATTATTATAAGAAAACTCAACTAAATAAAGATGATGATCTCAACTTCCATAATAGTCCATTGAACAAGATCGAAGCATATACTCCAAATTTTGAATCGTTCGTTCTGACTGCCCATCTGAATGAGGATGAAATGCTATACTGAAATTCAACTATGTGCCCAACGACTTCTAATGTCCCTTCCAAAAGTAAGAAGTGAACTTGGGATCTCGGTCAGATACAATGGAAAGAGGAACTCCATGTAACCTGACAATATCCTTGAGGATCAATCGAGAAATCTTATCCAAACACATTTTATCTTGAATTGATAGAAAATCTGTAGACATTATTAGACGATCAACAATAACCCAAATAGCATTGTCACCTCAGGAAGTCTTCAATAGTCCCAACAAAAATTCCATGGATACATTCTCCCATTTCCACTCTGGCACTGGAAAAGGCTAAAGTATCCTCTTTGGTAAGTGTCACTCTTATTTAACCTGTTGACATGTCAATCATCTCATGGTAAAATCAACAATATATCATTTCATTGCATCCCACCAATAATACTCCTGAAGGTCTTTGTACATCTTAGTACTGCTAGGATGAACAGAAAATGGAGAACTATGAGCTTCACAAAACAATTCATTCATTAACTAAGAATCACAAGGCACACACATCCTATTTCCAAATCATAAAACACAATATTTATCAAGATTATATTCTGGGAAATTACCCATTTTAACTAATTATACCTTTTTCTGTAGCTCACGATCTTCCTTCTTCTCTTTCTTAATTCTTTCCTACAACAGAGACTGCACTAAAAACTGATACAAAATAGAAGTATTCCCTGCACCAACAACTTCTAAGCCAAAATTAATCAAATCATTAATCAAGGGATCATGTTCCAAACATAGCATGGTTAATGGTGCATGATGTTTCCGACTTAAGGCATCTGCTACTTTGTTTTCTTTTCCAGGATGGTAATTGATCATGAAGTCATAATCCTTTATCAGTTCTAGCCATCTTCTCTGCCTCATGTTTAATTACTTCTGAGTGAATATATACTTTAAACTTTTATAGTCAGTATATATTTGGAATTTGGTTCTGTATAGACGATGCCTCTATATTTTCAAAGAAAAAACCACAGCTGCCAATTCCAAATCATGTATGGGATAATTTAGCTCATGAGGTTTAAGTTGTATCAAAGCATAGGTAATTACCTGATCATTCTGCAACAAAACACAGCCACATCCCTTGAAAGAAGCATCACTGTATATGACAAAGTCACAATTCTGGGAAGGTAAGGCCAAAACTGGAACATTCACCAATCTCTTCTTCAGTTCATGAAAACAAACATCACATTCCTCTATCCAAACAATTTATCCCCTTTCGGTGTTAACTTACTTATAGGGCTAGATAACCGTGCAAAGTTCTTAACAAAACGTTGGTAATAACTTTTTAAGCCCAGAAAACTATGAATCTCTATAACATTTGTGGGTCTTGGCCAATCATCAACTACTTCTATTTTTGCAGGATCTACTATTATTCCATCCTTATTTACAATGTTCCCAAGAAAAGAAATCTGTCGCAACCAAAAATCACACTAGCTGAATTTTTTTTATAGTTTCAATTCTTTTAATGTTTTTAAAAAAACCCTTGGATGTTTTTCATGCTCCTATTTATTTTTAGAAAATACTAGAATGTCATCAATAAATACAACCACAAAAATATCCATAAACTCATGAAATACTTTATTCATAAGATTCATGAATACAGTAGGTGCATTAGTTAATCGAAATAGAATAACAACAAATTCATAATGCCAATATCTAGTACGAAGGGCTGTTTTTGGGAAGTCATCTTCCATCACCTTCAGATGATGGTATCCGGATCTCAATTCAATCTTGAAAAAGTAATGAGATCCATGTATCTAATCAAACAAGTCATCGATATGAGGAAAATGGTACTTTCTTTTAACAATGATGTTATTCAAATCTCTATAATCAATGAAAATAATCTTGGAACCATCTTTCTTTTTAACAAAAAAACTGGGGCTTCCCATAGTGAAGTGATAGGATGAATGAATCCATTGTCAAGAAAATACTGTAACAAATTTTTCAATTCAAGAAGTTCTATTGGAGCCATGCGATATGGGGTTTTAAAATTGGATTAGCATCGGGAACTAATTGAATTGTGAATTTGACTTCTTGGTCAAGTATGACACTGGGTAACTCATCAGTAAAAACATCAAGGTATTCATTTACCACTAAAACATCTATAATTTGAATAGTTCCCTTTTTTCAACAATATAATAAAGATAAATTTATTTTTCATCTTTCAATCGTTTCACAGCTTCCTGATATGTTCTAAATAGTATGGGTTCATTATCATATATAAACTGAAACTCTTTTTAAAAAAAATATTCTTTAGCTCTATAGTCAATCTTAGCATGATAATCAGAAATCCAGTCCATCCCTAGAATAACATCAAACTCGAGTAAGGGTAAAACAAAAAGGATTGCAGGTAACGTCTTTCCATAGACCACAATAGAAAGATTCATATAATTTCTATTTTCTATAACATTTCCCCCTGGTGTTTTAAAAAAAATTTCAGGTCTCATTTATTGAGGTGATATTTCCAATTTACAAGAAAATTTCTCAGATATGAAGGAATGTGTAGAACCCATATCAAAAAAACTATAGCATAATCTGTGTGAATAAACAAAGTACCTGATACAACTTCAATGGATGGTCTGACGTCTGCTGATGTAGTCGCAAGGGATCTCACTACACCTTTCTTCTTGTAGTTTGGCTTCTTTGCATCACTCAGATCTCTCTTTGGGCAGAAATTTTCATAATGAACCATTTCACCACATTTAAAACACTTTAGAGTTTTCTTATCAGGATTATTATAAGGATCATTTTCATTGTAATCTCTGGCCATATGTCCAAACATACTGCATCTAAAACACTTCCGAGTTTTTCTAAGACATTCCCCAGGGTGTTTCTGCCACACTTTTCACAAACTTGAAATTATATTTTCTTACCATCAGATTTCATTGGTAGATTCTTACCCATTGCATGGCAACTGGACCTCTTCTTCTCTTTGTTTCCAAAATGCACGTGATGATCAGCAAACTCTATCTCAATCCTCTCAGCTCATCGTACAAGTTTCTCATAACTTTTTAATTCACATGAGGTCAATGCCCTTCGATACCTTGGCTCCAATCCTGAGTAAAATCGGTTGATTTTTCTATCAAGTTCTAGAATAAGATTTGGTGCATACCTTGCCAGTCGAGTGAAGTTCGCTTCACACACAGCCACTGAATCTTCCTAATTCTGTTTTAATTCAAGGAATTGCTTCTCCATTCTTAGTCTCAGCACCTTAGGAAAATATTTTTCAATGAAAATACTTTTAAATTCATCCCACTCCAAGGCATCAAAACATCTCTACCCCTGTTATTCCTTACCATTGACCACCACTGATCAGCTTCCCCTTCAAAACGATAAATAGCAAGACTTACCTTTCGATTGTCTGAACATCCCATAACATTGAATATCTTTTCAAGGGATTTGATCCATCCTTCAACTGTTAATGGGTCAAAAGATCCATTGAATGCAGGTGGATGTTGTCTCATAAAATATTGCACTACTGTCATGTTCCATTGTGGTTCCTCTATTTGTCCTCTTGCATGGATTCCACTGCCATTTATTGCCTACATTAGCCGAGCCATTACTGTCACAAACTACTCTGTTACAATCCCTATCATTCTAGGCTGTAGTTCTGGAAGGTTGTCATTCTATCAGTGCCTCTCCTCCTCAGTATCCTTGTTCCTTATATCGACAACCATTTTGAAAAAAGATGTCTTAGAAAAAGCAACATTGAAATCTTTAAATGCTTTAACAAATTAAACATATAGTGAAAATCATTTATTGTATTCTATTAACATCACCCTAACCCCTAAAGTTTTCCAAACCATCCTCTGATACCAACTATAAAGACCCGACCATATTACATACATAATCGTGAATTAAACCAAGAAAACACTTCCTTTTAGTTTGAATATATTTTCAGGTTTAGATCTTTAGAAAATTAAGATAGTATATTTATGACATTAAACATTATTACAGAGTGGATACCATAAAAACGGTTTCAATTTTTTTAAATATAAAACATTTAAACGTAAAAACAAGTCTCCTTGACAATTCTTCAACATTTAACGTGTCTTCCTTCCTTGTATTACACATCCATTAACATGTGAAAATCATTTAAAAACTTGGGATGAGCACAAAATCTCAGTATGGGATGGAAAAGAAGGAAAAATCACATTAGTCCTTGAATACTCATAACGTATGAAATCATTTTCAAAAGATATTCTTGTCACCCATATATTCTTACTTTGTGTAACATGAGATTTACATAAGATCCACAAAAATCATGATAACATAAATATAATCATAATGGTATCTTGGGGGCATTAATTACATATTCTTTTAACCATTCTTGGATACATTATAATTTTTAACCCTCACGGCTTCCTTACTTTGTGTAACCATCGTAGTTACACTTGGAGTAACCATAAGGCCGATCTACAAAATACTAATACCCAATGCATTGGAGGGAAATTTAGGTCCCATAATTAATCATAAATAATTCCAAATAATGAAAATATAATCAAACAACATGAATAATTCCATAAAAACATTGCTCTGTAATTTCATAAAATTGAATTTAAAATGAGGATTTTTAAAGAAAAGTCCATTATAAATATTATAAAATTGAATAGAGACATAAAAATGTTGATAGAGTATGCATATATACTGTAAATACACATAATAAAACATAATATAAATAGAACCTATCACACAATAAATTTAATTATCACATAAATAATGAAGTATAAATTTAACCCAAAGAATGGAAATTGGGTTAAGAATTCCCTTACCTCGGGTTTGTATTACTTAAAACTTGTTTAAACCTTCTGTATAATGGTTAAAAGAGTGTTATTAATATTTTTCAGAAAAATTTTCATCTTTATGACATCTTATATTATCCTTTCATAACATCATTTCACCCTTAATTGTTAATATTTTGCTCGTTGCTCGGTTTTTGGTTGAATTCTTTACAAGATTTCGATGATTGGTTCAAGGTGGACATTCTTGTCGATTGGAAGTGAAACTCTAGAATTGGAATGGAGTAGTATTTTCATATATCCAGTAATATATATTATTCCATTTATCATTCTTAATTCTTACTTGAGGATGATTCATAAGTTAGAACATTAATGATGTTCATTTAGATCATATTAGTGGTTATTTGATAATAACAACCGCGTTTTGTCTTATAAATTAGAACCATGAGTACAAAAGAATTCCAGAACCATGGGTGAGTTATAAAACATATATTATAATCTTATTCAACCATATAAATGGTTTAATTACCAGACTTGAAATAATTAATTGATATTGATATCACATCGTCCACGATGTCGATAATTCGACACAAACAGACAATGTTTCTTATTTTTTAAATAAGTGGGAGAGGAGAAGAATAATGATGAGTAATTTTTCATAAACATGATAAAATCCAGAGTATAAATTATTTTTATAGATTTAATTCCTCTTGGATAAAGATATATGAAAAAATAATAAGGAATGAACTCAAAATAAAAGAAAAACTGAGAAATCACTTACAAAAAATTCGGTAGCCTAACGGCTACAAATCATGGTTTTAGAAAAATATTTAAAAGAGAGGAGACAAAGGTCACCCATCCAGAAATGAATCATAATATTGGGAAGATCAACAATAAGAAGGAAATAATAAAATTTTATAGAAACATGAAAGATATACCACATAAAAGAGAACTTGAAAGGAAAAAGAATGAAATTGAGAAGTTTCTTACCTTGTAGAGTAACTCTTAGAACATGATGGTTGGGACCTTGGGGGATTGAGGAAACATTGGGAGGACTACTATGAAGGTATGGAGGCCAGAGCTTCGTTGAGGGACAATTTTGAATTAATTCAATGAAGGGAAGGGTTGGTATTTATAGGAAATGTGAGGGATTATTTTAATAATTTTCAAGGGACACCTCGTGAGTGGTATTTACAAAACCAAGGGCTTGCCCATGGTATTTTATCAGGGTATAATCCACATGGGACACCTCACATATTATTTAACTATTAAAAAGTTTACCAGGTTTATGAAATCATTATTATATCATTAATGATGTCATTAGAAAACAGAAACTAAAAACTGTATTTTTTTCTATTCCCCGAAAAATACAATGTTGAAGAAAAATTCACAAATTCAACCTAACCATTTATCGATGTGTAGATTTAAAAAATGAAGTCCAATTTTTGAAAATAATTTTCTAAATATTATTATTTTAATTTTTAAATAAAATCATTCTTAATTTAAAAATTAATAATTATAATTCTATAATTACTTCTTTATCACAATGAAAAATTAACCAAGATGTTATAATCTTCTAGCCTTAAGAAAATTAAATAATAATAAAATTTACCAATCATTAGGGTCATATTACTACTCATATTACTATTCATTAGGGTATATTACTATTCAAAAAAATAACAAATTGGTTCCAATACACTCCAAATAACATACTGAACACAAATGTAGATGGCGGTTTCTTGAAACTCAGAAAATAGATGTTGAATTGGTTGCAATGTAGTCACTCCAGCGCTCCCGCATCCTAGGGTTTGCACCGCCTACGTAGCCAGATTCACGATGCAACAAACCTAGATCTCACACAATGCAGCAGCCCTGAATCCCGCCACACACTGTCGGCTTCCCCCCTCCTCAGATCGAGTTCATCTTCCCCTCGTGCAACGTAGCAGCCCGGGATCCCACCGCCGTCGATGACCCTACTCACTAAACATAGTAGGGATCCTGTCGCCGAACCCCACAACTCCTTCCCGAGCAGTTCTATTCGTGATGACGACGACAGCTCTCCTGGATCCGATCGCTCCGAGTCTGATGTCGTCGAGCATGACCTTCGGCCCCCGGATCCCGTGTGTGTGGCATGCAAAGTCACCCAGAGAAAGCGACCTCGTGGTCTTCATATCTTTACCAATTTCTCTAATGGACTCCCCCACCCGGATCATCCTAGCATGTTCATGGGTAGCCACGATGCAAAACATTCACAGGAGGATATACAACCAATGGAGGTTCGACATGGGGTCAGTTTGTGACAACGACCATTGTTGAGGTTTCTTTATTTAGATTGTTCCACGTTCTCTTGGTTTCCTCTGCCATTTCATCATGATCTTTCACGCACGAATCCAATTTGGTCATGTTTGATTTATTCCATGATGTTTTGGATGGTTTTGGTGACTTTGGTGAATGTAGAACCATTCATATGTTTTTTTGCTCGTTTCATTGTCCATGGAGGCTCGACATTCTCATCATTCCTCGTTATGGAGCTCTATCGATGAATCCCTCACCATCGATCATCCTCTTTCGAAGGTTCCTGTGTAGATTTGCTTCTAGCTTGTTGTGTGCTTTGTGTTGATTGTGTTTCTTTAGGTTGATCTGCCTCATGTTTGAAATGGTGGATTCCCTTGGGAACGTTGCATTTTCTTTTTTTTTCGATGGTCTGACTTGTGTCAGCAATGTTGGACCCCCTTGGACACACTGTCTTAGTTTTTTTTCACTTGTTGAGTTCTCACATAACCAAAAAGTGTTTTTGAAAATAAATAAAATGAATTTTCAGTCCGAACATAGAAGTAAAAAAGTTATGTTTTAAAGTATAATTAAAAATATATATTGAAAACAATCTTCCATAAATTTCTATTTATTTTTTTAATAACATGGGGTGTTATAGAGAGCCTTGTGATATGTATCTTTTGTTTTACTCATATCTTAGAGATAAACACTCTGTTGGGGACAAGAACGACTATTTTATGTTACTTCAAGGTGTTCCCTCTTGATGTTGGTTGGTGTCACTTCTTGTTGGACCACTATGTATTAGAGATGAAAGGCTATAAGTTCATTCTGAAATTGGACTGGTTAGTTACCTTCCAGGCTGTTGTCGATTTCTCTCACCATAGGGTGAGTTTCACATCACCATAGGGTGATTTTCACGTCACCATAGGTAAGATCGTTTCTTTACAATGATGAATGGGTTTTCCATGCGAGCAGAGTAGGACCCGATCATCATTGGTTGGGAGGAGTTACATCTCGGATTTCTAGTCTATATTTGGATGACTAGGGGACTTCCTAGATGGACTTTACTCCAGCAGTGGATCATTTAATGGATGTCTTTCCAATTTAATTTTTAGGTTTTCCTCTCGATTGAGTGGTGGAATTTTTTAATGAACTTGTTCATGGAGTGACACCATTGTCCATTACTTTTTATAAGACAGATACACCATAGTTACAGGAGAACAAAAATATGTTTGAGGATTTTCAGTAAAAGGGTTTCATCCGACCCAGTACTCCTCCTTAGGGTTCGCCTGTCCTGTTTGCAAAGAAGGCGGGCGGTACCCTCAGACATTGTGTCCATTATCAAAAGATTAACCACATGATGGTCAAGAACCGATTTCCATTATTAAGGAGTGATGATCTCTTTGATCAGATTCGAGGAGCCCAGGTGTTCTCAGAGATTGACTTGTGGTCCAGTTACTATCATTTACATGTTTGACAATATGATATACCTCTCACAGCCTTCCGGAGCAGGTGTGGTCTATACGATTATGTAGTCATGTCATTTGGTGTCATGAACACGGCTGCTATCTTCATGGAACCGATGAACCGAGTGTTCCATACATACTTGGATTCATTTGTGGTATTTTTCATGGACGATATCTTGGTGTATTTTCGCACTCGACATGACGATTATACCCATCTTGAAATTGTTTTGAGTACACTGAGAAAGAATAAATTATATGTTGAGCACTCAAAATGTCACTTTTGGATTGACCAGATTCACATCATAGATAATTTAACAAAGATATAAGAGTATCAGTAGGCCAAGAAAAAGTGAGAGCAGTAGTTTCTAGGGAGCAGTTGAAGAACGTCTTTTAGATAAGAAGTTTTCTAGGGCAGGTGGAATACTATGTACATTTCATAAAGGAAATTTCATTCTTAGCAGCACCATTGATGGGCTGGACTAAGAATGGTGAAAGGTACTTCTGGTCAAATTCCTATGATTCAGTCATTTGAGAACTGAAAGATAGGTTGACTTCAGCACTGATACTCGTATTTCTAGAGTAGGGAAGAGTTATACTATTTACTGTGATGCATCAGGTATCATTCTAGGATCTATACTTATTCTGGTAGAAGGATTCAATGTGTACATGTCTCGGCAATTGAGGCCACATGAGATGAATTACCTGATGTATGATATCGAGTTGGTTGTAGTTTCTCATGCCTTACACTGTTGGATACATTACCTTCCAGGGGAGCATTTTTTGGTTTTCACTGAAGAAACAATTATCAAGTATATCATCACTCAACATGATTTTAATTTGAGAAATTGAAGGTGGGTTGAGTACCTTATGTCCTTTGACATTGAGCTTGGCTTTACGCATTTGAAAGGCAATGCAGTGGATGATGAGCTTAGTAGGAGGACTCAAATACAGGCAGTTCAGGATGCCAACAGTGAGTGTTAGTTCTTGGATATGTTCTTTGAGATGCATTTGTAGGTTCACGTTAGACAAGGGAAGACGTTTCTATCTTCTACTACAGTTTCCCATTCCCGAGTGGAAGTCTAATGATGTTACGATGGATTTCATGGCAGGTTTACTGAGGTCATATTGAGGGAATGACATAGTTTTGGTTATCATAGACAAACTCGAGAAGGTTTCTCACTTATTTCCAATCGAGGAGACCTTGAGAGTTGATGAGCTGGGATGATTTTACATCTGAGAGGTTGTACGTCTACATGGGGTTCCACACTCTGATGTATCAGATAGGCATCTGTGTATTACTTCTAGGGTCTAGAAGGGGCTTTATAATGACTTGGGTACACAAATACTTTTGAGTGTAGCTTACCACCCCCAGAAAAATGTCCAGTCTGAGCATATGATTCAGGTGCTCGAGGACATTCTCCCAGCATGCATCCTAAACATTGGACGTTCTTGGGAGAATCTCATTCCTCTTGTGGAGTTTTCCTACAATAATAGATTTCAAGAAACTATTCATATGGTACCTTATGAGTCTTTGTATGGTAGGACAAGTCGATCACCTATGTGTTGGATGGATGTAGAAGAGGCTACTATGTTGTGACCTCTTCTTTTCCAAGAGAGCACATATCAAATAGAGTGGATTCAAAAGATGATGACTACTACACAGTCTCAACAGAAGTCTGATGCTGATCAATGGAGAGGACCTCTGGAGTTCAAGGTAGGGGATCAGGTTTTCCTATGTGTCACAGTGTGGATGGGACAACAAAGGATTAGGAGACATGGTTAGAATTGATCTAGGTTTGTTGGTACATTTGTGGTGATGGAGAGAGTTGTGCCATTTGTCTATCGGTTGCAGTTACCTCAGAGGTACTAGACTATGCATGATGTCTTACATGTTTCTCTACTTCGATGATACTCCACAGACCCATCACATGTTTTTCAACCCGAGGAGGTTGAGTTATAGGTGGAAACCTAATTTGAGGAGCATTCGATCCGGATTGTTGATCAATGTGTGATGGTTCTCCATGTCCTATAGCGACCCAAGCCTTTTACATATAACAATTCAATATTTTAAACATAATTCATCATCAGATTATAAGCCAAGGATCGTTAATTCTAGTGTCTTGGAAGTCTAGGTACACATAACACAGAACATGGGGCTAAAAAACAAGTGTTTATTTAATCTCCATAACGAGCTCCTAACTTCTTTTGAGCTCTTACATCTTCATAGGGTACCCTGGGGAACACATGAACAAAGGGATGAGCTAAAAATCCCAGTAAGGGAAAGAACATAAGGGTACATCTCAAACATATGAGTTAGGAGGCATGAAATAATGATATACAAAGAATGAAACTTATAAAACCATTTTATATAAGCATGGGATAATATAAACATGGAATCGTATAATTTTGGCAGAATCATAAAGCATTTCTTTAGTACGGGTCAAGGCTAACCTACAATCCCGTTTCCCATTTCTGTACGGGTCAAGGCTAAACACCAATCCCGTTTCACATCGCATCTCATGAGACTTAACCTTACACAATGTATTGGAACGCTATCTAGGTGCACCCATCTCAATATAATCATGAATATCCTTTCCACAAAAATATTCTTACCATATATACAATCATCCATATTCAACCATACACAAAAATAAGGGTACCCATGAAAAGAATTGGGTACCACAATCATGACATCAATAATAACCAATGGGCCTATCATCCATATAAGAAAATAATAAGAAATATATGGACGTTAATAGGATAAAATAGTTTTATATCCTGGTAAGTGGTGTCAAACATAAGCGAAAACTTATGAGAGATGTATTTTAGAAACATTAACGTTAAAACATTTTTGTGTTGTTTTAAGGAAAATACCATAGAGATTTTACAAATAGTAGAGAATAAAATCTTTTATATAAACCAGAATTGAACCAAGAAAGCTTTAATAATTAAAATAATATATTTACAAAGATAATTGTCTCCTAAAACAAATGGTTGAGTGCTCTTGAAATTGGGTAAAAGTTTGGGAAGTTCTTTTAAAACAAGTGTGCTTATTAGGAAGTATCATAGAGAGGTTAACTTATAAAAATGTATAACCATGAAAGAGAGTGAGAGGTTGATCTTGGAACATGATATTGGAGTATATAAACAGAATGTTAAAGTTCTATATACAAGAAAAGACAACAACAAGAATAAAGATAGAGAAACCTTGAAGAATAATGGAAGTTCGGGTAGAATCCATCATGGTTTATTAGCATGGTATTGTCTATAATTAAGAGGGCTTTATAAGAGAGATAATGGGTTTATCATCACTTATAAAACATTAGGGCAGTATGGTGAAGGAGTATAAATGTACCCCATTACATGGTATTACACAAAAAGGCATTGCATAGAGATTATTCTTGATTATGAGTAAAAGGGGGAGGATCCCTTTCCCTAAGCTTGTTGGTGTTCTACACTTGATATTAATGACCTGAATAGTCAAATTAGGTTTATTAATAAATAGTTCCAGAACCATATATTCATATAAAATATTTAGTATATCCTTTTTATGTTCATTCATACCCATTTTGATTGATTATAAGGTTCAATTTCATGGTTTGGGTCCGTTTGTTTCCTTGGTTTTAATGATATGTTCACATGTATTTAGGTTCAGATAAAAAGTAAGATGAAATTGGTTTTCCAGAATTGATGTAATTTAGAATTAGTGAACATACATAAGGTTAAAAAATCATTTGGTTAATTGGAGTGAAAGAGAACAATGGCATAAGACATTAATGATAAACACTTGAATTGATTTTAGCGATTTTACCATTAATTAACTTGTTTTGTATTATTGATTGACATAATGAGGGTATAAGGATTCCAGAACCATGAATAGAATATATCACACAGATAATAATCCGGTTCAACCATAACATAAATGGTTTCATGACCAGAAACAAAGATGAAAAAAGAAATTGAAAACACATTATCCACGATGTCGATCACGGATGGTGTTTTAATTTTAGAACATGATGGAGAGGAGAAGAAGCATGATGATTGAATTTTTACATAAAAATGATTAACATCCAGAATATATGAGATTATAGAGATTTCATGACTTTTGGATAATGGAAGGGGAAGAGGGTATATGAAAAGAAGGAAATTGAAAACAAAACACTTGAAAATGAAAGGGGATCCATACCCTTTGATCTCCTCTCTTTGAGATCCCACTTAAGGCCTTTGTTTTTAGCCTTCATGTAAGACCAGAAGTCCTTGGACGTGGAGAAGGATCTTGGGAGGATTTTTGGATAGCATTTTTTCTAGGCACAAGGCTTGAGAGGTGTGTGAGAAAGAGGTAAGGAGAGGGGGTAATTATAGTGAGGGAGGAGAGGGTTTTCCAATTATTTTAAGTATTAGTTTATTATTTAAGGACAAGACTATGAATATTTTAGTGTTATCATCAAAAATAGTAATATAATCATGGATTATTTTGGATTATCATCTTACATCAGCCATACATCACCTATGATGCAGTATTTAGCATTTATTGTAATTTATCGTATTTTACTATTCATAAAAAATTAAAATATTTTAGAAAAATCCCAAATATTCACCCTAACCATTTTTCAATGTGTAGAATCCAAAAATGAAGTCAATTTTTTAAAAATAAAATTATAAATATGATTATTTTAATATTTAATTAAAATAATAATTTATTATCAAAACCAGTTTTAAAACATTCACTAACTCATTCTAAAATATAGGTATATCATACTTCCAACTTGAATATTATTATTATACCTCAATAGGAGAGTTTACTATTCATTATGGTATATCACTATTCATTAGGGTATGTTACTATTCATTAGGGTAGGTTACTATTCACCAAATTGTTTTTATTAGGCTCCAAAAAACATCTTGAACACAACCGTGTATGCCGGATTTTTGAAATTCCAAACACTAAAGTGACAAACTTATGTTTAAAGGGCACTTATCACTTAGTAGTTCATTATTTTGTTCTTTCATGTGGTTTTATGACATAAATATAAGAAGGGGATTTCCATTGAAAAATTTTGGGTCATTACATTCTTCCCCCCTTATGAAATTTCGCCCTCGAAATTTTATTTTACATTCTACGTCAAAAGTAAGTGCGGATACTTTTCCATCATTTCTTCTTCCAATTCTAATGTTGTTTCCTCAAACTTATGGTTCATCCACAACACTTTGACAAGATGGGGTGTATTGTTGCATAAGACCTTATCTCTCCAATCAAAAATATTTACTGGAAACTACTCATATGAGAGATCATCTTCCAACTGCACCACCTCTGATCTTAGTACATGTGAGGGATCAGGTATGTACTTCCTCAAGTGTGATACATGGAAAAATATCATGAACTCGAACCATATTCAGTGGATGTTCAAGCTGATAGGCCATTGCTACTATGCAGTGAAGGATCTCAAAGGGGCCAATATACCTTGGGATTATCTTCCCTTTCTTCCCGAATCATATGACTCTCTTCCATGGAGATATTCAAGGGAAGACGTTATCTCCAACGCCGAACTCTAAGTCCCTTCAACGGTTGTTATCATAGCTCTTTTTCCAACTTTGAGCAGCTTTGATGTGTTTTTGGATGACATGAACCTTCTCTATCATCACTTGAACAATATCGGGTTGAAGTATCTTTCTTTCTCCAACTTCATCCCAACAGGTTGGAGTTCTACATCGCTTTCCAGATAGAGCTTCATACAGAGCCATCAGAATATTTGAGTGGAAGCTATTATTGTATGAGAAATCAACCAATAGAAGATGCTGATCCCATCTACCTTTAATCCTAAAGAGCAGGCTCTCAGCATATCTTCAAGCATCTGAATAGTCCTTTCAGATTGGCCATCAGTTTGGCGGTGATATGTCGTGCTAAAATTTAATCCAGTACCCAAAGCATGTTTAAGACTCTTCTATAATTTATATGTGAACCTTGGATCGCAGTCAGAGACAGTTGAGAGTGGAACACCGTGCAGTATAACCACTTCCTTCACATATATCTTTGTAAGTTTTTCAAGAGAGGGATCTTCCCAAATAGCGAAGAAATGAGATGTCTTGGTGAGTTGGTCAACCACAACCCATATCGCATTATTTCCATTTGACATCTTCGGGAGACCCATGAAAAATTCCATAGTAACATTTTCCCATTTCCACATGGGGATAGGAAATGACTGCATCATAGCTTTGGACTATTGTTGCTCAGCTTTAACTTGCTGACATACCAAGCACCTTGAAATATATTCCGCAATCTTCTTCTTCATGTTATCCCAACAGAAGTGTTCTCGGAGATCGTAGTACATTTTGGTACTCCTAGGATGGATGGAGAAGGTTGATCTATGTGCATTATTCAATAGATCCTTCTTTATCTTTGGGTCATATGGTACACATAATTGTGTCCCAAATCATACAACTCATTCCTCATCAATTTTGAAATCAGAGGATTTCCCATTTTTTAAAGCCTCCACCCATTTCTGAATTTCGACATCCTTTCGTCGCGAAACCTTTAGTTTCTCTATGAAGGATGGTTGAGAAATCATTTGAGAAAGGATTGATGATGTTCCTACCTTAATGATTTCCATGTCCATCCTTTTCAAATATAAGATGATTACATCCTTTTCAATTCTCCTCATTGATAAAGATGCAAGATCCTTTCTACATAGATCACCCCCCACCTTGTTTCCCTTACCTAGATGATATTGGATTGAGCAGTCATAATCCTTGATGAGATCTATCCGTCTTCGTTGGTGCATATTAATCTCTTTTTGTGAGAATATATATTTGAGACTCTTGTTGTCATTATATATCTCACATTTTCCCCATAGAGATAATTTCTTCATATTTCCAATGCAAAGATCACAGCCTCCAACTCCAGATCATGCGTGGGATAGTTTTGATCATGGATTTTCAGCTGTCTTGAGGCATAGGCTATCATTTTATCATATTTCATTAGAACACAACCTAAGCCTTTATTATAAGTATCACTATACACCACAAAGATTTCTCCACTTGAAGGGAGTGTGAGTACCAGTATAGTGATAATCTTGTTTTTTAACTCCTTGAAACAGTCTCCACATTCCTGTGTCCAGACGAAATTTACTCCCTTCCATGTCAGCATGGTCATTGGGTTTGACAATCATGAATAGTTCATCATTAATTGTCTATAATACCTAGCTAGACTTAAAAAGCTGCAGATCTCCATTACAGAAGTTGGCCTCAGCCACTCTTCAATTTCCTTTGTCTTGGAAGGGTCCACAGACATCCCTTTCCTGGTGATAACATTCCCCAAGAATGATTATTCCTCCATCTAGAACTCACATTAACTGTACTTTGCATACAAATTCTCCCTTCATAAAGTTTTTAACACAGTTTAAAAATTCCCCTCACGTTCCTCCTTTCTCTTGGAGTATATTAGGATATCATCAATAAAGACCACCACAAATTTGTCGACGTAATCTCCAAAGACTCTATTCATTTAATACATGATAATTTCTGGAGCATTAGTGAGTCTGAAGGGAATCACTATGAACTCATAGTGTCCATACCTCGTTTGAAAGGCAGCCTTGGGAATATCTTCCTTCTTCACCTTTAGATGGTGATATCCCGACCGAAGGTCCACCTTAGATAAATAACTGGCCCCTAGAAGCAGATCAAACAAGTCATCTATCCATGGAAGGGAATACTTGTTCATTATAGTTATTTTATTGAGCTCATGATAATCAATGTAGAGGCACATTGATCCATCCTTCTTCTCGATGAAGAGGACTGGAGAACCCCAAGGTGAAGCACTCGGGCGTATAAAACCCTTCTCTATTTTCTTTTGTAACTATTTATTCAGCTCTTCCAGCTCTACGGTGGCCATTCTGTAAGGTGTCTTTGAGATTGGCAGAGATCCAGTGATAAGTTCAACTGGGAACTTAACCTAACGGTCAGGGGGAGGACTAGGTAACTCTTCATGGAATACATCAGTGTAATCCCTCACAATGGGAATGCCTTCAAGAATGACTCTATCCTTTGTCTCAATCATTTGAGCTAGGTATGCATGCTCATAAGGAAGCAATATACAAACTTGAGACGAATATTTTAAAGGAGACTCATCTTCTTTCTTACACTTGTAATGAATTGGAGGATTTTTCAAGATGTGAAAAGTAATTTCCCTTTCCCGACAGTTGATGTTGGATTTGTACAAAGATAGACAATCCATTCCCAAGATTGCATCAAATTCCACTAAAGTAATAATGACATGATTTCTTAGGAGGTTTAGTCAACAAACATTAATTGAGGAGGAGTTATAAACCATGGATGCAGTGATCACCCCATTTACTGTTTTCACAAATAACGTTTCCTCCAAATTTTGAGGTAGTGTTTGAATAGTTCTACTGAACTTGCATGATATGAAAGAATGCGTAGAACCAGATTCAATTAGTAAGTTCACTATTCCTGATTGAATAACAAGAGTACCTTTCACCATATCGTTTTTAGCTCCACCTCAGTAGTAGTGATTTCATAATCCCTTCCTTGTTTCCTTGGAGGTTGTTGTTGATTACCTCCGAAAACCCTCAGATTAGGGTAATTGTTCGCATAATGACCATGATCCTTGCAGTTGAAACATTGCATTGCAAGCTGAGTGTTGTTCTTGAACCTTCCTTTCTTCTTCAACATTAGTGGAGGGTCATGGAAGAATCTATATCCTGGAGATTATCTAAATTCATTTAGTACCAAGGATTATTAAATCATACATTGATTTTTATTTTATGTCATGGTTCGAGAATGGGACTTATATGGTGTTAGGTATGCATGTACATTTCAGTACCCCATACTAGACTTAGACTGTTAGGATGTCTGAGAGGATGGTACAATTACTAGGTTACATGATTATTGAATGTTTATTTTATTTCATAGGTTCTTGAAAAAAACATATAACTATTTTCATTTTCACCTAAAATAATATTCCAGTGATGATTTAGATGGATCCATGTGATTTATTATGTAGTAGGAAATTCCTATCAACTATGTCCTAGTTTGAGGTATGGGAGACCACACTACATGGAAGATGACTTGTTCAAGATATATTAGGGATGGTTAAACTAATTAAGAAGTGAATGGCCATGACAAATTTCAGGTATAATTCAAATTATGAAATCCATTTATGATCTCTAGAGTTTATGTTTGGGATCAGTTATCCCTAAGTATATTGACTAGACTGGGACATAAACTATATAGAAGATAATAGAATATTTCTCCTTGATTCATAGCTATTTCATTATTATTGAAACTGGCAGTCTAGTAGTGTATAAGTATAAATTAACATATAGTTATAGGGATATGAAATATTTTTTCAGGGTTTCACATCATTCATTTTACTATTGAAGACAATCTCATATCATTCATTCTGATGATGTTGAGTTAGATATAGATGCATCCTTTGAGGAAGATTCCAATTGTTTCGTGGACTGGAGAATGAAGTCTCTTTGAGGAAGGATAATATATATAGTTCTAGTTCTTTGGAATGACATCAATAGTGGAGATAATAATTTGGTGAGGATGGCCAAAATATGTTCTGAATGGATATAAATATTTTTAGAAGATGATCATTCACTATCAAAAGGAAAACTCCAGGTTGATTTTTCATAAGTAGGGGAGTTTTTAGAAACCTTCTTTTTTATATGAGTTCTAAGTCCATTTATTTATTGTTTAAAGAATTCATTTTATCTATATAACAGATCTATATGTCATATTGATTGTTTTAGATATGTCATCCACTTGTTCAATGTCAGGATCTCTATGTTAAGAAGGAAACAATATTGTACATGATCTAACCCAACCACACATTTTAGGGGGCATAATATGAACCAAATTTATGTTATCTTATAGTGTCTTGTATAAGGTGTTCATGGGAATTACAATGAATCAATAAACATATTCCTCAAATGTAATAGAGTGGTTTTGTAACACCCGAGACTTTTAGGTTATATGAATCATCAAAGGAATCTTTCTCTACACAACACTTTCTTGGCTTTCTTTACACGCAATCGTGACCTTCCTCGATAGCTTGTGTCGTACGCATTACCGAGTTTCACTAAACAACAATATGCTATTAAAACTAGCCGTTATGAATAGTAATAACCACTTTTTGAAATTTTATAAATTTTATTTTTCAAAATGGACTTCATTTTTGGACTGAGAATATCAAAATTAGCCTAGGGTGAAATTTTGGTATTTTTCTGAAAACTTTCAATTTTTGGTGAATAGTGAAACCTCTAAGTGGTAGGTTAAAAACTGAATTTTGCATAAAACTTAATTTTACCGCTTCTGTGAATGGAATTTCAAAAATCCGACAGACACAGTTGATATCAATAAGTAAAATGTGGTTCAATGAGATAAAAATAATTTTTTGGTGAATAGTAACTTTTTACTTTTTTTACCGCGGTTAATAGTAAATAGGGTAACTAAGGGTAAATATGATATTACTATTACCCTAACACATGTACTAATTCTATTGGACAAGTGTAATTCGACCAAAAACAATCTTAGGAATAAAATATGACCATTTAGGCCCACTTGGATTAGATTAGGACATTTATTATTAATTTATTTAAAGAAGGGTTAAAATAGTTAAAATCAATGTTTAATAAGTAAATCATTTTTAATATGGGGTTATACATAAGATAAATTCGACTATAAATATTAATTAGAAAGATAAAAATATTTCCTACATAATGGTATTTTATTTTTAATTTTTAGACATTAAATAATTTAATTTATTTATGACACAATGATGATGCAGTAATTATCTTATTAATGAAATATTGACATAATTGATGTTATAAACACCAATATAAATGTAATTTGAGACTTTTTCTGAATTCCACTAATTTTCTAGGTTACTATGATATATTAATGTTGATTTAATAAACTTGTTTCGAACATAGAATTCTGTTATGACTTTCACAAAAATCATATATCAAATAGTGTCAAAATTGGCACAAAATAGTTTTTAAATCAAATATTATATTATTAATTGTTATTTTATTCCTAAAAATCTATGGTTCGGCCAAATAACTTAGATAAGGATATATATATTAATAATAAACAATTTGGGATTCTTTTGGCATGTTATAGTAAGTTTATTAACCATATAGTGAAAGAAAACAAAAAGACACGGTAAAAGTTAAATTATTTAACTTAGAGTTAAATCTAATTGATAAGGTTAAAATAATACCCTAAACTTGTCTAAATCCTATTGGGTGATAGTATTTCGACCCATCCCCACTTTATCTTCGAAATAAGACCCTTTGGAACCATTATAAACCGATTTTTACTTTAATATAAAATAATATTTTGAGATATTCCTAAGGTGCCCCTCTCCTCCCTTATAAAAGGGCACCTCCTCCCCCTCCTCCTCACACCAATTTGAGCACTCAAGCTCTTACAAACCCTGCCATGTTCTGCTCTCCACTTCCCTAGAATAATCCTAGATGTCTTGGTCTTCTTCAAAGACCAATATTAGTTCCCTAAGTGGAGGATTCAAAGAGGCGTTCCAAAGAAGAGGTAATATCCATTACCGATCTTTTCAATTTCTTTCTTCTTCAACTTCTTCTTCTTTAGTTGTTTCATGATAAAGTAATAACATCAGTATTACTTACATACTGATATGTTATTATAAATATGAAACAACCCTAATTCACCTTCTATCCATCCTACGGAAAAATGAAATCACCGCGCGTGCGTATGTACAGAATACCGTCTCCACGCCGCGGTGTAATCTATTTTTCCACCATCACTTTACAAGGATGGGTATAATGGTGTAATGAGTAACTATTTATGATTATTATAAAGTAATATTGATACTGAAATAATATATATATACTCCAATATAGTTCCACGATCATAGGAACGATATCATCACTCGTGCGTACGTACGGAATACCGTCTCCACAATGTGATGCGTCTCGTTCTACATGATCATCATTACATAGTAATTATATAAATGAATTGAATGAATAAATATGATATATGTTACACTAATACCATTCTGGATATAAGGTATCTATAACCTTAAAAGAAGAATAATAATGTATTCGGCAAAACACGCATAAGAACAAAAGGCAATAAAGACCCGAGTAACAAGTAACAATGAAATATTACTAACAAGAAGCTAATAATATGACCATATAAGATATCATATCAATATGTATGATTCTGGAATAAGTCAATAACATTATTTAAACCATTATACAGGAGCTTCGGACACGTAGAAAGCAAATCGGACCTAAGGTAAGGGAAATATCACAATCTCATTTTTATCCGAGATTGTTTATTCGTAAGTATTTACTGGGGTGTA
The DNA here is from genome assembly GCA_963277665.1 of Viscum album. Classification (NCBI taxonomy): domain Eukaryota; kingdom Viridiplantae; phylum Streptophyta; class Magnoliopsida; order Santalales; family Viscaceae; genus Viscum; species Viscum album. The sequence continues at coordinate 2,020,262,994 of OY728138.1, forward strand.
TTTTATTATCCACATCCATGTTTCATCAATAAGTAATATTATCCACCTACAATTGTTTAAATCCATTTTTACCCTTCGGTGAGTTTTTAGTAATATGTATGAAAGGAATCTTTTGTCATTTTTCGTACGAGGTACTTTTTGACTTTTCCGACAAAAGTACGAAGAATGTTTTTTTAACTTATACGGCATGAATGGATTTTTAAAACATTATTTCCAAGAAACTTCCTTTACATGTTTTAAAGTTTATTTTTAATCAACTTCTTTTATTTTAAAGTCGTATGACATGTTATGAAAGGAAAAATGTTTTTGTAGTAGAAAGGATATTTTCCTCAAGAATGGAGTTCAAGTATTTTATCAAAATTATTTTCCATCTAAGATAATAAAAGGGTTCTGTTTTTATCCCTATTATTACATTGGTTTGATTATGTTATGATGGAAATATTTTTATGAATTCCTTTATCTTATATGAATTGTTTTATGATGTCATGTTGTTTAAGAATCCCATTTTTATTACATGGGTTACGCTATGATGTATGGTTTATGATTATGTGGCACACATAAGAAAGGATTCATTATAAGATGGGTGGGACCTATATCTCCCTCCAATGCATTGGGTAAAGATTTTATATCTCATGAGATAGACATGGCTGGAACGGAAGGTTATTTCGGTTCCGTGATACAGGACTGAAACGAGGAGTGAACTCGGTTCAGAAAGGGACTTTGTCCACTAAGATAGTCTTGGCAATGAGTCATGACTAACAAGAAATGATTTTCCATGATTATGTGTGCATGCCAAAAAGTTTCAAGTTTTATGTTATGATTATGGGGATCTCATTTTCACTTCTATGATTTATTCCATGTTAAGATATTATGATCTCTTTTGAAGGTTTTGATTTTCAAAAAGATATGATATGATTTTTATTTCCTTTATTTGCCCTTGCTGAGCATTTGAGCTCACCCTTTTATGTTTTCTTTTCCCCAGGGCAGGAAGATGGATATTAAGTAGAATATGCTTAAAGGGACCCTAGATATAATGAAATAAATGGGAGAAACTGTAGAAGATTTATGAACCAGTTGTTTATGTTTCCCAGTTTCTAAAGACACTATACCTATACGATCCTTTGTGGTTTTGTCATATGTTGTAATAAGTGTGCTTCAATTTTGAAGTATTAACAATGTATGTAAAGTATGGGTCGTTATAGTTGGTATCAGAGGAAAGGAATAGTCAACCTTTGGAAACTAGGATGTGAAAGCCTTAGTAAGAACCCTAAGGATAAGTCTAAGCATAGAACACAATCTTAGTGTTTTAGAAATGGCCATGAATACCCTAGGATAAGACCTTAAGTGTGAAATTTTATCCATGATTATGTAGTTTTCCTATTATAAATAGTGTTGCTAATACTATTCTTCTTGGTTTTAGTCAATGGCTGGAACTCGAAGGAACCGTGTTAATGCGGAATGCGATGGGCAATGCAATGATTTTCCCCCCTGAGAAACCCAACGATATGGGAGCTGGAATGCAAAATCTTGTAGCCATGCTCACACAACTTTCTCAAGCTATGAATCATGCAGGACTTCCAAACGAGAAAAGGAAGGAGCAACATTCTGTTGAATCCATCATGAGGCAGCGTCCACCTTCTTTCAGTGGGTCTACTGATCCATTAGTTGCTGAACAATGGATTAGTACTACTGAAAAGATATTTTCAGTTCTTCAATGTTCTGAACATGATAAAGTCATCCTAGCAGTGTATCGTTTGGAAGGAGATGCTGATCAATGGTAGAATCTTATTAAGAATACGAGGCAAAGGGATGAAATTGAGTCTATGGAATGGGATGAGTTCAAGAACTTATTTTTCAATAAGTACTTCCCTCGTATTCTCCGAACAAAGATGGAGAAAGAGTTTCTTGAAATGAAGCAGAGGGATGATGAATCTGTTGGTACCTATGAAGAAAATTTTACAAGACTTGCAAGGTACGCTTCTGGTATTATTATCTAACCTGAGAGTAAGATCGGTCGATTCTTTAGTGGCTTAAAACCGAGTCTTCGAAGGGCGTTAGCCATAAGGGACTTCAATAGCTACGAGGAAATTGTTTTATGTGCTCTCAAAGTCGAGATGGAGATTGGAGTAACCCATCAGTCACATGGGTTTGATAAGAAGAGGTAGATGGAATTCAAAGGAAAATCTAAAGAGCACACTGAAGAGAAGATGAAATTTCCCTTACGCTCAAAGTGTGGAAAGAAACATGGAGGGAGTTGTCTTAAAGGGACAAGTAAATGTTTTAAATGAGGAAAGGAAGGTCATCGGGAATTTGATTACCGCGATAATGGGATGAAGATGTCTAATGATGCAAACATAGGAAGGGATACATAGAATGAACCTACTACACTTCAATGTTTCAAGTGCAAGGAGATGGGGCATTATGCCAATCAATGCCCAAATCCAAGGGTTGATGATGATGGTCGACGTCAACAAAATCTTAAGGCTAATGACAAAGGAAAGTCACATGCAATTTCTATCAGCGATGTGGAGTACGATAACGAAGTGGTGAAAGGTACACTTACCATCCACTCTAAAGTAGCAAATGTTTTATTTGATTCTGTATCCACCAACTATTTTATTTCTAAAGAATTTTCTAAGGGTATCACCGTACTACCTCAACAATTAGATGTTGAGTTAGCTGTGACAACACCTAATGGCACAACAGTCGCATCAAAGGTTTATAATTCTTCTCTGATCGAAGTTTGTGGGAAAGTGCTTCCTGGAAATCTTGTGATCCTTCCTTTAGTGGGATTTGATGTGATTATTGGCATGGATTGGCTTTCTCTACATGGAGCTCATATCAATTGCCAAAGAAGGGAAGTCATATTTCATATTCCAGATCAATCTACGATCGTCTATCAATGCAAGGATGAACATATCCTTTTAGTGGAAATTTCTTCCATCTTATGGGTATTGATTCCACTAAATGAAGGTTATTTATCTCAAATGGTTGGTGAGAAACTCACGATTAAGAATATGCCCATTGTACGGGAGTTTGATGATGTCTTTCCGGAGGAATTACCGGGTCTTCCACCAAATCGTGAAGTTGAGTTTTCAATAGAACTCATACCGGGTGCTTTGCCAATTTCAAAGACACCTTATAGAATGGCCCCAATTGAGTTGCAGGAATTGAAGAAGCAACTCCAAGAGAATCTTGATAAGGGATTCATACGCCCTAGTGCGTCACCTGGGGGAGCACCTGTTCTATTTTTTAAGAATAAATATGGATCAATGAGACTCTGCATTGATTATCGAGAACTTAACAAGATCACTATCAAGAACAAATATCCTCTCCCACGCATTGATGACTTATTTGACCAACTACGTGGAGCTCAATACTTTTCCAAGATTGATCTTCGTTCAGGGTATCATCAATTAAGGCTCAAAAGGGAGGATATACCAAAGACGGCTTTCCGTACAAGGTATGGACACTATGAATTTATAGTGATGCCATTTGGTCTTACTAATGCCCCTGCTATCTTCATGGATCTAATGAATAGAGTCCTTAGAGACTATCTTGATCAATTTGTGGTAGTCTTTATAGATGATATTCTTTTCTATTCAAAGAGCAAGGAAGAGCATGAAGATCACTTGAGAATTATATTGAAGACACTGAGAAAGGAGAAGCTTTATGCCAAATTTACCAAGTGTGAATTTTGGCTTCAAAAAGTAGCATTTTTGGGTCACATAATCTCAAAAGAGGGGATATCTGTGGATCCAGCAAAAACAGAGGTTATCGAAAGATGGCCAAGACCAACAACAGTAACTGAGATTCGAAGTTTTCTTGGTTTGGCTGGATATTATTGACGTTTTGTAAAAGATTTTTCACGATTATCTAATCCACTCACCAAGTTGACTCGGAAAGGAGTTAAGTTTGTCTGGATAGAAGAATGTGAATAGAATTTCAAGGAGTTGAAAAGAAGGTTATCCAGTGCACCTGTGCTCACACTGCCTTGTAGTGGAGAAAGGTTTGTGATCTACAGTGATGCATCCAAGAAGGGTTTGGGGTGTGTTCTTATGCAAAATGATATGGTGATAGCTTATTCCTCACGACAGTTGAAAATCCTTGAGCAAAATTACCCAACACATGATTTGGAGTTGGCTGTGGTAATCTTTGCATTAAAGATTTGGAGGCATTACCTTTATGGTGAAAGGTGCGATATTTATACTGATCATAAAAGTTTAAAGTATATTTTCACACAAAAGGAGTTGAATATGCGTCAAAGAAGATGGTTGGAGATAATTAAAGATTACGACTGCTCAATCCATTACCACCCTGGGAAAGCAAACAAGGTGGAAGATGCATTAAGTCGACAAGACCATGCTAGTTTATCCATGATGAGGATCACAAAGGATCCAATATTTATGGATTTATAAAGGATGGATCTTGGAATTATAATGGAAGGGGAAAAATCTTATCTTTCTCAAATGAAGGTTCAACCATCTATACATGTGAAGATTAAAGAGGCACAGAAAGAAGATGTCGAGTTACAAAAGAAGGTGAGAAATGTTCCTGAATTCAACCTTGATTGTGATGGGATAATAAAGTTCAGGAATCGGGTTTGTGTTCCTCCCATCCCCGAATTAAAGAAGGATCTGCTGGATGAGGCTCATAGTTCATCATTCTCTATTCATCCTAGAAGCACGAAGATGTATAGGGACCTGAAAGAGTACTTCTGGTGGGATGGCATGAAAAGAGATGTTGCTGAATATGTCTCTCGATGCTTGGTTTTTCAACAAGTTAAAGCTGAGAGACAAAAGTCTAAGGGGATGTTACAACCATTACCCATACCCGAATGGAAATGGGAAAACATCACTATGGACTTTGTCATAGGACTTCCTAAAACATCCAAAGGCAATAATTCTATTTGGGTCATAGTTGATCGTCTTACAAAGTCTGCACACTTCATTGCTATTAGAGAGGATTTCTCTATAGATCAGCTTGCCAGGATATATGTAAAGGAAGTGGTAAGATTGCATGGAGTACCACTTTCTATTATATCTGATCGGGATCCAAGATTTACTTCGAAGTTCTGGCGAAGTCTTCAGCATACTCTGGATACAGAGTTGAGTTTCAGCACTGCTTATCATCCCCAGACAGACGGTCAGTCTGAGAGAACAATTCAAACACTAGAAGATATGTTAAGAGCTTGCTCTATGGATTTCAAAGGAGGTTGGGATCAACACCTACCATTGGTGGAATTTTCTTATAATAATAGCTTTCACTCCAGTATTCAGATGGCTCCTTATGAAGCTCTCTATGGAAAGAAATGCAGGACTCCAACTTACTGGGATGAAGTTGGGGAAAGAAAGCTATTAGGACCTGATCTCGTTGATGAAATGGCAGAAAAGGTCAGATCTATTCAACAACACATAAGAGCATCTCAGAGTCGACAGAAAAGTTATACCGACAACCGAAGAAAAGACCTAGAGTTTGAAGTGGGTGACAAAGTGTTCTTACGAATATCTCCCTGGAAAAGGGTTATGAGATTTGGAAAGAAGGGGAAGTTGAGCCCTAGAAATATCGGTCCTTTCGAAATACTAGATCGTGTTGGGAAGGTAGCTTACCGATTGGCGCTTCCACCGAATCTCTCTCAAGTTCACAATGTGTTCCATGTATCTCTCCTGAGAAAGTACATACCAGATCCTTCACATGTACTCAGCTCAGAAGTTGTACCGCTGGAGCAAGATCTTTCTTATGAAGAACAGCCGATAGAGATTCTGGATCGTAGTGAAAAAGTCCTACGAAATAAGAGCACTCGATTGGTGAAAGTTTTATGGAGGAACCACCAACTTGAAGAAGCTACATGGGAGCTTGAGGATATGATGAGGGAGAAGTATCCTCATCTGTTTGTTACAAAGTGACGAATTTCGAGGGCGAAATTCTTTTTAAGGGGGGTAGAATGTAACACCTGAGACATTTATATTATATGAATCATCAAAGGAATCTTTCTCTACACAACACTTTCTTGGCTTGCTTTACACGCAATCGTGACCTTCCTCGATAGCTTGCGTCGTACGCAATACCGAGTTTCACTAAACAACAATATGCTATTAAAACTAGCCGTTATGAATAGTAATAACCACTTTTTGAAATTTTATAAATTTTATTTTTCAAAATGGACTTCATTTTTGGACTGAGAATATCGAAATTAGCCTAGGGTGAAATTTTGGTATTTTTCTGAAAACTTTCAATTTTTGGTGAATAGTGAAACCTCTAAGTGGTAGGTTAAAAACTGAATTTTGCATAAAACTTAATTTTACCACTTTTGTGAATGGAATTTCAAAAATCCGATAGACACGGTTGATATCAGTAAGTAAAATTTGGTTCAATGAGATAAAAATAATTTTTTGGTGAATAGTAACTTTTTCTTTTTTTTTCCGCGGTTAATAGTAAATAGGGTAACTAAGGGTAAATATGATATTACCATTACCCTAACACATGTACTAATTCTATTGGACAAGTGTAATTCGACCAAAAACAAACTTAGGAATAACATATGACCATTTAGGCCCACTTGGATTAGATTAGGACATTTATTATTAATTTATTTAAAGAAGGGTTAAAATAGTTAAAATCAAAGTTTAATAAGTAAATCATTTTTAATATGGGGTTATACATAAGATTAATTAGACTATAAATATTAATTAGAAAGCTAAAACGATTTCCTACATAATGGTATTTTATTTGTAATTTTTAAAGATTAAATAATTTAATTTATTTATGACACAATGATGATGCAGTAATTATCTTATTAATGAAATATTGACATAATTGATGTTATAAACACCAAAATAAATGTAATTTGAGACTTTTTATGAATTACACTAATTTTATAGGTTACTATGATATATTAATGTTGCTTTAATCATCTTGGTTCGAACATATAATTCTGTTATGACTTTCACAAAAATCATATATCAAATAGTGTCAAAATTGACACAAAATAGTTTTTAAATCAAATATTATATTATTAATTGTTATTTTATTCCTAAAAATCTTAGGTTCGGAAAAATGACTTAGATAAAGATATATATATTAATAATAAACAATTTGGGGTTCTTTTGGCATGTTATAGTATGTTTATTAACCATATAGTGAAAGAAAACAAAAAGACACGGTAAAAGTTAAATTATTTAACTTAGAGTTAAATCTAATTGATAAGGATAAAATAATACCCTAAACTTGTCTAAATCCTATTGGTTGATAGGATTTCGACCCATCCCCACTTTATCTTCGAAATAAGACCCTTTGGAACCATTATAAACCGATTTTGACTTTAATATAAAATAAGATTTTGAGATATTCCTAAGGTGCTCTTCTCCTCCCTTATAAAAGGGCACCTCCTCCCCCTCCTCCTCACACCAATTTGAGCACTCAAGCTCGGCCAACCCCTGCCATTTTCTCCTCTCCACTTCCCTATAATAATCCTAGATGTCCTGGTCTTCTTCAAAGACCAATCTTAGATCCCTAAGTGGAGGATTCAAAGAGGCGTTCCAAAGAAGAGGTAATATCCATTACCGATCTTTTCAATTTCTTTCTTCTTCAACTTCTTCTTATTTAGTTGTTTCATGATAAAGTAATAACATAAGTATTACTTACATACTGATATGTTATTATAAATATGAAACAACCCTAATTCACCTTCTATCCATCCTACGGAAAAATGAAATCACCGCGCGTGCGTACGTACGGAATACCGTCTCCACGCCGTGGTGTAATCTATTTTTCCACCATCACTTTACAAGGATGGGTATAATGGTGTAATGAGTAACTATTTATGATTATTATAAAGTAATATTGATACTGAAATAATATATATATACTCCAATACAGTTCCACGATCATAGGAACGATATCATCACTCGTGCGTACGTACGGAATACCGTCTCCACAATGTGATGCGACTCGTTCTACATGATCATCATTACATAGTAATTATATAAATGAATTGAATGAATAAATATGATATATGTTACACTAATACCATTCTGGATATAAGTTATCTATAACCTTAAAAGAAGAATAAGAATGTATTCGGCAAAACACGCATAAGAACAAAAGGCAATAAAGACCCGAGTAACAAGTAAAAATGAAATATTACTAACAAGAAGCTAAGAATATGACCATATAAGATATCATATCAATATGTATGATTCTGGAATAAGTCAATAACATTATTTAAACCATTATACAGGAGCTTCCGACACGTACAAAGAAAATCGGACCTAAGGTAAGGGAAATATCACAATCTCATTTTTATCCGAGATTGTTTATTCGTAAGTATTTACTGGGGTGTATTTTATTATCCACATACATGTTTCATCAATATGTAATATTATCCACCTACAATTGTTTAAATCCATTTTTACCCTTCGGTGAGTTTTCAGTAATATGTATGAAAGGAATCTTTTGTCGTTTTTCGTACGAGGTACTTTTTGACTTTTCCGACGAAAGTACGAAGAATGTTTTTTTAACTTATACGGCATGAATGGATTTTTAAAAAATTATTTCCAAGAAACTTCCTTTACAAGTTTTCAAGTTTATTTTTAATCATCTTCATTTATTTTAAAGTCGTATGACATGTTATGAAAGGAAAAATGTTTTTGTAGTAGAAAGGATATTTTCCTCAAGAATGGAGTTCAAGTATTTTATCAAAATTATTTTCCATCTAAGATAATAAAATGGTTCTGTTTTTATCCCTATTATTACATTGGTTTGATTATGTTGTGATGGAAATATTTTTTTGAATTCCTTTATCTTATATGAATTGTTTTATGATGTCATGTTGTTTAAGAATCCCATTTTTATTATATGGGTTACGCTATGATGTATGGTTTATGATTATGTGGAACACATAAGAAAGGATTAATTATAAGATGGGTGGGACCTATATCTCCCTCCAATGCATTGGGTAAAGATTTTATATCTCATGAGATTGACATGGCTGGAACGGAAGGTTATTTCGGTTCAGTGATACAGGACTGAAACGAGGAGTGAACTCGGTTCAGAAAGGGACTTTGTCCACTAAGATAGTCTTGGCAATGAGTCATGACTAACAAGAAATGATTTTCCATGATTATGTGTGCATGCCACAAAGTTTCAAGTTTTATGTTATGATTATGGGGATCTCATTTTCACTTCTATGATTTATTCCATGTTAAGATATTATGATCTCTTTTGCAGGTTTTGATTTTCAAAAAGATATGATATGATTTTTATTTCCTTTATTTTCCCTTGCTGAGCATTTGAGCTCACCCTTTTATGTTTTCTTTTCCCCAGGTCAGGAAGATGGATATTAAGTAGAATATTCTTAAAGGGACCCTAGATATGATGAAATAAATGGGAGACACTGTAGAAGATTTATGAACCAGTTGTTTATGTTTCCCAGTTTCTAAAGACACTATACCTATACGGTCCTTTGTGGTTTTGTCATATGTTGTAATAAGTGTGCTTCAATTTTGAAGTATTAACAATGTATGTAAAGTATGGGTCGTTATAGGTTTAACAAAGAATTTTTCTAGAATACACTGTGGGAATGGTTTTATAAATAATGCACTTGGACAATAACATGTGACTTTCTTGGAGAATTCATTCTACATAATTAGAGCATGGTTTGGAAAACGATGTGTCCAAACAATACACCTCATAAAATTGGGTGAAAATTGTGCTTTCACATCCTCATTTTTATAGACCCCTATACTATTTCTTTCTCCATCAATAAACAACAACTCTTCACTATTAGAAGATACTACCATAGATTAACATAGAATTTAATGAATATTTTCCATCCAAATTGAAATTAGAGTTCTATTTTTCAAATTTTATATCCTTTAGTATTCTATCCCTTCCTGTAGATCCTTTCATTATTCATATCCAAATTGATTGAGTTATTTAAGTGAGAGTTCAAAATTCATAGGTTTATGTTGTTTGTATGTTTTCTGGTTTTCCATTAATTTGAAAAAAACCATCATCTGATACTAGATTATTTTTCATCTTCTAGAAATATGTTGGTGGTATATTGATTATACCTCAATTAATATTGTTATTTATTATGATTTTAGTTATCGTACATTGAATATTACTTTTTATTACTTAAAAATAATGTTAACCAATGTAAAATTTGTTAACCATAATATAAATGGCATCACGCCTCATTATTAATATTTGGATATTCCCTATAAAATAACTTCCCACCATGATGTGTTCTTATAAAATCTATCTTTATTATTATAAATTAATATGAAATAAAAACATCTTTTAGATGGTTTTGGAAAGACTCTTTAATTTAATAAATATAATTAATTTAATGGAATATGAGTGGTCCGGCCACATCATGTGGTTTTGTATAAAAAATGCTTACTTGATTCTTTATGTGGAAGGATAATAAATTATAATATATATATATATATATATATATATTAGTTTTTATACTTCTGATACTCGGGTATGGAGTCCCATAAACTTGTGATACAATAGAATGATGTCCTATATAATTGGGATGTTTTGGCATGGAATCCCATATACTTGTGATACTCAGGAATGGAATCCCTTAAACTTATAATACTCCAACATAACATCCCATATCCTTATGACAGTGGTAAATGTCATCTCACTATATTCATAAATCTTATGAATGACATCTATTATTTCCTTATGAGACATTATTCATAATCCATGTATGCATCAGTCACACCTTGGGTCCTTTATGGCACTATTTATATAAATATATAGATATAAAAATCAAAATTTATATAGATAGAATATATATAAAAGAATATATATATATATATATATATTTATTTATTGTGACATATTTTCAGAGGATTCCAAACACTGTACAAGGCAAGTGGTTTCTTCCTGGTTTCTTATAAAAACCAGAGCTGAACCTTTACATTTTACTATACTACATTACCACTATTATATATTCATACATCACATTTTATATTTATGGTATTGGTAGTTATAGAAACCATTGGAAATATAATACTGAATATATGTCACTCCCTACTGATAATTTCATTTTCCACCGAGTCATACCTCAAGGATCCCGGTAGGGACATGGGAAAAAAATTGGTGTCGATGATTGATATGATTGTAAAATGGTTGTGAGGGATAATAAAACAAAGTTATCCCTTATGATACTATATCAAGATATAGTTTTTTATAGTTTTTCTATATATGCCTATATGTATCTATTCATGCTTCGATGTTTACTTATTCATTTTTTAGATACATGTCATTATCTCACTTTGTATATCGAACTAGTTGGCGCTAATGAGGGAAGTTTATTTTATCTCATTAATTTCTCATTTGATTTATGTGGATATCATTTTTTTATTTGTATATTTATCACTCAAACATGATACTATTATTATAATGGTTGAATATCTAGTTGGTACCACCATGGACACTTTCTACTATTCTACATCCTCTAGCCTATGGGTATGCATGTTTAAGGCCTTGTGACCGATCAATTTTAGTTACTTATATCTGAACTGGGTTTGTTATGTTACATCAATTTTCCTCTCATGAATAATTTTCCTAGTATAAAAATGTCATTAAATAACCGTAGTTATTTCAAACATAAAATTCAATTTTTTTTGAAGTAAAATAATTGGTAGAGAAAACATTAGTTCTAAAATGAAAATTATTTAACTAAGGGGGTCCACAATATCATATATAGAATAATTTTATTTCATTATATCTCAACTCATACAAAGGTGCATAATAACTCCCACAATAATTAAATACTACAAAATCTCATTTAGTGTTTAAATTTTAAATTCCATAGAAATAGAATAATTTACATTTCAATAGTTATAAATTTCGAAGTAAATTTCATAATTTCACATATGAATAAAATGTAAAACATTGTTTTATTAATTTTTTTAGGATCACAATGTTAAAGAATTAATAATTGGGATGTTCTTATATTGTTAAATACGAATAATATTCTATATAATATGTTTCCATAAAAAGTTCAATCCTCTATCCATTATGTTCTTTTATGATTTATAAAAACATATACATGAAAAATGTGTAAAAAATAAACTCTCTTAAGGCAAGGTAAATAATTGTTAAAAAACATTAAAATGAAATTTAATTACAAAAAAATAAAAAGATACATATAAATAGTTTTATTTTTGTCAAAAAAATAGCACATAAATAATATATTAATACTATTACCAGTACATAGAAACATTACAATATGTCATGTAATTCAGATTCATCCTTATATTGTCTGCTCAACAAGTATTCCCAAATAACATATTTCATAACTATATATTCCTCGATCATGTATATTAACTATATATGAATTCATTTGGTATGTATTCTTGATTTTTTTAGGAGATTGACTTTTTTCATTGAACATTAATTCTTTTAGTGTCCACCTCTTTTAATTTATTTAATAAATTGAAAATATTTTATAAGAATGTATTTATTTTGGAATTCCAATATATCAGTATAATTTATCCACATTCAAAATTTTAATTTCATTTTCCATAAATAGGTTAACTTATTTTTGAATAAATTCCATCCATTGTTCATTTTTTTCTTTTTTTAATTACCAGCATTGAATTTTAACTTAATAAACTCATTTTTATTATACGAATCCAACTCTAGTAACCATGATCCATTATTTACATTATAACCTCAATAAAATATATAATAGATCTCACCATGTACAATTGATCAGATTAGTAGTCATGGAAATGTATATAAATAAATGAGTCCAATATGACATTCAAAATATTAAACATAGAATTCAAAATAGTCTTATATCATTCAAATCATTTATAATATCATTAAAAATTTCCTAGAAAAAGGAAAAAAATAAAGGTTTTCTAAAATTTTTATTAAGTTTCATGTAAAAGGAATGATATCATGAGTAATTAAAAAATAAGAAATAATGAATAATAGATAATAAGAAATATAAATTCAATAAAAACATGTTTAATAAATATTTTTGGATTAAATCGAACTATAAATCTCATGGAAAATGCATACTAAAGTCATTATAAATAAAATTCATAATTATGTTCAATCATGAAAATTATCTAACAAAAAATATATCATGAATTTTATATTTAGTCCCATCAATGAAGGAATAAATCTTAATAAATGGATATGTGTCTACCAAATACCCATCTTATATGGCATGCATAAGGATTTGTCTCATGACACCTGATAGTTGATAAATGAGATATCAATATCTAGGCCCTAACCATTACTTTTATATCAAATGAAATAAATATATTTTTAATGATCTTTATGATTATATATCAAAATATATTTTAATCCAACAATTTGGATAATTTACCCAATTTAAAAAACATCAATATTTCCTCATAATATGAAATATTTTCATATCAATATTACATCAACTGATACCATATCAATACAAGATATATTGATGAAAAATACTCAATGTAATAAAAATGATTTTGAGTGCATCTATTATTTTAAATATATTTACTAAATGGAGAAAAATAATTTCAAATGAAGAATGTTGACTGATATAGAACATGATCATAAGAAAGTTAACGATCTAAAAATTAGTTAAAATATTATATCTGTAAATTATTTTACAATACCATCAATTCATCTGAAATAATGGTTTTTAGTAAAAATAACATTTAAGTAGTAAAATATATAAACTAAAATTAAAATAACATCATTGTAACATCATATTCAATTTATGTTTTTGATAACATTTCAAAATTAAATTCAAAATAAAAACATTTTTCATTCATATGATTTTAAATAAAAATTCCCATAACATTATAATATTTCTTTTTTATGAAAATAATCAAGGAAACTAATAAAGAGAAATTTGGTTAAAATAGTAGTTATGATGACGAGAAATATATTTTTATGGTGTGAATTATGAAAATTATCATTCAAACCATGTGTAAAATGTACTCATTAAAATAATGAATAGATGACTCCTATTAAAATTTTTAATAGAAAGTAATGTTTAATGTACCAAAATCTTAATTAATAGAATAAATCTGGTTTCATGATGCCTATTTTATTTTAATTTTCGATAAAATCACATAAAAATTATATCATATTTCTTAATAAAATTTCAAATACATAATAAAAAAGTCTAAGAGAATTAATTATATTGCATTGGTCATATAAATATAATGAAATAGATTCAGTAGAATTTGAAAATTATGATCAAATTGATCCCATAGAATCATAAAAACAATTATTAATATTATAAAAAGAAAATAAAATATGAATATTCCAAAGTATATATTATAAATTTCTAACCATCAGGGGAATTGAGGTTAATGATGAATTTAATAATTAATATTTCTTTATAAGATGTATTGTGAAATTTGGAATAGTTATAAAATCATTGGAATTGTAACCCGACTGCAGGTAAATATGATCATTGTAAAATATGAATGTTGGGTAATTTTACCATTTGTTATATTGATAAAACTATAATAAGTGGTTATAAAGGTTAATGAAAAATTAAAATGGACACACATGGTGGAAATAATAACCTCAAGTAGTAGAATTAGGCATTTTAAATCCTATTCATCAGAAAATGGGACAGAGGTAGCATAATTGGGGATCTTCGTTTACTAAGGAAAAGTATATATTCAACAATGATTATATAGAATAAACTATGGGTTATATTCATGTTTCTACAAATAACCATATGGCTGATATTAACTGATTTAATATATGAAAATATAACCATCACTCACACAACCCTTTGGGAATATTCTAGTGTAATAAGAGGTCATACATATAAACCATAACAAAAAAGTGTATACTTTCCTTTGTAAAAATAAAATATTAATTTATTTATTACCATTTTCATTATTATATTAATCAATAAAATTAATATTAATTTTTTTTGAATATGATAAATACATCTTGGGTTATAACTATAGTATAATTTTATACTAAGATAATATATAATTTTTGTAGTAAATTTAGGCATTGTAAGTAAAATTATTATTTTTTATTAAAGAGTAATACAACCTATTTTTATGTAAATATAAATGATTTTGTAAGTTTAAAATTTCATAGGAAAATTTTATCATTGAGTGAATGTTGACTCTATTGTATTGATTTTAATTTCTTGGCTAATAAATATGTATATATTTTAATAAAAGTTTATTATATACTATATATAAACTTTATAAATAATCATTATATGTGAAATAATTGCATCTAAATTTTTTTACAGTGAAATTATTTTTATTTGGTAAAATAATTAATGTTTCAGTGGATAGTAACATTATTATTTTTGTTTTAAAATATTTTTCCTGAATTCTTAAATATGTGGCATTGATTTAGTAATTAATAAAACATAATTCATTACCAAGAATAAATTATTTTATTAAAAATATATATTTTAATAAATTTAAATCAATATTCAATCATATAAATTACATTCAAAAGTTTTAGTTTTAAATTAATATTAAAAACTCTATATTTTTTGTAATCATTAATATTCTGATTTATTGTAATATGAAAAAAAATTATTTCTAATATAATGTATTAATTTATTTAAAACCTGACATCAATATCCAAAACAATATGAAAAAACTATTTTTAATCATTTGGTTTTGTATCTTCCAAAACCATGAATTTTGATTACTATATTTATGAATCTTTAAACCCCCCCCCCCCTCATTATTTTTTAATAAACAACCATCCCCAAAATATTCACTACTCTTCTGTACTATACATCATTTATCATGGTGTTTTAGTCATGTTACCTTCTATAGAGTCCATCCATAGTGTTCATAATGTCAAAGGGTGTATTTTAATTTTCTAGATAACATGCATTCAAGGTAATGTAAATATACTCTTCTTCTTTTCATTTCAAGTAACTATTATTTGGAATGTATTAAAAATGATTAAATAATTTAATTTAATAAAAAATTTAATATCCAAGATCCGAAATATATTTTTAATCATTAGGATACCCCAGATACATCCCTTTGTTCCCATTCCTTAATCCATTTCACAAACATGTCAGGCGCCTAAAATAATTTCAACAATTTATAACATTTATATGAAATATTCTATTATTGTAAATACCCAAAAATATTCATTAATAATTAGTATTCAAGTATAAATAAAAATAATTTATTTATTTTTTACTTCTATATATATATTTACTTTATATGTGTTACAATGATGGAATTTTCAGTAAATAATAAAAAATATATAAATTAATGACATTAAAAGAAACACTTTTAGTATTTACCATTGGTTATTTATAAAACAATTTCCTACATAATCAATGTGGAAAAAACGCGATTATACATATAAATGGATCACCATGCCAGTTCCCCCAATTAATTTGGTAAACAATTAATCTTAGATATTAAAATATTTATAATAACATTATGACTAACCATGTAAATTATGGGTAATAAAGCCTAAATTATATACCTTTGGGAACATATTTTGAATGTGTTTTTATCTTATATCCCATTATTCATTTTATATAATGTGTAGTTAATAATATTCCATCAATATGGGACTTATGTTTTATCCATTATTATATGCCATATTAAATTTCATTTTCTTATACCTTATAGGTATTTTCCCCATCCTTTTCTAGTAATGTATCTCCCCAGTAAACAACATCATGTGAGGTTACATAGGATGGAGTAATACACGATTCATTGATAATAATTAAATATATTAAATTATTATGTTTTCCTTATGTAATTATATTATTACATTCCTATTTTCAATGACACAATTCTTCAAAAAAAACTTCCATGTAATTAATGTAACACATTGTTAATGAATTATGTTAGAAGTAATGTATTAAAAAGGTTGTCCTCCATAGTTTTTCTCAATGGAATGGTATAGTTAATTGTACAAATTTTGACTATAATAAGTAGTAAGAACCCTAGGTAAATGACTTTATATAGGAAAAAATCATTAAATGTATGGCGATCTATAATGATTGTGGCTTCCAAGAAATACATACCAATTATAGATATTACATGTGGATATGGATATGTAATAATTGTTCCTAGGGGTAATAAATCATAAAATGTTTCATTAATTATTAAATAAATTTTCAACATGTGTAGCATATATTATTACTTCTTCATACATCATTTGACACTCCCTGGGGATATGGATCTTTTAATCACATGTTATTACAAAACCATTTTGGATGATATGAGGATAATGTAAAACTAGTTTTGGATTTATGTATGTTATCTGATATGTATGGTATTATAGATTATTAATATCAGTATTTCCATTAAGATTTATAATTGTATAAAAAGTTTCTCATAGGTTTTATTCTTCTATAAAAATTTAATGAAAAAAGACAAAATCATGTAAAGAACATATGAAATTGTTAGTGAAATTAATTTCATCATAAGTTGATTGAATATTTAGTTGAAAAAATAATGATTATGAATAAATCGGTAACTAACATAATGAATAAACAGAAATTCTATATGGAGAATTCAACTTCACCAAGGAACAACTCACAATTGCATCCTTCATAGATCAATGAGAACAATTTTTTAGTAGATCCTCTAATACAAAAATGGAATAAATATTGATAAATATAATAGAAAACAAATTTTTGATATTCAATTTACTTGAGAAAGATAATGTTACATTCAAGGAATATTAAATAGTTTGTAAAAATGATTAATGGTGGATACTAATCACAATCACAATGCTATGGAATAAGGTGGAATCCATGGAATTTTATGACATCAAAAATTGATTTTCAACAACTATTTTCCCCATAACCTCTTAAAAAATATTTTTTTGAAATGTATTATCATTAAAATAAAATAAACTATATTACTCATTACATTTTAGAAAAATATTATATAATTTCATGATATTTTTCATGACTTCTCATCAATTTTGAGGGGGTGATCAAGTGATTCATTAGTCGATAGAGACTCAATACATTGGTTGAATTCGAAATCTAAGATGTTGGGTATTATGAAGTTATAATATGTTGTTATCTCGATGTTCAAATATTTTTTATATGCCTAGTGAAATCATGGATTTAATAACCAGAATATAATGGTGGGGAATATATTTGGAAATAATTGAGATGGAAAAAATTATACAATACCATGTGAAAAAAATATTCAAAAAATAATTTGGATATTTTTTTAAATTTAAATTTATATCATTTATGTTTTTTATTAGGTTGTATATGTTGAACATATTCTACTGATGTTAAGTAATAAAATATTAACAACATCTACAAAGGGAATATGGTTCATGCGAATCATTATGTGAAATGATAAAAGTGATAGGAACACAAAAATTTGTCTTTAAATGTCCATATATTAATACAATAGACGAAAAAATATATGAAACCCACTAGAGGTAATTGAAAAAGAGATATAACAATTTGATTCATTAAAATATATTTTAATATTTAATAAAATTTACATGTTCAATTGCTTGTTCCACACCAAATGTTGGGTATAAATGAACCATGAAATAATAACCCATTAATACATAGTTGTTAAATTAGTAAGTATGAATATTAGAAAAAAAATTTATATATAATGGTTTTAATTATTTAATATTCATTTAATAATTCATAATACATAAGTATATAATTCTCAGTAATGTCATTTTATGCATAAATAAGATGTATTCGGAAAAAACTATTTTAGTAAAATATTTTCATGAAAAAATTATAATTATTTTCAAAATATAAAAAAATATATTTTATTAAATTCAAAATAGATTTTAAATTATAATTTTAATATTAAATTAAGTGAAATATTTAAGATTTTTTAGAAAGATATATTTTATAATGAATAGTTATAATTATGATTTTTATGAAAATTATCATTTATATTTATGTAAATGTTACATTTTCTTATATAAAATTAATATAATTATCTATTATTATTAAATTATATAATTAATTACAATGGAATCAAGATTATACATTAGTTTTCTAAATTATAA
This sequence comes from Viscum album, assembly GCA_963277665.1. NCBI lineage: Eukaryota > Viridiplantae > Streptophyta > Magnoliopsida > Santalales > Viscaceae > Viscum > Viscum album. Next base: position 2,020,282,002 of record OY728138.1, read on the forward strand.
TTGTCGCACTTAGAAACACATTTTCTTAAAAAAATGTTTCTCTACCTGAAATGTGTACTTATTAAAAGAACATAATTATATAAAAATTTATTAATGACTAAAATTTAATTTCTATATTATAAATTAAATTATATATTTTAATATTCATTTTTTATTTTTTACATGAAATTTATTCCATGAAAATTATGGGTTTTCATATTAATTCATTTTCCAAAAATGAATTTTTGATAGGGTTTGAGCTCTCAAAATATTTATATTGTAACGTGTTTAGAAATTTAATATATTAAAATGGATTATGTATATTTATAAATCATTAATAATATAATATAATTTTCTAACTTAAAATATTTTAGATGTGAATATTAAAAGCTTTAATTTTTTTACTAATGTCTTAGTTAAAACAAGTTTACCGGGGAGGGAGTGGGGTTAAAGAAAATATTTTGGTAGGATTGGACCCAAAGATCAGTAAAAATAGTGTATTAAAATACAAAAACCATATACAATCCAAAATTTAAATATATTTAAATTTGGATCCATATTCCCATGAAAGTGACCTTTTATAAATGAAGAGATTTAAATAATTCCATGTGTTTCCCTCAACACACTCATAAAATGACAAATCTCCCTCTTCAATATTAACAAAATATTATCCAATAAAATTAATTAAAACAAACTCTAAAAATCATCATATTATCCTTCCCTCAATCCTTGATCCTTTTGTGTTCCCTTTATACCAATCCTTCGAGGTTCGATGTGAAACCTATGGAGGCATGCCAAAAATGTGGAATAAATATTAAACAACATATTTCAATTTAAATAGTTTTTACTCATTATTTGAATCTAATTTATTAACAAAAATTATTAACAAATTATTATTAATATTATTATATGTTATTGTGATGATATTAGAAGTTTTTTCATCCCATGTCTATCAAATAAGAAGTAAAAGTATCACTTGTACGTATGTGTGGACACTCACATCCACATATGCATAAAATTAATTTTCCACCACAGTATTTAATGGTTGGATATTATTATTTGTTTAATGATTAAATATTATATATTTAAATTATTATGGTGCTAAAATTATAATATATTTTCTACAGTATTCCCTTCATATCCATTAGAAATTGAACACGTCGCTCATGCGTACATGTGGACTACCACATTTGTGAAGTGTTTTGATTTTTTTTCAATGTTTGTGTTATTTGTATGGATAAAATGATGGATTTACTGAAAAAATAAAATATTTTTGATATAATAATTATTAATATAACGTTAATTATCATTTTACAGTAATTTAATCCATCAATAGAAAATTGGAAACTTATCATCTATGCGTGTACCCATTAAAATCTTTATGGAGTAATGTAATTATTTATTCATCGCCACTTAATATGAAATGTTATAAATGTGAATAAGATGATTATATTTGAAAATTATATCATTAAATACATTATATATATATAATAGCCATGATATATGTGAAATGTTCTTAATTTTTTAAAAAATTATACATGAAAAATAAGGCAATGCACACATTAAAATACGTACTTAATAGATAATTATTAATAAATAACTATTTAAATGATATTATATAATATTATATTATAATTAATGTTATAATATTATTATTTTTTAAAATTATAATAAATATAAATTTCATCTACTAGGATTTAATTTTCTTACAATTCAAATCATATATAATGTAAGGGTGTCATCTCAATTACTCTCCATTGAGTGATGTTTTAATATTTTGAAGAAAATTATTATTTATATGATGTACATACATTGAAATAATAATTTTAAAAATTCATTATTTAATTTATTTTATTTATATAATTCTATCATATTCAAATCATTCAAATCATTTTTATTAAAAATTAACTAAATTTATAAAAGTTCATTATTTAATTCGTTTCTATTGAGACATGTTTTTATGTTAGGATGAAATTTATGTGTATGGGGTTTATATATTGATACATTGAAATGTTAAATCATTTATCTATATTTATTCATGGTATTTAAAATTTATAATTCAAACTATTCCTTTGAATGGATTTTTCATTTGAACGTTACCAATGTGTTTAGGGTTTATCATCTAAAACTGACATGTTTTGGACATAATTCATATTATACACAAAAATATTTTATGATTTATATATTATAAGCCTATAATAGTTTTTATCATTTATATACTAATATTCATGGGGTTAAATTTACTGTTTTAATTTAGATAATTCACTGGAATCCAAAATCAATGGTTTATTGAGAAGGAAGTGTTTTTTGTTACAATATTATTTTTTATAGAATTATTTACGATTAAATATTATTATAATGAAGATTTATCGTCTATCTCTATCAAATAATATTTATTTTCTTCTCATATGGTTGTTATTTATATTTCATTATTTCATTACATGTTTCTCTTTTTATATACTCATGATAACAAAATATTTTTTAAAGGAAACCGACCTTATTTTTTCCATCGAGAGATATTGTTTTATTAAATTTAATAATTACATTTAAAAAGTAATCAATTTTTTTTAATATTCATCAAATATTATTAAATTATTTTTAGATATATATAATTTTACATTACATGGAAAAACAGGAACAATGTAATTTTTTTCTAAGAATATTATTTTTAAAATTTTTACAAAATTATGGAATGGTATTTCATTTTTAACATATGTGACATGAATTTCATTCTCTTCCATCATGAATACTATTTTTTATAAAAATATTACATTACATTCCAATTTTCCATTAAAATGATTTATAATTATTTTATAAATTATTAGATTCTACAAATTTGATTTAATATGTATGGTTTATTTTCCTCAAAAACATTTCTATATATCTTTGAAATTTATGTTCATTTATAACAATGTACTTTAATATTTATTAGTATTTAGTAGTGATATAATAAAATGTTACCGTATATATTTTTTCTCTATTGGGTTTTTGATATCGATTTTGTAGGTTTTATTAAAAAAATTCCTTTAAAGTAGTTATTACATGATAATTTAATCAATGTTTTATGATCAATTAGAACCCTTATGTGTATTTTTCAATAATATTTAGGTGGTATACAAATTATATATCCCATAAATGCACTAGGTAATGATTTATATCTAATTAGGTAATATGTATTGGAATAGGGAGTGAAAAAAGATTTTTACGATGATTTCTACAGTAAGACTGTATTGGTAGTGAACCATGTCTAACGAAATAATGTAAGGGAAAGTGAACCCATTAAACTATAAAACTTTTGTAAGTGAGACATGGGAAAATAAAGAATTTTTTATTATTATGTCTGTTTTAGAAACTTATGACTTATGATTATGATATTTTCTAATTAATGATTATTTATTATTAATGATTCCATGCACTTATATCTTCTTTCTTTTGATTGGGAAAACCTTTTTCCAAGGTTCATGATTAAATATAATCGACTAATTGGGTATGGTTATTTTATCCTTTGATCATGTTCTCATACAGTCATGATTATTAGATGCTAACATAGAAAAATTAATAGATATCTGATATATTTACCTATAATGGGTATCTAAAGTCACTCTTTCTTGTGTTTCATTAACAAATCTTATGATTAATGATTTGACGAATGATATTTCTAATAGGGCTTCTTATTGTGAAGAACATAATAAGAAATTATATAGATATATTATGTACCAGTTTTTTATATATCCATATTTTCAAATACTCTGAACCATTATTGTATTGGAATGGTTCATATTAATAAGAAATAACTATTAAACTAATAACATGAAGTGTTTATGTTTATAAATTTTGCAGTCTCTATAGATGGTATGAGGGGAAGGATTATTTTAAAAAAACGATTTCGAAACATTACTAATAAATATTAGGATAAACCTATGTTCCAGATAATATCATAATTGTTTTATTATTATATATATTTTTTGTTTTTCTTAAAAATACATCCCTATATGAATAATAAAGGTGGATATGGTTTGGGGATTAATGCATCATGGGGTAGTAAGCCTAATAATAGTTTTCAATGTACATAGTTTCCCCTATTCTTATGATTAGTGATACGCATTACTATACACCAGTTCTAACGCTCCTAGTTGATTTTGATATGTTATAAAAAAATTATTCATATAAAATTATGATGTATTTGAATTGATAAAGACCATGGATTTCCTAGATAAAAAAATGGTGTAAAATATTAAAAATGAGTTTTATTTTATTCAAAATCATATAAATTATTTTTTATTATTTAGGGATTAATCAATATTATCCCTTGAACTATATAATTAGTATTAGCTAATTGACTGGAACAAGTTGAATTATGTTAAATATTATTGTGATATAAGATTATATTATTGTACTCATGAGTATCCAAATGAGATGGATGGTAGAATGATAAAGAAATTGATTAATAATAGAATTATATTTCAATAAATGAATTATGAATTTAAAAATAAGTGATTTTATGAATTAAAAAATAGTAGAAAATTTCAGTTTTCAAAATATTATGGAGGAATGAATATTTATCTTCTTACATGTTTAGAATATTAGAAAAACATTATACGATAGTTTCTCAATGTAATGTAAATATATTTTTTCAAATAGAATAGATGGTAAGCCGGAAATTAATATCCAGTGAAAATTGAAGTGTTCAATCAAGGGAAATAATGTACATTATAGGTTACCATTTATTAATCAATGTCTTAGCTGTGGGAGACATGGGAATTGTCTGATACAATTTCTTAATCAAAGGTATACGACTCTGGCCAAGGAATGTGCAACACTATAACAATTGTTGAATTTGAATTATTGAATTATTTACATATTTGTATTTGAGAAAAATATTTCAATGATGGTGTGTTAATGATTTTTTTGATATAATAGTTTGGAAAAACTTACATATTTTTTTAAATTTGATTGATTTATGGATTTTATATAATATAATGAATGATATTGATTACCAAGATAATTTAATTTATTAAGGTGATAGTTTTTGAAAGAAAACATGATTTAGGGATAGAAAACCCTTTAAATATGGTGATGGTTGATGTAATAATTCTTATTTCTGAGAACTATATTAATGAAATTTATATAATAAAATAGATAGTATAGTTGAACATGAAATTGATTAGTGATTTGATGATTTTGTAGTTTATGTTAACGTTAATGATTTTTATATCATTTCCTACATTTATATAATATATTCGATAGTAATTGATTTTATTTCAGGATTAAGGATTGAATTATTTTTATTTAGATACATCTATAATTTTAGGTTTTATTTTTATTTATTTATTTAAAATGTTATGGGTGGAATATAAGATCATGTTTTTCAGATGTTTGGTATGTGACATTAAGAGAAACTTGATTTATTTTGGGGATTAATGTTAAAATTATTTCGGATGTTTTGGGAAATTATTTTTCTTTTCAAGGATTCTAATTTTAATTACATATTTTTGTGGAGTTATAAGGATACATATTTATTTAATGATTTATATTCAAAATATTGAGTTATTATTGATGTTTTTAAGATTACTTATTAATTAAATCATGTGAATATTTATATACATTAGATAATTTTTTCTAAAAATTTGGGTTTTGGTAAATATTTATATTAAAAGTTATGAATTTCCTTCTTTTATGGATCTGATGATTTTTAGGAATCTAATTTTTTCCTCAAGAATAAAAATCTCATATTGATCAAAAAAATTGGTATATACACAGAAGGATATGGAATCCAATTGAAACACACCTAAAAATGATAAAATTATGTTTATGTGTTTGAAGATATGATGGGAGATCAATTTTACAAATTTCATTGTAAAATAATTGATAATTTTTTTGAAAATGATCTTGAAAATTAATAATGTTTTCATTCTTATTGTTATTTATGATGAATTGATGTTCATTCCCCCCAATTGCTTTATTTTTTTGACATTAAATATCTCATTTTTATGTTCGGTAAAACAATCTATTAATATCTTTTATATTATAATCCTCCTCCATGAATATATTTTGACTTCCCATTAATGTTATTCTTTTTTAGGAAGCTTATTTCATGTCATTATAGGTAAAATTAATGTTTCCAACTTCATCATTTCAAAGGATGTGTTATGGTCTCTTTTTAAAATGTGGGTTTTCAAAATGTTTATTTTCATATAATGAACCAAGTATTAATGGGATAATAATTTTGAGGGAAATAATTATTAAGAGGGTGGGATATAACACCCTAATATTTTTTAATATTGTTTTCCTTACATATAGTTAGTTTTACTATGTTATTATTCACACACAATAATGTGTCTAAATGTAATATAAAATATTATCACCTGATGAAATATAAATTAAATTGGCTATTATGAATAATTAAAAAATATATGAAAATTATTTATAGAATTTTTAATTAGTGAAAATATATTTAATAATTTAAAATAAATAACTACTAAATGTGATGTAATGACTTTTTACTTTTAAAATATATTTTATCTTTAGAAATAGATTTTATCACATTTAAGAAAAATTATTTGTATACAAGTGTAGAAATATTATTTTATATAATTAGTATTATTTTTTAAATTTTCATATAAATATAAAATTAAGATTAATTATTATTATTTTCCAAGAAATATTGATTTTATAGATCATAATAAAAAAATAATGATTAACTTAAAAACTAAAAAAAAATTCAATAAAAAGACCCTTTAGGTTTAAAATTTCATCTTAAAATAACATAAAACTACTTTAATTCTAAATAATATAATTCATTACATTGTAATCATTTATTTTTTTATAAGATATTTTTTGGTTTTATAATGGATTTACCAAAAAATTATTTTTATACTAGAAATTTTATTTTTATCCTAATAGGTTAAATTATTTTATATTTATTAAATAATTTATTGAAATTTATAGATTAAATATTCAATTATATTTTGAAATTCATATTATAGTTTTAAAAAAATGAAAATTATTGAATTAATGTTTTCATTATGAATAAAAATACATTTTTTTCATAAATTGGTTTTCATTACTCTTAGCATGCTTAATAAATTTTAAATTCTTATACATTATAAATCTAATTTGCTAAAATTTCATTTATATTTTGAATAATATCAATTAATACAATTTATTATGTAAAACATTATTTTTTAACATAACGTATAGAAAAAATGTCAAAATGTAGTTATAATGTTTGTGTTTAATCAGGTTTAGCGGGTGGATTTAATAGAACATAAAATGTTAGTATATCCACCCAAAATATTATAATTCATATTTTTGAAGTTGTTGAAAATTATTTTTATCCTACCTTAGAATTAATATTTATTTAATCAACCTTTTCAGCAAAGTGTCTTTGAATAATGGCAATATTTTAAGAGATACCATGTGTGTCCCTCTCCTGATTTACAAAAGAAAACATATCCTATTACATTATTATCACCACTTGATCATTATATATTATAAAATAATAAAATAAAAAAACATTTTACATTCATTTTCTTTGTCTTAGATATTGTATTCTATCTTTTTGTGCGGTTTATTAATGATTACATTGTTTGCCAAAGGAAGTCACTCATATAAGAGGTATAAATTGTACATAATCACATCAAAATTTCTATATTCATATATTTTATATAACCAATTTTAATAAATAATAATATGACTAAAAAAGTATCATAAATATATTGAGATTTTATTATGATTATTTAACTACCATTTTACACCCCTTACCCCTCAAATGATAATATAATGTATCGATTCTGTGTATGTGTGGGATACAACCTCCATATATTGATACATATCATTTTACATCATGAAATTTAATGTTTTTATAAGTCTATGTATTTAATTTTTATAAAAAAAATATATAATTACATTTCTTCTATATTGATATGATATTATTAAACTTCCCAAATTTTATTCCATTGGTAAACGATAACTTTTCTCACCCATATACAAAGACTACGACCTCCACTAAGAAACATGATATGATTATCTTGTCAAGATTAATTAGATGGTAACATGTAATGATTTACTAAACATATATTTTATTTATTCTATTTTCATGATTTTGAATAAGGGAATTATCGTTTTACTTTCTTTATTTCCATCCATCAAAAGGTGGAAACATTCCTTGTGTTTACGTATAACTTATATTATCTACATAGTGATATAATTAATTTTCCAGCATCTCATACTATGTGTGTGTGTTAATAATTATATAAATATTTTATGATAAGTGTAAAATAACTGAAATCCTATATCTGTTGGAACCATTGTCACACCTGGATTTCTAAAACAATTATTTATTTATTATTTTAATTATTTTTACTCTATTTTGCAAATATTTGACGAAGTGCGGGCTGAACCCAATTAAACCATTTACTTTATACTAATAAATGAGTATTTTAGGCTTGGTGGTGTCGGAAACATTAGCGGGGCACTGTCGAAGCTGTGAGACATTGCCTGGGTCGCCGCACGACCTCGCTCGGTTCACTGCACGCCCTGCTCAATGATCAAATAATTAAATAAAATGAGTTAATAATAATGAAGTATAATTAAATGAGTGGTAAATATATATAATAAGTGTTAAAAATTTAAAGAATTTTGTTTTATTGATAATAATAATAATATTATAGTTAAATATTATCCTTAGAATTGTTAAAATTTTAGTTAATAATATTATCACTATCCTTGAAGGTATTTTTTTATTAAGTTATTCTGATTATTGTTATTGTTGTTTTAGTTTATTATAATTATCATTTTTATTGTTACTATTATTTTTATTATTATTATTATTATTATTATTATTATTATTCCTTTTATTTTCATTGTTTTTATTTATTTTTTTCATTAGGGTTTCTCTACCACATGTATTCTTGCGCCGCTTTTGGAGGCTCTCTTTTCCCTGTGCACTGAAGGCCATAACCTTCATCCTCCATTGAACTCCCCATCGCCGCACCCTGAAGCTCCCCATCCAGGCTCATGTGCCGCAGACCATCTCCTCTCATGCAAGACTCCTCCTTGGCACGGCCTCTCACCTACTTGCCCGCCTCCTAGATCCGCTGCGTCGCCCCCTGTTCCATATCCCATCCCCGTCGCAGCTCCTCCCCATGCAGCAGGCATCTCCCCCTCCATCGGTTAAACTCGCGCCGCCTCCCTCCTTGGTGAACACCTCCTCCGGCGCCGCACAACTCCCCTAGGACTCCGCCTTTGGCCTCTTCCCTAGACAAACCTCCTCTTCCCCACACCATCCCTCTGACTCACCTCCCTCCCCTGCCATGTCCGGCGCTGCGCCCTTCTCCGGGCTTCCGCCGCCGCGCAGACCCCATCGACGACTTCCCCTCGGCCCGTCGCACCCCCCCATTTCCCACCTGCATCCATCCCGGAACCCCACCGAACCCCCCTCTCGGCCCGGTCAAAGCACAACTACACCCGACTACCCCACTCTCCCGCACCTCCACTCGCCCGCACCTCCGCTCGCCCGCAGCTCCGCTTGAGCCGCCGGTAAACACTCCTCGGCCAGCCAACAGACCACACTTTCCGGGAAGCACCTCTGGCGAACGACCCTCCCCTCCGACGTCCATCTGCCACCGCACCCTGCTAGCCACGTATTGGCTCTGCGCCTCCCCTCTTGTTGACTGGTGCGGCTTCAGATCCTCCACCAGAGCGTCTCTCCCATTCCACACATGCCGCACCCCCCTTTTTCGATAGGTCCCTTCCCTCATTTAATTGAGCCTTGTTTTGTTCATTTTTTCAGCGGGATGGGTCTTTTAGGGTTCCTTTTTTATTCATTTTGGTTTAAATTTTTGTTTTAGAGTTCAATTTGACCCTTGGATGGTGCGTTCGTGGCGCGATTGGAGTTTCGCATCAATTTGTGGAAAATTCAGCGTCAAAGGTAGGTGGTTCCACGTTTAAACAATGTCCGATAAGTTAAATTGCTTGCTTAGTTAATTTATAATATTACTTAATTAATTCATATGGGTGCGGATTTTATTATCTTGAAGTTTTTCTATGCATTATTTTTGTTTAACATTATGTTTAATGTTTGCAATTGGGGACTTCTTTAACTGCAAACTTTTTTTTAGTTAATTTCTAGTGTTTATAAATGTTTTCAGTTGGTGCGTTCTTTGTCAGGAAAATTGTTTTTAGTCAATTTATAGTGTTTATTAATGTTTTCAGTTAGTTTTTCATATGTGCAGAGTGTAATGTTTGTGTTCTATTGTTTTTATAATGTTTGTGTTTGTTTTGTGAAAAGGTGAAAAGTGTGCAATTTGTGTTCTTAATGTGGTGTTGGGTGTGTGTGGTCATGAAAGAGGGTTGAGTGGTTTTGTGTGTTAAAGTCATGTTATATTTCTTTTTAATGAATTTGTTAACAAAGAATTTAATATTTTTAATAAAATTATTAATGATGAATATTTAAAATGTCTTAATAAACAATTATTATCAATACGGGAATTGTTTTAATTGAGTTAGGTAAAGTCTTTTCGAGTGCATCCCTTGCCAAATGGTTTTCTGTGTGGGTGAATTTGTGGCGTTTGGTTTGTGTAACACCCTAGTTGTTTTACTTTTTTGAGTTTGGCATGAAATGTGAGATTGTAACAACGTTGAGCACAAAAAGGGGAGGCCTGGGTACTAGGAGGGCCGACTAGACTAGCGTGCTAGTGATATGGGAGTGGCTCCATCCCAGTTTCACTTTGTAGGATTGACACTTACAATACTAACTAAACATTGGTTGATGAATGGAGACCACTATGGTAGGAGGTGTTTCCCTACCAGTGGATCATTCACGGGAATGTATGATATGGTTAACCGAGATGTGAGGTTCTAGGGACCCACACCGCTTTAGTACTTTAAGGGCTCTCCCACTTTTGGTGCTCCTGGACAACTATACACTTACCGTCGGCATAGGGTGCAGCTTTTGGGTTTTTTTGTGAAAATTTTGGTCTTTTCTTATATGCATGGCTGTTTACTTTGGTTTAAGCTGTTTTCTTTAAAAAAATTTTCTTTATATAAACTTTTTTTTAATGTTTTATAAGCTTTGGTGTCCTTTAATTATTTTAGCCTGCAAATGTATTTGGCATCCAGTGTTTACACGTGGAAACTTTTTTTGGGTGACGTCCTACTGGGCTTTTGGATCACACCCTACATACACCTTTGGGTGTATGTAGACTTTGTCTCTTGTGTATTCCAGGTTGTGACATCGTGCTAAGAGATGGTGGTTCTAGTCGTTGGTGGTCTTCTCATGGAGGTTGGTGTTGTGACGTGTGGATGGTGCATCTCTCTGGTTTCTTAGAGGTTTAATTTTGAGTTTCTTTTGTTGTCGCTTATTTTGGTTGTGGGGTCAAGTTCTAAACTACTGAATTTGTTTTTAGTTTAAGGCCCTGTTTAGTTTTATAATTTTAGTTTCATTTTCTTTATCTTATCAGTGGTTTTGTGTTTACTATTTCGGGTAAAATTGTTCCCATGTGTTAGTTTTGATACCCGGGCACTAGTGCCAGCCCGTGGGGATCGGGAACGCCCTTCGGGCCATGTCGCGGCAGGGTTGGGCGTCGGGTCGGATGGCAACCCGGCCTGGTTCGTGACAAAATGGTATCAAATGGGAAAGGTTTTCTCTCTTGGGTCGTGTTCTTTTGAGATAGATTCAGTGTAGAGAAAAGTTAAGGGTGTCAGAACATGACGTTCTGATTACGAGTAAGGTGCCTGGATAGCACACCTCGTGGCAGGAATCGAGTTACGAACGTAAGTTGAGGTTTGTCTAAGTCTTTGGTTCTTGCGGTTAATATTTTCTTGCGGAAATGAAAAGAGAGTAGGGTCAGTGGTCTATGTGGGCTCGCAGGGTCTGGAAAGCCTTGTGGATCTGGGGAAACAAGCCTAAAATACTCTCTATGGCCAGTGGCGTGATCGGCATATGGCCGCGAACCATATGTTCCAATCACCCACTGACCCTAATTTCCTCCTGCTTTGATTCTTGTCCCATTGTTTTGGAAATGTGAGAATTTTGTTTTTAAGTAAAAATGATTTGGACTTCGAAAATGTTTTGAAATAAATCACATTAAAAATAAAATGAGGTGAAAGGTTTGGAAAGTGTGGGTTGGATGTTTTTGGTTTTGAAAAAATGGAAATATTTGGTTTTTATGCTTGGTGTTCTTGTGGGAAACAACATGCATGAGTGTATATGGGAAGAGAAAGGGTTAATGGCACGAGTGTTTTAGTGCCTGGATTGACATGAGGTGGGTGCCAGTGTGGCACGGGAACATGCTTGTGCTTTTCCCATGGGACACCATTGGTGTTTGTGCAACCCACCAGCTTTGCTTATGTTCAAAAAGTTTTGATAAAGGAAAATTTTTGTGTTTTAGTAACCGTTTGTTTCGTGGTGTGTCCTTGTGTTTTGGAAATATTGTGTGTTAGACGTTTCGAGCTGAGGATCTTTTTTAACTGATTTTTGTCTTGAGTTTGAATTATTGTTGTTCAGTTGGTGTGAATGCGTGTGGTTATTGGTTTCTATCGAAAAAATGTTTCGGGAAGCCCTGGAAGTGGTTCCCCCTACATGTTTATTGTTCGCTTGCTCTATGTCGTGGCCATTGGACCTGCTTGATTGGGTCCACGGTTCTTCTTCTTTTCTAGTTTACGCCCCAATAAAGAGTTAATGTGAAAATTTTGTGCGGCTACGGGTAATTCACCGTTGGCCGACCCTTCAGTTGATCAGAGGAATCTCTTCTTGAATTCTAGAATTGAACTCACCTCTCCTTTTTGCAACTAAGTGGATCCTCTTGGAGTGGGATGACAGATGCGAGGGGAGTTGAAGGGAGTTTTGGTCATTTGAGTTTTCTGATTTGTCGAGTATGAGGTTTGACATCGTTGTGTCTGAAGGTCCCCCTGGAAACAATGAAAGGAATTCCAGTGCGGAAAGTTGAAGGCAGGTCAGAATTATTAGTCTTGACCAGTGTCTGGAAGGGCTTTGTAGTACTTTCATCGGCTGCAGGGGTCATGTTTGGTGACGTCTTGCAGCGTGAGGTCCCTTTGATAGTCAACAGTTGTTTGGAAGCGGTAAAGGAGACTCCAGTGGGGAAAAGGTGGAAGAAACTTGAAGTTGTTGGTGCGGTCTATTGTTCTTAATGACCTCTGGTCTTTGGTTTGTTTTGTTTAAGAAAAGGTTTGAGTTAGGCTACTAGTTTGACAGACCCTGTCGTATGAGGCTGCTATGGTCATTTGTAGGAATCACGTGTGGTTCAAGACGCAGTTTAAATTCCTTCTCCTTATAATGTTCCTCTCAACAATAATGGTCATGTTTGGGAAATTTTTTGATATTGTCTTCTCATTCAGTGTGACAATGGGTGATGCACATGTACCATTTTTTAGCTCTTGTGTTGGTAAATGTTCTGTGTATGATCAGTGAGATGTTGTAATGTGTTTTGTTTGCTGGTGTTGCCTCAGTTTCAGTGTGGTGGCGTGTGACACCAAAAAGAGAATCCTCATTCAGGAGTCTTTGACACCTGACTACGAGGCAGGAGATGCTTCAAACATCAGGGCTCCAGCTATAGGCCTCAGAGTGAAGCTGGCGCATGGTCAGGAACCCATAGAGTGTATGAGACCCCGAAATTATTTCTGTCATCGATGTCGAAAGTAGAGGCATTTTATGTTGTTTCCATGTTTGTTCCTCTTCGAATGATCCGTCTGGTTGCATAAGGTTTTCGTGACCATGTGGAGGCGTGTTCATCTCGTGCCTTAAATTATTGGGGGATTGCGTCCCACTGGATGCAATCACTTTAATGGTCCTTATAGGAGTATGCTGGGTAGATCATTCTCAATTTTGAATGATACTCATCCTGGGATTTGGGGATGTTGTTCTGTCTCTGGCCGTGGTTTTGAAGCACGGTAGTTAGGCCCGACCCTCCTAGCCCCTGGTGGTGGGGTTCTTGGTCCCCAACAAAAAATTTCTAAATTTCTGTATCCTTTGTTAGTTCTAATGGCAGTGAGACCCATAATGAGTCTCGCAAAAATGTCTCTGGAATAAATCGGTGTTGGATTTTCTTTAATGGTGGGGGTCTGCTTGAACCTCCCCGTGTCGGTTTTCCAGTCTCGTTTCGAGCGTCAGTGAGTTCCTAATGGTGGGGTTCCCTTGGGCCTCCCCATGTTGATATTTTTCTTCTATTTTTTAAATATGGCTTGGTGATAAGTGATAAGAGTGTTCCTTGAATGTGGTTTGACCTTGTTTGTTCATTCTAACTAAATGATGTGGTTTTTGTTCTATGGTACTTGAGGTGTTTCGGTTTGTGAGGTTAGTTCCTGTTGGTTCAAGAGTTTGTTTTCTAAAACAATCAGCTGGAGGAATTCTATATCTTTGGGCCGGGTGACACATATCAGAATGTCTCTTTACGAGTTTCATGAACTTCTCTCTGAGTCACCTTCTTTGAGCACGATGCTTTTTCCTTTTCACTTGTTGGTTGTGGAGAGGCTATTTGAAACTTATTGGGGTATCAGTTTATTCTTTGAGTCTTAAATTTAGTGGTGGGTTTCTGGGGATGGAAAACTTTATGGTGTGGAGAATTGTCACACCTGAATTTCTAATACAATTTTTACTTATTTATTATTTTAATTGTTTTTACTCTATTTTGAAAATATTTGTCGAAGTGCGGGCTGAACCCAATTAAAACTTTCAATTTATGCTAATAAATGAATATTTTTGGCATGGCGGTGTCGGGCGCATTGGTGGGGCACTTTCGAAGCTGCAAGACATTTCCTGGGTCGCCGCGCAACCTCACTCGGTTCACCGCACGCCCTGCTCGATGATCAAATAATTAAATAAAATGAGTTAATAATAATAATGTATAATTAAATGAGTGGTGTATATATATATATATTAAGTGTTAAAAATTTAATGTATTTCATTTTAATGATAATAATAATAATATTATTAATTATTATCATTAGAATTGTTAAAATTTTAATTAATAATATTATCACTATCCTTGAAGGTTTTTTTATTTATTAAGTTATTCTGATTATTATTGTTTTTGATTTAGTTAAGTATAATTATCATTTTTATTGTTTCTTTTATTATTATTATTAATAATAATATTATTATTACATTTATTTTCATTTTTTTAATTTTTTTTCGTTAGGGTTTCGCTACCCCATGTCTTCTTGCGCTGCTTCTGGAGGCTCTCTTTTCCCTATGTGCTAAAGTGCATCACCTTCTTCCTCCTTTGAACTCCCCACTGTCGCACCCTGAAGCTCCCCGGCTAGGCTCATGCACTGCAGACCATCTCCTCCCATCCAAGACTCCTCCCCGGCCAGGCCTCTCACCTGCTCTCCTGCCTCCTGGATCCTCCATGTCGCCCCTTATTCCCTCTCCCATCCCCGTCGCAGCTCGTCTCCATACAGCGAGCGCCTCCCCCTCCCTCAGTTCAGCTCGTGCTGCCTCCCTCCTTGGCCAACACCTCCTCCTGCACCACACAGTTCCCCATAGATTCCACCTTTGGCCTCTCCCCTGGGCACACCTCATCTTACCCCACACCATCCATCTAACTCGCCTCCCTCCCTTGCCATTTCTGGTGCTGCACCCTGCTCCCGGCTTGCGCCGGCACGCAGACCCCATCGGCGACTTCCCCTCGGCCTGTCGCACCCACCCATTTCCCACCTGCAACCATCCTAGAACACCATCGGACCCCCCTTTCGTCCCGGTCGAAGCGCAAACCCACCCGGCTCCCCTACCCTCTTGCACCCCCACTCACCCACACCTCCGCTCACTCGAACCTCCGCTTGAGTCACCGATAAACCCTCCTCAGCCAGCCGCCGGACCACCCCTTCCTGGAAGCACCTCGAGCGAACGACCCTCCCCTCCGACGTCCATCTATCGCTGCACCCTATTATCCAAGGCTTGGCTTGACGCCTACACTCTTATTGGCTGGCGCGGCTTCAGATCCTCCCTAAAGCGTCTCTCCCATTCCACGCACGCCGCATCCCCCCTTTCGGATAGGTCCCTTCCGTCATTTCTTTGAGCCTTGTTTTTTTCCTTTTTTAGTAGGTTGGGTCGTTTAGGGTTCCTTTTTTATTCATTTTGGTTTTAATTCTGGTTTTAGAGTTCAATTTGACCCTTGCGTGGTGCGTTCGTGGCACGATTAGAGTTTCACACCAATTTGTAGAAAATTCAGCATCAAAGGTAGGTGGTTCCACGTTCAAACAATTTCTGATAAGTTAAATTGTTGGATTAGTTAATTTATAATATTACTTAATTAATTCATATGGGTGTGGATTTGATTATCTTGATGTTTTTCTATGCATTATTTTCATTTAGTAGTATGATTAATGTTTTCAGTTAGTGCATTCTTTACCTAGAATCTTTTTATTAGTCAATTGCTAGTGTTTATTTATGTTTGCAGTTGGTGCGTTCTTTGTCTGGAAACTTGTTTTTAGTCAATTTCTAGTGTTTAATAATGCTTTCAGTTAGTTTTTATATGTAAAAAGTGCCATGTTGGTGTTATAGCGTTTTATAAAGATTTTGTTTGTTTTGTGAAAGGTTCCAAGTGTGCAATTTGTGTTCTTGATGTCGTGTTGGGTGTGTTTGTTCATGAAAGAGGGTTGAGTGGTTTTGTGTGACAAAGTCGTGTTATATTTCTTTTTAATGAATTTGCTTACAAATAATTTAATATGTTTTAATAAAATTATTAACGATGATAATTTAAAATGTTTTAATAAACAACTATTAGCAATGCATGAATTGTTTTAATTGAGTTGGGTAAAGTCTTTTGGAGTGCATTCTTTGCCAAATGGTTTTCTGTGTGTGTGAATGTGTGGAGTTTGGTTTATGTAACACCCTAGTTGTTTTTCTTGTTTGATTTTTGAATGAAATGTGAGATTGGAACAAAGTTGAGAAAAAAAAGGGGAAGCCTGGGTACTAGGTGGGCGGACTAGACTAGTGTGCTAGTGATACTGGAGTGGCTCCGGCCCAGTTTCACTTAGCAGGATTGATGCTTACGACACTAACTAAACATTGGTTGATGACTGGAGACCACTATGGTAGGAGGTGTTTCCCTACCAGTGCCTCGTGCACGGGAATGTATGATATGGTTCATCGGGACGTGATGTTCTAGGGCCCCACACAGCTTTAGTACTTTAGGGCCTCTCCAACTTTTGGTACTCCTGGAATACGATACACTTACCGTCGGCATATGGTGCAGATTTTGGGTTTTTTTGTGAATGTTTAGTCTTTTCTTATATGCATGGGTGTTTAATTTGGTTTAAGCTATTTTCTTTAAAAGTGTTTTCTTTATATAAACTATTTTTTTAAGTTGTTTATGCTTTGGTGTACTTTCATTATTTTAGCCTACAAATGTATTTGTCATTCAATGTTTACACGTGGAACCTTTTTATTGGGTGACGTCCTACTGGGCTTTTGGCTCACACCCTACATACACCTTTGGGTGTATGTAGACTTTGTCTCTTGTGTATTCCAGGTTGTGACATCGTGCTCAGCGATGGTGGTTCTAGTCATTGGTGGTCTTCTCGTGCAGGTTGGTGTTGTGACGTGTGGATGTTGCGTCTCTCTGGTTGCTTGGAGGTTTGAGTTGGAATTTCTTTTATTGTCGCTTATTTTGGTTGTGGGATCAAGTTGTAAACCCCTGATTTTGTTTTCATTTTAAGGACCTGTTTAGTTGTCTACTTTCATTTTCAGTTTCTTTATCTTGTCAGTGGTTTTGTGTTTAATATTTCTGGTAAAATTGTTCCCATGTGTTAGTTTTGATACCCGTGCACTTTTGCCAGCTCGTGGGGATCGGGAACGCCCTTCGGGCCATGTTGCGGCAGGGTCGGGCGCCAGGTCGGATGGCGACCCGGCCTGGTTCGTGACAACCATGATCAATTTTTAAGGACTATAATAGCTGAAATAATACATAGACCAAAAGTGATCGAATTAACAACTAAAATTACAAAATTTATTAATAATTGTGAATAAAAATGTTTTGACAGGATATATGTGGGTCATATATGATATTATATGTATAAAAATATAATTTTTAATTTTATTAATATAAATCTAAATTTATTATATTGGAGGATAAAGATCTTATAAATCAAGTTGGGTATAATGTAATGGTTCCATTTCAATTTTACTTCAATGAGACCTGTTTTAATGTTATGAATATTTTTATTATTTATATAGTTTGGATAATTCTGGATAATATGTATTGAAAATATATAAGATTAAATACAATATATGTACTAGAATTTTTTATTTTAAGTTTCTCCAATGAAATTCAATAAAAAATTACTAATGTTCTAATGGGTGCATTTTTCAATTTTGTTCCCCTAATTCATGGTTTGATCTTATAACCTTACTTATGTTAATGGGGGTATAAATAATTATCCAACAAAATTTATGTCATATACCCTTCTTATTTAATTATATTTAAAGATAAAATTCTACATATTCCATCCAATGGGTTTTTAGTAAATTGTTACCAAAGTGGTAAGGTTTTATAATCTTGAATTGTCTTCATTGAGACATATGATATGTTATACACAAATATTTATATATTTGGTGTTATAAATAACTTTTTATATGTTCTATATTCAATATAAATATTTCATTTTTTTTAGTTTTTCACATGATGTTACATTTTTCATGGAAGACATGAATAATAATTTAACAATGTGGTATGGGTTTTATGTTACAATATATTTTTATTGAGATTTTTAATACATAAATTTTATTATAATTAAATTAAATGACGTAATATACCCTAATAATATTTATTTTTTTATTATCTACTTATATATATATATATATTATTTTTTCTCTATCATTTTTCTCTATATAAGTACCCAAGATACCAAAAAATTGTTTTTATTGAAAGTGACATTATTTTTTCCACCAACTGATAATCATTTCTTCCAGGTACATATTTTAATTAAAATTATTGAAAGAATGTATTCAATATTATCTATAAATTATATAATTATTAGTTTACTATATTTTATTTCATTTTGAATGATTTAGAAAACCATTTTATCTATTTCAAATCATGGTACTTTTGTCTTGTTATTAAAAATGATAATTTTTTTTAATACATAGAATGAATGGATTTTACAATATTTATTCATACTATTTTATATAAGTATTAAATTATAAATTTACATTCTCTTATAATATATATTTTTTTTGAATATTTTGAATTATTTTAGACTCTTTGTATGTTAAATTATAACAGAATTTGTTTTTTCTTAATATATGTTATGATGACCTTTTGAAAAAAAATTTATTCTTAAAAACATCTATTAATGATTATTTATATTGAATACTGATAATATCCAATATTAACAATTTTATTATCTATATTGATGATTTATGATTATAATAATTAAATGTTTATGAAACTCGTATCCTTTCATGATTTTATGAGTGGATGATATGATTAATGTTCTATGATCTTCATGAAAAAGTATTTGTGGGTTTCATGATGTGATTGGTAGGCCTGAAACATTTATATCCCCCAAATATAGTAAAAAACATGGTTATATCATGATATAATAAAGGCCAGTATGGTAGGTGAACCGTGTTTGGTAAAGGAAATTGTATAGTAATTTATTCTTGGGAGATAACCATGAATAATGAAATGATGGAATATGGATTGAACCCCATCCATTACTATAGTCTTGGAATTGGTATTAACTAAGGAAATTATTTTAAGTGATTATTTATAGGCCACCAACTTATTTTTTTATTGTTATGATATTTTATAATGTCCCATGATTGATTATTGAGGATGATACACTCTTATGTCATCTGTATTTTCATTGAAAAAACATCATTTTATGATTCATGATAAATTATTTTGACTAATTACATATGATTAATTTAATATTAAATAATATTATCATACACATATTATTATCTTATTTTCAATTATGACCATTGATTTATATCTATTATGTTCACCATACATGAGAATATGATCCCATACTTTCTTATAATAACTTTCCCCATGTCATGAATAAAATGTTTATGTATGATATTTATAATACAGTTGTCTGATGCGAATATTGTAATTTAATATTATGTAGTTTATTTATGTACTAGTATATTATAGATACAATATTCCATACACAATAATCCATTATGATTTTGAAATGTGTTTTATAGATATGTAATGATTTTTTATTTTAATAAAATGTTGTATTTATGTTTGAGATGTTTGGGGTTGATATAATGTTCACAATTTTCCCGTAAATAAGGACGAATTAGTGGAACCAAATGATATTGGGGAAGGTACATCAATCCTAACATCAAAACTATCAAGTACATGTTTTGATTCAAGTTCTCAACATTCATTTATTTATTTCAGTGTTTTGAAGAAATAATATTATACCCTTAAATTATAATACTACATTTTCCAGTTAAAAATCATGGAGGAAACATTCAACCATCATAGATATATAGGTATTCCTCTATTATAATTAAATGTAATATAATTTAATATCATAGTTATGATTCCAATTTTTGATATTTTTCATAATACATTTCATGTATTTACTATAAATACATAGTTCTAATATAAAATATAGAAGGAAGGATATTTTTTATCCAAAATCATTAAATAGTAATTTTAATTAAAGGAATGAATTACCACAACATGTATTATGAATAATCACAAATATTTTATTCTTTATGGAAATGACTGATAAAGAAAGAAAATAATTTCATTGTTTAAATAATGAAGATGAAACTGTAATTCTAGAATACCTTGATGTATTTACAACATTATTACTTAGAGTAACCCTAAAAAGAGTGTAAAGTTACCAATTAAAACCATAAATTTATCTAAACATATATGATAGACCCTATATAATGTGTAATATATTATTTATGAATAATTCGATAAAGAAAACATCATGATATTTTTAAAAAGGTTTTATTTAATCTAGGTATATCAAAATGGGGAGATCCTAATCTCAATATAATGAAAATTTATGGATAATTGTTATTATAAATTTATTATAGGAAGCCTTACAAAATCATTGGGAAGAAATTATTCCATGTTCCATGAATTGATGATTTGTTTCACTAACTTCATTGTGATCAGATATACCCCATTATTAACTTCTGTTCATGGTATGGTTATCTATGTATCAAGAAATTAGATATCTACAAAACCATCACTGGATAAACATATAGAAAATATTTATTTTATTTTATTTTCATTTACATAACTAATTCTCCTTCAATTTTTATTTATTTTATGAATAGATAATTTATTTATTATGTTGAGAAATTTTTTGTTGTCTTTAATAAAAATATAATGATATATTCCAAAATTCATAATGAGCATGATGATTATCTATGGGTAATATTAAAAAATCATCTGAAATTAGATATTTTTGGTATATTCATTAAATATGAGTCATGGTAATAATAGTCCACATTCATTACACAAAGTGCCTAATAAATTAATCTTAATGGATCACACAAATACATAGTCCATATGAAATTTTACATATCCAAAAATAATAATTGAGATCAATGGTTTCCATGTTTTAGTAGGATATTATAAAAGGATTGTGAAAAATCTTTTAGGCATTTCGAATATATTAACTATGTTATGTCAAAAGTGAATAAATTTTATCTTAACAGAGGGGTTCTAAGAATGTTTTCATAAACCGATGATGAGGAATAATTGTAATACTATGAAAACATTTCCTACTAACAAGATATAATTTTCTATTTACAATGATCAATCATTAAAAGAACATTGATGTATACTCATACTGAATGAACGTTTTATTTCATATGAATCACCATATGTAACGCCATATGACCAAAATTATTATAACAATGATCTAGAGTTAGTTATAGTTATCATTTCATTAATGATATTGTAAATGTAATTTTTTTGGGAGAAGTGTGATATATACACAAACTACAAGATTATGAATTATATATTAACTAAAAAATTATTGATCATGAAAATTCATATATTTTAGAACTTCTGAAGGACTATGATTGTTCTATCAATTATCACATTGGAAATGTAAAAAACATTGATGCATTGAGTAGGAAAAACCTAATACTTCATGTGATTACTGGGATAAAATGTAGTACATTGATTGAATACATGAAAACCATGGAAAATGAATACATAAGTTCATAGAAATCATCAACACTAACCAAACATATTTCCAATCCATCAATACTAGAGAAGACCAAGACATCACAGGGAATTAATCATAACATACAAACTAAGATAAATTATTTGAAAAAAATTTATGTTTCTGATTTCAATGTTGACTAAGAGGGATTAATGGGGTTTGGTACTTGTTTGGAAATCAAATCTTATAGAATGTTAAAAAAGGGGATAAGGAATTACATTCATAGATCAAAAATATCTATACATCCTAGAAGAACCAAAATATATAGAGATTAATATGATCTTTATTGATGAGATATCAATTAAATTGATAATAGTGATAATAATATAAGATTATTTTTATTTGTGAATCTGATGTATGTGTGACAAATTCATAAAGGAGTTTTATAAACACTACTTATACCTTAATGTATGTGGGAAAAATAATTATGGGCATTACAAATAGTCTTATGAAGACATATAATAAGGAGAATTATATATAGATAATTATTTATAGATTATTATTATTTTACCCATTTTATATACATAAAAGATTATTTCCCCCTTGATTACCTTTATCTTATATGTATTTATAAATATGTGACAATTCATGGGTTACACCAATAATTTGTTCACAATTTGATCCAATATTTACAAATGTGTTTTAGAGGAGCCTTAAAAATGTTATTAATACTATAGAGATCTTTAGAAAAAGTAGTCAATCCCAAACTAATGTGAAATCATATTGGAATAATCAAACATTGGAAGGCATTTAATAGGATTTCTCAACTAAGTTTCAATATATTTAGAATAAACATATTCTGTACATTGAATTCTCCAATAAAAATATGTTTCACTGTACCATTATGATGAAATCTATTAGAAGAGGTGTATAGGACAAAAATACTAGGATAGAATTCGAGAATGAAAAATTTTATGACTATAAATTTAGAAGGACATGAGCGATATGATACATGTGATCTAAATACATTCCATGGATGGATAGATTTAAAAAACCATTATGTTTATAATTCAAGGAAGGAAGTACTGTTTCATTTTATGGATCATGCATTAATAAAAATATAACCATGAAAAGAGGTCATGAGGTTCATAATGATTGGTAAATGGAAACTAATGTACATTGGACCATTTTTTATTATAGATCTTGTTGATGTACTTTTTTAATCTGTTAATATAATATCTAAATATTTCTAGTGTCCATAATTTATTCCATTAGAACTTATTAAGAATTAATATATCATACACAATAAATATACCAGACACAAGTGATATGGAATGGGAATATGGTCAATCATATGAAGAAGATCCAATATAGATTGTTGATAAAATGGAACATGTGTTGAGGTATGAGAGTACCAAATTTATGAAATTATTGTGTTAAAATTAGAAGATAAAATAAGAAATATGGGACTATGATGATGTTACAGGGGAAAAATATGACGATCTCCTGATGTTGGACACAAATTATAGGGTTTAAATTTTATAATGGCTTAGAATGTAATGAACTACAATTTTCCTTAAAAAAATACATGTTTCACAATAACAATTTTATTAAATTTTTCAATAGAATCCCATAATAAGTATAATGAAGTTAAAATTAATATTTTTTTATTGAATTAAAATAGTCTCAATGATTGAAATTATTATAATGGGTAAATAAAAATAAATATATTAAATTAAATGAATCAGAAATATGGGATCATCTTGACCCCCTCGAATCATCTCATCGATGAATATAAATGTAAAAGGAAGATGATTTTTTTTAATAAAAATGAAGTTTTGATAAATTTAAATACAAGATTAGAAATGAGCTAAATACCGGATAATGAAATTAATAGGAATTAATTAGAGGTATTATGACCATTGTAATAGTGATAAAACTATTATATGTTTGACCTAAACATTATTTCAATTTATATTTATTCCATATAAACATTGAGAGTTATTATAATTAGTAATACTTTTACCTTTCAAATAAGTTTCCATAATTATTAACAAGATAATAAAATTCATTCAGAAGTTAAAAATGATGGAATCCACCAATATGATCATTAATTTAGAATCCCATTTCTTATAACTTGGGAGGGTGGTGAAATCACTGTTTCTAACCATATACCATGCAAAAAAGTGCTCCAATAAGTATGTATTGGATGAAATCGACTACCTGGAGAGTTCAACTTAGTAGAGATAATCATTAGTTCAATGTTAACTGATCCACCACATCAAACTATCTCTATCACAGACCATACACTTAGGATATATTCTAGTATAATGAGGGGTTTCAAAACTAGTTCTTACTATAATAAAATTTTAATTTCCTTTTTAAAAATGGAATTTTTATTTCTTTAATCAAATTTTCAAAATCATTTAAAATAAAAAAAATGAATTTAAGATGTGTTGAAAAATTATATTTTATATAAAAATTAATTTTTTTTATTAAATATACACTCTTAATAATAAATTTAGGTATTATGAATAATGTTTTTGAGAAATAGTCATATTAAATACATTAGAATTTAATTTAAATGATAAAATAATTTTTAAGGTCATTAATTGTTTTATAAGTGACCTATAGATGACCATGTCCTAATGATTAGTATTTTAAAATTGATAATGTTTTTTATTCAAATGATAAAAATAACATATTTTTTATTTGATTTTGAAATAATAAAAATTATATTAGAAATCATCATGAAAAACTTAGTTTAGTGGCATATTTTTAGAATTATCTATAGTAATCTTTTAATTAAAGAATAAAAAGTTAGTTTTTAATACACATTATGTTTATTAGAATCGTAAATATATAATAGGGATATAAACATTAATATTATAGAATCCAAATACAAAAAATATTTTATTTTTTTAATCTTGTATATCATAATGAATTTCAATTTTTTTTAATCCATTAAATGAATTTCTACAGCCTAAAATGTAAATTATGAATTTTAAAATTATATTTTACAAAAAATTAATTTTTTATTGAAATTTTAATATAAAAATATGGATTTTAGTTATAATTTATTAATATATTATAAAACATAACTCAAATTTATTTATTTATGGAGAAAAATTACAGATATTCCAATTTATTTCATTTTCAAAAACCGTGAATTCTTGTGACTATATTTAGAAATTATTAAAAAATTTATAATCATACAATATAAATACCCATGAATGCTCCCATTAAACTCCAATACAAATCATTTGAACAAAAATTTATTTACATTTTACATCCCAAATAGTCAGTCAATGGTTTTCTTATAGAATTGAGGTTCCAACCCCATGTTCTTGGATCAATGTCATCATTGTAAGGTAAATCCCGGCTAAATTATTTCTATTAAAGTACACGTTTTGTGATACATCATATAAATGTGAAAATAAATTTATTTCCTATAATTTTTAATATTTCATTATTTCCAAAATAGTTTCTTATTAATGGTATACCCCAATTACCTCACATTATACCCATTCCTCAAACCATATTTTTTAAACTGTAATGCTATTAAAATCATTCCAGGAATTTATCTATTTTATAAATAATATTCTTATATTATAAATACCTGAAATAATTCATTATCTAAGGGTGTTCATCGAGATGAAAACAGAATTTATTTATTTGGGATTTCCATGTATGAAACCCATATTTCAATTACATGGGTTAGAAATGATGTAATGATCATGTTTGGAAGAAATTTCTGAAATCAATGGATTTATAAGAAACCAAATTATTATTTTACATGGTTTAATTATAAATTTTTTTGTAATGTTTTCTATATGTAACACTTCAATTTATAAAAATAAATCTAGGGCACAAATAGCACTCTAATTAAATTTTTAATGATTTAAACTATTGTGCAAGTATGTTTCTTGATACATTTGTGAATATCATTTTTATTTATATATAATGACTCCTTTTTTATTGTAACACCCCAATATTCTACGGTACGCATCTCTTTGAATAATGCAATAGCGTGTGTTGTACGCAACATCGAGTTCTAACACACCACAACCAATCAAACAAGTAGTTATGAATAGTAATACCTAATTTTTGAAATTTTACAAATTTTATCTCTCAAAATGGACTTCATTTTTGGATTCGGAGTATCGAATTTAGCCTAAGGTGAAATTTTGGTACTTTTTGGATAACTTTAATATTTTGATGAATAGTGAAAATTACTAAATTATAATTAAAAACAACTTTTTAAATCAAAATAATTAATAGTGATAAATTAGGAATTTGAGTGGTTTTAAAGTATATTTAGAATATATTTTTACCATTTAATACAATTTTTGTCATTGGACATAATTTCACAATTAAACCATACATAAACAAGTATCAATCTTTTGATAGTTATTATATCTTAAAAACACGCTTTTTGTTTTGACAGCGGGAATTAATTTTAAATTAAATTCTGACACTTCTGTGTTTTGAATTTGGAAAAATGGATTCCATATTTGTAATCAGGATGTTCAATTTGTGTAAATAAGTAACTTTTATTTTAATACATTTTGAATAATTATTTCGGTAAATATTTTATTTACCATGTTTAAAGGGTAAATCCAGTAAATAAGTGTTAACAAATAATATTATAGTAATAAAAAATTACCACAAAACATGTCCTAACCTTATTGGTTGATACAGGTACGACCATGGGCATATTTTGGTCGATTTTGGGACCCCATGGTGCCACTTGTAAGTGATAGGGACACTTTATTTTAATTAAGTTAAAATGAATACAAAAATGACACAAGCATATATCTTTTAGAAACAAAATTTTTACATAGGGTTATATATATTGGATTATAGACTATAAATATTTATTACAAATATACCAAAATTTACTACATAATGGTATTTTATGTATAATGTTTATACATTAAATAATATAATTTATTTATGAAATAATGTTGATGCATTAATTACCATAATAGTGAAAAATTAAAATGATTGATATTGTAGATTACAAAACAAATATAATTTGAGAGTTTTTATAAATTACACTAATTTTCTAGGTTAATATGACATGTTATGAATGATATAATTAACTTTGTTCGAAGTAATCATTCTGTTATGAGTTTTTCAAAAATCAATTATCGAATAGTGTCAAAATTGACATAAAAGAGTTTTTTTAAAATAATATTATATTATTAATTGATATTAGATTCCTAAAAATCTAACGTTCATCCAAAATACATATATCATTATATGTGTATCATTAATGGACCAATTGGGGGTCTCTTGGATGTATATAGTATGTTTATTAACCATATAATATAAAAATAAAAAGAGAAATTGTAAAAGTGAAACTAATTAACTAAGAGTTAATACTTAAATATAAGGTTAATATAATGACCCAAACCTATCTAAATTCTATTGGTTGAGTTTATTTCGACATATCCCCACCTTAAAATTTAAATAATCTACTTTGGAGCTATTGGACACCAAATATGAATTTATTATAAAATAATATATCTAGCTTTTCCAAAGGTGCCCCTCACCCCTCTTATAAAAGGGCACTCCCCCTTCTCATTAACTCACACATTCAAAGCGTTTTGGTTCGGCCAAAAACTTCCCAAATACTCTATATAATTCTCTCACATTATCCTAGAGGTCTTCCTTTAGTCAGAAAGCCAACCTAAGAGCCCTTTTGATCAAGTCAAAAGGAAGAACCCGAAGAAGAGGTAATGATTTCACCAACCTTTTCCAAGTTCCTTTCTTCTTCCACTTCTTCCTTCTTTGTTATTACCATTCTAAAATAATAAATCTAGTATCGTATATATACTGTGATGTTATTATAAGTATGGTACAACCATATTCAGTATTCTATCCATCCTTTGAATAACATGTCACCATACGTGCGTACGCACGGCTTACCGTCTCCACGTCGTGGTGTAATTGTTATTCATTAAATTATTATTTGTATGGGTATAATAATGATGTGTAACTCATGTAAATAATAAATATAAAATGATAATTATTCTGTATATATGATATACCATCCAATTATATATTATTTTAATATCAAAAGAATGATATTGTCGCTCGTGCGTACGTTCGGACAACCGTCTCCACGAATGCGATGAGATTCATTCTCCATCGTATCCATTCAAGTATAATTCTAATTTGATGATTAATAATAGTATATAAGGACTTGATATCATTCTGGATATTATTAGGATACAACCTATCCATGAAAAACATAGCTTACGTAAAAAAACATATAAAATAAAATGGGTAAGTTAACACCCGAAACAACGATGATACTAAGATATTATTAACAAATCAATGTTAAAAGATCATATATGATATCATATTAATGTATATTATTATTTTATAATTTAATAACAATTATTTAACCATTATACAAGAGTTTAACCTATCCACAACCAAGGAAAAGTACAAGGTAAGGGTTTATTTCGCAATCTCTTCATTATCCGAGGTTGTTAATATGTAATAATCTACTGAGATATTTTTATCATCCACATCCATGTTTCTTAAAAATGTATTTCAAAACATTTTTACTATTTACAAGAAAATGGGTTAAAGTCATTTATACCCCTGTTTGACTTTTTATAAGTGGTTTATAAAGGAATCTTTCCATTGTTTTCCAAACAAGGTGCTTTTTAACCTTTTCGACAGAATTAAGGTAAGAATGTTTTTTTAACTTATACGGAGGGTGCGTCTATTTTACACTATTATAAAATCCTCGAAGCTTCCCTTACAAGCATATAAGAATATTTTCAAAGAAAATGTTTTATTTTATAAATATATGACTCTTAAATGATTTCAAAATAGAAAGAGATATTTTTCTAAAAAGAGTTTTGATTTCATCTATGTCAACATCCTTTGATGGATTTCACGCATATTTGAAGTTGATTTATTATGATACAAAACTTCTATATTATATTGAAGGTTTTGTGATATGTTTTACTGTGGATGTGCTATTTTTATACCATTCATGGTTTATGGTGAAATTATTGACATTTCGTATGCTAGTTATAATATGAATGTTTATGTTATGTTTAATCTTTTTCATATGGGAATGCATTGGACTTAATATGTGACGGCTGGAGCCCGCTATAGCTCCTCGATGAATCGGTAGGTCTCATTAGACAAACTAGTGTCTTGGAACAAGGCCTTGGAAATATATTATTTTTAGTCTTGGCACGAGGCCTTGGCTATGTGGTTATGATAGTTTGGCATTATGCATTCCATCATTATGAAAGTGGTTATTGATATTGCATGTGATTATTCGATTAGTAGAATATCCATGTGAATAAGTTAATGGAATTATTTCATTTCATTTTTTCCATAATATGTTGAAGTTCATATTTAAAAGGCTTTTGTTTTAGTTATACATTACCTTAAATGTTTATTCTTATTTATTAATGTTTCTGCTATATTGTTATCCTTACAGGGAATTTTAGCTCACCCCTTTTCTATGATTTATTTTTCCCAAGATGTGAAGAAGTAAATTATGAATGACCTACAGGGATATTATAAGGGGATAATAGTGTGGACTATGGAGACAATATGTTGTCGTAGTAGTTTTTCACTTTATGATGTAATGTAAAACATTATGAATATATCTAGTGTTTCCAAGGATACTAAACCAATCGGTCTTTCGAGATTTGATATTTTTTATGATCATGCCAATGTTATGTAACAATGCACTGACTCTGGGTAACTGGGGCTGGGGCATTACAATTGGTATCAGAGGAAGTTTAGTACAAACCTTGGAAGCTAGATTTAGATAAACTCTGATTAGAGCATATAGACCTAAGAAGGACTTTCAGAATTAGTATAGAATAACTTCCTAGAATTTTGGTATTGTAGAGATTTTGTGGGTTTTCCAAGCAATACATCCTTGTCTGGATATGAGCAGTTAGAGGCGGCTCTGGCACAGATGTACCTAGGGGTAAAACCCGAAAACACCGCTTTGAGCTAGACTCGAATGGGAACTGGTGCACGACAATGAGCCTTGCTTTACTCTTGTTTACGACACTCCCTGGGGATATTCGTAGGATAACTCTCATTTTATTTATAAATCATTATGAAGGGTTTATGAGTATATACTTTCTCAAAGAAAACATTTTTTATGATTATGGATTATATCCATAAATAGTTCAATTTATGTTAAGTGTTTTAGAAGTATGGGACTATGTATTTTTATTCATAAACTGATCTAGTTTATGCCATTGTTTAGAAATAAAGCTTAGTGGAAGAAATGGAAACTGTATCAATGCACACAATCCAGGTTGGGACTGCCCTCCTGCTCAAGATAATTATAGTGGAGCTGGTGATGCAACTTGTGCCGATCAGCTAATCACCATACTAGGACAACTCACTCAGGTTATGAATAATAACCTTACCCATATGGAGCACCCTGATCCACAATGTGGAGGATCAATGTTATATCTCTTCATGAGGAAACAACCACCAAAGTTCAATGGGAGTACAAATCCCTTAGTAGCTGAGCAATGTATGAATTTCCTAGAGAATATATTTCAGGCTTTGGGGAGTAGTGAAAGGAAAAAAGTTATCATGGCAGTTTACCACCTCACTGGAGATGCTGATCGATGGTGGTCATAGATTCCAAACACGAAGGAAGATGATGAAGTATCAAATATGGAATTGAGGGAGTTCATGGATCTGTTTTTAGAAAAATACTTTCCTCGTGACCATCGAGCAGATATGGAAAGGCAATTTCTGAGTCTGAGACAAAAGGAGGATGAGAAGGTCGCAAAGTAAGAGGCTAACATTACATGGTTAGCAAGGTATGCTGGAGATTATATACGTAACCCATAAATTAAGATTGATCATTTCTTTGATGGGTTAAAACCATTTCTCCGTCAAGCATTAGTCTCACAATCCGTCTCGTCGTATGAAGACATTGTCTCATGTGCTATCAAGATAGAAAAGGAATTCACTAAGTCTTATGACTTTAATGCAAAGAAAGAGAAGAAGAGATCTGCTGATCAATCTTGGAATGGAAATAAGGGGAATAAGGGAAAGGTTGAATATCCATCCTATGGTATATATGGGAAGAAACACCACGATACTTTCTTGAAGGGAATGGGCGTCTGTTACAAATGTGGTGAAAAAGTCCACCAAGATCATGATTGCAAAGGGAAGAAAGAAGCTACCAATGTTCTGTCCTACAATTTCTGGGAGATGGGACATTATTAAAATGAATTTCCTAATCTTCTGGGGAACATACCTCAAAAAAGGCCAAGGGATCAAGGCCAAGCTTTTCCTATCACTACTGTTGAGGTAGAAGCTCCAAAAGACGTGGTGACAGGTAATTTAATGGTTTCCTCAAGCTTAGCAAATGCATTATTTGATTCTGGATAATCACATTGTTTCATATCTTCCCAGTTTGCTAAGAAAATTAGATATTTCCAATTTTATTTAACAAGGGAGTTATCAGTTAAAACACCTAAGGGAAATATCATTGCAACAATGTTTTGTGAATCAGTCCCCAATAGAGAACATAAATGTTCTTTATCTGCTGATCTCATCGTCATAACTATGATTGAGTTTGATATAATCCTCAGTATGGATTGGATTTCGGACTATGATGAGAAGATTTATTGTAAGAAGAAGGAGGTTACGATTTTTTATGATGATGATAAGGAACACCTTATCTTTAGAGCAGAATCATCACCACCAAATTCTTATCTAGATCCACCCCCATTAGCTCAAATAAATTCAATTATTGGGGGGGAAGAGAATGGAATGACTATGGGTGAGGAAAGGAATGTTCAAATAGAGTATGTACCTATTGTGAAAAAATATGTAGATGTATTTCCGGAAGATTTACCTGTACATCCTCCAGAATGAGAAGTTGAGTTTTCCATTGATTTAATTCCTAGATCAAGGCCTATATCGAAGACCCCTTATAGAATGGACACTGTAGAATTAGTCTAACTAAATAAACAACTAGAGGAATTGAGTAATAAGGTATTTATTCTCCCTAGTGTTTCTCCATGGGGAGCCCCTGTTCTTTTTGTTAAAAAGAAAGATGGATCTATGAGGTTATGTATCGACTATTGGGAGATCAATGCTATAACAATAAAGAACAAGTATCTCCTACCTCGCATTGATGATTTATTTGACCAAAAACATGGAGATCAATACTTTTCAAAGATAGACCTTCGATCTGGATACCATCAGTTTTGTGTAAAGAAGGAAGTCATTCTGATGAAAACATTTCGAACCAGGTACGGGCATTACGTGTTTACTGTAATTCCTTTTAGACTGACTAATGCACCCTTTGTATTCATGGATATGATGAATAGATATTTCAAGGAATATCTCGATGAATTTGTGGTGGTAGTTATTGATGATATCTTGGTATACTCCAGAAGCTACAAAGATCATGAAAATCACTTGCGCATTATCCTGAAGACTATGAGAATACATGAATTATATGGGAAGTTTAGCAAGTGTGAATTTTGGCTTCATGAGATTTCTTTTCTTGGCCATATTGTCTCTAAAGATGGAATCTCTGTTGATCCTTCTAATTCCAAGGAAATCCATGAATGGCCAGCAACTACGATTATAACTGAGGTATGCAGTTTTATTGGTTTGGCAGGTTATTAACGATGTTTCGTCCAGAATTTTGCCCGATTGGCTAACCCATTAATGAAGCTCACACATAAAGGGGTTAAATTTGTTTGGACAAAAGAGTGTGAAGAATGTTTCAAAGAACTGAAGAGAAGATTAGTCAATGATCGTATATTGACTCTACTATTGGGGAATGATGGGTTCGTTATTTATAGTGATGCGTCGAAGAAAGGACTTGGTTGTGTCCTTTTGAAGAATGATAGGGTTGTTGCCTATGTATCACGACAGTTGAAAATTCATGAGAAAAACTATCCTACTCATAATCTCGAGTTAGTAGCTGTGATATTTTCTTTGAATATTGGAGGCACTACCTCAATGGTGAAAAATGTGAGATTTATACTGATCACAAGAGTTTGAAGTAAATTTTCTCAGAAAAAGAACTCAATATGAGGCAAAGGAGATGGCTTGAATTACTCAAGGATTATGATTGCACGATACACTACCACCCGGGGAAGTCAAACAGGGTGGCAGATGCTTTGAGCAGAAAAGACCATGGAGTTAAAAAAAATATGAGAATTGAAAGGGATCCAATTTTCATGGATCTAGTGAAGATGGACATGGTAATAACCAGGGAAGGTGAAACATCGCTGCTTTTTCAAATGGTTTCCAAACCATCTTTTCTAGAAAGGATTAAGAGTTCTCAGAACGATGATGAATAATTTCAAAAGAATATTAAAGTTGTGAATGATGGGAGATTGAGAGACTTTGTGTATGAAGATAGAATTTTGAAATTTGGGAAGAGACTTTGTGTTCCCGATATACCTGATCTAAAAAGGGAATTGCTGGATGATGCCCATAGTTCTAATTTCTCTATACACCCTAGGAGCACCAAAATATATAGATATTTGAAGGAATATTTTTTGGTGGGACAACATGAAGAGGGAGATTGCTGATTTTGTGTCAAGATGTATGGTTTGTCAACAAGTGAAAGCTGGAAGGCAACAGCCTGGAGGAGTCATGCAACCTCTTCCCATACTGGAGTGGAAATGGGACAATATTACAATGGACTTTGTCATGGGGATACCAAAGACTCCTAGAAGGAATGATGAAATATGGGTTATTGTTGATCATCTTACCAAGTCAGCACATTTTCTTGATATAAGAGAAGATCTACCACTGGAACGTCTAACAAGACTATATATTAATGAAGTAGTGAGACTTCATGGAGTACCCCTATCGATTATTTCTGATCATGATCCCCGTTTTACTTCAAGATTCTAGGAAAGTATACATAAAGCCTTGGATACTGAACTTCATTTGGGCACTGCCTACCACCCTCAAACAGATGGGCAATCGGAAAGAACAATTCAAGCCTTAGAAGACATGTTGAGATCCTGATCACTTGACTTTCAGGGTATGTGGGATCAATATTTACCTCTGGTATAATTTTCCTATAACAATAGTTTCCATTCGAGTATTCAGATGGAACCCGATGAACCGTTATACGAAAAGAGATGTCGTACACCAACTTGTTGGGATGGCGTTGGTGAAAGAAAACTTGTAGGCCCAGAACTGGTGGAGGAAATGATGGAAAAGGTGAAGGTAATCCAAAATCACATCAAAGCATCTCAAAGTAGGCAGAACAGTTATTCTGATAATCGAAGGAAGGATTTGGAATTTCAAGTCGGTGATCATTTTTCGTGAAGGTATCTCCATGGAAGGGAGTCATATGTTTTGGTAAGAACGGTAAATTGAGTCCCAGGTATATCGGACCTTTTGAAATTCTAGAACGAATTGGGATTGTAGATTACCGATTGACAATGTCTCCAAGTCTCTCCAAAGTTCACGATGTGTTCCACGTATCTCTGTTGAGGAAATACATGCCTGACCCAATGCATGTACTCACCTATGAGGAATTATAACTTGAACCTGATATGTCTTATTGCGAAGAACCCGTCAAGATTATTGATACGAGAGAACAAGTACTGAGAAACCGGACGACGCGTCTGGTAGAAGTTTTGTGGAGAAACCAGAAGATGGAAGAGGCAACGTGGGAACCCAAGGAACTTATGATGAAGAACCACCCGAGTCTTTTTATGCGGTAGTATTCTAGAAATTTCGAGGACAAAATTATTTGAAATATGGAAAATGTAACACCCCAAGCATCTACGGTACGCTTCTCTTTGAAAAATGCAATAGCGTGTGTTGTACGCAACATCGAGTTCTAACACACCACAACCAATCGAACTAGCCATTATGAATAGTAATACCTACTTTTTGAAATTTTATGAATTTTATCTCTCAAAATGGACTTCATTTATGGATTCGGAGTATTGAATTTACCCTAAGGTGAAATTTTGGTATTTTTCAGATAACTTTATTATTTTGATGAATAGTGAAAATTACTAAATTTTATTTAAAAAAACTTCTTAAATCAAAATAATTAATAGTGATAAATTATGAATTTGAGTGGTTTTAAAGTATATTTAGAATATACTTTTACCATTTAATAAAATGTTGGTCATTGGACATAATTTCACAATTAATCCGAACATAAACAAGAATCAATCTTTTGATAATTATTATATCTTAAAAACATGCTATTTGTTTTGACAGCGAGAATTAATTTTAAATTAATTTCTGCCACTTCTATGTTTTGAATTTGTAAAAATGGATTCCATATTTTGAATCAGAATGTTCAAATTTTATAAATAGTTAACTTTTATTTTTAGACATTTTGAATAATTACTTCGGTAAATATTTTATTTACCATGGTTAAAAGGTAAATCCGGTAAATAAGGGTTAAAAAATAATTTTATAATAATAGAAAATTGCCCTAAAACGTGTCCTAACCTTATTGGTTGATACATTTCCGACCATGGTCATATTTGGGTTGATTTCGGGACACCATGGTGCCACTTGTAAGTGATAGGGACACTTTATTTTAATTAAGTTAAAATGAATACAAAAATGACACAAGCATATATATTTTAGAAAAACAATTTTTACATAGGGTTATATATGTTGGAATTTAGACTATAAATATTCTTAGAAATCTAAAAAAAATTCCTACATAATTGTATTTTATTTATAATTTTTAGACATTAAATAAGTTAATTTATTTATGAAACAATGGTGATGCAGTAATTACCATAATAGTGAAAAATTAAAATGATTGATATTGTAGAAACCCAAACAAATATAATTTGAGACTTTTTATAAATTAAAAGAATATTATAGGTTAATATGGAATGTTATAATTATTTAATTAACTTTGTTCGAAGTAATCATTCTGTTATGATTTTTATAAAAATCAATTATTGAATATTGTCAAAAATGACATAAAAGAGTTATTAAAACAAATATTATATTATTAATTGATATTAAATTCCTAAAAATATAAGGTTCGGCCAAGAGACTTATTTCATGATATTTGTATCATTAATGGACCAATTGGGGGTTGCTTAGATGTATATAGTAAGTTTATTAACAATATACTATAAAAATACAAAGAGACATTGTAAAAGTGAAACTAATTAACTAAGAGTTAATACTTAAAGATAAGGTTAATATAATGACCCAAACCTGTCTAACTTCTATTGGATGAGTGGATTTCGACCTATCCCCACCTTAAAATTTAAATAATCCACTTTGGAGCTATTAGAAACCGAATATGAATTTATTATTAAATAATATTTCTAGATTTTCCCAAGGTTCCCCTCACCCCTCTTATAAAAGGGCACTCTCCCTTATCATCAACTCACACCATAAAAGACTTTTGGATAAGCCAAACTCTTCCCAAATACTCTCTCAACTTCCCTCACCTCATCCTAGAGGCCTTACTTTAGTCATAAATCCAACCTAGGATCCCTTTTGATCAAGTCAAAAGGAAGAACCTGAAGAAGAGGTAATGATTTCACCACCATTTTCCAAGTTCTTTTATACTTCCACATCTTCCTTATTTGTTATTACCATTATAAAATAATAACTCCAGTATCTTATATTTACTGTGATGTTATTATAAATGTGGTACAACCATATTCAGTATTCTATCCATCCTTTGAATAACATGTCACCATACGTGCGTACGTACGGCTTACCATCTCCACGTCGTGGTGTAATTGTTAATCAATTAATTA
This sequence comes from Viscum album, assembly GCA_963277665.1. NCBI lineage: Eukaryota > Viridiplantae > Streptophyta > Magnoliopsida > Santalales > Viscaceae > Viscum > Viscum album. Next base: position 2,020,318,868 of record OY728138.1, read on the forward strand.
TTATTTGGATGGGTATAATAATGATGTTTAAATCATGTAAATAATAAATATAACATAATAATTATTCTGTATATATGATATACCATCCAATTATATATTATTTTAATATCAAAAGAATGATATTGTCGCTCGTGCATACGTACGGACTACCGTCTCCACGAACGCGATGAGATTCATTCTCCATCGTATCCATTCAAGTATAATTCTCATTTGATGATTAATAATAGTATCTAAGGACTTTATATCATTCTGGATATGATTATGATACAACCTATCCCTGAAAAACATAGCTTACATAATAAAATATATAAAAGAAAATGAGTAACTTAACACCCGAAACAACTATGATACTAAGATATTATTAACAAATCAATGTTAAAAGATCATATATGATATCATATTATGGTATATGATTATTATATAATTTAATAACAATTAGTTCACCATTATACAGGAGGGTAACCTACCCCCAACCAAGTAAAAGTACAAGGTAATGGTATATTTCACAATCTCTTCATTATCCGAGGTTGTTTATACGTAATAATATACTAGGATCTCTTTATCATCCACATCCATGTTTCTTAAAAATGTATTTTAAAACACTGTTACTATTTACAAGAATATTGGTTATAGTCATTTATACCCTTGTTTGACTTTTTATAAGAGGTTTATAAAGGAATCTTTCCATCGTTTTCCAAACAAGGTGCTTTTTAACCTTTTCGACGGAATTAAGGTAAGAATGTTTTTTTATCTTATACGGCGGGTGCGACTATTTTACGCCGTTATAAAATCGTAGAATCATCCCTTAAAATCATATAAAAATATTTTCAAAGAAATTTTTTTATTTTATAAATATATGACTCTTAAATGATTTCAAAATAGAAAGATATATTTCTCTAAAAAGTGTTTTGATTTCATCTATGTTAACATCCTTTGATGGATTTCTCGCTTATTTGAAGTTGTTTTATTATGATACAAAACGTAAATATTTTATTGAAGGTTTTGTGATATGTTTGACTGTGGATGTGATATTTTTATACCATTCAAGGTTTATGGTGAAAGTATTGACATTTTGTATGACAGTTTTAATACGAATGTTTATGTTATGTTTAAACCATTTCATATTGGAATGCATTGGAATTAATATGTGATGGGTGGAGCCCACTATTTCTCATTGATGCATCGGCAGGTCTCATGAGACAAACTAGTGTCTTGGAACAAGGCCTTGGAAAAATATTATTTTTAGACTTGGCACGAGGACTTGGCTATGTGGTTATTATAGTCTGGCATTACGCATCCCATCATTATGAAAGTTGTTATTGATATTTCATGTAATAATTCGATTAGTAGAATATCCATGTGAATATGTAAATGGAATTATTTCATTTCATCTTTTCCGTAATATATTGAAGTTCAAGTTTAAAAGGCTTTTGTTTTAGTTATACATTGCCTTAAATGTTCATTATTATTTTTGAAAGTTTCTGATATATTGTTATCCTTATTGGGAATTTGAGCTCACCCCTTTTCTATGTTTTATTTTTCCCAGGATGTGAAGAAGTAAATTATGAATGATCTGCAGGGATATTATGAGGGGATAATAGTGTGGAATATTGAGACAATATGTTGTTGTAATAGTTTTTCACTTTATGATGTAATGTAAAACTTTATGAATATATCTAGTATTTCCAAGGCTACTAAACCAATCGTTCTTACGAGATTTGATCATTCTTGTGATCATGCCAATGTTATGTAATAATGCACCGACTCTGGGTAACTGGGGCCGGGGCGTTACATTTATAAACCATTGTGACATGATTATATGTATCTTATTTTTATGTTTTAACTGCATTTTAATGTTATTTATCATATAAAAATTATTATTACTTCATTTTACAATTCGTGTTCAATCAATGATAATATCTCATGATCATGTTCTATTGCATTTACCGTACTTGGATTTACGATCACCATTTTCTACTGATGTATATCCTCAGGAAATCACTTGTAGAGATGTAAACTAGAATGGTATAATAAATTATTAATTACATATAATTTAATAAATTATATGTTTGTGTTTTCCCTGTGTAATTCATATATTATGTACTAGGTTTACAGGACACTACCCATAAAAATATCATTTGATAATATTTACCTAATAATTTTTTATGAGATAATATGAAAAATGAGTATAAAAATATATTTTCCCTTGTCAATAATGGCCATATATGATATTAAGAAATCTTTTATAAGTATTAAAATTGTACTTAAAACATTTTAATTGAAAGGTGGACACATAATAAAAAAAATTGAATGAAAAACATTAAAGTGTTATTTTTAATACAATGTCTCTTCATGTAACATTATTTTTTTTCAAGATAAAATAAGAGAATAAATGAAAAATAAACATTTAAATTCCAAAACTATTAGTATTAGATTATAAAAAATTGTGTTTAATAGATTAGGATAACATAAATTCTCAAATGAAATATGAACACAAATAATCCTAAAATAAAATATGAATATAATAGAAATCCATTACCTCATGTTTATCATTCTTTATATGTGCATTTAACCACATGTATATTAAATTAATATTTATTATAGTTATAAAAAATAATCATATAAATATTTTTAATATAATAAATGATATAGAAATGACATTTAATCACCCATCTATACGCACAAGTGATGTTTGATATTTTCATTTTTATGAATAAGTAAATAAAAAATGTTTATAATATAAAAATAATAAAATATAATTATATTTAATATAAATATTTTATTATATAAAAATTTTTAGTATTGGTTTTAAGGGGGTAAAATAAAATGATATATTATGAATTATACCACTATTTGAGGGAACCTCTTAGGTATTATAGATAGAGACATAACAAGATGGTATTTTGCTCAAACCAGAACCTTTACAATGTGGGGGATGATCTTAGTAATTTTTTTTATGTTGAAAAATAATAGATGATATTGATGTATAGATAAGAGAGGAAAATGGGTATCATTTTTTATGTGGGAGAGAGGACATGCATGGAATTTTTCAAAATATTAAAATATATATATAACTAACTCAGAGAAAATAAATCTAAAATATATCATTGGTGAAAATTATATTATATATTTTCTATATATGACAATAATGTGGATATATAAAATATTTTAGGTCATTTAAAAAAATAATATATTTATGTTTACCCTTTAAACATGTTTGAGCTGTTATCCGGGTAACTACGATTTTACAAAAGAATCTATTTATAATGAATAAAAATGAATGATCTGTCATGAAAATATTAGTATATTTATCTTCATAATATGGATTCCATTTTAACTCTTTTATTTTACCAATGTGGAAGAAATTTATTTTAAAACCCAAAAATATTCATGAAGAAAATTTTTATATAAACATTATATATATATTAAAATATTCTTACTGTAATATAATGTATAATACTGATTGAAATGTAATTTATTAGATTATGATCAATTAAATGTGGATAAAGTTTCATTAAAATCCAAAAAAACCATAATTTTACATTATAAATATATTAATAAAGGTAATGACATAATTTTTTTCACATTAAAAAAACCAATACTATGATTTCTAAAACATCAGGCTTATAATTATAAGTTAAACATTATATTTTTATATTCATTAAATAATTTTATATATATATCTATATATATATATACTAATTTTTTTTTTCATATTTCATTGAAATTTATTTTTAGTTATAGTTGTTTTTTTATATTATTGTTTTCACTATTCACCCAAAAATAAACTATTTCCAAAAAATATAAAAATATCATCAAAATTTAATTATGAAATAATGAATTCAAAAATTAAAATAAATTTGTTCAATTAGTTTTATAAATTTTTTGGATTTATTTTTAATTGATGTTCATTAATAATGAAACGAGCATCATGCTACCTATCAAATTTTCTCCATAATTTTGAAAGGATCCATGTACATAGGACTTGCATTATTTTTATTAGTAAACAATGTATCAAAATTACATGGATATTCAATCAAGATAACATTATCTCTAAATTAAAATTCTAAATTCATCCATCAGTTATCTAGATATCTATTTTTCCTTTATTGAGTTACCTTGATATGACCCTTAATATTTATAACATTATATATGTCGCATAATCATATTATAGGATTAAAAATATTCTTTTACAAAAATAACCCCAAAATATTTGAGTATTATATCATTTCTCATTAAATGACTAATAAAATTCCATTGGAATACACTAATGGGATCAAATATTTTATTAAATTTCATCAAATCATATATAATAATCTTGTATACACTAAATGTGAAATGAGAACAACTTTAACATATAATTTAATGTCTAAATTTTCATTTTATTATATCAATCCATCCTAGGATGAAAAGAAGATATCAAACAAATCCTAGTGTCATGATACACTTATAAATTTCTCTATAATTCGTACGTAAACTATGGGTAGTTATAATTTACAATCGATACTAGCTCTCCATGAATTCTAAAAATATTATTAATATAGATTAATGTGAGGATATAAAAGGGTAGATATTGACTTATAGTTTGTAATTGTGGGGACATGGTAATGTGATCAATAAAGAACCACATGGAAAACATATTTCCCAATGTCTTTAGAAATCCAATGATAAAATCTATTGTAATATCATCACATTTCCACAATGGAATAAATATAAGAATCATGAATCCTTTAGGATGTTGAATCTCATCAATTACATATAGAAAACCCATGAATCTAGATATATAATATGCAATTTTACTTTTCATAATATTATAATTAATCATTCATATCCATTTGGATTTTGGTTGTACCAATTTAAATTTAGAGATTTGAGCTATGTATTTCTTTTAATGATTCTAAATTTAATTCAGTTATGGATTGAACACAATTGATTATTGAAAATTTCAGAACTCCATCTTTATAAATAAAATATTTGATGTTTTCAACAATATAATCATGGATAATATCCGGTAAACTCTTATCATTAACCGACAAATAATTTATCTTTTCTTATAGGGATGGTTTTTTAATCATTTGGAAATGGTGTTTTATATCCCCTTACCTAATAATTTCTATATCTAACATAAATAAGTACCCAAATATAAATTTAGTTCAAATAATCATTTTATTCAAAACTCAATAATGATTCCTACATAAGACATCATTCACATAATTTCCATTATAGAGGTTGAATATTAATCTAAAATAATAATACGTGAGTAATTATAGCTATATCCTTTGCATCTTATTGATCTGTTTCTATGAGAATATTTATTTAAATATTTTTTGATACATATATACATCACATAATTAACCATAAAGATAATTCATTTATATATTCATTCATAATAATATTGATTCTGAAACTATATCACATGTCATGCTATACTAATCAAGAATATTCAACTAAATGTTTTTACAAAAATTTATCTATAGGTACTTATAAGATCTCATCCATGTCACATACTTGATGTATCACTATATATTAGAAATCCAATCCTTCATGATTGTAATGTTAATAATTATGTATTGACCAACCTCTTTTCTCATCTTTCAAAACATTCATTTAATTATTATTCAAATATAATTATATCCTATTTATATTTAATCATGGATACTGAGTAATATAACCATGAAATTTTATTATTATATCATTGAAATCAACATGATAATCTATTTAAACTACATACTGAGTTTTGTTTAATTGACTATTTCTTTGTTTCCTTTTCCTTCTACCCTTTCCCTCATATATGGGTGGTTTCCTTGATGCATGAGAGACATTATTGGATAATTTCCCATATACTTATAGATGAAATACCAGATAGTACTGGATTCATTATTTTATTTATAATCATGAAACTTATGAGCCCTTTATCAACAATTGAAATATTCATCCATTTCCAATAATCTTGTACATGTGTGATTCCTTAAACAATCATCACTTTTTGTATATTCCATCCCCATACTTATTCGTTTCTATATTTATTTTTTCCATGGTTCCCATATGTCCACTTGTTTTATTATTTCCCCTTTATAATACAGGACATATAAAATTAATTCATTATATAATGAAAACTTGACACTATATAATTAAATTATGAAAATATTTTAAAAATAAGCTCCCTTTAAATAATCAGTATATGCCCATCAATAAAATGGTTAATATCTATTTTTGGATTGCATAAGTATCTTTTAAGATTCATGGATAATCATTAAAAGTTATCGTAATACCATAGAACATGTTCTTATTAATTTTTTTATTATTGTTATGTACAAGATCTATATTTAATCTTGTTATTATTGAAGATGATATTTAATAAATATCGACACATTAAAGTTTCTTCATTCCATAATATATATTTCAATAATAAATTTGATGTTGTTGATCTATGATCACAGTTTTTAATAATATCCCTTCATGAAATACACTTCCATAAAAACTTTTACTTTTCATTACATACAAAAAAATTATAATATTTTCACGATACATTGTTAAAATTTTAGTTACCATTAGATTTGTATCTCTAATAAAATATAGTGGATTTAGTCACGTGATATGATCCCAAATAAGAAAACACAATATGAAACAATAATTGTCTCTAACAAAGAATGTTTAGTCATCATATCCTCAGAAAACTACCATAATATAGCCACAATAAATATAGTTACGACCTTATTTTTATTGGATTTCATAGTAAGTAAATTTGTACACTAAATAAAAATAGAGATTCACCATTATTCACTAGATTCCATATTTAAAAAATGACACATCTACAGTAGTTCAAAATAATCATGATTATAGATCTGTAAAATAAAAATCCCTATAATAGTAAAATTTCTCAAATATCAAAATTGATTATCATAATTCACATGTCATATATTTTCTTTTAATACATAGTTATTAATGTTCCTACTAAAAATCATTAGATAGAAACTATAAAATAACTCGTCATTTAATTAAGATCATATTTTTACATTTTCATATTGGTATAGGTTAAAATTGATCTCAACACACATGATCTATTGGTTTACCAGTCAAGAAAAACTAGATACCTAAATGAGTATAAAATTTCATTATAAATATAAAAACATGGATTTTGGGTTATTATATATATCTTGAAAAAATTCATAACATCCAAATTCATATCCCTTGGAATCAAAAAAAGGTGTGATTTTGGATAATTAGTAAATGTAATTTACAAAAAAATATATCATGAGTAAAAAAGAATAATCTATATTTCTAATTGGATAATCGAAACATGAGGCATTCAACAAAAAATTAGATTCTAATAAATATCACTGGGTAATATCAATATAATAGTCACATGGATAATTTAATCTTTATTCTCAATAAAGGAAATTCATAATTATAGGACATCAGGATCAATTACCTTAAACAATGATATTATGAATCATACAATCTGGTCCTCTCAACCATTTCACTATACATAATGAATGGGTATGTGTAATAAAAATACACCATTAATATTCAATGCCTATTTTTTTCATGAAATGTTTCAATAAATCAAGTGGTTACCTATTATTGGGACCCACCCATCACATATATGTGGTATGGATTCATCAAATTTTTAATGATTGATACAATTAATTTTCATAATTCTTTTTAATATAACAAGTACACATATTTAATCGAGAATATGAATCATCAATATTTAATTAGATGATATAATAAATTAAAATTTAATATTCCTTCAACTAACACCAAATATGGAATTGATATATGTTTCAAACAACCTAAATTAATTCAACATTATTCTCAATTAATTCATGATTATTTTTTTAAAGGTTCTGGACGAACCCTCAATTATTATTTAATGCAAATTAAATACCACTTTTAACTAGGTAGAGGGACACCCATTACATATCCCAAAGGCCTAGTGGGCATTTAGCCCATTACATGTCCTGTAGGCCCAATTTTTGTCCCAAGGCCCATTATTTGAATAGTACTTCTACTGTACTCTTCCTGGTACAATACTGCAAAGTATCCACTACTACTAGAGTGACCTGCCACCAATACAGTTCCTGTCGTTTCCACAGTTCATCTGCTGCAACAGTACGCTACAGTACTGCTACAGTACCCTGTGCCCAATGGGTTTTGAGCCCCCATTTTTCATTTAGGATTATGGGGTGCATACCGCTAAACCCAACCCCAACTACACGTTCATGATTATTAAATATATTCACAATGTATTAAAATAATGTTCAATGAATTTTAGATATTGATATAAATATTTTCATGGAATGTCAATGATCTCATTATAGTGTATATTCCATTACAGGTAAATGGTGATAAATGATTACATATTCATCTAAAATAATTATTTTTTTGTAAACAAAAAACATTAATAAATAATATATAATAAATTATTTACTAATAAATTTTTTATAATATCATGATGGAATAGAGATGTAAATAACATTTAAAAATTAATTAACAAATTAAACCCTTTTAATTAGGTATACTTTTTAAAAAAGTAGAAAAAATATTTATAATACTAAAATCATTGAAAATTATCATGGTAATATATAACTTAATCATTCAATGAAATATTTGTCATTATTTTGAGAAAAAATATTTTTGTGGTGTGTGTTAAAATGACGATTTCATTCACAACTTTGGTAAAACGTACCACTTTTATAAAATGAAATGTATATTATATTTTAAAATATATATACTAATTAAAAAATAGGTAGAAATATATATATAATATAATATAATATATATATATATATATGTAATTTTCAAAATAATCATTAAATAAATTTAAATAAAATATGAAAGTGGCATAAAAATATTTGGAAGGAAAAAATTATATTATGATTATAAAAATAAATATTGTTAAATTTATCTTGTAAATTATTCATAAAAAAATCCTATGAAATGGTAAATTAAAATGTGAACTCCAATCATAATCTTAAGTGTAAAAAAATACTGTATTTCAACTATTAAGATTATATTTTTTTCTAAAAGAAATCAGAACATTAACAGTCTAGAAATTAGTTAACAATCTAAAAGAAATCCCATATCAAGTTTAAATTGAATAAAAAGTTATATTAAAATCTATTATAATATAAATAAATTTATTTTAATTCTACAAAAAATTAATAACAATACTAATAATTTCATATATGATACACTTATATCATTTCAACACCCATTTGATATGATTTTTCTACTAAACTCTTTATTTTTATGGGTTAACTATTTTGTTTTCCATTAATATTTTGGTTTTTTGATTTAATTATTTATTATTTATAATGTTTACATGGTACATATATTGTTATTCATGAAATTATTATAATATATATAAAATATTTACACATTTATAATATTCCATGAATAACAGACATGAGAAAACAATTACAGTGCTTTATGGAGGTTCTAATGCACACGTACTAATGAGTGACATTACCATTGCTAATGGGTGAATTATGAAGAAGATATAGATATATTATATTCAAAAAATCATAATAATTTCAAAAATATCATATATATTAATTATTTATTTCTTTATTACCATCCATGTGATTGGGTAATTAAATAATTTAAACAATTATGTGGACATGATTGATTGTACAAAATCATGAGAAATATTATATTTTATTGATTGGATTTATAAGTTGATTAAACAGGGTTGTACAATTATCATAATAAAATTTAATTATATTTAAAATTCTTAAGATATAATTTCTTTATGTTTTGAATTGTTTTTATAGATGTAAAATAATTGAAAAAATACCATGTTTATAACTATACCACTTCTACAGACAACCTCATTAGGCTTTTTCCTAAATCCTTCCAAGGATTGTATTCTGATCAAAGGAAAACTCGTGGAAATTTTTATGAATTATTTTAAATTTTAAGTTTTGTATTTTCCAATATATTTAGATCATATAGTTGGTAGAAGTTAGGGGAAGTTGTGTCGATTTATAAGTATTTGTGTGGATCCAATTGTTATGTTTCAAAAGATTAAAATATTTTATGGTATTAATCAAATTATATTTCTCCAAAATTACTCATACTGAAATTCAATATGATATAACATCTATATATTACTATAAAAATTTATTTTACATCCTTGTAAGAAATTTTAGTCTTTATCATTATTAAAATACCACATTTAACCCATTTTATGTAACACCCCGAGATTCCACAATACGCTTCTCATTCAATAATGCAATAGCTTGCATTGTACGCAACTTCGAGTTCTAAAACACCGCGACTAATCATAGTGGCCGTTATGAATAGTAATAACCACTTTTTAAAATTATAGAAATTTTTTATTTCAAAATGGAATTCATTTTTGGATTGGGAATATCGAAATTAGCCTATGTTGAATTTTTGGTATTTTTCCGAGAACTTCTAATTTTTTATGAATAGTGAAAAATACTTAAAAACAACATTTTTTATCAAAATAATTTATAGTGATAAATTATACTATTTAGTGGTTTTAAAGTATAATTAGAATATATTTTTACCATTTTATCCAATGGTGGTCATTAGAATTAATTTAACATTGAAATTGGACATAAACAATTGCCAATCTTTTAATATAAATTGTTTCTTAAAAACACGCTATTTGTTGTGACAGCGGGAATTAATTATAAAATAAATTAATGCAACTTATATTTTTGGAATTTTGTAAAATAGACATCATTTTTGAAATAGGAATATCAATTATAGCTTAGGGTGAAATTTTGGCATTGTTCTGAAAAACATCAATTTTTGATGAATAGTGAAACCACTAAGTGGTAGTTAAATAACTGATTTTTTGTTTAAATGAAATATTACCACCTCTGTGATTTGATTTTCAAAAATCTGACATACATGGTTGTCATTATGAAATAAAATGTGGTTCAATGAGATTAAAATATTTTTTGGTGAATAGTAACTTTTAAGTTCTTAATCGCGATTAGAGGTAATTAGTGTAGTTTAAGGTAAAAATAATGTTTTAATAATATGAAATGAGCATGAAACATGTCCTACCCTCATTGGATGTGCCTTGGCCGGACAAGACAATCCATGGGACAACTTGGGGACCCCATGGAGCCACTTTAGTTGGAAAATGACATAAATACCTTTTATTTAATGTTAAAGTAAAAAATGACACAAACATGAAATGTTTTACTAAAACAATTTTTACATGGGGTTATACAAGTCATATTTTTGACTATAAATAGTAATTGGAAATCTAAAAAGATTTTCTACATCATAGTATTTTTTTTATAATTTTTAGACATTAAATAAATTAACTTATTTATGACATCATTATGATGCAGCGATGACCTCATTATTTAACGATTTAAATAAAATAAAAAGATAATGTAAAATCCAAGGCTTAAACTTGTAAAAAACCTATTGAATGAGTATATTTAGAACCCTTATCACCATAGACACGAATTATATAAGTGTGGGACCTTTAGAATCCGAAAACCATTGTATAATAATGTAAATTTTCCCTACTTTCCAAGAGTGCCCCTCCTCTCCACTCATAAAAGGCCCCCACCTCTACCACCTCATTCACACATTCAAGCCATTTGGATCGGCCAACCTCTGCCCAAATATCCTCCCAACTTTACTCCCTTACTCCTAGAAGCCTCACTTTGGGCATAATTTTTCCCAAGGAAGCCTTTGGCTCAAATCAAAAAGAGTTACCCGATTTTTAGGTAATGTCTTCTCTAATGTTGTTTTGTTTTATTTAGCTTCTCCACCCCCTTAAACTCGTTTTATTCATTTCTTTTGTAACAACACCAGTATCCTCAATATACTAGGATGTTTTTATAAGAAGTATTATAGATACACTTACACACACCTACATCTAATGGTTAAAGAACATACGGTTTCTGTGGATGGAGAATTTCTGCCTCACGAAACGATGATTGTTCAACACTCATATAACACCTTAAAAGGTGGACATTAAGATGTCACTATATTTATATATGATATATAATATGTTTATGTTTTACTTATGCTTCTGTATTTCTCATTTATGGCATACTTTATGATTTCCATTATGGGAAAACGCGATAATTTCATTTTAGGAAGTGCGGACTACCGCCCCCTCAATGTGATTTGAATCGTTAATGCCATATGTGGGATGTATAAAGGATGGAGTAAATTGTATTATAAACTATATTATACTGGAATTATACTATACATTTATATCATTATGATTTCATTCCATTAAATATGAAATAAAAATGAAAGTAGCGTTCATGCGTACGTACGGCTTACCGTCTCCATGAACGGTGCATTTCATTTCTTACCTCTAAATGTTACGTAATATAATAAATGAATGTATATAATATATATATATATGATATATATTATATCTAAATCATGAATATAATTCTTGATATAATGGATATTTCACCACATGAACAACTTGTAATTATAAGAAGTTTATTTTTGACTCAAGTACCAAAGATCGACAAAACGACTGTTATTAACTTAAATAATTACATAATGTTCATAACATGGTAATAAGTGATATAAAAGGAATAATGAACATAAAAAAGGTTCTTAAGTAAATAGAAATTAACTATAGTTTATTATTCAGGAGGTTAAAGAACGGTCGATTCAGGACAGGACGCAAGGTAAGGGAATTTCTTAACCCAACATCCATTCTTTGGGTTAATCTCCTACTTTCAAATTATGTCATTATATTATTATGTCCTATTTTGTATTTTTACGTTCTTTATGTGTACCTATAGTGAATACACATAATAGGTCTATTTTATTTTAAAAAATGATCTTTTTAAGGACTTTTCCACAATCTCCTTTCATTGAGGCATATTTCGTTTTATACACAACTTTATTTTATACGGTGTATAAACCCCATTGACTTTTACGTTTATTCAAAAGGTTTTCTTTTATAATTATGTGATTTTTAAATGATTTCAAAAAAGAGATATTTCTCTCCAATATATGAAAATCCAGTGCATATGTATACGTACTTCACGCAAGCTTAAAAATGTTTTCAGAAAACCCGACTCTCGAGTGTGGTAGACAGGAAGGGATTGGGCGTGGACCCATCATGGACTATAATTAGTCAAGTAGTCTCAGAATTAGTTATTTTGTTTTCAGAAGCTTGCATAATGTTTTCAGAAAAACACTGGAGTATATTTGAGCAATTTTAAACGTAAGTATCTTCTAAAAAAATGGCATCGGTAGGTCTAATGAGACAACTAGATGTGGAATTGGCCGAGGCCCTTTCCTAATTTGATTTATGGTTTTGGCCGAGGCCTTAATCATTTTAGACGTCTTGGCCGAGGCCTTGACAAAATGTTTTAGAATTTCTGGCATTATACATTCCCTCATTATGAAAGTGGTTATTGATATTTCATGTGATTATTCGACCAGTAGAATATCCATGTGAAGAAGTGAATGGAATTATCTCATTTTACGTTTCCCATATTATATTGATGTTCAAGTTTAAAAGGCTTTTGTTTTAGTTATACATTGCCTTAAATTTTTATGTTTATTTATGAAAGCTTCCGCAATATTGTTATCCTTACTGAGCATCTGAGCTCACCCCTTTCAATGTTTTAATATTTTCCAGGATGTGAACAAGTATTTTATGAATGACCTGCAGGGATAGTCAGAAGAGGATATGAGTGTGGACTATGAAGACTTTGTTATTAGTTTTTCACTTTATGATGTAATGTAACATTTATGAATGTATCTAGTGTTTCCAAGGTACTAAACTAATCAGTCTTTCTAGACTTGATATTTTGTGATCATGCCAATGTTACGAAGTAATGCACCGACTCTGGGAAGCTGGGGTTGGGGCGTTACAGTTGGTATCAGAGGCAGTTTAGTACTAACCTTGGAATCTAGATTTAGATAAACTCTGATTAGAGCACATAGCCCAAAGATAGACTTTGAGTATTAGTATGAAGAATTTCCTAGAATTTTGTTATTGTAGAGATTTTGTGAGTTTTCCGAGCAATACATCCCTGTCTGGATACGAGAAGGTAGAGGCGGCTGTAGTACAGATGTACCTAGGGGTAAAACCCAAAAACACCACTTTGAGCTAGACTCGAACGGGAACTGGTGCACGAAAACGGGCCTTGCTGCACTCTTGGTTACGACACTCCCGGGGGATATACTTAGGATAATTCTCATTTTCTTTACAAACCACTATGAAGGGTTATGAGTATATACTTCCTAAAAGAAAACATTTTTATGGATTATATCCATAAATAGTTCAATTTATGTTAAGTATCTTACAAGTATGGAATTATGTATTTTGATTTATAAACAAATATAGTTTATGCCATTGTTTAGAAATGGCGCCTAGTGGAAGGAATGGAAACCGTATCAATGCACGCACTCCGTGTAGGGATTACCCTCCTACTCAAGATAATTATTGTGGATTTGGAGATACAACTGGTGCTGATCAACTTATTACCATACTGGGACAACTCACTCAGGTTATGAATAATAACCTTACTCGTATGGATCACCCTGATCCACAACGTGGAGGATAAATGTTAGACCGCTTCATAAGGCAACAACCACCAACATTTAATGTGGGTACAAATCCATTAGTAGCTGAGCAATGGATATACACCTTAGAGAAAATATTCCATGCCTTGGGGAGTAGCAAAAGGGAGAAGGTTATCATGGCAGTTTACCGCCTCACTGGAGATACCGATCAATGGTGGTCATTGATTCAAAATACAAAGGAAGATGATGACGTATCGAATACGGAATGGAGGGAGTTCAAAGAGCTTTTCTTAGAAAAATACTTTCCTCATGACCATCGAGCATATATGGAAAGGAAAATTCTGAGTCTGAGACAAAAGGAGGACGAGAATGTCGCAAAGTATGAGGCCAACTTTACAAGGTTGGCGAGGTATGATGCAGATTATATACGTAACCCAAGAGGTAAGATTGATCATTTCTTTGATGGGTTAAAACCATTTCTCCATCGAGCTTTAGTATCACAATCGTTCTCAACATATGAAGATATTGTATCATGTGCTATCAAGACAGAAAAGGAATTATCAAAGTCTTATGACAACAAAGTAAAGCAAGAGAAGTAGAGAACGGTGGAACAGGAGACAAATAAAGGGAAAAAGGGAAAGAAGGATTTTCCATTATGTGATAATTGTGGGAAGAATCACCCTGGTACTTGCCTAAAAGGAATGAGAGTTTGTTATAAATGTGGAGAAAAAGGTCACCAGGCGCGTGATTTCAAGGGAAAGAAAGTGGCTATCAATGTTGAATGCTACAATTGTAGGGAAATGAAGCAATATGCAAATGAATATCTTAAGATTCAGGGAAACTTACCTCAGAAAAGGCCAAGGGATCAAGGACAATCTTATACTCTTACTACAGTTGAAGCGGAATAATTAATGTATTGATACTTTGGGACTCATGGATTATATTCTAGTTATTAGAATAATGTGATATATATATAAGGATTGTACTGTAGTACTTGTTGATTTCAGTAAGGTTTTAATATGATTAGTATGTGACAATAAGAGAAACTTTACTTTGTTTGGGGAATCTGATAAATTGATTTTGGAATTAAGAGACATTTTAGAGAAAGTCTGGACAGAGGTATTTTGGATAACTATAAAGGTTGGAGTGGATTAAGTTGATCTTTGGATCTTATTTTTTAAGGTTAAAAAATTTATGAAGATTATTTTTGGAATATTATAATACTATAGTTTTAGGAAAAGGACAACGTGCAGGGTGGGGCATAACCCGTCGCATCAGACAAAGCTGCAGGAATCGAACCCACAACCATAGTGCGACATGCCTTTATTTCCTACCACTATCCTACAGGAAGTCCCTGGTTATTACAAAATAATTTTACTAATCTAAATGGTATGTGTTAACATTTGTAACCTTATACAATTAGGATAAGTATAATATTTTTGAGTTCTATTATCTTTTTTAGTGAAAGATGAGTTGAAGGTTGAAACTCTAACTATCAAGCATAAATATATATATACCTATCTCTTATTCAATGAATGAATTAATTCTTAAACTTTAGTAAAGGGATATTAAAACAAAAAAATGTGTTATCCTAATACCTTATGTCTTGTTGAACTGATGATATTTTAAATCAACATAGATTGAAGGCTTTGAGGCCCTCAATTTGACAATTGATTGTGATTGATGACCTCAATCACTCCCTACAAATATTTACGTTTTTCCTCCAATTATATGTCTTTAATTGCCACCAATGTTCTCCTAATCGAGATCATAATTGGGTGGTGACTTTTTCATTTCCCTTTCCCTCTTATTAAGGGTAAATTTTATTAATCTTATTTCCGATGTGGGTTTTCCACAAAGGTATTTTCTATTTTCAACCTTTTATTTTCCAAGAAAAATTTCAAATTGCGAGAACGCAATTTATTGAAGGAGGGGAGAATGTAACACCCCGAGCTTCCACAATACGCTTCTCATTCAATAATGCAATAGCTTGCTTTGTACGCAACTTCGAGTTCTAAAACACCGCGACTAATCATAGTAGCCGTTATGAATAGTAATAACCACTTTTTAAAATTATAGAAATTTTTTATTTCAAAATGGACTTCATTTATAGATTCTTAATATCTAAATTATCCTATGTTGAATTTTTGGAATTTTTCTGAGAATTTCTAATTTTTTATGAATAGTGAAAAATACTTAAAAACAACTTTTTTAATCAAAATAATTTATAGTGAAAAATTATACTATTTAGTGGTTTTAAAGTAGAATTAGAATATATTTTTACCATTTTATCCAATGGTGGTCATTAGAATTAATTTAACATTGAAATTGGACATAAACAATTGCCAATCTTTTGATATAAATTGTTTCTTAAAAACACGCTATTTGTTGTGACAACGGGAATTAATTATAAAATAAATTAATGCAACTTATATTTTTGTAATTTTTTAAAATAGACATCATTTTTGAAATCGGAATATCAAATATAGCTTTGGGTGAAATTTTGGCATTGTTCTGAAAAACATCAATTTTTTTATGAATAGTGAAACCACTAAGTGGCAGTTAAATAACTGATTTTCCGTTTAAATGAAATATTACCACCTCTGTGATTTGATTTTCAAAAATCTGACATACATGGTTGTCATTAAGAAGTAAAATGTGGTTCAATGAGATTAAAATAATTTTTGGTGAATAGTAACTTTTAAGTTCTTAATCGCGATTAGAGGTAATTAGTGTAGTTTAAGGTAAACATAATGGTTTAATAATATGAGATGAGCTTGAAACATGTCCTACCCTCATTGGATGTGCCATGGCCGACCAAGACAATCCAAGGGTCATCTTGGGGACCCCATGGAGCCACTTTAGTTGGAAAATGACATAAATACCTTTTATTTAATGTTAAAGTAAAAAATGACACAAACATGAAATGTTTTACTAAACCAATTTTTACATGGGGTAATACAAGTCATATTTTTGACTATAAATTGTCATTGTAAATATAAAAGTATTTCCTACATCATAGTATTTTTTTTATAATTTTTAGACATTAAATAAATTAAATTATTTATGACATCATTATGATGCATCGATGACCTCATTATTTAACGATTTAAATAAAATAAAAAGATAATGTAAAATCCAAGGCTTACACTTGTCAAAAACCTTTTAAATGAGTATATTTAGAACCCTTATCACCTTAGACACGAATTATATAAGTGTGGGACGTTTATAATCCGAAAAGCATTGTATAATAATGTAAAATTTCCCTACTTTCCAAGAGTGCCCCTCCTCTCCACTTATAAAAGGCCCCCACCTCTACCACCTCATTCAAACTTTCAAGCCATTTGGCTGGGCCAAACTCTGCCCAAATACCCTCCCAACTTCCCTCCCTTACTACTAGAATCCTAACTTTGGGCATAATTCTTCCCAAGGAAACCTTTGGCTCAAATCAAAAAGAGTTACCCGATTTTTAGGTAATGTCTTCTCTAATGTTGTTTTGTTTATTTAGCTTCTCCAACCCCTTAAAATCTTATTATTCATTTCTTTTGTAACAAAAACAGTATCATAAATATACTAGGATGTTGTTACAAGAAGGATTCTAGCTACACTTACACACACCTACATCTAATGGTTAAAGAACATACAGTTTCTGTGGAGGGAGAATTTCTGCCTCACGAAACGATGATTGTTCAACACTCATATAACACCATCAAAGGTGGCCATTAAGATGTAACTATATTTATATATGATATATAATATGTTTATGTTTTAATTATTCTTCTGTATTTCTCATTTATGGCATACTTTATGATTTCCATTATGGGTAAACGCGATAATTTCATTTTAGGAAGTGCGGACTACCGCCCCCTCAAAGTGATTTGAATCGTTATTGCCATATGTGGGATGTATAAAGGATGGAGTAAATTGTATTATACAATATATTATACTGGAATTATATTATACATTTATATCATTATGATTTCATTCCATTAAATATGAAATAGAAATGAAAGTAGCGTTCATGCGTACGTACGGCTTACCGTCTCCATGAAGGGTGCATTTCATTTCATACCTCTAAATGTTACGTAATATTATAAATTAATGTATATACTATATATATATATATGATATATATGATATCTAAATCATGAATATAATTCTAGATATAATAGATATTTCACCACATGAACAACTTGTAATTATAAGAAGTTTATTTTTGACTCAAGTACCAAAGATCGACAAAACGACCGTTATTAACTTAAATAATTACATAATGTTCATAACATGGTAATAAGTGATATAAAAGGAATAATGAACATGAAAAAGGTTCTTAAGAAAATGGAAATTAACTCTAGTTTATTATTCAGGTGGTTAAAGAACGGTCGAGTCAGGACAGGACGCAAGGTAAGGGAATTTCTTAACCCAACTTCCATTCTTTGGGTTAATCTCCTACTTTCAAATTATGTCATGATATTATTATGTCCTATTTTGTATTTTTACGTTCTTTATGTGTACCTATAGTGAATACAAATAATAGATCTATTTTATTTTAAAAAATGATCTTTTTAAGGACTTTGCCTCAATCTCCTTTCATTGAGGCATATTTCGTTTTATACACAACTTTATTTTATACGGTGTATAAACCCCTTTGACTTTTACATTTATTCAAAAGGTTTTCTTTTATAATTATGTGATTTTTAAATGATTTCAAAAAATAGATATTTCTCTCCAATATATGAAAATCCAGTGAAAATGTATACGTACTTAACGCAAGCTTAAAAATCTTTTCAGAAAACCCGACTCTCAAGTGTGGTAGAAAGGAAGGGATTGGGCATGGACACATCATGGCTTGTAATTAGTCGAGTAGTCTCAGAATTAGTTATTTTGTTTTCAGAAGCTTGTATAATGTTTTCAGAAAAACACTGGAGTATATTTGACCAATTTTAAACGTAAGTATCTTCTAAAAAAAATTGCATCGGTAGGTCTCATGAGACAACTAGACGTTGAATTGGCCGAGGCCCTTTCCCAATTTGATTTATGGTTTTGGCCGAGGCCTTAATCATTTTAGACGTCTTGGCCGAGGCCTTGACAAAATGTTTCATAATGTCTGGCATTATACATTCCCTCATTATGAAAGTGGTTATTGATATTGCATGTGATTATTCGACCAGTAGAATATCCATGTGAAGAAGTGAATGGCATTATCTCATTTTACTTTTTCCATATTCTATTGATGTTCAAGTTTAAAAGGCTTTTGTTTTAGTTATACATTGCCTTAAATTTTTATGTTTATTTATGAAATCTTCCGCAATATTGTTATCCTTACTGAGCATCTGAGCTCACCCCTTTCAATGTTTTAATATTTTCCAGGATGTGAACAAGTATTTTTTGAATGACCTGAAGGGATAGTCAGAAGAGGATATGAGTGTGGACTATGAAGACATTGTTATTAGTTTTTCACTTTATGATGTAATGTAACATTTATGAATGTATCTAGTGTTTCCAAGGCTACTAAACTAATCGGTCTTTCAAGACTTGATCTTTTGTGATCATGCCAATGTTACGAAGTAATGCACCGACTCTGGGAATCTGGGGTTGGGGCATTACATTTTATCTCTTAGCTTGGAAAATATATCATTAACAAAGTCACAATTCAAAATTACTAAAAATGAATGTGTACAAATTTTCAAATATTGAAAAAATTATTAAAATTATATATTTCTTTTTATCATTTTTTATTTCAATTATTGAATGAATTTAATTTAAAAACAAGCCATCAAAATTTGTTGAAAACTTATTTTATAAAATAATTTCTTTTTTGTCTAAAATTGATTTTATGAAAAAATAATAATAATGATTAAAATTGAAATAAATATATTATTTTAAATAAATTAAGGATTAATTTTAATTTATAAAAAATCAAAATATTATATAATATTACATATAATTGACAAAAATCAAATAATAAGTAAAATATTTTAATGCAATAAAAACGTTAACTATATTTCTAAAATGTTAAGTATACATTTTTATGTTAAAAATTATAATTATATATGGTTTATGTTAATTATTAAATATTCATTATATCTATAGAATTATTTTATTAGTAATTAATTGTATTATTATATGATTATAATTTCTTTAAATTGGTATTATTGTAAAAAAATTGGTATTTTCCATTATTCCCTGCAAAATACACTATTTTAAAAAATTATAAAAATATACATCCTTAGGTAATTTTGACAAGATGAATTCATAAAAAGAAATTGAATTCTAAAAATTAATTTTATATTATTTGGTAATTTATATTTTATTCAAATTATTCAATAGTTCTATATTTTTTATGATATAGATTCTTTTCCATGAAATCAATAATTACTAAAATTTAATATCAAGTGATACATTCCACCCTCCTCTCAAAATAACATCCTCAACATTTATCAAATATAAAATAATTAACAAACATGTGTAGTTGTTCATCATATAATCCTTAGTCTCCTAGTTACCAATTAAATTATATTTTTCTCAAATGCATATTCCATAATATTTTCATTCGATTATGAAAAACATGATCACTTTGGTCACGAATTTGGATAGGCTCTTAAATATCTGATAAATCACATTCAAATTCTATTTCCATTAATTTGACAGAATGTGATTGTTTTGGTACATAATTACTTATTAAAAAGATATGGAATGAATCATTACCTTTTGAGATTCTAGGTGGCATTAGAAAATAGTATTCAACTTCTCCAATCTATTCCACAATTTTAAAATGTCCAATGTACTTGGGATGTGGTTTACATTTCATCATTAACATTAAAACATCATTCCAACAATATATTTATTTATTCCCTGACATACCACTTTAAATTATAAATCCTTTATTTTTCTATCCACATATCACTTATATATGCTTGTATATGCCTTTTTATTCCATTAAATACTGTCACTTTCCTCGAGGTCTTCTCAAAAAATTATTTTCCAAAATTATTTATTTACTAATATGATCCAAATATGTTTTTGTATGACTTCTTTTTATCATAAAATGCTATATATTTTTAAATTTCAATTCTATAGTGGACAGAATTATTATATGAATATTTTAACACATGTAATTTTTTGTCCCATATACCATGAGAGTAGAGTGACCAAGACCTCAAAATGACTTTTAATGTCATAATAGTATTTAAAAATTTATAACAATACGGAGATTATAGCTCGTAAAATGTATCTTAGTATTGTGATAATTATGAATAATTGTTAATAAATTCAAAATAAACTTTGGAAACCTGATTTTGTAGTGAATTCATAAGTCCATTATAATGTTTTTTCTTAGCAGTTAACTATTCTCAATCCAGGCATCTAGATACACAGTCTACAATTTCTAGACTTATTTTCCCCAAATGTTTTGTTTTACTAAATGCAGAATCATGTTGGTTCTCTAATTTTATATATAGAAATTTTAGTTATTAGATTTATCTAATAAATCATGATTCTACAGAAATATATATATAATGAATATCAACATTTAAAAATCCAAAAAAAAATTATTTTTAAAAATATTTATACATTCTATAATTAGTTCATTAATCATATATTGTAAACTATTATCATCTATCTATAATATTTTTATTCTTTTTAAATAAATTTTGGATGTAATTTATTTGGAAAATGAGTGATGTTTCATATTCCTTATTTATTTTTATATCCAACTATAATATGTCTAAGAAAATGTAATCCACATTAATCAGAATTTTAGTCAAATATGTATCATCTTTCATACTCTAAACATTGGACTTGTAATTTTCAATCCCACGGTGGAAACTTATTTTGAAATCATAATAATTAAGTTATTATATATATCAAATTTTTCCCGAATTGATCCCAATGTTTGGGAAAATGTAATTCAATTTTTTATATGAATATATTTCATAGATTAAACAATAATGATAATTACTCCATATCATTACTTTAAAAAAAATATACATCCAACTATATATCACATGTTTGATATTTTTTTAAAAGTTCTAATATCCTTTATGCATATATAATAAGTCTACAACTATATCTAAGGATACATTCATGTCCCTTCTCAAACACCTCATTATATACCACAAATACTTCCTTTCCTAATGATTATGATAATAACAATGAATTGAATAATTTCCTCTTTAATTGTATAAAAAAATTATTAAATTATTCTAACTATATGAATATATTCCATTTATGCGACAACATGGTTAAAGTGTTATAAAAACATGAAAAATTTATAAAAATTCATTTACTTCATATGATTAATAAATGAAAACTAAATGTGTTGTTTGTATTTATTTGCATTGACCATTCTATAGATACCAATATCTTTGATTAATCAAAACATATTCTATACATTATTAATATATTTACAGGAAAAAAATCTGTTGGAATCTATTATTAACATGTTATATATTTTATAAAAAACTAAATTCCCAAAAATATCTTAAGAATGATTCATAGATTATTCTTATTCTCTTCATGAATTTTAGAGAACATAAGGCATTCATCAATAAATACAATAATGAAAATATCAAGATAATCCTTCAATAATTTTTTTATGACAACCATATAAATAATGTATATATTAGTCAATAAAATTTTAATTACTGTAAATTCATAATTTCCATACCTCATTGAAAGAGAAAAATTTCTAAAATGAATATCTAATTGTTGTAATATATTTATCATAATGTAATATAATTATAAAGTAATAAATTGAATGTATATAATACTTATTATTTATTATAATTACATTGATTTCCATATATTTAATACACAACCTCATAGACCTATCATTCTTTATAAAAGAATGAATACAGTCTCTTACATAATGAAATAATATGTTATTTAAAATAGAAATCTTGTAGTTTAATCTAAAATTATAACAATTACACTATAGATATCTTATTGGTATTAATTTATGATGGTTTTACATAAATAATGATATCAATAGAAAACACAATACAATATTGATGTGTATATCCTGGGAGTTATTTTGGAAAAAAATCAAGGTATTGTTATTCAAGAAGTACATCATCTTTTCTAGGAATACATTTCCCGTTCAAAAGATCCTCTACTATATTTGAAAAATATTTTCAATAAGAAGAGATAATATTGGTGGATCCATATATGATTCATTTAATCATTCATCCTTATAATATAGGTTATTCAATAACTCCTTCAAACATAAAAATATTTTTTTCTTGGAAATACTTTTTTTATTCAAAGGTTATACCTTCCAAAAGGATTATATAAATGAATTCAATTGGAATAGTAATAATTTTTTTAAATAGAGAATGTTTATTTTTCATAATTTTAATTTACTAACACATCATTTTTGTAATAATATTTTGAATTAGAGTATTTATTTATAATTCCCATATTAGGGTTCTTGAGAAATATCTTATTATCCTCATAAAAATATAAAATTTAAAAGAGTGAGGTGATCTAAAATCATAAAAAATTTCCAAATTGGAGGTTATGATCAATGTACGTTCCACCAAAAAATTTATAACATCAACATCACCTTTCATAACCTCATATTTATTTCTTTATCCTATTTTCATATTCTACAATATGTTCTCATGATTAGTTGGTCATTTTTTTATATATTATTTCATAAATTTATATATGAATCACTAGATATCATTCTTTTCCTTGTATTATAAACCATGAACAACCTTATGATCCCTTTCTCCATAATTTACACAAATATTTGCTGAAATTAAATATATTCCATGGTATTTCCTTCGACTAATATCAAATGATGGAAATCTTATCCTACCATTCATATTTAGTGAAATTTTTTTTATAGTTTTTATCTTACCTCTTCCATTCATGATTCACATATACGATAAAATACCTAGAAAAGTATTTCTCAAAATTTTGAAACATTATACTTTATTATCACATTATAAAAATGACTGATAAAATTCCACTCATTGTATATTTAGCACAATCATTTTAAAGAAAACATTATTCTTAATTTCATATTATATTAATATCCCACAACATTCATGGATAATATTTTAATTTCAACTATACACCATAGAACACATTATTATTCCTTCATCATTAATGTGATTAACTACCTATGTATCTTAATATATTGTTTTCAGGAATATTTTTCTCAGGAATAATACATTAAATGTTCCTTATGACATAATTTCTATATAAAAAACTGATATAGTCTTATACATAAATAATCACCAACAATAAAGGAGTCTTAATTCAAATAGTCATTACAACCTTTTTGATAAATATATCATACATTAAATGAACACATTAAAAATTAAAATATTATTTTAGTTCCTTTTGAATATTGTATCTGAAACATATAAACTAGTGAATGAATATTAATGTTTAATAAAAAGACCTTAATCTTTAGTATTACTTCCTTAATCATTTCATTATAACTTGATGAAAATAATTATATGAAATGGGTGAGAAAAAATCTTATTAAGGGTAAAAAAGAACATATCAATCATTAAATAATCATAATTCCTTAGTAGGTAAACAAAATATTTGAAAACTTTATACTATATATCAAAGATAATTATATTGTGTCATGTATTGAGCCATATATGTTCACAAATAATCAATGAAAATGTTTTATGGAGAATAAAATAAGGAGTGAAATTCTGGCATAAAAAAGCATAAAAATTCATTTCTTTATTAGAAAAAATGTAATAAATAGGCTATCATAGTGTAAAATTCCCATTACTAAACTGATTTTGGTTCTTATTCCAGAAATATTTTACTTAACTATTTTTACCCCCATTCCAATTATGTATTACAGAAATGATATTACTCTTGTTCTAGTCCAATATTATTGAACTTGTGTACTCCCCTCCCATTTTTGTATTATTGAAAGAGTTAATATAACATTCCAATCACATATATCTCATTATATATAAATTTTCACCCAATAAATTCGAGGGATATATATCCGCCACAAATAAATTAATTAAATCAATACATATGTGTTACATAAGAACATATATAATATATGATGACAAAAAATTTTGTTTCATAAACAGATCGTCATAACATAACTCATTGAAAAGAAACAAAATTATAACTTCTAATCTATTATAAATGTTTAACATTTAGAAAAATAATAATATTGAACTCATTATATCACATCCCTTGTAAAACATAAGTTCCATCAAATAATACTATCCAATATAAAATATTATTTTAAAATACCTTTTGAAATAATTCTTCATGAAAATATCCATTCTTATTAAACAAAAAATAAAATATAATTAAACATTTTTCAAACCATTTTAATTGATAAAAACATGAAAACATGTAATAGACGTTTTTAATACCAATTTAATCATCTTTGAAATAATCTTCCTTATAAATCCATATAACATCATAGGAAAAGTATATTTTTTTAGAAAATATTGTTTTGAGGAAACAAAAATTTCTAACTGAATAGAGAGTAAAATTACATGACTTGTATAATATCATTAATATAATTAGGATCACTATTAAACATATCAAAGGGAAATATAAGAACCATGTAAAACAATATAACTGTATAATTAAAATATTATTTCAAGGAGGGGAACATGTGTCAAAAATATTTTATCGATCGGGTAAATTTTGAAATAACTCATATGAATGGGTGTTCATCAAATGGACATGTAAATGTGCATAAGTTTTTTAAATAAAATTCATAAAATTCATTCTAGTGTAGTATATAAACCACACACAAAAATCAAGTATTGTATGTGGAATTTATCCCAAAAAAATAAAAGTGATGAAAAAATCCCTTAACATTAGTCTTGGATTCCTTTAAAAACGTTCAAAACTCATGTATAAAAATTATAAGTTTATTATAAATATACCATATAACCATATTCATTCCAAATATCATTAACTTGTGATTTTATATTACTCTATTATTAACAATACCATGTAAATTTTATATTTAAGGTAAAAACCACTTTTTTGTTCAATTTTTTACTTGTTATTCTTGATACATTAATATAGATCATGATTTTATCATCTCTAGAATAATTTTAATTAATTTAAATATCATATATTTTTTCATTATATATTTATTCATAGTTTTTCATAAATATCATGGAATATAAATTAAAACATTCAGGGAAATTGTAGATCTTACGTATGAATAAATGTTGTATTCATTCTTATTTCATATATAATGAAATTAAAATATATTATATATTATCATTAAAAAAAAATTTTTATATTAAATATATTCATTAAATAAAACCTTATTTCCATACCCGTGAAAAATATATGAATAACATATCAAATCATATTGAATAGGTGGTAAGCCATACATACGCATGAGAAAACATTATCAGTTCCGAAAATATTATGTGGTAAAAAGAAGATATGATATTATAATTACAGAAGTATAATTATATAATAAATATCATATATATAATCATTTAAACCATCCTAATTATCACTAATAAAATATGGCTATTAAAAATTAATTTTATTCCGATGTGGGGATGATAACCTGTACATAAGCACGATTGATAATTTCAAATATACTTTCATGGCAAAAGTATGTAATGTGTTATGTTCATCATCAAAATAAAATTCCAAAATATTGAGTATGAATAATTTATTATTTCAGGATATATATTTTTTTATATGATCTATATAAGAGAATAATATTTTAGTGACTAGTAAGAGAGATTACCTCTTCTTCGTAATGGATCCTTTTGATCTCCGCCAAAATACTATAGAGTTTGTCTTTTGGGAAGAGCGAAGTCTGTAGAATTTACCTAGATGAGTGTGTAACACCCCAGGTCAATAAAGAATATGATATTTTTATATTTATCCATATTTGTGAATAAAATATTAATATAACTTTAAAGTGGATGCTATACTCGATGGCGTACCCAACACGCAACAACGAGTTTCTTGGGAATCTTACGTTGCACTCTAATAATAAAATAATATTATTTTAAATGGTAGTTAACGCCTAGCTGTTGTGATGGTGGGAATGAACAGAACTAACTACAAAATTATTATATATGTTTGTCAAATATTTTTGCTTTTTATAATAAATGTCAGAGGATTAAAAATGCGAAAGAATCCAATTTTAAGTGTAAACATTCTAATAATCTTTAAAAGGTCGATTAACCGCCTTTTGATGGTGAACCTCTTTTAAATACACTTTTTTGACAATCTTATGTATTATATTTGACAAAATAAAATTCTTCTTTATAATCGGGACATCAAAATTAACTTTGTGTAAATTTTTGGTATTTTTCCGAAAAAGTTCAATTTTTAATGAATAGTGAAAAATGTTGTATTTTAATTCAAAACCACTTTTTAATCTAATTTGTTTATATTATTATATTATATTTTGAATTGGTTTTAAAGTGAAATTAGAATATATGTTTACCATTTAATCCAATAATGGTATTTGGAATTAATTTCACATTGAAATCGGACTTAAACTAATGTCAATCTTTTGATACATTTTGTTCCATAAAAACACGCTATTTGTTTAGACAGCGGGAATTAATTATTAAATTAATTAATGCAAATTATATGTTTTTAATTTTGTAAAATAGACATCATTTTGGAATTCGAAATATCAAATATAGCTTAGGGTGAATTTTTTGTAATTTTCTGAAAAACGTCAATTTTTGGTGAATAGTGAAACCACTAAGTGGTACTTATAAAAAATGATTTTCCGTTTGAATGAAAATTTTCCATCTTTGTGTTTTGAATTTCAAAAATTCGACATACAAGGTTGTCATTAAGAAGTAAAATGTGGTTCAATGGGATTAAAATAGTTTTTTGGTGAATAGTAACTTATTAAGTTTTAATCGCGATTTGAGGTAATTAGTGTAGTTTAAGGTAAGAAAAATATTTTAATAAAATTAGATGACCTAGAAACATGTACTACCCTCATTGGATGTGTCATGGCCGACAGAGAAAATTCTTGGGTCAACTTGGGGACCCCATGGAGCCACTTTGGTTGGAAAATGACATAAATATCTTTTTATTTAATGTTAAAGTAAAAATGACACAAACATGAGATGTTTTACTAAAACAATTTTTACATGGGGTTATACAAGTCAGATTTTTGACTATAAATAATCACTGGAAATATAAAAATATTTTCTACATCATCGTTGTTTTTTATAATTTTTTAGACATTAAATTAATTAAATTATATATGACATCATGATGATGCAGCGATGACCTCATTATTTAACGATTTAAATAAAATGGAAAGATAATGTAAACTCTAAGACCTAAACATGTCCAAAACCTATTGTATGGGTGGATTTAGAACCATTATCACCTTATCCTCGAAACACATCAATGTTGGACCATTAAATTCTGAAACTCATTCGGAAATAAAGTAACATTTCCTTTCTTTCCAAGAGTGCCCCTCCTCTCCTCTTATAAAAGGCCCCCAACTATACCTCCTTACCCACACTTCAAAAGCCTTTGGCTCGGCCTAAACCAGCCCATTGTGTCTCTACACATCCCTCTCTAACTCCTTGAAGCCTCAATTTTGGCAGAAGTCTTTCCAAGGAAGCCTTTGAGCTCAAACCAAAGGGAGTTACCCGATTTTAAGGTAATGTCTTCACTTGAGTCCTTTTGTTTTATTTTGCTTCTCCAACCCCTAAACTCTTTTTATTCATTTCTTTTGTAACAACTACAGTATCCTCAATATACTAGGATGTTATTATAATAAGAATTAGAGCTACACTCACACACACCTTTGTCTAATGGTTAAAGAACATACTATTTCTGTGGTTGGCGATTTTCTGCCTCACGAAACGATGATTGTTCAATATTATTTTAACACCTTTAAAGGTGGCCATTATGATGTCACTGTATTTTATATATGATATATATGGTATTTATGTTTAATATATACTTCTGTATTTTATATTTAAACCATACCTTTATTCTTTTCATGTTGTGTAAATGCAATAATTTAATTTGAGGAAGTGTGGACTACCACCCCCTCAAGTAATGTGACTCTTACATGCAATACATGGAATGTATAAAGAATTAAATTAATGAAAATATTATACCTATATAACATATATATTATACTGGAATTATAATATATATATATAATTTATTTTTAATTCCATTAATATGACAAAGAAAAATTGAAAGTAGCGTTCATGCGTACGTACGACCTACCGTATCCATGAACGGTGCTTTTCATTTTTTATCTCCAAATGATATGGAATAGTATAAAATGAATATGTACTGGATATATATGATATTTTAATCATTAATAATATTCTGGAAATTATTTACTTATAACTACATGGACAATCATTTTTCAAACAAGTTCATTTTTGACTCATGCACCAAACATCTGCAAAAACGTCTGATATGAAATTACATTATTAAACCATTATTATAACATTATAATATGTGATAGGTACTTAATAATAATCTCTAAAGTAGTTACTTAGGAAATTATAAATTTACCAAAGTTTATTATTCAGGAATATAATGAAATGAACAAGACAAGTCGGACTTGAGGTAAAGTATCCTACTCCTCTCTTTCTTTTTAAGTACACTCTTTTATGTCATTACTTTTAAAGCTCATTTTTCTTGTTATTGGGATGTTATTTTATATTAATATTACTTTAATTTTTATGTAAATATTATGAGAGCCCCTATTCTCTCTCATCAATCCATTTTGGAAGTTTTGAGTGTCGCCGTTAGGCTGCCGAATTTTCGTAAGAGATCTAACCTCTCTATTTTTTTTAAGTACTCTCCTTTATGTCACTTATTTTAAGATCCTCTTTGTTATGTTGGGGGATATTATTTTATATTCCTCTTTCTATAAACATTTTGTTAATATGATGAGAGATCCTATTTTCTCTCATCAATCCATTTTTGATGTTTTAAGTGGCGTCGATAGGCTGCTGAGTTTTCGTAAGGGATTTTTCATATCACTTTTATTTCCGTGAGATTTATGCTACATTTGCCACAATTTCGTTTGAGTGGTGTATGTACTGCCCATTATTTTACTCATTGTGTAATATACTTTCATTTATGAGTATTTACATCAATGTTGTGTTGTCCTTCTTTCATGAGGTGCATGTTTCGAAAGATACCCATGTCGATTAGGGAACCTTTCACCCTCCTCTTTTTAAAAGACATATTTTGTTATGTCTTTTAATTCACATAATATGATGTTCGGATATGTTCTTCTATATCCTTATTGATGTAAATTTTATGTCCAAGTGATGAGATGACCTTTTTATCTCTCATCAACTCTTTTTCTGAATTTTGAAGTGACGACGTTAGGCTGTCGAATTTTTGCAAGGGAACTACTTAACCCAATTTTGATTCTTTGGGATAAACTTGTACACCTTGAATATATCGTTCTATGATTATGTGTGAATTTTATCTGATTTTTTTACACTTAATACCCACTTATATTTCATGTATTTGTTTGTCACACATAATTATGTAACTGATTTATCCTTAATCCAAGGATACCGTCTTTGTATGGGACTTCGTCTCAATCTCCTTTCATTGAGGAAAATTTTGTTTTATACACAACATTATTTTATACGGTGTTTAAACCCCTTTGAATTTTACATTTATTCAAAAGGAATCTTTTTTATACGAAGCATTTACTAAACGGAAAAAGGGAATGTTTTTGTCATACGTATGCGGTGACAACGACTTATCCGCTGCCATTAATATTATTTGAGTTTCGGCTTCCTCTACAAGCCATACTTTTTTTAAAGAAAAATTAAATACCATGTTTAACTTTTCATTAATTTTGGTATTGAAAATGGTTTTCATAATGTTTTTATACCAATGTGTTGTATTGATATCTTGTTATTGAAAGGTGGAAATGTTATGTTTTCTTTATGCATGTTTTATGTGATATGATTATGTTATGGTTCTTGGGAATTATTATGAATATGGGTGGTTCCGTGATAAACTAAGGGCGGGTGAGCCCGATATAGCTCTCCAATGCATTGGGTAACGCAAAGGAGTGAAACGTTAAGGTTTCTCCGAAGAGATTTAGGGAATATACTGTGGTGGGTATTCCAAACGTAACCATGAGGGTTACTCCCTAAGTAAGAATGTTATTAATTACTCAAGTTACCATTATATCTTATGATTTCTATGATTTATTCATGATTTGATGAGGTATGTTAAAGTGCCAATGTTTTATGGGTAAAGTATGATTTCATTCTTATTTATATATGAACTCATGTTTCCTTTCTATATTTTTATAACCCTTACTGATCTTTTTTATGCTCATCCCAAGTTTTTTTGAAATGATTTTCACAGGTCAATGGAAAGGTACATGTTATGATGATATTGTCAAGGAAGTGTTAAGAAAGAATCCATGCTTTATTTTTAAATATGTTTCCGTTGATGGGAAAAAATGAATACTATATTTTATATAACCACTTTGTTTAAATTTTGAATGTAATGCAAGTTTTATGATCTAATTCTATAAAACTCTAAACCTGAAATGATCCTCAATGTGTAATCTTGTATTAACTCAAGATTATGTAAGGTTTAAGGCTGGGGCCTTATAGTTGGTATCAGAGGCCGGTTTAGACAACTTTAGGGATTAAGAGTTTTTGATAGACACATGATTAGTCCTTATATCTATTATTTCAGTTAGATCCTTGTTTTGTAACTTTTTTCAGGTCAAGTAAAGTCGGTTACGAATGGAAGGAGACGGATCTCAAATGATATTCCTATCTCTTCCTGATGACATGCTTGCAATAATTATTGCAAAGTCATGTTCGGATGATTGTGAAACTTTTTCTAGCATACAACTCACTTGCAAGAAGTTGTTTGAGCTATCGAACACCTCCACTATACCTCGTTATCATCGAGGATCATGGGTTGTTTTTAGACAAATACTATTTTCACAATATTCTCATATTTTCAAGAAAGGTAAATATTATCAAGGTATTTTCAAATATTTTACCTTATCACAAGAATTTGAAGCATATTATGATTTTAAAAATGGTGCTGAGGAAGCAGACCCTTGTGAAACCTATTTATATTTTCTTTTAAAATATAGTCTCTCAGCACATACTTATGGTATTTTAAAATGACCAATAAATGAAAGTTTCAACTCAAATTCTGTCCGATTATTTTATAGAATTCATGTCTTATCAGATGTTTTGGAATTATATGTCATACATGATTATTTTCCAAAATTGTTTTTCTGTGAACACCCATATGACCCATGATGTACAAGGTGTATTTGTATAGAGGAAGAAAATGATTTTGAAAGATCTCTAAATCATTGTTGTAATGCCTGGGACTTCTACCTACGTGAGCAATATAACGATGAAACCGAGTGGACACCATGATCAAGGTATGATGTTATTCATTTGGGGAATCGTTTTATTTTATCTTATGGTGGTGAAATAAGACTTCAAGAATTAAGATGTTGAGATCGTAACGAATTTGGATGAAAATGAGAGGTATAAGGAAACTATTGAGGTTAAAACATATTAGGGTTATCTTTGGAGTTTTATAAAAAGGACAACACGCAGACCGTGTGACAACCCGTCGCGTCGGACAAAGCTGTGGGAATCGAATCCACAACCAAAGTGAGAATAATATTTATCACCTATCACTGGACTACGTGAAGTCCCTAGTTAGATTGACTGATTTTTTTAATTAGGTGACTTTATGAATTAAGAGTAAGTTGATTTTTGGGTTATTTATGAAAATGATTAACCTATCATGGAGGATAGGTGATTAGGTTAATTACTTTTCAATACGATACTTTAGGAGCAGCTGATGTTGTTTGGAGATAAATGTTACGATTTAACTTGGAAGACTATGTGAATAAATCCTTCAAATATTTGGGTTTCAATTTTAGTTTGGTTTACTTTGAATAATTTTATGGACAAATTTTTTATCGAATGGTCCTCGTTGAACTTTGGGTTTTGTTGGAAAAATTTTGGAGATTAAGAATAGATTTTCTTTTTATAAAGGTTTATCCTTTTCTGGATTATCTGATCCTGTACTAACCTTTTTGGTTTTGGTTTTGATTAAAGTCTAAAGACATGGGAAGTATATAGTTCTCTTTTGTGGATTATGTGATTCTCTAGAAGTTGATTATTGTACTCTTAATGTGAATAAGTCTTTCTAAATACTCGTCTTTTGGAGAAAATATGAGTTTGTGTAAGGAATCTAATAAAAGGTGAAAGTCAACATGATAAGTGATTATGTTTCCTTAGGAATAAATTCCTCAATAAAAACTAACTTAAAACAAAAATGTTTTCTATTAACTTTTCCTACTAGGGAATCAAATACCGTTTAACCCATCACAAGTTTGTGAATTTTTTGTGGTTAACTTTCTCCTAAACATGTTTTCTATCAATCTCCATCAGAACATGACCCTATGTTTTTTCCTCCGTATCCATGTTTTCCTACATGGAATCCTAGTATGGTTTAACTCAGGTGACCTCTGTAATTATCTTCCTTTATTTTAAAGTTATTTTTTTACCGACTCTTGTTCCGATGTGGGACTTTCAAAGATGTTTCCAAGCTCAATTTTAAAATTGGGAGGACGCAATTCCCAATAGGGGGGAAGGATGTAACACCCCAGGTAAATAAAGAATATGACAATTTTTTATTTATCCATATTTTTGAATAAAATATTAATATAACTTTAAAGGGGACGCTATACTTGATGGCTTACCCAACACGCAACAATGAGTTTCTTGGGAACCTTACGTTGCACTCTAATAATAAAGTAATATTATATTAAATGGTAGTTAACTCCTAGCTATTGTGATGGCGGGAATGAATAGAACTAACTACAAAATGATTATATATGTTTTTCAAATATTTTTTCTTTTTATAAAAAATGTTAGAGGATTAAAAATGCGAATGAATCCAATTTTAAGCGTAAACATTCTAATATTCTTTAAAAGGTCGATTAACCGCCTTTTGATGGAGAACCTCTTTTAAATCCACTTTTTAACAATATTAGGTGATATATTTGACAAAATAAAATTCTTCATTAGAATTGGGACATCAAAATTTACTTTGTGTAATTTTTTGGTATTTTTCTGAAAAAGATCAATTTTTAATGAATAGTAAAAAATGATGTATTTTAATTCAAAACCACTTTTTAATCTAATTTGTTTATATTATTAGATTATCTTTTGAATTGGTTTTAAAGTGAAATTAGAATATATTTTTACCATTTAACCCAATAGTGGTCTTTGGAATTAATTTCACATTGAAATCGGACTTAAACTATTGTCAATCTTTTGATACATTTTGTTTCATAAAAACACGCTATTTGTTTTGACAGTGGGAATTAATTATTAAATTAATTAATGCAACTTATATGTTTTGAATTTTTTAAAATAGACATAATTTTTGAATTCGAAATATCAAATATATCTTAGGGTGAATTTTTGGTAATTTTCTGAAAAACTTCAATTTTTGATGAATAGTGAAACCACTAAGTGGTACTTATAAAAACTGATTTTCGGTTTAAATGAAATTTTTCCATCTTTGTGTTTTGAATTTCAAAAATCTGACATACATGGTCGAAATTAAGAAGTAAAATGTGGTTCAATGGGATTAAAATAATTTTTTGGTGAATAGTAACTTATTAAGTTTTAATCGCGATTAGAGGTAATTAGTGTAGTTTAAGGTAAGAATAATGTTTTAATAACATGAAATGACCTAGACACATGTCCTACCCTCATTGGATGTGTCATGTCCGACCTAGAAAATCCATGGGTGAACTTGGGGAACCCATGTAGCCACTTTTGATGGAAAATGACATAAATTTCTTTTTATTTAATGTTAAAGTAAAAAATGACACAAACATGAGATGTTTTACTAAAACAATTTTTAAATGGGGTTATACAAGTTCGATTTTTGCCTATAAATAATCATTGGAAAGATAAAACTATTTCCTACATGACAGTATCTTTTTATAATTTTTTAGACATTTAATAAATTAAATTATTTATGACATCATGATTATGCAGCGATGTCCACATTATTTAATGATTTAAATAAAATGGAAAGATAATGTAAAATCTAAGACCTACACATGTCCAAAACCTATTTTATGGATGGATTTAGAACCCTTATCACCATAACATCTAAACACATCAATGGGGGACCATTAAAATCCGAAACTGATTCTGAAATAAAGTAACATTTCCTTACTTTCCAAGAGTGCCCCTCCTCTCCTCTTATAAAAGGCCCCTACCTCTACCTCTTTACCGACACTTACAAAGCCTTTGTCTCAGCCATACCCTACCCATTTTGTCTCTCCACATCACTCTCTAACTCCTTGAAGCCTCAATTTGGGCATAAGTCTTCCCAAGGAAGCCTTTGAGCTCAAACCAAAGGGAGTTACCCGATTTTAAGGTATTGACTTCACTTGAATCCTTTTGTTTTATTTTGGTTCTCCAACACCTAAACTCTTTTTTTCATTTATTTTGTAACAACTACAGTATCTTAAATATACTAGGATTTGTTTATAATAATTATTAGAGCTACACTTACACAAACCTTCGTCTAATGGTTAAAGAACATACTGTTTCTGTGGTTGGCGATTTTCTGCCTCACGAAACGATGATTGTTCAATATTATTATAACACCTTTAAAGGTGTAAATTATGATGTCACTGTATTTTATATATGATATATATGGTATTTATGTTTTCTATATGCTTCTGTATTTTATATTTAAACCATACCTTTATTCTTTTCATGTTGTGTAAATGCGATAATTTCATATGAGGAAGTGTGGACTACCGCCCCCTCAAGTGATGTGACTCGTACATGCAATACATGGAATGTATAAAGAATGAAATTAATGAACATATGTGACATATATAACATATATATTATTCTGGAATTATAATATATATATATATATATATATCATTTATTTTTAATTCCATTAATATGACAAAGAAAAAATGAAAGTAGCGTTCATGCGTACGTACGGCCTACCGTCTCCATGAACGGTGCTTTTCGTTTTTTATCTCCAAATGATATGGAATAGTATAAAATGAATATGTAGTGGATATATATGAGATTTTAATCATTAATACTATTCTGGAAATTATTTAATTAGAACTACATGGACAATCATTTTTCAAACAAGTTCATTTTTGACTCATGCACCAAACATCGGCAAAAACGTCTGATATGAAATAACATTATTAAACCATTATTATAACATTATAATATGTGATATGAACTGAATAATAATATATAATGTAGTTCCTTAGGAAATTATAAATTTACCAAAGTATATTATTCAGGAATATAAAGAAACGAACAAGACATGTCGGACTTGAGGTAAGGGATCCTACTCCTCTCTTTCTTTTTAAGTACACTCTTTTATGTCATTACTTTTAAAGCTCATTTTTCTTGTTATTGGTATGTTCTTTTAAATTAATATTAATTTAATTTTTATGTTAACATGATGAGAGACCCTATTCTCTCTCATCAATCCATTTTGGAAGTTTTGAGTGGCGCCGTTAGGCTGCCGAATTTTCGTAAGAGATCTAACCTCCCTCTTTCTTTTTAAGTACTCTCCTTTATGTAACATCTTTTAAGATCCTATTTGTTATGTTGGGGGATGTTAATTTATATTACTCTTTCTGTAAACATTGTGTTAATATGACGAGAGATCCTATTTTCTCTCATCAATCCATTTTGGAAGTTTTAAGTGGCGTCGTTAGGTTGCCGAGTTTTCGTAAGGGATTCTTCATATCACTTTTCTTCCCATGAGATTTATGCTACATTTGCCACAATTTCCTTTGAGTGGTGTATGTACTGCCCATTATTTTACTCATTCTGTAATATACTTTAATTTATGAGTATTTACATCAATGTTGTATTGTCCTTCTTTCACGAGGTGCATGTTTCGAAAGATACCCATGTCGATAAGGGAACCTTTCACCCTCCTCTTTTTAAAATACTTATTTTGTTATGTATTTTAATTAACATAATATTATGTTCTGATATGTTCTTATATATCCTTATTGATGTAAATTTTATGTCCAAGTGATGAGATACCCTTTTTATCTCTCATCAACTCTTTTTCTGAATTTTGAAGTGACGACGTTAGGCTATCGAATTTTTGCAAGGGAACTGCTTAACCCAATTTTGATTCTTTGGGATAAACTTGTACACCTTGAATATGTCATTCTATGATTATTTGGGAATTTTATCTGATTTTTTACACTTAATATCCACTTATATTTCGTGTATTCGTTTGTCACACATAATTATGTAACTGATTTATCCTTAATCCAAGGATACCGTCTTTGTATGGGACTTCGTCTCAATCTCCGTTCATTGAGGCATATTTTGTTTTATACACAACATTCTTTTATACGATGTATAAAACCCTTTGACTTTTACGTTTATTCAAAAGGAATCTTTTTTATATGAAGCGTTTACTAAATGAAAAAAGGGAATGTTTATTTCATAGGTATGAGGAGACAACGACTTCTCCGCCGCCATAACCATTATTTGAGTTTTGGCTTCCTCTACAATCCATGCTTTTTTAAAAGAAAAATAAATACCATGTTTTACTTTTATTTAATTTTGTTATTGAAAATGATTTTCATAATTTTTTCATACCAATGTGTTTTAGTGATATCTTGTTATTGAAAGGTGGACATGTTATGTTTCCTCTATGCCTGTTTTATGTGATAAAATTATGTTATGGTTCTGGGGCATTGTTATGAAGACGGGTGGTTTCGTGATAATCTAAGGGCGGGTGAGCCCAATATAGCTCTCCAATGCATTAGGTAACGCGAAGGAGTGAAACATTAAGGTTTCTATGAAGATATTTAGGTAATATACTATGGTGGGTATTCCAAACGTAACCAAGAGGGTTACTCCCTACGTAAAAATGTTATGAATGCCTCAAGTTACCTTTATGTCTTATGATTTATATGATTTATTCATGATTTGATGAGGTATGTTAAAGTGCCAATGTTTTATGGGTAAAGT
Source organism: Viscum album (assembly GCA_963277665.1). NCBI lineage: Eukaryota > Viridiplantae > Streptophyta > Magnoliopsida > Santalales > Viscaceae > Viscum > Viscum album. The sequence goes on from OY728138.1 coordinate 2,020,357,423, forward strand.
ATGATTTCATTATTATGTATATATGAAATCATGTTTCCTTTCCATATTTTTATAACCCTTACTGAGCATTTTATGCTCATCCCAAGTTTTTTTGAAATGTTTTTCACAGGTCAAGGGAATGGTACATGTTATGATGATAGTGTCAAGGATGTGTCACGAAAGAATCCATGCTTTATTTTTAAATATGTTTCTGTTGATTGGAAAAAATGAATACTATCTTTTATGTAACCACTTTGTTTAAATGTGGAATGTAATGCCAGTTTTATGATCTAATTATCTAAAAATCTAAACCTAAAAAGATCCTCAATGTTTAATCTTGTATTAACTCAAGATTAAGTAAGGTTTAAGGCTGGGGCCTTATAGAGTGGGTAAAATATATGGAAGAGTTTGGTAAAGATTTAATAACCAATGTGATGAATTGATATGTGGGAGGAAGTTTTGTTTTATAATGATGTTGATAATAACATTTGGAATTTCCATAAATATTAAATTATATTAAATTAAATATCCATCCAAAAACAAAATTAAGTTAATGGATTCAAATATAACATCATATAACATTTTATTTTCATCAACCAATATATTTTATACATTTTTAATTTTTATTACAAATGTTATTATTTGGAAAAACCCATTACTAACCCATTATACTTTTAACCAAGGTACCAAATTATTTAATATAAAATATTGTAATTTCTTCATACATGGTGTAAGTTGAAAATAACAGTTAGTTAATTCCAATTTTTAAGTTCTCATAAAAAAATTTAAATTTTAGTTTTATTTATTATTTTTAATTAATTTAATATAAAATTATTTTGTAAAAATATCATTGGTGTCAATTTTTCAATTTTCATTCCATTTTATGTAAAAAAATGAAAAACAAAATATTTAAACAAATACTCTAATACACCCATAATATTTCATTTTAGCCTATACATTTTTTAGAACAATAATTAAATAAATTTATATTTTTCTATGTAATTTTCATTTTAATTACATGATATTTAATTTAGTTGAACAAAATATTGTTTTACAAATGAGTACATATTTAATTAATTATTAATTCAATAAAAGTTATAAATAAATTACTATTATATATATAAACCATTTCTATTTCTAAAAATATTTATAATATAATATGTCTTTTGAAAAACCATTTATTAAAAATGATATAGTTATTGAAAAAATGAATGTGACAACATTTAAATTAGTTTAATTAATATATTATAAATATCGTTATATTTCAAATGAGGATCTAAATGGTCATTGATTCGTGCATTGGATTATTATGGTCAATATATACTAATCATATAATTTTATTTAAATTATTTCGTTATTTTTATTGATTTTTTCATCTTAATTAATTGCATGTTATGGATTTTGTATATACTTTCACAAGCACTGCATCATTATTGTTTAAGAATAATAGGATATTATTTCACATATTTAAAATAAAAATATTAATATAAAAATGAAAATAACTAATTGTAATATAATACATTATATTCATTCTTATCTTAATGTGGTCCCTATATGGACACATAAAATATATTTAAGACAATGAATGTTACATTTTGTGTCTTTCTTTGATTTAAATGTTATAAAAGTCATTTTCATGGAAATATATCTATTAAGTAACACTCGATTGATCATTATGTGATTAGGGTCAACTGATCACAATCCCATAAAAAAGTTTCATGTTTTATAGGCTTTTTTATCAAATATCATATTATTTTTAACATAAATTACACAATCTAGCTATTACCACTATCAAAGAATTTATTGTAGTCACTATTCATATTGACCTAAAACAAAAGTGGAAAATTCAATAAATTTATACCATATGAACATAAATTTTGGATCAACTTTCCCAAATTAAAAAGACATAATTTTCATAATTTACATTAAAACTAATCTGGTAAAATGACATAAAACTGTTTTTTTGATAAAATTCCATTTTAAAACATTAATCTATTTTTAATAAATTAATGTATTAATTCAATTCTAATATTAATTTTTGGATTATTATATACAAAAATTAACTCATTAATGTTTTCGAGTAATACAAAACTAGTTTTAACCTTCTAAATTATTTAATAGAATATATATTTTTCATTAAAAATCATTATTTTCACTATTCAATAAATAATCACAATTCACAGAGAAATAAAATATCTAACCCAAATAATTTTTTTTAAATCCATAATTCAAATATTAATTTCATTTTTTAAAATACTTTTTATAATTTTTTTAAAAAATGTACATTTTTAAGAACTGTTTCATCAAATGTCGTTGAAAAATCATTTTTAGAAAAAAAATTCAATATAAAAAAATAGATTTATTATAATATCTTATATAGAAAAACTTAAAATTAATGTAAAAAATGTGATTGAATATATATATATATATATAAATAAATAAATTCTAAATTCCAACCTGATATATTTTTTATGTATTGGTATAAAACACACTTCTGCACATTTTTATTTTTTTTTGAATTTTTTTTTAAAACATTCATTAAAAATAAATTGGTAAAATAATTATTTATAAATTTGTAAACCAATATATCATAATTCAGTTAACCCTTTTCACACCCTCCATTATTACATCTATGTTATAATTTTATTGATTAAATAATTATAAAAACGGAATCATATTTCATAGAAACTCATTGTTGCGTGTATCGGGAGCTACACAAGTTTTCCATGAAGCACAAGAAGAACATGCTAATGATAGTAATGAAAACAATTGATGAAATCAAATTATTAAAAAATATATTTCAAAAAAATTTCAGGGTGCTATATTCTACCCGCCATAAAAAGAATTTCACCGTCAAAATTAATCTCGGTAATCAAATGATTAATACATGAATGAACATTTCAGGAAACCCACATAATAAAAATGAATATTAAAACTGCCATTAATAATTAAATTTTGGAAACATAGAGGTAAAAAAAAGTACCTCAAATCTTGGTTTCCACACTTTAGAATGTAGGTGGAAAGTGAAAGAATTGATATATAATAGAAGTATGAATATTATTATTTGATAGAGCATGATAAAAAATATGGCGAGGAGGATGTTAACAATCAAACAACCATAAATATTGGATGATCTAAGGGACAATCTGATTCATTAAAAAATAAGGCACTTGGAAATAATTTTTGGTTTTAATATCCTTTAACAATAGTTAAATAATTTTTATTATAATAAATACATACATTATTTTATAATCTTAATATCACCCATTCATTCTGAATTTATCAATTTATACTTCATATCTTAATCAATGAAATGGAGTTTAATTTTTTTCCTAACATTCAAGTAGATCATGTGATCCATCAGTATAATGATAATCCATTACATCTATTTTCATCATGAAAAAATGTTAATTTCAAGTAATTAAATATTTATAAATCCAAATATATAATGATAATATATTAATAGAAATTTTCTTACATGTTTAAATAAATTTCTCCATAAATAGTTTTCCTTATAAACCATCCAAAAGTTCAAAGTCCAAAATTTTAGAAAGAATGTCACAAAATCTCATAATCATAATATCATTATTCCCTAATATATTATAAAGAACCCTTTAATTATCAAAAACCACACATGTGAATATATGCATAATTTATTCCCTTGAAACAATGCAATAACCTGAATTACCCTAAGCAATAGTGAAAACATGCATGATTTCAAAATTTTACTCTCCAGTAATACCATAATTCTAAAATTTTTATAAATTCATTACTAGATATCCTAAAACTCCTTGTTATTAGATCAAAATTAATAAATAGTATCTTATTTATTATTTTTCATAATAAAACATCTCTTTATTTCATTATTCCAAAATCACCATTTTATTACCAACAAAACTTTTTATGGTTACGAGTACCATTTAAATAATTATCTAAAATCACTAAGGAAAAAATATAGTGGACCATTACATATATGTTTTATAAAATTACTTCAAAAACATTATCCTTGAATTCTAATATATAAATAATAAATATTTCTACATTCTTATTAAACTATTAAACAAGGTTCATCATTTTATTCATTGAAACCATTTTTCATTAAATAATTAATTTAAAATATCTTCATAATTGGAAATACAAAAATTACTTGTACCACATTTCATATTGTCTTCATGATATTTCTACTAAGGAGATAAATTTTCACTTTTCCCTTTAATTATTTATATAATGGATTCATAAATTTATTGTACCTTTGGCATGCCAATATTCCCATACATTGTGTTAACTAATATTTTCAATTTCCCATCGATGTTAGATGATTTGTTTCATTATATTCCATAGTTAAAAAATCTTATTATTCCACTAATATATCAATTTCGGTGTTTTATTCCACATTCCTGACTCCGAAGAAACCGAATCTTATTTCCTCAGTGGTATCTATTACTATAATTCTCATAAAACTCTTTAATTATCATCCTAAGTGAGTATAATATTCAGTTATGGTACACATTTTCAAAAATGTTTTCTGAAAACTAATTGCGAATAATAACAATGTCCTTTACTCATGTGATTACCCATTTTAACTTCTCATTATTTTTTTGATACATTAAACATTGACTATGTTCATTATAGTTCCCTAAAATGACTAACACCAAAAATAATAGTGTCGGAAAAAATTATCATACCAGAATACATCATAACTATAATGAATCACATATAATATATCTTAAATATAACACCATTTTAGTCTATGACAGCATAGGTTTAGTTTTTTTAATTAAATATTATTAGAAAACTATACGATTGTAAAATATAATTATATTTATCCTTAGAAACATCCGAATAAATATTCTTATAAATATATCTAATTATATCACAAATGTTTTCACATACTAGTTTCCAAATTTTAACTAAACCTTCAATATGATATCAACTATAACAACCATATCTTAATATACATATAAATTACAAAATTTTTGAAATATTTTATACATTACATGAACACATAGCCAATGATCATATTAGTTTACTTATTTTGGAAGCATGGAACTCAAAATTCTATTATAGTGAAATATATTCAATGCTAACCAATAATATCTAGCGTTTATTATCCATTCATTAAACCATTATTTATAGACTAAGAAAATGAAACTTATAAAATGGGTGATCTCAAAAGATCATCAACTGTAATCAAAGGATATATCCATCATAACATAATCATAAATGATAAGTACATCAACAAAGCATGTTAAAATAATAGAATGTATAAAAAATACCATGATATTTTGTCATGAAATAAATAATAAATGTTCATAAAAAATTAAATAAAATATTATTTTAGAGAAAAATATAATACATTAAATTGTAGCATACGAATAATCACAAAAATTCCTTTTCATGTTATTCATGGCTGATTGCAAAGACCATTTTAGTGTATAAATTATAATTAAATTCAATGTTCACTCCTTTTTTCATCCTTTTTTTTTGATAAATCATGTTTAATTGTGTTCTAGTAATGTACTTTTAAAACCATATAAATAAAATTACTTTCATATATTAATGAATTGATAATACTCCCATTCATGTCATGTATTAATGAACATACCTCAATAAGCATTCCAGTCTTGTCTATCCTGTGAGATAAAATTATTTTCCCAATGCATTATAGATTGATTTAGTCCCCACCAATCACATAAATAAATGAATACATATGTGTTACCAAAGAACAAAATTCATACTAGAACACATAACAAATGGTGTTTCATAAAAATTTCATCATAAAATAACTCACGAAAATGAAACAAAATTCAAAAGTACCAGTCTATCATAAACATAAAAAATTTAGAAAAATAATAATTTTATCATTGGATCAAATACATATTAAAACAATAGTACCATCAAATAACTTTTTCTTATATTAAAAATTATTTTAACACATCATTTGAAATTAATCATGAAAATAATATACATCCTACATAAAAACACTTCATAAATACTGAAATATTTTTAAAAACATTTCATTTATAATAACCATGAAAAATAATAATGGAATATTGAAAATCCATTTGAAATATCTTTTCAAAACTGTCCCTTGGAAGTGATTATAAGATTAGGCAAAACACATTTAAATAATTTTTTTAAAAAAAGGAAACATTATTTAAAAATAAACGGAGAATAAAATTAAATGAAACATAATAATATCAGGAAAAGAGTGAAATTAATGATTTTATATTTCTAATGGAATTATATACACCAAGTAAAATAATATTGGTTAATAATATAACATGTTTCTTAAAGAAGGGAAATTTGGACAAAATTTACTTATCGATTTGGTAACTTTTAAATAGTAACCACCTTGAATGATATGTCATAAAATTGAAATGAAAATACGATTAAATTTTCATAATAATATACATAAAATACAATAAATAAAATTATATACACAAAAAGAATGAAATGAGTGTTTTATATGTAATGTGTCCCACATAAATGAGATTGAGACAAAAATATCAAGCCATATGTCTTGAATTCCTTTTTATATGTTCAATCCACTTGTATAATGAATATATGTTTATTATGAACCAATAAATGTACCATATTCATACCATAAATTATATACTTATTCCTTTATATTTTTATTATATAAATGATTTCATGTAAATGTAATGTTTTTTATAAAAACCTCTTTGTGTTTCATTTAAGATTTGACTTGCTATCCTTGGACACCTTCCATATATACTAATTTATCCATATCCCAAATGATAAAAATGATATAATAATCATACATGTATTCAATATATATGTATGAATGGTTATTAATAAATTTTAGAGAAAATAAAATCCATCATTCATGGAGATAGTATGTCATATGCATGCATGAACACTAATTTCCTTTTCCTATCATAATAATAGAAATAAATATATGTGATATATTTTTATTAAAAATTAATTTTATGTTATATATATATATTCATAAATTAATTTATTATTACAATCCAAGTGAAATATAGATGACAACATCAATCACATCACATCGTGGAGATAGAAAGTCATATGTATGTATGATTGAAGATATCATTTCCCAGAACATTAGGTGAAAAAGGTAGATATAAAATTTTGATACTAGATTTCAAAAATTTTCATAAAAATAATATATATAAAAATTAAACCCATCACAATTTCCATTCATAATAAATTGGGATGGAAATGAATTGTATTTCTATGTGGAGATGGTAAGACATATGCTCGTAGAAGTGATTATTTAATTTATATTATGATAGGAAAGGGGATGTATAATTGTGTGTTCATAGTAATTATAAAATCTCAGAATATTTATGATTCATAAGTTATTATTTTAGGAAATATATCATTGATTTAGATGTGTCCTAGATGAGTAAAAATATTTTCATTAGTTTTAGAAATTTATTCTTCTTCAAAATGGATCTATCAAATCTCAAATAAAAGACTCGAGAGTTGTTATTTTTAGAAGACCATTACCTCCAAAATGTATCTAGTGAACTAGATAATAAAAATTCATAGATTTTGATCAAATATTAAGTATCACAGTGATGAAATGAGACGAGGTAGAAGATGTCCTCTTATAATGATGTTGATGGGAAATTCTAAAATTTCAAAAAATATTAATATATAGTAAAAAATATATCAATAATAATACCTCCAAAATAATATAGATTAAAATATAATAGAAGATAATGTTTTAAAATAATATTAAAGTATATTTAAGATAATATTTAGGGTTATTTGAAATATTTTAATTTTTATTAACCAAGAGTTATCACATTATAATTTTAATTATGGAAACAATTTATTAAATATTAAAACACTGTAATTTTTTCTTATATGGTGTAAATTGTACATAAATATTAAACTAATGAAATTTAAAAATTCATTATAGTAATGTTTTATTTATTTTATATTAATTATTATTATTATTTTATTTAATAAAAAACTTTTTTCATAAAATAATATTGGTGACAATTTTCATAGTATTCATTAAAATGAATTCAATTAAACATGACCAGCGATATAAAATAGAAAAACTAATTTTATACTCACCTAAAATTTAATAATAAATTCTATAATTCATCAATAATAGTAATTATGTCAAATTATATTTATTTTAATATTTTTAATACCATCGATTTGATTTCTCTGTTAGTTGAATAATTAATGTATCATATTTATGTATTTATTTAATGTAATTATATATTTTAAAAAATATAAATAAATTACAATGATTAATATAAATAATTAATAAATAAAATTTATATTTATGATAAAAAAAATATTCTATAAAACAATATATTTCAATGTTGTAGTTATTAAATACCTCAATGTGACAACGTCACATTAATTTATATAAAAGTATATAAATATCATAATATTTTAAATGTTTTTACAAATTGTAATTAACACTAAAATTGCATGATTATGGTTTAGATATACTAAACCAAACAAATTATGTTATGTATTTTGGAAATTTAATCATTCTTATAATTTTTATTAATGTTATTTTGTTGAATTTTCACCTCACTAGAGAAGCACTGTAGTAATTTTTTGTAGCCACTAAAGGTGGTTACATAACATATAAAAAATAAAAACAAAATATTATAATAAAAATAAATATACATAAATTAATATAATCCTTTTTATTTTTTCATAGCATAATTTTTTCCCTATATGGACACCAATGATATGTATAAGACAAAGAGATTGGAATTTTGTTTCATTCGTAGAATTAAATAATATGATCCATTTACCTAGGAATGTGTCTATTTAACAATTTAATTTAGAATATTATTTATTATGTTCAGTTTTATATTCATCCAATAATATTTTTTCATGTGTTATAGTCATTTTATACTCTATATCACTTTATTTTTAACCGAAATTACATAATTTACCCTTTACTATGGAATCTAATTTACCATGCATACTATTACTTTTGACCAAAAATAATGTGGTACCATAAATTAAATTTCTAACAAAGTAACATGAGTTTTTAATATACTATTCAAAATTCAGGACATTGAATTTTTAAAATTTACTATTACATATTGGTTGTAAAATGTCATAAAAACAGTTTTTTGAAAAAATGGATTTTTCTAACATAAAAATGATTTTATAATAAATTAATGAATAAAATAAATTTAAAAAATAAAAATTATAATATTTAAAATTAAGATAAATAATAGAAATTTTTGAATAATAAAAAAGATAATTGTACCTTATAAATCCCTTAAAAGAAAATACAATTTTCAATAAATTATATTTTTCCCTATTCATCAAAACATGTAACTTCTCCAAAAAATAAAAAAATTCACCCAAAATATACTGTGATAATATTATATCAATGAATATATCTATGTTTTCAAAAATAATGTATAAAATTTTAAAATCTATATTTCCATCAATATTTGCATCAAAATAATGGAAAATATGCTTTTTAGAAATATAATACTTTCATTTGAAAAATTATATTTGTTCCTATATCATGGTAAAAAAATATTAATGATTAAAATTATAGTAAATACTATATATATATATGTATATAATTAATATAATTCACGAAGTGATATTTTTTTATTTATTGGTGTAAAACACACTTTGGGCACCATTAAATAGTTTTTCAACAAAATATTCATTTTTGTTTCAGAAAAATACATTCATTTGTAATTAATTTGTTAATAATTATATATACATGTGTAAATCATAAAATCATATTTTATTTAAGCTTGTTCACATCTACCATTCAAACTACAATGTTAAAATATTCTTTTTATGTATTTAAATTTATAATTAGTTGTTTCATAGACTCTCAGTGTTGTGTTTAACAGAAGCTATGACATTGTAGTGTATAACGCAAGATTAAAATTGTTTAGTGTATAATGATGGATACTAAAAAAATCTGATTATATTAAAATTTAATAAATAAAAATATTGAGGTGTTAAAACACTATTGAGTATTATCTTCATTTAGGAAATTCAGTTTTATAAAAATATATTCTCTCTAATTAGTCCCTAGAAGATAGGAATATAATTTCGAGTGTCTATATCCATTGTTTATAGTCCAATGGATTTATAGTTCAATTATAATAGAGAAGATTCATCCCCATTTTTATATCCAAATTAGGTGAATATCATTTTTCAATAGTATTTTTCTCCATACAAGAAAGGTTATTTTTTATAACCTCAGTCTACTGTACTAATATGTCTATGATCTACTCCATTCAAAAACTAGTTTTATTGCCTTTATATATAGAAAAATACCTACATTGAATATGTTTATCCATTCCCATTATTCCACTAGATTCCATCTCTAAAAAAAAGAAAAAAATATAATATCTTATAATCATCATGAATATTGAGCCATAAAAATAAATATTATTGTAAATGTTCTAAAATACATGAAGGGGTTACCATTATTCACATGCTATCAATATTTATATAAAATCATGGTAGTTAGATAACTACTAAAAATAATTTTATACCGACTATATCACACCAAATCTAGTATCCCAAATCTAGTATTTATTGTATTTAATTGGTACAAGAAACAGTGGGTCTCACCATAGATGATCAAATAGTTTAGAATTATTAAAAATATCGATACATACATGAAATTAATAATTAATTTTAAATAATAATACACAGAACAAGAAACATCAATGGATCCATTAAATATTTCATAATATTCATCTTTATATCCTGGGGAAATGAAGATAAAGATATGTGAGATCATATTATTTTATAAGGATTATGTATACTACAATCTATCATGAGTAAATAAGGCATAACCAATATATTAAACCGGATAACGAAAAAAATAACATTCAATCAGAAACATGAGTGTAATAAAAATCCTTATATAATATAAACATAAAAATCTCCTAGATAATGAAAATAAAATCCATAATAATGGAAATGTATAATTACTAAAATTCATGATCAAGGTCACTCAACTACAATATCCTGAATCTTAAGACAATGGCTTCTCAACCAAGATGTCATTGTAAAACAGTTGGTGAGAGTAAACCAAATACACATCTAATATGAAATTCATGTTTTTTTCTCAGGAGACATGTTGATTAATTGAGGGGATATGTTTATATAACTAGGACTATCCATCACTTAGATATCTTATAAGTTCTGTATATATTGAAAGATCAATACAATTCATATTAAAACTAATTTTATTTAAATTATTTTTCTTTATTGAGTAATGAAAATAATTGTTTCTAACACTTCCTCCAGGGCGCGCACATCCGTATGCTTGGGCACGACAGGCGCGACTGTTTTGTTGCCCTGCAATCCCACTTTCCAAAGGCGGGTAGCATTCGCTCCTTGTTCAAGGGAGTTTGCTCCTTGATCAAAACCAGGATGATGGGATGTCAGTTCTTCCTTTCGTGGATTCCTGCTCGGAACTCGTCACCTAGTCTGGGTCTCCCTCATAGATTTAATACATTGTTTGTGAAACTCTTTCCAGTACCATGTTTCCATGGACACCGGTTAATTAGACTGTTTATGTCAGGAAATTCCATGGGGTCCAGTCATGGTAACAACCTTTTGTTGGGGGAGTAGCCACATTGAGACACCACTGGCATGTATGGACGTTGGGGGATTGGCGTATATGTATTTGGTCCTTTATTATAGGGATTCTCGAGGGCACGGAAGCCCGAGGCATCCCACATCAAGCGTGGGGAACCATATTCCATAGGCATGTATCTGAGGTTTTCCTCTGCTTCCTGTGATTAACATGGGGTATGCCGCAAGTTTAACATCCAGCAGAGATGGATTGGGATGATCAGAACACTAGCTGGAGTGGATCATATTGAGGAACCCTTTGATGGATCACCGATATTGGGGCCAGCATGTGGGTGGCTTCTCGAATGTTGTGCAGGGGTGAATGATGTTGCATAATCTCACCAGGATGTGGCGGCCCAAATAAGAATCAAAATGGGTGATGAAAAACTGAATGGAGTGAGGGAGGGATGAGATGGTACCATCGCGAGGGTGACAGTGAGGTTGGGCATGATCCTTGAAGAGACCTCCTATGTATCCTCGTGGCATGGAATCAAAGTCTGCATAGTTTGGTTGGTGAGAACCAACGTGAAGGGGAGTCGGAATGATCAATGGGTGTTGGGCATGAACCTCAGGGAGGCATCCTACATACTATGTCTTGACATGGATCAAATTCCACAAAGTTCTGTATGGGGAACTGGTGAACTGACGTGATGAAGGACCTTGGTCTAGATGGATGGTGGGGCGTGAACCTCGCGAGGTTTCCTACATACCATTCCTTGGCATTAATCAAAGTCCATGTAGTTTGGTTTGAAAAGGGGCTATTGAACTGACATGAAGGGGTGTCAGAACCACTGGATGGCGGGGTCACAACGGCTTACCGCTGGATTGGGATGTAGTTTAATGTCATGCGATATGAGGGCGTGTTGGAGAACCGGCATGAATACGAAGCTTGGTCCAAGTGGTTGGTGGGGTTGAACCTCGGGGAGGCTTCCTACGTACCATGGCTTGAGATGGATCAAAGACTTCATAGTTTTGAATGGGGTTTGTCGTCGAACCGACGTGAAGGTGAACCCGGGGGTACACTGGTGATGGGCATGAACCTCGTGTGGCTTCCTATGTAACATTCCATGACACTGATAAAAGTCCTCGTAGATCGGGCATACAATTGAACTTCATGCGGGACGAAGGTGGAACCTGACGTAATAAAACGATAGAGCGGTGGGCTTGATCCTCATGGAGGCTTCCTATCTACCATGCCTTGACATGGATCAAAGACCCCGTAGTTCAAAAGGGGTGTTGGTGTCTGCGAACCGGCATGAAGAAGTACCTTGGTCCAATTTGAGGTTTCCTAAATACCATGCCTTAACATGGATCAAAGTCCTTGTAGTTATATATGGTGTGGAGCTTACACTCTAGGTAACCCGAAATGTTGGTGTCCCAATGTGAAGATCGTCAGAGCAACCTGGTGGTGGGATTGAACATCATTGAGGCTTTCAATGTACCATGCCTTAACACAGATAAATGTCCTCGTAGTTCGGGTGTGCAGTTTAATGTCCCACGAGACGAGGGTTTTGGGGCATACACTCTGAGGCAGCCCAGGGTGTGTAATAGTAGGTGCTCACTCTAAGCCCACGAGAGTCATGCTCAGTGTGAGAAACAAGAGGTTGCAGGGACCTGACGATCACGTCGTGAAGGGTGCGTCCATGGGAAGTGAAAAGGGGCTTACACGTTTGGTGGCCCAGGGTGTTGGGACTTACTCCAGTATGGAGGCCCGAGGGCGACAAAGCGCAGAGGGAGAGGGGAAGTACAGTGGTTCATGGGTGTTATCTCTTGAAATAAAGGCTAGGGCCTTATCCCATGATGGTTTCCCTTCCCCCGTGGACAAACGCCGCCCCAAAAAAGAGTATATCATCCTTTAGGATGGGTGATCCCATCCCCATGGAGACCAGTGGGCATATAGAATGTTAGAGCAGAGGAACCCCACAAAGGATGTGTGGGGGCCATGTCACAGTTTAACGTCATGTGCTGAGGATGATGGTGCTTGGCAGTTTAACATCCTGTAGCTCAGACGTGGTGGGTTTACTTGGCACCCCTAGGACATACATAACCGGTAGCCTTTTCTCCATGTCAGAGGGATGGTACCAGAAATGCCGTGTGAAATGGGGGTCGTAGAGCGAATCATTGAGGGGTCCATGTTACCATGGATATGCGAAGAAGAAATATCCATTAGCATTCCTATGTGAAGAAGCATTAGGCGAAGCAGCTCCACGGGTGTTATCGTCCAATGGACTTTGAAATCACATCGTGCAAACCTAGAGGGTCGCACGGGAAAAGGAATTTCCAAGTTGACGGGTCCATATGCAGAGGCCTTGTGGAGCTTGGTTGCTCTGTGTGGTGAAGGGCACTTGCAATGGGGTGTTCTTCATGAAGTGGGGTGCCTTATCCTTAGCATGGGGTATAGGTGAATGTGGGAGGTTCTTTGCAAAGTGGAAGGTTGTTTGACGAGCACTGACTGGAGGAGCATTGGTGCCTCGCGAAGAAAAGTGCCATGAAGCAATGTGCTTTGCGAAGTACAGTGACCCTGCCTTGGCATGTAGATAACGTGTATAGGAGGGGTGTTTCATGAAGCATAAATGATCTGCAACAACTCAGGTCCCCTTGGGGATCCCCTTCCTTCGCGAAAGCCCTTAGGATTCGCGAAAGGCATCCCTCTTGGAAGAGGTGATCAAAACTAGACAATGCAAAGGCTCCTCATGAAGCAAGAATACCTCACGGAGCACTTGATTTGTGGAGAAAAGGGTGATTTGCGACTCAAGAGCTGGGAAGCCAAAAGGTCAGATTGTCCATCCTCGAGGATTAGGGGGAGATGGGTATTTATAGGCAAGAGGCACCGCGAAGCAGAGCTTACGCAGCGTGAAGGGGGTTTCGATTTCTTAATGGTGGGTTGCGAACGTCAACCGTGATCACAGAGGGGTACCGCCTCCTTTGCTTTGTGGTGGGCCCACGAACAATAGGGGAGTTTGCGGAGCGTCCCGCCTTGGTGGATTCGCAGAGGGTTCGCGAACTTAAGGGTCATTCATGGGGCCTCCCGCGTCAGTTGCTTCACGGCAACTTCACGAATGTCAGTGGCATTCCCAGGGCTTCCCGCCTACCTTACTTCACGGTGGGCTCGCAAAAATCAGAAGTGTTTGTGGGGCATCCCGCCTCGGTTGCTTCAAGGTGGGTTCACAAACGTCAGGGGCATTCACGGAGCTTTCCGCCTCCGTTGCTTCGTGGTGGCCGCATTGCTTGGGGGGACTCCGCGTCGTGGCATAACGAGGCAGGTCGCGATGCCTCTTTTTCTTCTTTCCTCTCTTCGAATATTTTGGCACCAACCACAATACATCATAATTTCTATATAAAATGAAATATCATACTCAATATGTATCCTTCACATGATCCAAATATATAAAAGGTTCACCAGTGAAACATAATAAATGTAATAGAGATTAATTTTAATTTATCCTTTATATTAATAATATGGAAATAAAGGTGAATTATAGATTCCAATGAATAATAAAGAGGAATATCGAATGTAAGAAGTAAAAACAAAAATTATTATTTCTAAAAAACTTTATTACATGTAACGTACTAGTTGATTCTTGTTAAAACATAAATAAAATTTAAGATAAACATGAAAAACCCAAACATAATAGGATTTGAATTAAAATAAGGATTTTATAAGATAATGAAAATATTATTTTCCAATGGATATATGAACATAATTAATCCCTAAACAAAAAAGGGATTGAAACATAAATCCCTTACCTCATGTTCGACTAGACTCAAAAGTGATTTTTAATTCATGTAAATTAAATTAAAACTTATAAAAATTTTATACATGAACTATTTTAATAATTGTAATTTCATATAGGATATTGATATAGAATATAAAACCTATTAATAAATAATTCATTTTTTAAAACTTCATTTTTGATGATTTAATAATTTTGTTTTCATGTATGTTTGAGCACTATTGTTTTGCTTATGTCACCATTAACCTAGTGTAACTATCTATGGAATGTTAATAATTTTAATACTATCATATATGTTAAATATATTTAAAATTATAATAATCCATGATAGAAAATAAAATGAATCCAATTGCTTTGTGGTGGTGAAAGTCCATACATACAAACAACTAAGGTTATAATTTTTTATCAAGAGGAAATATAATAATAAAACAATTTCATATATTTTTTTATTAATAATAAATCCATAAATACCATATATATTCATTAGGTTCATATATATAAGATTTCAAGAGAGTTGGGGATGAAGAATGAATTACACCACTATCTGGAGATAGTATAGAGTACATACAAATGAGTGATTGCTATATTATTTGTTGGATAGATAAGTCTATGAATAATAGTCATACAATAAACATAATAAACTTTAATTAATTTTTACATGATTATTTTATTTAATAAAAATTTGAATATATGTTTGAATGAGTAAATAGTATAAATAAAATAACTAAATCTTGGTTATAATAATTACATATTATTTACAAAATCTCCTTTGGTTTATCCTGAAAGCCTTCATACGATGTGATTATAAATAAACAAATGTAGTATGTATTGATAGATTTTGAAGAATTATTTAGGTAGGTCATATCTGATTGAAGAGTCTACTTTATGGTGGAGAATATAGTAGAGTTTTTGTGTTGTTATAAGTGATAAGGATGAAACACTTGGAATTTTCAAATGATTCAAATACAATAATGAATTTATCTAGAACAATATCCTCATATATTATTCATAGTCAAATGTGAGGGCATATAGGGAAATATTATTACCTTAAATTTTTATTAAGATAGGTTTTTAAGAAATTTTATCCCCTATCTGGTCTGTTTTAATCATTCATACTCATTTCAACTCTTAATGCGGTTGAATGATTTTTTTTTCAAAGGTATTATTCATTATGAAAAAAATATAACATGACTCGTAAAAAATATATAGAATGATAATTCCAAATATTATGTAAATTTTATAATATTTTATTTCTATATGAGGATTAAATTAATTTAAAACCCAACCCACAAAACCTGACTAAACATGGTTACCTAGAAAAAGGCTTTTTTTGAGTATTATAAACACATTATAGAAAAATACAAAATTATATTGATTCGAATGGATATAATTGGATGATGTAAAATAAAATTAGAATTATATTTAATTTTTATGAAACAAAAAATTATTTTAACCTTATAACTAATTTAATATAATATTTTAACAGGAAAAAATTATTTGAACAAAAATTGTACTGAGATTTGCAAAATGATATGAATATATTTTTAAGATGAATAATATTTTTTATAAAAATAATATAAATTAAAAAATAGATACTTTTTTAATAATATTTTTATTCATTAAATATATTTTTATTTCATTATATTAAATGAAATGTGACCATTTTTTGAAATATTTTATTTTCAATAATCATCCAAAAATATTTTATTGCAAAAAAATATTGAAAAATTAGTCATAAGATAATTTTTAAATGGTCAATTAAAAATGTAAATAATTTTTTTCCCAAATTAAATTGGAACAATTTTTTAATGTTTCTCTTAATTTGAATCTTGATGTATACTATTTGAGTAATGATATATTTTCCTTAAAATAAAAAAGCCTACTTAAAAGAAATAAATATTAGTGTTACATTTATATTATAAAGATGTAGAAGGATATTATATTTCATTAATATCAGGAGTTAACATCTAATTTAGTCACATTATATTGGAAAAGTTAGGATCAATTTTATATTTTTCTTCTCTATCATATTTCTGCGAAATATTATTTCTTAATGATCAAATACTTCTGAAAATAAATAAAAATTTTTTACTTTACATTATCAAATACCTCTTTCATCTATTTTTCTCTATTATAAGGACTTCATAATTAAACCCATTTCATTGGTAGTTGGAAGATATTCATTATTATAAGTTGAATTTATGTTCTCATCATCCAATATTAGAAGAAATAATTATTATATATCATTGTGAGTATAATAGGAATTTTTTATTAATAAGACATTTATAATTTTCAGGTATTTTTAAAAAAAATATATATTTCTCTTGATACCATCAATATTTGAATCACAAATTTTAATCTATTTTGGTGGATTTTTAATGAAACTCCATGTGTTATGGTCTACATTGAATGGTTTTCCATTTATCCTCATAGATTATTTATTTTATTCTATATGTCTTAGCATATGTTATAGATTAACATTATTATTAAGAAAATCATTGTTACACTCAATAAATATGGAATCACATGGATCTTTCTTATCAAATAATTATTTATTATCTTTTTTACCATCCATTTTATAATTATCATTCCCACATATTAATTCATACATATTAAGAACCAATGAATCCAACCTTATCATTGTTCTGGAGAACTATTTAAATTTGATGTAATTTGTTATTAATTTCTAGGCCGAAAATTTGATTCTTTATATTTTGATTTGAAAACTATACCATTATTAATTCATTGTCTATAAATAACTATATTCATGAAAAATTCATATTAAATTTATTTATTTTGATAATTAATTGAATACATAGATATATTATATTTTTTTGTCATCTATTATCGACCACTTGGATTCTAGATTAATTTGTTATGATATCAATGATGTCCCCAGTGAGGTTTTTTTAGAATTTCATTCAATATGGGTGACTACATACCTGATTAAATTTTATGAAATATGGGATGCTTCTAGCCCAAAATTTCAAAATCAAAATAGAAGAATAATATATAATTAGCCCAAATATTATCACATATAGTGTTAAATAGACTTGAATGTTTACATTGATAACTTATTGATTATTATAAATTTTTTTACCCATTTATCATATGATACTTTGATATATTTTTATTATTTGAATCAATAAAATTATAATATTATTTATACAAATGTTCATTTGAAAATCATATCAATAATCTTGAGTGATCCCATCATCCTATTTTCCGATTATATTATAATAGTCTATAAGAATCATAAAATTTAAAATTGTAGAACTGATCACATATTCCACCATAATATCTCTCCAACACAAATAATCTCTTCCCAAAAATTAGTCGAATATTTGAATTCAAATTCTAAAAATACTAAACATTAATAATACATTCAATAAAAACACTATGATATTCTCTCTTGGTTATATAATTTCAATGAAAATATTTTAAATTTGGATAAATTGTATTTAAAAAATTAATAGTCAATTATAAAATAGTTAATATCATATATCAAGAGGCTATCTAAAAGTGCATGTGTTGATCCCAGAAAAAGTGTGGGTATATAAGTATAATATGTGGTGAAATGAATTTTAAAAAAGTAATAACGTTTTTCATCATCTAAAAATGTATGTTGATCAGATTATATTATCTTTTGATAAGAAAACAATATATAAAAATTGAATATATTTATACCTAATGAAATTGAGTTCATTATTAGTTAGAATCATTTCATATAATTGATATAAGAAAAAAATAGAAATTAAATTTACAATGAAATATAGAACAATGTTAAAGTAATTCATAGACTATGGAATAATAACTCAAAGGCCACTAAATAGTGTTGATTAACAAAACACGTCAACCCACAGGAAGTCTTCCATTTCATCCAATATGGGAGAAGGTTCATTAACTCAATTATTGGTATCCCCTTATAATATTAAATTTCCATTGAATATGAACCCATAAATAGGTATCGTTATATTTTTCATGGACACTCTATCTACCAAATTGTGGAACCAAAGATTACACTTATTAAAAAATTGAATGATCACATACCCATCGATTTGTTAATAGCAACCCTATCAAAATTGATTTTTATTCATATCCCACGAATCCCATGACGTCATAAATAGGAAAATATAACTTAAATATTGTATTATAATAATTATAAATGATCCTACATTGCATTAATACAATATTACAAACTTGTATATTTAAAATAAAACCACACATAATATTTCAAGTATAACACTCAAAAAATTATTTTATCTGAGGGATATCAAAAAAATAAGATGATATAACATAAAAAAATAAAAATACTTCTTGGAACATCTAAATTTCATCTCATAATTGATTAATATATTTTATTTTGTTGATTACCATGTAACAATATCTAGTGGTAGGATTCCAAGTTCTCTAGTTTTGGTTAGATAACCAGTGGACATTGCTAACTATCATCTAATCAATGAAATGCAAATCAACACAATGAAATGATTTTATCTTAATTCATGAAATTTAAACATGCACAAAAATGTTCAATTTGAAGTATATATTTGCTCAGTTCATTAGAACACATAGTCATACAATACATTCAGCACATGAAAAACACAAAAAATAATAAATCATTTTTTAACATGAGATCAATGTTATTATATTGTGATTTTAAATACCATATATGAATCTAATTTATGGAACCAATACATATTTTTTCTTGAATTTGTCACATTTTGATCTTTTTCCAATTTAATAAAGGGCCCCATTTTATCAAATAAAAAATTAATTTTTTTAATCTGGATATTAGTAAACTCTTCTAAATTACATCCTTCTAATGTAAATATTATTTTCCTAATAATTCTTTTTGTAGATTTTTCTTCAATTTCATAGGAGTAGTAGAGTTTATATGAATCTACCTATAACTTTTTTTAAAGATAATGATTATTATAATTGAATAAAAAACACATCTGTGTTTCACCTTTTCCCTTTCTTTATCCTCAATTTGAGCTCTCCATGATTGAAATAATGAATCAATTAACATATTCTATCCATATTTAATATATTGAGCAATTTTACTTATATCATTAAATATTTTCATTTCTATTTAAAATTATAGTTATTTCAATAAAGGTTTTAAGAGTGAAACATTAAAAAACTCTTAATATCATCAATATTGTATCCTCATAGTAATTTTAAGGCCAAATAAACATCAATACTATGTATTAAATTCTAGTATATTTAATGAACATCCCATCAAAGATATAGAATATATATAAAAATTATATCTTTTTAAAAGTGGGAAGATTTAACTTCCATCATTGGAATACCCTTTTTTTAAATTAATACATTACATGGAGTTTAATAACAATAATTGTAAAAAATGAATTATCATATATCATTAAAAATATTATTTTTCTCCAATACAATTGAAATAACCAAAGAATTAAAATTATAATAAATGAGATAAGGTGAATTAATTAATCAAGAACTAAAAATACTCCATTATTTCTACTAATATTTCACATTATTATTTGATAGTATTATCAATATTTCAAATTATTAAATGATAAAGGGTGATATAGAGTAAGAAAAAACATTGAATATTTTTTTATTACAATGGTCACTAACTAGTTTTGTCGTCTAGATAATCCATTATTTTTTAGAAATTATATTCCTTCATTACATGTTTTAATCATATTATCAACAATAATAATGGATTATATAATGAATAATATCCTTAAATCATTTACTATCACAATGAAAATATTTATAATATATACTATGCACAATAACTAGTGTTAATGGAAGATTTGATTAAATAAATCTATAGGGACTTATGGTTGGATCATGTGTTCAATGTGAATATTTATCTAAAAACTAACTAAATTATATTTGGAATAATTTATGTAATTATTAACAATGAAACCCCTTATATTGTTCAAATATTACTTTATAAATCATTGTATTGGAAAATTATTTGAAAAAAAAGTATTATTCTCTTGATGTAAATAAAGACATAGTTCATCATATTATAAAAAAAATTAAAATCCATGAAATACTATCTTTAATTACCCTTAAATCCAAGTGTAAAAATTTATTCAATTCTCAAAAAAACACCATTCCATTTTATATATGACCGTGAAATGGTTTACTAATCTTTGTGGCTATAATCATCTATTAATGGGATGTTTCCTCATAATCATATTTATTTGATATATTTATTTCAATATTAGACAATTTCTAATAATATTTTATCTCAAAATGTTATTTAAATCCTCAATCATTCATTATCTATAACTATGACCATGTAGACCATATACAATTTTGATACATGAAATATAATATTTAAACAAATCATCATGTTTCTTGAATACATGTGGACACCTATTATAACTATAATGAACCATAAGAAACATCACAACCATTATTCGTATACTCTTCCAAATTAATTTTTGTAAACACAAACCATAACCATTTTTCTGAAAACCATTGTGTAATTTTCACATTTTTATAACATATTTATATCATTGCCTCCAAATTAACCCAATCAAACAAAAAATAATCTAAAACAAATTTTTAAATCAATATAACATAAACTCAAATATAAAAAGCATGGATGATATTGTGATATATAAAAAACTAACATGTTCTCAATATGAGTGTTAACTAAATGCTACATTTAGTTCAAGATAACCCTATATTCAGTTATCATTTATATTTTGAAAATCTGTTAATTGAGATCTATATTAGACCCTCTATTTCAATTCACTTTATATGGGTCCATCAATATCTATAGTATATTAAAATGTTACCCAACTCACTTTCATAGATGTCAAAAAACTATATTATAAATCCTAATGTATTCTGGAGGGACAAGATATCGCAATGCCACTAAATAATTATATTATATGGGTCCAAACATAAACATTACCCTACATTATTTTTCAGATAACCTAACAACCAATTGAACATAATTTATTTTTATAGATGATGAAAAACTCAAACATAAATGTTATGAAACATTTCACCTCAAAAAGTTCACATCCTATACATACATATGTATTTGTGGCATTATAACAAATAAAGAAAAAATTTTCATTATAAGAATACACATATGGACTAAAATTTCTTCACTGTAGACATTCTATTGATTTTTTACTTTTCCTTCCTTCTAATATGGCTTAAAAAAGTATAACCATTTATTCCATACTATATTTCATTATACTATAGTGTAAACTATTACTCCTCCAAATATTTCAATAAAATACGGTCTAAAATATGATTACATCCAATTTAGATTTTAACCATAGATTAACCATTCATTAGTTCCCATTTTTTATTTAATCTATTTAGTAACCCCTTATTTATACAAGTGTTTATTTAAATTATCCACAAAACCATAATCTACATATATATAATTAATATATAGAGTTACTTTGAACATAGATTTGATAAACAATATAAAAAAATATTATTACGAAATTATGATGATATTTCTAATAAACATCATATATGATATTATATTTTAAGTATATACCTTTTAAATTAAATAGTTTCAGTCAATCCCTTACATGATAATTGTTCATACCGCTAAGAAGAAAAACAATTTCATTAAATTGGAAATGTTGCACGGAAGGAAATCATAAAAATTACAAAATTTTTTATTAATTCCCACACTATAAAACAATCCACATTATAGGATAACTCGATGATTTTTGTTTTCAATTTGTACATTTACAACACATTATACCAATAATCCTCTAAAATTATGATAGAGAAGAAATATGAAAAATGAAATGGTCTAAATTATTTTTTTTCTCATACACTAATATTTTCTAACTAATGAATTGAAAAAAAATAACTTCATTAGTAATTTTTCATCACTAATCATTTATTTTAGATATCTCATACATGTCAAAGTATATCTCCTAAAATTTCATAACTTATTAACATTTTTGACGATGTACTGGAAAATTAATTATTTTATAAACCAATAGGATCAATTAATTATCAGTAAATAGAGGTGAAAAATATTTTCACTACTAATATTATATGTATAGTTACTAAAGGTAGTTTAAAAATTAAAAATAACAAAAGCCCCATGAATTCCTATGTCAGATATTTTGATCAATAATATTTGGTATTATTATTTTATTATTGATATATTTTTAATTAAAAAGGAGAACTCATATATTATATTTTTAAAGTGTTATAATAAGTTGAGACAATATTTATAACCAAATAGAAATGATTGATATAATTCACTATGTGGTTAGATAATTGAAAACATTGTTGTAAAATGAATATTCTAGGAAATCAAAATAAATAAATTATGTTTTTTCCTACAAATATCATAAAATATTTAGAGTAAGTTTTTAGAGTTCAATGATTTACTACCCATTTACATACACAATAAAGTGAAAGTTGTATTTATTTGTTTTTAGGTAACCAATAAAATCTATAAATAATTTCAATTCCACTAGAATAGAATATTTAATTTCATAAAAAGGCATTATGATGAAAAATTCATATTTTAGTGATATTTGAATTCAACTAATTATTATAAAATAATTTTAAAGTAATATTTAGAATAATATATCAGGGTATCATAAATATACATGATTAATGTAACCAAAATGAAATATATTGGAGACTAAATTAGAAATTGGAAGCATGGGTATAATAAAACACATGGAATGAATAAATAATATTATCTAAAAATGATACATCAAGAACAAATATATATAATTATTATGTGAAAAGATTTATTATGAATTTTATTATTCATCTATGTTTTTGGAAATAAAAAAAATTCATAATAATTCATTCTATATATATAGAAATATATATGCATGTTCATTAATACTTTTTTAGCTAATTTAAACTTAATTTTTATAAAGACATAATATTTTTAGGAAAATATTGGATCCTAAAAAAATGGAATCCTTCGCATTCTCAATTATGAATCATATATAATTTTAAATATTATTTTATGTTCCTTATTGATGGTTCCTTTAAAATTTAGAATACGATTCTCTCAAAATAATTTTTTGAATTCATGTTTCTAAAATCTGAATCGCACTGAAAATTGATTCTGATTCTATTTCCCAGTTCAAAATCATTTAGAATTGTGATTATGATTATTAAATTCGTGTGAATCCAATTTATTTTTCACAATTTTAATTCACTAAAAAATAGAATCTACTTCATTGTTCCTTAAATTCAAATTCACTCAAAAATGTGAATCAGATTCACAGATTTTCGATTATAAATCATAAAAAAAATTAAATCGATTCCCACATTCTCTATTTCGATTTGCACATATCTATGAATCTGATTTACCGTATCTGTCAATTCCAATTCTCAATAAATTTCAGATATAATTTTATATCATTATTAATGATTTATAATTTTTTGAGAACATTATTTACTAATTTCTTAAAGTTTCTATATTTCCTGAATGTAATGTTTTGATTTAATCAAATTAATACATACATAATGTATACCATGATATTTTTTTATATTAAACGATTACATCTAATCTTTTATTATATGACCGTTGTATGGTCCAACTGTACATGTACGTCTGAAATTTTATAAAAAATATGATCGTATGAGAAAATTATGACGTTTGGTTATCATGAATATAAATACCAGGTCATTTGTATGAGCTCATACAATTTTTATTTTGAGGTGAATGATGTCTCTCCCAAAATTTATTTGTGTGAAATCCTTGAATAGATTAATAATGTGAACAACATGTTTTTCACAATTAAAATCTTCAATATTCTGTGATGTTCTTTTTGCATAACCAATCATTAGTGATTAGGATCATGGGATTCCAAGTTGAAGAAAGACAGATGTGTCAACCATCTTACTGATCGGGGTCTTCCAAAGCTAAGAATGGAGATGTACTAACCACCTTATAAATTAAGCTCTTCTGGGGATAGGTAGACAGATACCAAACTTTATATCAAGGGATTACCCTTGGTTGGGGAATATAGGCTTTCTTAAATGTATAAATCAAGGGAACTTTATCCATGGTGTTTTTGATACCCTAATATTTGTGTTTAAAAAATTACTCTTTTATATGTACTTTAAATTTACACTGTAATTTGTAAACAATTAGAAAGTATTTCATTTACATTATATTTGGTTGTAACTTTGATTTATGATTCAATATGATTTTAGGATTAATCATGTGTTAGTATACCTATGTAGATATTTCATTTTGATAATCATCATAATCGGGCACAAAGTATTGTTCCTTAAATTTAATTAAGAGGGTTTATGTGAATATAATTTGTTTAACATTGTTAAAGAATGTTTTCGTAAGTTTAAAAACAATGGTTTTTAGACATATAATTCACACCATCTTATAATTCAGTGTCTATATCTACATTTAAATCCAATAGTTGGTATCAGGGGATTTCTTTGACATTCTGATTCTTACACATAATATCAAAAGAAATATTTTCATTACTTAAGTAAATTACTCTTAATTTCCATCTTCCTGATGAGAATAATTTCTTTTATAAACTTTTTGTTTATAAATATTTTCTACACTCATTTGTGTAGTGGAAAAATAATTCTTCGATAACTTTAAATATGGTAGGAATGAATATCGGATCCATACAAAATATAACCCCTTCAATATCACCTATCTTTTATTGGAATGATTATAAATATTGGAGAGATAGAATGAGGAATTTTGTAATCAATACTAGTGTGGATAACATTTTTATGATTACTAATGATTTTGAAAATTTGAATATGGATGCCGGAACATTTAAAAATCAAGTAAAGATAGAATATCAGTTAAATGATAAGTTATAAACTACATCTCTTGGTTTTGTGAATAGGACTATATATAGCCATATATCTTATTGTGAAGCAGTTAATATCATTTGGAAGAAAATTGAAGTTAAACAATTTGAAAAATTAAATGTTATTAAAACCCGATGATAAATACTTAGAGTAGTCTATTATGGTTTTTCCCTTTGTAGAACCTGTTTTAAAAGTTCTACAAATAATCATGGATATTGTAAATAATCTATAGTAAATGGGAGAAAAAGGAACAGGTGATGAGATGCTTTCAGATATTGTTATTGACATCATGACTAATGAATGAGAATCAAACAGAACTTCTATTGAGGAGTCAGTGAATGTCTCAATGGTTAACCATGATGACTAATTAAGAACTATCATAAAACATGAGAATATATTTAAAAGATATTATTATAATTTAAAGGAGATGAATGTGAGTATTTTTTACAAAAACATAAAATAATAATAAATAAAAAACTCATGAGGATGTTGTCAGGTCAACCAAGTATAAGAACGTTGTTGTTTTGTCCGATTCATGTGATACTAAACAATGAAATAATGAGTTTTACAATATAACATAAAGGATGACAAATATTATTGGCATGATGGATTTAAAACACATATATAAGAGAAAGGATAATATGGAATAGACTGATTCATAAGTCGAGTGTTATGAATGTAAGAAATCTCGTCATATCATCCTGATTGCACTATGGTGAAAATAAAAGACCAGAAATATAAACATTCTAAAATGAATTAGAAAAGATATTACAATCCCTAAGGAATTAATGTATTCATGGAAAATTATTTTTTGATTTCTAGTGGTGGAGACACATCTAATGAATCTTAATATAATCAATTTTCCAGATAGAATAATATTTGTATAATTTCTAGAATGCATATTGAAAACCAATATTACATGCATAAGGTAAACACAACTCAATCCTTAAAAAATATATCATTATGTTGTAATTATACTAATTAAAAATATTATTCATATTCAAATGAATAATATTCCTCAACAAAAGATATATTGTTTAGTAATTTTGAATAAGCATCTATACTTTCTATGTTTCTTGAAAATGAATATAGTAAGGTAAAAAATGATAAGGAAATTTTGAGAATAAATATTTTTGCAATAGTAGTATCATATATTTCTAAATATTTTGATTCAAAATCATCTAATATTATTTATATTTAAAAAATCTTTACGGATGATAATTTGGTAAAGTATAAACATTCTATGTATTTTCAAAATGTAATTTATACAAAAAATTTAGACACAAACTCGAATCCTATGAAAAATTATTATGCCGATAAGAATTTAGTCATTAGACTAAAATATGAATTATACGAATTAATGATAATTTTTTCAAATGTTAATTCTAGTAAATAATGTTCTGGTAAAATGTATTCCCAACTTTTTCCAATTAATAATTGTTCTATAATGGGTTTTACTCATTAAAAGTAGTTTTTAGTCACAAATTTTTTGTTCCTCAAAGATTGAATTTGTTAACTAAGTGTCAAAGTGGTGGACACTTAGAGAAAATTTGTTCATCAAAGAATCCAATAATTGGGTTATGATAAAGCAATATTTTCTAGGAAAATGTTGATACCTTGGATTATACATTCTATCATTTCAAGATCTAAGAATCATTTGATTGTAAAAACCTAAGTGTTTTATTTTCAAAAAACAGTGGATGTACCTACAAAAATACATGATACCTGGATAGTGGATGTTCCGAGAACATGACTGGTGACAAAAAAAATGATTTAAAATATTATTATCATGAAAAGAGGAATAATCACTCTCAGATATAATGCTCATACAGATATTGTTGGTATTAATAACAATGTTCATCTTGGAAAAGCCTTAATTTCAAATATCATATTTGTTAAATGTACTAACCACAACCTTATAAGAACATATAAATTATTTTGTTAAGGTTTTCTTTTGAATTTAGGAATTATTAATTCTTAGTACACAATTCCAATGATGACTTCATTC
Organism: Viscum album; assembly: GCA_963277665.1. NCBI lineage: Eukaryota > Viridiplantae > Streptophyta > Magnoliopsida > Santalales > Viscaceae > Viscum > Viscum album. Next base: position 2,020,385,563 of record OY728138.1, read on the forward strand.
ATTATTCCCATTTACATGTGAATGATTATAAACATATATTAGAAGACCATAGGATCCAAGATAGATATTACCTTATTGAAGATAATGACTAATCATGGTTAAGGAATAGAAGTCTAGGACACTATAAGATTAGGAACATATGTAAACTATATTTGATATAACTTTTTAATGATCTACCAGCTCATAGATTTGATTCATCAAATGTTTGTGACTCCTGTCAATATGGAAAGCAACATAAGTCAATATTTAAATATATAAGTGACATTTTAACATAAGATGAATTAAATATAGTTCACATAGACTTGTTTGGTACTACCCATACTATAATTATTTGAGGAAAATACTACGTATTCTCATATTTAATGATTACAAATGATTTACAAGGATCAATTTTCTAGAAAACCAATCTGAATATTTTCTTAATTTCAAATCTATTTCATCCAATGTTAAAAATGAGAAAACCCACCATTGATAACTATTAATAGTGACAATGGTGGAGAATATGAAAATTCATATTTTGTGACTTTTTTAGTATGAAAGGCATTACTCATAACTTCTATAATCTTAGAACTACTCACCAAAATTTCATTGTTAAAAGAAAAAATCATATTCTTTAACAGATAACAAGAACCATGTTTAGTGAATAATAATTTTCTAATCATTTATGGGATGAATATGTGAGGACCTCTTGTTATAATATAAATCAAAATTTAATAAGGTCATTTATTAATAAAACATCATTGGAGTAATGGACATGATGAACACCAAAACATGCATGATATGTATTTTTTAGAAGAAAGGTATTCATTTTGAGTACCAAAGATAACTTACACAAATCTGAAACCAAATCAGATTAGGGAATTTTAATAGGCTATTCTGGTACATCTAAGGCTTATAGTGTTTTCAAGAAAAATTATTATACTGTTGAGGAAACAATAAATGTTAAATTTGATTACACTGGTCCATTTGATTTTAAACAACCCCAACCTACATCTTCTATGGTGTTTTCAAAAACTAATTGTCATGTTTTGATATAAGCCACTTCGAATCAAGAGATTACTCAAGAAAATGTTTATGAAGTATTCAATCTAGTAAATTTTATATCCTATGATAATGAATAGTTTTTAGAAAACCCATTGAACTAGTTTCTAGAAAATAATCCTAGTGATAGTATAAATGATCATGTATATAAAACTAAAAGAATTGGAATCTCTTTATGAAATAAAGTTGACCGTCTGTAATTTATTTCCCAATTAAAAAAATTATAATTAGAAGTTAGCTAATGAATTTTGGATTAAAGCTATGCAATATGAGCTACATGAATTTGAATGGAACAATGTCTGTACCATGATTGAAATATATAAATAATCTTATTTTATTGGAGTAAAGATGGACCATAGAAACAAATGTGACAAAAATGGAATCATTGCATGGAATAAAGAAATGTATTTTTCTATTTCGATAATAAAAATAAAGAAATAGACTATGAATAAATATATTTTCTTGTAGGTAGACTTGAATACTTTAAAATTATCTTATACTTTTTAGAATTTTTTAACTTTGTGATATTTCAAATTGATGTGAAGTGTGATTTCATTAATAGATATGTTGAGTTGGATGTTTATGTTGAACTACCTCTTAACATTGAAGACACAAAACAACCTGATCATGTTTCTAAAATTACCAAATAATTTAATGGTCACAAAAAACCCCATATATCCTTGTGTGATAAACATACTTGTTTTTTGTTAGAAAACAATTGTCCTTAGGGAAATACTGATAAAAAAATTATTATAATGAAAGAAAATAAAAATTATTGAATTGTTTAAATTTATGTTGATGACATTATATTTGGATAAACATAAAAATATTTAAGGGATTCATTTGTGAATCTTATCAAATCAGATTTTGAAAGGAGTATGATGGGTGAGTTATAATTCTTCCTTGGTTGTAAAATTTATTTAAAACAAGAAATATTTTATATATATAAACACATGTATATTAAATATATTCATAAAATGTATAGATATGAAAATAGTAAAAGTATAATTACTTCAATCAGTGCCTCGAATACCCTTGATCATGATGATGCTGGGAAACCAGTGGATCATACATCCTTGAGATATATGATAAAAATTTTACTATAATTAATAACTAGACATCTATAAATAATGTTTGTTGTATGTTTATGTGAAAGATATCAATATAATCCAAATGTATCCCATTTAATTGAGGGAAAATAATTTTTCACTATTTAAAGGGAACTGTTGATTTATAACTTTTCTATTATATTGGAAATAGTTTTATTTGAAAAAAGTTGTTCAAATTTTGATATTTCTGTATGTATAATGGATAGGAAAAATACATCAGAAAATTTCAATTCTAATGAGATTTATTATTTTCTAGTACATTTAAGAAAAAAAAACTCTGTAGAAATTTCTATAGCAAATTCTTAATATATGGTAGGTGTAAGTAGTTCTGCATAAGGGTTGTGGAGGAAACCAACACTCACTAATTATAGAACAAGTTATATTAAAACATATATACTTTGGGATAACACATGTTCGGTAAGAACCCAAATTTTCATTTCAGGTATGTTTTCCTTTTCCTGTTATTTTTGAGAAAAATAAGTGTTTCTGAAAATTTCATAAGTACATGTTATGTACTTTATAAGTACATGAAATGTAATCGTTTACCATGGGTTGCTATGTGTTGGCTGTGTAGCAGCCGTGCACACGGCCGTGTGTGGTGACCTGGAGACCGCCTAATACTGGTGCTGGTAAGGTTAAGGACAGGTTGTGTTCTTATAAAGTACATGCTGTGTACATTCCAATTTTTCATTAAATGTTCTGCAGTCACGTCTTTTTTCCATAAATGTCTTATTCTCCATTGAACACATCCGAGAGTGCTCGTATGACAAAGATTCTTCTTAGAGCCCCCAATCGAGCATCTGTTCTCCGAATCTACCTCCATCGATTGCGCTGGGATCTTTAGGGTAATCTCTTCTTTCTTCTAGAGCTTCATTTCCAATTTCCTCCTCTTCAAAAATTTATCCTTGGTTGAGATTTTTTAGAATTTTTGTAGATATACTGTGATCTTGGGAAATTCAAGGCTTGAGAGTCATGTATAACAATCTAAAGACACCGTTGTAGGTGGTTTGTGCCATTCTGTAGGTAGTCTATGAGTTATATGTGAAAAATTACCCAATACCCTTGAAAAGGGTATTGTGTGTTTATGGTTTTAACCCTATAATTTTCCTTCTATGCCTTTTGTGAATGAGTAGTGGACTTTTTATTGTAATTAGGTTTAATTTTCAAGCTATGGAGGTGTTTTCCCATGTTTGTATTGTTTATGACCATTTTGTTTTTCATAGCCTGTTAGGCTGTTGTGATTTCCTTTCCAAGTGCTGATAGGATGGAGTAGTTTTTCTTATCTGACCTGCTGTTATGTTGTATACTATTTATCCATGTAGTTCTTGAGGTTTACATTGGCTGATATGAATTTATGTACTCGATTTTCTTACATAGGGTTGTGAGAACCTGGTGTAGTAGACCGTAGAGAGAATGGACGTTGAGGTCTTCTCTGGATTGTCTTTTTGCTATGACGATGTGAGATCCTAGGGGAAATTGATGTAAATGCATCCTCAAAGTGTCTGATGTTCCTTGATGTGGGCCACATGGGGAATGAGGCGTTGAGTTCTTCCCCAGAGTGCATTTTAGTTACCGATATAAGACTATAGGGGGAATTGATGGTGAGTCCGTCCTCATAGAGTCTATGATAAAGTTGAACCAGAGGTGTTAGTCTGTGTGTAATTCCTAGAGGGTTTCTTGTACATGTTTGGTTGAACTATAGGGGTTTGACTGAGAGTACTACCCAAAGGGATACATTCTTTTCCTAGATACTTTATTAACATGTGGAATTGAATGCATTAAAACTGTAGGATTGTTTCCTTTAGGGTACTTCCTTCTTTACTACTTATTTTTTATTATTTCCTGCCATATATATTTACTGACAGTTAGGAACAGGTCTTTGGTTGGTTGCCAATTTGGATTAGTCCCACACCCCATATGGGTAATGCTTTTCGTCCAAAACAGATTGTATTGTTGGAGCTCTAGATAAGGGAAAGTTCCCTTCTACATCCGGTAGTTGATTTCTATTGAGCTGAAGAGCATGGGACCAAGCTGAGGATTGTGATGTTTTGGAGTTGTATAGTTGTTTCCCTTTTTTACTTCAGTTTAGTAGTGTATTCCATCATTTTTATTTGTTTGTTTACTTTACTAGTCATATGTATCATGTATCATTTATGCATATGTGTGCTCCAGTGGCTATTACTTCCATTGTTTACTATTGATTGGTGTTATTAGTGATTCCTCTATTGTATATATGTTTACACTTCCACTATGTTACTCTTCCAATGAGGTAATAGTTTCCCCACTATCACACCCAAGGCCCTCCCTACTAGTCAGAAACCTTTGGCATTTGGGGAAATTCCCTTGAGGCCAGGTGTCCAACCGGGTACGGGGCACCTTTGGGTGGCTTCTGGAATCAGGACATTACAATGTCATATGATAAGAATTCTTTTCTTCTTGACATACTATATGGAGCCTATAGCCCCAGATTAGAAGGAATATGTACTTGGTAATTAGCTATGCCCCGGAGTAGCTAACCCATGTACATGGAAAAACCAATCTACCGCGTTTATTGCAATTTTTCTGGTTTTATAATTTTACAGTTGGTTTTATTTTCACTGTTAGGTGATTCACATGTATTATGCAGTTATTGTTGATGATATTGAGGTTATATTTCTATTGTAACCCGATGAGATAAGGGTATTCCATCCCATGAATCATATAAGAACTTAGTCGAAATCACATGTCATGTATTCTTACCATGAAATTTAGGGTGCATCCATGATTGCATGTTGTTTTGATAGATTTTGTGCTAGATATGCATGATGTTGTGATAAATGACTTGATAGAATACCTGATTTTGATTGGGTATTCCTTTGCAAAATGTTCTTTTTGAATGAACTTCATACATGTGTTGTTTAGGTGTTATGGGACCCTGTGGACTCGAATTTGGTGGATCATTACACTATTATCCTTTTTAATGACATGTACAAGATGATTATCTTTGATTCATGAAGAGTATGGGCCATAACTGATCATAATTTGGAACTTTATTGTTTGTTTTGTTGTTTTTTTGGGTTCCGAAGAAGTTTCTAAGGATTACTATCCGAAAAAACCCAGAATACATGGAGTGTAATGATAAATACAAGCCATGTCTTATTCTGTTTGGGATGAAACTATTTTTCATAAGTACACACTATGTGCTGTATGTACATGCCTTTTAGTCTCTATCCATGTCAAAGACTGTGTGGGAAGATACATGGGGCTGTGAAATCTTTGGTAAGACACATCGTGTACGAGATGTGCACACTATTTTATAGAACCGTGTAAACGGTTGTGTTACAAACAACATGGGTTGACTGATACATTTGTAATACACGCCGTGTCCACATGGAAAGCACCGTACAGTGTAACCTGAGTGTCCAATCATGTCAATAACAACACGGGTCAGTAAAATCTTCCAAGTACATGCCGTATATGTCTTACACACACCGTGTAGATTCATCCATGTAACTTGCTGTGTCACTAACAACACGAGTCAGTGAAGCTCATCTAGTATACACCGTGTCTATCTTGAACATGTCGTGTAGTATTGATTAGGATGACTGTGTGGGTTTGTTGTATAGAAGGACTCAGGCAGGGTTGAAGAATTCAAGTACACGCTGTGTGTTAGGACAACATGTCGTGTGTTTGGGGTGTTACATGACCTGGTTTGGCAAGAGTACATGCCCATTTAAAGGATTAAGGGAACATGCCTTATAGGAAATATACACGTCACGTATCCATGTTTAAAAAGATGAATTCTTTATTTATCTTTTTCACTTCTTGCATATATAGTTTTCAATCCTTTTTAATCATGATCTATGGTGGACGCTTGAACATGTAGATTCATGCCAACATGATGTCCTTTGGTTGTACGCCAGTTAGAAGGCAGTGATTAGACAACAAATATGGCTGCTCAGGGACTATCATTATATCCTCCCATTGTTCCAATCATGGAACCTACCATTATTTCGGACACAAATGATGATGCACAGTTCTGAGAGGGATTTATGAGGTTCATGCAGACCTTCCATGGAGTACCCCATCTTCCTCTTATATGTCATTGTTGACATGGGTTTTCCAGCAGTAGAACCCTCCCAACTTCACAGGGGAAGGAAGACCACAGGTTACAGAGTCATGGTTAGAATCCATGCTATATATCATTGACCATCTGGAGATGCCTCTAGAGAGGAGGGTGAATATTGTGATGTATATGCTTTTGGATTCCACCAAGATATGGTGGGGTGTGATCTCACGGGTAAGACACCAGCATGATATGGCTTGAGATGAGTTACAGCATGCCTTCTATGATTACTTCAATCCGGAGACATTGGGAGCCGATCGAGCCCAAGAGTTCATGAGTCTGGAGAAGAGTACTATTTCGATTATGGAGTATTTTTCTCACTTCCCAGAGCTACAGTGCTTCACGCCCATCCTAAGTGGTTGTGAGTTATTCCTAGAAAGGATGATTGAGGATGGCCTCAGGAACAACATCTGATCTCAGGTGACTATCATCAGGTATCCTTCTATAACTTCTATAGACAACCAGGAGCTGATCACAGAGTGAAATCTAATGGATTATGTAGTTTTGATCCATGGTGGTTCAACATAATAAGTTAGTATCACTCCCACTTATAAGAGTAATCACCACAGGAAGCTTGTGTGCAGAGATCTAAAAAGGATATACACTTCTTTTGGTAGCAATGGGGTGTGCTACTAGTGAAAAAAGAGTTGGAATACGAGGTCAAATTTCCCAAGAGACCTAGTGGAGTTCCGATCTTGCAACATGATGGCTCATATACAACACTTCTGTCAGATCTTATCACGAACAGCTGGTGACGGGGGTTCTTCTATGACTCATCATTCAGGAGCAGTACCACCAATTTATCACCAGTTTGTGAATTGGTGTTCTTCCAGCTATTAGGCCGGCGTGGATATCATGACATTGGTAGTTTGTCTCTATGAATACAGTGACATCATGGTGGATCAGCTAAGAGTGGCCAGGCAGGGTCATAGGGTCGCGGTACAGGCCAGGCTTTTGCAGGGGAGAAGACCCAGCAAGAGAAGGATCTCTGACCATCCACAGTTTGTGGTACAATCCAAGTTGCCTCAGTTTTATCTTATTCCCTTTTCGATATCAAGGATTCCCATAGTTTAATATCTATTTATATTGGGGAGAGTATAAGGACCCAGACTTTTTAGATACGTAATCATAAATTTAGTTAAGAAAACACTTCCTTTTACTTTGAAGATATTTTCATGTTTAGAGCTTTAGAGAATTAGGTTAGTACATTCTTGAAAATACACATTATTACAGAGCGGATACCATAAAAACAGTTTCAATTTTTTTCAAAATATAAAACATTAAAACATAAAACAAGACTCCTTGAGAATTCTTTACAATATTTCTATGATTGGTTCATGGTGGACATTATTGTCGATTGGAAGTGAAACTATAGAATTGGAATGGAGTAGTACTTTTATATATCCAGTAACATAAATTATTCCATTTATCATTTTTAATTATTAAATTTGGATGATTCATAAGTTAGAACATTAATGATGTTCGTTTAGATCATTTTACTTGTTATTTGATAATAACAACCCCGTTTTGTCTTATAAATTAGAACCATGAGTACAAAAGAATTCCAGAACCATGGGTGAGTTATGAGACATATATTATAACCTGATTCAACCATATAATTCATTTCATGACCAGAAGAGAAATAATTAATAGAAATTTAAATCACATTGTCAACGATGTCAATAATTCGACACAAACGGACAATGTTTTTTATTCATTAAATAAGTGGGAGTGGAGAAGAATAAAGATGAGTGATTTTTCATAAAAATGATAAAATATAGAGTATACACGATTTCTGGTGATTTCATGCCTCTTGGATATGGAGATATGAATAAATAATAAGGAAGGAACTCAAAATAAAAGAAAAATTGAGAAATCTCTTACAAAAATTCGTCACAACGTGGTTTTAGAAAAATATTAAAAAGAGAAGGGACAATGGTCACCCATACATAAATGAATCATAATATAGAAAAGATCAAGAATAAGAAGGAAATAAGAACATGGTATATAAACATGAAAGTTATACCACATAAAAGAGAACATGAAAGGAAAAAGAAAGAAATTGAGAATTTCATTACCTTTTAGAGTAACTCTTAAAACATAAAGGTTGGGACCTTTGGGGCTTAAGGAAACCTTCAAAGGACTACTATGAATTTAAGGAGGCTAGAGGATCGTTAAGGGATAATTGGGATTGAATTCAATTAAGGGAAGGGTTGGTATTTATTGGAAAGGTGAGGGATTATTTTAATAATTTTAAAGGGACAACTCATGAGTGGTATTTACAAAACAATGGGCTTTCCCATGGTATTTTCTCATGGTATAAGCCACTTGGGACACCTCACATATTATTTAACTATTCAAAAGTCAACCAGATTTATGACATCATTATTATATCATTAATGATGTCTTTAACACACCTAAACTAAAAACTATATTTTTAACCATTCACCAAAAAATCAAATATTGTAGAAAAATTCCTAAAATTCACCCTATCCATTAATCTACGTGTAGATTTAAAAAATGAAGTCCATTTTTTAAAATAATTTTCTATGTATTATTAATTGAATTTTTAAATAAAATCATACTTAATTTAAAAATTAATAATTCTAATTATACAACTAATTCTTTATCATAATGAAAAATTAACCAAGATGTTATTATTTTCTATCATTATGAAAATAAAATAATGATAAAATTTACTATTTATTAGGGTCATTTTACTATTCATATTACTATTCATTAGTGTTTGTTACTATCCATAAAAACATGTTGGTTCCAATAGACTGCGAATAACATACTGAAAACCAATGTAGATGATGGTTTCATGAAATTTAGAACATAGAAGTAAAAAAGTTATGTTTTAAAGGCTAATTAAAAATATCTATTTAAAATAAACTTCTATGAATTTCTATTTATTTTTATAAAAACATGGGGTGTTACATTATCCCCACCTTCTTGAAATTACATCCTCGAAATGTTATTTAATTATTAAACAACTGATGGTATTCTTCCCTCATGGCATTTTTAGACACCCATGTTGCTTCTTCAACCATGTGGTTCCTCCACAAAACCTTCACCTGGTGGATTACCTTACTGTGCAATACATGTTCTCTTCGATCAAGAATCTGAACCGGTTTCTCTTCATATGATAAGTTCTCGTCTATCTGAACTGCTTCTATGCTCAAGACATGTGATGAATATGGCACATACATTCTCAGCATCGAAATAGGAAAAACATTGTGTACCTGAAACAAACTCGGAGGCAATGCTACGCGGTATGCAACTGTTCCAAATTTATCCAGGATTTGAAAAGGGCCGATGAACCATGGAATTATCTTTCCTTTCTTACCGAAATGCAACAAAATTTTCCAAGGAGAGACATTATGTAAAACATGGTCACCTACCTCGAAAGAGATGTCTTTCCATCTGTTATCTGCATAACTTTTCTACCTGCTCTAAGCTGTCCTCCTGTGCTGCTGGATCATCCTCACTTTCTCAGACACTTCTTCAACTAATTCTAGCCCCACGAACTTTCTTTCATCGACTTTATCCCAAAATGCTGGAGTCCAACATCGCTTTCCATATAAGGCCTAAAAAGGCGCCATTTGAATATAAAAATTAAAACTATTATTATAAGAAAACTCAACTAAATAAAGATGATGATCTAAACTTCCCTAATAGTCCATTGAATAAGATCGAAGCATATCCTACAAATTTTGAATCGTTCGTTCTGACTGCCCATCTGGATGAGGATGAAATGTTGTACTGAAATTCAACTATGTTCCCAACGACTTCTAATGTCCCTTCCAAAATTAAGAAGTGAACTTGGGATCTTGGTCAGATACAATGGAAAGAGGAACTCCATGTAACCTGACAATATCCTTGAGGTTCAATCAAGAAAGCTTATCCAAACACATTGTATCTCGAATTGATAGAAAATCTATAGACATTATTAGCCGATCAACAATAACACAAATAACATTGTTACCTCAGGAAGTCTTCAGTAGTCCCCACACAAATTCCATGGATACATTCTCCCATTTCCACTCGGGCGCTGGAAAAGGCTGAAGTATCCTCTTCAGTAAGTGTCACTCTGCTTTAACCTGTTGACATGTCAAACATCTCATGGTAAAATCAACAATATATCTTTTCATTACATCAAACCAATAATAATTGTAACGCCCCGACCCCAGTTTCCTAGAGTCGGTGCATTATTAAATAACATTGGCATGATCACAAGAAAGATCAAATCTCGAAAGACCGATTGGTTTAGTAGCCTTGGAAACACTAGATATATTCATAAGTTTTACATTACATCATAAAATGAAAAACTACTACAACAACATAATATCTCCACAGTCCACACTATTATCCCCTCATAATATCCCTGCAGGTCATTGATAACTTACTTCTTCACATCCTGTGGAAAATAAACATAGAAAAGGGGTGAGCTCAAATGCCCAGTAAGGATAACAATATAGAGGAACATTCAAAATAAGCATAAACATTTAAGGCAATGCATTACTAAAACAAAAGCCTTTTAAACTTGAACTTCAACATAGTATGGCAAAAGTAAAATGAAATAATGCCATTTACTTATTCACATGGATATTCTACTAATTGAATAATCAAATGCAAAATCAATAACCACTTTCATAATGATGGAATGCATAATGCTAAACTTTAATTTCGTTTCAAGGCCTCGTCCCAAGACCTTGGAGCTAACTGTAACCGGAACCCAACCCGGAGTGCCTCTAATAACCAGACACCAACCCGGAGTGCCTCTAATAACCGGACACCAACCCCGAGTGCCTCTAATAACCGGAGACCAAACCGGAGGGCTTACTTTTACCAGTCCCTAACCTGGAGGGCTTACTTTTACCAGTCCCCAACCTGGAGGGCTTACTTTAACCAGTCCCCAACCTAGAACATACTTGTCCAACACATTCATATGAAGTAAAGGTTGAAATATAACATAAACATTCTTATTGGAACTAGCATACGAAATGTAAATACTTTACTCATAAACCATGAATGCTATATAAATGACATATCTATAGTCAAACATATCACAAAACTTCATTACAATATGGAAGTTTTAAATCATAATAAATCAACTTCAAATAATCTTAAAATCCATCAAAGGATGTTGACATAGATGAAAATGATTTTTTTAAAATTATTGAGGGAAATATCCCTTTTTCATGGAAACATTTTAATGTTACACAATTTAGAAAGTAAGGCATTTAAATACATTTTTGAATCAAAGTGTCCCATACCACTTTGAAACTTTTGAATGGAATTAACACTTTTAAAACATTCATTTTCATATAAATAAATCCTTACAAACCATTTTGAAAACGTGGACATAAATGAGGATGATTTAGAAGAATAAATATTTAAAACATTTAAAATGATGTTTTAGTAAAAGTTCCCTTAGAAATAATCCCTTTGAAAACTCTTTTATAAAATATGGACATGGATAGTAAATATGTCCCTGTAGATACTTACGTAAAGACAACCTCGGATATTAAAGAGATTGTGAAGTAAACCCTTATCAATTTGGTAACTTATGAAACATACAACCCATGAAAGAGGTATCATAAAATGAAAATGTAAATACACATAAGGTAAAGTTTATTACACAAAGAATACAATTATGGGTAGTACATACACCACACAAAAGATAATAGTGGAAATATGGCATGAATCTCACGGAAATAAAGAGTGAGATGAAAACCCCTTACCATGTTAATCAACTGAGTCGTATGGCAAAAATTTAATAACCACCAAATTATTTACAGAATAACATGAATATAAAGATAATAATGATAATATATATCAAATGCCAGTACACAATACACCACTTTCAAAAATTTAGTGGTGAATAATGGAAATCTCACGGAATTGAATGTGAGATAAGAAAATCCCTTACCTTGTACTTTTCCTTGGTTGGGGTAGATTAACCTCCTGTATAATGGTGAAATGATTGTTATTAAATTATACATGAATCATATATATTAATATGATATCATATATGATCTTTTAATATTGATTTGATAATAATATCTTAGTATTATCATTGTTTCGGGTGTTAACTTACTTGTTTTCTTTTATATGTTTTGTTATGTAAGCCACGTTTGTAATGGATAGTTTGTATATTATTCATATACATAATGATATCAAGTCCTCAAACATCATTTTTAAATCATCAAATGATAATAATACTTGAATGGATACGATGGAGAATGAATCTCATCGCGTTCGTGGAGACGGTAGTCCGTACGTACGCACGAGCGAAAATATCATTCTTTCGATATTAAAATAATATATAAATGGTTGTTATATCATATATACAGAATCATTATCATGTTTTATTTATTATTTACATGAGTTACATATCATTATTACACCCATCCAAATAATAATATATTGAATAACAATTACACCACGACGTGGAGACGGTAAGCCGTACGTACGCACGTATGGTAACATGTTATTCAAAGGGTGGATAGAATACTGAATATGGATGTACCATATTTATAATAACATCACAGTATATATATGATACTGGAGTTATTATTTTAGAATGGTAACAACAAAGGAAGAAGAAGTGGAAGAAGAAATGAACTTGGAAAAGGGTGGTGAAATCATTACCTCTTCTTCGGGTTCTTCCTTTTGATTTGATCAAAAGGTCTCCTTAGTTTGGCTTTCTGATCAAACTAATGCCTCTAGGTTGTAGTGAGGGATGTTTGGAGAGTATTTGGGCAGAGTTTGGCCGAACCTAAATGCTTTGAAGGTGTGAAAAAATGAGAAGGATGAGTGCCCTTTTATAAGAGGGGTGAGGGGAACCTTTGGAAAAGCTAGAAATATTAATTTATAATAAATTCATATTCGGTTTCTAATGGATCCAAAGTTGATTATTAAAAGGTTAAGGTGGGGATAGGTCGAAAACCACTCAACCAATAGAATTTAGAAAGGTTTGGGTACTTATATTAACCTTATCTTTAAGTATTAACTCTTAGTTAATTAGTTTCACTTTTACAATGTCTCTTTGTATTTTTATATTATATGGTTAATAAACTTACTATATACATCCAAGCGACCCCCAAGTGGTCCATTAATGATGAACCTATCATTATAAAAGTCTGTTGGCCGAACCTTAGATTTTTAGGAATTTAATATCAATTAATAATATAATATTTGTTTTAAGAACTCTTTTATGTCAATTTTGACACTATTCAATAGTTGATTTTTGTGAAACTCATAACAGATTGATTACTTCGAAAAAAGTCAATTAAATAAGTCCTAATATATCATATTATCCTATAAAATTAGTTTAATTCATTAAAAGTTTCATATTATATTTATTTGGGAATTTATAATACCAATTATTTTAATTTTTCACTATTATAGTAATTACTGCATCATCATTGTGTCATAAATAAAATAAATTATTTAATGTCTAAAAATTATAAATAAAATATCATTATGTAGGAAATATTTTTATCTTTCTAATTAATATTTATAATCTAAAATACAACATATATAACCTTAGGTAATAATTGTTTTTCTAAAAGATATATGCTTGTGTCATTTTTGTATTCATTTTAACTTTATTAAAATAAAGTGTCATTATCACTTATAAGTGGATCCATGAGGTCCCAAAAGCGACCCAAAGATTCCCATGGTCGACCATGTATCAACCAATAGGGTTAAGACACGATTTAGGGTAATTTAGTATTATTATAATATTATTTTTTAACCCTTATTTACCAGATTTACCCTTAACCATGGTAAATAAAATATTTACCGCAGTAATTATTCAAAATGTCTAAAAATAAAAGTTACCTATTTACACAATTTGAACATCCTGATTCAAAATATGGAATACATTTTTCTAAATTCAAAACACAGAAGTGGAAAAAATTAATTTAAAATTAATTCCCGCTGTCAAAACAAAAAGCGTGTTTTTAAGAGATAATAACTATCAAAAGATTGACACTTGTTTATGTTCGGTTTAATTGTAAAATTATGTCCAATGACCAACATTATATTAAATGGTAAAAATATATTCTAAATATACTTTAAAACCACTCAAATTCACAATTTATCACTATTAATTATTTTGATTAAAAAAGTTGTTTTTAATTAAAATTTAGTAATTTTCCCTATTCATCAAAATATGAAAGTTATCCGAAAAGTACCAAAATTTCACCTTAGGCTAAATTCGATATTCCGAATCCAAAAATAAAGTCCATTTTAAAATATAAAATATATATAATTTCAAAAATTAGGTATTACTATTCATAATGGCTAGTTTGATTGGTTACGGTGTGTTAGAACTCGGTGTTGCGTACAACACACGCTAGCGTACCGTGGAAGCTTGGGATGTTTCATTTTAAATTTTTGATGTCCCCATTTAGTAAAAATGTTTAAAATATTTTATTAAAAAAGGGTTCACTATTAAAAGTTGATAAAAGTGTAATACTGAAAATGAATTTGTTCTTGCATTATGTCTAAGATACTCATAATATGGATTCTAAAATTATAAGGATTATATAAAGTTTAAAATTTAGTTAATACTATTCATAACCTCTTTTGAATGGATTTTTATTAAGTCATGGTTCAATTTAACTCGGTGTTGCGTGTAGTGAAAGTTATTGAATTATTTTGAAGAAATAACACACTATGAATTCTTGGGGGTGTTACATTCTCCCCTCCTTCAATAAATTGCGTCCTTGCAATTTGAAATTGTTCTTCGAAAATAAAAGGTTGAAAATAGAAAATATCTTTGTGGGAAAACCCACATCGGAAATTGGGTTACTAAAATTTAGTCTTAATATGAGGAAAAGAGAAATGAAAGGATCACCACCAAATTATGATCTCTATTATGAGAACATTGGTGGCAATTAGAGACTTATAATTGGATGAAAAATGTAAATATTTATAGGTAGTGATTGAGGTCATCAATCACAAAAAAGTATAGAATTGAGGTCCTTAAAATCATCAATCTATGATTATTTGAAATACCACCAGTTCAAAAAAACATAGGGTATTGGGATAACACATTTTTGACGTTTCAAAATATCTTAGTTGAAATCCCACATCGAAAAATGAATTAATGAGGCCTCTATTTTAAATAAAGAGTGGAAAGTATGAAGATTACCGAAAATAACACATACTAGGGTTCCATGTAAGAAAATTTGGATATGGAAGAAAAATATAACCATCAATTATCTGATGGATAGTGGTAGAGAACATGGCTATGAAAAGGCCAACAATCCCAAAGCCATAAATTAGTGATGATTTAAGATACCATCTAGGACACCATTTTTGTTCTAAGTTCCTTTTATTAATGTTGAGGAATTTATTTATGAGATTGGCTAAGATCATAAGGAGATATACTTACTTTATAATTAGAGTTTTATCCATTAATAAATTTCTACCACAAAATCATCTTTCACTCTAAAAGATAATAGAACGTAAAAAAATTCTATTTACACCATTCGTATAGGGTTCCAAAATAAACGAATTTATAATTCATCTACAAGATCTTTTAATAAAAACTACATTATTTAATCCAGGGCATCTCGTGGGCCAGTGGTAGGTGATACACCCTTGTCGCCCTTCGGTTGCGGGTTCAAGTCTCGCAGCCTTGCCGGACGCGACGGGTTGCCGCCCGACCTCCGGGTTGTCCTTTTATGGCAATCCAAAATAATCCAAACTAGAACTATCCAAAATACTTCTGTCCAAACTTGCAGTCCAACATTTATAAGGAAGTTAAACATAATGTAGATCCTTTTTACCCCGTAATAGCACATGAATACCTTCATCATGTATTCTTTTAAAACACTGAAACATCCTAAATTACCATAATACTTATTGGTTACATTCATGCTCCCTTATTCCATATAGAATGCTGGATATACTTCATCAATCCAAAAATGTTTTAAACCCCAATAATGATGGAATATATAAATCATTAATCATCTTCAAGGTAGTAAAGAATATCCAATATAATTTATCCAAATCAATCATGTATTATTCTAAAATCACTACCTCGGTATCAGAACCATATTATGGTTTATCTTTCTCTCAACCATATATTTTCCACAAATTTAACCTGCTATTGAGTAACTTTTCTTTGTTCCACACAATCTCAAGCCCTTAATAAAAAAGTACTGTAGTACAATCCTTATATACTCCATAATTATTATAACAAGTACATTGTTGATACAACACTCAAATGACAAAATCAACATAAGAACTCTAATCATTCCTCTTCATCTGTGGTAGTATAATAACTTGATTATTATCCAATAGCATCATTTGCGACATAGTCTGATGACTGGGACATAGGTTCGCATAGTGTCCAAACTCCTTGCAAGTGAAGCATTGTACATTTGAAACCATTTTCTTACCCTTTCAGTCACGTACTTTGTGACCTTTTCCTCTACACTTATAAAAAACTCCCATTCCTTTCAGACAAGTTCCAGGGTGTTTCTTCCCACAGTTATCACATATGGGAAAATTCTTATTTTCCCTGTTCCCTTTATCCATCGTTCTCTCTTCCATCCTTTTCTTCTCTTGCTTCCCTTAAAAGCCATAGGACTTAGTAAAATCTTTATTTATCTTATCAACACATGATATTATTTCTTCATATGATGATAATACATGGAAGACTATTTCTCTTATAAATTCTGGTTTAAGACCATGAAAGATATGATCCTTCTTTCTCTTTGGATCATGTGCATTGTTGGAGTTCTCATTCCTTCTATTGGGTGCCATTTCTAAACAATGGCATACACTAGATTAGTTTATGAATAACAATACCTAATCCCAAACTTGTAAAACACATAACATAAATTAAATAGTTTATGGATATAATCCATAATCATAAAAATGTTTTCTTTGAGGACGTATATACTCATAAACCCTTCATAATGATTTGTAAAGAAAATGAGAGTTATCCTAAGCATATCCCCCGGGAGTGTCGTAACAAAGAGTGCAGCAAGGCCCGTTGTCGTGCACCAGTTCCCGTTCGAGTCTAGCTCAAAGCGGTGTTTTCGGGTTTTACCCCTAGGTACATCTGTGCCAGAGCCGCCTCTACCTGCTCGTATCCAGACAGGGATGTATTGCTCGGAAAACTCACAAAATCTCTACAATACCAAAATTCTAGGAATTTCTTCTATACTAATCCTCAAAGTTCATCTTAGGTCTACGTTCTCTAATCAGAGTTTATCTAAATCTAGCTTCCAAGGTTTGTACTAAACTTCCTCTGATACCAACTGTAACGCCCCGACCCCAGTTACCTAGAGTCGGTGCATTATTACATAACATTGGCATGATCACAAGAAAGATCAAATCTCGAAAGACCGATTGGTTTAGTAGCCTTGGAAACACTAGATATATTCATAAGTTTTACATTACATCATAAAATGCAAAACTACTACAATAACATAATATCTCCACAGTCCACACTATTATCCCCTCATAATATCCCTGCAGGTCATTGATAACTTACTTCTTCACATCCTGGGGAAAATAAACATAGAAAAGGGGTGAGCTCAAATGCCCAGTAAGGATAACAATATAGTGGAACATTCAAAATAAGCATAAACATTTAAGGCAATGAATTACTAAAACAAAAGCCTTTTAAACTTGAACTTCAACATAGTATGGCAAAAGTAAAATTAAATAATGCCATTTACTTATTCACATGGATATTCTACTAATCGAATAATCACATGCAAAATCAATAACCACTTTCATAATGATTGAATGCATAATGATAAACTTTAATTTCTTTTCAAGGCCTCGTCCCAAGACCTTGGGGCTAATTGTAACCGGAACCCAACCCGGAGTGCCTCTAATAACCGGACACCAACCCGGAGTGCCTCTAATAACCAGACACCAACCCGGAGTGCCTCTAATAACCGGAGACCAAACCGGAGGGCTTACTTTTACCAGTCCCTAACATGGAGGGCTTACTTTTACCAGTCCCCAACCTGGAGGGCTTACTTTAACCAGTCCCCAACCTGGAACATACTTGTCCAACACATTCATATGAAGTAAAGGTTGAAATATAACATAAACATTATTATTGGAACTAGCATACGAAATGTCAATACTTTACTCATAAACCATGAATGCTATATAAATGACATATATACAATCAAACATATCACAAAACTTCATTACAATATGGAAGTTTTAAATCATAATAAATCAACTTCAAATAATCTTAAAATCCATCAAAAAATGTTGACATAGATGAAAATGTTTTTTTAAAAATTATTGAGAGAAATATCCCTTTTTCATGAAAACATTTTAATGTTACACAATTTAGAAAGTAAGGCATTTAAATACATTTTCGAATCAAAGTGTCCCATACCACTTTGAAACTTTTGAATGGAATTAACACTTTTAAAACATTCATTTTCATATAAATAAATCCTTACAAACCATTTAGAAAACGTGGACATAAATGAGGATGATTTAGAAGAATAAATATTTAAAAAATTTAAAATGATGTTTTAGTAAAAGTTCCCTTAGAAATAATCCCTTTGAAAACTCTTTTATGAAATATGGACATGGATAGTAAATATGTCCCTGTAGATACTTACGTAAAGACAACCTCGGATATTAAAGAGATTGTGAAGTAAACCCTTATCAATTTGGTAACTTATGAAACATACAACCCATGAAAGAGGTATCATACAATGAAAATGTAAATACACATAATTTAAAGTGTATTACACAAAGAATACAATTATGGGCAGTACATACACCACACAAAAGATAATAGTGGAAATATGGCATGAATCTCACGGAAATAAAGAGTGAGATGAAAACCCCTTACCATGTTAATTAACTGAGTCGTATGGCCAAAAGTTAATAACCACCAAATTATTTACAGAATAACATGAATATAAAGATAATCATGATAATATATATCAAATTCCAGTACACAATACACCACATTCAATAATTTAGTGGCGAATAATGGAAATCTCACGGAATTGAATGTGAGATAAGAAAATCCCTTACCTTGTACTTTTCCTTGGTTGGGGTAGGTTAACCTCCTGTATAATGGTGAAATAATTGTTATTAAATTATACAAGAATCATATATATTAATATGATATCATATATGATCTTTTAATATTGATTTGATAATAATATCTTAGTATTATCGTTGTTTCAGGTGTTAACTTACTTGTTTTCTTTTATATGTTTTGTTATGTAATCCATGTTTGTAATGGATAGTTTGTATATTATTCATATCCATAATGATATCAAGTCCTTAAACATCATTTTTAAATCATCAAATGATAATTATACTTGAATGGATACGATGGAGAATGAATCTCATCACGTTCGTGGAGACGGTAGTCCGTACGTACGCACGAGCGACAATATCATTCTTTCGATATTAAAATAATATATAAATGGTTGTTATATCATATATACAGAATCATTATCATGTTTTATTTATTATTTACATGAGTTACATATCATTATTATACCCATCCAAATAATAATATATTGAATAACAATTACACCACGATGTGGAGACGGTAAGTCGTACGTACGCATGTATGGTGACATGTTATTCAAAGGGTGGACAGAATACTGAATATGGTTGTACCATATTTATAATAACATCACAGTATATATATGATACTGGAGTTATTATTTTATAATGGTAACAACAAAGGAAGAAGAAGTGGAAGAAGAAATGAACTTGGAAAAGGGTGGTGAAATCCTTACCTCTTCTTCGGGTTCTTCCTTTTGATTTGATCAAAAGGGATCCTTAGGTTGGCTTTCTGATCAAACTAAGGCCTCTAGGTTGTAGTGAGGGATGTTGGGAGAGTATTTGGGCAGAGTTTGGCCGAACCAAAAGGCTTTGAATTTGTGAAGAAATGAGAAGGATGAGTGCCCTTTTATAAGAGGGGTGAGGGGCACCTTTGGAAAAGCTAGAAATATTAATTTATAATAAATTCATATTCGGTTTATAATGGCTCCAAAGTTGATTATTAAACGGTTAAGGTGGGGATAGGTCCAAAACCACTCAACCAAAAGAATTTAGAAAGGTTTGGGTACTTATATTAACCTTATCTTTAAGTATTAACTCTAAGTTAATTAGTTTCACTTTTACAATGTCTCTTTATATTTTTATATAATATGGTTAATAAATTTACTATATACATCCAAGCGACCCCCAAGTGGTCCATTAATGATGAACCTATCATGATATAAGTCTGTTGGCCAAACCTTAGATTTTTAGGAATTTAATATCAATTAATAATATAATATTTGTTTTAAGAACTCTTTTATGTCAATTTTGACACTATTCAATAGTTGATTTTTGTGAAACTCATAACAGATTGATTACTTCGAAAAAAGTCAATTAAATCAATCCTAATATATCATATTATCCTAAAAAATTAGTTTAATTCATTAAAAGTTTCATATTATATTTATTTGGGAATTTATAATACCAATTATTTTAATTTTTCACTATTATAGTAATTACTGCATCATCATTGTGTCATAAATAAAATAAATTATTTAATGTCTAAAAATTATAAATAAAATATAATTATGTAGGAACTATTTTTATCTTTCTAATGAATATTTATAATCTAGAATCCAACATATATTACCTTATGTAATAATTGTTTTTCTAAAAGATATATGCTTGTGTCATTTTTGTATTCATTTTAACTTTATTAAAATAAAGTGTCATTATCACTTATAAGTGGATCCATGGGGTCCCAAAAGCGACCCAAAGATTCCCATGGTCGACCATATATCAACCAATAGGGTTAAGACACGTTTTAGGGTAATTTAGTATTATTATAATATTATTTTTTAACCCTTATTTACCGGATTTACCCTTAACCATGGTAAATAAAATATTTACCGCAGTAATTATTCAAAATGTCTAAAAATAAAAGTTACCTATTTACACAATTTGAAAATCTGATTCCAAATATGGAATCCATTTTTCTAAATTCAAAACACAGAAGTGGCAGAAATTAATTTAAAATTAATTCCCGCTGTCAAAACAAAAAGCGTGTTTTTAAGAGATAATAACTATCAAAAGATTGACACTTGTTTATGTTCGGTTTAATTGTAAAATTATGTCCAATGACCAACATTATATTAAATGGTAAAAATATATTCTAAATATACATTAAAACCACTAAAATTCACAATTTATCACTATTAATTATTTTGATTAAAAAAGTTGTTTTTAATTAAAATTTAGTAATTTTCACTATTCATCAAAATATGAAAGTTATCCGAAAAGTACCAAAATTTCACCTTAGGCTAAATTCGATATTACGAATCCAAAAATAAAGTTCATTTTAAAATATAAAATATATATAATTTCAAAAATTAGGTATTACTATTCATAACGGCTAGTTTGATTGGTTACGGTGTGTTAGAACTCGGTGTTGCGTACAACACACGCTAGCGTACCGTGGAAGCGTGGGATGTTTCATTTTAAATTTTTGATGTCCCCATTTAGTCAAAAAGTTTAGAATATTTTATTAAAAAAGGGTTCACTATTAAAAGTTGATAATAGTGTAATACTGAAAATGAATTTGTTCTTGCATTATGTCTAAGATACTCATAATATGGATTCTAAAATTATAAGGATTATATAAAGTTTAAAATTTAGTTAATACTATTCATAACCTCTTTTGAATGGCTTTTTGGTAAGTCATGGTGCAATTTAACTCGGTGTTGCGTGTAGTGAAAGTTATTGAATTATTTTGAAGAAATAACACACTATGAATTCTTGGGGGTGTTACAATAATCCTGAAGGTATTTGTACATCTTAGTACTGCCAGGATGAATAGAAAATGGAGAACTATGAGCTTCACAAAACAATTCATTCATTAACTAGGAATCACAAGGCACACACATCCTATTTCCAAATCATAAAACACAATATTTATCAAGATTATAATCTGGAAAATTACCCATTTTAACTAATTATACCTTTTTTCTGTAGCTCACGATCTTCCTTCATCTCTTTCTTAATTCTTTCATACAACAGAGACTGCACTAAAAACTGATACAAAATAGAAGTATTCCCTGAACCAACAATTTCTAAGACAAAATTAATCAAATGATTAATCAAGGGATCATGTTCCAAACATAGCATGGTTAATGGTGCATGATGTTTCCGACTTAAGGCATCTGCTACTTTGTTTTCTTTTCCAAGATGGTAATTGATTGTGAAGTCATAATCCTTTATCAGTTCTAGCCATCTTCTCTGCCTCATGTTTAATTACTTCTGAGTGAATATATACTATAAACTTTTATAGTCAGTATATATTTGGCATTTGGTTCTGTATAGACGATGCCTCCATATTTTCAATGAAAAAACCACAGCTTCCAATTCCAAATCATGTATGGGATAATTTATCTCATGAGGTTTAAGTTGTCTCAAAGCATAGGTAATTACCTGATCAGTCTGCAACAAAACACAGCCACGTCCCTTGAAATAAGCATCCCTGTATATAAAAAACTCACAATTTTGGGAGGGTAAGGCCAAAAATGGAACATTCACCAATCTCTTCTTTAGTTCATGAAAACATACATCACATTCCTCTTTCCAAACAAATTTATCCCCTTTCGGTGTTAACTTACTTATCGGGCTAGATAACCGTGCAAAGTTCTTAACAAAACGTTGGGAATAACTTTTTAATCCCAGAAAACTATGAATCTCTATAACATTTGTGGGTCTTGACCAATCATCAACTACTTCTGTTTTTGCAAGATCTACTATTATTCCATCCTTATTTACAATGTTCCCAAGAAAAGAAATCTGTCGCAACCAAAAATCACACTAGCTGAATTTTTTATATAGTTTCTTTTCTTTTAAAGTTTTTAAAAAACCCTTGGATGTTTTTCATGCTCCTATTTATTTTTATAAAATACTAGAATATCATCAATAAATACAAACACAAACATATCCATGAACTCATGAAATACTTTATTCATAAGATTCATGAATACAGTAGGTGCATTAGTTAATCGAAATAGAATAACAACAAATTCATAATGCCAATATCTAGTACGAAAGGCTGTTTTGGGGAAGTCATCTTCCATCACCTTCAGATGATGGTATTCGGATCTCAATTCAATCTTGAAAAAGTAATGAGATCCATGTATCTAATCAAACAAGTCATCGATATGAGGAAAATGGTACTTTCTTTTAACAGTGATGTTATTCAAATCTCTATAATCAATGAAAATAATCTTGGAACCATCTTTATTTTTAACAAAAAAACTGGGGCTTCCCATGGTGAAGTGCTAGGATGAATGAATCCTTTGTCAAGAAAATCCTGTAACAAATTTTTCAATTCAAGAAGTTATATTGGAGCCATACGATATGGGGTTTTGAAATTGGATTAGCATCGGGAACTAATTCAATTGTGAATTTGACTTCCCGGTCAAGTATGACACTGGGTAACTCATCAGGAAAAACATCAAGGTATTCATTTACCACTAGAACATCAATAATTTGAATAGATCCCTTTTTTCAACATTATAATAAAGATAAATATAATTTTCATCTTTCAATAGTTTCACAGCTTCCTGATATGTTCTAAATTGTATGGGTTCATTATCATATATAAACTAAAACTCTTTTTAAAAAACATATTCTTTAGCTCTATAGTCAATCTTAGCATGATAATCAAAAATCCAGTCCATCCCTAGAATAACATCAAACTAGAGTGATGGTAAAACAAAAAGGTTTGCAGGTAACATCTTTCCATAGACCACAATAGAAAGATTCATATAATTTCTATTTTCTATAACATTTCCCCGTGGTGTTTTAAAAAAAAGTTCAGGTCTCATTTATTGAGGTGATATTTCCAATTTACAAGAAAATTTCTCAGAGATGAAGGAATGTGTAGACCCCATATCAAAAAATCTATAGCATAATCTGTGTGAATAAACAAAGTACCTGATACAACTTCAATGGATCGTCTGACGTCTGCTGATGTAGTAGCAAGGGATCTCACTACACCTTTATGCTTGTAGTTTGGCTTCTTTGCTTCACTCGGATCTCTCTTCGGGCAGAAATTTTCATAATGAACCATTTCACCACATTTAAAACACTTTAGAGTTTCCTTATCAGGATTATTCTTAGGATCATTTTCATTTTAATCTCTGGCCATATGTCCAAACATACCGCATTTAAAACACTTCCCAGTTTTTCTAAGACATTCCCCAGGGTGTTTCATGCCACACTTTTCACAAACTGGAAATTATATTTTCTTACCATCAGATTTCTTTGGTATATTCTTACCCATTTCTTGCCAATTGGACCTCTTCTTCTCTTTGTTTCCAAAATGCAAGTGATGATCAGCAAACTCTATCTCAATCCTCTCAGCTCATCGTACATGTTTCTCATAACTTTTTAATTCACATGAGGTCAATGCCCTTCGATACCTTGGATCCAATCCTGAGTAATATCAGTTGATTTTTCTATCAAGATCTAGAATAAGATTTGGTGCATACCTTGCTAGTCGAGTGAAGTTCGCTTCACACACAGCCACTGAATCTTCCTCTTTCTGTTTTAATTCAAGGAATTGATTCTCCATTCTTAGTCTCAGCACCTTAGGAAAATATTTTTCAATGAAAATACTTTTAAATTCATCCCACTCCAAGGCATCAAAATCCCCTCTACCCCTGTTATTCCTTACCATTGACCACCACTGATCAGCTTCCCCTTCAAAACGATAAATAGCAAGACTTACCTTTCGATTGTCTGAACATCCCATAACATTGAATATCTTTTCAAGGGATTTGATCCATCCTTCAACTATTAATGGGTCAAAATATCCATTGAATGAAGGTGGATGTTGTCTCATAAAATGTTCCACTACTGTCATGTTCCATTGTGGTGCCTCTATTTGTCCTCTTGCATGGATTCCACTTCCATTTATTGCCTACATTAGCCGAGCCATTACTGTCACAAACTACTCCGTTAAAATCCCTATCATTCTAGGCTGTAGTTCTGGAAGGTTTTCATTCTATCAGTGCCTCTCCTCCTCAGTATCCTTGTTCCTTATGTCGACAACCATTTTGAACAAAGATGTCTTAGATAAAGAAACATGGTAATCTTTAAATGCTTTAACAAATTAAACATATAGTGAAAATCATTTATGGTATTCTATTAACATCACCCTAACCCCTAAAGTTTTCTAAACCATCCTCTGATACCAACTATAAAGACCTGACCATATTACATACAGAATCATGAATTAAGCCAAGAAAACACTTCCTTTTAGTTTGAATATCTTTTCAGTTTTAGATCTTTAGAAAATTAAGATAGTACATTCATGACATTAAACATTATTACAGAGTTGATACCATAAAAACAGTTTCCATTTTTTTTAAATATAAAACATTAAAATGTAAAAAAAATAATCCTTGACAATTCTTCAACATTTAACGTGTCTTCCTCCTTGTATTACACATCCATTAACCTGTGAAAATCATTTAAAAACTTGGGATGAGCACAAAATCTCAGTATGGGATGGAAAAGAAGGAAAAATCACATTAGTCCTTGAATACTCATAACGTATGAAATCATTTTCAAAAGATATTCTTGTCACCCATATATTCTTACTTTGTGTAACATGATATTTACATAAGATCCACAAAAATCATGATAACATAAATATAATCATAAATGTATCCTGGGGGCATTAATTACATATTCTTGTAACCATTCTTGGATATCTTATAATTTTTAACCCTCATGGCTGCCTTACTTTGTGTAACCATCGTAGTTACACTTGGAGTAACCATAAGGCCGATCTACAAAATAATCATACCCAATGCATTGGAGGGAAATATAGATCCCACAATTAATCATAAATAATTCCAAATAATGAAAATATAATCAAACAACATGAATAATTCCATAAAAACATTGCTCTGTAATTTCATAAAATCGAATTTAAAATGATGATTTTTAAAGCAAAGTCCCTTATAAATATTATACAATTGAATAGAAACATAAAAATGTTGATAGAGTAAGTATATATATTGTAAATACACATAATAAAACATAATATAAATAGAAACTATCACACAATAAATTTAATTAGCACATAAATAATGAAGTATAAATTTAACCCAAAGAATGGAAATTGGGTTAAGAATTCCCTTACCTCGGGTTTGTCTTACTTAAAACATGTTTAAACCTTCTGTATAATGTTTAAAAGAGTGTTATTAATATTTTTCAGAAACATTTTCATCTTTATGAAATCTTATATGATCATTTCATAACATCATTTCACCCTTAATTGTTAATATTTTGCCCGTTGCTCGGTTTTTGGTTGAATTCTTTACATGATTTCGATGATTGGTTCAAGGTGGACATTCTTGTCGATTGGAAGTGAAACTCTAGAATTGGAATGGATTAGTATTTTCATATATCCAGTAATATAAATTATTCCATTCATCATTCTTAATTCTTACTTGAGGATGATTCATATATTAGAACATTAATGATGTTCATTTAGATCATTTTAGTGGTTATTTGATAATAACAACCGTGTTTTGTCTTATAAATTAGAACCATGAGTACAAAAGAATTCCAGAACCATGGGTGAGTTATAAAAAATATATTATAATCTTATTCAACCATATAAATGGTTTAATGACCAGACTTGAAAGAATTAATTGATATTGATATCACATCGTCCACGATGTCGATAATTCGACACAAACATACAATGTTTCTTATTTTTTAAATAAGTGGGAGAGGAGAAGAATAATGATGAGTAATTTTTCATAAACATGATAAAATCCAGAGTATAAATTATTTTTATAGATTTAATTCCTCTTGGATAAGGATATATGAAAAAATAATAAGGAATGAACTCAAAATAAAAGAACAACTGAGAAATCACTTACAAAAAATTCGGTAGCCTAACGACTACAAAATATGGTTTTAGAAAAATATTTAAAAGAGAGGAGACAAAGGTCACCCATCCAGAAATGAATCATAATATTGGTAAGATCAAAAATAAGAAGGAAATAATAACATGGTATAGAAACATGAAAGTTATACCACATAAAAGAGAACTTGAAAGAAAAAAGAATGAAATTGAGAAGTTTCTTACCTTGTAGAGTAACTCTTAGAACATGATGGTTGGGACCATGGGGGATTGAGGAAACATTGGGAGGACTACCATGAAGGTATGGAGTCCAGATCTTCGTTTAGGGACAATTTTGAATTAATTCAATGAAGGGAAGGGTTGGTATTTATAGGAAATGTGAGGGATTATTTTAATAATTTTCAAGGGACACCTCATGAGTGGTATTTACAAACCCAAGGGCTTTCCCATGGTATTTTCTCATGGTATAAGCCACATGGGGAACCTCACATATTATTTAACTATTAAAAAGTTTACCAGGTTTATGACATCATTATTATATCATTAATGATGTCATTAACAAATCGAAACTAAAAACTGTATTTTTTACTATTCCACGAAAAATACACTGTTGCAGAAAAATTCACATATTCAACGTAACCATTTATCGATGTGTAGATTTAAAAAATGAAGTCCACTTTTTGAAAATAATTTTCTAAATATTATTTTTTTAATTTTTAAATAAAATCATTCTTACTTTAAAAATTAATAATTCTAATTCTACAATTACTTTTTTATCACAATGAAAAATTAACCAAGATGTTATAATCTTCTAGCCTTAAGAAAATAAAATAATAATAAAATTTACCAATCATTAGGGTCATATTACTACTCATATTACTATTCATTAGGGTATGTTACTATTCAACAAAAAAACAAATTGGTTCCAATAGACTAAAAATAACACACTGAACAGAAATGTAGATGACGGTTTCTTGAAACTCAGAAAATAGATGTTGAATTGGTTGCAATGTAGTCACTCCAGCCCTCCCGCATCTTAGGGTTTTCACCGCCTACGCAACTGGATTCACGATGCAACAACCCTAGATCTCACACGATGCAGCAGCCCTGAATCCCACCACCCACTGTCGGCTTCCCCACTCCTCAGATCAAGTTCATCTTCCCCTCGTGCAACGTAGCATCCCTGGATCCCACCGCCGTCGATGACCCTGCTCACTCAACGTAGTAGGGATCCTGCCGCCGAACCCCACAACTCCTTCCGGAGCAGTTTTATTCGTGATGACGACGACGCCTCTCCTGGGTCCCATCGCTCCGAGTCTGATGTCGTCGAGCGCGACCTTCGGCCCCCGGATCCCGTGTGTGTGGCGTGCGAAGTCGCCCAGGGAAAGAGACCCCGTGGCCTTCATCTCTTTACCAATTTCCCTAACGGACTCCCCCACCCGGATCATCCTAGAATGTTCGTGGGTAGCCGCAGTGCAAAACATTCACATGAAGATATACAACCAATGGAGGTTCGACATGGGGTCAGTTTGTGACGACGACCATTGTTGAGGTTTCTTCATTTGAATTGTTCCACGTTCTCTTGGATTTCTCTTCCATTTCATCATGATCTTCCACACACAAATTCAATTTGGTCATTTTTGATTGATTCCATGATGTTTTGGATGGTTCTGGTGACTTTGGTGAATGTTGAACCATTCAGATGTTTTTTTGCTCGTTTCTTTGTCCATGGAGGCTTGAAAATCTCATCATTCCTCGTTATGGAGCTCTATCGATGAAGCCCTCACCATCGATCATCATCTTTCGAAGGTTCCTGTGCAGATTTGCTTCTATCTTATTGTGTGCTTTGTGTTGATTGTGTTTCTTTAGGTTGATTTGCCTCGTGTTTGAAATGGTGGATTCCCTTAGGAACGTTGCATTTTCTTTTTTTTTGTTGGTCTGACTTGTGTCTGCAATGTTCGACCCACTTGGACACACTGTCTTAGTTTTTTTCACTTGTTCAGTTCTCACATAACCAAAAAGTGTTTTTAAAAATCAATAAAATGAATTTTCAGTCTGAACATAGAAGTAAAAAAGTTATGTTTTAAAGGATAATTAAAAATATCTATTTAAAACAAACTTCCATAAATTTCTATTTATTTTTATAATAACATGGGGTGTTATAGAGAGCCTTGTGAAATGTATCTTTTCTTTTACTCATATCTTAGAGATAAACACTCTGTTGGGGACAAGAATGACTATTTTATGTCACTTCAAGGTGTTCCCTCTGGATGTTGGTTGGTGTCACTTCTTGTTGGACCGCTATGTCTTAGAGATGAAAGGCTATAAGGTCATTCTGAAATTGGACTGGTTAGTTACCTTCCAGGCTGTTGTCGATTTCTCTCACCGTAGGGTGAGTTTCACGTCACCATAGGGTGAGTTTCACGTCACCATAGGTAAGATCGTTTCTTTACAATGGTGAATGGGTTTTCCATGCGAGCAGAGTAGGACCCGATCATCATTGGTTGGGAGGAGTTACATCTCAGATTTCTAGTCTATATTTGGATGACTAGGGGACTTCATAGATGGACTTTACTCCAGCGGTGGATCATTTCATGGATGTCGTTCCAATGTAATTTTTAGGTTTTCCTCTCGAGTGAGTGGTGGAATTTTTTAACGAACTTGTGCTTGGAGTGACACCATTGTACATTCCTTTTTATAAGACAGATACACCAGAATTATAGGAGAACAAAAAGATGTTTGAGGATTTGTAGTAAAAGGGTTTAATCCGACCCAGTACTCCTTGTTAGGGTTCGCCTGTCCTATTTGTAATGAAGGCAGGAGGTACCCTCAGACATTGTGTCCATTATCAAAAGATTAACCACTTGATGGTCAAGAACTGATTTCCATTATTAATGAGTGATGATCTCTTTGATCAGATTCGAGGAGCCCAGGTGTTCTCAGAGATTGACTTGTGGTCCAGTTACTATCATTTACGTGATTGACAATATGATATACCTCTCACAGCCTTCCGGAGCAGGTGTGGTCTATACGATAATGTAGTTATGCCATTCGGTGTCATGAACACGGCTGCTATCTTCATGGAACCGATGAACCGAGTGTTCCATACATACTTGGATTCTTTTGTGGTATTTTTCATAGACGATATCTTGGTGTATTTTCTCACTCGACATGATGATTCTACCCATCTTGAAATTGTTTTGATTACACTGAGAAAGAAGAAATTATATGTTAAGCACTCAAAATGTCACTTTTGGATTGACCAGATTCACATCATAGATAATTTAACAAAGATATAAGAGTATCAGTAGGCCAAGAAAAAGTGAGATTAGTAGTTTCTAGGGAGCAGTTGAAGAACGTCTTTTAGATAAGAAGTTTTCTAGGGCAGGTGGGATACTATGTACATTTCATAAAGGAAATTTCATTCTTAGCAGCACCATTGATGGGCTGGACTTAGAAGGGCGAAAGGTACTTCTGGTCAGATTCCTATGATTCAGCCATTAGAGAACTGAAAGAGAGGTTGACTTCAGCACTGATACTGTATTTCCAGAGTAGGGAAGAGTTATACTATTTACTGTGATGCATCAGGTATCATTCTAGGAGCTATACTTATTCTGGTAGAAGGATTCATTGCGTACATGTCTCGGCAGTTGAGGCCACATGAGATGAATTACCTGATGTATGATATCGAGTTGGTTGTAGTTTTTCATGCCTTACACTGTTGGAGACATTACCTTCTAGGGGAGCATTTTTTGGTTTTCACTGAAGAAAAAATTATCAAGTATATCATCACTCAGCATGATTTGAATTTGAGAAATTGAAGGTGGGTTGAGTACCTTCTGTCCTTTGACATTGAGCTTGGCTTTACGCATTTGAAAGGCAATGCAGTGGATGATTAGCTTAGCTGGAGGACTCAAATACATGCAGTTCAGGAAGCCAACAGTGAGTGTTAGTTCTTGGATCTGTTCTTTGAGATGCATTTGGAGTTTCACACTAGACAAGGGAAGACGTTTTTATCTTCTACTACAGTTTCCCATTCCCGAGTGGAAGTGTAATGATGTTAAGATGGATTTCATGGCAGGTTTACTGAGGTAACATTGAGGGAATGACACAGTTTTGGTTATCATAGACAAACTCCAGAAGGTTTCTCTCTTATTTACAATCGAGGAGACCTTGAGAGTTGATGAGCTGGGATGATTTTACATCTGAGAGGTTGTACGTATACATGGGATTCCACACTCTGATGTATCAGATAGGCATTTGTGTATTACTTCTAGGGTCTAGAAGGGGCTTTAAAGTGATTTGGGTACACAAATACTTTTGAGTGTAGTTTACAACCCCCAGAAAAATGTCCAGTCTGATCATATGATTCAGGTGCTCGAGGACATTCTCCCAGCATGCATCCTAAACATTGGAGGTTCTTGGGAGAAGCTCATTCCTCTTGTGGAGTTTTCCTACAATAATAGATTTCAAGAAACTATTCATATCGTACCTTATGAGTCTTTGTATGGTAGGAAAAGCCGATCACCTATGTGTTGGATGGATGTAGAAGAGGCTACTATGTTGGGACCTCTTCTTGTCCAAGAGAGCACATATCGAATAGAGTGGCTTCAAAAGATGATGACTACTACACAGTCTCAACAGAAGTATGATGCTGATCAATGGAGAGGACCTCTGGAGTTCAAGGTAGGGGATCAAGTTTTCCTATGTGTCACAGTGTGGTTGGGACAACAAAGGATTAGGAGACATGGTAAGAATTCATCTAGGTTTGTTGGTACATTTGAGGTGTTGGAGAGAGTTGTGCCGATTGTCTATCGGTTGTAGTTACCTCAGAGGTACTAGACTATGCATGATGTCTTACATGTTTCTCTACTTCGATGATACTCCACAGACCCATCCCATGTTTTTCAACCCAAGGAGGTTGAGTTAGAGGTGGAAACCTAATTTGAGGAGCATTCGATCCAGATTGTTGATCGATGTGTGATGGTTCTCCATGTCCTATAGTGACCCAAGCCTTTTACATATAACAATTCAATATTTTCAACATAATTCATCATCAGATTATAAACCAAGGATCGTTAATTCTAGTGTCTTGGAAGTCTAGTTACACATAACACAGAACATGGGGCTAAAAAACAAGTGTTTATTTAATCTCCCTAATGAGCTCCTAACTTCTTTTGAGCTCTTATATCTGCATAGGGTACCCTGGGGAACACATGAACAAAGGGATGAGCTAAAAATCCCAGTAAGGGAAAGAACATAAGGATACATCTCTAACATATGAGTTAGGAGGCATGACATAATGATATTAAAAGAATGAAACATATAAAACCATTTTATATAAGCATGGGATAATATAAACATGGAATCATATAATTGTGGCAGAATCATAAAGCATTTCTTTAGTACGTGTCAAGGCTAACCTCCAATCCCGTTTCCCATTTCAGTACGGGTCAAGGCTAAACGCCAATCCCGTTTCACATCGCATCTCATGAGACTTAACCTTACCCAATGCATTGGAGTGCTATCTAGGTGCACCCATCTCAACATATTCATGAATATCCTTGCCACATAAATATTCTTACCATATATACAATCATACATATTCAACCATACACAAACATAAGGGTACCCATGAAAAGAATTGGGTACCACAATCATGACATCAATCATAACCAATGGGTGTATCATGAAACTGTCCATATAAGAAAATAATAAGAAATATATGGAAGTTAATAGGATAAAATAGTTTTATATCCTGGTATGTGGTGTCAAACATAAGCGAAAACTTATGAGAGATGTATTTTAGAAACATTAACATTAAATCATTTTTGTACTGTTTTAAGGAAAATACCATAGAGCTTTTACAAATAGTAGAGAATACAATCTTTTATATAAACCATAATTGAACCAAGAAAATTTTAATAATTAAAATAAAGTATTTACAAAGATAATGGTCTCCTAAAAAAAATGGTTGAGTGCTCTTGAAATTGGGTAAAAGTTTGGGAAGTTCCTTTAAATCAACTGTGCTTATTAGGAAGTATCGTAGAGAGGTTAACTTATAAGCATGTATAACCATGAAAGAGAGTGACAGGTGGATCTTGGAACATGATATTGCAGTATATAAACAGAATGTTAAAGTTCTATATATAAGAAAAGAGAACAACAAGAATAAAGATAGAGCAACCCTAAAGAATAAAGGAAGTTCGGGTAGAATCCATCATGGTTTATTGGCATGGTATTGTCTATAATTAAGAGGGATTTATGAGAGAGATAATGGGTTTATAATCACTTATAAAACATTAGGAAAGTATGGGGAAGGAGTATAAATGTACCCCATTACATTGTATTACACAAAAAGGCATTGCATAGAGGTCATTCTTGATTATGAGTAAAAGGGGGAGGATCCATTTCCCTAAGTTCGTTGGTGTTCTCCACTTGATATTAATGACCTGAATAGTCAAATTAGGTTTATTAATCAATAGGTCCAGAACCATATATACATGTAAAATATTTAGTATATCCTCTTTATGTTCATTCATACCCATTTTGATTGATTATAAGGTTCAATTTCATGGTTTGGGTTCGTTTGTTTCCTTGGTTTTAATGATATGTTCACTTGTATTTAGGTTCAGATAAAAAGTAAGATGAAATTGGTTGTCCATAATTGATGTTATATAGAATTAGTGAACATCCATAAGGTTAAAAAATCATTTGGTTAATTGGAGGGAAAGAGAACAATGACAGAAGACATTAATGATAAACACTTGAATTGATTTTAGTGATTTTACCCTTAATTAACTTGTTTTGTATTATTGATTGACATAATGAGGGTATAAGGATTCTAGAACCATAAATAGGATATATCACATACATAATAATCATGTTCAACCATAACATAAATGGTTTCATGACCAGAAAAAAAGATGAAAACAGAAATTGAAAACACATTATCCACGATGTCGATCAAGGATGGTGTTTTAATTTTAGAACATGATGGAGAGGAGAAGAAGCATGATGATTGAAATTTTACATAAAAATAATTAACATCCAGAATATATGAGATTATAGAGATTTCATGCCTTTTGGATAATGGAAGGGGAAGAGGGTATATGAAAAGAAGGAAATTGAAAACAAAACAATTGAAAATGAAAGGGGATCCATACCCTTTGATCTCCTCTCTTTGAGATCCCACTTAAGGCCTTTTCTTTAGCCTTCATGTAAGACCAGAAGTCCTTGGACGTGGGGAAGGATCTTGGGAGGA
Source organism: Viscum album (assembly GCA_963277665.1). Taxonomy (NCBI): domain Eukaryota; kingdom Viridiplantae; phylum Streptophyta; class Magnoliopsida; order Santalales; family Viscaceae; genus Viscum; species Viscum album. Next base: position 2,020,420,029 of record OY728138.1, read on the forward strand.
TTTTTGGATAGCATTTTGTCTAGGAACAAGGCTTGAGAGGAGTGTGAGAAAGAGGTAAGGAGAGGGGGTAATTATAGTGAGGGAGGAGAGGGTTTTCCAGTTATTTTAAGTATTAGTTTATTATTTAAGGACAAGACTATGAATATTTTAGTGTTATCATAAAAAATACTAAAATAATCATGGATGATTTGGGATTATCATCTTACATCAGCCATACATCACCTATGATGCAGTATTTAGCATTTATTGTAATTTATCATATTTTACTATTCATCAAAAATTAAAATATTTTAGAAAAATCCCAAATATTCACCATAACCATTTTTCAATGTGTACAATCAAAAAATAAAGTCAATTTTTTAAAAATAAATTTATAAATATGATTTTTTTAATATTTAATTAAAATAATAATTTATTATCAAAACCAGTTTTAAAACATTCACTAACTCATTCTAAAATATAGGTATATCATACTTCCAACTTTAATATTATTATTATAGCACAATAGGAGAGGTTACTATTCATTATGGTATATCACTATTCATTAGGGTATGTTACTATTCATTAGGGTAGGTTACTATTCACCAAATTGTTTTTATTAGGCTCCAAAAAACATCTTGAACACAACCATGTATGTCGGATTTTCGAAATTACAAACACTAAAGTGACAAACTTATGTTTAAAGGGCACTTATCACTTAGTAGTTCATTATGTTGTTCTTTCATGTGGTTTTATGACATAAATATAAGAAGGGGATTTCCATTGAAAAATTTTGGGTCATTACATTCTTCCCCCTTATGAAATTTCTCCCTCGAAATTTTATTTTACATTCTACATCAAAAGCAAGTGCGAATACTTTTCCATAATTTCTTCTTCCAATTCCAATGTAGTTTCCTCAAAATTATGGTTCATCCACAACACTTTGACAAGATGGGTTGTATTGTTGCATAGGACCTTATCTCTCCAATCCAAAATATTTACTGGCTACTACTCATATGAGGGATCATCTTCCAACTGCACCACCTCTGATCTTAGTACATGTGAGGGATCAGGTATGTACTTCCTCAAGTGTGATACATGGAAAAAAATCATGAACTCGATCTATATTCAGTGGATGTGTAAGCCGATAGGCCATTGCTCCTATGCGGTCAAGGATCTCAAAGGGGCCAATATACCTTGGGATTAGCTTCCCTTTCTTCCCAAATCGCATGACTCTCTTCCATGGAGATATTCGAGGGAAGACGTTATCTCCAACGCCGAACTCCAAGTCCCTTCAACGGGTGTTATCATAGCTCTTTTTCCAACATTGAGAAGATTTGATGTGTTTTTGGATGACATGAACCTTCTCTATCATCACTTGAACAATATCGGGTTGAAGTATCATTATTTCTCCAACTTCATCCCAATAGGTTGGAGTTCTACATTGCTTTCCAGACAGAGCTTCATATGGAGCCATCAGAATATTTGACTGGTAGCTATTGTTGTCTGAGAAATCAACCAATAGAAGATGCTGATCCCATCTACCTTTAATCCAAAAGAGCAGGCTCTCAGCATATCTTCAAGCATCTGAATAGTCCTTTCAGATTGTCCATCAGTTTGGCGGTGATATGTCGTGCTAAAATTTAATCCAGTACCCAAAGCATGTTTAAGACTCTTCTATAATTTATATGTGAACCTTGGATCGCAGTCAGAGACAATTGAGAGTGGAACACCGTGCAGTATAACCACTTCGTTCACATATATCTTTGTAAGTTTTTCAAGAGAGGGATCTTCCCAAATAGCGAAGAAATGAGATGTCTTGGTGAGTTGGTAAACCACAACCCATATCACATTATTTCCATTTGACATCTTCGGGAGACCCATGACAAATTCAATAGTAACATTTTCCCATTTCCACATGGGTATAGGAAATGACTGCATCATAGCTTTGGACTATTGTTGCCCAGCTTTAACTTGCTGACATACCAAGCACCTTGAAATATATTCCGCAATCTTCTTCTTCATGTTATCCCAACAGAAGTGTTCTCAGAGATCGCAGTACATTTTGGTACTCCTAAGATTGATAGAGAAGGTTGAGCTATGTGCATTATTCAATCAATCCTTCTTTATCTATGGGTCATATGGTACACATAATCGTGTCCCAAATCATACAACTCCTTCCTCATCAATTTTGAAATCAGAGGATTTCCCATTTTTTAAAGCCTCCACCCTTTTCTGAATTTCGACATCCTTTCGTCGAGAAACCTTTAGTTTCTCTATGAAGGATGGTGGAGAAATCATTTGAGAAAGGATTGATGATGTTCCTACCTCAATGATTCCCATGTCCATCCTTTTCAAATATAAGATGATTACATCCTTTTCAATTCTCCTCATTGATAAATATACAAGACCCTTTCTACGTAGATCATCCCCCACCTTGTTTCCCTTACCTAGATGGTATTGGATTGAGCAGTCATAATCCTTGATGAGATCTATCCGTCTTCGTTGGTGCATATTAATCTCTTTTTGTGAGAATAAATATTTGAGACTCTTTTGGTCAGTATATATCTCACATTTTCCACATAGAGATAATTTCTTCATATTTTCAATTCAAAGATCACAGCCTCCAACTCCAGATCATGTGTGGGATAGTTTTGCTCATGGATTTTCAGCTGCCTTGAGGCATAGGCTATCATTTTATCATTTTTCATTAGCACACAGCCAAAGCCTTTATTATAAGCATCACTATACACCCCAAAGATTTCTCCACTTGAAGGGAGTGTGAGTACCAGCATAGTGATAATCCTGTTTTTTAACTCCTTGAAATAGTCTCCACATTCCTGTGTCCAGACAAAATTTACTCCCTTCCATGTCAACATGGTCATTGGGTTTGACAATCATGAAAAGTTCATCATTAATCGTCTATAATACCTAGCTAGACTTAAAAAGTTGCAGATCTCCATTACAGAAGTTGGCCTCAGCCACTCTTCAATTTCCTTTGTCTTGGAAGGGTCTACAGATATCCCTTTCCTGGTGATAACATTCCCCAAGAATGATTCTTCCTCCATCTAGAACTCACATTAATTGTTCTTTTCATACAACTTCTCCCTTCATAAAGTTTTTAACACTGTTTAAAAATGCCCCTCATGTTCCTCCTTGCTCTTAGAGTATATTAGGATATCATCAATAAAGACCACCACAAATTTGTCGACGTAATCTCTAAAGACTCTATTCATTTAATCCATGAAAATTTATGGAGCATTAGTGAGTTTTAAGGGAATCACTATGAACTCATAGTGTCCATACCTCGTTTGAAAGGCAGCCTTGGGAATATCTTCCTTCTTCACCTTTAGATAGTGATATCCCGACCGAAGGTCCACCTTAGAAAAATAACTGGCCCGTAGAAGCAGATCAAACAAGTCATCTATCCATGGAATGGGATACTTGTTCATTATAGTGATTTTATTGAGCTCATGATAATCAATGTAGAGGCACATTGATCCATCCTTCTTCTTGATGAAGAGGACTGGAGCACCCCAAGGTGAAGCACTCGGGCGTATAAAACCCTTCTCTATATTTTTTTGTAACTATTTCTTTAGCTCTTCCAGCTCTAAAGTGGCCATTCTGTAAGGTGTCTTTGAGATTGGCAGAGATCCAGTGATAAGTTCAACTGGGAACTTAACCTGTCGGCCAGGGGGAGGACTATGTAACTCTTCAGGAAATACATCAGTGTAATCCCTCACGATGGGAATGTCTTCAAGAATGACTCTGTCCTTTGTCTCAATCATTTGAGCTAGGTATGCATGCTCATAAGGAAGAAATATACAAACATGAGATGAAGATTTTAAAGGAGACTCATCTTCTTTCTTACACTTGTAAAGAATTGGAGGATTTTTCAAGATGTGAAAAGTAATTTTCCTTTCCCGACAGTTGATGTTGGATTTGTACAAAGATAGACAATCCATTCCCAAGATTGTGTCAAATTCCACTAAAGTAATAATGACATGATTTCTTAGGAGGTTTAGTCCACAAACATTAATCGAGGAGGAGTTATAAACCATGGATTCAGTGATCACCCCATTTACTATTTTCAAAAATAACGTTTCCTCCAAATTTTGAGGTAGTGTTTGAATACTTCTACTAAACTTGCATGATATGAAAGAATGCGTAGAACCAGATTCAATTAGTAAGTTCACTATTCCTGATTGAATAACAAGCGTACCTTTCACCATATCGTTTTTAGCTCCACCTCAGTAGTAGTGATTGCATAATCCCTTCCTTGTTTCCTTGGAGGTTGTTGTTGATTGCCTCCGAAAACCCTCGGCTTAGGGTAATTGTTCGCATAATGCCCATGATCCTTGCAGTTGAAACATTGCACTGCAGGCTGAGTGTTGTTCTTGAACCTTCCTTTCTTCTTCAAAATTAGTGGGATTTTTTAAATCCCTTCGGTAGTTCATGTCCAGATGACCAAACTTTCCTTATTTGAAGCAATTCCTAGTTCCCTTTAGATGGTCAGCAAGATACTTCTTCCCACAATTCTTGGAATGGGGAAAGTGAGGCTTCTTTCCATCATGGGATTTATTTGATGAACCACCCATGTTGTTGTCCTTTTTCTGCTTCTTTTCACTAGGCCTAAGAGACAATTGAGAGTCTCCAATATACATTTCATCCTTGAGGGAACAACGAAAAATCTCCTCAAAGCTGTCGAAATCTCGAATTTCTCACTTTTTGTAGACTCGGCTTTAGTTCACTAAAGATGTGATCCACCTTGCTGTTGGTGTTGATGAAAAGGATAGAGGCATACCTTGAAAGCCTTGTAATGTTCGCTTCATACGATCGATGGATTTTTCTTCCTTCTGCTTGAGTCCAAGGAACTCTCTTTCCATTTGGAGACGGAGGGTTCGAGGCAAATATTTGTTGAAAAAATTCCTCTTAAATTCTTCCTAATCAATGGAATAAATTTCCTCTTGGGACATCTTATTCTTGATCAGTGTCCACCATTGATCAGCATCCCCATCAAAATGATAGACTGCCAGTACCATTGTCTCTTCTTCCGAGCACTGGAGGACCGAGAAAATCATTTCAATGGAGTTAATCCATTGTTTTGCGAGGAGGGGATTAGAAGACCCGCTAAATATGGGAGGCCTTTTCTACATGAAGGATTCTACGAAAACATTCTCTTTCCTTGAAGGAGGGGGACGTTCCACCTGATTCAAGTTATTATTCATAACTCGAGCCAGCTGAGCACGTACTATCATGATGTTTTGAGCACCGGCTTCTATCACACCAGGCATGTCATTAGGGAAATCATTACATTTCCTATCACATTGGTTGTTGGAATATGTTCTTCCATTTCCCTCTATTAACTAATAAAAATAATGTATAATTAGAGGTCTTGAATACATAGCTTTTGAACATAAAAAAGAAAAATTAAACATTAAAGGATAAAATTATAACGAATAAGTACATCATAACTTGTGATTCCTTAGGTTTATATCTACGTTATCATCGATCTATTTCTTAACTTATATTCTTATGGGCTTTTCTTGGCCCTTAATAATGGTTTGTACTAATCTCATTAATCTACCAATGCATATCCCCCTGGAGTGTCGTAACCAAGAGTGCAACAAGGCCCGTTGTCGTGCACCAGTTCCCATTTGAGTCTAGCTCAAAGCAGTGTTTTCGGGTTTTACGCCTAGATACATCTGTGTCAGAGCCGTCTCTACCTACTCGTATCCATACAAGGATGTATTTTCTTGATAAACCACTTACTATATACTCACCAAAATTTAGGACTATTTTTAATACTTAGTCTCATCCTTAAGGCTCTCACCAAGGTTCTTTATTCATAATCTCAAAAAATAACTAGAACATCTTCTGATACCAACTATAGAGACCTGAGCCTTTAACATATAACAATTCATTATTTTAAAAATAATTCACTATCAGAGAAAAATACAAGGATTATTAAGTTTACTGTTTTGGAAAACTAGGTACATATAACATAGAAAATGGGGCTAAAAACCCTTCTTTATTTAATATCCAAAATGATCTCCTAACTTCCTTTGAGCCCTTACATCTTCATAGGGTACCCTGAGGAACACAAGAACAAAGGGATGAGATAAAAAGCCCAGTAAGGGAAAGAACATAAGGATATATCTCAAGGATAAAAGTTAGGAGGCATGACATAATGATATCCAAAGAATGAATCTTATAAATTCATTTGATATAAGAATGGGATCATATGAACATGGAATCATATAAATGTGGAAAAATCATAAGGAATATCTTTAGTACGAGTCAAGGCTAACCGCCAATCTTGTTTCCCATTTCAGTACCGGTCAAGGCTAACCTCCAATCTCGTTTCACATCGCATCTCAAGAGACTTAACCTTACCCAAAGCATTAAAGCGCTATCTGGGAACTCCTATATAAACATATTCATGAATATCCTTACCACATAAATATTCTTACCACATATACAATCATACATATTCAACCATACACAAACATTAGGGTCCCAATGAAAAGAATTGGGCACCACAATCATGAAATCAATCATAACCAATGTGCGTACCATGAAAGTGAACATATAAGAAAATAATTACAAATAAATATAATTTAATTGTAAAAAATAGTTTTATAACATGGTAAGTGGTGTCAAACATAAGTGACAACATATGAGATATGTATTCTAGAAACATTAGCATTATGAAATTTTTGTGTGGTTTTAAGGAAAATACCATAGAGCTTTCACAAATTGTAGAGAAGAAATTATTTTATATAAACCATAATTGAACTAAGACGGTTTTCATAATTAAAATATAGAATTTAAAAAGAAAATGTTGACTTAAAACAAAATTTATAGTGCTCTTGAAATTGGTTAAAAGTTCAGGAAGTTCCTTTAAACAAGTGTGCTTATTGGGAAGTATTGAAGAGAGGTTTACTTATAAGCATGTATAACCACGAAAGAGAGTGAGTGTTGGATCTTGGAACATGAGATTGGAGTATATAACTAGAATGTTGATGTTCTACATAAAATAAAAGACAAACACCAAAATAAATATAGATCAACCCGAAGGAATAATGGAAGTTTGGGTAGAATCTATCATGGTTCATTGGCATGGTATCATGTATAATTAAGAGGTATTGATGAGAGATATAAGTTGTTTATCATCAATTATAAAACATTAGGGCAGTATGGGGAAGGTGAATAAATATACCCAATTACTTGGTATTACACAAAAAGGTATATCATAGAGATCAATATAGACTATGAGTAAAAAGGGGAGGATCCCTTACATTAAGGTCGTTGGTGTTCTCCACATGATATTAATGACCTGAATAGTCAAATTAGGTTTATTAATAAATTGGTCTAGAAACTTATATACATGTAAAATATTTAGTTTAACCTCTTTATGTTCATTCATTGCCATTTTGATTGATTATAAGGTTCAATTTCATGGTTCAGGTCCGTTTGTTTCCTTGGTTCTAATGACAAGTTCACCTGTATTTAGGTTCGGATAAAAAGTAAGATGAAATTGGTTGTCTAGAATTGATGTTATATAGTATTAGTGAACATCCAGAAGGTTACAAAATTAATTTGGTTAATTTGAGTGAAATGGAACCATGACATAAGACATTAATAATAAACGCTTGAATTAATTTTAGCGATTTTACCCATAATTAACATGTTTTGTATTATTATCTGATATCATGAGTGTATAAGGATTCCAGAACCATTAATAGGATATATAACATACATAATAATTAGGTTCAACCATAACATAAATGGTTTCATGACCAGAAACAAAGATGATGATAGAAATTTAAAACACAATGTCCACGATGTCGATCACGGACGATGTTTTAATTTTCGAACATTAGGGAGAGGAGAAGAAGCACGATGCTTGAATTTTTAAATAAACATGATTAGAATCCAGAATATATGAGATTCTAGAGCTTTCATGGCTTTTGGATAAGGGAAGGGGTAGAGGGTATAAGAAAAGGTGGAGATTGAAAACAAAACACTTGAAAATGAAAGGGGATCCTTACCCATTTATTTCCTCTCTTTGAGATCCCTCTTAAGGCCTTTGATTTTGGCCTTTTGGTAAGACCCAAAGGCCTTGGACTTGGGGAAGGATCTTGGGGGGGATTTTTGGGCAGAATTTTGTCTTGGAACAAGGCGTGAGAGGTGTGTTGGAAAGAGGTAAGGAGAGGGGGTATTTATAGTGGGGGAGGGGAGGTTTTCACATTATTTTAAGTATTAGTTTATTATTTAATGAAAAGACTATGAATAATTGATAATTATCAACAAATATACTAAAATAATCAAGGATTATTTGGGATTATCATCTTAAATCATCCATACATCACCTATGATGCAGTATTTAGTATTTATTGTAATTTATCATATTTTACTATTCATAAAAAATTCAGGTATTTTAGAAAAATCTCAAAAACTCACCCCAGCCTTTTATCGACGTGAAAAATCCAAAAATGAAGTCTATTTTTCAAAAATAATTTTCTATATTGGATTATTCTAATATTTAATTAAAATAGTAATTTATTATAAAAACCAGTTTTAAAACATCCATTAACTCATTCTAAAATATATGTATATCATACTTCCAACTTGAAATTTTTTTTTATTCCACTATAGGCAAGGTTACTATTCAATAGGATATATAACTATTCATACGGGTATGTTATTATTCATTATGGTAGGTTACTATTTACCAAAAAATATTTTTTTATTAGACTCCAAAAAACATCTTGAACAGAACCATGTATGCCATATTTTCAAAATTCCAAACACAGAAGTGACAAACTTATGTTTAAAGGTCACTTATCATTTAGTTTTTCATTATGTTGTGCTTTCATGTGGTTTTATGAAATAAATATAAGAAGAGAATTTCAATTGAAAAACATTTGGTCATTACATGGCCGGTCTATTCCTCTAGTATGAGTGATATGGCAGTAAGGGAGAGTATAGGATGAAACATGGGAGAGGGAGGCCGATGTATGATCACAGTGGCCGGATTTGTTTGAGGTTTCTTCTCCTATACCGCATTGCATGGGAAATTTAGGGATAAATATCTTTAAGGGGTAGTTTGTATGAACCTGGATCTTGTTTTCAGGTATGTTTTCATGTTTCGGGTGTTTTTCTAGAAAAAGAGGTGTTTTTGAAAATTTTTAAGGACACGTCGTGTTCTTAGTTATCGCGGGTAGCTTTGTGCTGGTCGGGTAGTGGCCGTATAGATGGCTGTGTGTGGTGACCTGGAGACCATCTAATGAGGGGGCCGGTAAGTGCAGAAAAATTCTATGTACTTATAATTTACACACCCTGTAGTTTCATGTTTTTACATTAAACAGACGGGGGTTTCATGTTTTTGGCAGAAACATCTTCTTCTCCATTGAACTCATCCGAGAGTGCACATATGACCATGATTCTTCTCCAAGCCCCCGATCATGCTTCCGTTCTCAAAATAGACCACTATCTATTGGGTTTTTATCACTATAGTATGCTCTTACTTCTACTAGATTTTTGTTTCCATATTCCTCCTCTTTCACGAGTTATCCTCGGTTGAGCTTTTTTAGCATTTTTATAGATCTACGGTGTTCTTTGTTAGTTCAAGGCCTGAGGATCACGTATAACGATCCTACAACACTGAGGTGGGTGGTTTATTCCTTTCTGTAGAATTTATTTGAGTTAAATGTGTGAAATTTCCCAATACCCTTGAACCAGGTATTCTGTGTTTATGGTTTTAACCCTATAATTTCTCTGTTATGCCTTGTGTGCTTCAGTAGAAGAATTTTGTCTTTAATTGGGGTTTATTTCTATGATATGGATGTGTTTTTGTAAAGACCCAGAAATTTCCAGGAAATGTATTTCTTAATTTCATCGTAATTCTGGGAGTGTTCGGTTTCAGACGACACCTGATTCGGAGGCCCGGTGTGCCCGAAATCAATTTCTGAACTTTAGCTTGGGTAAGTTCAGTGAACGAACGAGCATGTTCATTTATCTTTTGAACCAGTACTCGGAATTGAAATCTTAGGGCACTAATTAAACCGCAACGGTGGTATTTTCTTAAGATGACCTTTCCCTAGAGGTACGTTTGCTCAGGAGGAGTTGTTTAAAATTGTGGATTAAATGTAATGTAAAATAAAATTGAGTTACAATTTTATTTCCTTATTCTAAGTGTTTTAATCCTATGTGTGGGATTTGGGGTGGGACCTACTGGTTATTAACAACCCTTGAGAGGATAAAGATGAGGTGGGTCCCACACGCGCCCCAGCCCTTCACATTCCTTAACCTTCCTAACTTCCCCCCTTTATGTGAGTAACACCTCCCTCTCACCCTCATTAATCTTGCCAACTTAACACCCCATTTAATTTGACAACTCAAGCTCATTTAATTAAATTTTTATGTTTTTTAATATTGTGTTTTTTAGAAAGCATGGAAAACATAATAAAATAAGGGGGAGGCCTTATTTTATTAGGTTTGATAGTTGTGTGAGGATATTGGGTGAGGGAGAGCTCTTGTCCCATGGAAGAACTTCATCTTCTTCGATAAAGAATGTTTCCACTTCAATGAAGAATGCTATTTCTCCGAGGGAGAGCATCGACTCGGTGACTCGGTTTCTTCCGTCATCTTCTTCCTCCACGACCTAGGAGGAGGCACTGATGCAGAAACTCTCCATTGACGACGCCATACAATATTCTATACACGACAATGGAAGGGAGACACCGCTTCCTCCCCGGATGTTCTCCGTCGATGTATACGGAGCATCACCCCGCGGCGCTATTTCCCGCGACGATCATCATTCGATAACTTGTGACAAGGTAGGGGTTTTTCTTCGAACAAGTTTTGTTCATTATCTTCATGAATTAAGATATGACCACTTGGTATCATAATAACGGGAGGAGGTCAGACCGCACAAACACGGCCGATCCCCCTCCCCTTTTTTTCTTGGTCTTCATGGATCGTTGTGGCGAAGATGGAACGATGTCGTTGGACCGTGTGGGAACAAGAGAACCGCAGCCAGAGTGGGCCGCAGAGGTGGTGCGCGGCGCCATCACGTCGCGCCGAAGGACTCGAGGGAGGCCGCGGCTGGACCGGGACGCGACAGAGGGCGCGTCCCTGTCACGCCACGCCAACTGGGGAATAATGGCGTCCTTTGGCCGTTTAGGGACAGCGGGAGGCGGCCGGTGAAGCCGGCCACTAGTACACCCTGGAGGCGGGACCCCCACGGGTCCCGTGTGGATCAACCGGTCGGCCTTAATGGCCGACCATTCTAGTAAAGACGGTGGTTGAAACTTCCGACCAGCACAAGGGGTGGAGCCTCCCTTTTCACCCCGCTCGGCCATTGCCGAGCCGCCCGCGCTAGGCCGGACCGCCCGCGCCGAGCCTGACCACCCGCGCCGGGCTGGACCGCCCGCGTCGGGCCGGGCCACAAGCGTCGGGCCGGGGCGCACCGACTAAGTTGGGCTGCGCCAGTTGGGCCTGGCAGCGCCCAACTGGGCCGGACACGGAACCGGGTCAGGTCGACCCGGTTCGTGCCACCTAGGGGGTATCAGGCCTGGTCGGACCGAGCCCGAATCCCCTACTTCCAGATAGATCCGTTTAAACGCCCATAACATGGGCTACAGACCTCCGATCGATGCACCGTCAGTTGCATTGGCCTCCTTGGATCGAGCCAGTCATTTCTCTATATTACACTCAAGGTTTCGTCAAACATTGTGTATGGCTGGGTTGGTCCGAACACGAAACCAACCGGGCCCTCGGAGCGGAAACGCTTATAACTTGAGTTCCGGATGTCCGATTGACATTCGGTCAACTTTGTTGGATTCCATTTTGTGTGACGGATCTTTTGGTATACTTCACATGAGATTTGGATGTAGTTGGAGTATGTCCAGGTTGGATTATACATGAAATCCAACCGGGCCCCTAGAACGGAAAAGCCGATAACTTTCAGACCGGACGTCCATTTGACGAACCGTAAGTGGCATTGGTAATCACATTGTGAAATGGTCCCTTTGAGTATACCATATGTGATTTCGGGGTACAGTTGAGATATGTCCGGGTTGGTTCGTACACGAAACCAACCGGGCCCTCGAGACTAAAAGGCTAATAACTCACAGACTGTGCGTCTGATTGATGCACTGTCTGTTGTGTTGAGACCCATATGATGAGGCGGTCCATTGGGATTCTTCTTCGTGGGACTTTTTGAATCATGGTGTATTGACCAGTAGCTCATGGATCAGACCCTCCTGGAGACGAGCGTACGGAGTACAGAGACCTTGTAGCTAGCTGAGACCTGATGAATTCTTGTCTGATTCGAGTCGGAGTGACTTGTATAGTCTAGTGGGGAGCACTACTGTGTTTGGGTGGCGGACCCACTACAGGGAGTACTACTGTGTTTGGGTGGCAGACCTGTAGTACTCGATAGAAAGAGTACCTCTGCAGGATATTAGGGGGGTGCACTACTGTGTTTGGGTGGCAAACCACGGCGGGGAGCACTACTGTGTTTGGGTGGCTGACCCGCGGTACTCGACAGGAGGAGTACCTCAGCAGTCTATAGTTAGTGAGCAGTGCCTCGGAGTTGTGACATGATCAGTGTACTCGATCGAGGAGGAGCTCTTCAGCAGTTGTGGTTTCAATAATGAAAATCCTAGTTTGAGCTGAGTCGTTGACCTTTGTGTATACCTCATGTTTGAGATGGGTTACTTGATAACTTAGTTATATGTATGGGCATATACCTAAGTAGTGTAAATCCTTTTTTTCATATCTGTGTGATACCTAATGATTGAGATAGGTTACTTGATAACTTAGGTATAAGTATGGGATTATAAATAAGTAAGGGTAATATGTTATAACCTTATTTATGGTTATCCTTGTTGGATTTATTGAGACCTTGAGGGTCTCGGGGTCCCTTTTGTGTATCGTTATCCTCAGCCCTGCACGGGCTATGCCCGCACCTCGTTGTGTTGGATGCAGATGTTGGACAATGATGACGGAGGTCGAGTGTTCAAGGACTGGATGACACCTGGAAGTGGACCTCACGACTACTCGGTACCCGGAGGTGGACTTTACGACGAGATAGTACTCGGGGGAGGTTGACGGACGAGAGCGTTGAAGAGGCTATCTGTACCCTCCCTTTAGGTAGGATTCGGGGTGGACGACGTAGGAGCCTCTACTATTTTCTGGTTGTTTGTCTTTTCTGTTGTACTTTCGTTCAGTTGTAGCTGTACTATTCAGTTGGGTTTTTATTCTAGCCCATTTACTTTTCAGCACTTTCTGTTGTACTTGGTGTTTGTATACGCTTGTAATCTGTGGTGTTTGATTACTTTATAAAAGGCAATGCCTTCCCTATTTATCGTGATTTACGTCTTTGCTGCTAGTCGTCATCCCCTGGCATATGGAAGACGGGCTTGGGGTAGTCACGACACAGGCCCCGAGGACAGGTCGTGACAAATTGCTATCATAGGAGTCGTTTCTACCACATAACTTATGACTCTGATATTTTTTTCTGTAAAGAAATAGTGTTAAAGGTACTAAGTGTGGTCTTTAGTTCAGGGAGTCCAGTGTTGGTGCGGGCGGTCGACGTATCCATTCACCAGGACCCTGACTAATAATTTCTGACTCAGTGCGCGAAAACATTGATTGTGTGTGTGTTTCCAAAAGTTTATTTAAAATTAGCTCAAACCAGGTTAGATCACCATGTATAATCGTTTAACCGTGTCATGGATATTTCATTCAGGATGACTTCACCTAGTCGGACAGCTTGGTTACCGAGTGGGGAGCACGATGATATCCAACCAAGCAGTGAGGCCTCAGTACATGGCCCTCCACAAGTTGAGACACCATCGGAGAGTGCACGCTGCTTGAGCATGTTGCACAAATTCCATCATCAGAGGCCTCTGAGGTTTCGAGGCGAGTCAGATTTTCAGACGACTGGACACTGGATGGAGTTCGTAGCACGAGCTCTCCACACAGCTAGGACACCCGTAGACTTGATGGTGTGCCTAGCTGTTACCCTCTTCCAGGGAGCAGCTGAGAGGTGGTGGAGACACATGTTCCAGTTTTGCGATGAGATGACCTTCACCTGGGAGGACATTAAGACCTTCTTCATGGTGGATTTTATACCAGTGACTGTACACATCGAGCATGCTCAAGAGCTGCTGCCTTTTCCGCAGGATTATCCATCAGTAGACGAGTCATCTGTAGGAAGTAGACAACTGATACAGAGGTCCAAGAGGACCAGACCAGCAGGTGGGCGACCTTGGTTTATAGTATCGGTAATGTGGGACACCCGAGGTGGAGTCAGAGTCAGGCGTTCCAGAAACGGACAATGTTATGCATGCAGCAGGAAGGGTCACATGACACGTGACTATCCGACCCCCCGCATAGTTGATTCGCAGGCATTGGAGGAGCAACCGAGAAAGAAGCAGCGGCGGGTGCTTGAGCAATAGCCTAGCGATGGACAAGGCAGGGGAGTGCCGGGAGAAGGTGGACAGGAGCTGAACTAGTTGATTAATTTTGTTCTTGGTGCTTCTAGTTCCATGTTTTTGTTGAATTTGTGTCTTTGTACTATGAGCTGCAATAATAAAAGACACATATCTTTGTGACACTTACATCCCTGTCCTTTTGTTTGGTTGATACTAAGAGGTCCCGGTTAAAACTGTTGGCTTGACCCTCACTTTAGAGATTTCTACTGGAGGAGTCCGAGTGACCTCACACTGATGCCGACAAAGTGAATCGACCCTTGGAGGTGAGAGTGACAGTTGGATCTCTTGGTAGTAATGTCGAGGCCTTACGACGTTGGTCTGGGTATGGATTGGATTCACAGTCCATACCCACATTGAGTATATTAGGGAAAAAGTTTGTGGATTATCTACAATGTTGGGATGGGTTTTCCTAGGTCTGAAAAAAAGAAACCACTGGCAGCATAGGATAAACTCATGCACATGAGGGTGCAATCGATCACTCTTGAATCATTCAACCTTAACCTCGTGGCAGAAGAAGTTTTGTGTTCAGTTCTAATCAAGAAATGAAGGCCTCTAGATTTTGAAGATGGTGACCTCGTCCTTATATGGGTCTCATCTCAACGGGGTCTACGAAGATGTGGACGAGGCAGCATGTAATCTCCGATGTTCAATGGACCTTCTAGGTCCTTAGCAGAGTAGGCATGGTGGCATACCTAATATCCTTTCCACCTCAGACGCACTGGGTGCACAATGTCATCCACGTATCTCAGCTGAGGAGATGTGTGCACAAACTATCTTTCATCTTTGACCACAGAGAGATGGAAATCGATTACAGGGTGACTTTCACAGGGTTCCAGTTGAGGTTGAGGATCGACAGGATCGGGTCCTATGGAGATGGTCAATTTCTCTTGTGCACTTCGTTGGCATCACGAGAACCTCCTAAGAGCACATGGGAACATGAGGCTCAGATGCGTGCTCGATACATCCCTTATTTTCCCATGTTTTGTGTTGTATCATTACGAGGATGTAAAGCCTTGAGGTGGGATTAATGTAAAGACCCATACATTTGACGAATTTTTTTTTTCATAATTTCTTTGGAATTTTGTGAGTGCACGGTTGTAGACGACACCTGATTTCGATACCCGGTGTGCCCGAACTCAATTTCTGAAGTTTAGCTCGGGTATGTTCAGTGAATGAATGAGCGTGTTTATTTATCTTTTGAACTAGTACTCAGAATTGAAATCTGAGGGCACCGATGAAACTGAAACGACAGTATTTGCTCAAGAGGACCTTTCCCGGAGGTGCGTTTTCTCAGGAGGAGTTTTTTTAAAATTGTGGATTAAATATAATGTAAAATGAAATTGTGTTACAATTTTATTACCTTATTCTTAGTGGTTTAATCCTATGTGTGGGAGTTGGTGTGGGACCCACAGGTTATTAACAACCCTTGAGAGGATAAAGGTGATGTGGGGCCCACACGATCCCCACCCCTTCACATTCCTTAAACTACCTAACATCTCCCCTTTATGTGAGTAACACCTCCCTCTCACCCTCATTAATCTTGCCAACTTAACACCCCATTTAATTTGACACCTCAATCCCATTTAATTAAATGGTTTAGTTTTTGAATTTTGTGTTTTTGAAAAGGCATGGAAAACATAATAAAATAAGGGGGATGACTTATTTTATTAGGTTGGCTAGTTTTGTGAGGATATTTGGTGAGGGAGAGCTCTTGTCCCCTGGAAGAAATTCATATTCTTCGGCGAAGAGCATTCCCACTTCAACGAAGAACCCTATTTATCTGAGGGAGAAGATTGTCTCGGCGATTCGGTTTCTCCGTCATCTTCTTCCTCCACGACCAAAGAGGAGGCACTGACGCAGAAACTCCCCATCGACGTCGCCATACAATCTTCTCTCCATGAAAAAGGAAGGGATATGTCGCTTCCTCCTCGGACGTTCTCCGTCAACGTATACAGAGCTTCACCCCGCGACGCCATTTCTCACGAGGATCATTGTTCGACAACTTGTGTCGAGGTAGGGTTTTTCTTCGAACAAGTTTTGTTCATTATCTTCGTGAATTAAGATATGACCACTTTTTATCGTAATAACGAGAGGAGGTTGGATCGCACAAACACAGCCGATCCCCCCTTTTATTCTTGGCTTCATGGATCGTTGTAGCGAAGACGGCACGGTGCCGTTGCACCACGCGGGAACTAGAGAACCGTGGCCAGAGAGGGCCGCTGAGGAGGGGCGTGGCACCGTCGCGCCGAGATGGTGAAGCAGAAGGAATTGCTACTGGAGCGGGCCGCACTGGCGGTGCGCAGCGTCGTCGCATCTCGCCGGAGGACTTGAGGGAGGGTGCGGCCGGAGCGGGAAATGGCGGAGGGCGCTGCGCTGTCGCGCTGCGCCGATAGGGGAAGATCTATGGCCTCTGGCGGCAGTGAGACAGTGGGAGGCGTTCGGGCAAGCTGGCCACCGACACACCCTGGAGGTGGGACCACCACGAGTCTCGCTTGGATCAACCGGTCGGCCTTAATGGCCGAGAATTCCAGAAAAGCCGGGGGTTGAAAACCTTAGACGACGCAAGGGGAGGCATCCCCCCGCCCCCTTTGCACCACACTCGGCCAATGCCGAGCCACCCCTCTCGGCCAGTGCCGAGCCTCCCGCGCTGGGCGAGAGCGCCCGCGCTGGGCCGGAACGCCCGCACCGGGCCAGACCGCCCACACCGGGCCGGACCGCCCACATCGGGCTGGGCCAGGCTGCGCCGGCAGGGCCGGGCCCTGCTTGCTGGGCCGGGCGGTGCCCAACCGGGATTGACTCGGACCCAGTTTGGGTTGACCCAGTTCGGGCCGGGTCGGACCGGGCCCGAACCCCCTTCTTCGGGACAGATCTGTTTAAACACCCATAACACGGGCTATGTACTTCCGATCGATGCACCGTCTGTTGCATTGGGATCCTTGGATTAAGACGGTCATTTCTGTATATTACACTCAAGGTTTCAGTGAAGTTTGTGTATGGTAGGGTTGGTCCGAACACAAAAACAACCGGGCCCTCAGAGCGAAAACACTTATAACTTGAGTTTCGGACGTCCGATTGACATTCCGTCGACTTTTCTGGATTCCTTTTGAGAGACAGATCTTTTGGTATACTTCACCTGAGGTTTGAATGCAGTTGGAGTCTGACCAGGTTGGATTATACACGAAATCGAATCGGGCTCCTGGAATGGAAAAGTCGATAACTTTCAGACCGGACGTCCATTTGACGAACCGTCAGCAGTGTTAGTAATCACATTGAGAAATGGTCCCTTTGAGTAAACCCTATATGAGTTCGGGGTACAATTGAGATGCGGCCAGGTTGGCTCATACACGAAACCCACCGTGCCCCCGGAACTAAAAGGCTAATAACTCACAGACCGGGCGTCCGATTGACGCACCGTCTGTTGTGTTGAGACCCCTATAACGAGGTGGTACATTGAGATACTTCTTTGGGGAACTTTGTGATACTAGGAGTATCGACCAGTAGCTCATGGAGCGGACCCTCCCAGAGATGAGCGTACGATGTATGAAGACCGTGTAGCTAGCTGAGAACTGATGACTGCTTGTCTGATTCGAGCCGGAGTGACTTGTATACTCCAGCGGGGAGAACTACTATGTTTGGGTGGTGGACCCACGACGGGGACCACTACTGTGTTTGGGTGGCAGACCCGCGGTACTCCACAGAAGGAGTACCTCTGCAGGCTATTAGGAGCGGGGTGCACTACTGTGTTTCATTGGAAGACCTCATTGGGGAGCACTACTGTGTTTGGGTGGATGACCCACGATACTCGGCAAGAGGAGTACATCTGTAGTCTAAGGTTAGTGAGCAACGCCTTAGAGTCGTGACATGATCAGTGTACTCGACAGAGGAGGAGCTCTTCCTCATTTGTAGTTTCGATAATGAAAATCCTGGTTTGAGTTGAGTCGTTGACCTTTTTGTATACCTCATGTTTGAGAAGGGTTACTTGATAAATTAGGTATATGTAAGGGAATATACCTATGTAGGGGTAATATTTTGTTTTTATATCTATGTGATACCTCATGATTGAGATGGGATACTTGATAACATAGGTATAAGTATGGTCTTATACCTAAGTAAGGGTTATCTGTTAGAACCTTTTTTTTGGTTATCCTTATTGGATTTAGTGAGACCTTGAGGGTCCTGAGTTCCCTACTGAGTATCGTTATACTCACCCCTACACGGGCTATGCCCGCACCTCGTTGTGTTGGATGCAGACGATAGACAGCACTGACGGAGGCCGAGTGTTCAAGGACTGGACGACACCTGGAGGTGGACCTCACGACGAACCGATACCCGGAGGTGGACTTCGTGACGAGATAGTACTCGGAGGAGGTTGACAGATGAGAGTGTCGATGAGGCTATCAGTACCTACCCTTCAAGTAGGATTCATAGTGGATGACCGAGGAGCTGCTACCATTTTCCAGCTGTTTGTCTTTTTTGTTGTACATTCATTCAGTTGTAGCCGTACTTTTCAGTTGGGTATGTATTCTGGCCCATTTACTTTTCAGCACTTTATTTTGTACTTAGTGTTGGTTTCTGCTTGTACTCTGGGGTGTTTGATTACTTTATAAAGGTAATTCTTTCCCTATTTATCAGGATTTATGCCTTTGGTGCTAGTTTCCATCCCCTTGCCTATAGATGGTGGGCTTGGGGTAGTCACGACACGGTCCCGGAGGACGGGTCGTGACAGTTTTTCTATGTTTGTATTTCTTATGACCGTTTGGTTTTGAATATCCTATTATGCTACTATGCTTTCCTTTCCTAGTGCTGATAGGATGTAGTAGTTTTATTACCTAACATGTTGTTATGTTATAGATTGTTTAGCCATGTAGTTCTTGTGGTTTACATTATCCGATATGAATTGTTATGCTCGATTTCCCTACACAGGGCCATGAGAACATATTGTAGTAGACCATAGGGAGAATGGACGTTGGGGGGTTACCAATAGTGTTTGTTTACTGTTACGTTGAAAGACCATTGGGGGAATTGACATAACTAATTTCTCAGAGTGTCTGTAGTTCCTTGATATGGGCCATAGAGGAATGAGATGTTGATTTGCTTCGCCAGTGAAACTTTTAGTTACCGATACAAGACTATAGGGGATTGACAGTGAGTGCTTCCTTATATAGTCTATCCTAAAGCTGAACCAGTGGGGTTAGACTGTGTGTACTTCCCAGAGGGTTGATTTTACTTGTTTGGTTGAACCAAAGGGGTTAGGCAGAAAGTACTTACCAGAGGGTTACCTGCTTTGATTAGCATCTTGATTGATATTTGGAATTGAATGTTTTGAAACTATATGATTGTTTTCTTTTGAGTACTTCCTTGTTTACTGATTCTTTTTTATTATTGCCTACCATATATATTCACTAACTTTTAGGCATAGATCTTTGGGTGGTTTCCATCTGGGATTATTGTCACACCTTATTTGAGTCATGCTTTTGGGCTCAAACAGATTATATTATTGTAGGTCTAGATAAGAGAAAGTGACCTTCTACTTTAGGTATGTGATTGCTATGGAGCTAGAGAGCATGGGACCAAGGTGAGGCTTGCGATGCTGTGGATATTTTTACTTGTTTCCCATTTGTACTTCAGTTTAGTACTATATTCTAGCATTGTGATTTGTTTGGTTTCTTTCCTAAGGATCACACACATAAAGGATATATCATTTAAAATACCACATAATGCATAAAAAATGGTGATATTTTAAAAAAATAATTAACTTATGATAGATTTTAATATATTAAATAGAAGTTAGGAATGATAACTATATGTTAATCAATCAAATCTAATTTTTGTTAAAAATATATCTTAAAAAATATATATTTTTACTGTCATCATAATTAACAATATAAGATAAATTCATCCTAAAAAATTCATATTATATCAATGTTGGTTTAATCTTTTAAAAAATAACTTATATGGAATATTTATTCCCTTTTTAATCATATATTAATTTCCACACATTCATTGATGATAATGATAATATTTCATGTTACATGATTCATTTTTTAGTATCACATAACTCAAATTAGAAACACTCTATATAGCCTATGGTAGGTGAAAAAAATCCATTAATAACCCCTACGCTTATAGTATAGAACCAGAACACATAACATTACTCAACAAACTAACAATATAACCTTATTTTAATTTTAATTTCTGTAAAATCATCACAAAGATAATGCATAAAAATAAACTATGGTAGAATAATAACACCAAGATTTTATCACCTAAATGGATTCAATAATAAGGTGTATTCTTTAGAAAACCGACAACATATTTCCAAATTACAACTAATATCTAACAAGAAATCATTATCTAAAATATTTCGCAATAGTACCCAATAGATTGATCCATCCCCAAACACCAATCTAATTGACTAACCTAATGAGATTACTCAACTAAGATTCATCATGACTGAATAGAAACATCATATTATATTTTATTCTCTTTTATAGAAATATTATTTTCTAGGATGTTTCGATAAACTTTTATTTATTACCTTTCATATAACTAACCACTAAATTACACACCTAAAATATAATTCCAAACTACCGAAGAGATTTTATCCTCTATTATATGAAAATTAGCTCATATCTGATAACCCTTTTTGTGTTCATTGTATAAAATTTATACACATGCAGTGAGGTGAATTTTTATATTTGAAATACTAAAATCACCAAATCCATTAAAAAAAATAAACACATTCACTAATAATATTAGCATATTCTTTATTATTATTTCACCCCCTTGAATTCCCATTTTATATATCTTTAAAAAACACCCATGTATCGATACGTCATCATAAAAAAATATAAAATACATTTTTGAATATATTTGGTACCACTAACCATGTGATGTCTATATTTTGCATTAATATTAACATATACCGAATTTCCCGATTTCAATAAAGGTTGATGAATCTTAACCCAATAACCAATTGAGGTATTCCCAAAATAAATCATGGGATATTCAGGACATACATTTTATGATACATTATATTAATCTTATCCACACTATTAGGATTCACCTATCATGGATATATCATCGATCAATTATATAGAGGATCATTAAGACAATGAATATTATGATGTAGAGTGATGAAAAATAGGGAGGAAACATAGTTGAGTACATAAATAGGTAATGTTTATATTAGTTATTATAAAATAATAATTATATATAAATGATAAATAAACTAGTCCATGACCCATTATTTTTAGGTTGAAAAATTAGACCATGATCATTGTCTATCACGCTTCTATTAGACAATCAAATTTTACAAAACAATTAGGTACCTATTGGGAAAACATAGGCTATTAGGATGAAACCGTAACCATTAAAATCCATTAATACAACTATCCACACTTCCCCAAAACTAATATATTCCCAAAAAATTCAATTATTATGTAAAATAAAACAAAAATTAATTTGGAAACTGTAACGGTCATTGAAAATTTCAAAAATTAAATCTCCTCCAATTATAATAATACAGAGAATAAGGCTACTCTTGATTTCACATACCTACAACAATATGGGTCACTAAAAAATCAGTAATAGAATAATTATTACCCATTACAATTCCATAAAAAGACTCATATTTGAAGCCAAAATCATGAATTTCATATCACTTATTTTTCATTATTTTATTGTTTAAATAATTATCTGATCTATATATATGTTCATGGGGAGTTGTCCTGATCTATTCATGTTAGTCGAATAAAAAATACTCATCATACATTTTCGAATGATGTAACCAAGACAAATTTTTACCTCATATCTAAATTATGGGTGACCATTTTTATTTTGTCCTCCACTGTAGTAACATCATTGAATATGTCTATGAACCCAACTATAAAATTGTTACCTTATATATAATGTATTTACTCTCGTGAAATCATGAAACATGTTTATCAGAAGAACCATACCCCATAATTTTCATATATTTCAGTAAAAAAAATCAAAATTAAATTAATAATTCTTATCATCACAATCATTTTGAGAGTAAAAACATTATAATATTCCAATTAATAACAACATCATTAATTGAATTCTACACAATATAAATCACTACATATTCCAAATGAATATCAGAAGCATTATATGTGAATGGAAACATCTTCTTTAAATATAATAATATATTTATATTTTGAAGCTTTAAAAAATATTTACAACAAAAATTTAATTTATAGTTTATTGGGTTTTCTAAACAAAGAAACCAATTCATTTCCATAACTATATTAAAATAGGTTTTGTACAAAAAATTATTTATTTGATTCTACCCACTATAGGATTATATATTTTTATATAATAATAATCTAAAACAATGGATTATATAATACCAAATAATATCACAACTCATGATCCACCATCAACCTAAACTAACTGATATAATATAAAATCCCACCCCTAAGGCCTGATGACATTACTGTTCTATATGAAACTATTTTTCACAACCATTAGCTATCTAATAGCCTAGTAAAATTGATGATTCAAAATATATTTCAACTTCACATAAATTTAATAAAATGAAATAATGGTTAGAAAATAATATAATAAGGAATTATCTTATAAAATTCTATCAAAATACCTAATTAAGAATCCATGAATTCCTAAAGGACATACATAGACTCAATTTCATGTATGTTCATTTAACATTTTGATCATGTTGGACACTCAAAATGCACATTAAATTATCCATAGTGTATTCACATTGTAATTTACATACATGTTTGTGTGGTGATGAGGATAATCCATTAGTATAGCCTCAAAAACATAACTATAACACTAATCTTTCAACCACCATCTCAACCAAGAATTTGTTCTTCTTATTATTTTTGTATGATGTAGGGAACAAATTATCTCAAATAAAAACTATTTTTGTTAACACGTTTGATTATTATTCTAGGTAATAGAAGGTACTTCAAAAATATAATTAGTAGTTGATATAATGGCACAAATTTTAAAATAATAGTGTTTTATTCAATAACATATGTGACACACAAAGTCAATCATTGATGAAAAAACAACACACTAAGGCTTTATGATATATATGTTTAAACTAATTCAATATATTTCATTACTTGAATTAAATAAAACACTATGTTTATCTTGCATTTCATGAAATGCTATGTTTTTCTTACATTATTTGATATCTTAGTTTAATGTGGGTTAGAAGAAATAGTTAGTGTAAATGAATCATGAAACATAATTAAAATATTATTATTTTATGTTATATTATTCAGCGAGCCATTCTATTGGAATGTGTGAATATTTTAAAAATAAATCATTAAAATACATTATTTTTGAATTTTTATTATTTATTTATTTATTTCAAATAAAATATGAAGCCTTTAAAATAATAATTTATTGTTTTTGGAAAAAACTATATTTTTTCTCGAAGACTGAATAATATAATATTTCACGTAAGTTTTATCATTAATTTTTTCCAAATATAAAAAATAGATTTTTTTGCAAGAATTCCAAATTTATATTTCTTATATTTTTTGTATTTTATGCGATGTTTTATTTTTTGTTGAATAATGAAAGGTATAGAATTTTGATTGAAAAATACATTATTGAATAAATTATTTATAATGATAAATTTTATTTTCAATTGTTTATAATGTTAAATAAGTTAAATATTATATAAATTTTTACTATTTATTTCAATTTAATAAATTTAATATTCAATTTATCAATAAAAAATTTTATATTTTGAAAATTTTGATTTTGAAATCCAACTTTCTCATCACATATGAAGATTAATTTTAAAATAAAATATCCCCATATAAAAATTTTATTTGGGAAATTGATTCAATATATATATTTATCAAAATATATAATTTATTATATGTTGAAATTAAATTTTCTTCACATTGAGTATTGAAAGAATTAAAAGTTAATTAACACAATTATGGTAAAAATATGGATACTGAGTGGTTAATCAAAAAAGATACAGGTCAATATGACTTATATAATTTGTTTAAAAAATGTAGATGGTCATATATTGAAAATAACACCTATATAATTTTATAATTTTATATTTTGGAATTCTAATCCATATTAAAATGGTAGGACCACTCATTTATTTTCAAAAATACCATGTGTTTTCTCTCCTCAACTTATAAAATGCCACCATATCTCCTCACTTTGTCAAACAGACAAAAAAAATTTATCGTTCAAAACCAGCACAAAGTACATCAAAAAATTAATCCCTTAATCCTAGAGTGCTTATTTTTGGGCACAAATTGAACCTATTATGGTATTAGTGAAATCATAATGAATATAACTAAAAATTATAATGTCTTTCAACGAGTGACATTATTTTACATCTTTATTCATATCCTTTATATTTTATTAGACCATGATGATATATTAACCTTAATATAATAAATATACATGGATGGATTTAGAATATGGTAATTATAAAAATCCAAATACACTTCCATCAAATGGGTTATGAAATAATTATTCTTGTGTATGGTGGACTACTGCATCGTGAATCGATGTCTTTTGTTTTTCCATTTCCAATACTCTGGGATGGATGTAATGATGGATCCATAAAATATATATAATAATTATAAAATAAATATAAATATTGAATAACTATATCATGAATACCATTTTACTTTACACCCCATTGAAGATATCACATCATCACTTTTGTGAATAGCTAACTACTACCTTATAAAGTGATGTGATTATTCATTCACTAACCCTTTATATAGAAGGTGATGAAGAATCATTTAATTAATATATGTATAATAAATGATATAATTAACATATTTATGACATATATAACTTTTTAATATATTATATATCATATTAATTAGTTTCTTTTCACTCATCCAATAATGATAATATCGTTCATTTACGTGTGGAAAACTACTATTGCAAAATGATGTGACTCTGTATTCATCCCAACAATAATGGTTGATACATATATATTTATTATCATATATATATTATAAATTGTTTTAATTTTGAAAATATTATAACCAACTTTCCTTCATTATGTAATTATCATTGAAAAATGGAGACGTTACTCATGCATAAGCACAACCTACTGTCTCTATTATCATAACATACATTGTTTTCAATAACCATAATTCATTATTAGTTCTGAAAGAAAAATATATATAAATATGATAATTGAAATGATTATTATTTTTGATATTATATAACTATATAATATTTTCAAGAATAAGATATTTCACGATGAAATATGAATTTGAATATTTGGTGACTAAGTCACGGAAAAAATGAAAATAATGAATGATCATTAATTAGCGAAAGATAAGTTGTTGTAAAATGATCATATATGTTATTATAAATATTAATATGGTAATTTTTTATGTTAATTCAAATTTTTAAACAGGTATACAATATTTTTAATCATTTTGAATCAAACAGAATGATTATGTAAGGGATTTCATCTCAATATACATTCCATTGAGACTTATTTTTTATTATACACCAATTCACTTTTATGAGTTATATATAGGTACCTGTTAAAATTTAGTATCATGATTCATTCACACATCATTTTTTTACACTACACATTGAATAATATCATCCATGGGGATTCTACTTTAAAACTACAATGTTTGAAATGTTATTGTTAAATGTCACTTTCTTTTGTGATTGTTAACATTATAATGAATGAATGAAATTATTGTGATAATGTACTGTGGGAAATTAAAATTTATTATATATCCATATCATCATGTTAATATTAATATTATTTTCTAATCCCAAAACTATTTTACATATGGTGTTCAATTTTAGTTTTATTTTTGTAATGGGGGAATTCTTTATAAATTCGTATCATTTACTAAATAATCATACATGACGATAAGGTACATTTTTTTTGAATTTAATACATTATATAACATATATTAAATTATATTTATATTAGTGACACATGTGGGTCATGGTTATAGATAACCCATTGATGCATCAGTAGTATCACTAGAGGCATATATTGGACATGTCAAATTTGATTTTACCGAGTATATTGTAAAACATCATGTTAAAGGAATTCATGGTAAAGGTATCACATACCTTGTTTATATTATAATGATTAGTTAATATTTTAAATCCTTGGGAATTTATTAATTATTAGTATCATTTAAATTTTCATTATGAATTTATGTTTTTAAAATTATAAAACTAGATATATTTATCATATATGTTCTTTAATGATAAATTCTTATGTAATGAACACATACAAATTATTTTATCCTAGCAATATTTTTTTTCCTTTACATATGTATCTATTACATTTAATATAATTGATATGAATGGATTTTATAGTTGGAATAATGTAATTCATGAAACAAAAAGTTGTTTTTAAATTTCTATTTTCAAAATTAGTATGAGAATCATATATGTATCTAGTTTACTAAGACTAATAAACTATATGGTCTTTATGGATGTGATTCCTTATATTATATTCTAATGTAATAAAGACGTCATCATCTAGAGACTACTAGGATATGGGTAACTATATTTGGTATCAAATAATGATTATTATAATCCATAATAAATGAATTTTTAAATATATATATTTGAGAAAATGAATCCTTTATAAAAATTGAGGATAAGTGTAGTGTAACATCCTTATGTGAGTGGTGTGGTAGAGAATATGTGGTTTTTCCTTGAAATACATCCATGTAGGGATAAATAATATTGGTGTGGTTCTGGATAATACATACCTATGTGTAATAAATCTATAATGGCCACATTGTTCTTTACTCTTATTGTCATCTTGTGTTCTAGATTGGGATTTACAACACCCCTAGTTTTAAAATCTAGGGGGATATACTTCATACAATTAATATATTTTTTACAAACCATTATTACGTATTGGAATAGATGATGGTATTAAATGAACTAGGATAAAACTATGGTTTCATAGATTGAAAAGAAGGTGTGACAATTAAATGGAAAAATTCATTATGTGGGGGAAAAAAGGGAATTTCAAAAGTATTTTTGAAGAAAAATGAACGGTGTGATCAAAACATGTAAATATCATCATGTGGATCCATTTATAGTTTTTTTATATTTAGAGAACCATGAAAATATACGGTTCAATTACCACATTGAAAGGCTAACCCTTGATCAAATAAGAACATATTTGAAAATAAAATGGATGATGTATTAATGTATTGGGATTGAAGAATTTTATTTTATAAGTAATCTTCAAAATAATATTTTGTATATAAGAACACAAAAACATTCAAGGATTGTGTCAATTTTATAATATTATATTTCATCATGAACATAAGTGTTTTAAATACCACCATGGATTGTGAGATTGTGATTGACCATAAGTTTAAAGTCTTGAACACCACTTTTTTAGGGTTCTTGTTTTTAGAGTCTAAGAAGTTGAAGGATATCTGAAGATAAATTTATGGAAATATAACCCATTGAAATATATAATATATTTGGATATTTTTATTTATTGAATTTATTTTACATATTTATATTCATAGTTTTGGTTTTTATTGAAAAACCTTCTTGTTAATATGATAATTACTATGATAATAATAATGTCCAAACAATATTATTTTTCATTAAAAAAAGGTTGTATATAAAAACATATTATAATGGTTACATAATGATTAATTATAATTTAAAGATATATATAATATGTTTTGGTGCATTAACATAATTATATTAATATATCTTTTGAAAAAGTATAAACTAAATTCAAGGTGACAACCCATAAAGTTGATCAAGGGCACTGGACTTTAACCCATGATCAAAGGATGAAAATGGTTTAGTGCCTACCATTAGATTACATGATTTCCAAGTTAATAACATAATTTATTTAATAAATAAATTTTATGACTAGATATTAATTATTAAATGGTGGTATTAGTTTTGATTCTTATATATTAATGTATTATTCTAGATATAATGTTGTCACCATACTAGTAATTAGAAAAAATATAGACATCTAAAAAAACAATTTTCAATATTTTATGAACCTTATGTTTCTTTAAATGTTAATTTTAGTTTTTCAAACATATAAAAATTGATATGCATTTTTTATCTTAATAATTTGATTTAAAATATATTGATTCACAATAAAAATATGAAATTGTGTTTATTACATACAAATGTGTCATTTAATTATATTTTATTTTATTCATATTATGTTAAATAATTACTCAACTTTGTGAAGAGGATCATGAAAGAAAAATTAAAATTTAGTACATTCATATATGAATAAGAAATTAATTAATTATATCTTCATGAATATAAGGTTTTTCGGCTCTTAACTTTCTATTCATCATTAAATATCTTATGATTAATAACCTTAATTAATATCTATAGTTATTTATTCTTTTAATCCATGAAAATATCATCACATTACACAAATTAAATTTTATTTATAAACCTACATATGTTTAATTCTATAAGATCCATTTAATCCCTTACATATCTTATTAAAAAGATCTTTTATTAACTATTTTAAAGATGTGGGTTTTTTTAATAATGGAATATCCTAATAACAAATCATTAGTTACCAAGATCAATTTTAAATTGAAATGATAAATTTTTTATGGTGGGGATAATTTAACACCCATTTTTTTAATATAAGAGAATTGTATTAGAAACATTTTTGACATCCAAAAAAATGAATAAATTGAAATATAACACCCTAAGAGGTCACAATATATATTTTTTTGAAATTAAAAAAAATCTTAAATATATTTTAGTACAAGAATCTCTATGTTTATCATTCATTAAAAAAAACAATATTTTTATCTTTCTTCCCAAAATGATTACTATAACTTGTGTTACACGCAACAATGAGTGTAAACAAAACATGGAATATTATTTTAATAATATTATTTAATGTAATAGTTATCACCTAGCCATGATAAATGATGATATGAATATGATTAACTAAATTATATAAAAAAATATTGTACACAACTTCATTTTCTAATAATATATTGGAAAAAATTTAAGTTCTATTTAATATATAATATTTTTTTTATGAAAATATTAAATTTTGAAAAGTTGTTTTAATAACACTTTTCACACATAATTATATTATGTGTTTAAAAAATTTATAATATTTATTATTTAAAATAATAATATTTTTTCAATTAATAATCTTAAAATTATTGGATGGTGCAGTTTTGTAATTTTTCTTAAATGTTTTATTTTTTGATGATTAGTGAAACATATAGAATTTTAATTTAAATCATACTTTCATTTAAATAATTTATGTTTTTATTTTATATAGTTGTTTTTTTAAAATTATAATTAAACTAAATTTATATGAATTAATATATGTTATTTAATCAAATAAATTTTACAATTTTATTTATATATAAAAACATTGTAAATTATTGAACATTGTAACATTAAAAACATGCTTCCTGGTCACGTCTGGGGGATTAATTATAAATTAAATATTATAAGTTATTATTATTAAATGTTTGAAAATGTATTGTATATTTGGAATAATAATTATTTTTTATAAAATTATCAACTTTTTTTTTGATAAAAAACAATGCATGTAATAAAAATGAATTACCATGATTACGGTAAAATTGGGTTTATCTGGGGTTAAATGAAATAGATTAAGGTATATATGACATATAAACTTGTAAAAAAATATTTTATATCAATATTTCGACCTTTACACATAAATTATTATATAATTTCAAATTTTTTACTCTTATTCTATATGATAAAACATGGGACCAATCCATTCATTTCAAAAATAACATAGATGTCATCTACCCCACTTATAAAAGGTCACCCCTCTCCTATTTTCTTCAGAGCATCCCACCTATTTGATTTATAAAATTACAATAAAAATAACATCCCAAAAACCCCCCATCTTATAATACTTATTTTTTCAGGAATATTTCCTTTGAATTATTTAGAGAAAACCTAAAGAGGATACCCAAAGTAGAAGAAACATTCTTCAATAAGCATCATTAGTTTACTTCATTCTCCACCGACTTTAATTTTATCTAATCCATAATATCATAATTAAATTAATATCTTACATATACTGGTATTTTTTTAAAATATGTTAATATCTAGAAACCATGTATACTTTAATCCAATGGGTTACAGAATTGGCATTCATAGGAACTGTAGACGACCTCTTTGGGAACTGATGTCGTTCATTTTTTCACTTACACCTATAAGGTTTGGGTATAATAATGGACCCAAATAATATATAAGATATTTATAAAACAATTATAACTACTTATTCATAGTATTATATATATCTTTTACCTTCTCTTCTGTAGGGGATATGATAACATCGCTTGTGTGTAAAATGGACTACAGCCTTGCGAAGCGATGTGATTCATCTTTCACTAACGGTTCACATAACACATAATAAGGATAATTTTTATGATTATATGCGATATAAATAACATATTTATGATATTAATAATGTATTTATGATTCTATAATGATAATTTAAATAGTTATATTTTCTTCTTTTGGACCCATTTAAAGATGATAACATCATTTTCGTACTTGAGGACGAACGCCTTCATAAAGTGACGTGACTCTATTTTCATCACAACACCATATTAATGGTATATATATGCACATATTATGGTATATATGATATCATTATCATTATAATTATTATTTAGTACTTACCCTCATTCTATAATGATCATTTAAAAATTGAATTGTTACTCATGCATATGTATGGCCAGCCATCTCCATGATCAGAATGTGCTTCCCTTTCTATAACAATATTTCACAGTTCATTCTAAAAATAAAATTGTTTTAAAAAATATAATTTTGGAATTTTAATTATTCGGTAGATTTTATAAAATTATATTATTTGCCTAAAATAAAAAATTCATAATGAAACACACATCAGAAAACAAGGCAATTAACACATGAAACATTGAAATAAATGAAAGCTTTTCAATGAAAATGTTATAATCTACTAAGAAAGGATCATATATGATATTATAAATATTAATATAGATATTTTTTTATGATAATTACATGTTTATAACCACAATAAAAGTTGTTTAAATCAACTTCACTCAAAATGATGCATAAAGTAATTTATTTTATTTCAATTTAAATTCCATTGAGACTTATTTCCTATTATACACCTATAAGATTTTATCTTGTGTATATACATCCAATTTGAAATGTAATATCATGATTAATTACTAATTAATTTTATTTTATATTTCACTTTTAATTATCACATCTAATGGGATTTGACTTGAAAACATCCATGTTGTAAATGTTATTGTTCAGATCTCTCATTATTTTGTGATTGCTAACATTCTCATAAAGAAATCACTTTATTACAATTATTTATTACTTGAAAATAAATTAATCTTATATATCCATATTTATATTTTATTAATATTATTATTTACTAAGACTTAATAAATTATTAAAAACTATTTTTTCTTTGAAATTTTAATGATTAAATGGAGAAATAAAGACAAATATCTATCATTTACTCAATATAGATACATTATGATACATACCATTTTTGTTGAAATAAATATATTATTACATATAGGAAAAATAATTTTGAAAGGAATTAAATGGGATTGGAATTTCTATAGATATCATCCCGATGAATTGATAATATCATGAGATGAATCTATTGGCCTTATTAGATTGGTTTTTACCAGGTATGTTTTAAACTATTTAGGGAAATGTAAAAGACTTAATGGAATCATGTACCTAGGTTCATGATGTAAAAAAATTATATATTTCTTTCATATACAATTATTATTATTATTATCCACTATATTTTCCATTTTACATTATGTATTGATCCATTCCACACTCATTTTATTGATTATATAGGATGTGTGTGTAATGATTTACCTTATCATATAAATTCTACATTATCTCATTATGATTGTCTAGTTATTTAAATGTAATGTGTGTTCATTAATATACATTTCCTTTTTTATCATTATTATTATTATTTATTCAGGATAGATTATGAATTAGTTAACAATTAATGATCATTTTATACCACCCATATTTAATTTCATTTCCCTAAGAATACATGATGATTACTATGATTGAAAAGATGGGATATTATATAATGAACAAATTATTTCTCGAATGAATAAAATATGTAGTATTTATTTTCAAATATAATATGGGAATCATATATTTTTCATGTTCACCAAGTCTAATAAGTATTTATTCCTTCTAGTTTTGATTCCTTTTATTATATTACAATGCAATAAAGAAGTTACCCACTCCATCTCTTGGGGTTTGGGTCACTATAGTTGAGACCCTTATCAAGTTATCATGACATTATGAACTAAATTCACATTAATGCTATAATGAAATGGGATAAAAAAATTATATTTAGAAAAACATTTCCCACACAATTGGATTTTCATGATTTTCATTAATATTTTATGGGTTATAATCATGTTGAATAATATCATATAAAAGTTTGAATAAAACACATTTTTGGTTCTTTATCATCCTTTAATTTACGGTAAGCAATATTACACCATTCATATGCCTCATCGTCAAATATAATAAAAAAATGTTGAATATATATCCCCTAGTATGTTGATCCATTAAAACAAGAAATTAATATCTACCAACCAATTGTTAGCATCATGGTTCCAATAGTTACCATAAAAAATGAGAAAATATCAGATTGAAGCCCAAACAATATTATAAATCATGTACATACCACTATATAAAGAATTTTCATTGACTGAGTGACCCAAACATACTCTATAATAATTGAATATCTATAAATAATCAAATATATAAGAAATATTCATTATCAATAATCAGTGTTCATTATATAAGCATTGAGAAATTATTATTATATAACTAAAAGGTAATCAATTATATTTTAATTCACAATGTCCTATTAATTATAATATTGAAATGATAATTATAAATCAATTAATGTTCTATTCACATAAAGTTTACAAAAACCATCATTTAATCGACAATAGTCATTCCTAAGTTATAAAAAATTTACCTCCATTCCCTAGATAAACAATGGATTCATAGTCATAAGTACCTTAATCATTTTATGATTAAAAAACATATAACCTCAGGGAAACTAATAGAAAACTAAAAATCTAAATAATTGATCATTATATACATACATACTACTAAATAAATAAATATATTTTGTAGTCATATCACACTATCACAAGGAAAATATAATTCCATGTTGAAAAATTTAAGTATCTATAAACAACCAATGAATATATTCATATAATAATGATTTCTTTTGTATACATTTCATGTGAATAAGATTACCCAATTTATTCGAAGCTGATACACTTCAACTAGGGGATTCATTGTACCACAAGTTTGTTTATAAAATATTATAATATTAAAAAATTAGAAATATAAAATTATAATATTCATAAAAATTTAAATATCATTTAATCAATATGTTATCTTAGTAAATGTAAATAATTTTTTTTCAATGTTTTATTTTTGAAGACCATTTTTCATACACCCATTAATAAATTTGACTATAAAAAATTCTATCCAAATCTATTTTCATTTCATTTATTTTAAAATAAAATTTTATGTAATAATTATTGATGGAAAGATTACATAATATAAAAAAATTTCATATTATATTTGAGATATAACCTCTCTCTTTCCTAGGAAAAGTGAAAAAAAATAAAGTAATAAAAAAAACATCATAATTATAAAATATACCTAAAAATAAGAGTGAAAAGAAATGACCACATTCCAAAAAACTAGAAAACATAGAATTTCACTATATGTGTGTTCATCATGAACAAGACCATTTTAAATTTAATTATCTCAGTTATCAAATTTTCATTTTTCGACCATATAATATTCAGAAAAATGAATAAAATTATACGATAGCATTTTATAATTTCCTTGGGATGGTCACAATCTTATGATCTAAACCAAAGACACCCAATCACCATAGGTGGGACTTCCGATATGTAATATGTATACATATATTAAATTATCTAATATATTAAAAAGATATATATCCCACATTGATGAACAAACAATGACACCAAAATAAATAATTATAAACTATGAGAAACTAATAAGAAATTCCTCACCACATTATTCTCTCATCTCTAAAATCCTATCATCCTCATATTTAATAATTATCTACATAGACAATTTTAACCACTATGTATCATAAATATGTTCTACACATCAACTATGTAACCCGTATAAGATATTCATTTAGAACACCATATGAAATAACAACATGGGACACAAATATATTCCATAATATTTAGGAATATGTATGGATTATAATTATTGAAAATAGTGACACTTAGTAAGATATAAATAACATTAGATGATTTAATTTTTACCAAAACACCAAAAAACATGTGCTATAAATATAAATATATTATTAGAGGATCATACCTATATTTAAAAAATTCCTAGATACTAGTCTATGATCTATATATTCTATCAATTAGGTAAAATAAAATAATATTTAGTTGGTGTCCTACACTCTATCCTATATAGATATCAAGTAATATCAAATAATAAATAGATTGATTTCTAAGAATCCAGAATCTAATATATCTAAAATAATAGGTAAATTCAAATATTATAACACTAAATTTATTTAACAGATTATTCTTTACTGGAAAATAGTAATACTCTTAAATTTTATAAATCATTGAGAGTTTTACTTTATCATAATGGAAAAATTTTCAAACTTATTATTTAAAAAAAATTAAAATAAATATTATGGAATAATATAGTTGTAGTCAATTATTTTTCTAATACTTATAGTGAAAATAAAAAATATTTTAAACATGTTCATAAATCTAAATTCAAATATTTTGAAATTAAAAAAATTAAAATTTGTCTTCTAAATTATGTTAATAACTTTAATTGATGTAAAAAATAAATACTTTTATTTTAAAAAAGTTTTAAATTATTTTTATCTCAATAAATCCTAAATAATTTTATATAGTGATCTTGAATTGTATCAGAACATAATAATGTGAATTATGGACAAGTACATCCATTCTACTTTATGTCATTTATATTTTTTCATTATATAAATACATAAAAACTATTTGAATTATAATCATGAATGGAATAAAAATGATGAAACTATTTTCATAATTTATTATTTTTAAAAAATAAATCATCATACAATTATAAATAGAAATCCATATATTATATGAATGATGGATAATAAAACCACCAACTATTGGGACCTGAAATATCTTTTCATCTAATTGGAATAATTTATCTTATGTAGGAACATCAGATAATGGAATTACTCATTGACTACTCCAATAGATATATATTTCAATTGTATTTAGAAAATTTACATTAAAACTTCATGTGTTTTATTAATTTTTACCAAGTAGTTATTTTCAAAATAGATTATATGGGGGAAATGTCACATTATTCATAATATTATCTTCAATTTATCTACTTTGGCAGTTATGATAAATTTTCTATAATAATATGTAGTCATAAAGGTGAAAATATTATTCATCCCTAAGTCTCATATTATGTTGATACAATTTGAAATACAAATACCCACTATATATAATGTGTATAAAAAATTGAATTTCATTGGTTGGAACATGTGGTGTAGAAAAAATAATAGTAATATTAGTTGTTTTAACTGATTTTTTTCTATAATATATGGGTAATTAAATAGTACTAGAAATACAGAAATGTTTTGTATTAGATGTTGGGATTAATTCAATAGATCTTGTAAATCTAATGTTTTATTTCATGACATTGTTGATATTTTATTATTTACATTTATATTTGAGTATTATGAAGTGTTTTTATTTTTTATGTAACCTGGTGTGGTGAGTAGGTACTTATATCTTCTTTTATTATTTTTTATCATATTCAATCAAGAAATCATGGTTAGAAAATCATCTATATATTTCTTATCCAGTATAGGTATAATATTTTGGAGTGAGTTTGAAAGATAAGTTATATAGTTATACCCTAATATGTAGAACCATAGAATTGATCTTATCTTGATAGTCCACACTCAACATTGGATAATTTAACAATATTTTAAATTATATATTTTAATGGAAGAATGAGGTTACATATGTCATATTTACATACATGATAATATTACATGGTCTAGGATGATGTTTTAATGGAAATGAATTTTAGTATAGAAGATTTTATCATTATATTACGTCAAAAAAATGACATATAACATCGATTGATTAGAAAAAAATTTGATAATATGAAGTATATATGATTGTAGGGGATGGGAATAAAATTGATCAGACTCATTCATATGTCATTAGAGTGAAACAAATCATTTAAAATATACGAGGTTAAGATATTAATAGTTTTGATAACTATTTTTCTGTGAATATATAAGAAGCATTTAACAATGAAATTTGAATCATAATGCTGATTAAAGAGTTTTTGAGTATTTTTATTATATTTATTTTTGACAGTTCACATTCATTGATTTATTATAATTTGATTTTAGATTAAATCAATTAATGTGATTTTTGTTTAATATTTTTTTAAAATATTACTGTTATCATCACACACTAATAGTTGATAAGAGATAATAACCACCATGAAATATTCTTTTGGGATGTATAATAATGAAATTGAGTCTTTTTTGTGCAAAATAAAAAATTAGGATATCATATAGAGAGTGTTCACATATAATTTTATTGTGATCTTAATGGGGAAGAAAGTGGATGGTCACCTCCGGAAAAAATAGCGCATAGTTAGGCATATGATAATTCTTGTAGAATAAAATATTTAAAATTATATTTCCCAAGACCAACATGATAACACTGTGGTAAGTGAAGGCATATGAATAACTATTTGGTTGAATAGGTAAATTATGGAAGAACAATTTATTGAAAATTGTGAATATTTTCTTTATAAATGATGAAGTGAGTGGTAAATTACTACATAGTTTGTATGTTTCTTGTTGAGTCATTGAGAATTGACTATAGAGATTTATTTCACCATATTCTGGAGATAAGAATCATGAAAAAATATTTCTATGAAATTTAAAAAATGATCATAATTTTGGGTGATGATGATAATAATATCATTAGAATGGGAAATTTTTTTGCATTGTTGATGAATTTGGGTTACATTGATCTCATGGGTGTTTCACACACACAGTTTCTTAGAAGAATTTAATTTACAAGATTTTTTAAAATAATGTAGGTTTTGGAACAAAAGTATAAAATTAAATGTGGAAGATTAATTCTCTATCACTGGTCATGGACACCGAAATAAATAATGAAACCCTTTATCTTACATGACAATTAGATGGTTCAAAACCGCATCAACTATATTGTTTAGCAGTTCAGATCAATGGAATAGTATTCCTGTGCATCTTAGTTGGAATAAAACAAATGTTATAGTGGTAAATGGAATGTTTAATTTTTTTATATTGATATTGTATTATTTTAACATCATGTTCCTAGAATATAATTAAAAAATTTCTTCAATTTAATGATAAGATAACAGAATAATTTGAAGCTAGAATTATCTGAAAGAGATATTTTAGGAACATCACCTATATAATGTCATTGAGGGTAATTTTTGTTATGAAATTCACAAAATATTTTACTAATATTCATAGTGTATAAATCTTAAAAAAATATGTTGTATTAATTTTTTGTTTTATTAATTGAATGGACATTATAGAACCTGAGACAAATAGTACGATTATGTGATTTAAGATAAATAATTTTGGATGATGTAGAGGAAAAAAATTCCTAGAAATTTATATGAATATAAAAATTATATTATATAATCATTTACAAAAGAAAAATGACTATAGTTTACTTGTTCAAATATTTATTTATAAAAAAACTGAGAACATGATATGTATGAATATTTACTCATGGATGTCCAAGTAATTTTGTGTAAAAGAGGTCAAATGTGATTATACCTAGTTAAGTTGTTTTAACACTAAATAGGTGATAAATTTTAGAATATATCTATGATGATTATATAGTGTAACTTAATAAACACAGGGTTTTAAATTTTTTTATAGAAATTAATTTGTATGTTATGGATAAAATTAAAATAATGGATTAAAATAATGGATTTTTATATGTTGGATATTGATAATAAAACATTAGTATTTAACTTTTAGATGATTAATTATAAAATTTCATCATAACTAGTAATTTTATATTCAATTTTTAGGTCTTAAAAATTTTAAAAATCCATAATGACCAGTTAGTTTAAGTAATATATTAAACTATATAGATTCAAGTTGGTCCGAATAAGGAATCATGCTGAATTAATTTTCTAAATAGATCAGATGGTAGAACTAAAATTCTAGATTATTTCCCATAAAATATATTCTAGGAAGATCTAAAATTTTTGAGTCTTGTGTTATATAAAAAAATGTTATGGATCTAGATGTTGGAGCATCAGATTAGGTAGTATTAAATATAGTAGATTTGTTGGGAGATCTATCCATTTCATTCATAGTTAAAGAAGTAGTTTTGATGTAAGGTCTTGAGTTTAATTTTTTTAATTATAATAGAGTGTGGGTAACCAATAAGAATTAAATAATCGATAAAAATAATGGACCTTATTTGTTTGAGATTTAACTTTGAAGGATGTGTTGTATTAACCAGCTTTGAACAAATCTCGGGAGATAATAGAATTAATACAATGGAAGATAGAACTCGTGAAAAAATGTGTATTATGTTTAAAGTAAGAATATGTTGAATGAAAAAACTAGATGTAATTGATTCTATTAATGTGGTTTAAGCAGAAAAATGGATTCAAATATTAGAACTATTTTTAATGGAGG
The DNA here is from genome assembly GCA_963277665.1 of Viscum album. Classification (NCBI taxonomy): domain Eukaryota; kingdom Viridiplantae; phylum Streptophyta; class Magnoliopsida; order Santalales; family Viscaceae; genus Viscum; species Viscum album. The sequence goes on from OY728138.1 coordinate 2,020,459,353, forward strand.
TTAAATGTTCTACCATTTTATAATGATTTTTATGTATTATTATGGTGAATTTATCCTTGAGAATGTGGTTATGTAAACTATTTTTCATTATATAAATTTATTGGAGGAAATTCACTTGATGAAATGAAATTATTTCCTTGAGAAGTGGATTAAAGTCTTGGTGTGTACAATAATTACTATTAATATGGATTTAATGAAGTGAAATTTCAATTGAGTCAGGTGTTTGGTGTATTTATGTCATAAATACATTTTATATAGAGTAATGTTGACAACCATTTAAACTAGATGTTTTAATATGTGTTTGTTTTAACTTATTACTATTATATGTTGATGTCATACTAATTGTGATTATAAACATTAGTACCATTAAAAAGAAAAATGAATATTTTTCTATAATACCCTTCAAGAATGATTTCAGTGATGTTAAGAATTTATTGGTGATAACAATTGAGATAGATAAGATATTTAGAATACTAGGTTTGATTCCAAGGGATTAATCTCAGAATTTTATTTGATGAATTAGTATGAACAGATGTATTATGGTATCAACCCATTTAGAAAGAAACATCATGAAAAGGATTGGGATCATATCAAGAATAGAATATTATGTGAATCACATAGATAAAATAAAATTTCCTTTCAGAGTATTAGGTTTAATATAAACCATATTTTTCACATTTCCAGACATATCATATCTAGTTGATGTCGTCACCCATTTCAAGTCCAATTTTGGGAGAGAACACTAAGATTCTATGAAATGAATTATCTTACATATAAATGGAATATAAGCCAACAAATTATTATTCTAGATGAATTATCCATTATAGAAGAATGTAGACTAACTCATTTTTGGGACATTCATACACTCATAAAATTAAAACTAGATTTTTCTTCACATATAATAGAAAAAGAGTCAGATGGTTTTCATGATTCCAACTAATAGATAATTTTTATAAAATGAATGTTTAATATGTGGTATGAATAGAAACCAATAAATAATTGATATCGTTAAAAACTATATTTGAGGAAAACCTGATGACATAGGAATTTGTCGTTTAATTACATGATATTCAATTTGAAATTCATCGGGATCGACAAAAAGTGTTCTATTCACATAAAAATAAAATCTAATATAAACATATATTAATATAAACTATATTTTATGTCAAGTTTCTTAAGATACATATGGAATATAGGAAGAAAAATATACTGTATATTCTCAATATGGTGTTATTCTAGGAAATATTGTTATAACTTTGTGACTCATTGGTATTGGATTGGAATGAACGAGGAGGTGAAGCAAGTTAGAGGGGATGATTTTAAATTTCCAAAGTAATTATGTACCACAAAAATACTCAAAAAATAGTATTCAATTAGTGTATTGTTGTGATATGATGTCAATTTTATTATAAATCATGAAATCATATAGAAAGAGTACCTCTAAGTGTTTTTTTGAACTAATGACCACTCTAATACCAATAGTTTCCTTTAGTGATGTGATGTTTTATTTATAAAGGGTTTTTATATAATGAATGTGTACTATAAAGATTCCTATTCATTATATTATACAAGATGAAGTTAGGAAGTTCAATATAAAATTCTTGGTCAACCAATTTTAAAAGTAATGTTCCAAATTCTACAAGAGTCATATAATTATAAGTTTATATATGTGGGTTATCCATGAACCTAGATCACTATGTAAACATAATACCTTTTGTGGCCATCTATATATGTGATGTGTGACCACTTATAACCATGTGATTTGAAATTGTGCCATTGAAATAGACCAATACTAATATTTGTTTTCATTGTCTAATTTTTCTAATATTTTTCTATAAAATGACAACAATTTGAAAAGATTAATTTTTATACTTGGTTTTTTATAATTAATTGGTTGAATTATGACGGACCATTGTGTGATTTATTTTTTATACTTATCTGATTTTTTATGGTGTTTTATGAAGTTCGTGTAAATTGGTGTGACTTTATGAGGGTATTAGGGTGTGTGAAATTCTTATCAAATCATACAAAAAGTTAAAATTGAATCAAATTATTTGTATTGTATCTATATCATGGATAACTCTTATGAAGAACATTTTATAGAGTCTATCTGATGAGTCATTAGTGTTGTTTTACAATATTACTAACATCAAACTACTCAAAAAAATTCATAACAATAAATAACTGTTATTTCAAAATATGCTATTTCCCATCCCACTATGTTCATTATTGTTTTTTGACCATAAAATTTCACACTATTTTCTTTTGGGACATATATTATTTATGTGATTTTGTTTTTATAAATTTTAGAGATAGTGATTACATTCATAAAATTAGGTTTTCCGATAACTTATTTCATATTGATAACATTTTATTTGAATATGTATCTAAAATGAAATAGATTTACAATCATATTATAAAAATATTTATGACTGGAGAAGTGAAGTGTATATTTCAGTATAAGGATAACAAAATCATGACCACTCTCTAGATTGACATGTATCATAACAAAAAAGTTTCCCAAGAAAATTCAATGATTTATTTATTAACATCTAAACATAATTATACAAGTTCCAACAATTATAATTTCATTGGTCAATCAGTTCAAGAACTCATATTAAAATAGTACATTAATGTATCAATATATATATATATAAGTATTTCAATCAAATTTCTAAAAAAAATGAACCAATTGGATTAAATAACAACATAACATACTTGCAATTAATTTTCTCTAACTATTGGAAGACCATTTTCAATGAAATGAATTGATAATATGGAGATTGAAACCCTAAATTCAATATAAAGGGATAAATATGGCACTAATAATAAAGATAATTGGATAATATACTTTTATTTTATAACATAATCCAAAATATTATCTTTTAAACACTCCCATAAAGTGTCTCATTGTGTTTTTATTCTCATAGAATAGGATTAAAGTGAAGTCCTAAGATAATTATAAACTATAAAAATATTATTTTGAATTAACTAAACACATAGGATGTCACACGAAATTAATCCTTTATTAATTTATACTTAATATAATATCTAATATTGACTAAAAACTTATAAATTACAAATTAATTATCCATAAAAAGACATAAGAGGAAGAGTAAATTAATGAAATTAAATATGAAATTCCTGAAAAATGATCAAAAAATTATATAAATCAACATTATAACATGAATGATGGATTTCTAATTTTTTTTAAAATAATCTTAATTTTAATATAAAAAATTTATGGAAATTAATGTTCTATTATATATTTTTTTATAAAAATAAAAAATAATAATATTTATAAAAAATCTATTATGTGGTTTCCATGTGTCGTGTAATGGTTTTACTATCTATCAATAAATTATTAAAATTTAATAATGATCAAACCAAAATTGTAACAATTACTCTAATAAATATTTCATATTCCACCATCAAATAATGATTTTAATCAAAATCCCATATTTATTTTAAATTCACTGTCCATATAAAGTTAAATATATGATGATTATCATGTAATCTGTTATTTTCAATCCACAAATCAAAATTAAGAGAGAATAACTATTTTGAATACACCATGATGTGGTTTTATCATCATGTTTATTGTTAATGGGGTTAAATCTATTAATGGTTAATGTAATGAATCTATAAATTCATATGAGTATTTTTCATTATATCTCAAGACAAATTAAAAATCCTATAATACATTTATTTCTTCCCATTGAGAATCAACATCAACCATGGTTTGGACCATTTACATTATAGAACCTTTAGGACACCACATTTCATCTACCCCAACCCATAATCGTTTTATTTTCTTCATTGTAAATAATAATTGTAACTATTTCTGAGAAGAAACTTCCCATAAAATAGATATATAATGAATCAATCATTAAAATAGAGAAAATAAAAAAAAATTAAAATTCCCATCTACTTAGGTATACAATTATTGTACATCATTGAATTTAATTTCCAATAACTATTCACATTCATTAATATCTATCAACAATTCCATAATTATTCATTACTATTTTCTGATCTAGTTGGATATAAGGTAATTTCACATATCATTGTTCACAAATATAAATTATAATAACTCTATCAATACACTTTTATCTATATTAAATCTACACATTAGTAACTAAAACTGTAAAGACCCATAAAATTCAAGGGAATTCTTTTTCTTAATTTTATTTGGGATTTTAAAAGAACATAGTTTCTAACGGCACCTGATTCTGAGGCCCAGTGTTCCCGGAATCATTTTACGAAGTTTAGCTCGGGTACGTTCAGCGAACGAACGAGCGGTTTTTCCTAACTTTTGAACCGGTGCTCGGAATCGAAATTCGAGGACTCCGATGGAATCGAAGTGCTGGTAATTTCTTAGGAACACCTTTTCTGGAGTTGCATTTTATCGGGTGTGGTACTTACATTTTTGGGTTAAGTAAAAGAATAAAATAAAATGGTGCGACCAATTTTATTTTATTTAAAGTATTTTAACCTAAGCTGTAACACCCTGAGATTTTATGAAAAATATTCTTTTAATTTCATTAATGTCTTGTTTTGTATGCTACACCAATATTACCTTGCGCTATATGCAACACCGTATTTGCTTACAGTATACACAACACTATTCTTGGATCGTGTTACACACAATTTGGATAATAGTTATTCTACACAACATTGAGTATATATATATATATTCAATGTATAAATGAAATATGGTTGGATTATGATATATGAAACAATGAAGGATTCTTGCACAGCACGCAACCCTGACTTGGCTTGCATTACACGAAATCGCGACCTTCCTCGATAGCGTGTGTTGTACGCAATACCAGGTTTTACTAAACAACGATATATTATTATAATATTGTTATGAACTAGCCGTTATGAATTGTATTAACTAAATTTTGAATCTTATAACATTATTATTCGTCTTGCACATTTTCTAAAACATGGTATAAGAACAAAATAAATTTTTTGGGTAAAATAATTATTTTTAAAAAAATGCAGTTTTGCCACCTTTTGATGGCGCACCCACTTTAAATCTAGTTTTTGACATGTTTATAAGTTCAAATTTTCCAAATAAAATTCTTATTTAGAATAATGAAATAAAAATATACTTTGGATAAATTTTCATATCATTCTGGTAACTTTCATATTTTGATGAATAGTAAAAACACGCTATATTTTAATTAAAAACAACTTTTTCAATCAAAATAATTAATAGTGATAAATTATTAATTTGAGTGGTTTTAAAGTATATTTATAATATATTTTTACAATTTAATACAATGTTGGTCATTGAATATAATTTCATATTTAAACCAGACATAAACAAGTGTCAATCTTTTGATAGTTATTATCTCTTAAGAACACGCTATTTGTCCTGACGACGGGAATTATTTTTTTAAATTAATTAATGCAACAGATATGTTTTGAATTTGGTAAAATAGACATCATTTTTGAGTTCATAATATCAAATATAGCTTAGGCATAATTTTTGGTATTTTTCTGGAAACTTTCATTCTTTGATGAATAGTGAAACCACTAAGTGGTAGTTAAAAAAAATGAATTTTTCATAAAAGTTAATTTTACCGCTTATGTGAATGGAATTTCAAAAATCCAAGAGACATGGTTGATGTCAGTAAGTAAAATTTTGTTCAATGAGATGAAAATAATTTTTTGGTGAATAGTAACTTTTTACTTTTGTTTACCATGGTTAAAAGTAAATTGGATAATTAAGGGTAAAAATGATATTATTATTACCCTAACAAAAGTCGTAATTCTATTGGACAAGTTTAATTCGACCAAAAACAACTTTAGGAATAAAATATGACCATTTAGGCCCACTTGGATTAGTTTAAGACATTTATTATTAATTTATTTAAAGAAGGGTTAAAATAGTTAAAATCAAAGTTTAATAAGTAAATAATTTTTAATATGTGGTTATACATAAGATAAATTCTACAATAAATATTCATTAGAAAGAAAAAAATATTTCCTACATAACGGTATTTTATTTGTAATTTTTAGACATTATATATTTTAATTTATTTATGACACAACGATGATGCAGTAATTATCTTATTAATGAAATATTGACATAATTGATGTTATAAATAACCAAATAAATGTAATTTGAGACATTTTATGAATTACAGTAATTTTATAAGTTAATATGACATGTTAGTATTGATTTAAGTAACTTTTTTAGAACTAATAATTCTTTTATGATTTTTACAAAAATCAATTACTAAATAGTGTCAAAATTGATATAAAATAGTTTTTAAAACAGATATTATATTATTAATTATTATTTTGTTCATAAAACTCTAATGATCGGCCAAATGACTTATATATGGTTATATATATTAATAATAAACAACTTGGGGTTCGTTTGGCTTGATATAGTAAGTTTATTAACCTTATAGTGTATGAAAACAAGAAGACACGGTAAAAGTTAAATTATCTAACTTAATGTTAAATCTAAATGATAAGGTTAAAATTGATACCTAAACATGTCTAAATTCTATTGGATGAGATGATTTAGACCCCTAACCACCTTACCTTCGAAATATAACAATTTGGATCTATTAAAAACCGAATTTTACTTTATAATAAAATAATATTTTTTGTTATTCCCAAGGTGCCCCTCTCCTACCTTATAAAAGGGAACCTCCTCCCCCTCTTCCTCACACCACTTTGAGCCTTCAAGCTTGGCCAAACCCTGAAAATTTTCCTTCTCTACTTCCCTAGAAACATCCTAGAGGTTCTGGTCTTCCTCAAAGACCAATTTTAGTGCCCTAAAAGGAGATCTCAAAGAGGCGCTTCAAAGAAGAGGTAATGTCCGTTACCGATTCTTTCATCTTTATTTCTTCTTCCACTTCTTATTCTTAGGTTGTTTCGTTATGAAGTAATAACATCAGAATCACTTATATACTGATATGTTATTATAATTATGAAACAAACTTATTTCACCATCTATCCATCCTACAGAAAACGAAATCATCGCGCGTGTGTACGTACGGAATACCGTCTCCACGCCGTGGTGTAATATATTTTCCACCACCACCTTACTTGGATGGGTATAATGGTGTAAATAATAACTATATATGATTATTGTAAAGTGATATTGATTCTGAAATAGTATACATACACTCCAATACAATTCCACGATCATGATAACGATATCATCGCTCGTGCGTACGTACGGACTACCGTCTCCACGACGCGATGAGATTCATTCTCCACGTTGACCATTCATGAATGATTATAAAGTATATATAATAATTAATAATTAAATATATGACATAATAATGATTCTGTATTTATGTGTATATATATGTATGTCATCTACTTAATTCCATTCAACTTAATAAGGAAAAGAAAACAGCGTTCATGCGTACGTACGGTCTACCGTCTCCTTGAACGGTGTATTTCTTTCCATTTACTGATCTATTATATATATTGTGAATATATATTATATATAAATCATGTTTTATATTCTGTAATTAAGTAATCATGATCTAAGTAATCATACTAATAATTACAAGTTAAAACACGGACGACAAATGAAACGATTTTACCCAAAACGCTCTTTAACATGGAATTTACAAAAGAACGGGTAATATAAAGTCATAAGTGAACCATATATGATATCATAACAATGAGTATGATTCTGGAATAAGTCAATGACATTATTTAAATCCTTATACAGGAGTTTCGGACACATACGAAACAAATCGGGCCTAAGGTAAGGGAAATATCACAATCTCATTTTTATCCGAGATTGTTTATACTTTGGTATTTACTGGGGTGTATTTTATCATCCACATCCATGTTTCCTCAATATGTAATATTTATATCCTTCTAAAATAGTTTATATCCAATTTTACCCTTTGGTGAGTTTTTAGTAAAGGATATGAAAGGAATCTTCTGTCATTTTTCGTACGAGGTACTTTTTGACTTTTCTGACAAAAGTACGAAGAATGTTTTTTTAACTTATATGGCATGAATGGATTTTTAAAACATTATTTACAAGAAGCTTCCTTTACAAGTTTTAAAGTTTATTTTTAATCAACTTCTTTTAGTTTATAATTTTACGACATGTTAAGAAATGAAAAGTGTTTTTGAAGCAGAAAAGGATATTTTCCTCAAGAATGGAGTTCAGGTGTTTTATCAAAATTATTTTCCATCTAAGATAATAAAGGGTTCTGTTTCTATCTTTATTATTACATTGATTTGATTATGTTGTGATGGAATTATATTTTTATGAATTCCTTTATCTTATATGAATTGTTTTATGATGTCATGATGTTTAAGATTCCCATTTTTATTATATGGGTTATGCTATGATGTATGGTTTATGATTTTGTGGAACACATATGAATGGTATAATTATGAGATGGGTGGGACCTATATCTCCCTCTAATGCTTTTGGTAAATATTTTATATCTCATGTGATAAACATGGCTGGAATGGTAGGTTACACCGGTTCAGTGAAACAGGACTGAAACGAGGGTGACTCGGTTCAGAAATGGACTTTGTCCACTAAGATAGTCTTGGCAATGAGTCCTGAATAATAAGATATTATTCTCTATGATTATGTGTGTATGCCACAATGTTTCATGTTTTAAGTTATGATTATTGGTATTTCATTTCACTACTCTGATTTATCCCATGTTATGAAATTATGCTCTCTTTTGCAGGTTAAGATTTCCAAAATGTTATGTTCTTATGAATATTCTGTGATTGATATTTCTTTTGTTTACCCTTACTGAGAATTTGAGCTCACACTTTTATGTTTTCTTTTCCCCAGGATATAAAGAATGGTTTTAGGTAAAAAAGGAAGATCTTTATGGGAGATGTTGAAGATCTTTCACCACTATTAGAAGATTATATTCCGAGTTTCCAAAGACACTAAACTATTACGATCCTTGTGTGTGTGTTTTTGTTATGTAATAAGTATTTCGCAAAAGTAATGTAATGTCCATGTACGTCAAGCTTCGGGTCTCTACAGTTGGTATGAGAGGAAAGGTTTAGTCAACCTTTGGAAACTAGGATGTGAAAACGTTAGTGAGATCCCTAGAGATATTTCAAAGGTATGTCTAGGGATGTCCCTAAGGTTAAGTATACGTATAGGTTATAGTACTATAATTACGCTAACGATCATAAAATTAAACCTAAGATGTTAGATATTGAAGGTACTCCGCCTTTATTATGTTGTTTTCCCTAGCATGAATTTTGCCTCTCACACTATTCTTTTTGGGTTTTAGACGATGGGTGGAACCCGAAGGAACCATGTTGATCAATGCAATGGACAATGAAATGATTGTCCTCCTGAACAAACAAATGTTATGGGATATGGAGTGCAAAATCTTATTACTATACCTACACAAGCTATGAATCATTCTGGACTTCTAAATGAGCAGAGAAGGGAACAATATTCTATTGAGTCCTTCATGAGGCAACATCAACCTTCTTTTAGTGGTTCTTATGATCCACTTGTTGCTGAACAATGGATCAGTACCACTGAAAAGATATTTTCAGTTCTTCAATGTTCTGAACATGATAAAGTCATCTTAGCAGTATATCGTTTGGAAGGTGAAGCTGATCAATTATGGAATCTTATCAAGAATACGAGGCAAAGAGATGAAATTGAGTCCATGGAATTGGACGAGTTCAAGAACTTATTTTCCAATAAGTACTTCCCTCGTATTCTTTGAACAAAGATGGAGAAGGAGTTTCATGAACTAAAAGAAAAGGATGATGAATCTGTTGGTATATACAAATAGAATTTTACAAGGCTTGCAAGTTATGCATCTGGATTTATCATCCAACCTAAAAGTAAAGTTGATCGATTCTTCAGTGGCTTAAAACCAAATCTTCACAGGGCATTAGCTATAAGAGACTTCAGTAGCTATGAAGAAATTTTGCGTTGTGCTATCAAGGTAGAAATGGAAGTTGGTGTTACTTATCCATCTCATAGTTTTGACAAGAAACGAAAGATGGAGTTCAAGGAGAAATCTCAGAATAATGGTGAAAAGAATATGAATGTTTCCTTATGCTCAAACTGTGGAAAGAAGCATGGTGGAGATTGTCTTAAAGGGACAAGTAAATGTTTCAAATGTGGAAAGGAAGGTCATCGGGCATTTGAATGCCGCAATGATGGGAAGAAGATGTCTAATGATGGAAACAAAGTAAGGGATACATAGAATGAACCTACGACACTTCAATGCTTCAAGTGAAAGGAAATGGGGCATTATGCTAATAAATGCCCTAATCCAAGGGTTAGTGATGATCGACATGAGCAAACACTTAAGGAAAAGGACAAAGGGAAGTCACATGCGATCCCCATTGGCGATGTTGAATATGACAACGATGTGGTGGAATGATTAAGTGTTTATGTAATGGAATTCCAAAATAATGTTGTATATAGTATCGTGGAATATTAGAATATTTATGTTTTGGTCTATTGTGGTTTTCAATAATTTTATGCCATCGGTAACCATGAAAAGTGATTGAAATATTTTTGGAAGGCATATGATATGCACATAATGAAGGGATAAAGAGAATCTAATATGTTTGATAGTATTCATGAGCTCATGATTGATATAAGGACCAAGTGATATCATGGTTTGAGTATATAGAATTTTTAGGATTTTGCTATGTGTAATGTGTTAACTTTTAACTGCATTCATGTTTTCACTAAGGTTCAATGGGCATTCATTCTTCAAGAGAATACATGATTAAGGTATTCACATGTTTGTAATTTGACCAATAAGATATATCTTATGATATATGGGGGATAAATGATGGCATTCATGTGATCATTTTCATTATACTATGATCTTGGACTGAAGTATTTTAGATAAGCCTAAATATTGGAATGAATTATGTTGGACATAAGTTAGTATTGTTTAAGGATAATTTTTTTTATTGTTGATGGGATGTTATAGTAATATAGCTTTAGAAAAAGGACAACCTGCAGGACGGGCGACAACCCATCGTGTCGGACAAGGATATGGGAATCGAACCCACAACCGAAGTGCGACTGGCCTTTATCGCCTACCACTGGCCTACAGGAAGTCCCTTTTTAGTAGAAAATAGTTTTATTTTATTAAGCGGTATGATATATGAAGTATAAGTTCATTTTAGGAACCATATATGATTAATCTCACTATAGATGGACTTATGTATTTTTTGATAACTTTTCTAAACTTTTGTTTGAGACAGATGGAATGACCCATCATTCTATCACATGATCTGCTAACACATCACGAAAGAAAAATTCAACTTATTTTCGTTAAGAGATGAAGTGGAAATTGTCCAAATAACGACAAATGGTGAGACTATACCAAAATCACGAAAGTATTTCTTCTAATTCCAATTTCATCAACTTTAGGGAAATGATCTTGAAAACCAAAAATGTTGTCCTAGTGCTCTTATATCTGATGAATCAGATGGCACCTTAAATCATCACAAATTTATGGATTTGTGATTGCTGGCTTTTCCATAGCCATGTTCTCTACCACTCTCTATCAGAACATGATGGTTAGATTTCTCTTCCATATCCATATTTTCACCTATGTGGAAACCCGGTGATTAGTTTATTTGGGTAACTGTTATGTTTCATACTTTTGTTTTTAAAGATTGGTTTTGGTATTCTTTTTTACGATGTGGGTTTCTATTAAAGAAACTTTCGAAGAATAAACCATTTATAACCCCGATAAATTTCGAGGGTGAAATTAATTTTATGGGGGGTAGAATGTAACACCCCGAGATTTTATGAAAAAAATTCTTTTAATTTCATTAATGTGTTGTGTTGTATGCTACACCGAGATTACCTTGCGCTATATGCAACACCATATTAGCTTGCAGTATACACAACACTATTCTTGGATCGTGTTACACACAATTTTGATAATAGTTATTCTACGCAACATTAAGAATATATATATATATATTCAATGTATAAATGAAATATGGTTGGATTATGATATATGAAACATTGAAGGATTCTTGCATAGCACGCAACCCTGACTTTGATTGCATTACACGCAATCACGACCTTCCTCGATAGCGTGTGTTGTACGCAATACCGGGTTTTACTAAACAACGATATATTATTATAATATTATTATGAACTCGCCGTTATGAATAGTATTAAATAAATTTTGAATCTTATAACATTATTATTATCATTGAACATTTTCTAAAACATGGTATAAGAACAATATAAGTTTTTTGGGTAAAATAAGTATTTTTCAAAAAATGCAGTTTTGCCGCCTTTTGATGGTGCACCCACTTTAAATCTAGTTTTTGACATGTTTATAAGTTCAAATTGAAAAAATAAAATTCTTATTTGGAATCATGAAATAAAAATTTACTTTGGATAAATTTTCATATCATTCTGGTAACTTTCATATTTTGATGAATAGTAAAAACACGCTATATTTTAATTAAAAACAACTTTTTCAATCGAAATAATTAATAGTGATAAATTATTAATTTGAGTGGTTTTAAAGTATATTTAGAATATATTTTTACAATTTAATACAACTTTGGTCATTGAATATAATTTCACATTTAAACAAGACACAAACAAGTGTCAATCTTTGGATAGTTATTATATCTTAAGAACACGCTATTTGTTTTGACGACGGGAATTATTTTTTTAAATTAATTAATGCAACTGATATGTTTTGAATTTGGTAAAATAGAAATCATTTTTGAGTTCATAATATCACATATAGCTTAGGCCTAATTTTTGGAATTTTTCTGGAAACTTTCATTTTTTGATGAATAGTGAAACCACTAAGTGGTAGTTAAAAAAATGAATTTTTCATAAAACTTAATTTTACCGCTTCTGTGAATGGAATTTCGAAAATCTGAGAGACACGGTTGATGTCAGTAAGTAAAATGTGGTTCAATGAGATGAAAATAATTTTTTGGTGAATAGTAACTTTTTACTTTTTATTACCACGTTTAAAAGTAAATAGGGCAATTAAGGGTAAAAATGATATTATTATTACCATTCACATGTCCTAATTCTATTAGACAAGTGTAATTCAACCAAAAACAACCTTAGGAATACAATATGACCATTTAGGCCCACTTGGATTAGATTAGGACATTTATTATTAAATAATTTAAAGAAGGGTTAAAATAGTTAAAATCAAAGTTTAATAAGTAAATCATTTTTAATATGGGGTTATACATAAGATAAATTCGAATATAAATATTAATTAGAAATATAAAAAGATTTCCTCCATAATGGTATTTTATTTGTAATTTTTAGACATTAAATAATTTAATTTATTTATGACACAACGATGATGTAATAATTATCTTATTAATGAAATATTGACATAATTGATGTTATAAATACCCAAATAATTGTAATTTGAGACTTTTTATGAATTACACTAATTTTATAGGTTAATATGACATGTTATTATTGATTTAAGTAACATGGTTCGAACTAATAATTCTTTTATTATTTTTACAAAAATCAATTACTAAATAGTGTCAAAATTGACATAAAATAGTTTTTAAAACAAATATTATATTATTAATTGTTATTTTATTCCTAAAAATCTAATGTTCGGCCAAATGACTTATATAGGGTTATATATATTAATAATAAATAACTTGGGGTTCGTTTGGCTTGATATAGTATGTTTATTAACCTTATAGTGTAAGAAAAAAAAGAAGAAACGGTAAAAGTTAAATTATCTAACTTAAAGTTAAATCTAAATGATAAGGTTACAATTGATACCTAAACTTGTCTAAATTCTATTGGATGAGAGGATTTCAACCCCAACCCACCTTATCTTCGAAATATATCAATTTGGAACTATTAAAAACCTAATTTGACTTTATAATAAAATAATATTTTTAGTTATTCCAAAGGTGCCCCTCTCCTCCCTTATAAAAGGGTAACTCCTCCCCCGCTTCCTCACACCACTTTAAGCCTTCAAGATCGGAAAAACCCTGACAATTTCCCTTCTAAACTTCTCTAGAAACATCCTAGAGGTTCTGGTCTTCCTCAAAGACCAATTTTAGTGCCCTAAAAGGAGATCTCAAAGAGGCGCTTCAAAGAAGAGGTAATGTCCGTTACCGATTCTTTCATCTTTATTTCTTCTTCCAATTATTCCTCTTAGGTTGTTTCATTATGAAGTAATAACATAAGTATCACTTATATAATGATATGTTATTATAATTATGAAACAACCTTCTTTCACCATCTATCCATCCTACGGAAAACGAAATCACCGCGCGTGCGTACGTACGGAATACCGTCTCCACGCCGTGGTGTAATCTATTTTCAACCACCACCTTACTTGGATGGGTATAATGGTGTACATAATAACTATATATGATTATTGTAAAGTTATATTGATTCTGAAATAGTATACATACACTCCAATACAATTCCACGATCATGAAAACGATATCATCGCTCGTGCGTACGTACGGACTACCGTCTCCACGACGCGATGAGATTCATTCTCCACGTTAACCATTCATGAATGATTATAAAGTATATATAATAATTAATAATGAAATATATGACATAATAATGATTCTGGATTTATGTGTATATATATGTATATCATCTACTTAATTCCATTCAACTCAATAAGGAAAAGAAAACAGCGTTCATGCATACGTACGGTCTACCGTCTCCATGAACGGTGTATTTCTTTCCATTTACTGATCTATTATATATATTCTGAATATATATTATATATGAATCATGTTTTATATTCTGGAATTATGTAATCATGATCTAAGTAATCATATGAATAATTACAAGTCAAAACACGGACGACAAATGAAACGATTTTACCCAAAACGCTCTTTAACAAGGAATTTACAAAAGAACAGGTAATATAAAGCCATAAGTGAACCATATATGATATCATAACAATGGTTATGATTCTGGAATAAGTCAATGACATTATTGTAATCATTATACAGTATGTTCGGACACATACGAAGCAAATTGGACCTAAGGTAAGGAAAATATCACAATCTCATTTTTATCCGAGATTATTTATACTTTGGTATTTACTGGGGTGTATTTTATCATCCACATCCATGTTTTCTCAATATCTAATATTTATATCCTTCTAAAATCGTTTATATCCAATTTTACCCTTCGGTGAGTTTTTAGTAAAGGATATGAAAGGAATATTTTGTCATTTTTCGTACGAGGTACTTTTTGACTTTTCCGACAAAAGTACGAAGAATTTTTTTTAACTTATACGACATGAATGGATTTTTAAAAAATTATTTCCAAGAAGCTTCCTTTACATGTTTTCATATTTATTTTTAATAAACTTCTTTTAGTTTAGAATTGTACGACATGTTAAGAAAGGAAAAGTGTTTTTGAAGCAGAAAGGATATTTTTCTCAAGAATGGAGTTCAAGTGTTTTATCAAAATTATTTTCCATCTAAGATATTAAAGGGTTATGTTTCTATCCTTATTATTACATTGATTTGATTATGTTGTGATGGATTTCTATTTTTATGAATTCCTCTATCTTATATGAATTCTTTTATGATGTCACGATGTTTAAGATTCCCATTTTGATTATATGGGTTATGCTATGATGTATGGTTTATGATTTTGTGGCACACATAAGAATGGTATCATTATGGGATTGGTGGGACCTATATATCCCTCCAATGCATTGGGTAAAGATTTTATATCTCATGAGATAGACATGGCTGGAACGGTAGGTTATACCGGTTCAGTGAAACAGGACTGAAACGAGGGTGACTCGGTTCAGAAATGGACTTTGTCCACTAAGATAGTCTTGGCAATGAGTCTTGACTAATAAGATATTATTCTCTATGATTATGTATGTATGCCACAAAGTTTCATGTTTTATGTTATGATTATTGGGATTTCATTTCACTACTTTGATTTATCCCATGTTATGAAATTATGCTCTCTTTTGAAGGTTAATATTTCCAAAATGTTATGTTCTTATGAATATGATGTGATTGATATTTCTGTTGTTTACCATTACTGAGCATTTGAGCTCACCCTTTTATGTTTTCTTTTCCCCAGGATATAAAGAAAGGTTTTAGGTAAAAAAAAAGGACGATCTTTATGGGAGATGTTGAAGATATTTCACAACGATTAGAAGATTATATTCCAAGTTTCCAAAGACACTAAACTATTACGATCCTTGTGTGTGTGTTTTTGTTATGTACTAAGTATTCCGAAAAAGTAATGTTATGTCCTTGTACATCAAGCTTCGGGTCTCTACATAAGCGAAGTGGTTGGAGTGGGACCCACTATATCCTACTCCAATAGGTAGGATATTTGTGTGGTGGGGCCCACACGAGCCCCACCTATTCACTTCCTCAACCCCCACTTTTATGTAGGTAACGCACCCGAACCCCCATTAAATGAAAGTCAACTCTTGCATTTAACTAAATATTAAACACCACTTTAATTGGGCAGTTAAAACTCTTCAATTAATTAAATTAATTGAATGATTCAAATTTTCATTTCAATATCCTTTGGCTTGAGTAATAAAATAAGGAAACACTTATTTTAATAGGGTGGTTTTGTTGTGCGAGAGGATTTTGGTAGAGGAAAGATCTATGTTTCGAAGAACGTTTTTGTTCCTCGTCAAAGAACGTGAAGAACACCGAGCCTTCGACGAAGAACTCCATCACCGCAAAGGGGAGTTCGTCATACCATCATCCTCCCTCCTCGCAACTAGTGAGAGACGCCATCCTTGGAGATCGATGACGCCACGCCAATGATCCTCCTTCCGCGACTCTTATGGAGTCTCCTTCCGCGACATCCCTTTCCGCAACAAACCTCGCTCAACGACAATGCTTGAGGTAGGGGATTATTTTGTTTCTATTCGTGAATAATTTTATCACCGATCATCATCTCTAATTGAGCCGCCTGTTATCGCAATAACGGGAGGAGGTCGGACCGCACGAACACGACCTACCCTCCTCCCCCCTTGATTGTTGAATTGTTGGCGGCACGAGCAAGGCAGTGCGGTGCTGTTGCACCGTGTGGAAATATTATGGAATGGGTGGAGAAACGCGGCGCCGTTGCTCCGCGCCGTTAAAGACGCAAAAAGTCGCGGCGCAGTCGCGCCGCGCCGGAGATCCTCGATGAGGCCGCAACCGGAGCAGGGCCACGACGGAGGAACGCGGCGCCTTTGCGCTACGCCGGTCGGACGAAGGTCACGGCCTTTGGCCACAGCGGGCAGGAAGCGGCGGCCGTCTTCCGGCCGCCGGTGCCGGAGCAGGAGGGCGGGACCCCGACGGTCCCGCGGCAGCAGCAACCGGCCGGACCAGGCAGGCCGGCTTCCAAGAAGCTGGGTGTCGTAACCAACGGCTGGCCGAAGGAGCAGCCCCCCACACGGGGGGCCGCTGTTTCACAAATAGGGGGGAAGCAAGCCCCCCCCCCCTTCTACTCAGCCGTTACGATCGAGCAGCCTGGCCACGCTGGCCAGGATGAGCGCGCCAGGTCGGGACAGGCCGTGCACAGGCCGGGTTGGGCCGCGCCCAGGCCGGGCCGGGCCACGCCCTAAAGGGGCGGACCTGGACCCGGGTCCGGTAGACCCGGACTCGGGTCGGGTCGACCCTATTCGGGCCGACCAGGGGGGGTATCAGGTCGGGTCGGACCGGGCCCGAACCACCTATTCACGGACCTCGTTCGGTCTTTTGCCTATAACATGGGCTACAGACCTCCGAACGACGCACCGTCAGTGGAGATGTGATCCTTGGATCGAGACGGTCGTTTCGGTATATTATACATAAGGTTTAGGAGAACTTTGGGTTCGGCCGGGTTGGTTTGAACACGAAACCAACCGGGCCCTCGGAACAAAAACGCTTATAACTTGAGCTCCGGAAGTCCAATTGACATGCCGTCGACTTTGTTGGATTCCTCTTAGTTAGAATGAACTTTTGGATTACTCTTCTCGAGTTTCGGACATAGTTAGAGTACGGTCGGGTTGGTTTTGAATTAAAAACCAACTGGGCCCCTGGGACGAAAAAGCCAATAACTCTCAGACCAGGCGTCCGATTGACGCGCCGTCTGTGACGTTGAGTTCTTGTTGACGATACGGAACTTTTGGATACATCAACTCCGGACTTTGTGTCAGTTGATGTATCAGCCCCTCGGCTCGTGGAGCAGACCCTCTCGAATGAGCTTGTTGTATGTGGGAACCGTAGAGCTGGCTGCGACTGCGACGACGATGACGACTGTATAGAAATCCTCCGTGGGTTCGACAGTGACGACTACAACACTCAGCGATCCTCAGTGGATCAGTGCTACCGATCCTGTGTGGGTCAGATCCTGTGTGGGTCAGATCTCAGCGGTCCTGTGTGGGCCAGGGCATACTGATCCTGTGTGGGTCATTGCGGGGGTTAGTACCTATCCATCCTATGTGGGTCATTGCGGGGGTTAGTACCTATCGATCCTATGTGTTTCCGACGGCTTAGATGATTTAGTGGATATATCTGATCATCTCTATCATCTTACGAAGGAGTATACATGTGTGAGCTGAGTCTTGACTTTCAATCATTATCTTCGATATGATTGATTTGCTTTCCTTTGTGAATTGTGTTGTGTTATCCTGTGTGGACGTGATCGAACTTGGGCTCGAATATTGGAGCCGAACTAGAATTGATGACTTAGGTATATGTATGGGCATATACCAAAGTAGTGTCGGATGTTACTTCGTGATTGTATCTTTTTTTCTGTATTATCCTTTGTGGATTCTGGGAGACATTCGGGGGGCTCGGGGTCCCTACTGAGTAGCGTATACTCACCCCTACATGGGCAATTCCCACACTACGATGTGATGGATGCAGACGATGGACAGAGATGATCGTGGTTGAGGCTCGTGGAGCAATACGGTACCTGGAGGTAGACCACAGGGCGGGACGTACACGGAGCGGACAGCTGGACACGTGGAGCTGTGGAGACTGTCTGTACCCACCCTTCTGGTGGGACTTCCAGTGGACGGTTCGACGTTGCGGCTTTACTTTTCAGTTGCTATACTTCCTTTTCCAGTTGTACTTTACTTTCAGTTTGGTTTTGTATTCTGGCCCACTTACTTTTCATTTCTTACTATTGTACCCAGTTTTACTTAGTGTTTACTTCTGCTTGCTTACTCTGTGGTGTTTGTTTACTTTACAAAGGTAATGCCTTCCCCTTTTTTTGTCAGGATTTATGCCTTGGTGCTAGTCACCAGCCCCTGGCATATGGGAGGCGGGCTTGGGGTTAGTCGTGGCATGATCCCCGAGGATGGGGCGTGACAAAAACACAATAAAAAGACCATATTTTGCAATAGTTTTTTTTCAATGATTAATGTTTGTGTAAAAATGTGTTTAAATTAAAAATGCTATAAAAATAGGATTGATTCATTATATAAACATCATGATTTTCGATTATGATCAGAAAAAATTTCTCATTCTTTCTTATGATTCATCCTTACTCTACCTTGTTACCCATGTTATTTTTTCATTATCATAGGGCCATAGATATGAATATTTCAACGAAAATCAATTTATTTTTTCTTTTCATTATATTTTAATTTATTACAATGTTATTTAATAATATATATGACCTATATAATATTAATTAAAAGTATATTCTATAATAAATTCTATTTTCAATAATAAAACTCTTGTCACATTCCTCAAACTTCAAAACATTGAATCCTTACAACTAAATTATTTAAATATATTTTCATATCATATATCAAATCAATTCATATAATGACACAAAATAATAAGGATAAGAATAATAAATCGACATGTAATGTTTGCTACCCAAAATATAATTCACAAGATATATGATCAAAATAATTAATATTCAATGTATTATTAAATCAATAGGCTTTATAGTATTAATGTTTCTTAAATATTATCAATTGTTTATAAATTGTTATAATCGTTATCAAATAATTATGCACATTCCAATAATTTCTCGTGAAATATTATACTCTAATATATATATAATAGTTAATAATTCCTTTAAGGAATGTGATATTGAAATTTTATAGTCACATATTCTATAAATATAGTTTAACCAGTCAATGACAGATAATTTTAAAAGATTCAATGTGGAAATTAAATCAATTCAACAATCACAATGAGATTTGACATAATAATAAATAAATAAAACTTTTCAAAAACATACCAATATTTCTTGACAATATTTTCATGATTTATTTGTCATTTTTATTAAAATGTAGTCATCAAATAGAAAATATAACATTGATATATAATTAAATATTACAAAAGAAGCATATTTCAGCATATCCTGCCCCATAATTATAATATAACAATATATAATGTATAATATTTTAAATTTAAAATAATACCTTAAATTTGGAATGATATCATAAAAAATTAACATTAAACATACTAGAATATTACATGGAATTAGTACCCTCATAATAATTAAATCCTAATTGAATTGTTTGTTTCATATTCATTATCAATCAATTATTTTCTCTAAAATAAGTTACTATGATAATTGAGTATTTTAAATTAATTAGATAAAAAATTACTTTATATTAAACATTTATTCATTGAGATATTTTATGTAAAATATTCCTTCCTATCTCAATAAAATAGATTTCAGTAGATCATATTTTTAATAATCTATAGAAAATAAAAGGGGTTCAACCTATGAAAAAAGACAAAAAAGTGTTCATAAGAATACTTCGGATAACCCGGAGATTCATCCAATTATTACTTATTACACTCATTCTCCTTCACCACAATCAATAATCATTTATATTTATTTATACTATCTTGGAACACCATATCATTCTTATATAGAATAGAATGAAAATTAGAATACGATTTTAATTATAATATTTGAAGTGAATGATATGATATAGGTATCAATGAGTTTAAAATATGAATGTTGGAAACATACATCATAAGTGACGGTGGATAATCAGTAATAACAATATTCAGATTTTATTTTATGGGAACTGAATATCACACAATTTGATAAAATATTGGGAATAAATTTTATAGTCGGCTATAAAACTATGGGTGAAAGCACTGTAATATAGTTAATAATCGCAAAACTAAGAAGGAAAAGAAAAGTGATATAATCACCTATAAATTGAGTTGTGGAAATGGTTATGGTCATTATAATCATATCTTAAATAACAATACTGAAATTTTTATGTAACCCCAAATATATAAACACCCTATTGTATTCCTCAAAATAATTCATATTTATATTATTTTTGCAAAATTCGTTTATTTTATCCTAATTCTATATAATTTTTTATTAAATTTTATTTCAAATTTTTCATTTCATCCCATTACATTCAATTTTTATTTTATCATTTTGGGATTTATTTTATTTCACCAAAATGTATGGAGTATCCACTTTTGATTAATGGGTAGTAGGATAAAAAATAATTATTTTATAATTGATAGGATATTTACATTGGAATATATCATATAATGTTCTTGATCAATATATACTATATTTTCATGATTACAAATAATAAATGGAAGAAACAAATTATAGAATGATGTGATAATCATATAGAGGGTATATAAGTGTACTATATGTGTAGGTTAATGGGAAAGTGTGAAAGCTGTAGGATATATAATTGTGTCTTTACTATAAAAAAATATTCAAATAAATTGATAATTTTTTTCATGGTCTAATGAATGTATGTGATTCATAATACACTTTTTTGAGAAGTGTGTACCTGACAATAACTCTTAACACATAATTATTGTAAAAAATTTATTTTAATCCCCCCATTACAAAGAGTGATTAAATAAGTGAACTTAAGCTTTCTTATAGAAATAATATGATTTAGGGAATCTAATACATTATAAACATAGCCTATTATTTATATAATTAACAACACAAAGTAATATTATGATAATTATTTTAGACCCCTATAAGTGTTAGAATTATAATCATTCCATATTTGATGAGGGTCCCTCCAAGATAAACTGAAAGATAATAAATTGCATGATTTATCAACACCACTTCGATATCAAATTTCGGAATAATAGATTTGATGATGTATCATATTATAACATTATTTGTGGGTTGCAACAAATATAACCACTTATATTTTTAAATAATTTGAAATTTTCTCAACATTGAGTCATTATTTTTCAAAAATGTAATTATTTTTTTTATTCTCATGTTGAAAATAAATTTAATAATACAAACAAGAAAATATCATTCAATATAGTCCAATACATGAAATGAATTTAGGGGTAGGAAGAAAATAATTATTATACCCAAATTGATGATTAAATTATTATAATTTTATAAAACTCTATTTATAAACATAAGAATGATATCCCGATGAGTCGTTTTCATCCAAAATAATGAATTCAATGTATATCATCAATAATCATATCTTAAGAAAAATATGTAAAATAAAAACAATGAAATAAAATATTATATTAAATAAAATATTCATATTTCTTTCTTCAAAAGACAGAATATCTATAAAAAATCATTTATAAAAATTATAAACATATGTATAATTGTTAACTCTTTGGAAGTGGAATAAGTGGATTACAACAATGGATATAAATAAGATGATTGGGATTGTAAGGGGATGGGTTGATTGAACCTAGAATAGTATATGAGATATATTGTTTTCTTAATTAATGGATATAATATTGTGAAATAATATTGAAATTATTTTCTTATTTATGTTTATTTAGTGAAATAAAAATTATTTGTTTAATTTTGAGGCAGTTTTACCAATATCCACAAAGAGATGTGTCTGTAATAGTAAATATGAGATTTTCTGAACAACTTCTCAATTTAAATTTTTAGATTTGTTGTTAATGGAAAAAAGGGCTTTGGGGGATTAAAATGGGTTAAAAAATTGGATAAAACATGTATTTTGGTATTTCTAGTATTTTCATTTGTTGGATATAATAACCAAATTCATTTTGATAGGATATGGAATGATTAAAAAGATCGGATATATAGTATGAGGTGGGATAGTTCATGGGAGGGGATTATTTAATATGGATTTTGGAATAGATAAATCAAAATTTTTAAATATTTATAATATTTTAACCGAGTATAAAAAACATTTTATGTTTATTTAAATATATTGTAATGGTTAGAAAAGTGTTTTCGAAAAATATATGTGTACCCATTTAGTGGTGGGAACAGGTTATTCATGGATTCATATTTCAATTTTCGGGTTTGTGATTGGGTTCATTGTATATGATATTTTTAGACACACCATGACATTTTTAGGGACATTGTATATAATGTATGGGTGATTATTGAAACCATTATGTGACGAACATCATGGTTTAAAAAAAATCACAAGAGGCCTTTAGTAGTACTGATATTTTATTTTTTTCATTTTTGTGGATAGGCTTTATTTTGGAATTTTTATATTAGTATAAAAAATAATGTTAAAGTACATTGTATTTTTGAGGTTTGAATTAGTTTTTGTGGTATAAAATGAAATGTATAATGATGTCTTCCAATTTTTTTGTGATGTGACAATATAATATTACTTGTTCCCTTAAATTGGGGAACATTATTCTTTCATTAGAGAAACCGTAATAATTATTAATGTTAACTGGAATGAGTTTGGTGAGGAATACAAGTAGTTTTTTATGTCGAAATTAGTGTAAGTTACTTAAAAAGGTGAAAAGCCAATGGGTCATTAATTTTTATAATTTTACAACTAATAATTTTTCCAAAATAGACATTTAATTTGTCAAATTGAATGTCATATTGTTTAATAACTTTCAATAAGATCCCATAAAATGTGATTTATTTTGCATGAGGAGGTTGTGATGTTGTTTGTGATTTAATTTTTATATAGTAGTGTTTTCACTATGGAATTTGGATAATGATTTTATATGAATACTAAATTATAAATTTAGGAAATTATAGCCGTATAAGGTACCCATAGTCGTACAAGAAGGTGTAACCTTTTCCAGCTAGCACATAATACTAGTTGAAAGACCAAGGAATTCCAAAAATTGGTGAATTATAGACAGAGCCACCATGTGTGTTGGCATGGAGGCAGATTCATAATCTAGCATGGGGTGGTGGTAGTGGGAATTGGGACCGTCCAGTGACCAAATTCTAGACCGATCTAACCACATTGTTTATGATAAATGTGGGAAGAAATGTTATTGTTTTTTATGAGTTATAAAATTCTAAAAAAATTAAAAATATATTGGTTGTCTGATTCATTGATCTGATTATATGGGGTTTATGAATTCCTTTAACTATATCATCTTCTACTACCAAACATTGAAGGAACTCATCTCACTATAATCCCCATAAACAAGGTTAATAGAAGCTTGAGCAATGATAACCGAGCTTCATTTTAGAATTCAAAAAATTCAAATATGATTGAAATTGATTAATGATTAATTTTTACAATAAATAATTTTCTAACAATGGAATTTTAGCATGTAGGAATTATGAGAGTATCTGATGATGATGATCCTATTATAATACTGAATTGAATGAGTGTGATAATGAAATGAGTATTTTCCATGATTTATAATGGTTCTTAGATGTTGAATGTGGCCTATAGATCCCAAAGGCGGGTATCATATGCTGATATTTTTTTATCTCTCATAAAAGAAAATTATTAATAGAATATGGGATAAATATATTATCAAAAAACAAGTGTTTCATGTATAATTGTTTCTCTCGGAGTTATATTTATTGATGTAAATGAGAAGAAAATATGTTCCTTGAATACTCAATTAGTTTTTTTAAGAACATGGTTCCCTGAAAAAAATTGGTTTTTATATACTCTTATGTGGTTTGTTTTGTTTTATGAAGAAGTTTTTTAAATGCCTTTCCTTCTAATATTTATGCATAGTTTCTGTGAATTGTTTTTCTAATGGAGATTAAAAAAATGTGAAGTTTTTTGATTTATGAATAGGATAAAATTTATACTTATTTTCAAATAGGGGTGAACTATTTTTGATATACCTGGGTGAATAATTATTACATGAATAAAAATATTCCTCCTAGGATATAGCACACATGTAATGTTTTGCAATGAATGTGATAACAATACATTAAATTGTCTATATTCGATATTGTTGATTCACATGGATATCTTGTGTGAGATGCAAAAAGATATAGTGTTTTCATGTGTTGTATACAATGAAACTATGAATTGGAACAGTTTTATTTCTATTATCGCATTGTGAGATTCATTTAAAGGATAATCTATAATAGTTTTTGACTGTGTTGTGGAGACACTGAATGAAAAACTATTTCAAGATATATATTTGATTTTTTTATTATGTGTATTGAAGTGTACACCAGAAGAAATATAATGTCTAAAAATAATTTTGATGTACATTTAATCATGGAATGAAGAAGGAAAATAGAGGTAGTGAAATTAGGAATGCATGTTTATGCCTATTCACATTTTATTATATAATAATATGAATAAATTTGAAGGTAATGTATATTCTCAAAGGTAATATATATTTATTAATGTCATTATGATGAAAAAAACATTAATACATTCATCAAATGAGAAGCCCAATCTGTGTGTCAAATTAATTAATGATTCCTGATAATGTACCATAAAAATATATGTTTTTTTATTAGTGTGTAGTGATTTTAGAGTAAATATATGAAAATTTTATTATCAGTGATTGAGGAGAATTTTTTAATTTTTGATTTCAGTGTTTAGTGCGACATGGTTTTTAACAGAATGAAGAATATTTTCCCATGCTATGTTGTACAGAGTCAGTGGATAATATTTAGTGATTGGAATTATTAGAGATACAACATATTTAGTGAAATAATTCCTCAAATATATATGAATGGGTGTGATATAGAATGATCATTGATAAAAATCAAGTCATGATCCTATCACGAGATCTGCACTCAACAAAAATAAATAATTATTGTGACTAACGGGTCTAAACAATTATTGAAGTTGCTATAGAGACTAGGTGGTCTGACCATTCAAATATTTTATGTGTATAACAAACCAAGGAAGTTGATTTTGATTACGGGGGTGGTATAACCATACTCAAATAGAGGATCAATTACTATGTAGTATAACTGGTTGCTTCATGATCCACTTTATTGATTAAAATATTTCAGTTGATAAAACATGTTTGAGTGTCTAAACAATATGTATAGGATGTAGGTATTTATAAAAGAACCTATAAAAATGATGTATTATGTATTTTATATATATTATGAATTTCATGAATGATCCAATAAATTAACTCATGTTATATCTTGTTTAATGTTTACACTATATGCTTATTATAGTTACTATAAAATTTCAATAAAACATAATGTGGATAATTAATGACATTTTTAACATTATCTATGTTAGTAGGATGAACATTAGCTTTTTATGACAATCATATCATTAAATAAAATAATATTTGTTTTAAAAACTCATTTATGTCAATTTTGACACTATTTAGTTATTTATTTTGGATAATGTCTTAAAAACATGATTCATTAAAAAAACTACTCAAATTCAACAATGAAGTCTATAAATAATCCATAATATCTTTTTTATGTCATAATAATTTCGAAATTACATTTATTTTAATATTTATAATATCAATTATGTAAATATTTCATTAATAAAGTAATCATTACGTCGTCATTGTATAATAAATATTATTTTTCATTTAATGTTTAAAAATTATGAATGAAATACAATGATATATGAAATATTTTTATATTTATAATTATATTTATATTCAAAGAGAACAGTTATATAACTGTATATTAATTTTTTTAGTAAAATGATACATGTTTATGTTATATTTCTCTTTTCATTAGATTAATTATGATAAGATTTCAATATCACCCCAAGTGGAAACCAACGTCCAAAGGTTCTATCTAAGGATTTTTTTTCATTCCCATGAATCATAAAATAATGTTATGACACAAGTCAGGTTAATTTTATATTATTATAATATTAGTTTTACCCATAATTAACTTATTTACCCTTTAATCGTGGTAAATAAAAATAATTATTTAATTTACTTCTCATAATGTTAAAAAAAAGGATCCTGTTTTAGAAAATTTGACCACATAATTTCAAATATGGAATACATTTATCCAAATTCAAAAAAAATAAATTTTATGATTTAATTTTAAATCAATTCTCATTCCTAAAAACCGAAATTAGGTTTTTAAGATTTAAAAACTACTAAAATATTGACATGTGTTTATGTCCCATTTGAATGTGAATTAAAAACCAATAAAAAAATTGGATTAAATTATAAAAACATCATCTAATTAACCATTAAATCTAATTAAAATTATCATCTCACTATATAAAAAAATTAGACAAAAATGTAGTTTGGAATTAAAATGATGTATTTTTCATTATTCATTAAAAATTGAATTTTATTAAGAAAATACCAAAATTATTAAAAATTAATTATTTATATGCTTATTCTAAATAAAATGATTTTTTTAAAATATAAAATATAAAAGTGACAAAAACTAGATATATAAAGGGTTTCCCATAAAAAGACTAAAAAAGTGATCATTTTAAAAAATAGTTATTTTGTCCATAGAAATGAATTTGTTCTTATATCATATCAGGAAAACATATTAGATGAATTTTAAACATTAAATTGAATGAATACATTTTTTTATTATTATATAATGATCCATAAAGAGTGGTAACATTTTATAAATACAATTATTTTATATTAAACAGATTATTATAAAAACACATAATTTATATTCAATTGGATTTTATTTCCATTCATAATTAATTTGGTAACCAAAATAATAACTATTTAAACATTTTCAAACAAATATTTAAAAATTCATTTGATACTATTAATTCATTCCATTATAATTACTAGGTTATAATGGTAAAATTTAAATAATAACATTTAGTTTTTCTTTTAACCTCAATTTAGAATATCATGTCTACTCTTGAACATAATGATTCGTTCTAAAAAATCAGGATGTTATATAAAACTTTTGGGACCTAATATTGATGATGAAATGGTTGATAAGGTTAGAACGATTTTTTATCATATTAAGGTATCTCAATGTTGGCAGAAATTTTATGCTGATAACTGATGGTGTGATCAAGAATTTGAAGTTACTGAAAAAGTGTTGCTACATGTCACACCCTAGAAGATGGTGTTGATACTTAGGATGAAAGGGAAACTATACCCTAGGTTTATCTATCCCTATAAGATTCATGATCATATCTTGATGGAATATTAATGCATGGAACTTCCTAAAAATATTTATCAGGCCCATGATGTGTCCCATGTATATATTTTGAAAAAGTAAATACATAACACATAACATGTAATGAACTCAGATGTCATACCACTGGAAGAGGATATTTCCTATGAGGAAGAACAAGTTGAAATTATGGACCAACAGATAAAGTTATATGAAACAATACCATTGATCTAGTAATATTATTTTTATGAAATCAATAGTTAGAGGATGCTATGTCGAAACTTGAGGATATGATGAAATGGAATTATCATAATTTTTTACACGAGAGAAAATTTTTGAGGATGATAATCATTTTATGGGGGTAGAATTTAACCCACATACTTTTATGTACCTATTTCTCTAGATTACCAATATTTTCATTTATGCATTGAAATGCACTAATTCCAAAATACATTTTTACATGAAACTGACTTAGATTAAATTACATGAAACACTGACATGGTATACATTACACGCAAAATTGATGTTTCTATGAAAAATCATTTTACTATTATAATTATTTAAATGAGATAATTATTACCCATCCATTAAAAATAATTATTTGAATATTAATTACTAATTTAAAAAAAATAATATTTTAAAATAAATAAATGATATTTTTAATGAGTGATATAATTTTTTAAAGCCCTTATATGTTTAAAAATACCATTTTCTCTAGTGAACTACTTTTCCTATCCTTATATGAAAAATAATACAACTACTTATAGAAAAATATATATTGTAAATATGAAGAAATATACATTATTTTTTAATTTATATTGGTGAAATTATATTAGGGTGAATTTTTGGGATATTTTTGCGAAACATAATTTTTGGACGAATAGTGTAAAATACCAGATTTTAATTTAAAATATTCATTTAATATAATTTTTTTAGAAGGTTAAATTATATTATAAATTATTTATAATATAAATTAGATAATTTCATTATCAAGTAGAAAAATTTAGGACATTAATATCAATTCCACTCTGAACATGGGTATAAAAACAAAGAAAACATTTTAATGTTCTTATTTTAAAAACATGCATCTTTAACCCGACTGTGAAATTAATTTTAAATTAGTTTCTACCACTTAAGTGTTTATAATATGAAAAATAGATCCCATATTTGGAATAGTCGAAATTTATAATTTATAACATTTCCAATTTTTTTAAACAATCATATTAGTGAATGTGATTAAAATTAAATACAACAATTAAGGTTAAATTAAACATAATAAGGAACTCAACCACAATATGGAGGTCAAGAAAGACATATAAAATTGTATAAAATCATTATTATGGACATTTTTAAACCATATCTTCCATTTTATAGACCTTATTCCATTATGGGATTTCTTTTCAACATGAAAAACATTGCTGGAATTATCGCTTCAAATATTTACAAGAGTAAAATTCCTCATCAATTATAAAAGGCCATCACCTCTCCCTCTTCTTCAGACATCTTAATACACTTATTTCTGGCCATTATCATCCAAATAGACTTTCCAAACTCCATCTCATCATCTTAGAATCCTTTAATTAGACATAAATAAACCCAAGGAATCCTATTAACACCAATTAGAAAGAGTTATCCGGTTAAGAGGTTACACATTCTATAAAAATCCTTTATTTTCTTTTATTTCTCCACATGTCCACTCTATTTTTTACATTAGTATATAACAAATATATTATCTTAACTATAATATTTTTTTTATTATAATGATTTTACCTACACTTACACAGAAATCCATTTAATTGGTAAACAACATTGTGTTTATGTGTATAGAAAACTACTACCTCGCTAAATGATGATTGTTTATTATTTATGTAAGTACTTTCATAGTGCACATTATAATGGAATATATCATTATATATAAACATATATATCATTTAAAATATTTATTATAAATTTAATCTTATTTATTTATTATAAAATTGATACATTTTCATTAATTTCATTTTGTGTAAATTTGATTAATTCGTTTCAGGAAGTGTGAACTACCACCCCCTCAAAGAGATGTGATGCATTCAGACGCAACATGGAGTGTAATAAGGATGTGTTTACTGAACATAAATGATATATATAGAATTATAATTATTCATTAATTATATTTTATACATGTATACATAAATTTAATTTTATTTCATTATTTCAATACGAAAATAAAAACAGAAACAATGATCATCCGTACATTCGACTTACCGTCTCCAAGAATGATTTATTCCATTTCATATATATATGTAAGATATATATAATTAGTGTAATAATAAAATGAATATAAATTAAATTTTAATCATTGTTTACAATCTATAATCATGATATATGTTTTATGAATGAATATATAACAAATTAAGACCCATGTGAAGAACAAAGTAGATATTTCCTGAAATAAAACATTCACATAGTATCGTAAACAAGAGGGTAATATAAGTTCATAATAATACAATATATGGTATATTAATCAATAATTTGGTTATTTAACTGATTTATAATAAAATTATTTTTATTATACAATAGGTTTGAATGAGTATGGAGATAGTCAAGACACAAGGTAAAGGGATTTCATCTCACATTATGTTTCCATGGGATACATGCTTTTTTCACCACCCATTTCATCTGAATAGTTTTTTATAATTTTTTAAGGTTTATTCAATGATTATTATAATTAAATTTATTTCTATATGAATATACATTCTATTTACTTAATTTAATGGAATTAATGTTTCCTAAGTTTTGAAATTGATAAAAAACAATTTCACAATTTTCCGTCTATGAGACTCACTTATTTTTATGCGTACAAGTTATTTCTAAGGAGTATATACTTCAATTTTAAATATAAAATATTGAATCAAAATATTTTAATGATATTTTATGTTTCCTATAATTTTCTTTTATTAAATGGAGAGTATGATCCCATGTTATGAAGTGATAAGTGTCTATTAAAACAATATCATTGTTTTTTGAGACTGTTTATGATTATGCATCGATTAGGGAATTATCCGGATCCATCTATCCAGAACACTCATGAATTTTATTCTCCAATATTTAATCAATATATCCTCATGTATAAGTAATATTTTTTACACTATTTGTTATTTAATATAAATTATTTTAGTAATATACAGTCATCTTTCTCTTCGGTTAGAATTATACAGTAATAAAAAAAAGTTCTCAGAATTTTTTCTAAAATATATTTAAAGCCCATTTTTAATAAAAAAGGATTTTAAAAATGTTATATGGGTTTATGTTTTTTCATTATTACTTTTCAAATGTGTTTTTAATAAAAAATGGTATCAATTTGTGTTTTTTGTATTAAAAATAAAATTTCACTATAGAAAAAATATTTCCCCCAATATATGTTTTTAAAAAGACTTTCCAAATTATTTCCCTTATAAGATAACATCCATTGATGTTACTAATGAAATTATAGGGAAATAATTCAATGTTTCCATTAATATAATTTCTATTAATTTATTATATTTACTATGTTTATTTTGACAAACACATTTTCCCTCCCATGGATTATATGCTTTTGAAACCGCATTCTTTTCATGGAATGGGTTTATGGTGAAATGATTTTAAAATCTATATTTTTTAATATGATATTATTTGATTAATTTTTTAAAAGTACAATTTCCTTCTATGGTGTATGATTTAGTTATTTATGATCTTGTGGAACATGTATAAATCATTTAACTATGATATCGGTTAGAACAATATCTCCCTCCAATGCATTTGGTAAAGATTAATATCTCATGATATAGACTAATATAGTAATGTGAATGAATCTTGACTTCTTATATATCCATGGTAGTGAAACATGACTACCAAGATGTAATGAAGAGTGGAATCATTCTACTAATATGGCTTTTGGTGTCAACCATAACTACCAATATTGAATGGTGAGTTAACGAATACTACCAAGATTGTATTTGTAGTAATTATTTGGTTACAATGGAAATCATATTATATGATTTTTTTCTACCCCATTTCCATGTCCTATTCCTATATTATTATTTTAGGTGTAACATTATTTATTTCATTATGATTAATTTCTTACAAGATTTCATCCTTTATGCCATGATTCATGCACATGAGCGTTGATATAGATGTCATGATCTTCTATTTTCATGATAATACACTCATACAATTATTATCATAATTGATCTTACACATCTACATTTTTTACCATTTATGATAATTTGAGATCATTACTTTTTATGTATCTTTAACCCGTTTATGAAGATAAATAATATGTTTTATGTGTTTACGAAGGGTTATATTTGATCGGAATGTAGTATGAGATAATGTAACTTAATTATAAATAATAGTTTATGTTTCGATGATTCCAAATGAATTATACTAGTATGATACCTAGCCAGATGTTTGTATATTGTATTAATTATTCCACTAAAGACATAAAATTCAATGTAGTAAAAGATAGGGTCATAATAAAACTGCTTTTTAAAGATGTATGAACTTTATTTGATATAAAAATTAGAATAATTGTTTCATGATGAAAACTGTTGTTCAAATGATATATATCAGAAATTTTTTTTGTGATGAATGTGAGAATCATGCATGAAATTATCTCAATTACTGAAGTGTGCTTCACATTGATTAATTGGGGGATCTTAAAAAAGATACAGTGTTTTCAAGTGTAGAATCCGATGAAACAATGGAGGGGAAAATTATATTTTCATGCTTTCATAGTGACATTCACACAAATGAGAAGCAATTTTTATTTTGGTTTGTTCAATGGAGATATTTAATAAATTATTGTTGCATTATATATTTGAGAAAGTGTTTAGTGATTGTAACAGTTGGTTGAAAAGAAGGAAGACTGTGTGTCTGCATTATTTTGTTTTCCATTTTATAAGGGAATAAAGATGGAAAATTGATGGAGTGTATGTGTAAATTCTTGTGTAAGCTTATACACATGTGATTATATAATACTTTTAATGGATAGGAAGGGTGTGTATATTTTCATAGGAAATATACATTTCACATGGTTGTTTTCATTCATATTAATTAATACATGTATAAAATTAGAAGGCATTATAGTGTATTAAATACATATGTGATCATTGATTATTACAAATTGAAATATATTTTTCACAATTATAGTGTAGTGATTTGAAACTAAATTTGGGATAGTTTTACTATTAGTTATTTAGAATAATTTTTTATTTATGTTTTTATAGTTTTGTAAGTATAGGTCTTTAGTAGATGAAATAATATTTTCTGGATCATTTTTTTTATTGAGACAATAGCTAGTATTATGTGATTAGAATTATTAGAGATATAATAGTTCTAGTTAAAAGTTTATTATATTGTACTTAAGCCAGTGTGATACAAAATTATTATGTATGAAGGTCAATTGATCATCCAATCAGTAGATCGAAACTCAATAAAAATAAGGATCTCAGGATATACTTATCTAATGAGTAACTGAAGATGATCTAGAGAATGGGGGGTTCTAACCAATATAATAATTGGGATGTCTAAAAAATTGAGGAGGAATAATTAGATTACTTCGGGGTATAAAAATATTCGAATGGAGGATCAATTACTAGTGTGTATAACCAGTTTCTTCCTGAACCACTGTAATTGATTAAAATATTTTAATGGATAGTCTATTTTGGGGTGTCTAACCAATATTGAATGGATGCTGGGAAATAATATCAATCCTTGTAAAAATATTGTCTTCTTTTTTCATTTACGTTATGAATTTCATGCATCATCCAATCATCTTATCAGGTGATAATGGTTACAATTAAAAGGTGAAAATAATTCATTAAAATAGGACACACCTAATTCACCCCCACATAATGTGATTGTGTGATCCATGGAAACATCATCTATATAATGGATATTAATTATTCATTTATAGGTGAACAGAAAAATATTATAAAATTGTTTTGGTTTGATGGTATAAACTAGGATTTCTACATGATAATGAAAAATTAATAGGAACTATAGATGGATCACAGTCAACATGCTTAGAATTTATATCATAGGAACAATTTGAATGATGATAAAAGATTAAATATTTTGTTGTTTCATCCTATCATTTATTTTTCATGTTAGTAAAATAATTGATAAAATATATAAGGTAGTGTTATTTTGGTTGTTTTCTCATCTCAATGGTCGAGATAACATCACCATTACACGATTTTGATGTTTCCAGGGAGTAATTAGCTCTTCATTTCGAGCCATATAAATTTATTTTTATAATAAATTTCCTTAAATTTATATTATTACATCATATATTTTACAATAAAAAACATATTATTTCATGGGGGTTTATCTACGTCTTAAACATCATATTTTTTATGTTTTTATCTAATAAGTTAAATTAATAAATATTATGGAAAAAGAAAACTATTTTGAGAATTCATAAAATATATTTGATGACTTCCAATCAATAGTTCATTTAAATTGTAAATATTGAAAATTAAAATTTTCATTATTTTATTTTATGTGATAAAATACACAATTCATTTAAATTCATTATATAGACCATCAAAATCATTCCCTTGATAATAAATTTGGGTTTTTTCTCTATTTAAAAATTATTTTCTTCATATTGGTTTATTTTGATCTTCATAAATTATCCTCAATAACACGAATATTATTTATTTAAAAGAATGATATATTATGAGGTAATAAATATTAAATATTGTTTGGGAATATATGTTATTTTTTAGATGTCCAAAAATGTTTGATCTTATCTTCAAAAAATTATTTCTTTCTCATAATAAACCCTTCTGATTTCCTCTAATGCATCGAGTTACGAGGGACACATCTTCCCAGAATGTTTATAATCATTGTTAACTCTTAACATCTCCCAAGAAGAAAATTTCTATTAATATACTATACTTTAATAACAATTTTTGTATATGTATTAGAATAAATAACGATGTACCAATTATTGTATTGAAAGGTATGAAGTAATCCTGAAAATCATAATTAGGATTATTAAATTTGTACTTTTTTATAAAATAGACTCCCTTATCTAGTAATTTTTTAATCTCATAGTTTAATAGTTACACATAGACACATTATATTTATCATAAGTGTCCATTTTAATACAAATTTTTTTTTTAGTATAATGTTTGAAAAATTGATTGATGATATGAGTACTATAATAAATAATGGTTAATTACGGGATTTCATACATATGAATTTTTTTATTAGAAAATAGGTTATGAAAGAATTAACTAATTTATACTTTTTTACTCATATTCACCAAATATTGATTCATCAGCCATGTATACAAGAAGATATAAATTCTAAATAAATTTAATGGCCTTGAAATTAATTTCCCATTCTTTAAATAGTTATGTTTAGAGAATTTACTGTAATATAATTTTAATGAAATCTCTAATATATTTTATCAATTTATTTAATTGTCATTAATAAAAAATAATTTCATATTTATGGAGGTTATGATACAAAATCTTTTATTAAATAATATTATCCATAGTTATATCGTCTATTTGGTGTCATTTTCTATGTGATGAATTGATGAATCAAAGAACTATCATCACTTTAGAATGTAGTACACATCACTAAATAATTCCGTTTCTGAACAAATTGAATACTAATGGGAAATATGAAATTTAATTTAATTATATTGTATAAATAATTTCCCTAGTGGATTTGTAAATTTGGACTAAATGTCTTTTATTATAAATGTAATCTATGATATTTTGAAATGAAGGATAAGATGCAATGTTCGCATGAAAAATATACTCATTAATAAAGTCAACATCAATATCAATAACCTAGTTTCCCCTATATTTGATATTATAATTATATGTATAAATTTAGCTTTAACTTTTTATATCGCATTTGTGCTTTATTATGATATCAAAAACTTGATTAAAAAATATCAATCATATCAACCTTTGGTTGTATGCATTTATGATGAGATAATATATTAATGAAACATTATTGATATATACATCAATAGTAGAGAGAATTAATGAAAGTATAAAGATATTTAAATAATGGATCATTACATGAAGATAATTTTTATAGAGAATATAATTTATTCCTCATCCAGTCTATTTATTTCATAATAGTTGAGGTAAAAAATTTTATTATAATCTTTTCTTAAATCAAATCCTATAATAAAATTTCATCCATCACACACAAAATTAAAATTTCACCACATTTTAATTAGATTAATATTGGTTATTCAAATAATTACATTTTCAATGTACTTATGAGTGTATTATATTACAATTTAATTTTAAATGGAATTACCATTTAAAAAATTTGTATGAGTGGTTGTGATATTTTATAAAATTATTTGAAAATGTGTTAATCCATACACTATTTTCCCTGAAATATATGTGTCTATTTAATTTTTTTCTGGTCAAGTAGATCTTTTATTTAATTATTTTTTATAAGTATTGAATTATTATATATTTTTTATAAGTTTGAGACAATCATGATTAATTAAAAAACTATACATTAAATTATGTCCTGATACTTTTATTTTCAGCTTTTGGGTTGATTTTCATAGTTGTGAGTTGATAACTCAAATGATCACACACATAATATACATTTTTAAATTAATATCTACATGAATTATTTTTCTATGTAATAAAAGATATTTTTCTTGCACTATTATCATATTGTCAATATCTTTGAATTTTCAAATACAATTTATTCATAATAAATGGTTCTATATAGTCACATGAATATTATTTTATATTGTCCCATTCCCTCAAGTTGAATTTCATAGAAAATATAGTTCCAATAGGAAATATAATTGAAATTATGAATAACTAGAAATTATAGTATTTTATAAAAATTATAATTAAATATTTTCCCATTATTATATTTAGGTTTACATTGTGTTAAAATAATTATTATTTACATCGAATGTAATACCATTTTTGGAATAAATTAATAATAAATTTTTTTTATAAATGTTATCAAAATGGTTTTTTTTCAAGAATTGAATTGTTATTTTTGGTTAACCATCTAAAAATAAAAGCATAATTCTTATATCCAATATCCCTTGAACATCCATTTCCCCTAAGTCTATCATAAGCGGTATAAGTTTACTTTTTGGTTGTTGACTTTTTTTATATCCTTCCTCTAAAAATAAGTTATGTTTACAAATAGTGGGGATTATACTAATGATATCAGAAATACCCAATACAATTATCATCAACCATTCCAAAAATACATGAAATTATGTTATCATTTTCAAAAAACAAATATATATTAATAAATAAAGGGAAGGAATAAAAATAACTAAAATATGGATACCTTAATCTATATGTGTGGAAGTTTCTTCAAATTCTTATGAAATGATGATTGATGTATTTAATATTGGGTTAAAGTCCCGAGATAAATGTTATATACATTTCATATCCCAATATATTTTTACCCAATGAATTATTAATTTATACCTTGATGTATATTATTTCATAAATTAATTTCATCATGCTATACTATCTATATTATTAAAACACATAGTGATTATATATTACATAGTGGAGAAATATTAGATCAATACTTTGAATCATATCTATTCCTAATGATCTTAAAAATAATAATATGATGTCCCTATCACCACCTTTTAGAATCAGTGTCGTCTGAGTCACATCAATTGGCCATTTAACAAAGGGTAAAAAAGATATATTTCAATAATTGGGGCATATATTATTTTAGTCATGTGAATAATACACATTTTAACTAGAAAAATAATCATCAAAAACATCAGAATATTATCTTTATTTAATCACTATAGGTACTTCATGGAATAATTAGTGAGATCCAAATCAAACCATTTTCATATAGTATCATGAAATCTTATCTTATGACGGATGAATAACGTTATCAAAATGATAGTTTTACCCATTCCATGATCATAAAATTTATTTTTTGGATATATTTTATGTTGAACATTATAAAAACACACCTAACTCAATTATAATAAAACATTATCATCAAATTTACTTTTTAAGAAACAAAATCCACCAAAAATTTCGAAGACAATGGTATTTTAGATATGTAATCATCAATGCATATAAAGACATGATATTTCTACAAATAAGAAGGTTTATTTTTTATAGACCAGATATCATTACATTCCTCAACCATCATGTTAATTATAGGGTCTTGTTTTACCCATTTTTTATCGCTTTATCCAATTCACTACATTTTACATTCTTAATTTGTTCTATTTTTTAATTGAAATTTATAAAATTAATCTCAACACTCCATGCATTTTTTTCACTATTTGAACTTCTATTTTAATCTCCTATAACATCCTTCATGATATTTCAATATTTATGATGTTTCACACCCATAACCTCATATGATGGGGTTTTATTCAATCTACATGGTTGTATTCATGTTAATAACTCTATAAACTTTTACAAATTATTTCGAACATAACTCTCATTTTTATTATGAAGGGTTTGTTGATTCTTCTTGGAATTATTGTGCGTCATATAATAACTATATTTTGAATATAACAATAATAATATAATATAGTTACGGTTATTTTTTTGGTGAATAAACCTACTATATATGATAACTAAATCTAGGTCATGGAGGTGGTGATATTTATTAAAATTTTATTCGATCATAATATTAGTTGTTATGTCCTGGAAGACATAGGTTTTTTAATGTTTTTTAAAATTGAAGTTTTATAGCAGGGATTCATAATTGGATTGGTACTTACCAAATTGTTACAATAATTATGAAATAATGATTGATATCCTTTGTAATTCACATTATTATATTCAAATAATCTATTTTATTAAAAATCACATTAATAATAATGGTAAAATATTCTTCCTCCACATATATACCAATATTATAAAACAATATTCTGTTTAGGAGGATGGAGTTTTTTATGTACTGAAACAATAAAACTATCCATCATCATTAGAATGATCTCCCATTTTGAATCGAATTATGTGGTTTCCTCTATAATATCCCAATAACCTTATAAAAGGATATACCGTTTATAGAAACACTCAAGAAGATCTCATTAATCATTGATAATTTTCTACAAAAATACCCAATCAACTAAAGAATCGATCGTAAATAATTAGAATAATAGTAAACCATAATAAAATATTTCATTTTAATTCAAACATCAGGTATATTGTGTTATAAAATTTTAAACATATTCATAAACCCATCCAATAATTTCATTTTTTATTATCCATCATTCTATATTTTTTTCATCTTCATTTAGTATCTTAAATATCATGAATATGAATAAATATTTATGTAAAAATGTATTTTTCAATATGTTATATGTTTGTAAGGAACTACACAATGAACTCCTCAAACATTCATTTTCCCAATCATTTTGAAAAAATGACATTATCTAATGGAATTTATTGAAAATAATTTGAAAATAACGGTTTAGCAAAACATAATATATTTGGATAAATACCCACTAGGAAATTAAAGCATCATGTGTAATAATTATGCAACATTTGGTTTAGTTGGATAATAATATAATGTGAAATAATATTTTCTAAATCAATATAAGGTCCTACAATGATTTTGTATCCACATAAAAATATTGATACCATATCATATGATTTTTATAGGGTTCCCAAAAACATTTTTTCTATGCAAAATGTATATTTAATAATGTGAAATACACCAATCAATCACGAGATTATACTCTAAGAATTTTTTATAACCAACATTCCTTGATTGTGGATTTTTTTATTCTCATATATTGATGTCCAATAAAAAATATTATTTACCAATATTAATTGAAATAGAATAAAAATAAATATAGAACATGTATAAGTAATGTTTTATGCTAATAAAGATATGTTATTTCAATCTTACATTTTCTATCATATGAAAAATAGCTCAAATATATCTCCCAACCATAATCATCATTACTACTCAAAGTGGACCCGTTATAAAAATTAATTTATTTCATGATACTTAAGTAAACAATAATGGTAGAATAGTTATTATCTATGACAATAACTATGAGGATGGAGAATTAAATATCATTATTTAAACATTTTAGAAAATCTAAAATAAATCCAATTAATTAATGTAATCAAATAAAAAACTAAATTATATGACGATAAAAGAAAATTAATTATATCAATATATATGAAATAAATTTAAAAGTGTGGGTTTTAATTATAATTATTTAATAAATGAAATATAAAAAATTATGTTTATTAATATCAATATTAATAATAATAGATGGAATTTTTTAATGTAGTCTTACCAATTATCATTGAAATACTCTCTTAATAAATTTATTTCTAAACGATTTAGTATGGAAATAGATTTTATGTAAAGTTATAACAAAATTCATAATTTAAACATTAATATTTTTTATAATTTAGGAGAAATTTCAGACACATATACTTATAGTCATGTTTCCTTAAATATTAAGATAATGTGAATTCAACACCATAGAAATTTCAATAATAATTGAACAATGCATCATAATAATAATTCTAACAATCTAAGAATGGATTTAAATTAAATAACATGAACCAAAAATTAAAATACATAGATAAATTTGACTAAAAATCATAGAATAAATAATAAAAATAATATATTTTTGGAACTAAAAATAACATAAAATGAATTATGTAATCCAAATAGAATCTATGTGTTGTTATATTCCCTATATAAATACAACATTGTATTATGTACATAGATTAAATATTAAAGGAATTATCTCAATGTGTCATGTCAATGTATAAATATATCATTCAAAAAACATTAAAATTTTAAACTAGTTAAATCCAAGAGAGATATAATCAACCTTATCATTAGGGCATGGGAATGATTCACAATGTGGTTTGAATATGAATATATATTTAAATTAAAAATTACAAGTTATCCATAATGAATTATGTGTAGATAATTAGGGAATATATTATCATTTATCATGAAATCAAGGTCAATTTTATATGTCTTATTATAGTCTAACAAAATATTTTTTGAATTTCACGATTTGTTAAATAAAATATGGGGTTCAGTCCACTAATGGTTTTGGGCATGCTTTTGTAATTCAGGATTACATAGAAACAAAATGGTCACCATGATTTTCTTTTATCATGTGCAATACATATCCCCACCATGGGTAAGATCATAAATAGTAAATAAATCTTTTTCTATTTTTAGAATATGAACATTATGATTTTATAGGATTATTTAGGATCATTTCAATCAGTTTTGGATATTATTTATAAAAATTCTCCAATTCTAGTATAGCTCTTCATTTATCCTATAGTTATCATTTCAAAAATAAATTTCACATATTAAAAGCAATCTTACAACCCATATAAGTTATTAGCTTTAAAAAATGATGTTTCACTGTTTTCATATATCTATACAATATATACATGACATAAAAATAATAATACCTTGATGGAATCCAAGATAGTATCTATTCATTAAATCACATGAAATATCCTATAGAAATATTATTTGGGAATGTAATAACATATATGAAGGGGTTTTAACAATCCATGATGATGTTTTTACATTTTTAGGATAATGGTGTATATGATAGTGATCTATTATGATCTAATATACTCCAATATGAATCTCAACCTTAATTAAATTGAAATATAATTTAAATTGGAAAGTAATAAATAATTTTTTAAATGTTTAGTCTTCATGTGGGAACCTACACCACACAATGATTTGGGTGAGTGTGATTTTTAGATATTAAACATTATTGAACACCCAATTACAAGTGGTTACAGATATTTAATAATCTACCATTTTTTTATTTGATACTATATAAAATATTAATAGAAATATTCATGGACTATTCCCATTTATAATGTAATACCAAATTGGATGAGTTATATATCAAAAATATAT
This sequence comes from Viscum album, assembly GCA_963277665.1. NCBI lineage: Eukaryota > Viridiplantae > Streptophyta > Magnoliopsida > Santalales > Viscaceae > Viscum > Viscum album. The sequence goes on from OY728138.1 coordinate 2,020,501,477, forward strand.
ATGTAACTTTAATAACTGATTAGGATATTCCCCATCTAGCCTTCAAGATACTAATCATAGAATGTGAAAAAATATTCTGGATCATTTAAAATTTAAAGTCAAATAATATATAAGATCCATTTTCCATTTTTATTTCCCGAATAAATTCTTGATGATATACCACTAAATCTTAATTAATTTATTAATCATGCTCTATAGGTTTTTTGATCTATCTCGATATCTCATATTCACTCTATTTACATTCAATTCTCCATTAATAAATATTATTTTTTTCCAGTAATAGGATTTTTATTTAATTTATTATTTAATGAATAATATCAAAATATAAAATAATTAATTAAATTTTTTATAACAATTACATCTCATCCTTTATGAAATATTTATAACTGAATTGTACAGTTTATTTCTCTTCCTGTTTCCTCATTCAGATCTCCATATAAGAATCTTCCTATAATAATAAAATATTAATATCTAATTTAACCATTCATCTAAAATGATATTTATATAATAAATAATTTAATATTTAATCATATAAATATAAATAAATAGGTATTTTTTTAATGTGATTAAAAAAGTAAGTTGACATATATTATAATTTCCTAATTTTAGAGCATAAATATATAAATCAAAGAATTAATTTCTCATGAAATATTTTCCTAAAATAATATTAAATCATTAAATTTATTTTATTGGATAAAAAATATATTTTATTATAGAACCAACATCAATTGGTTTCTCCTATAGATTTATTCTTGTAATGGATCATCTGATTGTGATATATCAATATAAATATTTATCTCAAATCATAGAAAAATAATTTAAAATTCTACAATAATATAATTATTTTCAGGTCATCTTACCTCTGTATTTATAGAAAAATTTTATTTAAAATATTTCCATTTTATATTTATTTAATTAATCCTAATTCTAATGGCCTTGATATTCTTCATAAAATGTTGAATATTATCATGTCAATAATTTTGAATGAATCATAGTCACATCAGTAATGTATTATCTAAGTAGAAATTGAACTATCACCATCTGACTATTTTTAATATTCTTCTTGAGAAATCATATTTTTCCTAGAATTAAATCATAAATAAGATGTATAATAACATAAATATATGTAGTATGATCACCAAACATCTTATGATATATTAATGTTAACTATATTTGTCATATAATGGGTTAATATTCTGGAATATTATTGACACTCCTAAATCATCTTATATTTGATCATGAGAAAAAATACATAGACTCATTTTCTATTCTATTTGGAAGGACATCATATACATGATTTGAAAATTCATACTTATATTTCAAACAACATATGTATCTTCCAATTTTTATACTTGTCAAAAAAAATTATTAATCCACATCATTTAACATTGTTCAGGGCATTAATTAAAATCTTTTTATGTATACACTACACATCATACACATCGCAATATTCTAGAAAATTTTATATTTTATAGTAGATAAATATTTTATATATCATGAAATCAAGTTATTTTTCATCTGTAATTTCCATTTCCAATCCTCACCTAAGTGTCACCATGTTATGTACTAAAACACTAATGTAGATTTACAAACATAGATAAGAATTTAAAAGAAAATTATATAATCCAAAAATAATATCAATAGTCCCATGTATTTTATTATACATTTTAGATTAGTATAAAAACCACAAACTCACTTCAATTAAATTCTCAACATTATTAAATGATTTTTATGAATAACTCACAATTGATAGAATTCATCCACAATTAAAAAAAAGAAATCAATATAGTACTTTTTATTTTTCTTGTTTAATCTATTAGAAATTTTCAGAAACACTCAACCATTCTCATGAACTCAATACAAAAGCACATAATCCATTAAATCTAATCATTTAAAAAATAAAATGATTCTTAATATCACAACCTAGTATAATAAATGGGTTTGATGGAATTAGTTTTAATTGGGATAACAGTTGTTTCTCCATGTAATATAATTTTTTATATCCTTGGCTAATACATCATTTTCTCAATTGTTTGATAATAACTAAAAAATTATATTGACCATAATTATGAAATAATTATACCAAAATTTCCTTATTCGAAAATATGGGTACGAATTTATCAGCAAATTTGACTATACAATAAAAATAATTTTTGTGGTCTATAAAATATTTAATATATAGGATAGATATGTACAATATGTAGTGTAAAATTATTTATTAAAAAACCTCTCTTGAAATTTATGTTGTAAAGAGAACAAAAAATATAGCCCTTTTTAATATATTATAGTTTCAAATCACTATTTTAAACTTTTCCCCCAATAAAAAAGAATATTATATCAATATAAAATTGATCTTTTGTGTCATTGTATATTGATTTAAATATTAATCAAACACTAAATTTCAAAATACATTTTTAATGGATTCTAATATTTTAAATTTTTATGTTGATTATACTCTTTTATACACAATATATGAATAAAATCATGAATTAATTATATTTATTATAACTCTATTATTCTTAAAAAATATAAATCTCTTTTATTTTTATTTTTTAAAAAATAATTCAGATAAAATGAACTTTCCACTTGAAGTAGAATTTGTGTCTATGAAATCACTATCATAAATTACATCTATGAAACTCAAAATATAGTGTAATTAAACTATTCTATTAAACATACCACATTTTATTGATCACTTGACATATCATTTAACTTTTTTGATTACTACATTTGAATATCTTAAATATAACCATGAATTCAGGAAAAAAAATCAATACATAATCTATGTTGTGTCTTGCAGTTGTTTGATAATGCAGTACCCCAATGATTATTATGAACATTCCTTGACTGATATAGTTTCAAACATTATACTTGTTCAATTTACTACCAACCAGAGTAGGATTTTTTATTCTATTCAATCCCCATTTCCAATTTTTTTCAATATTTCTCTAGACTATTTATCATTGTATAACAAAGTAATCTTCCCATTTGTATAATATATAATCAAAGAAAATATATTATCTAAAAAATAAGGACACTCTAAAATTGTTTTTCATATAATTTATTGATACCTTATAGGTAGTTTTGTACCACTATAAAATATTGTATCATAAAAATAAATAAGGATAGAAAGATTTTCATTTGAAATCTTCGTAAGATTCATGTTTTTTGTATATTCTCTTCAAAAAAATTCACTTCTCTTAAAAATGCATCAAACATAAAAAAACTCTAGGGAAAAATATATTGAAAAAAAAACAATTCATTATTTTAGATGAAAACAATAATTAGCAACCAAAAATTATTCAATAATGTTATATAATATAAAAAAATTATCTCTGCCTCTAATAATAAAGAAATACCTCTTATCCATATAAAATTTCATACAATGTAAATGTGGTGCTACAACAAGAAACATCATGATAGCCACTAGAAATTCCACTAGAGAAAATTTATCTATAGAATCTAAGCTTTTCCACTTACAATATACTTTGTATAAAATTATTATTTTTTGTTGAAACATATGAATTGTTATTTATATTGTTTCAAAATACCAACATGGTAGATAAAATAATTTTTCCCATGCCATAGTACATGTTCTATAGAAGAATTACTCTTCATATATTCTAAATAATCAATAATTGAAATAATTTATAATTTTTTAAAAACTTATTCTATAATATATTAGGGATCAACAAATGGAATGAGATCATATATTTTTGAATCACAATTCTTATTTTTGTCTTTATTGTGCATTATTGATCACCATTGACATTATGAATCAATATTCATCTAAAATATCTGTTGTCCATGGCTATAATTTTTACTAACATCATCATCCCCATGGGCCTAAAAAGAATTTACAACAATATAATTTTTATCCATAACATATACTTCATGCTTCTATTTATCATAGATATAAATTAATCTAATAATATTTTTCTCAAAATAACCTTCAACTATCAAAACAAATTTATATTGATTTTCCTCGATTTTACTTACACATAGTCAACTTTCATGTGAATTCTTTTATGATATATATTTTAACCCATTGTAATTTATAAATAAAAAATTAATATCCATTATTCATAATTCATTTCAAAATTTATAAGATTGTTTTTTTTAATTTATTATGATAAGGACTTCTAAAAACCTTTAATTACATCACTATTGGATATCTTTTGGACTACAATTTTTGTGATTCCTTCAATATCATAGGTCTCAACAAACACATATTATGTGTGTTTACATTATTTAAAATATATTACCTAAAAAAGTAAAGATATATATTATTCAACTAGAATTATTCTTCCCATCTAAACAAAATATATGTTCTTTCTTAATACTACTCCATATTTTGTTGTATAGGGTTCACTATATTGTTACCTAATTCCATACTATGAAATATGACATTAAAAATAATATAAAGTGTATTATTTGTTATTTTATTATCCTAGATTGTATATATATACTCTATACACATTATAACTTCTCTTTTGATGATATGTTTCATGAACTAGATCACGTAAACCCTAATCTGGTCTCTCAATCCGGCCTACGACACTTCCAGAGGGGCGTTCCCAAACCCCACGGGCTGGAAACTACTGTCGGGCATCAAAACCTAATCGTTGGGAATGATTTGGCTTAAAATATCTATAAATAACCAAGAATATACAGAATAATTAAAACTGATCTCAATAAGTGGGAAAAAACATAAATTGAACAACTCAACATACCTCTATATTCCCTACTAGGTCACCACCCAACAAAAAACCAACCTTTATCCAATGATGAGCAACTCAGACAAGATAACTTTGGAAAAAACATGCAACTAAAATTTTAATTTAGGCATGAGAATTAAAATTCTCAACAGGGTTTCCAAGATGAACAAAAAAATACATCCTCACCATTCCCAAAACAATCCATTAACACAAGGTTGAAAAAAATTTATAAAAGTAGGATTTCCATATTTTAATAAAACAATACAATTTAACCATTTTGAAAACCCAACGCACAACACGGTATATTTCTGAAACAAATTAATGTTTTTGAAAACAAAATCCAAACAAGGAAAACAAGACAGTTCTAAAAGAAACACGTTACAATATAAGATGAAAAACAAGTATAGCTGAAAGTAAACAAGAATATGGAATACAACCCATGGGTGATCCTATACATCCCAAAAATACCCATTGAACATACTTGGTTTTGGAACTACCTTCCAGTGTATGGTGAAGCTCCCAAGTCTATAACAAATTGACCACCATATAATTGACAAATCAAGTGGAAAATCCCACATAAACTAACAAACAATCCAGGGGGTACCAACCTGTCTTATTAGGGTTTATTGGAAACCATCACATGATCATCGAAAAAATTCTCATGAACCCAAAGTGGTTACAATAATACTATGTAATTAGGAAGGACCTCGCATGTTTGACTCATATCACCACACCTTCCTTCTCCAAACACAGATTCTCCCTATGCAATCACACATAGGTACTGTAGCAAAAGTAGGGAACTGTAGTAGTGGAGAAACTGTGGAGGTACTGTAGCAGGTGAGTTACAATTCATAGAATGGTCATTGGGCCAAAATTTTTAGTCTTACGGGCTATGAAATGGGCTACAAGCCCACTGGTCCATTAGGCTATGTAATGGGTCTCCATCTACCTAGTTAAAAGAGGTATTTTTTTTCTTTAATAACAAAAGGAGTCTTCGGCCCCAACTTTTTAAAAAAAACCCACAAAGGGTAACCCTAAATAGGACCTCCCCCAAATAAAAATTCCATTACTTGACATTAACAGAGAACCAACCAGTCCTTCATGAAATGAAATAACTAAAACCATTTGATACCTTTTTCAAAATATTATATTTTTTAAATGAGAATACAGTAATCAAAACATCATTATTTCAAAGAATCAACAACAACATTACACTAAGCCTGAATGTTCCAAATGATCATTTGAGTCGACATGTCTTAATCCATTTACCAAAAACATTATACTAATATGAATTTTAAATTTATAAAGACAAACATTCATGGTTCTTTCCCAACTCACACCAAATAATGTTTCAAGTTCAAATGAACAAACCATAAGGAATACATTCAAAATGATTTTATGAGCCACATAAAAGACCCAACCACACCTGGAATGCATGAACAATTTATAAAACCAATCATTAAAGGAAATTTCAATTTAAAACACCACCTTCATTTGACGACACATTCATGTGTGCACCTATTGCACCCCTCGATGTGCCAATATCTAGTGTCCCTCCAACCCTCTGAAGAGACACTCAGATTATTTTTCAACAAAACTCCAATTACTTTAAACCATAACTAACCAAACAATTGGTAAATTATTTCGTAAACAAACAAAATATTTTATAAATTATTATATAATCAATCCATCATGTTGGTAAAAAAATCTATTGATATTCCAACCAATTTATAAACACATTTTTAAACAAACCAATCAATTTTACAAATAGACTAAACAATTTCTAAACATCTTTATAAACAGAACAAACAAATTACTGGAATCCCCCCAATCCCACTTTGAAGAACAAAAACATTTAAAATAAACTTCATATGTATCTTAACATGATCAATTTAACCCATTTCTTAGATAAACTCATGATTAGTAATTTATAACAAAAAAACAACAATCACATAAAACCATAGTTATAATAGAGGTTCTATTAAACATTAAGAATCAATTAACGACATTAATGTGCCAAAGAATCATTTTGGAAAGGAAATATTGGAAACACCTACCTCAAACAATGGTCACACCATGCTTTATTACTCAAAAAAAAAACTCTCTCACACACATGCACTTCCACACACATGTAAATATATACATATATATCCTTAAACTGAGGCATGTGTTCCCTAAACCACGAGGGAACATGAAGATAGAAGATACACATATCTAAAGTTATCCATAAATGAAAATATGTGTTCGCACCTTTGAAACCGATTGGAACTCCCTACGATAAAACATCGGGACTAAAAAACACCACAAATCCTTCAAATAATATATAAACCCAACAAAGCATTCATGATAAAATTTTGAAACCAACCCTAAAAAATCAAATATTTTACAAGTAAAACCCAAATTAAATTTTCATCATTTTTATAAAACAAAACTAAGGGAAAGGCTGCTAAAATCACATCAATTTACATTAATATATTATATAAAAATTTATCAACACCCCAAGTGCATAAACACATAAAAATAATTAATGAAACGCACCAAGGACCAATTTTGACAAATTACATCAATCAAAAAACATCACAAAAAATATATACAAGGATAGCATAGAAATGTGAATTATATTTTCAAAATTATCAAAACATGATTTGGAACATAAACAAGTATATAATTGCAAACACATGTAGACATATACCAAGAACTGACTCAGAACATATTTTTAGAAAATTCAAATGTATTCATGAACACTATTGCAAGATAATTAAGGGCATCATTTAGTAGCAAGTAATGTTTAAAAACTAAGTGAAATTGTGCATGTATTATCGGAGGGCTCCAAAAATGAAATAAACAAATTAATTTTCCTCGGAGTAGCGTGAATATAATTACGCATCAATTGAATGGATAAAAGATCTTTGAAGACACTTTTAACACCCTATAAATTGAGAAACACACAGAAATAAAAACCCCTCGATTAGGGTTTAGAAAACTCAATGAACCCCCACCCAAATTGAAAGATAAATCATGGAGATGAAGGATACCAGACAGGGAGGTGCAATAAGAGTGAAGAATACCGGATAAAAGAGGGGGGATTGGTGCTGATAGAGAATGGTGCAGCTAGAGTATATGAGGTCAGTCAGAGGTCGGGTTTATGGAGAAAATGGTGGCCAGAGCATGGGGTGTCACACCAAACACTAGGTGATGGAACATGAGGGGGAGCTGGGTCCTTCCTTATTCACAGAACAAGAGGGGAGGGGGAGGGTCATTGTGCTAAGAGAGAAGGGGGGGGGGGGGGGTGTGGCCTTGTTCTGGCTAGAAATGGAAGGGGGTGGCCTGTGGGTGCACAATACGCATGAGGAAGAGGGAGGTGGGTTCGAGGCCCCACTTAGGTTTTTTGTTTTTTCAATAATAATAGTAGTAATAATAATAGTAATACTATTATTATAAATCTATTAATAATGTTATTCTTTTAAATAATAATAGTATTAACTATATAAAATACTTATATATATATACTAATGTTAATAACAATAACAAACTATTTAATAATAATATCATTCATAACCTTATTAACAATAGCATTATTAAACATTTAATTATAATAATAATAACATCATATTATAAATAACTATACTAATACAATGGTATAAGTATTAGCCTTGTTTTTTACATATATTTTTATTTATTTTATACATCATACAACCACAGGGGTCGTTTGTCATCAAGTGCATGGTTGAGAGAACCGCGCTCAAACAATACCACCTGGCACTGACTGCACATAGATTTAAGTTGCCTACATGTCATGCGGTGTCTATAAACTATGTGAAAATCACATTCCATGACTCAAACCCACAAGGTATTCCACGCAGGCACCATATAGTTACCCTCAACAGTGCGGGATGACCACAAAAATAGTGGAAAAGGTCCCAAAACACAAAATGATAATTAAAATAAATTAATGATTAACTAATAGGGTTGGGGGAGAAAATTATCCCCACCACCCACACATTCTGCCCCGAGAAAGAAACCATGCCAAAGTAGAGATTAAACTTTATTCCATGCCCTATCAAAACCGATAGAGGCTAATAACATTGTGTTACCTTTTACTCCACTGGTCACAACCAAATGATCATGAAGAAACAATGACATAAAATAATGGGAAAACATGAGAGAGTTCTCCCCACCACAAGAACTCATCTAACATGAAAACAATAAAACTCATGCACACCAACCCAAGGAGGTACAATGTGGGAAATCACATCATGAACATAACGAAATCTCCACCTGAGTTAAACGTGACCACTGATACTTAAATAGAAATCCACAAGAAGGCCACCCAGCATACCTGAGCGCTGAAACATGGAAGTCCATATAATAACACCATCGAACTAAGAAGTTCCCACACTGATCTAAAACTCCCCATCACTTCACATGTCCAAATTATCACTAATATAACCTAGAACAACCCACACAAGGAAAAATACAATTTTAGGAAATACATACAATTATAGAGGCCACATTTAGAAGAATGCGACAACTATGATCATGAAAGAATAAGTACATCACACTTTTACCGCAAAAGTTGAACATACAACAGTGAGAAAATAAGATCAAGGAATCCATGAATGTCTCTACTATAAGATGAAAGAGAAAGAACCAATAATGTAGTCTCACATTCCACTAACACCGTAATTATGCTCTTGATTCACCCCGAGACCTGAGCCTTGGGCTCTAATGGTTAATGAATCTTATACCTCATAGTCATGCACGAGAATCCCCCAATCAGAACTACTTCCTTGAACAAAACTTATTTCGGAACCATTCCCAGTGACCCATATAGTCACACAATAGAAAGACTTCAGAGGGATGAGACAAGATGGATTAGGATGCTAGAACAAACCACTCTAGTGGCAGACAAGAGAATGGTCTGACGAATCGTAAGTCTAAACTGATAAAGAAGATCTTGAAAAAATAGGTTCCTCTAGCAAACCTCACTCTCCATATGGGGAACCCTCACAAAAACTGACCAAACCCCAAATCCTATTGAATATGAGGTACCCAACCACCACTAGTCAAAAACTAGACCCTCACACAAACAAAATACAACTCAGACATTAACGACCCTTGGAGTTCCCAATAACCTGAAGGCCCACTCTAATTATCCAAACCACAGAACTGCCTCTAACAGACTTTGAGTACCTTGATATATAAAAAACACACAGAAAGAAAAACTAATGGGCATGAATCATTGGAAACCTTAGTGACCTTTCTGGGTGGCATACTCAGAACATCATGAAAAATAGAACTAACTGTGATCATCATCAAGAAAAATCTCAATCAAACCAATAGCCCAAGAGAAGGGCAATAGGCACACACGCCAAACGTAATCAAACACTGGTATAATTTTATTTTCCAAAATCTTCCATTTTACTGAAAATTTTAAAACCCACCTATTGTACCGTTTGAACCATGGCATGTGTATTCATTGAACCCTAATTACATCATCTGTGAACATGTCCCCCATACTCTCTGCACATACCCATGAACATGTGGCCCTCTATAAAGAATTCCATGGACGAAACATATCTTTCCCTTATCAAATCGAAACACACACCATCATTTTTCTAAATTGAAATCCTTTTTTACATTTTAAAATAAATCCCACTTTTAAAACACAGTCACATAAACTGAGATTAAAATGAAACACACACAACTATAAACCATCGGAATGAGGTACTAGTGTCTTTTCCTAACCTGGTGACACAGTGGTGATCCATGCCCCAAGTAAGGCATAACACTAAGAGATAACTGAACCAGAAACTTGGATGCCACATGGGTCACCACCCCATGTAAGGCAACAACATAACTGGATTCACCTCCATTGTCATCCCATAATCCAAAAAAAAATGATGCCCAAAACTCAAATCTCGGACTACCCCTGGTAAATTGAGGACCACACAAACAATATTTTGTGATGCTCTTCCCACACCTACCTCTTGAGTTTCAAAATGTCTAATATTTATCTGCCATACACCCCAAATAGTATGGACCCTCATTTGATACCATTTTGTCATGAACCAGCTCAGTTCGACCCTGAACAGGTTACTTGATCTAGCTCGCGACACATCCCGATATGTGTTCCCGATCCCCACGGGCTGGAAACTAGTGTCCGGCATTAGAACCTAATAGTTCAAAAAAATTTGGACCAAAAGATAAAAAAATAACACATAATAAACTGAATAATTTAAACTGAACTTGAGCATCAGAAAAAAATGGAACAACTCAACATACCACAATGTGACCTACATGGTCACCGCCCAACCAAAACATAACCTTCCTCTAATAATGAGAAACTTATCCAAGAGACCCTGAGAAAATAAACCAGCAATTGAAATTATAATGTAGGTGCGAGCAGTAAAATGCTCAATAGGGTTTCCTAGATAAATGAAAAAATCCATCGTCTCCTTTCCCAATTCAATCCATCTATAAAAATTGGAAATAAAATTATAAAAGTATTTTTTTCATATATAAATAAAACAATAACATTTACCCATTATATAAACAAAACAGACACCACATGTCATTTCTGAAAAAAATTAAATTTTAAAAAAAAGAAAAATAGGGAAAACAAGGTAGTGATAAATGAAAAAGGTGACTATATAAGCTAAAAATTACAAGTTTAGCTAATAGTAAACATGAAAAGTGATGAAAACCCATTGGTGATCCTAAACACCCCTATAAGACCCCTATACGTAATAGGTTTCGGAACCACCTTCCGTATTATGGTGAATCTCATATGTTTATAACCCACTGGCTGCCATATGACAGACCAATCTAGTGGCAAAGCCCACTTGGCCTCAAAAAAAATCCACGGGGTTCCATCACATCTAATCAGGGTTGATCAGAAACTGTCACTCGATCATCTAAAATACATCCAAGAACCCATGGTAGTTATAATAATAATGTGTAAGTAGGAATCCCCTCACATGCCTGACTCATCACTCTGCACATGCCTTCCCCAAACACGGATGTTTCCTATGCATTCACCCATTATGTGTTACCTTGGACAGAAGTGCAGCCAAATACGAATTCAATCATTTCACATTAACAACGTGATAACCAGACCGTCACGCAATGAAATCATTATGACCATTTGATAACATGTTCAAAATATTAAAGTTGTTAAATGTGAATACTATAATCCAAACGTCATCATTTTAATGAACCAATACATAAATTACACTAAAATTGAAAGTTCCAAACGGGCCATTGAGTCGACATGTCTAAATCCATTTACCCAAAACAAGTTACTAATACCGATTTTAATTTATAATGACAAAGAGTAATGGTTCTTTCAAAACTCACACCGAAGCATTTTTAAAGGCCAACCAACAAAAACCTAAGGAAAACATTGAAAACCATTTTAAGAACCATAGAAAATACCCAAATTCTTCTAGAAGACATGAACCATTTAGAAAACCAAGCATTCAAGGAAATGAAAATTTAAAATCAAAACTTCCATTTGAAAACAGATTCATGTGTGCACCTAGACCACCCATGGAAGTGCCTACAACTAGTGTCACTCCAACCATCCAAAGAGACACTGAGATGATTTTTCCACAAAATGATAATTCCCTTAAAAACCATAACTGACCAAAAAAGTTATAACTAAATTCATAAACCAAATAGTTTATAAATAATTATATAATCAAGCCGACTTGTTTGTAGAAAAATATATGAACAATCCAACCAATTTATAAACACTTTTATAAAAAAACCAAGAAATTTTACAAATAGACTGAATAATTTATAAACAACATTACAGACAGACCAAAAAAATTAGTGGAGGCCACACAATCCCACTTTGAAGAAAAAGATCATTTAAAATAAACATCATAGGTATCATAACTTGAGAAATTTACCCCATTCCTTAGAAAAACTCATTTTTAGTATATCATAAGAAGAAAAAACAATATTAATATCAAACAATAGTTGTAATAGATATGCAACTAAACATTAAGAATCAATTTAAGACATTAAAATTCCAATTAATTGTTTCAGAATAGATTTATTTGAAACACATTCCTCAATAAATTTCCACCCCATAGATTCTAACTCACACACAAGCTGGGTCGCACACATGCACTTCCATATATATATATATACAAAAATCCATAAACCGATTCAAGTGTTCGTAGAGCCATGAGGAAACATTCACACAGAAGAAACATTAGTATATACATATCCATACCAGGGAATATGTGTGGACACCTTAGAAACTGATTGCAACTCCCTACGATAAACCCTCGGGACTCAAAAACACAACAAATCCCTAAAATAATATTTAAACCAGACAAAGAAATCAAGATACAATTTAAAAACCAACTCTAAAAAATCACAAAGATCACAAGTAAAACCCAAATCACATTTTATTCATTTTTATAAAACAAAACTAAGGAAAACAAACCTAAAATCAAATAAATTTACTTTAAAATCTCTTATCACATTTTATCAACACCCCAAGTGCATTAACGCATAACCATAATTAATTAATCACACCAAGGACCAATTTTATCCAATTCAATCAATGTCAAATTATCAAATAAATAAATACAAGGATTCCATAGGGTTTTGAATTATATTTTAAAATTTATCAAAATAAGACATGGCACATAAACAATCGTATCATCATAGATGCATGTAGATGTAAAACATGAACTGACTCAAAACAAATTTTTATCAAATTGGAAAATATTCAAGACCATTAGAGCATGATAATCAACTAAATAACGAAGCTGAAAATATTGTTTTATAAGTAAATGAATGAGAAAATTCCTTAGTGGAGTTCTCCAGGAATGAAATATGAAAATTCACCTTACTCGGAGGAGCACGAATATAATCCTTCTCCAATGGAATAGAGAAAATAACTACGCGGACCCTTCACACACCCTAAAAATTGAGAAACAGAAACAAATAAAAACCCCTTGATTCGGGTCTGGCCAACATGAATAAAAACCCCCAGAAAATTGAATGATAAATCACGGAGATGGATACTAAAGAGGGAGGTGCAATCGGATTGAAGACCACAAGATATGATAGGGGGAGTCACACCGTTAGAGATTTGTGCGGATGGAGTAGGTGAGGTCGGCCATAGGTCAGGTTTCTGGAGAAAATGGCGTCCATTGCAAGGGGTGCCAGCGTGAAAAATGAGGTTTTAGAACAAGAGGGGGGGTGAAGGGACCTAAATCGTGTAAAAAATAGGAGGAGAGGGGAAGCGACACCATTCTTAGAGAGGAGGGGGGGGTGTGGCCTCATGCCGACTGGTCAAGTAAGGAGGAGGCCTACGAATGCGCAATGTGTAAGAGGAAGAGAGGGGGGAACACCATCTTAGGTTTTTCATTATTTTTCAAATAATAATAAGAATAATATGTTTATAATTCTAATAATAATATAATTATTTTAAATAAAAATAGTATTAAAATAAATAAATAAATAAATAAATATATTAATATTAATAACATTAACAACAATTTATTAATAATATCATTAATATATTTAATAACTGTAATATTATTAACAAATTTAATGATAATTATAATAATATAATAGTTTCAATAACAATAATAATAATGTGGTATAAGTATTAGCCATGTTTTGGTTACATAAAATATAATTTTTTTTATACTTCAGACAACCGCATGAGTCACATGTTGTTAGGCATGTGGTTTTGCGAACCACGGTTGAACCATTCCATCTATAATTGACCTCTTATAGGGTAATGTTACATGCTTATCACACGGTGTCTATAAACCTTGTGAAAATCACATTCCATGACTTGAAACCACTTGGGTATCCATGAGGGCACCATACAGTTACCCTAAACGATGTAGGCAAACCATATAATAGTGAAAAGGTCCTGAATACAAAAATGATAATTAAAAATAGTTGAATAATATTACCTAAGAGGTTCAGGGTGAGACAATATTTAACATCACTACAACTTATTAATTTTAATTCATAACAAATAAAATGGTAATCTCCGTGTAATCATCAATAAATTTGATGAATTGAAAATATCTAATAAATTATTTATTCTTTGTAAAACTAAAAATATTTGAGTTAATTAAATATAATTCATTAGTAGAGTAAATCTCCCCTGTTTTTTGAGTTCCATGAAACAACAACATCATTTGATATGTTTAAATTATTGAAAAACTATTTGTTAAATTATGATGATGATTATTTCCTATCAATAACATGTTATCATCAATCCCCATTCAAGTACTATCAAATTTAATAGTTCAATATATTTTCATTAGGAACATAATATTTATGTATAAATCATTTATCATTGACTCTAAATTAAAGGGATGGTTGCAATGGGTGTCTTTTTAAAATATGGTTCTTCATATAGATGAGGGATGGTGAATAGTATTGAGTAGAATCTCTGATACAAGGCATATTATTCATGTGAGATTGTCTTGGGATGTTATCATTAGACATACTTTTCAGGATAATTTCATAGTGGAGAATCATGTTATAATTTTTGGAACATCACTTAGTTCATCCTCTAATTTATGGAACACACTCCCTTGAAACATCCCTCATATTTAGTTCCATGAACATTGGATTATAAGATGGAGAGACATAAATTTCATATATAAATACTAGTAAAAATCAATATTTGATTTTCAAGATGTCCAAACCCTAATAGATTATTTAGAAAATCATTTGGTTTTCCCTTTGTTGCCCATGATTATCTAAATGATGATCAGATAAATCTTCTGATCAACCGAAATCATACTATAGAGTAGGAAATGTGTCTGTTCTCAACTTATTCTTATTGTTTCTTCTTAGTTATGGCATATATATCGGTTCTCAACAAACCCTAGAATCAAGAAAAATTTGGTCTTATTTTATTATGAAAATAAACACCTTTTAAGATCGAAATTTATTACAGAATAACATTCTAACCGCCAAATATATGGTTATGCAAAAGGATATGTATATTATTTCCCACTGTTTAGTATTTCGTTCATCTAATGTGTAGTCGATGGAGTATTTCATTTTTTATCTGAATCGGGTAACACAGTGTGGAAGACTATATGGGATTCATCTGGTTTTTCCTATGTAGTACTACAAGGGATTAATGATTTTTATAGATGGTTCCAAGTTGTGAGATTTCATATCTTAGAGTGTAACACCAATATATTTTTATGAAATATTTTAATTAAATAATTTTAATTCTTTAACAGTTTTCATTATATGAAATCTTCAGTATAAAAGAACTAAGAGATTCCCATAGAATAAAATTAAAATTTTCCATAGCTATTTTTTTAGTGGGAATTAATATAATATACATATTCAAATGTATAGGGAATTCATTGTATACCATTTATTTATGAAAAATATAATTCAATATTATATTTGTATTTTTTTATTAATAAATTCATTAAATTAATTTTTTAAATGAAAATAATGATATATATATGTTATATATATAATAAAAAAAAATTTATATTCATCCAATAGATAATTTTTTTTATTGTCTAGGAATAATTCCTTTTTTTCATAAAAACCTATATTTTCATAATGGAAATTTACATTCTTTTAATCGAGAGACCTTTTTAAAAGTAAACTTTTGGCACAATAATAATTATATATGGATAATTAAAAGTATTATTTGGGTGTAGGATATAAAAATTTACATTGGATTATGTTTTTATATTTTTCTGATAACATTCAAAATATGATGAATATTAAAAATAAACTAAATTTTAATTGATAATAACTTTTCCCATTAGAATAACATATATTGTAAAATTATATTATTGAATGGTTTTAATATATAAATATATTTTATTTTTTTCAATTATTATAATTTAGTTCAATGACATTAATTTTCCATTTAATTACGATGTAAAAACACTTCAATATTTTGCAATTTTTTAACCTTTAAAACGCGTTCTCTCTTTCCAGAAACATGGTTAATTTTAACATAATTAATAAAATTTTTGTGTTTTTATTTTTTAAAAATATATTCCATATTTATAATAAGTAGGCAAAAATTATATTAACAACTCTCTTTTATTTTTGGGTCTTATGAATATTATTTTTGGTAATTTTTATTAATACAGTAAAAGGGTAAATTGAGTAATTAAGGTTTGAAATATTATAATAGAATTTTCCTACCATTAGTCAGAATATCATTGGATGAGTTTTCATTTGACCTAAATCATCCATGGGTCAAAATGGTATCTATTGGAATCCACTTGGATGATATTAGGAAAATTAATTAAATTTCGTTAAAAAAAGTTAAATATGTGGCGAGTCGTTTCACCGAAGGTATATTATCGGTGTCCCAAATTATTTTTACCCTAAAAAGTATAACACTAGTAAAGTGTTGATCCACATGAAAAAATGAGTTTTATTTATCTTTTTTATCTTAGTATGTATTTTTTCTAGAATTTTGTTGAATTTAGAGTCGATTGTTATTGTTTAGATAAAAAGAACACTTGGTTTTATGATTCTTTTAACAAACTACATAACGGAACAATGGTAAAATATGAGAAAATTGATTTTGATATAGATAAAGAGAGACATGCATTGGGGTTATGGGTTATCAAAAATTTATTTATTAAATAAAATATCTTATTACGTTGTGTTGTTCATTATAACCCAACACTCTGGGTTTAATTTGTAATAATGTTTCCCTGGTCTGGTAAACATTATATTTATAGATGAATTAACTAACTCCTTGGTGCAGTAGTTAGTATTTAATAGATCATTATTTGGATTAGTCCATTTTGAGTCGATGAATTCTTCTAATGGTTGTGAAATTATTCGTCGATATTCTTCTTTTGAATCATTGAAAATTATGCCCTTGGTCTGGTACAGAATTTCTAGTTATAATATGAAGTGATTTAAGAAGAAAAAGAAGAGGTTAATAAAACAATCACATTTATAACAAATTAATTCAAATTACAACCCAGCATCTCCTACAAACCGAACACAATGGGTGTTTAGTTACACATGGAGATGAAAATAAAGACAAAACTCTTGATACCTGATGTGATCATGCTTGAAACTTCGAGGTGAAAATGATGCTTTGGTAGACAGTGGAATAATAGTTGTATGATGGTATATCGTCTCTCCTCTAAGACTTTAACTCTTTTCTCCACACAATACTACACACCCCCTCTCCCTTTGTCTAGAGGCTAAGGAAATCTTTTATAGAAAAAATAAGTACACATTGTGTGTCAAAAGTACACACCATGTAATTTTTTCACCACATTTTTTCCTTCGTATTCTCTGCTCGTAGGCAGCCTAACAAGCCATCATTGACTTGGAACACGGCGCCGCCTGGTAGGTGAATGTACACGACATGTAGAGCCACTATAAAAGGTGTGTAGTCTTATTTTTCGGCCACCAACTGGTTCTAGAATGGTATACACAGTGTGTAATAGTGGAACACAGTGTTTCCCCTTCAGCTGGCCACATGGGTGTATAGAATTTTCTCCCCCACCTACTACTTCTAGAATGGTATACATGGCGTGTATATTGTTAACCCGGTGTGTACCTCATTTTGGTTACTTGAGCATGTACTTTTATTGGTCAAACCTTGTCTGAACTTTAATTTACACAGCGTGTATATACATACACGCCGTGTAGTTGTAAATTTTTGCGTAGTTCTTCCCTGTTTTGTGTATTTGTCCATAAACCTCCAACAAATGAACTAGATCACCAAAATCAAAGTATATTTTTTCAAAGAAGTAGTGAATTCCTGAAAAATTATTCTTATTTTTCAATAGAGTATATGAAAATGTATACACAAATAGAGTGCATCAATATCTCTCACTCAAAATTTAAAAACTATTTCATTTTCAATATAAGGTAATATCGAAGATATATCCTATTATAAATATTATTTTTAAATAATATAATGTTTTTATCTAGCATGATATTTTTCTTTATTTTTATGAAATAAATAATTACCTTACATTCATATACTTTAATGCAATAGAAATTATTTATTTGTTGATAAATCAATGAAATAATATTTATTAAAATGATAATAACCATTAATACAATCCAACACATGACCAAATATTACTTTTTTGAGTATATATCGACTATAACAATAAAAATAATTAGTTATAAAAAATTTTGAGACTTATAAAAGATATTATGACACTTATATTATTTTATTTAATGTTTTTATAAACATGTAATATTCATGTTTCTAAAAGCATGACATTTTTAATGATGGATTTTCTAAAATGTATATTCGACTACAAGGAATATTATGAAATATAGTAGATTTTTATTCATCATAGTATTTTATTTTTAGTTTTTACTAATCAAATAAGTTTATTATATAATTAAAAAATAGTTTTAGTAGTAATTTAATTAAATGAAATATTATATAAATCTTATTAATCACATTAAAATAAATATGATTTCGTCTAATTAATATTTCTAATGAATTTAATAAATGACCATGAAATCATTGGAATATAATAAAATAGTTTTTTCGAAGTTAAATTGTTATCTTAATATTTTAAAAAGTCAATGAATTGAATAGTTACAAAAGTTACACTATTCATTTTTCATAAAAATTATGATATATTAAATTATTTAAAAATAATTAAACATTTTGAAAAATTTATATTAATTATAATATGATCTATAATGTTATGAGGTATTTATTTATGGTGTAATTGCATTAAATATGTAAATATTTCACCCTTTTAATATTGACATATTTTTTACCATAGTTAAAAATCAAACAGAATAACTATGTGTTAATTAAAATGATACGTTTTAAATTGATAGAAAAATATGTATAAAATTTATTTGTTTATGTTATTACAACCTTATATAATATAATATACAAACTGGGTCATTTTTTATGTTTTTTTATGTGGGTATAGTTTATTATAAATTAATATTTTTGTAATTTCCAAAAGTCCCCTAACCTCAATTATAAAAGGGGACCTCCTCCCATATTTATTTACAACTCAGTGAGCCTTCATGATCGACTAACTTGCTATTTTCCATTCTAAAATTCCCCAGTAATATTATAGACCTTCTGGTGTCCATAAATAACCATCTCTAATATCAATTATATACAAAGATGTTATTATTATTATGAAACAACCATATTCCTCCATATATCCATCATATGAAAAACCAAATTACTATGTGTGAATACATACGACATACTATATCAACACCAGGGTGTAATTTGTTTTTCACCATCACCCTAATTGGATTTGTATAATAATATAAATAATTATTATCTATGTTTATTATAACATGGTATTGATTATGAAATCATATAAACATATCCACTTCAATACAATTCAACAATTAGTGGAATGATATTGTCACTCGTGAATATATATGACCTATAGTCTTCATGATGTGATGTGAGACATTTTTTATGATCTTCATTAAATTCTGATTATATAGATGAATGGAATGAATAAATGTTATATATATTGTAATAATATAATTCTGCAAATGATATAACTATCACCTAATAAGAGGAACGGGAACTTATCCGAAAAAATGCGTATGAAAATAAAGAAGTTAACATCAGTGGGATGAGTAATAGTGTTACTAACAAGGATATGATATTATTATAATATATGATATCTAAAAATTGATATGATTATGAAATATGTTAATTACATTATTTGAATCATTATAAAGGTGGTTCGGGTCATGACCTGTCCTCCAGGGCCCATGCTGTGACTATCCCAAACCCACCTTCCATAGGCCTGGGGATGACAAATAGCACTGGAATGGAATATCCCTGAACCCGAGAATACATTTACTTTAAACTTATATACACACACAAACCAAAAACATAGCATGATACAAGCACAAGATAATCTATACAGTAAAAAGAGTGTGTATAATAAGTAAAGGGGCTAGAATACAATCCCAACTGGGAAGTATAAGTAAAACTAAAAATAGCTCATTTGAACACCGGCCCAGGATCCGACCTGAAGGGTAGGAAAAGCTCTCAAACAGTCTTATCTATTGATAGTCTCACTTAATCCCCACCTCCGATCAGCCTATAGTCCTGGTACCCCTGACCGTGATCAGTGTTGTCTATCATCTTCACAAGACACAAGAATGTGAAGGCGTAGCCCATGCAGGGCTGAGTATAATGATACTTAGTAGGGACAACGAGACCCCCTGAGGTCTCTCAAAATCCACAAAGGATAAACCACAAATCATGAAAACAATAGCCAATGCTACTTAGGAATATGACCATACATATAAATATGTTTTCAAATATACCCATCACGTTCATAAGGAAAACAAGTCCCAACTCTTTTACAAAATGCAGAACAATTCCACAAAGGAATGAATACCATGAAGGTAACACCATAAAGGTAAGTAACCCAAAGTTATCACCACACAGAATAATATCACACAGGTATCACCATGAAGGTAAGTACCACAAAGGTAATGCCACACAGAAGTTGACAACAAAGGTGTCATCACAAAGAATTGTACCACATGGGCAATGACTTCACTCACACCAGGTATAACATAATTATAGAAGTATAGATGATTAACTGTATTTCTAGATCATCTTACTTCTTTGAGAATCTCTGATGATGACCCAAAAAGGATCGAAGATGACCCACAAAAGATCTAAATATTACCCACATAGTATATAGAGAGGACCCACATAGGATCTAAAGATGACCCACACAGGATCTGAAGATGCCTACCATCACAAGATCCAAAGATGACTCACACAAGATCTAAAAACTCCTTAAGTACAACCGGCCATAGGGTCCCCATAATAATCATTCATGATTCCGGGAGGTTCCTCTCCTCAATCCATCGATCTATACATTAACTATCATGAAGTATTATGAAGAATTATCCCAATGATCAGTCACGTCATAAGGGACCCAACGCGACAGATGGCGCATCAATCAGATACCTAGTCTGCACATTGTTAGTGTTTTTATTCTGAGGCTCCGGTTTGATTCGGTTTTGATCAAACCTTGCCATACCAAAACATTATCCCAAACTCATGTGGAGTATACCAAAAAAACCATCTCGATCCTAGGATCCCGACACCATAGAAAATTTGTCAAACGGACGTCTGAATCTCATGATATGGTCAAAAAGCATATCTAAGTCTAGATGGGCCTGGTTCCGGTCCAACCCTGCCCAGCTCAGCCTGGGCCAACCCGACCGGAACTCGGCAGACCCAACGTGGCCTAGGCTGACCCAACCCAGTTTGGGTCTACCCGACCCGTTCTTGGTCTTGCCCAATTGGCCTTGGTCATAGTGGGCCCGACCTGCTATGTCGTGGTCTTTCCCAGCCCACGGCAGGGGTGGCCCCTTATTGTGGGGTCCACCCTAGCCGCCACTCGAGAGGGGAGGCGCTACCCCAAGGTCACCTTAACAATCCATTGGCCCTTCATTTTTGGCCAACCAGGCAGTGCCACATGGAGCAGCCCGCTGGCACGTGGGTAACACCGGAGGGGTACCACTTGGCGTGACGTGGTCAATGAAACGGCTGGTCCTCTATCTAGAAGCGCAGTCACACACCTTTTATCCACTGCAGATGACCGGATGGTGACCACCCTATGACCTCCTCCATCGCCAAGCCACCGGGATCTCCAGCTCCGAGGGCGCGATCGCGGTATCCAGCTCTGAGGGCGTGGTCGCACTCTGCCGCATCACCACGCAGTTGGCCGGCATGTTAGCCACCACCTTGCTACACCGCCACTGATGGGCCACGACCTCCTACTCATTCGGCGGTGCAGACATGCACCACTCTACATCCATGTGGTCGATCGGTGTGTCGGCTTCTCTTCTCCCAACGCCATGGTGGAAGGACCGCGACCCCCCTCGCTACCTGTGGCATGGATGCGCGTCATCGCAGTTCCATGCATATGGCCAAATGTTGGCGGCCACCCTGCTCCACTGTGGCCGATGGGCTGTAGTCTTCTTCGGTGGTGCGGTTGGGCCACCACCATAATCGCAGTTCGTGGAGGGATGGGCCATGTTTGTTGGTTCTGCACCCTTAATGTTAGACCGATTACATACAACTTCGAGAAGATTGTTTAAACATGAAACAAAAAATAAAAACATAAACACACCCCTAACATGATCATTTTTTGGATTTTTCATAAAGAGGAAGATGATGATAGTGACCTCATCATTTCCTCTATTGTCAGTTCATTAATCATTGGAGATGTTCTTCGTTAGAGGAGGTTCTCCCACCCAGTTCTCCACTCTACAGAAAAGTTCACATTTCCCAACATTTACCCAATCCTCATGAAAGTTGAGGAGCTAAATTATTTACATAATATATAAATTAATTTTTGGATCATTGATTGGGAGAATTCCAAGGGTTTCCTCACATTAAAGGGCAGTTAGGGTGGTCCTCACCACAAAATATTCAGAATAGAGGTTTCAAGAAAATAAATTAAATGTTTTTGTTTTATTTTTTTGGTATTTCTTTTAACTCTCTCATGAAAATATGAATTACTAACTTCAACCCTCGACGTACTGCGGTCGAGGTGAAGGCATCTTTAAGCAAATATCGATGCTACAAGTTCAAAAATGTCCTTGATTTTCAATTCTGAGCATCGGTTCAAAAGATACAAAACACTACTTATGTGTTTACTGGACGTACCTAAAAAATGTTTATAAATTCATTTCAGGCACACCGGGTCTCGGAATCATGTGCCACAAATATTCACAAACTTTTAATACTTAAATATAATTAATGAAAATTACTTGAAAAAATATGGGTCTTTACATTCTCCCCACCTCAGGGATTTGTGTCCCCAAAATCCACAACAAAAACTAGGGAAACAAGTGAGGGTACTGAGAATGAATTTGAGCCTCCCTCTCCCTATGATCATCTGGAGGATCCTGTGCTGCCAATTAATGTGCACCAGATGTATCGACCACCAATGACACCCACTCTTGTTGATCCTCAATATCCAATAGAACCTCTAAAATGATCGCTCCAACCTTAATGTCCAGCTTTCCCCATTCAATGATGTGAAAAGGATCATGCATGTTTCTCCTCAACTAGGATACATGGAAAACATCATGCACCCAGTGCAACTGATATGGATATTCTAAGTGGTAATCCAACTCGCTAACTTAGTTGAGGACCTGAAAGGGTCCGATGAACCTCAAAGATAACTTACTTCCCTGACCAAATCTCTGCAATCCAAGTCGTGGTGAGACTCATAAAAAGACATGGTCACCATCCTCAAACTCCATAGGTCTCTTTCTCCTATCATCATATGTCTTCTGCATACTCTGTGCAGTCTTCATTAGCTCCTTTATGATTTTCACCTTTTTTGTGGTAGCTCATACCATCTCTAGTCCCATGAGTGCTGACTCCCCTGGGTCAGTCCAGTACATAGGTGATCTGCATGGTTGACCGTAAAACACCTAGAATGTTGCCATACCGATAGTGGAGTAATTACTATTATTGTAAGTGAACTCATAAAGGTAATTTGATCCTCCCAACTACGGATAAAATCAATGATGCAAGAACACAACATTTACTCGAGGGTTTGAATGGTCTGCTCTATCTGACCATCTGTCCGAGGGTGAAAGGCGATGCTCAATTGAAGAAGATTCTGGAATACCTCCTACAACCCCTTCCATAGTCAGGAAGTAAAATGTGCATCACATTCAGAGACAATCGTACATGGAACACCATGAAGCTGCATAATCTCATGTACATAGCGGTGTCACATGATCTCCACTAATCCCTACTCCCTGATAGGTAATAAGTGGGCCGACTTAGTGACTTAGTCACAATCACTCAGAAGGAATCATGTCCCCTGGACTTTCATGGAAGTCTTTTCAAGAATTCCATGGAAATTCCATCCCACTTCCACTCTAGAACCTCCAGCAGATGAACTAAGCCTACAGGAACCTAATTCTCTACCTTAACTTGCTGACAAGTGAGGCATAGAGAGGCACACTCTGCTACTGTTTTCTTCTTTCCCATCCACCAGTGATGATGCCAAATGTTCTGGTACATATTTTCCACTATTGTATTCAATACTATAGGGGACATATGGAACTCTCTGAACACTTCCTCTCGTAGCTCTAGTGGTACCATTGTATGTACTATGAATAGAATTATGTTCTCCCCAACTTTAGAAAATCTTTCATGTGCTTGTCTTGTGGATATCTAAGTATGTCATGCCTCACAGTTAGTATCCCCAAGTTGCGCCTCCCTAAATCACTGATGGAGTGGGGTAGTGACTATCAGAGACTGAAGATAAGATGCTCAATATAGATCCACATAGGATATCTATAAAGCGGATAGCAGCTCCATCGTCTCACTCATCAACTGTATACCAGATCTCCGGTTGAGTGCATCTGCTACCATATTCCCATTTCCTAGAGTATATACTATCATAAATTCATAGTCCTAGAGGAACTCAAGACAACGCTACTATCTCAGGTTCCGGTCATTCAAATTGAAGATATACCTAAGAATCTTGTGATCAGAGTAGATTGTAAATTGCTCGACCATCAAGTAATGTCTCCACATCTTGAGGGCGAAGACTACTACAGTTAACACCATGTCCTAATAAGAATATTTCTGTTCATGTTGTCTTAGATGTCGAGAACCATATACGATCACCACTCACTCATGCATTAAGACACATCCATTTCTGGTCCCTGATGCGTCACAGTAGACTATGTACCCAATTCCCTCCTCTAGTAGCCTCAAAATGGGGGCACTCGTCAATCTCTACCTCATCTCCTGGAAACTCTATTGGCATCACTCTGACCACATGAACTATTTCCCATTCATCTTAAACACTAATAAGGGTGAAGAAACTCTAGAAAATTCAGGCATTAATCTTAGGCGGTAACCAACCAACACCAGGAAACTATGCACTTCTATCACCCTTCTGTGTAGCTCCCAAGAAAGAACAACCTCAATCTTCACTGGATCCACCGCAAATCCAATCTCCGAGATGACATGTCCCAAGAAGTGAACCTATCATATCCAGAACTAACACTTTGAAATCTTACCATAATGATAGTTCTCTCGAAGTGTGTCCACAACTATCTGCAGATGATAGGCATGCTCCTCCTCTTTAACTGAGTATATTAGGATGTCATCGATGAAGACTACAACAAAGTGATCGAGGAATGGCTGGATGATCTTGTTCATGAGTTCCATGAACACTATTGTGATATTAGTCATGCTGAATGGAATAAACAAGAACTCATAATGGCCATACTGACAACAGAAGGCCGTCATCTGTACATACTCGTCTCGTACCCCGAGTTGGTGATAGCATGTTCTAGGGCCTATCTTCAAAAATCATTGTGTTCCCTTCAGCTGATCAAAGAGATCTTCAATCCATGGTAGTGGGTACTTGTTCTTCACAATAACCTAGTTCAGGAAAATAATGTTCACATAGAGTCTCAAACTCTCATCCATCTTCTTGGTGAACAAAATTGGGGCTACCCAAGGAGATTGATAGGGCCTAATGAATCCCGTGTGCTGCATGTCCTCCAGCAATACGCGTATCTCTCCAAGCCCCACATGAGCCATCTGATTTGCTGGAGTAGATATCAGTGTCATCACGGGGTACAAGTCGATATAATATTAAACCTCTCCACGAGGAGGTACACCCCGAAAATCATCAGGGAGTGCATTTATGTACTGTTCCACCACTACATGATAGCTCAGACTCTCAACATCAACTTCCCTGAGGGTAAGGCTAGCAAACTGGTGTGTGATCGGCATCACCCTTTTCCGGGTATGTCCATGCTGTGCTGAAAATTTTCCCTTTTCGCTGGTAAAGGAAAAACAGGTCCCATCCATCCGGACACTCCAAACATTGTGCATAATACAATAGATTTGAGCATGGACTATAGATAACCAGTCCATACCCAAGATGATGTCGTAAGGCCTCGACACCGCTAGTAGATGATCCTAGCCGAACCTTTTACATCATAGAGTAATCTCACACTCCCGACACTAGTGTGTAATCATCGAATCCTCTCTCGTAAGAGTCTCTATCCGTAAGTATCGATCCAATGGATCCACTAGAATCTTCGAGCTCCAAATAAGGACCGTGATAATAAAAGAGTGACTTGAACATATGTCTATAAGTATTGCAGCTAAGGTGGAGTAGAAATAGATCATACCTAGAATCATCTCCGGAGCACCGTGGTTGTAGGCCTCAACTGCCTGGAGCTGAGCTCTTCCCCATCCACCTACTCCCTGTGTTCGGGGTAGACCACCTGGTGGTGGTGGCGGTAGAACCTGAAATCGTCACCCACTACCTGCAGAACGGCCAACTCCTTTGCCATGTTTGTCTGATGCTTTTAGACAACCTCGATCAAATTTTTACCTCTACCCAGTCGGTAATTTGATAGTCTGTTGGTCATCTATATGGAGGGTCAGGCAGTTGCGAGCCATGTGACCCTGCCCCCCCGCACGTGTAACAGTACCTACTCCTCGCCTATACTACTTTGTCTCGAGGGCCCCACACCACCGACCATATATCCTATGGTAGTTCACCTATATGTCTATTCCTCTTGGACCTCTGTGTCATCTATTTACTTCTAGTTGCATATGACTATGCTAAATAACAACTGGTGGTGGGTCTCGCTATCGGTGGCTGCTCAGCAAGGAAACTCTCCTGTAAGAGTACTCTCTCTAACACCCCCGCCTATGTCAGGATGATGAGAGAAATCATTGAGGCTCTAGTATCCCATATAATCCCTGGCTCGAAGGTCTGGGTCATGAAGAAATGTCCATGCACCAGGTCAGTGGAGTATCATGAGAGGTCGGTGAACCTCACTGAATACTAAGCCACAATAATGCTACCCTAATGCAATTGTAAAAGCTCATATATAAACCCTGAGCGTAGAGTCGCTAGTATGAACTATTCCATGAAAAGGCTCTCAAAGTCTACCCAGATGAGAGTGACCTCATTGTGAACCTAGAGCATCATGCTCCATCATCATCCCATTACTACCTAAAAAAGATTGGTGGCAAGGATCACCATGAGATCAGATGGTGTCCCTACCAGTTGAAAAACACTAACCACAACCTCCTTCCATTCCTCAACCGCCTGTGGATCTATCATGACCCAGAACCTCAGGGGCCTCTGGTGCTGAAACTCATGTAACGTGTTCAAGCGGCGTGCACGCTCGACTACTGGGGCTAGTGGCATCAACGACCAAACTAGTAGTGGTGCTACTCGTACACCTCTCGATGGTACAACTGCCGTAAGGGGGCCCTGCACTGAAGCATCGTCGCTCAGTGGGCTGTCATCACGTAATATACCTAGAACCATGGATGGAAATCTATGTGGAGGCATCCAGAAAAGAAAAATGTGTGACATGGTTATTATGTTATACCAGTTGATATTACATGAAGATATAAAAAAAATTATTTTGAAAAACACACATGCAATCAGTGTTTTTGTGTACTATGTTAAAAATAAGAAGTTAGGGTCCTGGTGTGTGTGTGTGTGTGTATATATGTCGGCAGCTAAACCAACACTAGATTTCCCAAACTGATAACCACACTCATGACACCTAACACTATTTTTAATTAAATGATCAGAGTTTAAGTTCTTTGGTATAACCAAACTCTTATGATACCAATTTGTCATAACCTACCCCTTGGTGCCTGTTCTGTGACAACCCCAAGCCCGCCTTCTATATGGCACGGGCTGGCGACTGACACCGGAAAGGCATATTCAGAAAACCGGGAAGGTATTGCCTTTAAACCTGTAATCCCACACAAACCAAAAACATAACAAGATAAAAGTACAAGAAAAAATATATAGTAAAAAGATTATGTACTGTACGTAATAGGGTTAGAATACAATCGCAACTAGAATGCACAATTTAAACTGAAAACAACACCCGTGAACACTTTCCTAGGATCCTACTAGAAGGGTATGAACAAATCTCGAACAATCATCCATGCAGATAATATCGTATAATGACAACCTCCAAGCAGCCTCCAGTCTTGGTACCCTTGAACTCGATCTGCATTGTTCGTATTTTTCAAAAAAACACAACAAGGTGTGGGAGAAGCCCGTATAGAGGTGAGTATAATGATACTTAGTAGGCACCCCGAGACCCACTAAGGTCTCTCAAATTCAAAAAAGGATAAACCAAAAATCACTAAAACAATATTCAACTCTTCTTATGTATATTCTCATACATATACTTATGTTATAAAGTATACAAATCAAATGCATATGGAAAACAAGGCCCAACTCTTTAACAAAAAGAAAAATTGTTCCACGAAGGAATGAATACCACAAAGGTAAAACCACAAAGGTATGTTCCACAAAGTTGACACCACATAGAAGAATACGACACAAGTATCACCAGGAAGGTATGTACCACAACGGTAAAAAGCAGAGAAGATCACCACAAAGGTATCACCACATAGAAGTGTACCACAAGGGTAAAGACTCAACTCACACCAGGTATAACATATGTATGGAAGTATAGATGAATAGTTGTACAACTAGATCATATTACATCATCAAGAAGTTTTCATGTTTACCCACACATGATCAAAGATGAACCACACAAGATATGAAGATGACCCACATAGGATCTGGAGATGACCCATATAGGATTTGAAGATGGGCCTCATAGGATCTGAAGATGCTGACCCACACAGGATTCAAAGATGACTCAAAATGGATCCAAAGACTCCTTAATTACTGCCATCCACAGGGTTCCCACACTAAACATGCTTGATTCTAGGAGGTTCTACTTTTCAATACTTCATTTAATACTCCAACTACCATGAAGTTCCATGATTAAGTATCCAAAATATTTTTCAAGTCATAAGGGACCAAACACGATAGACAACGCATCAATGAGACGCTTGATCTGTATGTTATTAGTGTTTCCGTTCTGAGGGCCCGGTTGGATTTGGGTTCGATCCAACCTGGCTATGAACAAACATTATTCAAAACAAACGTGAAGTATAAAAAATGATCATCTCGATCAAATTATTCTGGAACCATACACGGTTCATCAAATGGATTTCTAGTTCTAACGATATGGCCAAAAAAGCGTATCTGGGTCTAGATGGGCCTAGGTCTGGTCCTACCCGGTTGGACCGACCCGACTCGATTGGCTGAGGCCTCGGAAGGCCTAGCATCCACGGTGTATCCCATGGCCAGGGTGGACCATTTTGGTGGGGTCTGACCTAGCCACCACTAGGTAGATGAGGCACTTCCCCTAGGTCACCCTAACGTCCCATTGGTCATTCAGTTTGGGCCAACCAGGTGGAGCTACGTGGCGGCACAGGCATAAACGCAGGACCTGCCGGAGGGGTCCCAATCAACATGACGTGGCCAGCCAAAATAGCTTGCCCCCTTCCAGTGGCACAGTCACACGTCACTCCTCCACTGAGGCTGGCTAGATGTCGGCTGCCCTCTGACCTCCGCCACAGCCAAGCAGTCATAGTCTTCAGCTCTGGTGGTGCGGACGCACGTCCACTTCACCACGTGGTCGAACGGTGTTCCTGCCGTCCCCCTACTCCACAATTGTTGATGGGTCATGGCCTACACCTCATCCGGTGGTGTAGATGCATGACACACTACCTACACGCAGCCAACTAGCATTCCATCTGCTTTCCTCCCACTGACGTGGCCGATGCGTCATGGCCTCCCTCGCTACCCACGGCACGGAAGCACGCCACCCCGGTTCCACATAGCCTTCCGGGTGTCAGCCACCACCCTACTCTACTGCGGTTGATGGGACACAATCGCTTTTGCCAGCATGGCTATGCCACCTCCATCATCGCGGTCTACAAATAACACATCATCACTAATTATGTGGATGGATGAAGCCATGTTCTTTGGGTCCTCCCCCTCTGCGTTAGACCGATAGCGTGCGGATTTGAGAACAATGTTTAAACATACAAAAGTAGAGAACAACATAAACACACCCCTACCTTGGTCATCCATTGGAGGTGTCGTAATAATGAATATAATTGTGGGGACGTTGGTGTTTTCTAGAATGTGGGTTCTTCTGTGATTGGAGATGTTCCTCGTTGGAGTAGGTTCTCCCATCAGGTTCTCCTATCCACCCAAAAGTTCTCCTTTGCCAATCTTTTCACCAACCTCAACAAAGGTGATGAGATAACTTATTTAATTACTTTATCAATTAATTTTTGTCTCATTAATTTGAAGACTTCCAAGGGTTTCCTCACATTAAAGGGGAGTTCTGGTGGTTTCTACCACAAAATATACCAAATTGAGGTTTCATGATAAAAAAAATAAAATTTGTAGTTTTATTTTATGTTTACTTATTTTTAACTCTCCCACAAAAATATGAATAACTAACATCAACCCTTAACCTACAGTGGTTGAGGTGATGGTCTACTTAAAGAGAATATCAGTGATGTGAGTTCAATAATGTCTTCAGTTTCCAATTCTGAGCACTAGTTGAGAAGTTACAAAACACAACTCACACATTTACGAAATTTACCTAAAAAAATTTCAAAAATTCATTCTGGTCCCATCGGGTCTCAGAATCGCGTGCCACCAATTTTCCCAGACATGCAATATTTCCATTTTATTAAAAACAATTATGTAAAAATTCAGGTCTTCATAGTTCAAATACATAACAAGAAAATTGGACCAAATGTAGTTGATAATTTTTCAATCTCATTACTATATGATATTGTTTATTTGTATGTATTTTATGAGGTATATATATCACCCATACCCATGTGGCTGAATAATATATTCCAAAAATATTATTTTATTCTTCTATAAAATTTTGGATTCAATGTTATGCATTGATGAATTCTTATTAAATGGTGTTAAAAGAATATTTGTTCATTTTCAATACGAGGTCCTTTATGACTTTTTTAGAAAACTTATGAGGCAAATATTTTAACTTGGCATGAATATATTTTTATGTTTTCATAGCTTTTTATTTATAAGAGTATTTATCTCTATGTTTTAAGTTTTATTTTTAAATAAATTCATTTATTTCAAAATTGTGCACAATTTTAAGAAAAGAAAACGTTGTTGAAGATGAAAGGATACTTTCCTAAAAATATAATTTAAAATTTTATATTAAATTGGTTTCCATCTGAGATGGTATTATTTAATAGGGTTATCTTTCTAGTATTATATCCTTATTTTCCCAATGAAATATTTTTTTTATATGGAATGATTTTTATGAAATCAATTTGACTTACATAGATTATTATATGCTGAAATGATGTTTAAAGAAACCCATTTTAATCTTTTAGTTAGGATAAATGATTTATGATATTGTGGTAGACGAATGAATTATTTCATTTCCATATATGTGGGACCTATATCTCCCTCTAATATAATTGGTAGTGATTTATATCTCATGAGACAGACATAGAGGGAATGGGAAATCTCAGTTCAGCACTATAGGACCAGAATGAAGAGTGAACACAGTTTTCTAATAGATGTTGTTTGTAATGATGTTCTGGGAAATGAAATTTGACTAAAATGAAATGATATTTAATGCTTATGTTTATGAAAAAAAATTCCATGCATTTTGTTATAAATTTTCGGATTTTGTTACATGATTCTTATGAACATTTATGATTTATCCCATTGCAAGATATCACGGTCATTCATATATTGTATTTGATATTCAAATATTATGTTCTTATGTCATGTGATTATGATATGATTGGTATCTCCCTCATTTATCCTTATCGTGTATCGGTGGTAATTATTTCATATGTTTCTTTTATAAAGGTATTGTATAAGGGTAATAAGTATGATATCACAAAAATAGGTCTAATTATGATGAAATATGTAGGAGATAGTGATGACGCCTTATGAACGATTTGTTTATGTTTACCAGTTTATGAATATACTATACCAATATGTTCCTGTAGTGGATTTTTTATATTTTTTAATGAATATTATTACATTGTGTTATAATATCAATCTATGTAAGGTATG
Source organism: Viscum album (assembly GCA_963277665.1). Classification (NCBI taxonomy): domain Eukaryota; kingdom Viridiplantae; phylum Streptophyta; class Magnoliopsida; order Santalales; family Viscaceae; genus Viscum; species Viscum album. The sequence continues at coordinate 2,020,534,190 of OY728138.1, forward strand.
GTGTGTTTTAGTTGGTATCATAGAAAATGTATAGTTTTCCTTTTGAAACTAGAATGAGAAAACCGTAGGAAGAACCATAAATATATACAAAATTAGAGGTCAAAATTCTAGTGTTTTATAAATGATCATGAATTTCCTAGGATAAAATGTAAAATGTCATAAATTGAAATTATATTCATTATTATGCAGTTTTCCAATTATGATTTTTTGTTTCTCATACTATGTATTTTGGTTTTAATCAATGGCGAGAACAATGATGAACCATGTTAATGCTAATTGTGATATATTATACAATGATTTTCCTCCTAGGCAAGCAAATATGATGGTATATGAAATGTAAAATCATGTAGGTACACTCAAAAATCATTCTCAATATATGAATCATGCAGGACTTCCCAATGATCAATGGAGGAAACACAACTCTATTGAGTCATTCATGATGTATCATCTACCTTCATCTAGCTAGTCTTCTAATCTATTCGTGGCTAAATAATTGATCAATACCAATAAAATATATTTTTAGTTATTAAACATTCATAACATGATAAATTCATCTTATAAGTATATAATTTGTGAGGTGATCCTGATTGATGGTGGAATCATATCAATAATACAAGGAAAAGTGTTGAAATTGGTCCTATGGAATGGGACGAGCTCAATAACTTAATTTTCATTAAGTTCATTCCATGTATTCTTTAAAAAAATATGGATAAGGAGTTCATTAAACATAATTAAAATTCATGATGAATCTGTTGCTACCTACAAAGAAAATTTTACATGTCATGTAAGGTACTCTTTTGAATATTTTATCCAAAATATTAGTAAAACTGGCCGATTTATTAGTTTTTTTAAAACCCATTTTCTAGGGGGCCGTATCCATAAGAGACATAAATAACAACAAGGAAATATTTAAATGTTTTCTTAAATTTTTACATTAATATTTTATCTACCCATGAATCCTATGGGTTTGATAAGAAGAGAAAAATGGAATTTAGAAGAAAATACAATGAACACACTGAAAAGAGGATGAGTTTTCCCTTATTCGCAATGTGTTGGAAGAAACATGTAGTAAATTTCTGTAAATTATCTAATAAATGTTATATGTGAAGGATAGAAGTTCTGTAGAGGCCCGAATCATAACGTACATGGACATTACATTACTTTTGCGGAATACTTAGTACATAACAAAAACACACACACAAGAAACATAATAGTTTAGTGTCTTTGGAAACTCGGAATATAATCTTCTAATTGTGGTGAAAGATCTTCAATATCTCCCATAAAGATCTTTCTTTTTTTTCTACCTAAAACCTTTCTTTAGATCCTGGGGAAAAGAAAACATAAAAGGGTGAGCTCAAATGCTCAGTAAGGGTAAACAAAAGAATTATCAATCACATCATATTCATAAGAACATAACATTTTGGAAATCCTAACCTGCAAAAGAGATCATAATATCATAACATGGGATAAATCATAGTAGTGAAATGTAATCCCAATAATCACAACATAAAACATGAAAATTTTTGGCATACACACATAATCATAGAGAATCATTTCTTGTTAGTCAAGACTCATTGCCAAGACTATCTTAATGGACAAAGTCCATTTCTGAACCAACTTCATTCCTCGTTTCATTCATGTTTCAATGAACCGGTTTAACCTTCCGTTCCAGCCCTGTCTATATCATGAGATATAAAATCATTACCCAATGCATTGGATGGAGATATAGGTCCCACCCATCTCATAATGATACCATTCTTATGTGTGCCACAAAATCATAAACCATAAATCATAGCATAACCCATGTAATAAAAATGGGATTCTTAAACATCGTGACATCATAAAACAATTCATGTAAGATAAAGGAATTCATAAAAATAATTCCATCACAACATAATCAAATCAATGTAATAATAGTGATAGAAACATAACCCGTTATTATCTTAGATGGAAAATAATTTTGATAAATCACTTAAACTCCATTCTTGAGAAAAATATCCTTTCTACTTCAAATACATTTTTGCTTTCTTAACATGTCATAGAATTTTAAACTAAAAGAAGTTGATTAAAGATAAAATTGAAAACTTTTAAAGGAAGCATCTTGGAAAAAGTTTTTTAAAAATTCATTCATGTCGTATAAGTTAAAAGAAAACATTCTTCTCGTACTTTTGTCGGAAAAGTCAAAAAGTACCTCGTATGAAAAACGACAAAAGATTCATGTCATATCTTTTACTAAAAAATAAACTAAGGGTAAAATTTTGTATAAACTATTGTAGAAGTATATAAATATTACATATTGAGGAAGCATGGATGTGGATGATAAAATAAACCCCAGTAAATACCAAAGAATAAACAGTCTCGGATAAAAATGAGATTGTGATATTTCCCTTACCTTAGGTCCTATTTGCTTAGTAAGTGTACGAACCCCCTGTATAATGATTTAAATAATGTCATTGAATTATTCCAGAATCATAATAATTTTTATGATATCATATATGGTTCACTTATGACTTTATATTACCCGTTCTTTTGTAAATTCCATGTTAAAGAGCGTTTTGGGTAAAATCGTTTCATTTATCGTCCGTGTTTTGAATTGTAATTATTCATATGATTACTTAGATAATGACTACTTAATTCAAGAATATAGAACATGATTTATATATAATATATATTTAGAATATACATATATATAATAGATCATTAAATGGAAATAAATACACCGTTCATGGAGACGGTAGGCCGTACGTACGCATGAACGCGGTTTTCGTTTCCTTATTGAGTTGAATGGAATTAAGTAGATGAAATACATATATATACACATAAATCCAGTATCATTATTATTTAATATATTTCATGATTACTTATTATATATACATTATAATCATTCATGAATGGTTAACATGGAGAATGAATCTCGTCGCGTCGTGGAGACGGTAGTCCGTACGTACGCACGAGCGATGATATCGTTCTCATTATCGTGGATTTGTATTGGAGTGTATGTATACTATTTAAGAATCAATATAACATTAAAATAATCATATATATTCATTCTTTACACCATTATACCCATCAAAGTAAGGTGGTGGTGGAAAATAGATTACACCACGGCGTGAAGACGGTATTTCGTAAGTACGCACAGGCGATGATTTCATTTTCCGTAGGATGGATAAATAGTGAAATAGGGATGTTTCATACTTATAATAACATATCAGTATATGAGTGATACTGTTGTTATTACTTCATAATGAAACAACTAAAGAAGAAGATGTGGAAGAAGAAATAAAGTTGAAAGAATTGGTAATAGACATTACCTCTTCTTTGAAACGCCTCTTTGAGATCTCCTTTTAGGGCACTAAAATTGGTCTTTGAAGAAGACCAGGACCTATAGGATATTTCTAGGGAAGTGGAGAGGAGAAATTGGCAGGTTTTGGCCAATCTTGAAGGCTCAAAGTGGTGCGAGGAAGATGAGGAGGAGGTTCCCTTTTATAAGGGAGGAGAGGGGCACCTTTGGAAAACTAAAAATATTATTTTATTATAAAGCCAAATTCGGTTTTAAATAGATCCAAATTGATTTATTTAGAAGATAAGGTGGGGATGGGTGGAAATCCTCTCATCCAATAGAATTTAGACAAGTTTAGGTTCCTCTTTTAAACTTATAATTTATATTTAACTTTAAGTTAGATAATTTTACTTTTACCGTGTCTTTTTGTGTTGTTACACTATAAGGTTAATAAACTTATTATAACAAGCCAAACGAACCCCAAGTTGTTTATTATTAATATATATAAGCTTATCTAAGTTATTTGGCTGAACCTTAGATTTTTAGGAATAAATATCAATTAATAATATAATATTTGTTTTAAAAACTATTTTATGTCAATTTTGACACTATTTAGCAATTGATTTTTGTGAAAATCAGAATAGAATGATTAGTTCGAAAACAGTTACTTAAATCAATACTAAAATATCATATTTACCTAGAAAATTATTGGAATTCATAAAAAGTCTCAAATTATATTTATTTGGGTATTTATAACATCAATTATGTCAATATTTCATTAATAAGATAATTACTGCATCAAATTTGTGTCATAAATAAATTAAATTATATAACGTCTAAAAATTTCAAATAAAATATAATTATATAGGAAATCATTTTATATTTCTAATTAATATTTATATTCTAATTTATCTTATGAATAACCCTATATTAAAAATGATATACTTATTAAACTTTGATTTTAACTATTTTAACCCTTCTTTAAATAAATTAATAATAAATGTCCAAATCTAATCCAAGTGGGCCTAAATGGTCATATTTTATTCCTAAGGTTGTTTTTGGTCAAATTATACTTGTCCAATATAATTAGGACATGTGTTAGGGTAATAATAATATCATTTTTACCATTAATTACCCTATTTACTTTTAAACGTGGTAAATAAAAGTAAAAAGTTACTATTCACCAAAAATTATTTTCATCTCATTGAACCAAATTTTACTTACTGACATCAACCGTGTCTCTCAGATTTTTTGAAATTCTACTCACAGAAGCGGTAAAATTATTTTTAATGGAAAATTCATTTTTTTAACTACCACTTAGTGGTTTCACTATTCATCAAAAAAATGAAAGTTTCCAGAAAAATACTAGAAATTAGGCCTAAGATATATTTGATATTATGAACTCAAAAATGATTTCTATTTACCAAATTCAAAACATATCAGTTGCATTAATTAATTTAAAAATTAATTCCCATCATCAAAACAAATAGCGTGTTCTTAAGAGATAATAACTATCAAAAGATTGACACTTGTTTATGTCTGGTTTAAATGTGAAATTACATCCAATGACCAACATTGTATTAAATTTTAAAAATATATTCTAAATATACTTTAAAACAACTCAAATTAATAATTTGTCACTAATAATTCTTTCGATTGAAAATTTTTTTTAATTAAAATTTACTAATTTTCACTATTCGTCAAAATATGAAATTTATCCGAAAATTACCAAAATTTCACCCTAAGCAAATTTCGATATTCCGAATCCAAAAATGAAGTCAATTTTGGAAAAGAAAATTTACAAAATTTCAAAAAGTGGTTATTACTATTCATAACGACTAGTTTTAATAATATTTTAATAGCATATTGTTGTTTAGTGAAACTCGTTATTGCGTACAGCACACGCTATCGAGGAAGGTTGCGATTGCGTGTAATACAAGGAAAGTCAAGGATGCGTGTTGTACAAGATTCTTTTGGTGTAGCGTACAACACAATACATTAATGAAATTAAAAAGAATACTTTTCATAAAATCTCAGGGTGTTATGTTCTACCCCCCTTAAAATGAATTTCTCCATCGAAATTCGTCAGGTTTATAAATGGTTTACTAATCAAAAGTTTCTTTAATAGAAACCCACATCGTAAAAATGAATACGAAAACCAATATTTAAAATCGAAAGTATGAAACGTAGCAGTTACCCAAATAAACTAATCACTGGGTTTCCACATAGGTGAAAATATAGATATGGAAGAGAAACCAAACCATCATGTTATGATGGAGAGTGGAAGAGAACATGGATATGGAAAAGCTAGTAATCAAAAAGCCATAAATTTGTGACGATCTAAGGTACCATCCAATTAATTAGATATAAGAGCACTAGGACAACATTTTTGGTTTTCAAGATCATTTCCCCTAAAGTTGATGAAATTGGAATTAGAAGAAATACTTTCATGATTTTGATGTAGTCTCACCGTTAGTCGTTCTTTGGACAATTTCCACTTCATCTCTTAAAGAAATAAAGTTGAATTTGTCATTCGTGACGTGTTAGCAGATCATGTGATAGAATGAGGGGTCATTCCATCTGTCTCAAACAAAAGGTTAGAAAATTTATCAAAAAATACGTAAGTCCATCAATAGTGAGATTAATCATATATGGTTCCTAAAATGGACTTATACTTCTTATATTATACTTTTTAATATAATAAAACTAGTTTCTACTAAACAGGGACTTCATGTATGTCAGTGGTAGGGGATAAAGGCCAGTCGCTCTTCAGTTGTGGGTTTGATTCCCACAGCCTTGTCCGACGCGATGGGATGTCGCCCGTCCTGCAGGTTGTCCTTTTTCTAAAACTATATTACTATAAAATCCCATCAATAATATCGAAAAATACTAACTTATGTCCAACATAATCCATTCCAATATTTAGGCTTATCTAAAATACTTCTTTCCATGCTCATAGTATAAAGAAAATGATTACTTTAAATGTCACATAACAATCATGTGAATGCCATAATTTATCCCCATATATCATAAGATATAACTTGTTGGTCAAATTACAAACATGTGAATACCTTAATCATGTATTCTCTTGAATAATGAATACCCATTGAACCTTAGTGAAAACATGAATGCAGTTAAAAGTTAACACTTTCCACAAACCAAAATACTCAAAATTCTTTATAATCAAACCATGATATCACTTAGTCCTTATATAAATCATGATCTCATGAATACTGTTAAACATTTCATTTTCTCGTTTTCCCTTCGTTATGCGCATATCATCTTTTTTCCAAAAATATCTCAATCACTTTCCATGGTTACTGATACCATAAAATTATTGAATTCCACAATAGACCAATACATAAATATTCCAATATTCCATGATACTATATACAACATTATTTTGGAATCCCATTACATAAACACTTAATCATTCCACCACATCGTTTTCATATTCAACATCGCCAATAGTGATCGCATGTGACTTCCCTTTGTCCTTTCCCTTAAGCGGTTGCTCATGTCAATCATAAATAACCCTTGGATTGGGGCATTTATTAGCATAATGCCCCATTTCCTTGCACTTGAAGCATTGAAGTGTTGGTGGTGTGTTCTCTGTAGTCTTTTCTTTATTCACATCATTAGAAACCCTTTTTCCCTTACTTCGACACTCAGATGCTCGATGACCTTCTTTTCCACACTTAAAACATTTTCTAGTCCCTTTAAGGCAATCTCCACCATGCTTCTTTCCACACTTTGAGAATAAGGAAACATTCAACTTCCTTTCACTATTATTCTGAGATTTCTCCTTGAACTCCATCATTCGTTTCTTTTCAAAACTTTGATATGGATAAGTAACACCAACTTCCATTTCTACCTTGATAGCACAACGCACAATTGCTTCATAGCTACTGAAGTCTCTTATAGCTAATTCCCATAGAAGACTTGGTTTTAACCCACTGAAGAATCGACCAACTTTACTTTTAGAATGGATGATAATGTCAGATGCATACCTTGTATACCTTGTAAAATTCGCTTCGTATATACCAAAAGATTCATCATCATTTTTCTTTAGTTCAAGAAACTCCTTCTCCATCTTTGTTCGAAAATGCGAGGGAAGTACTTATTGAAAAATAAGTTCTTGAACTCGTCTCATTCCATGGACTCAATTTCATCTCTTGGCCTCGTATTCTTGATAAGATTCCACCATTGATTAGCATCACCTTCCAAACGATATACTGCTAAGATGACTTTATCATGTTCAGAACATTGAAGAACTGAAAATATCTTTTCAGTGGTAATGATCCATTGTTCAGCAACAAGTGGATCAGAAGACCCACTAAAAGAAGGTGGACGTTGCCTCATGAAGGTCTCAATAGAATATTGTTCCCTTCTCTGCTCATTTGGAAGTCCAGAATGATTCATAGCTTGTGTAATTATAGCAATAAGATTTTTCACTCCATCTCCCATAACATTTGATTGTTCATGAGGAAAATCATTTCATTTTCCATTACATTGATCAACACGGTTCCTTCGGGTTCCAGCCATCGTCTAAAACCCAAAAAGAATAGTGTGAGAGGCAAAAATAACGCTAGGGAAAACAGCATAATAAAGGGGGATTACCTTCAATATCTAACATCTTAGGTTACCGTAATTATATCACTATAACCTATACTTATACTTAACCTTAGGGACATCCCTATACATACCTTAGAAATATCTATAGGGATCTCACTAAAGTTCTCGCATCCTAGTTTCCAAAGGTTGACTAAACGTTTCCTCTGATACCAACTGTAGAGGCCCGAAGCTTAACGTACATGGACATTACATTACTTTTGCGGAATAATTAGTACATAACAAAAACACACACACAAGGACCATAATAGTTTAGTGTCTTTGGAAACACGGAATATAATCTTCTAATCATGGTAAAATATCTTCAACATCTCCCATAAAGATCTTCTTTTTTTTCTACCTAAAACCTTTCTTTAGATACTGGGGAAAAGAAAACATAAAAGGGTGAGCTCAAATGTTCAGTAAGGGTAAACAAAAGAATTATCAATCACATCATATTCATAAGAACATAAAATTTTGGAAATCTTAACATGCAAAAGAGATCATAATATCATAACATGGGATAAATCATAGTAGAGAAATGTAATCCCAATAATCACAACATAAAACATGAAACTTTGTGGCGTACACACATAATCATAGAAAATCATTTCTTATTGGTCAAGACTCATTGCCCAGACTATCTTAGTGGACAAAGTCCATTTCTGAACCGAGTTCATTCCTCTTTTCAGTCCTGTTTCACTAAACCGGTTTAACCTGCCATTCCAGCCCTATCAATCTCATGAGATATAAAATCTTTACCCAATGCATTGGAGGGAGATATAGGTCCCACCCATCTCATAATGATACCATTCTTATGTGTGCCACAAAATCATAAACCATACATCATAGCATAACCCATCTAATAATAACGGGATTCTTAAACATTGTGACATCATAAAACAATTCATATAAGATAAATGAATTCATAAAAATAATTACATCACAACATAATCAAATCAATGTAATAATAGGGATAGAAACAGAACCCTTTATTATCTTAGATGGAAAATAATTTTGATAAAACAATTGAACTCCATTCTTGAGGAAAATATCCTTTCTACTTCAAAAACATTTTTCCTTTCTTAACATGTCATAGATTTTTAAACTAAAAGAAGTTGATTAAAGATAAACTTGAAAACTTTTAAGGGAAGCTTGTTGGAAATAATTTTTTTAAAATCCATTCATTCCGTATAAGTTAAATGAAAACATTCTTCTCATACTTTTGTCGGAAAAGTCAAAAAGTACCTCATACGAAAAACGACAAAAGATTCCTTTCATATCTTTTACTAAAAAATAATCGAAGGGTAAAATTTTATATAAGCTATTGTAGAAGGATATAAATATTACATATTGAGGAAACATGGATGCTGATGATAAAATACACCCCAGTAAATACCAAAGAATAAACAATCTCAGATAAAAATGAGATTGTGATATTTTCCTTACCTTAGGTCCGATTTGCTTCATAAGTTTCCGAAACTCCTGTATAATTATTTAAATAATGTCATTGACTTATTCAAGAATCATACTAATTGTTATGATATCATATATGGTTCACTTACGACTTTATATTACCTGTTCTTTTGTAAATTCCATGTTAAAGAGCATTTTGGGTAAAATCGTTTCATTTGTCATCCATGTTTTGACTTGTAATTATTCATATGATTAATTAGATCATGATTACTTAATTCTAGAATATTAAACATGATTTATATATAATATATATTTATAATAAACATATATATAATAGATCATTAAATGGAAAGAAATACACCGTTCATGGAGACGGTAGGCCGTACGTACGCATGAACGTTGTTTTCGTTTCCTTATTGAGTTGAATGGAATTAAGTAGATGAAATACATATATATACACATAAATCCAGTATCATTAGTATGTCATATATTTCATGATTACTTATTATATATACTTTATAATAATTCATGAATGGTTAACGTGGAGAATGAATCTCATCGCGTCGTGGAGACTGTAGTCCGTACGTACGCACGAGCGATGATTCGTTCTCATGATCATGGAATTGTATTGGAGTGTATGTATACTATTTCATAATGAATATCACTTTAAAATAATCATATATATTCATTATTTACACCATTATACCCATCCAAGTAAGGTGGTGGTGGAAAATAGATTACACCACGGCGTGGAGACGGTATTCCGTACGTACACACGCGCGATGATTTCATTTTCCATAGGATGGATAAATGGTGAAATAGAGTTGTTTAATACTTATAATAAAATATAAGTATATGAGTGATACTGATGTTATTACTTCATAATGAAACAACTAAATAAGAAGAAGTGGAATAAGAAATAATGTTGAAAGAATTGGTAACATACATTACCTCTTCTTTGAAACGCCTCTTTGAGATCTCATTTTAGGGCACTAAAATTGGTCTTTGAAGAATACCAGGACCTCTAGGATGTTTCTAGGGAAGTGGAAAGGAGAAATTGGAAGGGTTTGGCCGATCTTGAAGGCTCAAAGTGGTGTGAGGTAGAGGGGGAGGAGGTGCCCTTTTATAAGGGAGGAGAGGGGCACTTTTGGAAAACTAAAAATATTATTTTATTATAAAGCCAAATTCGGTTTTAAATAGCTTCAAATTGATTTATTACTAATATAAGGTGGGGATGGGTCTAAATCCTCTCATACAATAGAATTTAGACAAGTTTAGGTTCCTATTTTAACCTTATCATTTATATTTAACTTTAAGTTAGATAATTTTACTTTTACCGTGTCTTTTTGTGTTCTTACACAATAAGGTTAATAAACATACTATTACAAGACAAACAAACCCCAAGATGTTTATTATTAATATATATAACCTTATCTAAGTCATTTGACCTAACCATAGATTTTTAGGAATAAATAACAACTAATAATATAATAATTGTTTTAAAAACTATTTTATGTCAATTTTGACACTATTTAGCAAATGATTTTTGTGAAAATCATAACTGAATGATTAGTTCGAAAAACGTTCCCTAAATCAATACTAAAATGTCATATTAACCTAGAAAAGTATTGGAATTCATGAAACATCTCAAATTATAATTATTTGGGTATTTATAACATCAATTATGTCAATATTTCATTAATAAGATAATTGCTGCAACATATTTGTGTCACAAATAAATTAAATTATATAACGTCTAAAAATTACAAATAAAATATCATTATGTAGGAAATCGTTTTAGATTTCTAATTAATATTTATAGTCGAATTTATCTTATGTATAACCCTATATTAAAAATGACATACTTATTAAACATTGATTTTAACTATTTTAACGCTTCTTTAAATAAATTAATAATAAATGTCATAATCTAATCCAAGTGGGCCTAATTAGTCCTATTTTATTTATAAGGTTGTTTTTTGTCGAATTTTACTTTTACAATAGAATTCGGACATGTGTTAGGGTAATAATAATATCATTTTTACCCTTAATTACCCTATTTACTTTTAACCGTGGTAAATAAAAGTAAAAAGTTACTATTCACCAAAAATTATTTTCATCTCATTGAACCACATTTTACTTAATGACATCAACCATGTCTTTTGGATTTTTGAAATTCCACTCACATATGTGGTAAAATTACATTTTATGAAAAATTCATTTTTTTAACTACCACATAGTGGTTTCACTATTCATCAAAAAATGAAAGTTTCCAGAAAAATACCAGAAATTAGGCCTAAGATATATTTGATATTATAAACTCAAAAATGATGTCTATTTTACCAAATTCAAAACATATTAGTTTCATTAATTAATTTAAAAATTAATTCCCGTCGTCAAAACAAATAGTGTGTTCTTAAGAGATAATAACTATCAAAAGATTGACACTTGTTTATGTCTGGTTTAAATGTGAATTTACATCTAATTACCAAGATTTTATTAAATTGTGTAAATATATTATAAATATACTTTAAATCAACTCAAATTAATAACTTATCACTATTAATTATATCGATTGAAAAAGTTGTTGTTAATTAAAATTTATTAATTTTCACTATTCATCAAAATATGAAAGTTATTCGAAAATTACCAAAATTTCACCCTAAGCTAATTTAGATATTCCAAATCCAAAAATGAAGTCAATTTTGGAAAATAAAATTTACAAAATTTCAAAAAATGGTTATTACTATTCATAATGGCTAGTTTTAATAATATTTTAATAGCATATTGTTGTTTAGTGAAACTCGTTATTGCGTACTACACACGCTATCGAGGAAGGTCACGATTGCGTGTAATACAAGGCAAGTCAAGGATGCGTATTGTGCAAGCTTCTTTTGGTGAAGCGTACAACACAAGACATTAATGAAATTGAAAAGGATAATTTTCAAAAAAATCTCGGGGTGTTACAAGTTCATTGGGCAGTTGAATGATGATGTGATGATAAAAGATGTCTAATGGTGAGAATAAGTAAAAAGGTACATAGAATGCACCTCATACACTTCAATGTTAAAAGTATAAGAAAATGGGGAACTCTGCCATTAAAATATCTAATCTAGGTGCTACTGATGATGATCTACCTCAAAAAACTCTTAAGTATAATGGAAAAGGTAAGCCACATGAGATCACTACTGGAAATGGGGAGTACAATGATGGAGTGGTGAAAGGCACACATACTATACACTCTAAAGTAAAAATGTTTTATTTTAATCTAGATCATGAAAATCTTTTATTTAGGAAGAATTTTCTATGTGTATCAATGTATTACATCAAAAATTAGATGTTGAGTGAGTTTTAATAGCTCCTACTTGAATAACAGTCATATCAACTTGTATATAATTCCTAAATGGTTGAAGTTTGTGGGAATTCACTTCATGTGAATAATGGGATCCTTCATATAGTATAAATTAATGTGATTATTAGTATGGACTGGATTTCTTGATATGGTGCTTATATCAATTTCCAAGTAAGGGATTTGACATTTCATAATTCGAATGAATCTATGAACATATATCAATGAAATGATGACTTTAGCATTTTATTATTAATTTGTTCTATCACGTGGGTAATGATTCTTATAAATGAAGATTATATATCTCAAATGGTTTGGGAGAAACTCAAAATTATAAATACACCCATGTATTAGATTTTGAGGATATCATAACAAAACAATTACATGGTCTTACATCATATCATGAACTTGAGTTTTCAATAGAACTCCAACCGAGTGTTATTCCTATTTCAAAGGCACCATATAATAAGGACCATATTTTGTTTTATTATTTGAACAAAAAATTCCAAGAGAATATTTAAAATGGAATCATATGCTATATTGTGTCACTTTATGGATCACCCTTTATATTTTTTAAGATGAAAGTTAGATAAATGAGGCTCGGTATTGATTGTCAAGAACTTAACAAGATCCCTATCAAGAACAAATTACCTCAACCCCGTAGTGATGAATTATTCGACCAACTATGTGGCGATCAATACATGTCGATTTTTTATATTTTTTCAAGATATAAGAAATTATGAATCCAGAAGGAGGGTATTTTGTTGACGACATTCTGTACAAGGTAAGGACAATATGAATTTTCAGTGATGCCTTTTGGTCTTGCTAATTCCCCCATTATCTCCATGTATTTATTGAATAGTGTATTTAGAAACCATCATGATATGTTTCTCATAGATTATATAGATGATATTCTTGTCCATTACAAGAGAATGTATGTGCATTAAGATCACTTTGAGAATTTTACTAAAGACCATGATGAAGGATAATCGTAATTAATGATTTATTAATTGTGAATTTTAGAATCATAATACTTTATTTTTAGGTCACATAATTTCAAGGGAGGTGATATCTATGGATCCATAAAAATTAAAACTTATTGAAAGTTGGTATAGACCAAAAATAATAAATGACACTAAATATTTTCATGGATTAGATAGATATTATTGAAATTTTGTGGAAGAATTTTAAAATCATCTAATCCATTCAAAAAGTTTAGTCATAAAGGAGAAATATTCATATAGATAGAGTAATGTAAAATAATTTTTAGAGATTTTAAAATAAGGTTATCTAGTTCACATATGCTCACACTACATTGCAGTGTAAAAATATTTTTTTATCAATAGTGATGAATGATTGAAGGGGTTCGGTAGTGTTCTCGTTTTGAATGATATGGTGACAAATGACTCATAATTATAAATGAATAACTATGATAGAAATAACCGATATTAGGATTTATAGTAAGATACAGTAATATTTTCTCTACAGATATAGGATCATTATCTTTATGTTTAAATGCTGGATATTTATTCTAATCATAAACGTTTAATGTATGTTATCACACAAAAGGAGATGAATACATGTCAAATAAGATGGAAGCGGTTGATTAAAGATTATGAATCCTCAATACATTACCACCCCAAGACAGCAAAGAAGGTGGAAGATGTTTTTTGTCAAAAGGACCATGCTAGCCTATCCATGATTATGATCACAAAAGATCCAATATTTACCAAATTTCAAATGATGTTTCCTTAAATTTTAAGAGATGGTGTGAAATATTATATTTCTCAAATGATTTTTCAACCCTCCATACAGGTAAAGATTAAGAATGCACAAATGGAAGATGTAGGGCTAAAAAATAATGTGATAATTTTTCCTAAATTCAACCTTGACTTCAATGAAATAAAAATTTCCAAAAAATGTTTTTATACTCCTCCCATACTTGAATTAATTAAAGAGTTGTTTAATGAGATTAATATTTCTTCTGTATCTATTCATTATACAAAAACTAGGATTTATCAGGATCTGAAAGATTATTACTAGTGGGATGGAATGAAATGATATATTTCTAAATATGTCTTTGAGTGATTGGTTTTTCATCATGTTGTGGTTGAGAAAAAGAAGACTAAGGGGGTTTTAGAGCAATTATGCATACTATAATGGGAATAAGAATTCTTCACTATAGACTATGTTATTAGACATCCAAAATCATCTAAATTCCATAGTGATATATGAGTTATTGTTTGTCACCTTATAATGTCAGCACTCTTCAATGTTATTAGTGATGATTTATCAAATGATCAGATAGAAATGATATATGTAAAGGATGCGCTAAGATTTCATGGAGTACCACTTTCTAATATATCTTTTTTTGGAACCGAGGATTACCATGTAGTTCATGAGATGTCCTTATCAGGATCAATATACATAGTTATGCTTCAGAAATGCTTATCATTCTCAGAAATATGGTCAATATAAGAGGAAAAATCAAACTCTTGAAGATTGTTCAGTGCTTGGTATATGGATTTCAATGTTTGTTGATATTGAAACCTTCCTTTTTTGGAATTTTTATACAATAACAAGTTTCACTATAATATTTAGATATATCCTTATGTAGACATCTATTGAAATAAGTTCTTTACTCTAACATTCTAGGATGAAGTTGGGGAATGGAAGCTATTATGACCCGATCTGGTTGATGATGTGGCACAAAATGTCAGATGAATTCAAAATAAAACTAGATAAGCTCAATGTTGACAAAAACGTTTAGCTGACAACCGAAGAAAATACCTAGATATTAAAATGGGTGAAAAGGGGTTTCTAAAAATATGTACATGGAAGAGAGTACTGATAGTTGGAAAGAAGATCATAATGATATATTAGTATGTTAGTCCTTTTGAAGTCACAGATTTTGTTTGGAAGGTAGATTACTGATTAACACTTCCATCAGATCTCTCCCATGATTATGATATTTTTTATGTATCTATCATGAAAAATTACATACCTGATCCACCAAATTAACTAAACTCATATGTTTTACCTCTTGATAATGATATTTATAATTATGAACAACTGATATAGATTATAGATTGTAGTGAAAATGATATATGAAATAAGACCACTGGCTTATTTAAAGTTATATGGAAGATCCACCAATTTGTAGAAGCTATGTGGGAAGTTGGGGATGCGATGAGGCCAAGGTATCTTCTTCTGTTGGTATCCAAGTGATGAATTTTGATGGAAAAATCAGTTTAAAGGGGGGATAATGTAACATCCATGTGTTTCTATGAAATATTTTCATTAAATAAATTTAATTCATCAATTTCATTCATTTTTAATAGTCATGGGTTTAAAAGAATTATAATACACCATTAGAATAAAATGATTACTTTAGGGTAGTCATTAGGTTATATGAAATAATTATTCATAACTAATGAATACTTATGGTGAAATCAATGACTACTAATTATAAATGAAAAATATAAATCAATTTTATATTTGAATTTTTAAATTATTAAATCGACTGAATTACTATTAGTAAATGAAATTAAAGAAATTAATGAATTATATATTAAATATACACAATAAAATATTTTTTTATATTTTTAAAATATATTTTTACATAATTTGGTATGAATAGAACCTATTTTATGTATAAAAACCTGTATTTATCAAAAGGATATTTTTACAGCCTTTTAAGGGAAGACCCTTTTTAATGTAAATTGAAGACACATTAAAAAAAATTTATATGAAAACATTAAACACTTAATTCGAAGTAGGATATAATGAATTATCTATGATTAATTTTTCATATTTTTCTAATAACATTTCTTATATGATAAATTATAAAAAGGAACTATATTTTAATTGAAAATATATTTTTTTCATAAAAATAATTTATACTAATAAATTATATTATTGAGATATTTTAATGGATACATAGAATATATTTTTATCATTTACTATAATTTGGGTCATTAAAATTAATTGGACATTGAATTCAGATGTAAAAACACGTCAATCATTTGAAATGTGTTAACCTGTAAAACTCATTATCTAATTCTAACAAATGGAAAAAATTTAAATTAATTACAACCACATATTGGTTTGATTTTTTAAAATTGGATTCATTATTTTAAATTAGTATATCTAAATTATTTAAATATCATTTTTTTCTATTATAAATAGTAACATCGGTATGTTTTTTTAGTTCGGTAAAAGGCTAAATCCAGTAATTAAGGGTAAAAATTATATTATAAAATTAGACTAAAAATCTTCTTAATATCATTGGATGAGTATGTTTTTTAATGAACAATCATTGGGTAAAAATAGAATCCATCAGAATTCAATTGAATGATATTAAAACTATTAGTTTATTTTATTTATAGAAAAGCTAAATATGACTCACTCAAATTTTTAAAAATAACTAATTTATAATATAAGGTTGTAAAGAAGATAAATTTTACTGTAAATACTCAATTGAAATTTAATTTTTTTTATCATCAAAATTTATTTGTAATTTTAAGAATATAAAAATTTACATTAAATGATTATACTTTAATGAAATATAAATTATTCATTTGATGAAAAATCAATAAAATAATAGTAATTATCATGATAATAACCATTAAAATACCCAAAAGCATTTAAAAATGTTTTTCTATGTACATATCAACCCCAAATATCCATGGATTTTGTTATTGACCATTTGGATACATACGGAAGTGATTATGACAATAACATTATTTTATTTAATGTGATGATAAACTTGTCACATTAATGTTTTAAAATTTTAAAAAAAATTAATAATGTATATTCCAGAATGTACATTCCACTAAAAGTATTATGATGAAATATACAAGATTTATCATTATTATAGTATTTTAATTTTATTTTTTATTCAAAAAATTTGTTCATTAAATAATTACACCAAAAAAATTTAGCAGTTAAATTATAAAAGGAAATATAAAATTAGTTTATTACAAATATTAAAATTAAAATAATTTTTTCTTATTATATGTCAATGAATTATATAAATGACCATGAGCTATTATATATATAATAATGAAAATTTTGATTTTGGGAAGATATCATAATTTTTTTAAAAGTTATTCAATTGAATATTGTAAAAATTGGTACTTTTGATTGATTTTTAGAATATAGTTTTATTAAATTATTTTTAAATTATAAATAAATTTAAAAATTATATAATAATGATGATATGATCTAAAATTCTCTATGTTATTTATTTATGGTCAAATTTAGGTAATATAATTAAATATTTTAACCTATTAATATTGAAATATTTCTAACCGTAGTTAAAAATTATATAGAATAACAAAGTGTTTAATAAAATTACATGGATTTACCTGGTAAAAAACATATCAAACATTTTTTTATATTACAAAACTATCTCATATTATCATTTAAATTGGATCATTTTTTAGTAATTTGGATGTGAATTGAGTTTATTATAAATTAATATTTGTTTTATTTCCAAAAGTCGCCCTCACCTCAGTTATAAAAGGGAACCTCCTTTTACATTTTTCACACCTCATTAAGCCTTAATGTTCCGATATCCCCTATATATTACATTATAAACACCCCAAGTTACTTTCTAGAGGTTCTTATGTTCTTAAATGACCTACCCCAGTCCAATAAGAGTAGATTTAGAGGAAGCACATCGAAGAAAAGGGAATCCCCTCTTCTGATTTTTTCGAACTTCATTATTCTTATACTTCCTCTTCATTAGTATTTTAATAATAAAATAATAACTCCATTTTCAAGTATATAATGTTTTTTTGGTTATGATTATGAAACAACCATATTTCACCTTCTACACTTCCCACAAAAAATGAAATCATCACACGTGCGAACGTACAACTTACCATACCCTCACCATGGTGTAATCTATTTTTCACTACTAACTAACTTGGTTGTGTATAATGATAGAAAAAATAACTATAAATTATTATTATAAAAATATATTTAATCTGAAATATTATACACCATCCATTTTAATACCATTCATCAATTAATGGAATGATTTCATCATTTATGTATATGTACGACATACAATCTATCTGATGCGATGTGATTAATTATATATGTTCTTCATTAATGAATGATTATATAAATTAATGGAATATATATATATATGATATATATTATAATAATATCATTATTTTAATGTATACCTATCAACTATGAATATGATCAGGAACTTATCCAAAACAATAGTAAGAAAATAAATAAGTTAACACCCAAGGGATGAGAAAAAATGTTACTAACAAATAGATTATAATATGATAATATAAGTTATCAGAAAAATGAATATGATTCTGAAATAAGAAAATGAAATTATAGAAATCATAATAGAAGATTATGGGATATTATAATATATATTAGACATAAGTTATGGGATAATTTTACAATCTCATTATTATTCATGTCTGTTTGTATGTATGTATTTACTAGGGTATATTTATCATCCATATCCATGCTTCCAAGATTTTTATTCCAAAATATTTTTTTTGATTCAAATAATATTATTTTGAGTCCATTATTCCTAGTTTCAAATTTCTAATAAATGGTACGATAGGAATCTTTTTCCTTTTCCGATTCATGGTGCTTTTTGAATTTTCTGGAAATGTATGAGGAGAATGTATTTTTAACTAATACGTCATGAAAATTTTATTTTATTTTCATAACAGCATATTTACATGAATATTCTTCTACATGATTTTATATTTATTTCAAATAAATTCAATTATTTTATAATTGAGCAGCATTTTTTATAAAATATATCGTTTTTCAAGACAAAATGATATTTTATTCAAGAATTTATTTAAATTGTTGTATCAAAATTATTTTTCATATAAGATGGAATTATTTAATTAGTTAATGTTTCAATTATAATATCCATATTGTTAATATAATTTTATTTTATTTATGATATTATAATTTTTATGAAATCCATTAGTTTAATAAGGATTTTTCTATGGTAAATTGATGTTTATAGGAACCCATTTTATTCCTTGGGTTATGAAGAATGATTTATGTTATTGTGGAACATGTAAGAAAGATTTATTTGTGAGATGGGTTTGACTTATATGTAACTTCAAATAATTGGATAAATATTTAAATCTCATGAGATATACATGGATTGAATTGGAAATGATCTTAGTTCAGTAATACAGGGCTGAACCAAGGAGTGAACTTGGTTCAGTGATGGGCTTTGTCTATTTTGATGGTATTGGAAATGATACTTGACTAATATGAAGTGATTATCTATCATTATGTGTATGCCACATAATTTCATTCCTTATGTTCTAAATTTTGGGTTTATGTGCATTTATTCTTATAAACTTTTATGATTTATCTTGTGGCATGATATCACAGTCATTCATATACAGAATAACATTTTAAAATGATAACTTCTTATGTCTTATATGTATGATATGATTGATATATAAATTTTTTATCCTTAATGAGAATTTTATCCCACCATTTCATATGTGTCCTTTCAATATCTCTTGATGATGGGTATGAATTATAGTTTGTCTAATATAGGTCAAGTTATAATGAAATAAGTGGCTGATAATAAAAATGTCTTATAAACCAGTTGTTTGTGATTCTAAATTTCTAAAGATAGTATTCAAATATTTTCCTTCCATGGTTTTATTATTTTCTATAATAATTACTCTTAAATTATTATGTAATATCAATATACATAAAGTATGAGTTGTTTTACAAAGAAGAATACTATAGCTATAATTTTTTCAAATGGTTGTTATATTGATGGAAATAAATGAATAAATATGGGAATTATGGGAATTATTTCTCAATGTTGAATCTTAATGAGTGAACTAGGGGGTTAGTTTTAGATATATTAATTCTTCTAAGAAAATAGGTAGATTCCCCATATCTTGGGAAACAATTATTGAATTATAACCTACAGATTTCATGGCATAGGGTGATCTACCAGGGTTAGTGGTTTCATTGCAACGCAAGATACAATGGTAAGAATCTTAATAATGATGATTCATTTATACTAGATGTCATGAGGGGTAGTATAATAATCTATAACCCTAGTAGTGACATGGTTTATTTATTAACTACTTTTTCTGGGAGTGGAAATTACCTTCTTATAGAGGATTTTTCTATTAGTAGTGGTTCATTGTTTTTTATTTATAGAGTATCACTCTGGATATAGTGAAATATAATTCAATGAATAACAACATTTCACTCAATTATCACATTACCACACCTCATTAAATATCATATCATATTAAAATATATATGTCACTCATGAACAATCGGATGAGATTTCATCAAAAATGGAGAGAGCATAATATGGTTGAAGACTATTTTTCTTAAAATTCATATATTGATGAGATGTTTTCCTCATTTGGAAATTTAGGCTCTCTTCCCCCAAATAGTGTCAAAAAATATGCGAAGACTCTCTCAGCCTCCAATACATCAGACCTCTCATATTATTTGAGCCTTGGTTCTATACCCATGGGTTTAATATTGTTTATTTATTGTTTGATTTGATATTTTAGTAAAAGTTACACCCCTATGTTATAATGTAGATCACATATATTTTAATTTATTTTGTCATCTATAGAACTCAAATAATTATAATTGGATGGATCAAAATATTGGATAATAATTCATGTTGATCTATCTCCAATGGTTAAATTTATCCATCCAATGAAATAATGACAGTGCATGATTTTTTTCTTATAAAAAACATCACCTCCTTTATAGAATATTTAGTTCAAACTCAAGATGAATTTATAAAATCCATTTAACAGAAGGATCATATTTTTATTTTACCATCAAGATTAAAAATCATCTATGGAAATATCCATAATATTTTTATAAATATTAATTCTAAATTTCACATCCATTCAATAATGTTTTTCAAACTTTCAAACAATAAACCGTCTATCCTAGAATATATAGGGAATACCCATGATATATAATTCATTGTATACCAATGTTTTATTATTATAAATAATCTTTTATAATGAATTAATTTTATTCCATCTATATCGTTTATATTTGCTTCAATTTATAATTTTAAGATGTTTATCTTAAAATATTATTTACGAATAATTCATCACTATTATCATATTGGCAACATATACCAAAAATGTTATCTAAATAATCACAGCAATTCTATAATGACAGATAAAATAAATTTCTTTTTAGAGTATTATTTCCATAATAATTCATTTTAGCTTTATTGAATTTTATTCCCCAAGGATTAGGCAAATTTAATTATGCTAATATGTTATAGAAACATGAGAATTTTTTGTGCCAAATAATTATATAATTATACTTATAACCAATGAATATAGTTTTTATGTATTAAAAATTATAATTTTGTATCATTTTGTTTATATTCGTCCATATTTGTTTTTTTATATTATATAGATTTCCTTCTAGAGATACTATTTTCATACCAGTATTTGAAAAGGGGTTTCCCAATATTCTAATTGTCCCAAATATATTCATCTTTGGAATTATAACCTATTAATCATGATATTTTGTATGAAAATTCTTAATTCCTTTTTGATATTACATGTTTGATAGCATATAATTATTAATATTGTTGTTTTACATCCATACTAAAGGCTTATTAAATATTTTTTTATTCATTCCTAACTTCATGAAAAAATAATTATGTCTATATTAGATCTAATTACATTATATACGGATTATTATTGATATAATTATTTATATTTTATTTATAAACAATGTTCTAAAATAATTTTTTAAACACATCAATAAATTTAATTTCCATTTTCTTAATATATTTCTTATCAATATTTTTAATGCCATATTATTAATGAAAAATCATGATTTACTTATTGAGTTTTTCATTCATATAAATATATTGTTATAGTTTAGATTTGATCATTTTATCCATATTGTTTGTCTTAATAGCAACATCTTCATTACATAGTGATCCTTTATTATTTTTACATGACACATGGAGTTTAATTATTAACATAAAATATAAAATCATAAATGGATTCTTGAAGGGAAATAATTACCTTTAAATTAATCTTTCTTATCATAATTATTATTCATTGAAAATTCATTCTCCACCTATTATATTTGTATGTCACTTTGGATATTTTAGTCAAATTATGTCTTGGGGATTCACTTATTGATCAGTAGATTAAAACACCACCTTAATTCATCAGTAATATTATTTATGAGTATCCAATAAATATATAATTGAATCATTTTATAAGATATTATATTTCCTTACTAGAAGAGTTTAACTATTACAATATTATTCTCTTATGTAACGCCCAGACCCCAGTTACCCAGCGTCGGTGCATTATTAAATAACATTGGCATGATCACAAGAAAGATCAAATCTTGAAAGACCGATTGGTTTAGTATCCTTGGAAACACTAGATATATTCATAAGTTTTACATTACATCATAAAATGAAAAACTACTACAACAACATAATGTCTCCATAATCCACACTCATATCCCCACATAATATCCCTGCAGGTCATTCATAATTTACTTCTTCACTTCCTAGGAAAAATAAAACATAAAAAAGGGGTGAGCTCAAATGCCCAGTAAGGATGACAATATAGCGGAAACATTCATAAATAAGAATAAACATTTAAGGCAATGTATAACTAAAACAAAAGCCTTTCAAACATGAACTTTAAACATGGTATAGCATAAATAAAATGAAATAATTCCATTTACTTATTCACATGGATATTCTACTAATCGAATAATCACATGCAAAAATCAATAACCACTTTCATAATGTTGGAATGCATAATGCCAGACTATCATAACCACATAGTCAAGGCCTCGTGCCAAGACTACAAATAAGATTTTGTCAAGGCCTTGTGCCAAGACACTAGTTTGTCTCATGAGACCTACCGATGCATCGAGGAGCTATAGCGGGCTCCACCCGTCACATATTAAGTCCAATGCATTCCCATATGAAAAGGTTTAAACATAACATAAACATTCGTATTAAAACTAGCATACGAAATGTCTATACTTTCACCATAAACTATGAATGGTATAAAAATAGCACATCCACAGTCAAACATATCACAAAACCTTCAATACAATATAGAAGTTTTGTATCATAATAAATTAACTTAAATTATCTTAAAATCCATCAAAGGATGTTGACATAGATGAAATCAATAATCTTTTTAAAGAAATATCTCCTTTTATTTTGAAATCATTTAAGATCCATATAAAATAAAACATTTTCTTTGAAAATAATCTTATAAGCCTGTAAGGGAAGCTTTGATGATTTTATAACGGCGGAAAATAGCCGCACCCGCCGTATAAGTTAAAAAAAACATTCTTACCTTAATTCTGTCGAAAAGGTTAAAAGGGACCTTGTTTTGAAAACGACGGAAAGGTTCCTTTATAAACCACTTATAAAAGTTAAAAAGGGTATAAATGACTTTAACTCATAATCTAGTAAATAGTAAAAATGTTTTGAAATACATTTTTAAGAAACATGGATGTGGATGATAAAGAGATCCCAGTAGATTATTACATATAAACAACCTCGGATAATGAAGAGATTGTGAAATAACCCTTACCTTGTAATTTTCCTTGGTTTAGGTAGGTTAACCTCCTGTATAGTGGTGAAATAATTGTTACTAAATTATACAAGAATCATATACATTAATATGATATCATATATGATCTTTTAATATCGATTTATAATAATATCTTAGTATTATCGTTGTTTCGGGTGTTAACTTATTTGTTTTCTTTGATATGTTTTGTTACGTAAGACATTTATGTAAAGGATAGGTTGTATATTATTCATATCCAGAATGATATCAAGTCCTTAAACATTATTTTTAAATCATCAAATGATAATTATACTTGAATGGATACGATGGAGAATGAATCTCATCACGTTCGTGGAGACGGTAGTCCGTACATACGCACGAGCGACAATATCATTCATTCGATATTAAAATAATATATAAATGGTTGTTATATCATATATACAGAATCATTATCATGTTTTATTTATTATTTACATGAGTTACATATCATTATTATACCCATCCAAATAATAATATATTGAATAACAATTACACCATGACGTGGAGACGGTAAGCCGTACGTACGCACGTATGGTGACATGTTATTCAAAGGGTGGATAGAATACTGAATATGGTTGTACCATATTTATAATAACATCACAGTATATATATGATACTTGAGTTATTATTTTAGAATGGTAACAACAAAGGAAGAAGAAGTGGAAGAAAAAATGAACTTGGAAAAGGGTGGTGAAATCATTACCTCTTCTTCGGGTTCTTCCTTTTGATTTGATCAAAAGGGCTCCTTAGGTTGGCTTTCTGATCAAACTAAGGCCTCTAGGTTGTAGTGAGGGATGTTTTGAGATTATTTGGGCAGAGTTTGGCCGAGCCAAAAGGCTTTGAAGGTGTGAAGAAATGAGAAGGAGGAGTGCCCTTTTATAAGAGGGGTGAGGGGCACCTTTGGAAAAGCTAGAAATATTAATTTATAATAAATTCATATTCGGTTTCTAATGGCTCCAAAGTTGATTATTCAAAGTTTAAGGTGGGGATAGGTCGAAAACCACTAAACCAATAGAATTTAGACAGGTTTGGGTACTTATATTAACCTTATCTTTAAGTATTAACTCTAAGTTAATTAGTTTCACTTTTACAATGTCTCTTTGTATTTTTATATAATATGGTTAATAAACTTACTATATCCATCCAAGAGACCCCAAAGTGGTCCATTAATGATGAACCTATCATGATATAAGTCTCTTGGCCGAACCATAGATATTTAGGAATTTAATATCAATTAATAATATAATATTTGTTTTAAGAACTCTTTTATGTCAATTTTGATACTATTCAATAGTTGATTTTTGTGAAACTCATAACAGATTGATTACTTCGAACAAAGTACATTAAATCAATCCTAATATATCATATTATCCAATAAAATTAGTTTAATTCATTAAAAGTTTCATATTATATTTATTTGGGTATTTATAATATCAATTATTTTAATTTTTCACTATTATAGTAATTACTGCATCATCATTGTGTCATAAATAAAATAAATTATTTAATGTCTAAAAATTACAAATAAAATATCATTATGTAGGAAATCTTTTTATATTTCTAATAAATATTAATAATCTAAAATCCAACATATATAACCCTATGTAACAATTGTTTTTCTAAAAGATATATGCTTGTGTCATTTTTGTATTCATTTTAACTTAATTAAAATAAAGTGTCATTATCACTTACAAGTGGATCCATGGGGTCCCAAAATCGACCCCAAGATGTCCCTGGTCGACCATGTAACAACAAATAGGGTTAAGACACGTTTTAGGGTAATTTAGTATTATTATAATATTAATGTTTAACCCTTATTTACCGGATTTACCCTTAACCATGGTAAATAAACTATTTACCGCAGTAATTATTCAAAATGTCTAAAAATAAAAGTTAACTATTTACACAATTTGAACATCCTGATTCCAAATATGGAATCCATTTTCCTAAATTCAAAACACAGAAGTGGCAGAAATTAATTTAAAATTAATTCCCGCTGTCAAAACAAAAAGCGTGTTTTTAAGAGATAATAACTATCAAAAGATTGACACTTGTTTATGTTCGGTTTAATTGTAAAATTATGTCCAATGACAAACATTAAATTAAATGGTAAAAATATATTCTAAATATAATTTAAAACTACTAAAATTCAAAATTTATCATTATTAATTATTTTGATTAAAAAAGTTGTTTTTAATTAAAATTTAGTAATTTTCACTATTCATCAAAATATGAAAGTTATCTGAAATGTACCAAAATTTCACCTTAGGCTAAATTCGATATTCCGAATCCAAAAATGATGTCCATTTTAAAATATAAAATATACATAATTTTAAAAAGTAGGTATTACTATTCATAACGGCTAGTTTGATTGGTTATGGTGTGTTAGAACTCGGTGTTGCGTACAACACACGCTATCACATTATTCAAAGAGAAGAATACCGTAGAAGCTTGGGGTGTTACATCTTATGTTTTCTTACATTTCACCATAATTACTATAATATGTTGAATCATAAATTTCTTTACCTTTATCATTGAATTTTCACCTTAAGTAAAATTAAATATTATCTTTTAAATAATTTTTGAATGAATGATCCATTATTATCACATATGTAATGATAATATTATGAAGTTTATTAGGTTTATGATCCTCTTAGTATTACATTGGCATAATTGTATAACCATTCCTAAATTAGTAATTCATAAGAAACTTTTTACCCCTTATAGAGTAATCTTACTTTTATCTATAAGCTAGGAAATTTCTAAATAATTCATCCACAATAATGAAAAAACCGTCTATCTATTAATTTTTTAACATTTATTAAAACATTAAATAAATTTATTTAGTTTTTTAATCTTATATACCCTTACTATATAATTCATAATAAATTCCATTTGGTAATGGATTTCTGTAGTAAGTAGAGGATCCAAACAATTGGTAATCAATGCATGATAGATACATAGGAATATAATTTATTTATTTATAATTAATATCTAAATTTATATTATCTTAAATGAAATAATACTCTCTATATTTGTAAAAATCAATCTATTTTTATATTAACAACCTATAGGTGAAGTGATAAATTTTACATTAAAATCTTATTCTAAAAACCATTATAATTTTTTAAATTGATGTTGGTAACAGTCATACTATTAAATACATTTCGATTTTCGATCACCAGAATCAATATCGTTTAACATATGGATGATGGGAATTCTCTTATACCATTTTATATGATTGAAGATTGAGTATAATACGTAAAATGGGGTTGAATAAGTAGATATTTTATTTTACAATTTATCAATCATGAAATAATCCATGGATATCAATTAATATATTGACCACTCGATTATAGAACTCATACTTACATGAATGAAACAAAAATAAATATTGATAAAAAACATTATATTATTTTTTCACCTATATGGTTTCCTACTAGTTCGAGAAATCGTGGTGAAACGAGTCATAAAATTTCCAATAGAATTTGTCACAAATTATAAGTGGATAAAAAGTTATCATCCTCATTATTTTTAACTCCCAATGAATTTAATACATTTTACAATTAATTTTCACTAACTCTGGCTAATTACATTTTGTTCCATGCATGGTTAGTAAGGACATAAGAAAATATGGGTTTCCTCAGCAACTGATGTTGATCTTCGTCATCGATAAATAGAGATAATAAAAATTGAATGTGATTGCTTAATTTGTATCTAAAAAATTATTACTTATCAATGAAATCATTCATATTGATGTTAATCATTTTTTATACAACTATTTAATGAAATTATTCACATTATATATCCTAGTTTACTGAATCATTAAATGTTTTATTCCTAATCTCATTTTCATAGATTCAGTAACTATTTTCCATCTTCTCTATTAATATTTATTTTTTACCCTCAACCATTTTTATCATCAAAATGATCGTTAATAGTTTATGCATCATAATTAAAAAAATTAATTATTTTTTTTGGAACTCAATATGAGTTCATCATCCATAGATATATCATAATTGAAGTGGACAATGAAATTATCTACAAATATCCTCATTGATTTATTTATATAGTATTTTTAATATAATCATTAAATATTATTTTTTTTATTTTACCATTTGGTCTAACTTTATTCCAAAAATATAATCCTTATATAATATATAAAAATAATAATTCAATACTTTATTTAATTGTGAAACATAGAAAATATCTCACCAAAAATTTCATCTTATATTTTAAGAACATTCATAAAGCTATAATCTAATTTAATTTTGTCAAAAATATTCGTAGGAAATTATTTTGTAGTGTGGCATAACTTCTCATGATGCAATAAATTCAATGATTAAATGACTATTGTCCTATGGTATCACCCTCAGATTAAATTATTGATTAGATAATCAAATCAAGGGAAAAAATTCTAAAAACTAATATTAATTGATAGAAAAAGCATCTACAAATATTTAAAAAATTAATTATTAGTAAAAAATAATCCCATTTAATTTCCAAAATTATTTTGTTTTTCATTTCTCCATATCAAAGTGATTTTATTTTACAAATTTTTATTCCATGCGTATTTTCATATCTAAAGACTACAAATAATCATCTTAATCACAATTTTAGAGTCACAAACCAATGTGTATTGAATGAACTAATAAATAGAATCACTATCATATCCTATATATTTTATCAAATTCCAATGGATTTATCAAATTATTTAGAGTATAGAATATTAAAGAAATTATAACAACATTTTTAATAGAAATTTGATTTGGAATGAACATAAATTATATATTGGATAATTCAATATGTAAAATTTTCAATTTCTATAAAACATCATCTTAACATTATTTAAATATGAAATCATTCTAAATATGATGATATAAATAGTTGTATTTACTCCTCCATATGAACTTAAATTTTATACATGGTAATTATCTTCTTAAATATTATCCAAAAATCATACATATCCACCAAGAACCATTCGAATCAACAAAATAACATATATGTCCCTGACTTTGGTCATTTTTTAAACTTTTTAACCTAAAAACATTTTACATACACACTGAATATACCAAGAATTAGTTCACTTTGAAAAATATACATTCTGAGGAAAAAAATACATATAAGGTATCGTGAAAAAATGATACTTATCTTCTACCAAATTTCGATTTTAAGTTATATCCTTAGTTAAAATTATAATAGTTTGAAACACATAGTTGGATTTACACTCCCAAATCATAATTTCCATAATTCATGAAATAAAATTTGATTCAATTAAATTATTTCATGGACTCAACTGCCCACTCTATATTTGATCAAAAGAATAAAAAATCATTTAAATTTAAATATATACTAATATTAACATTTGGATTGTAATAAATTAAATACATAAATAATTCTAATGTTTATTTATTTATTCACCATAATACTAGAACTTGAGTATCAAGACATTGGTCCCATTAAGAATGTTTATAGAAATAATGGATAAAAGTGTATAGAGACTCACTCCATTAGTTTAATTACACCATATAAATAATTGGGGAAAACTAAAACCACTTTGAATAATAAATAATAATATAAAATAATTGATTCCTTATAAGAAAAATTTATCATGTGAATTCTAGGATATAGTAGACGATAATATAATACATAATATAAATATGTCATTTTGCACTCTCACCTAATGAATAATCCATTTTTATTTTCATATAGTATCAAAGAGATGATGTGATTCCTCATATATACCCATTTCGCATCACTCATTCGTTATTTAAAAAGACTATAAATTGACCAATAATCCCTTTATGACCCATAAATTGTAGGCTATTCATTATGCAATTAATGAATCATATTTCATGACTTTTTTACAAATCAACAACCACGTCGATAAAACTATTAATCCATACATACCATTCTAGACACAACTATGATACCAACACTGTATTATTAAATATACACAATCAATTCTATGATAATAAAAATTCACATAATCCTTATGGAAATTTATAAATATAAATATTAATGTGATTAAAACTATATCAATGATAATCCAACAACCTACCATATGGCCGAATATATAATCATTATTAATATTACATATAATTCTAATATCTGAAATCTCATTCCAAAATATCAATGACATTTATTTCCTTAATAAAAAAAGTCCCAAAGAATCTAACACTCTACCTTACATACTTATTTCACCCATACCTAGAAAATATCATTGAATACAACCCTCATAGACTAAACTAAATGGAACTCATATCTTAGATAGGACAATATTTAATTATCTTATCACATTGAATTTGATTTAAAATATTCCAAGTGTCCATTTATAGTGGATTATCAATAACCTAATGGTTATAATTTCACTAAGACACCAATTGAATCCATCTTCCATGTTTGACTCATCAATCTAAAATAATTGAACTAACTAATTTACCTTTTTAAATATAAACATCATCATAGAAACCAATATAAATAATCGTACGTAGTTACTAAATGAACTATATGGATATTTGTTTATCAAATAATTATAAAATATGAAACTTATGTTCTATACATCCATTATGATAAAAATAAGTCATATATGTTGTATCTCATGATTTCAAACCCTCCAATTCCCTTATCAATTCATCATTATGAAAATACCGTTGCGTATATACATTACATATAAAAGTCAATTACAATTTTTTTATATTATATAATGCCTCACAGAACCTAATATTATTAGATTTACCACATCCATTAACAAGAATGGATTCACCTCAATTTTCATTAAATAAATTAATATGTTATAATTTCAAGTATTGGGTTCTTTTTTAGGAATAAGTATGAAAGAAATAAAATCTTGAGATGGAAAATACTCAAGAATGGGAGAAAATAGTGTGGAGTTGGGAAGAATCATAGATTTATCAATGGGTATGGGTGTTGGTAGTTCTAGAAAAAATTGAATGTCAAAAAAGAAAAACCAAAATATTTTTCATGATATATTAGGTTACTTGTGGGAACTACCATGTACTTTATGGTACACTAAATTTTCAATGTATAGAATATGAAAAATACCCCATGTAAACCATATAATTTATTTTGGGATCTGTAACTAAAAACCTATTTATAACTATTAATAATTTTAAAAATTACTACCCCCTTCTGTCAATCAAAATAATCATTATATTTATACCTAAACTATGTTAATCATATAAACATCTCATAAATATTCCACTCAAATAGTGAAAATCATTTAAAAAAAATCCCAATTTAGACATCTATTAATTATTTTTTTCATTTTGATTCTCTATTTTGACAACTCCAAATACCCATGACAAGATTGAATTTCACAGATTAAAATTAATCATGGATTCATTTCAAAATGAAAATATAAACCTATTATTTGGACATATGTTAATTAATATTAAACATCATTATAGTTATTCTTTTCATTATATATTATTTTGAACCACGTATCTGTAGCTTATTATTGCACTAGTATTAATACCCAAATTTTCTTGCTCATTTTTTTGGAAAAAAAATAAAATTATGCTTTTTTATGTTTTTATTAGTGTTCATGGGGTTATTGATGAAGAATATTTTCATGTTTAGTTTTCAAGGGTATAACTATTATATTGATGAATATATATTAAAAAATTATAAAATTAAAAAAATATTGTTTTTGAACAAAATAATAAATATTTATATTTAATAAAAAATTTATGTTTTGATTTTGTGAAGAACCTTCTAATTATAAATATTATAAATGGGTTTTCTCAATTTATATATAACCATAAATTTAAATTCTTTCCATTTCATATTATTTTTTTATATTTTTCGAGATAGGATATATAAAATAAATTTATGTTTCATTGAATAATAATTAATGTTTGATCGTTCTGGATCTGTATAATGGAAACAAAATAAGTTGTATAGTGTTTAGGGTAAACATAAAAAACATAATATCTCTACTATAATTTCTATTTTATAATTTAGAAGAACTATTGACTAGTAATTATTAAAATATTATTAAAAACCAATTAATATTACTACCCCTAAAATTTTACTGGCATTAGTTTGTTTTTTTTCATTGAGACCTCATATATCCCTAATACCTTTAAAATGGGGCAATTTGAGTAATGAAATTTGTTAAACTATCATATAAACTAGAATTATATATTAAAAATTTATAGGTCAAAATTTATTTTAACATATTATTTGATTAAAAAATTGACACTTTTATCTCACTCTACCATAATTAAACCACTTAACCACTCAAAATCAAAATACTTATTGGTGAATAATATTGACTGATTTTCTACAAGAGTAAAAAAATATTTCAAATATGGAGTGTATTAACATAGATAAAATATATTGATTATAATTTTTTGTTAATATATAAAGTTAGTCAATAATTTGTATGAAATTAGACCCATTTTTTATATTTCCTTTATAATGATCATCTGATCGTTACCCCATTATATAGTAGAAAAGGAGACATGAAAAAATTCTAATATTAAATAAATCACACCTAATGTGGATTGAGAAACTCATATCCTAAATAGTAAATATAATTTTAATAAGTATCAATAATCTTCAAAATCAATTGTATAAAATCCATAATGATTAATGAAATCATATATATTTTTATACGTAGAATAAGTGTTGTTTTTACATATTTTATGTAATAAAAATATATAACATGGATTTTAGATTGTACATTACCTTATACCTCAATTCAAAAACATAAAAGGGTAATATATATATATATATATATTGATATTTCTCTTTATAAAATCATGAAATATTTTGTGTCTTATCATACGTGATACATCAATATTACTGTATTACTCAATATTAATTAAATATTTTCAGATCACTTATTTTTTACAATGCATTTTATAGAAAAATTGTTTAAATAGATTTTGTTTCAATAAAAACTAGTTCATTATTTATTTCATCCATAAAATAGAAATATATATCATTGAAATTATCCCAAAAGAGTAATAATCATGAAAATTTTGACTACCTTAATAAGTGGGACTTATACAAAATTATGATCATTTAGGTTAATCGTCTTTATAAACATAGTATATCAACTCTATAGTTATTGAATATATATAGTCTATTTTATTTAAAAAGTTAGAAAATTTATTCATGAAAATAATTTTTTATATAATAATTAAATTCGATGCATATTAAAAAACAATTAAAATTTATAGATTTGATAAAATGTATATAAGTATTTAAAAACATGTGAATCATAATATTTTAAAACACAAACATGGTTGTTATAATAACACTTATTCATGTTATAGTGCACATGTGGTATATTTTTACTAAAAAGAAAAATAACAAACATGATGACTATTAATAATTTATATACATAACAATTGAAATTATGTCCAACATAGAAATATAAAAATCAAACATGTTATTTGAATATTGGTTTTTTTTGAATTTCCAAAATTTTAAGGACTCAGAAATAATATAAAACATATATTTACATCATGAAAATGTAAATTTATCCATAGATTAAATTTAAAAATTAATATTACATATTTAATAAGTCTATTAATCCGAGTTCCTAAAATGAAATTCTTAATGATACTAGTAGTTGATCTTTTATTGATGATTTAAAATAACCTAAAAAAATTGCTCGAATAGATCATAAAATGGATTTACTTAATGATGACGTAGTTAAATTCCTTTACATGTGTTTCTAGGATTATATATAGAGGTCTGTGCCACTCATTGGTATATATTCTAAGTAAAAAATGTAATGTTTCCCCAATATCCCACTAATAAACATTCTTTTTCAAGGGTTTATTAATTCCAAAATAAATACCTATTCACAGAACATTCATCACGACTATTTGTAATATTTATTTAATTAAGGTTTTAAAATTGATAATATAAATTAATTCATTGAATATAAATTAAAACATTTTTAATTAACATTCCTAGTTATTTTAATTATTTTATATATATACTAATGATGATGTTCTCATGTATTTTGGATTTTTGGGGGGTAGAAGGATATATAACAACATCACATTATAGTTGAACCTTAGGATGATAAGTTCTTATGGATTAACATATTAACGTTTATACAGTACATCCATCCCATGTAAAGATATATTTTTAATGATCAATAAATATATAGGTGTTTGATTTATATTGAGATCTCTTTTATTTTTATCTACGTGTGTATAGTAAAATTGGAAACATTTTGTTGAATTTTATAGGGTTAATTTGTTAAATATTCTGGTTTCCATACCAAATCATCCTTTTTGAGATAGAGATAAAATATAAAAAAATTATATGTTTGTTCGAGAGAGTATTCTTATGTTCATTATGGAGTGTAGTGTGATGAAATGTGTTATAGCCCATTAAATAATATAGAACCCACATATAGTAATTTAGAGTTATCATAAAAAAATATTATATTGTTCTATAAATATTTTACTTAGTGATGTGGAAATTGTGTCACATTATTTATTGAATCATTATACTCATAGATTGGGAGATACGGTACCCTTTCACATTACTTATATATATTTATATATTTATTTGAATGATTATGTAATTCTATTTTTTAAAAATAATACATTCATAACTACTATTATGTCACAAAAACATGCTTAAATAATCATTTTTATAGTTATTACGTATATTGATATGAAACTCTTGGTGTTGGGTTGTGAGAAATTCTTAGAAATTGGTGGCTTTAGAGATATACAATGAACCCTAAGATAATTTTTCAAATTTTTGGTGGGGGTAAACATTGGTTGTAAATGTATTGAGTAATTTTTTATTGTCAATATGGGTTTGATGTTATATTAATAAATGGACTACTTTAGTTTTTGTGGAATTTTCCACCATTAATTTATTA
Source organism: Viscum album (assembly GCA_963277665.1). Classification (NCBI taxonomy): domain Eukaryota; kingdom Viridiplantae; phylum Streptophyta; class Magnoliopsida; order Santalales; family Viscaceae; genus Viscum; species Viscum album. The sequence continues at coordinate 2,020,569,367 of OY728138.1, forward strand.
TTAGTAGTGAGGTCCTGAATATTTTGGACCACTGATACAATTTTTATCTAAGGGAATAATATCTAGATATATTACCTATCCATTGATTCGTAATACTAAAAAAGAGAAATTTATATGATAACATATGTGGTGCTGATGTATAGGTGAATTATTTTTAAAATTTCATTCAACGGAGTTACAAATCATAATAAAAAAATGAGATCATTAAATATACCATATTATTATATTATAGAATAGTTTATGTACTGAGTATCCAACTAATTCATTTAAAATTATTTTTTTATAAAATTATAGATTATTATAGATGAAATAATCATCCATTGGTTCCAACTACACCTATTAGAAGACATTATAGTTTAATGGAGTTTATTTGAAGTGATAGATGATAAGGGGGAAACATTATCCAATTTTTAATTTCATTATTTTACATATAAAAATATTCATCATAACAATATATATGTATTATTAATTGAAACTTCTCAAAATGATAAAATTTAACTATGATTGAATATAATAAGTTGATGAAAATTACTGAGGGAGTTCATCTGATGGATTTAATGACTTTAGTGATTACTACATAATTGTTTATAATATCAATTTAAATTTTATTGAAGTATAATATAATTTATTCCCAGGTTTGTTAATAAATTTTTAAATTTATTTAAATATTTTCTATCACTTCCACATTCATCATGAGATTGTGTTTTGGATAGAGTTACAACCAAGTGTTTCCTCATTTTCTATTACACTTTATCTAATTATTTCATTACATCTAAGGGAGTCATGAATTTTAATTTATAATAATTATTTATATAGGATTAAACTATCCTTGATTATTTCTCACTAGAGATACAGTATTGTTTTATTATGTTGTAGATTGTAATTTGTAGAAATGAATAGACTGACCACGGTGGAACCAACATAAATCCATGATTTTTTATCTATATATATGAATTGATGAATTATTTGATTAGAGGAAGTGTTAGATCTTGTTCTAAATTATTCATCTAAATTGATTGGTAAAAAATATTTAACTCTAAAAGGCATTGCCAAAAACATACAATTTCCTAAGGAACACACATAAAATATATGTTTTATATATCCCCCCAAAACCATTATGTTATTGATAAACTCAATATTTCATGATCTTTAATAAATATTTTAAAGGAATTATTTGACGGCATAATGTTGTATGACAAGATACAATATATTAATACAATGAATTTGAATATTTTATTGATATATTATCATTGGTGTTAATTATATTATTTTTTCGAAATAGATGTTCTTTATTCATGCGGTATAATTAGTTAGTATATTTTTAAATCATTATGTACTACTATTCAATCGATAATATATTGATAAAACTAGTTCATTGTCAGTAAGCAAAAATTTTTTGTTTTTGTGGTCTCCTTTATAATTAGGTCTATATCATGATTATTGTGTACGATATACAAATAGATTCCAATAGTTTTGATATATTGCACATATATTTATAATTTTTTATGTTGATTTATTAATGACTTTTTATATTTAGGTACCTAATGGATAATATAATTTGTTTTCCAATACATTCTATTCTTAATGAATGATTAATGATCAATGTCTAGCATTGTAATTATTATCATGGAATGGGTTTTGTGATAATGAAAGACTAGTCAAAGATATATTATGGATATATATTTCTATACCATTTGGAATATTTTTATAAATCTTGATCGTAGTATTATTTATTTTTTATTATCAATAAATAAAATGTAAAATTATGTTATTATTGTGTACATTATAATATTTTAATATTATAATATACTATGAAATATATTCTAAAAATATCTATAAAATATTCATGATAGTATATTGGTTTTTTTCATCAATATTTAAAACATTTTAATTTATCATACACTATAAAATGGTAATTTTGAAGGAAATATATGAAAAATTCATATGTGTGGTGATTTATTTCATTTGGATGGTATCAAATATAGGATATAACACAAAATATATTTTTGTACACCATGATTCATGATTTATTTCATTACTTTTCACATAATTAAATCCAAAAAGGTCATGAGGCCTTCTTTATTTGGTATATTAGGAACATTACACAATAACGTGGAATATTTGAATATAAATATTATTTAAATCTATTTAATATTACATTAAAAATTTCATTAATCTTCTGAAACAAAATGGTAGAACCGTGGGACATAAATGAGAATTGGGTGATATATAAATCCAAGTAAGGTAATAATAAAATTATTACATAAGTTAATTTAGTACACATTATTCAAGAAGTCTATCAATGTAACATAATATGGATGAGAATCATAAAATTTATCATCAAATAATAATTTATGATGATAAAATTAAGGGAACATGGAAAAGTGGTAACTAAATAAAACATTACATCATAAAATTAATTAAAGGATAACCACTGAGACAACATAACATAGTGTGTTTAAGATATCCTCATAAGCACCATACATGGTATTTCATGAGATAAACACGTTATCCAAATCATTGGATGGTTATATAATTCTGGTGCCACCTATAACATTCATGTCCTTTATATTCATATGTGTGTGACAAAGATCATACAACATACGAATATAAATTTTATCAATATTAATAACAAAATTGTTTAGTCTATTTTAAATTCATGGATGTAAAAAAGTTAAATTATGTATTGGTACACTAAGGTCAATACCCATTAGTAGAAAGGGCTATTGATATTATATATATATATATATATATATATATGTTTTTCATGGAAAATCATATGATATTTTCAACACCATAATTGAGGTGTGTAAAAATTCAATGAATTTTTTTTCTGAGAGTGACCATGGTATATCATAACTCAATCATAATAATGACGATAAGAGAGATTTATAAACATATATCCCAACATTAACAATTATTAATAAAAAAATATTAGAAATAAGGTTCTCGAATTCTGAGGATAAGGAGAGGATCAATTGTCATGAAAGGGTAACTCTATAATATTCATAGTTTCTTATTTAGAAATTTTAAATAAGTATGGAGTGATATATAGAAATTATAATAGAATAAACCAATTACAAATTTTTTGTGTGATGGAAAATGGTTGTTTTAGTGGGTTTTATATCAAAATAGAGTTGAATTATTTATTACTTTCTAAACATATATTTTGGAATGAATATAAAAAAATTAAAAGAAAAAATCATAACATGGTTTTATCACCTTTATGGAAATTTATCTTGAGATTAAATATTTTATAAGTTTGTGAAATTAATTTTTAATATAATACCTTTTGTGATGTTTCAGGGAGCCTCCCTTATAAATTATTAATTTTATAACAATTAAATATGTTATAGTTTTTTGAGGGTTCAATTACATTATATGAAATAAATATTTTACCTTCAGTTGACCATTATTTTAAAAATGAATCATATTTATTGTCAATTATTCTATTTATATTTTTCATTAAGTATCCTTTTAGAAATTTTGTGGGAATAATACATATCGTATATTTATAGAATAATTTAATTTTATCCAAAAAATATTTATTTTCTTTTTTTTAATAATTTACCATTGGAGAGTACTAATGTGGGGTATGATATGAAATATTTATTTTAACAAAATAATTCTCAACATATGAAATTTTTATTTTGAAATACAAACAAAATTTATAGAAATATAATGTTTTTAAAATGATAATAGTGTTTTAACCCTTATGAAATTTACATTTGACTAAATTAATTTATTTTATAATTAATATTTCACTAAATATTATTTAATATTATTAATTTATTGAAATAATATTTATTTAAAAAATAATGATTTTTTAGAATTGGGTGACTTTATTGAAAATATATATTTCTATAAATAAAATTTTCTTATCTTCATATATAATTGAAATTTTTATCATATTCATTATTTAAGTATTAATAATGTAATAAAAATGATAGATATACTAATTATTTATTTAAAATAAAAAATATATAATTTCATCAAGTTAGGGTCAAGATATATATCCCTTTATTACATTAATGTATTCCACAAGGGATTCATTTGTGATGGTTTCAGTTTTGTGGTGTGGATCGATGAAAATGTTTGGGACGTGATATAACTTATAATGGTTCCAAATAACAAAAACTAATGTTTTTTATTTCAGAAAAATCATTAATTAATATAGAATTAATTCTTTTAAATTGGAGATCCCATTTATAAAATTTGAGGTCATCAAATTCTTCACCACTTATGAAATTTATACCTTAAAATATTATTTCCTAATGTTAAACTATTGAAGGATCTTCTGTTTCATTTACTCTTATAGTTCCCACGTTTCTTCATCAAACATTTCGTTCCCCCAAATTACATTGTTTATGTGATTTTTCATGTTTTCTAAAATATATGATATAATATCACCACCTGCTACAGCTCATGTGAGTGATCATTATCTAATGGTATGACCTTTGTATTTGGTAAACATTAGGGTTCTTGTATTTACTTCCTCATGACGGATAAATGGAACACATAATGTACATGGGATTGGATCAGTGGGAATTATATTTAATAGTCCACAACTCTAATGTGATGATAGATTTCAAATGGTAGGATTTATATTGGACTAGGATTTCCCTTATTCCAAACCCTCGTGACTTTTTTCCATGATGGTATATTAAATATCACATTATCTCAGACCTACAACACATGATTAGGAAAATTATTGTATCAATATAATTTTTTTTCAATATTGTTTTAATATCCTGAACTAGGTTACACACATCGGTCCCACCACATTAATTAATTACATGACCACGGGTTCACCTCTATGTAAGCCAGAGGCTGCTGACTAGTAGTGATGGTATAATATCGATCATGCAGATAAAATAACTTCTTTATCAAGTATAAAAACTATATATATAAATTGGAAATTGGAAATTTTTAAACAAAATAGAAAAACATAACTAAAATAGACTAACATCACATGATGAACCATAATTAGAATAAAATATCCAATTGAAAATAATTTATATGCCATTATGTAATATGTTCCAGGTGTCAAAATGAAAAATCTAAAATAATGAAAATAAAAAATACCAATATCGTTATGATACAATGTTTAGTTACCTCATCAAAGCTCCATCATGACCCAAATAACTATCATATGACTCATTCCCTTATTATGTCCTTCAATTATGTTGTCCATCTGTGTATAGATAAGGAAACTCGTGTAGGGTGTGTGTACAAATTAGTTGACCACCAAAAATGTGTCCTTAAAAATATCAATTCAATAATATTTTATGATGTTATATAATGAATAAGGTATGAAAAATTAGTTAAATAATTTACATATTCATTTTTTACATTATTTTACAACATAATTTCATGGGATACCTAGGTCACATGTTCCCCCAATACCTTCTTTGGAAAATATAGGAGTCTAAACCATATCAAAATAACAAGGTTATAATTTATCAACTCTTTAGAAATCACATAATTTCCAATTTGAATCATAGACCAATTCCATACTTCGGGGTGTTGAACATCGTGTCTGACACCCTGTGGGTATTTTGAGCTTTAGTCCCTATCCAAAACCTCAATGTCACATGGGTATTTGGAGCCTCAATCCACATCCCAAACTCATTTATCACAAATGGTTATTTGGAGCCTTAGTCTATGTCCCACACTCGTATATCGATCAATCACACACATATTAGTTATATCAAACAATCATGTTTAAAAAACATCAACCCTCTTGTCACATCTCCAATCATGATATTCCTTTAAAATATTAAATCAAAAAATGGTTCAACACATTAATCACAAGAAATAATATTAAAAATTTACCATTAATCCATATTACAATATTTGAATGATATAACCCACTAAGGTCATGTCAACCTTCTCAGAATTCCCATTTCCAAATAAATCATAATCATAATAATTTACAATAACAAAATCCCAATTTCCCACAAACACAATAATCTCCACATAATGTTAATTAATTAAAAAAATAATTAATCTAATTATACCACTTGAATCATCACATAAACCAATTTCAATTTTCCAAATTACAACTCATCTCTATTCAAATAGAAACTCAATTAACCAATTCTATAATTCAAAAAATTAATCAATCAATTTATTTATTCAATTATAGATTCAATTTTAAAATACTCCAACGGAAATTTTTTCATATATACACAAAATTGGAATTTAATAGTTGGAGAATTTAATTTTCACCACCTCCATTGAGATCGTTATCAAATTCTTTCCAACTGAGAAGCCCTGATTTTAAAGGGATCTACCCAAATCATTATAAAGAATGAAATCTTGAACAGAAAAATAGATCCATGATCAAAATATTTAAGTTCAATCGAACAAATATATAGATCCTTCACAAATAGAGGAAAAGAATCCCCTATTACCAATAATAAGAGACATGAGGGAAATGAATCCACATGGGATGAGAATCTCTATCAGGATAGGATCAGAGGTTTCATATCATATAAGATTTCTCATGTATGGAGGTTGGAATAAAATTAAACTCATCTAAAATAATTTAAAAAAGAGCGGAAACATTTAGGATTCAGTTCAGTTGACTAAGGGTGTAGTCTGAGGGGTCTGGAAATATTTAATCTATTTTTCAGGGGTTTATTTTTTGACACACATAGTATCGTATACAGGGAACATTGTTTTCCCAAACCATGAGCCTTACCATGTGCCTCACCCAGGGGAGTCCAACCATATCTAATGATATAGGGAACAATTTTTTTAGTCAATAAGGTTTCATTATGATTATTGCATTACTATATGTTTTGAAAATGACACTCAAATTTTCTTAAAGAAAATTATCTTACTCAAAAAATTAATTTCTTTTGGAAATTTTTACATATCTAAATGTTTTATCCTTACTCAATTTCTTAATGCCTTATTCAATTTCTTCTCAAAACACAAGTTTAAAAAAATTCTTATTAAGTAAAAACTTAAAATCCTTATAAAAATACTCGTATTCAAATAGTTTCATGGATATTGAGTCTTTATAGTGTGAGACTATGAATTATTAGAAAATCCGAATCTGAATTATTTAAAATTCAAACTCAGAATTCATTGAAATTTATACTGTAAATTACAATCAATTTAGACTCGGAATACTCTGAAATTTAGACTCTAAATTCTTTGAAATTTAGGCTCAAAATTCCTTGGAATTTAGACTCTTAATTCATCTGACTTCAGACTCCTAATTCCTTAGAATTCCAACTAATAATTCCTTATAATTCAAACACTGATTTCCTCATAATTTTGACCCTGAATTCCTTATAATTCAGACTCTAAATTCCTATGAATTCAAACACCAAATCCCACAAAATTTGGACTCTGAGTTAATATGTATTATAACTCTAAATTATTTGAAATATAGAATCTGAATATCTTTGATTCTAGAATCTGATTGTTTATATATTTAGACTCTAATTTAAATTTTTCATTAGACTTTGATTTTTCAGGTTTTGTTAAGCTAATATATTTCCCTAAACATGTATTTATTACAAAGAAATGATGTCTTAAAATTTGTTTCTAACTAATAATTGGTTGAGTGACACATGTACTTATCTCTCTAAGATTCAAGGGAATTTATGTTATTTGAATTAGGTATTCGATAGTTTCTATTATGCCTATAAAAAGGACCTCATTCGAACGAGCTTTTAATTCATCAATAGATTTATTAACCAAGAGATTACATTATATGATGTGATGCCAATAGAGGGAAAGACTCTTGTGCCTTTTCTATTTCATGAACATCTAGTTCAGTAGTGAACATCTTTCTTAACATGCTTTGTATGACTCTGACTGTTACTGTGTACAATCGTGGTCATCCGGGGATATGAAGATAGAGGTGGTGAATAACTTATTGTTAGAGGGCCTGTATGGATAGCAATATAGAACCCCATATTCTTATCGAGGGATTACCATGGTGTGGGTAAGATAGAATTCCATGAATGTATAAATCATGGGACCTCTATCGAAGGTTATTGGATAACCTACTCTTTGGGTTAAAATATTTCATACATGTTTACTTGATTATTGATTCATTTTTTATTTCCACTGTATATTATTAATGAAAGAAAGTATAACATTCTTATACATTCCTGTAATTTTACTTACTCTGATATAAATGAATATATATACATTAAATTATAATCAACTAAATTTAAGTTACTTTTCTGGATCGATATTTCTAGACCCTAATCTAGTTTTCTTAATAGTTAATAAAAAAGTGTGTTTTTTAATTTACCTTGTTTATCATTGTTAAGAATAGATTTATTTATGGTAAAAATGAATGTTTTTAAAACATTCAATTAATACCCCTCTTGTAATTTAGCATCTACATATACTATTTAGATCCTAAGAATTTGTAAAACTATTGTCCATCCATGTGAATCCCATATATTTTGGTTGGCATGGTTTTATAGCCTGGGGAAATGATTTGGAAAAACTATGTGCCAACCATGCATTGAACCACGTCCTTAAAAAATAAAACAATTTAAACCAAACTCTCACCATGTTAATACCCAAAAAACCTTTAATAATTAATTTTAATATTGTAACTTTAAATTGGATGGATAATTCTCTAGAAAAGGTCAGAATCATACCATCTCTAAAGATATAAAAATTAATCCTCGAGGTGTACTCCCAAGAACAGAAGGTTTCTAAGTCAAAATAGTGGGTCCCCTGAGATTGCATATCTATTTCTATCTAGCATGTTTCCACTAGAACATACCAATCTTCCACAATATATGAACTATCATCATGGTCTTTTCCCACAACACCTTCTCAGTTTGATCCAACACATGTATCATATTCTCCTCATTGGGATCATCATTATATACCTCAACATAATCCACATATTTCACATGAGAATGTTTGGGGGTGATGCAACCAAACCTATGGCACATGAAATCATTCATGTAACACTTGGAGATTTTATGAGAAATATTTTGTTTTTATGAATTATGCTATATACAAATGAATCATTCACTACACACAAAACTGTCTTGGCTTACGTTACACATAAGAGAAACTTTCCTCCATAGCTTGTGTTGTACGCAATATCGAGTTTCACTAAACAACGATATGTTATTAAAATATTATATAAACTACCCGTAATGAATATTAATACCCAATTTTTTAAATTTTATCAATCAAAATGGACTTCATTTTTGGGTTCGAAATATCAAAATTACCCTAGGGGGAATTGTTTGGTATTTTTCTGAAAACGTTCAATTTTTGATGAATAGTGAAAACACTGAGTTATTTGTTAAAAACCAACTTTTTATTTAAATAATAATTTATTTTATTTAAATTTATTTTAGGTCAAAATAGATATTTATTACCTATATATGTTTATTGTAATTCATTGGAGTCATTTTATAATAATTTTAGTTATATAAAAATTTTATTGAACTTTTCAGAGTCTTTTACCCACCTCCTCGGAGAATTTGAAAATTTACATAAAACATAATTTTACCACTTCTGTATGTGGAATTTCAAAAATTCGAGAGACACGGTTCATTTCAGAAGTAAAATTTGGTTCAATGAGATGAAAATAATTTTTTGGTGAATAGTAACTTTTTACTTTTATTTACCACGGTTAAAAGTAAATAGGGTAATTAAGGGTAAAAATGATATTATTATTACCCTAACACATGTCCTAATTCTATTGGATAAGTGTAATTCGACCAAAAACAACCTTAGGAATAAAATGTGACCATTTAGATTTACATTGAATAGATTAGGACATTTATTTTTATTTTATTTAAAGAAGAGTTAAAAGAAGTAAATTCAAAGTTTAATAAGTAAAAATTTTTAATATAGGATTATACATAAGATAAATTTGACTATAAATTTTAATTAGAAAGATAAAAAGAGTTCCTACATAATGATATTTTATTTATAATTTTTAGAAATTAAATAATTTAATTTATTTATAACATAATGATGATACATAATTACCTTATTAATGAAATATTAACATAAATAATGTTATAAATACCCAAATAAATGTAATTTGAGACTTTTTATGAATTAAACTAATTTTATAGGTTAATATGACATGTTATTATTGATTAAATTAACTTTTTTCGAACTAATAATGCTTTATTATTTTCACAAAAATCAACTACCAAATAGTGTCGAAATTGACATAAAATAGTTTTTAAAACAAATATTATATTATTAATTGATATTCTATTCCTAAAAATATAAGGCTCAGAAAAATGTCAGAGATAAGGTTATATATATTAATAATGAACCACTTGGGGTTCTTTTTTCTTGTTATTGTAAGTTTATTAATCACATAGTGAAAGAAAACAAGAAGACGCCGTAAAAGTTAAATTATTTAACTTAGCATTAAATATAAATACTAAGGTTAAAATAGTAACCTAAAATTTTCTAAAACCTATTGGTTGAGCGTATTATGACCCATCCCAACCTTATACTAGAAATAAGACACTTTGGAGCCATTATAAACCGAATATGAATTTATTATAAAATAATATTTATGTTTTCCTGAGGTGCCCCTCTCCTCCCTTATAAAAGGGAACCTTTCCCCCTCTCCTCCTCACACCACTTTCAGCCTCCATGCTCAGCCAAACCCCGCCATTTTATATTCTCCACTTCCCTACGAACATTATAGTGGTCCTTTTCTTCCTCAAAATCCATCTTCAGTGCCCTAAGAGGAGGTTAAAAAGAGGCGCGTCAATGAAGATGTAATATCCATTACCGATCCTTTCCAATTTATTTCTTCTTAAAATTCTTCTTTTTTAGTTGTTTTATTATAAATTAATAACATCAGTATCACTAATATAATGATATGTTATTATAAATATGAAACAACCCTATTTCACCTTCTATCCATTCTACGGAAAATGAAATCACCGCGCATGCATACGTACGGAATACCGTCTCCACGCCGTGGTGTAAACTGTTTTCCACAACCACCTTACTTGGATGGGTATAATGCTGTAGAGAATAAATATATATGATTATTATAAAATGATTATAATTCTGATACATTCCATCATCTACTCCATCACCATTCAAAAATTATAGGAATGATATCATCTCTCATGCGTAAGTACGGACTACCGTCTCCACGATGTGATGTGACTCGTTCTACATGATATATATTGAATGATGATTATATAAATGAATTTAATGATAAATTATGATATTTATTACACTAATTCAATTATTTAAATAAGTTCTCTATTACCTAAAAATGGGAATAAGAATTTATTCAAAAAAACATGCATAAGAACAAAAAGAAATAAACACACGAATAACAAGTAGCAATGAAATATTACTAAGAAAAAGATAAGAATATGACCATATATGATATCATAACAATTAATATGATTATGTAATAAGTCAATGACATTATTTACATTATTATACAGGAGTTTCAGATACGTACAGAGCATATCGAACCTAAGCTAAGGGAAAATCTCACAATCTCATTTTATCCGAGATTGTTTATACTTTTGTATTTACTAGGGTGTATTTATCATCCACATCCATGTTTCCCCAATATGGAATATTATTTCTAGCCTCCTATAATTTTTTAAATCCAATTTTACAAATTGGTGAATTTTTAGTAAAAGATATTAACGGAATCTTTTGTCGTGTTCAGTACGAGATACTTTTTGACTTTTCCGGACAAAGTACAAGAAGAATGTTTTTTTAACTTATATAGCATGAATGGAGTTTTATGATTTCATAGAAAATTATTTCCATGAAGCTTTCTTTACAAGTTTAAAGGTTTATTTTTTATTAATTTTTTTTGTTTAAAATTTTATGACATGTTAAGAAAGTAAAAATGTTTTTGAATTAGAAATGATATTTTCCTCAAGAATGGAGTTCAACTGTTTCATCAAAATTATTTTCAATCAAAGATAATATAGGGTTCTATTTATATATTTATTTTTACATTGATTTTATTATGTTATGATCGAATTATTTTTATGTTGTCTTTTTTTTTCTTATATGGATTATGTTATGATGGCATGATGTTTAAGAATCCCATTTTTATTGCATGGGATAGGCTATGATGTATGATTTATGATTTTGTGGAAAACATAAGGATGATTTCATTATGAGATGGGTGGGACCTATATCTCCCTCCAATGCATTGGGTAAATATTTATATCTCCTAAGATATACATGGATAGAACGTCAAGTTAAAACTGGTTCAGTGATATAGGACTGGAACGAGGAGTGAACTCAGTTCAGAAATGGTCTTTGTTCGCTATGATAGTCTGGGAAATGTGTCTTGAATAATAAGAAATGATTTTCTATGATTATGTGTGTATGCCACAAAGTTTCATATTTTATGTTATTATTATTGGGATTACATTTCACTAATATGATTTATCCCATGTCATGATATTATGATCTCTTTTGAAGGATAATATTTTCAAAATGTTATGTTCTTATGAATATGATATGATTTATATTTCCTTTATTTACCCTTACTAAGCATTTGAGCTCACCATTTTGTATGTTTTCTTTTCCCCAGGTTAGGAAGAAGGATATTAAGTAGGATATGCTAAAAGGGACTCAAGATATTAAGAAATAAATGGGAGACGATGTAGATGCTTTTTGAACCAGTTGTTTATGTTTCCCAGTTTCTAGTGACACTATACCTATACGGTCTTATCAAGGTTTTGTTATATGATGTAATAAGCATGCTTCAATTATGATGTAATAAAAATGTATGTAAAGTAACATTCGTTATTGTTGGCATTAAATGAAAGGTATAGTCAACCATTGGAAACTAGGATGTGAAATTCTTAGTAAGAACCCTAAGGATATGTCTAAGCATAGAACACAATATTAGTACTTTAGAAATGGCCATTAATAACCTATTATAAGACCTTAAGTGTGAGATTTTATTCTTAATTATGTGGTTTTCCAATAATGATTAGAGAATCTCAAACCATGCTTATTTGTTTTATTCAATGGCTGGAACCTGAAGGAACCGTGTTAATTCTGAAAGCGACGGGCAATGCAATGATAGTACCCCTAAGAAACCAAACGTTATGGGAGCTGGAATGAAAAATCTTGTAGCGATGCTCACACAACATTCTAAAGCTATGAATAATGCCGGACTTCCAAATGAGAAAATGAAGGAGCAACATTCTGTTGAATCCTTCACGAGGCAGCGTCCACCATCATTCAGCAGGTCTACTGATCCATTAGTGGCTGAACAATGGATCAGTTCCACTGAAAAGATATTTCCAGTTCTTCAATGTTCTGAAAAAGATAAATTCATCTTAGCAGTATATCGTTTGGAACATGAAGCTGATCAATGGTAGAATATTATCAAGAATACGAGGAAAAGAGAGGAAATTGAGTCCAAGGAATGGGACAACTTCAAGAACATTTCTTTCAATAAGTACTTCCCTCATATTCTTAGAACAAAGATGGAGAAGGAGATTCTTGAAATAAAGAAAAATGACGATGAATCTGGTGGTACCTACGAAGCAAATTTTATAAGACTTTCAAGGTATGCTTCTGGAATTACTATCCAACTTGAGAGTAAGATCGATCGATTCTTTAGTGGCTTAAAACCAATTCTTCGAAGGGTATTAGCCTTAAGGGACTTCAATAGCTATGAGGAAATTATTCTATGTGCTCTAAAAGTTGAGATGGTGATTGAAGTAACCCATCAGTCATAAGGGATTGATAAGAAGAGGAAAATGGAATTCAAAGTGAAATATAATAAACACATTGAAAAAATAATGAGTTTTACCTTATTCTCAATGTTTGGAATGATACATGGAAGAAATTGTCTTAAAGGGACAAGTAAATGTTTCAAATGTGGAAAAGAAGGTTATCGGGAATTTGAATGCCGAAATGATGGGAAAAAGACGTCTAGTGATGCGAACAAATAAATGGCTACACATAATGCACCTCCTACATTTCAATGTTACAAGTTCAAGGAAATGAGGCATTATGCTAATCAATGCCCTAATCCAAGGGTTGTTGATGATGATTAATGTCAACAAACTCTTAAGGACAAAGACAAAGGATATTCACATGAAATTTCTACAAGCAATGTGGTGTATGATAATGAAGTGGTGAAAGGTACACTTACCATCCACTCTAAATTAGAAAATGTTTTATTTGATTTTGGATCTAACCACTCTTTTATTTCTGAATAAATTTCTAAGGGTATCGCAATACTACCTAAAAAATTTGTTGTTGAGTTAGTTGTGACAACTCCTAACGGCACAACGGTTGCATCCAAAGTTTATAATTATTCTCTACTTAAAATTTGTGGGAAAGTGCTTCCTACAAATCATATGATCCTTCCAATAGTAGAATTTGATGTGATTCTTGGAATGGATTGACATTCCTTATATGGAGATCATATCGATTGCCAAAGAAGGGAAGTCATATTTCATATTCCTCATCAATCTACAATCACCTATCGATGAAAGGATGAATATAAAATTCCAGTGGAAATTTCTTCCATCTTATGGGTCTTGATTCTAATAAATGAAGGTTATTTATCTCAAATGTTTGGAGATAAACTCATGATTAAGAATATTACCATTATACGGGAGTTTGATTATTTCTATCCAGAGGAATTGCCTGGTCTTCCACCAAATCGTGAATTTGAGTTTTCAATAGAGCTCATACCGAGTGATATGCCCATTTCAAAGACACCTTATAGAATGACCCCAATTGAGTTACAAGAATTGAAGAAGCAACCACAAGAGAATTTTGAAAAGGGATTCATAAACCCTAGTGCATCACCTTGGGGAGCACCTGCTCTATTTGTTAAGAAGAAACATGGATCAATGAGACTCTACATTGATTATCGAGAACATAACAAGATCACTATCAAGAACAAATATCCTCTCCCATGCATTGATTACTTATTTGTCCAACTACGTGAAGATCAATACTTTTCAAAGATTGATATTGGTTTAGGGTGTCATAAATTAAGGGTCAAAAGGGAGGATATACCAAATACATCTTTCTGTACAAGGTATGGACGCTATTAATTTATAGTGATGTCATTTGGTCTTACTAATTCCCCTGATATCTTCGTGGATATGATGAATAGAGTCTTTAGAGACTATCTTGATCGGTTTGTGGTAGTCTTTATAGACGATATTCTTGTCTATTCAAAGAGAAAGGTAGAACATGATGATCACTTGATAATTGTATTAAAGACCCTAAGAAAGGAGAAGCTATATTACAAATTTACCAAGTGTGAATTTTGGCTTCAAAAAGTTTCATTTTTGGGTCACATAATCTCAAAATAGGGGATATCTATAGATCCAGCAAAAACAGAGATTATCGAAAGATGTTCGAGACCAACAAGAGTAACTGAGATCCGAATATTTCTTGGTTTGGCTGGGTATTACCGACGTTTTATGAAATATTTTTCATGGTTATCTAATCCACTCACCAGGTTTACATGAAAAGGAGTTATGTTCATTTGGATATAGAAGTGTGAAGATAATTTCATGGAGTTGAAAAGAAGGTTATTCAGTGCACCTGTTGTCACACTGACTTGTAGTGGAGAAACGTTTGTGATATATAGTGATGCATACAAGAAGGGCTTGGGGGTGTGTTCTCATGAAAAATGATATGGTGATAGCTTATGCCTCACGGTAGTTGAAAATCCATGAAGAAAATTACCCAACTCATGATTTGAAATTAGCTGCGGTAATCTTTGCATTAAATATTTGGAGGTATTATCTTTATGGTGAAAGGTGTGATATTTATACTGATCATAAAATATTAAAGTATATTTTCACACAAAAGGAGCTGAATATGTGCCAAAGAAGATGGTTGGAGCTGATTATGGATTATAACTGCTCAATTCATTACCACTATAGTGAAGAAAACAATGTGGTAGATGCATTAAGTCAACAAGACCTTTCTATCTTATCCATGATGAGAATCACAAAAGATCCAATATTTATGGATTTACAAAGGATGGATCTTGGAATTACAATGGAAGGGGAAAATCATATCTTTCTCAAATAAATGTTCATCCATATATACATGTGAAGATTAAAGAGTCAGAGAAAGAGGATGTAGAGTTACAAAAGAAGGTGAGAAATGTTCCTGAATTCCACATGGATTGTGATGAAATAATAAGGTTCATGAATCGGGTTTTTGTTCCTCCAATCCCAGAATTAAAGAAGGAAATTTTGGATGAATCTCATAGTTATTAATTCTCTATTCACCCTAGAAGCACGGAATATATAGGGACCTGAAGAAGTACTTCTGGTGGGAAGACATGAAAAGTGATGTTGCTGAATATGCCTCTCGATGTTTGGTTTGTCAGTATGTTAAATATGAGAGATAGAAGTCTAAGGGGATGTTACAACAATTACCTATACTAGAATGGAAATGGGAAAACATCACTATGGACTCTGTCATTGTAATTCCTAAATCATCCAAAGGAAATAACGATATCTAGGTTATAGTTGATCATCTTATGAAGTCGGCACACTTCATTGTTATTAGAGAGGATTTTTCTCCTGATCAGATTCCCAGGATATATGTGAAGGAAGTGGTAAGATTGCATGGAGTACCACTTTCAATTATTTCTGATCAGGATCCGAGGTTTACCTCGATATTTTGGCAAAGTATTCAGCATACTCTAGATACAAAGTTGAGTTTCAGAACTGCTTATCATCCTCAGATAGACGGTCAGTCTAAGAGGATGATTCAAACACTAGAAGAAATTTTGAGAGATTGCTCTATGGATTTAAAAGGTTGTTGGGATCAATACCTACCTTTGGTGGAATTTTCATATAATAATAACTTTCACTCTAGTATTCAGATGGATCCTTATGAAGATCTCTATGGAAAGAAATACAGAACTCCAACTGATGGGATAAAGTTGGGGAAAGAAAGCTAATAGGACCTGATCTTGTTGATAAGATGATAGAAAATGCCAGATCTATTCAACAACACATAAGAGCAGCTCAGATTCGACAAAAAAGTTATGCAAACAACAGAAGAAAAGACCTAGAGTTTGAAGTGGGTGATAAAGTGTCCTTATGAATATCTCCATGGAAGAGAGTAATGAGATTTTGAAAGAAGGGCAAGTTGAACCCTAGGTATATTGGTCCTTTAGAAATACTGGGTCATGTTGGGAAGGTAGCTTACCGATTTTCGCTTCCACCGAATCTCTCTCAAATTCATGGTGTGTTCCATGTATCACTTCTGAGAAAGTACATACCTGATCCTTCACATGTACTATGCTCAGAAGTTGTACCGTTGGAGCATGATCTTTCTTATGATGAACCACCAATAGAGATTTTGGATCGTAGTGAAAATGTTCTATGAAACAAGACAACCCTCCTTGTTAGAGGTTTATGGAGAAACCACCAATTAGAAGAAGCTACATAGGAACTTGAGGATATGATGATGGAGAGGTATCCTCATTTATTTGTTACGAAGGGACAAATTTGGAGGGCAAAATTAATTTTAAGTGGGGTAAAATGTAACACCCGGATATTTTATGAGAAATATTTTGTTTTTATGAATTATGCTATATGCAAACGAATCATTCACTACACACAAAACTGTCTTGTCTTGCATTACACGCAAGAGCAACCTTCCTCGATAGCTTGCATTGTACGTAATACCAAGTTTCACTAAACAATGATATGTTATTAAAATATTATATAAACTAGTCGTTATGAATAGTAATACCCACTTTTTGAAATTTTATAAATTTTACCATTCAAAATGGACTTCATTTTTGGATTCGGAATATCGAAATTAGCCTAGGGTGAATTTTTGGTATTTTTTGGAAAACATTCATTTTTTTATGAATACTGAAAACACTGAGTTATTGGTTAAAAACCAACTTTTTATGAAAATAATAGTTTATTTTATTTAAATTTATTTTTGGTCAAAATCGATACATAATACCTATATATGTTCAATGTTATTTATTGGAGTCATTTTATAATTATTTTAGTTATATAAAAAGTTTATTGAAATTTTCACCGTCTTTTACCCACCTCCTATGAAAATATTCAAATTTACATAAAACATAATTTTACCGCTTCTGTGAGTGGAATTTAAAAACTCTAAGAGACATGGTTTATTTAAGTAAGTAAAATTTGGTTCAATGAGATGAAAATAATTTTTGGTGAAAAGTGACTTCTTACTTTTTTTACCACTGTTAAAAGTAAATAGGGTAATTAAGGATAAAAATGATATTATTATTACCCTAACACATGTTCTAATTATATTTTATAAGATTAATTCGACCAAAAACAACCTTAGGAATAAAATATGACCATTTAGGTCCACTTGGATTAGATTTGGGCATTTATTATTACTTAAATCAAAGAAGAGTTAAAAGAAGTAAAATCAAAATTTAATAAGTAAAACATTTTTAATATAGGATTATACATAAGGTAAATTCGACTATAAATATTAATTATAATGATAAATAGATTTCATACATAATTTTATTTTCCTTATAATTTTTTGAAATTAAATAATTTAATTTATTTATACACAATGATGATGCAGTAATTAGCTTATTAATGAAATATTAACATAATTGATGTTATAAATACCCAAATAAAAGTAATTTGAAACATTTTATGAATTACACTGATTTAATAGGTTAATATGACAAGTTATTATTGATTAACTTAACTTTTTTCTAATTAATCATGTTGTTATGATTTTCACAAAAATTAACTACCTAATAGTGTCAAAATTGACATAAAATAGCTTTTAAAACAAATATTATATTATTAATTGAAATTCTATTCCTAAAAATCTAAGTTTCGTCCAAATGACTTAGATAAGGTTATATATATTAATAATGAACCAATTGGGGTTCGTTTGTCTTGTTATAGTACGTTTATTGACCATATAGTGTGAGAAAAAAAGATGACACGGTAAAAGTTAAATTATTTAACTTAGTGTTAAATCTAAATGATAATGTTAAAATAGTAACCTAAACTTGTCTAAAACCTATTGGTTGAGAGTCTTTCGACCCTACCCTACCGTATCCTCTAAATAAGTAACTTTGGAGCCATTATAAACCGAATATGATTTTATAATAAAATAATATTTTAAGTTTTCCTAAGGTGCCCCTCTCCTCCCTTATAAAATGGCACCTTCCACCCCTCTCCTCCTCACAAAACATTGAGCCTTAATGTTAGGCCAAACCCATCCATTTTCTATCAACTACTTCCCTAGGAACCTTATAGAGGTCCTTGTCTTCTTCAAATACCATTTTTAGTGCCCTAAGAGGAGGTTAAGAAGAGGCGTGCCAAAGAAGAGGTAATATCCATTACCGATCCTTTCCAATTTCTTTCTTCTTAAACATATTATTCATTAGTTGTTTCATTATAAAGTAATAACATCAGTATCACCAATATACATATATTTTATTAAAAATATGAAACAACCGTATTTCACCTTCAATCCATCCTACGAAAAATGAAATGACCGCGCGTGCGTACGTACGGAATACCATCTCCACGTCGTGGTGTGATCTGTTTTGCACCACCACCTTACATGGATTGTTATAATGGTTTAGAGAATAACTATATATGATTATTATAACATGATACTAATTCTGATAAATTCCATCATCCACTCCAATACCATTCAATAATTATGGGAACGACATCATTTCTCGTGCGTACATACGGAATACCGTCTCCACGATGTGATGTGACTCGTTATACATGATATTCATTGAATGATAAATATATAAATGAATTGAATGAATAAATATGATATATATTACTCTAATAGAATTCTTAAAATAAGGTATATATAACTTAAAAAGAGGAATACAAATTTATTTGGAAAAACATGCATAAGAACATAAAGCAATAAACACCCGAATTACAAGTAGCAATGAATGATTACTAATAAGAAGATAAGAATATGAACATATATGATATCATAACAATTAATATGATTCTGTAATAAGACAATGGAATTATTTAAATGATTATACATGAGTTTCGGATACGTACAAAGCATATCGAACCTAAGGTAAGGGAAAATCTCACAATCTCATTTTTATCCAAGATTGTTTAAACTTTGGTATTTACTGGGGTCTATTTATCATCCACGTCCATGTTTCACCAATATGTAATATTATTTCTATCCTCCTAAAAGTTTCTAAATCCAATTTTACCTATTGGTGAATTTTTAGTAAAAGATATGAAAGGAGTCTTTTGTCATGTTTAGTACGAGATTCTTTTTGACTTTTCCGGCCAAAGTTCAAGAAGAATATTTTTTTAACTTATACAGAATGAACGGAGTTTTATGATTTCATAGACCATTATTTCCATGAAGCTTCGTTTACAAGTTTTCAGGTTTATTTTTAATTCAATTTTTTTTGTTTAAAATTTTATGACATGTTAAGAAAGGAAAAAATGTTTTTGAAGTAGAAAGGATATTTTCCTCAAGAATGGAGTTCAAGTGTTTCATCAAAATTATTTTCCATCTATGATAATATAGGTTTATGTTTCTATCTCTATTTTTACATTTATTTGATTATGTTATGATGGAATTATTTTTATGATGTCTTTTTTAATATGAAAAATGTTATAATGGCAGGATGTGTAAGAATCCCATTTTTATTGCATGGGTTAATGTATGATGTATGATTGATGCTTTTATGGCACACATAATAATGATTTCATTATGAGATGGGTGGGACTTATATCTCCCTCCAATGCATTGGGTAAATATTTATATCTCATGATATATACATGGCTAGAACGACAAGTTAAAACCATTTTAGTGATATAGGACTGGAACGAGGATTGACCTCAGTTCAGAAATGGACTTTGTCTGCTAAGATAGTCTTGGAAATGAGTATTGACTCATAATAAATGATTTTCCATGATTATGTGTGTATGACACAAAGTTTCATGTTTTATGTTGTGATTATTGTGATTACATTTCATTACTATGATTTATCCCATGTTACGATATTATGATCTCTTTTTCAGGATAATATTATCAAAATATTGTGTTCTTATTAATATGATATGATTGATATTTATTTTATTTACCCTTACTGAGCATTTGAGCTCACCCTTTTGTATGTTTTCATTTCCCCAGGTCAGGAAGAAGGATATTATGTAGGATATACTACAAGTGACTCTAGATAAGATGAAATAAACGTGAGACAATGTAGATGCTTTATGAACCAGTTGTTTGTCTTTCCCAGTTTCTAAAAACACTATACCTATAAGTTCCTATCATGGTTTTTTTATATGTTGTAATAAGTATGCTTCAATTTTGAAATAATAACAATTTATATAAATTAAAGTTCGTTATAATTCATTCATTTCCTAGTACCATTATGGAAGAGTTATTTAGTACACCACTGGCCCAATTCTCTCCATTGACTCAAATTGTTGAACAAACTATTATGCTTGCATACCCTATCACTAAATCCTACGGTGACCCAATCTTGGTTACACCTAAAGGAACACACAATCAGAATTTGTAAATTCATGGGGCCATATGGGTTCATAATCATATTAATTCTATTTATTTGGAGATATAACCATATGTTTATGAATCAACTGAACCCTCTCTAATTTCTCCTACACGATATTTAGTCCCAACATTTGTGTATGACATGCCTCCATCAAAAAAATAAGTGACATGAATTTCCTACCACAAATATCATCATATGGTTCAATCTATATAGTCATCTAATAACTATTTTTATTTTAAAATGAATAAATCAAAAAATTATTCTCTTAAGAACAATAGAAGACCATAACACAAGAACATTACATAACCTCTATAATGTATATTGTACACTCTAAATTTCTATATGTTTGTTCTTTGAATTAAATAATAAATAAAACCTATTTACTAAGACACTACCAAAATTCCTACTATAAAATTGATGTAAAACATGAGTCATGATATGAAACAATACTCCATGGCACCCCGTGATGACAGTCAATCCCTTGAACGTAAAAATTTCATAACTTATCCACAGAGAAATTCTCATGTATAAAAAAGAAATGAACTTTCATAGTCAAACGCTCCACAATAACCAAAACAGAATCATTCTTTTTTGGTGTCCTTGAAATAACCATCACAATATCCATGGTTGCATAACCCCACTTCCACTCATGAATGGTATGTACATGTATTAGACCACTGGTCCATTGATGCACAACCTTCACCATTTCGAAGGTGTATCATTATGTCATGAACTCTATTTCCTCTATTTTCTTGTCTGGATACCAATACATTCGATAATAGAAATGGTACATTTTTATAAAACATGGATGTACCAACAAAAATTAGAAATGGAATTCACACATCATCTCATCTCGCATATTCATAGCCAAAAAAAGAATTTTCATAGTACATATGATCTCAATCTCATCAGTGGTCTAATTAGATGGTCACCACACCCTTCAAGCCTATCAGGACCTAACCCATGAATGTGATCAAGCCGCCACTACCCCAAGCTCACCTCCATGGGCCAAGGGTGGCGACTAGACCCAAAGGTAGTACAAACGTGCAGAGGAATTTTCTTAAGTATATGTACACACACTCACACAAATCCAAATCATTTCAAAGATTAGAGGGAAAGGAAAAAAAGTTACATCACAGCTATATTTAAAAAGAAAAAATATTCATCAACCTTTAAACATTATATTTAGATATAGGTAAACTAAAATGGAAAGGAAAAAATACATGCCCAACGAGAAAAGTGCCACAACCTAGTAGTAGGTGGAAAAGTAAAATAGTTGAGAGATCCATACTCAATGATCACAAGCTATGACCACTTCTCCCAGTCTAAGAACCTTGTATCTCTATGATCTTATGATGTATTGATCAACATATCTGTCATATTCAAGTCCACACCAAGTGGGGAAAATCTAGAGCCAGGGAGAGTATAAATATAATCAGTATAATGACATTAAGTCTCGAGGGAGTAGCAAATGTTCTATTGAAGAGGGGAGTAGCAGAAATAAAATGTTACTATAAAAGAGTAGTGATCATCCTAAAAAAGAAGTGAACATATATCCTAAAAACACAAGGAGCTAGTGATGGTCAGAATATTAACTTATTCTTGAGTATTCTCTGCCTATAGTAGAATAGTAGGATAATCCATCATGGAGAAGCTAATCACAGGAAGGACGTGGCATACTTCACGTGTCTTCACCTATCCTAGAAAGTGAGTAACCAAATCCCAAAGAGTGACTTTTGAAAATAGGATACATATATATATATATATATATTCTCAACCAAAGAAGTCCAAACGAGAGAGTAAGGGAATCTCCATCTCACTAGATCTTCCAAGGAAAAGTTTCCCCAACAGTTCTAGAGGTAACCCCCTTTGATGTCAAACATCCCACAAGTTTTTCATTAATTAAATGTTAAAGGGGCTCAATCACTGCACCTTGATACAATCCTTTGATGGATGGTCTGTCTCACCCCCATAACTATAAGTCACATCAGAAGGAAACGTACGTGTGGGAAAGGAGCACCTATTTCATGACATTAAAATGTCATGTCATGCACATCTTTTCACTATACCGCATAGTCAAGAGATCATTTCACATAGTTGTGAACCCACTACCCAGTCCTAGTGGAATGTATGATGAGAAGATTCATTAGAAAAACCACAAGTCATTCCATGCCAGAGGGTAATCCCTAAAGAGATAAAGGAGAACCACACTGCCCAGCCTCATTAGATGGTAATCTCGGAAGAGTAAACGAAGAACCCCACTACCCATCCATGCTGGAGGGTATGTTCGAAAGGCTAATAAGTTATCCTCACTACCCATCTGTGATGGAGGGTAATCCTTAAAAATAGAAAAGTGAACCTCACTTCCCAACCTCCCTAGAGGGTATGCTTGGAAGAGTAAAGGATGAAACTCACCATCCAGCCCCGTTGAAGGGTATGTTAGGAAGAAGGAATGACAAACCTCACTCCCCAGCCACACTAGAGCGTATACCAGTATTTCTCAAGTGATTCTGGAAACATAATTACCATCACTATTGTGATGGAGCGTCTCCATAGATAGATATTGTAGAGACCTGAATCTTGACGAACATGGACATTACATTACTTTTGCGGAATACATGGTACATAACAAAAACACACACACAAGGATCATAATAGTTTAGTGTCTTTGGAAACTCAGAATATAATCTTCTAATCGTGGTGAAAGATCTTCAACATCTCCCATAAAGATCTTACTTTTTTTTACCTAAAACCTTTCTTTATATCCTGGGGAAAATAAAACATAAAAGGGTGAGCTCAAATTCTCAGTAAGGGTAAACAAAAGAAATATCAATCACATCATATTCATAAGAACATAACATTTTGGAAATCTTAACCTGCAAAAGAGAGAATAATTTCATAACATGGGATAAATCATAGTAGTGAAATAAAATCCCAACAATTATATCTTAAAACATGAAACATTGTGTCATACACACATAATCATATAGAATCATATCCTATTAGTCAAGACTCATTTCCAATATTATCTTAGTGGAAAAAGTCCATTTCTGAACCGAGTCACCCTCATTTCAATCCTGTTTCACTGAACTGGTATAACCTACTGTTCTAGCCATGTCTATCTCATGAGATATAAAATCTTTACCCAATGCATTGGAGGGATATATAGGTCCCACCCATCTCATAATTATACCATTCTTAGGTGTTCCACAAAATCATAAACAATACATCATAGCATAACCCATGTAATAAAAATGGGAATCTTAAACTTCGTGACATCATAAAACAATTCATATAAGATAAAGGAATTCATAAAAATAATTCCATCACAACATAATCAAATCAATGTAATAATAGGGATAGAAACAGAATCCTTTATTATCTTATATGGAAAATAATTTTGATAAAACACTTGAACTCAATTCTTGAGAAAAATATCCTTTCTACTTCAAAAACACTTTTCCTTTCTTAACATGCCATAAAATTCTAAACTAAAAGAAGTTGATTAAAAATAAACTTGAAAACTTGTAAATGAAGTTTCTTGGAAATAATGTTTTAAAAATCCATTCATGCAGTATAAGTTAAAAAAAATTCTTCTCATACTTTTGTTGGAAAAGTCAAAAAAGTACCTCGTACGAAAAACGACAAAAGATTCCTTTCATATCTTTTACTAAAAACTCACCGAAGGGTAAAATAGGATTTAAATAATTGTAGGTGAATAGAAATAATATTACATATTGAGGAAACAGGGATGTGGATGATAAAATACACCCCAGTAAATTCCAAAGTATAAACAATCTCGGATAAAAATGAGATTGTGATATTTCCCTTACCTTAGGTCCGATTTGCTTCATAAGTGTCCAAAACTCCTCTATAATGATTTAAATAATGTCATTGACTTTTTACAGAATCGTATTCATTGTTATTATATCATATATGGTTCACTTATGACTTTATATTACTCGTTCTTTTGTAAATTCAAGTTAAAGTAGCGTTTCGGGAAAAATCGTCTCATTTGTCGTTCGTGTTTTAACTTGTAATTATTCATATGATTACTTATATCATGATTACTTAATTCAATAATATAAAACATTACTTATATATAATATATATTCATAATATACATATATATAATGGATCGTAAAATGGAATGAAATACACTGTTCATGGAGACGGTAGGCCGTACGTATGCATGAACTCTGTTTTCGTTTCCTTATTGAATTGAGTGGAATTAAGTAGATGAAAGAAATTAATATATACATAAATACAGTAGTTTTATTATTTCATATATTTCATGACTACTTTTATATATACTTTATAATCATTCATGAATGGTTAACGTGGAGAATGAATCTCATCGCGTCGTGGAGACGGTAGTCCGTACGTACGCACGAGCGATGATATCGTTCTCATGATCGTTGAATTGTATTTTAGTGTATTTATACTATTTAAGAATCAATATCACTTTACAATAATCATATATAGTTATTATTTTACACCATTATACCCATCCAAGTAAATTGGTGGTGGAAAATAGATTACACCACGGCATGGAGACGGTATTCCGTACGTACGCACGTGCTGTGATTTCATTTTCTGTAGGATGTATTGATGGTGAAATAGGGTTGTTTCATAATTATAATAAAATATCATTATATTAGTGATACTGATGTTATTAATTCATAATTAAACAACCTAAGAAGAAT
Source organism: Viscum album (assembly GCA_963277665.1). Lineage (NCBI taxonomy): Eukaryota > Viridiplantae > Streptophyta > Magnoliopsida > Santalales > Viscaceae > Viscum > Viscum album. The sequence continues at coordinate 2,020,595,599 of OY728138.1, forward strand.
AAGTGGAAGAAGAAATAATGTTGAAAGAATCGGTAATGGACATTACCTCTTCTTTGAAGCGCCTCTTTGAGTCCTCCACTTAGGGTATTAAAATTGGACTTTGAGGAAGACCAGAACCTCTAGGATGTTTCTAGGGAAGTGTAGAGGATAATTTGGCATGGTTTGGCCGAGCTTTAAGGCTCAATGTGGTGTGAGGAAGAGAGGGAGGGGGTTCCCTTTTATAAGGGAGGAGAGGGGCACCTTTGGAATAACTAAAAATATTATTTTATTATAAAGAAAAATTCGGTTTTAAATTTCTCCAAATTGATTTATTTCGATGCTAAGGTTGGGATGGGTCTAAATACTTTCATCCAATAGAATTTAGACATGTTTAGGTTCCTATTTTAACCTTATCATTTATATGTAACTTTAAGTTAGATAATTTTACTTTTACCATGTCTTCTTGTTTTCTTACACTATACGGTTAATAAACATACTATATCAAGCCAAACGAACCCCAAGTTGTTTATTATTAATATATATAACCTTATATAAGTCATGTGTCCGAACCTTAGATTTTTAGGAATAAAATAACAATTAATAATATAATAGTTTTTTTAAAAACTATTTTTTTTCAATTTTGACACTATTTTGTAATTGATTTTTTTGAAACTCATAACAGAATTATTAGTTCGAAAAAAGTTAATTAAATCAATACTAACATGTCATATTAAACTATAAAATTATTTTAATTCATGAAAAGTCTTAAATTACATTTATTTGGGTATTTATAACATCAATTATGTCAATATTTCATTAATAAGACAATTATTGCATCATCTATGTGTCAAAATAAATGATAATTATTTAATCCCTAAAAATTTTAAATAAATTCATATGATGTAGATAATTGTATAAAATTTCTTGAGACTATTCATTTTTTAAGTTTCATGAAGTGTATCACTAAATTAAAATTATTATACTTATAAGATTTAACAAAGTGACATGTTGTGACATTCTTTGGTTTTAATAATAATTAAATTATTTTCATTAAAAAATGTCCATTAAATGAATCTAATCCGACCCTTAGGTGATATGGGTCGACTTTTAGTCATCCAATATGATTTTGACATGTTCTAGGGTAATTTTATAATATTATATTTACCCTTAATTACCCGATTTACCTTTAACTATGGTAAATAAAATTTATCGTAGTTACTAGTCATAATTACCTAAAATAAAAATTAGCTTATTAACATAATCTGGATCCACGAATTCCAAATATGGAATCTATTTTTCCAAATTCAATACACAAAAGTTGCAGAAATTAAATTAAAATTAATCCTGTTGTCGAAAGAAAACGGATTTTTCTTTAAAACATTGTAAAAGATTGAATTGATTTATCCTACGAATTCAAGGTAGAATTAATGATAATGAAATAAATTATATTAAATGGTAAAAATATTTTCTATTTATACTTTAAAACCATTCAATATTATAATTTAACCATATAAATTATTGTGATGAAAAAAGTTGTTTTTAATTAAAATATAGCATGTTTTTACTATTCATCAAAATATGAAAGTTAGCAGAATAATATGAAAAATTTATCCAAAGTAATTTTTTATTTCATGATTCCAAAGAAGAATTTTATTTTGTCAAATTGAACTTATAAACCTGTCAAAAACTAGATTTAAAGTGGGTGCGCCATCAAAAGGCGGCAAAACTCCATTTTTTGAAAAATACTTATTTTACCCGAAAAATTTATTTTGTTCTTATACCGTGTTTTAGAAAATGTTTGAGACGAATAATAATGTTATAAGATTCAAAATTTAGTTAATACTATTCATAATGGCTAGTTCATAATAATATTATAATAATATATCATTGTTTAGTAAAACCCGGTATTGCGTACAACACATGCTATCGAGGAAGGTCGTGATTGCGTGTAATGCATGCCAAGTCAGGGTTGTGTGCTGTGCAAGAATCATTAATTGTTTTGTATATCATAATCCAACCATATTTCATTTATACATTGAATATATATATATATATATATACTCCATGTTGCATAGAATAACTATTATCAAAATTGTGTGTAACACGATCCAAGAATAGTGTTGTGTATACTGCAAGCTAATACGGTGTTGCGTATAGCGCAAGGTAATCTTGGTGTAGCATAAAACACAAGACATTAATTAAATTAAAAGAATATTTTTCATAAAATCTCGGGGTGTTACATTCTACCCCCCTTAAAATGAATTTCACCCTCAAAATTCATCGGGGTTATATATGGTTTATTATTCGAAATTTTCTTTAATAGAAACCCACATCATAAAAAGGAATACCAAAACCAATCTTTAAAAACAAAAGTATGAAACGTAACGGTTACCCAAATAAACTAATCACTGGGATTCCACATAGGTGAATATATGGATATAGAAGAGAAATCTAACCATCATGTTCTGATGGAGAGTGGTAGAGAACATGGCTATGGAAAAGCCAGAAATCAAAATGCCATAAATTTGTGATTATCTAAGGTACCATCTGATTAATCAGATATAAGAGAACTAGGACAACATTTTTGGTTTCCAAGATCATTTCCCTAAAGTTGATGAAATTGGAATTAGAAGAAAAACTTTCGTAATTTTGGTATAGTCTCACCATTTGTTGTTCTTTGGACAATTTCCACTTCATCTCTTAATGAAATGAAGTTGAATTTGTCATTCGTGATGTGTTAGTAGATCATGTGATAGAATGATGGGTCATTCCATCTGTCTCAAACAAAAGGTTAGAAAAGTTATCAAAAAATACATAAGTCCATCTATAGTGAGATTAATCATATATGGTTCCTAAAATGAACTTATACTTCATATATCATACCACTTTATAAAAGAAAACTAGTTTCTACTAACCAGGGTCTTTCTGTAGGCCAGTGGTATGCGATAAAGGCCAGTCGTACTTCGGTTGTGGGTTCGATTCCTACGACCTTGTCCGACGCGATGGGCTGTCTCTCGTCCTGCATGTTGTCCTTTTTCTAAAACTATATTACTATAACATCCCATCAAAAATATCGAAAAAAATTCTATCCTTAAACAATAATAAATTATTTCCAACATAATCCATTCCAATCTTTAGGCTTATCCCTAATACTACAGTCCATTCTAATAATATAGTGAAAACGATTACCATATATTTAATACCATCGTTGATCCCCATATATCATAAGATATGTCTTGTTGGTCACATTCCAAACATTCAAAGGCCTTAATTATTTATTCTCTTGAATACCCATTGAACCTTAGTGAAAACATGAATGTAGTTAAAAGTTAACACTTTACACATACCAAAATCCTCAAAATTCTATATTCTCAAACCATGATATCACTTAGTCCTTTTATCAATCATGAGCTCATGAATACTATCAAACATATTAGATTCACTTTATCCCTTCATTATGTGCATATCATCTGCATTCCAAAAATATTTCAATCACTTTTCATGGTTACCTATGCCATAAAATTATTGAAAACCACAATAGACCAAAACATAAATATTCCAATATTCCACGATACTATATACAACATTATTTTGGAATACCATTATATAAACACTTAATCATTCCACCACATCGTTGTCATATTCAACATCGCCAATGGTGATCGCATGTGACTTCCCTTTGTCCTTTTCCTTAAGTGGTTGCTCATGTCGATCATCGCTTACCCTTGGATTAGGGCATTTATTAGCATAATGCCCCATTTCATTGCACTTGAAGCATTGAAGTGTAGAAGGTTCATTCTGTGTATCCCTTCCTTTGTTTGCATCATTAGACATCTTATTCCCATCATTGCGGCATTCAAATGCCTGATGACCTTCCTTTCCACATTTGAAACATTTACTTTTTCCTTTAAGACAATCTCCACCATGATTCTTTCCACACATTGAGCATAAGAAACATTCATCTTCTTTTGACCATTATTCTGAGATTTCTCCTTGAACTCCATATTTCGTTTCATGTCAAAACTATGAGATTGGTAAGTAACACCAACTTCCATTTCTACCTTGATACCACAATGCACAATTTCTTCATAGATACTGAAGTCTCTTATAGCTAATTCCCTTCGAAGATTTGGTTTTATGCCACTGAAAAATCGATCAACTTTACTTTCAGGTTGGATGATAAATCCAGATGCATACCTTGCAAGACTTGTAAAATTCTCTTCGTATATACCAACAGATTTGTCATCCTTTTGCTTTAGTTCAAGAAACTCCTTCTCCATCTTTGTTCGAAGAATACGAGGGAATTACTTATTGAAAAATAAGTTCTTGAACTCGTCCCATTCCATGGACTCAATTTCATCTCTTTGCCTCGTATTCTTGATAAGATTCCACCATTGATCAAATTCACCTTCCAAACGATATACTGCTAAGATGACTTTATCATGGTCAGAACATTGAAGAACTGAAAATATCTTTTCAGTGGTACTGATCCATTGTTCCGCAACAAGTGGATCAGAAGACCCACTGAAAGAAGGTGGACATTGCCTCATGAAAGACTCAATAGAATATTGTTCCCTTCTCTGCTCATTTGGAAGTCCAGAATGATTCATAGCATTTGTAAGTATAGCAATAAGATTTTTCACTCCATCTCCCATAACATTTGTTTGTTCGGGAGGACAATCATTGCATTGTCCATTGAATTTATCAACACGGTTCCTTCGGGTTCCAGCCATCGTCTAAAACCCAAAAATAATAGTGTGAGAGGAAAAAATCATGATAGGGAAAACAACAATATAAAGGGGGAGTACCTTCAATATCTAACATCTTTGGTTTAATTCTATGATCGTTAGCGTAATTCTAGTACTATAACCTATACGTATACTTAACCTTAGGGACATCCCTAGACATACCTTAGAAATATCTCTAGGGATCTCACTAACATTTTCGCATCCTATTTTCCAAAGGTTGACTAAACCTTTCCTCTGATACCAACTGTAGAGACCCGATGCTTGACGTACATGGACATTACATTACTTTTGCGGAATACATAGTACATAAAAAAACACACACACAAGGATCGTAATAGTTTAGTGTCTTTGGAAACTCGGAATATAATCTTCTAATCATGGTGAAAGATCTTCAACCTCTCCCATAATGATCATCCTTTTTTTTACCTAAAACCTTTCTTTATATCCTGGGGAAAAGAAAACATAAAAGGGTGAGCTCAAATGCTCATTAAGGGTAGAAAAAATAAATATCAATCACATCATATTCATAAGAACATTACATTTTGGAAATCATAACCTACAAAAGAGAGCATAATTTCATAACATGGGATAAATCATAGTAGTGAAATTAAATCCCAATAATAATAACTTAAATAACTAAACTTTGTGGCATATACACATAATCATAGAGAATCATATTTTATTAGTCAAGACTCATTTCCAAGACTATCTTAGTGGAAAAAGTCCATTTCTAAACCGAGTCACCCTCGTTTCAGTCCTGTTTCACTGAACCGGTATAACCTACCGTTCCATACATGTCTATATAATGAGATATAAAATCTTTACCCAATGCATTGTATGGATATATAGGTCCAACCCATCTCATAATGATACCATTCTTATGTGTGCCACAAAATCATAAACCATATATCATAGCATAACCCATGTAATAAAAATGGGAATCTTAAACTTCGTGACATCATAAAACAATTCATATAAGATAAAGGAATTCATAAAAATAATTCCATCACAAAATAATCAAATCAATGTAATAATAGGGATAGAATCATACTCCTTTATTATCTTAGATGGAAAATAATTTTGATAAAAAACTTGAACTCCATTCTTGAGAAATATATCCTTTCTACATCAAAAACACTTTTCCTTTCTTAACATGTCATAAATTTCTAAACTAAAAGAAGTTGATTAAAAATAAACATTAAATCTTGTAAAGGAAGTTTCTTGGAAATAATGTTTTAAAAATCCATTCATTTCATATAAGTTAAAAAAACATTCTTCGCGTACTTTTGTCAGAAAAGTCAAAAAAGTACCTCGTATGAAAAACGACAAAAGATTCCTTTCATATCTTTTACTAAAAACTCACCTAAGGGTAAAATAGGATTTAAAAAATTGTATTTGAATATAAATAATATTAAATATTGAGGAAACATGGATGTGGATGATAAAATACACCCCAGTAAATGCCAAAGTATAAACAATCTCGGATAAAAATGAGATTGTGATATTTCCCTTACCTTAGGTCCGATTTTCTACGTATGTGTCCGAACCTCCTGTATATTGATTTAAATAATGTCATTTACTTATTAAAGAATCATATGCATTGTTATTATATCATATATGGTTCACTTATGACTTTATATTACCCGTTCTTTTTTAAATTCATGTTAAAGTAGCGTTTTGGGTAAAATCGACTCATTTGTCATTCGTGTTTTAACTTGTAATTATTCATATGATTACTTATATCATGATTACTTAATTCAAGAATATAAAACATGATTTATATATAATATATATTCAGAATATACATATATATAATGGATCGACAAATGGAAAAAAATACACCGTTCATGGAAACGGTAGGCCGTACGTATGCATGAACGCTGTTTTCGTTTCCTTATTGAATTGAGTGGAATTAAGTAGATGAAATAAATATATATATACATAAATCCATTAGTATTATTATGTAATATATTTCATGACTACTTATTATATATACTTTATAATCATTCATGAATGGTTAACGTGGATAATGAATCTCATCGTGTTGTGGAGACGGTAGTCCGTACGTACGCACGAGCGATGATATCGTTTTCATGATCGTGGAATTGTATTGTAGTGTATGTATACTATTTAAGATTCAATATTACTTTACAATAATCATATATAGTTATTATTTACACCATTATACCCATCCAAGTAAGGTGGTGGTGGAAAATAGATTACACCACGGCGTGGAGACGGTATTCCGTACGTACGCACGCGCGGTGATTTCATTTTCCGTAGGATTGATAGATGGTGAAATAGGGTAGTTTAATACATATAATAACATATCAGTATATGAGTGATACTGATGAGATTACTTCATAATTAAACAACCTAAGAAGAAGAAGTGGAAGAAGAAATAAAGTTGAAAGAATCGGTAACGGACATTATCTCTTCTTTGAAACGCCTCTTTGAGTCCTCCTCTTAGGGTACTAAAATTGGTCTTTGAGGAAAACCAGAAGCTCTAGGATGTTTCTAGGGAAGTGTAGAAGATAATTTGGCAGGGTTTGGCCGGTATTGAAGGCTCAAAGTGGTGTGAGGAAAAGAGGGAGGGGGTGCCCTTTTATAAGAGAGGAGAGGGACACCATTGGAATAACTAAAAATATTATTTTATTATAAAGCCAAATTCAGTTTTAAATTGCTCCAAATTGATTTATTTCGAAGTAAAGGATGGTATGGGTCGAAATACTTTCATCCAATATAATTTATACAAGTTTAGGTTCCTATATTTACCTTATCATTTATATTTAACTTTAAGTTAGATAATTTTACTTTTACCGTGTCTTCTTGTTTTCTTACACTATAAGGTTAATAAACATACTATATCAAGCCAAAAGAACCCCAAGATGTTTATTATTAATATATATAACCTTATCTAAGTAATTTGGTCTAACCATAGATTTTTAGGAATAAAATTACAATTAATAATATAATATTTGTTTTAAAAACTATTTTATGTCAATTTTGACACTATTTAGTAATTGATTTTTGTGAAACTCATAACAGAATGATTAGTTCGAAAAAAATTTAATTAAATCAATACTAACATGTCATAGTAACCTATAAAATTAGTGGAATTCATAAAAAGTCTTAAATTACATTTATTTGGGTATTTATAACATCAATTATGTCAATATTTCATTAATAAGACAATTACTACATCATCTTTGTGTCATAATAAATGATAATTATTTAATCCCTAAAAATTCTAAATAAATTCCAATGATGTAGATAATTGTATTAGATTTCTGTATACTATTCATTTTTGAGGTTTCATGAAGTGTATCAATAAATTAAAATTATTATACTTATAAGATTTAAGAAAGTGACATGTTGTAACATTGTTTGGTTTTAATAATAATTAAATTATTTTCATTGAAAAAAGTCCATTAAATGAATCTAATCCGACCCTTAGGTGATATTGGTATACTTCTAGTCATCCTTTAGGATTTTGAAATGTGTTAGGGTAATTTTATAATATTATATCTACCCTTAATTACCCGATTTACCATTAACTATGGTAAATAAAATTTACCGTAGTTGCTATTCATAATTTCCAAAAATAAAAAGTTTATTATTAACATAATTTGGATCCACTGATTCCAAATATGGAATCCATTTTTCCAAATTCAATATACAAAAGTTGCAGAAATTAAATTAAAATTAATCCCATTGTCGAAAGAAAACTGGTTTTTCTTTAAAACATTGCAAAAGATTGAATTGATTTATCCTACGAATTCAAGGTAGAATCAATGATAATGACATACATTATATTAAATGGTAAAAATATATTCTATTTATATTTTAAAACCATTAAATATTATAATTTATCCATTTAAATTATTGCAATGAAAAAATTTGTTTTTAATTAAAATATAACATGTTTTTACTATTCATCAAAATATGAAAGTTGCCAGAATAATAAAAAAAATTATCCAAATTAAATTTTTATTTCATGATTCCAAAGAAGAATTTTATTTTTTCAAATTGAACTTATAAACATGTCAAAAACTATATTAAAAGTGGGTGCACCATCAAAAGGCGACAAAACTGCATTTTTTGAAAAATACTTATTTTACCCGAAAAAAATTATTTTGTTCTTATACCATGTTTTAGAAAATGTGTAAGATGAATAATAATGTTATAAGATTCAAAATTTAGTTAATAATATTCATAACGGCTAGTTCATAATAATATTATAATAATATATCGTTGTTTAGTAAAACCCGGTATTGCGTACAACACACGTTATCGAGGAAGGTCGCGATTGCGTGTAATGCAAGCCAAGTCAGGGTTGCGTGCTGTGCAAGAAATCTTTGTTGTTTTGTATATCATAATCCAACCATATTTCATTTATACATTGAATATATATATATATATATACTCAATGTTGCGTAGAATAACTATTATCAAAATTGTGTGTAACACGATCCAAGAATAGTGTCGCCTATACTGCAAGCTAATACGGTGTTGCATATAGCGCAAGGTAATCTTGGTGTAGCATACAAAAAAAGACATTAATGAAATTAAATGAATATTTTTCATAAAATCTCGGGGTGTTACAGGCATCACACCCAGAACATTGAGTTTATCCTTTGATAAACACAACACTTGAAACATGATGCATTGTACCTTGAAAGGCACTACGGATGGAACCATCACATTCTACGTAGAAAGGACTCATTATATTCTACTCAAATTCAAAAATCCTAGTCTAGAAGAAAGAGATATGTGAGGTATAGGATTTATAAATTGGTATAAAACATGTGTGGGAACAACATGTTGTATGACCCAGCCTTATCATGTGGCCATGAACCTATCCATACTCAGGTACTAAACAATGATTATGTACTCAGGTGTTGTGCCAGTGTACTCCCAGATTAAACAACACTACTAGACAAATGTAGATGATTGAGCATTGCATGTTACTATTCTGATGGGTTAAAATGTAATTCTACCAACATGCCTCTGGAAAACAGCCTCATATATCCAAATAGATTAAAACATAGTGATCATTGTGGAATAACACACAAGACCGAATATTTATTTGCCAAAAATGGACTTTCTGTGAAGAGGATTTATTCCACGGTGTGGCACACAGATAGTTCCATTTGGGGCCCATACCTCAATCCTGAAACAAATCACACATATCATGTCATTTTGATCCCCTCAGAAAAACACTTGGGATCATCTATTCATTCATCCAAAACTGACAACTAGTGAAAAGGGTGTATTACACAACAAACTCTAGATTGGTTCTCGATATCTACCGGTCACTAAAAGGCTCCTCACATCCAAAAGGATCATACCATTGTGATCCTTATGAAAAAAATACACAAGGTAGAATATTCACATTCCCCAAATAGAATTCTGATGCAGATGTTTTAAAATTATAAATCACACTAAAAAGAATTTTTGTGGGTACCATTATTCGCCCCTAAATTTATTCAGATATATCGAGCCATTGTGATCCTCATTGGAAAACACACAAGATCAACTATAAGATCATACAGAACAAATACCCTATGAAAGGGAAACATTTCACTACAGATGCTCAAAATTGACCTCATGGGGCCTGAACCACTATTTCAGTTTAAGCACCCGAAATCACCCTTAAAAATTCATCCTCAACACTAGGTTCAAGACTCCTCTAGCAGCTTATCAATCAGACATCTGATGCAGAATATACGTCTAGTATGACAATCATCAAATAATAATACTTATATTATTATTATTATTTTAAAAACCGTATGTTTTTTATCAGTGATCATCAATCCAGAGACAAAAGATCAGTAAATGAGATCAGAAGGTTCTCCATGAAAAAATAATCATGTGGCCATAGACAACCCGCAAAATGGACTTTCTTCTCCATAGCTGAATGAAGACCATATCGGCCCACTCTGGCTGGCTCGGATGCATCTAAAAACACGAGATCGCTATAGGGCTATGGTGGTCCTATCTTACCTATATTGCCACTGGGCCAGGGTTTACCACCACAGTTCAGTCTTCTGTGTACCGCTGGGATCACCTTGGTTGGCCTATTTATGATCTAGGACTATATCTGGGATCCCCAGGATGCCCTCTTCCCTATGATAGACTCCATTCAAAGGGTCAACAACATTTTAACATGAAGAAACGTATGATAATATTCCACATGATTTTTCAGATCCTATCGCACCTGAAAATCGAACTAAAACAGTAATCATGACTCCTCAGGTTGCGGGATTCACTGATATGGGTCCAACTTCGCGATCAGAGGTCATTTCTTCTAGATGAAAAGTTTTTCGATGAAGAACATGAAAAACTAGAAGAACGGGAGATCAACAATTAAAATAGATGATTCCGATTATATTTTAGACCACAAGTGTGATATCAAACAAAAAGGATTATTGAAAATGAAATTTCAATTGGGGCACTGTATCATCCAAAATAGAAATCCTACCACTAATCGGTTTCCACAGTTTTGTTCACTACGCTCAGATCTATAAGCATATTATGTTTTGTCATGATAAGACAATTTTGGACTTACAATTTCCATCAGCCAGAGCTCCACTATCCAAGGGAGTAATGAGCCAACCCTGTCTCATTCATCTATCCTCATTTTTATATGAAACTTCCATCAGACGTGAAATCTAAATCTCAAGCCCCCTCTCAACTGATGTCACCCCTATGGTGAACACAAATCTACATACTCAACAGCATTCTCGAATTTCCAATCCTTGTCCCTAATTGAATGATATTGAAATTATCATTTCAAATAAAATAATTTTACTTAATTTTTTTATTTATGATTTCACCCTTCATGACCTTTTCTACAAAAGTACTACAAAGAAATATATTATACCCCTTTTATGGTAAGAAACATGCTCAAGACTCAACAACTAACTTGTATTTTTTTCCAAGTTACCGTTTGGGATTTATTTTGGGTTGATCTATTAAATGAATGATTTAATAAATTAATTTATCCTTTAAACATACTACTAATGAGGTAGGGGTCTGAAAATCCCACATTGACATATTTTATATCCCACCTAGGGTAAATACTATGTAACTGACTGAACTGTTGTCTCAGATTTCTGATCAGATCAACTATTTAAGAGATATCCCAATTTTGGTGGATGAATATTACATAAACACTTAATATTTTTTATAATGTATACTAGGAACACAAGGACAAGTAACAACATGATTTCAGATCACCATGCTCTTGAAATATATATGATGAAATATTCCAAAGTCATAGTAGGGGAAAACTGGGTCTCTACATTATTCCCTCCTTCATGTTTTTTTCCCAAAAATAATAACTATGTAAAACAACTCGGAATACTGAGCATACTTCTGGATCTCCCTATCCTATGAAAACGTGCTCATAACCGTGATGGTACAACACGTGAACCAAAGGGATGGTTCTTCCGTAGAAGGTCTACACCATTTAATGAGGTGCATAAGAACACGAACATATCTCTTGTGTTGTGACACTGGAAGACATCGGGAACCCACTATAGCTATTGAGGATAGGGGAAGGTGGTTGGAAACCATGAAATCCCTTGCATGATTCTAAATGGACCAGATAAACACAGGGGGATAGTTTAATTCCCCTACCAAACCTCCACATTCCCCATTGTGACTAGAATCATGGCTGGTCCCTAGAACAAGGTCACATGATTCCATCCTTCCAAACATCCACCTGGTGAAGCACCCAAGGATATTTGTCCATGCAAGATTTCACAGTTGATTAATCACAACTGAGACTCTCTATCATGATCGACAAGTGAAGGAGTCAAAACCATTCACTGAAGAAAATTATACTCACCTGCTTCACCAGGGTCAGATGTAGGGAAGCTCTCTACTACGAATATTCCCCCACCTTGCGAGCCTAGGAATTATTAATAAGGGAATCAGATATAACATGTAACATTCCATAGAAAATACTACCATAATGTTATAGTATTATAGTAATTTCAACCAATATTTCCTTCTTAGGTTCATGTATATCATGGTGAAGGCGCACCTGATACACAGATGTTATGAGCAAACCCTAAAGAACTCTCTATGAAAGTAGAATCTACACATTCTTAGGGATATGAGTAAAACTACCAACAACATATAGTGAGTCAGGTTGTTTTTTTATAGGGTGTCCATCACCACAACCTGTACATGATATCGGTATCATGATTGATGTGGAGCGCGCAATGTGCTAATGAATAGGGAATGTGAACAAACCCATCCAACTACAAGAGGTTAGAAAGGGAAAGCATGTCGAATAACCTGCACATCTCTCCCCCTCATAGAAGGATAGTAATAACCAAATAATGCACTTCCCCAAAACCAATAGTGGAACCACAGGAAAAGGTAGGTCAATTGGTAAGACTCCACTAGAAAAGTGAAGACCTGCACCGAACCTCCAATACAGAACCTAGTCATTAACACACATGTAAGAGGGAATAGTATTCCACTCCTTGATACTATCCGCTTTGGGTGGAAATGACTCAACCTCACATTTTTTCTTATATCATAGTAATGCATATTAGTAGGGGAGGAATGCCACTTTCTCATGCATTCAAATCTATTTCAAAAAACAACAACAATGGGTTACATTGACACCCTGCATCACCCATGGTTACTCCATGAGAAAGGAGTTCGAAGAAATGAGTACCTCATGTAGTGTCTAAAAAATTATATTAAATACGGTAGAAAATTAAAATAGTGTACCTCTTATTATCTCATGTGCAGTGGGATTATTGATATACATAGTATGCAACTACTTATGGCCCCTGACACAAACTCCTTGAGCCTGACGTGGCCACCTAGTGATGGTGGAAAGTCCTCTAAACGTCACCCCAACCATAGTTTTTCATTCTCTTCTGCCAAAACTGACTCCCTAAGGACTACCCTATCCCCGCCATGGATATCCTTGATCACAACACTTCCTTTGTTGTGGTGATACATATACCAACTTCCAAGGAAGCTCATCACATCTAGTCGAGTAATCTCATGCCATGAGACCTCACACATCATAAGCATAGCACTAGCACTCCCATGGATGTTCCAATTCTATAAGTTATCCTCGACCATGTGGTTTTCTCTTGTCAATGGGAGGCCACATGCATCAAGGGCCTGGAAACTGACATCTGCATGTTGCAGAAAAAACCAAACATTCTTGCACCCAGTGCCAAAATTGTCCAACTAGCACCCCTCTAAAAAAATAATATTTGTCACCAGTTCCTGCTTCCGTGCCCCTAGATATGTCAGGATGCAAAAGAAAAATATGATTGCATGAGTCTCCTATACAAATACCATTCTAAAACATATGTGACAAGAAGTTTACATCATTGACAACATCTAGAGTGTATCGTGTACGGTCTGCAAACCAATTGGCGTACTCATCCACTATCATCGCTCCATGTTGAAGCTGCAGAAACTCCTCAAATTATACTAAGAATAAAGAGGAGGGGAGGTAATCATGAATAAATAGCTACTATAAGTAATACAATGAGAGTAATGACTCACCTTTCATCTAAGTAACCCGAATCAACCAACAACATGCTACTATGAGGAAAAAGACTTGCTGTCAAAGAAAACATCTAATTTTTCAGCTTCCAAACATGCCAGAAGAGGCAAACCAACATCTTTATCCAACCATTCACTCCCTTAGGGTATGGGATTCCATAAAACCTCATTGTTCTCTGATGCAGGAACTCAAGAAGCATACTCAACATGTTCTTGTTATCGAACTTTGTTGTCGGTTCTAACTATAGCATAATAGGTAGAGGTGGTCAAGCCTTCCCTCAGGGAGAAATTAGAATCATATTATTGATCCTTAATGGAGGCCTAATCATTAATGGAATCATCCTCATAAATTAGAGCTAGTATCGTGGTAGTCTATCATTGTGGAGGATTCCTAATTCTGACCAAAACGTACTATGGTCAAATTATCATATATGTATATATATATCAAAAATGGTTTGGATATGAATCAAGAAGGATAGACAATGAAATAATTCTCTATGATTCATGTACCAATACTACCTAAAATAAGGGTCTCAACACACCAAATCGACAACCAGGTAATCAGGGCCCTAGTGAATGGCTACATCGGTTGCCTCACTATCACTAGACTCTCGGGCCTGAGAGTTGTTCTTGAGAAATGTTGACAATTTTTTCCCAAAATCCAACCAATTAGTTTTTAGCAATCATCCAAAAAATTTCCTAAGGAATAAACCTCCAATAATACCACATTTCCAGGCCCCAACCAGTGATGGGGATCGATCTGCAACTACCCCAAGCCCGCCTCGATAGGCCAGGGGCTGGCAACTAGTTCCAAAGGAACAACAAACTCTGGGAGGCCTTTTCTTATATACATGTACATGCATACATATCTTACTTAATGAAAAGGCGCAGAGGGAAATGAAAATAAGATACAACACTGGTATATATAAAAATCAAAAATATGCATGAAGATCTAAACATTAAAAGAAAGGAAATATAATCTAAAAGGGAAAGGTAAAAAATACATGCCCAATCTGAAAATTGCAACAACCCATCAACAAGTAGAAAAATTAAAAAAAGTGTTGGAGCCCTGCTCTAGGATCCCATGCTACAAAAAATCCATGTGGTCCAAGCACCCCATATCCCTATGCTCCACTGAAGTTACGATCATCCTATTCTTTTTCTACAACATAAAACAGAGTTCATTCAAATCCAAAGTAGGGGTGAGTATAAAAATACTTATTTGGATTACCCAAAGGCACAACGAAGAAAAAAAAAGTCGTACTAAAGTTGAGATTATTATGTAGACCATGGTATAATAAAATATTACAACTCAACCCAACCATGAAGTGAAGTAATCTCATCCAAACACAAGGAGCTAGAGACAGTGAGAAGATGATATTATTTTCAGGTCTTCAATTCATATAGTAGGACAATATACTCATCCAACCATGAGAAAATAGACATAGAAAGCATGTGGAATAGCTCAAATGTCTTCAACTCTCCTGGAAGGTGAGTAACTGAAACCCAATGAGTGGGTTCTATGAATAAAATATATATATGATCAACCATAGAATCCCAAATATGAATGCAAGGGGATCTCTATCTCTCTAGCTCATCCATGGAAGAGAATTGACTATATTCTAGAAGAAACCCCCACTGATGCCTGGCATCCCACCTATTTTCCCTGAATTACATGTAAAAGGGGATCAATCACTGCACCTTGATACTATTCACTTTTGGAGGATATGCCTAACTAGAATTGTTTTAAGTCACTTTACAATGATGCATCTTTATGGGAAAATTGTCCCTATTTCTTGAGAGTCCAAATTCACATGGCGCACCTCTCATCACTATGCTTCACAGTTGAGAGATCGGGTCCCAAATTCATGAACCTAGTACCAAACCCCACTAGAGGGTAAATTCTTAAGAGTCATCAAAGAAACAACTACCCACCCTACATTGGAAGGTAAGCCCTAAAAAGAGAACAATTATCCTCATTTCCCAGACTAGCTGGAGGGTTAGCCTAGAAGTCTAAACAACGAACCTCACTACATAGACCCAGTAGAGGCGATGTCCGAAAGAGTAACCAGCAGACCTCACATCCCAACCATGCTCGTGGGTAATCATTGAAGAGAGATCAGCCAAACTCACTGCCCATCCTTGCTGGAGGGTAAGACAAGAAGATTAAATGATGAACCTCACTACCTAGCCCTGCTAGAGGGTATTTTTTTTAGATAGAACAATGAACCTTGCTACCCAATCACACTAGAGGGTAAGCTAGTATTTACTTGGTGATTTTAATAACATCACTACCATTGATGACTTCAAGGAGCATCACTTCAGATAGATCTCACACCCCAAACATTGAGTGTCACCTTATACCATCATCATACTCAAAACACCTCTCATCATACCTGGGAAGCCACTACAGAGAGATCTATCACGTCATGAGTAGAAAAAACTCAGGGTAGGCTACCTGCTTTCCAAAATCCGAGTTCATAAAAAAGAAATTCAAGTTATAGAATATTTTTACAGTGGAACATGACACATGTGGGGACCATAATATGTGTGACCTCGCCTTCTCATCTAGTCATATACCTATCCTTATTCGATAAACAAATTGTGATTAGGTACCCACAATACATTCTAGTGTACTCCCGTAGTACATGATAACTCTTTGAAAATGTTGATGTTATTATATTGAACATTAATGATCCATAGGGATAAAACATAATTCCACCTACATTCATCTTGAAAATAACCCCAGATAACCAAACAGATCACACCATTGTGATCCATGAGAAAAAATGTCAAAGATCAAATATTCATTAGCTTGAAATAGTTATCTGTTGAAGAGGATGTATTCCACCATGCGGCACACAAGTAGTGCCGTGTTGGGACCAAACCTCAATCTCGAAAAACATCAAATGGATCTTGCCTTTAAGATCCCATGAAAAACAAACGTGATTAGGTATTCAGTCGTCCAAAGTGGACAACCAGTAAGGGTGTATTTCACCGCAAATTCTCGATCGGTGCATGATCACTAACAATCACAAAAATTCTCCACACAAACAAATGGATAACACTATTGAGATCATTGTGGAATAACAGAAAAGGTAGAATATTCACATGCTCATACAGACTATCAATGTAGAAGTTGTTAAATATTGCATTACATTCAAAATATCCTCCCATGGGGCCCACCCCTCAGCCCCAAATGAAGTTGGAAGGATTACCCCATTGTGATCCTCACTAGAAAACACACATGATCGACGACTCAATGATACAGAACAGATAATCATTGAAAGAGTAACCGTTAATGGAAATGGACTAAATGTATCCTCATGGGTCCCACACATGTTTTAGTTTAAACACTCTAAATAAGCCTTGAATATTCCACCTCAACTCTAGGGAAATAGCGCCTCTAACAGCATGTCAATCGTACATCAGACGGAGAAGTAACATCCTATATGAGAATTTTCAAATAATAATAATTATATTATTATTATTATTATTAAAGAACATTTCATATCACCAAGCCTAGAACCCTAGAAAAAATATCACAAAACTGCCTCAAAATTTCCACTGTGAATCATGGATCGTGAGGCTGCAAACAGTATGAAAAACAGACTTACCATGAAAAAGACACTGGGGTTTTAATTTCCCTTGGACTCAAAAAAGAAAGGATCATCCTGTGCCGGCCCCCCACAATTGGGGCCATCTCACCCCTGCCCCTGATGGCCACTACCGAAAGCACTGGATCTCTGTGGGGTCATGGTGGTCCCCTCCTTCTGGGGAAACTTCCAGGTCGTGGTCTGTCAGCACTGGTCGGTGTTCTGTAGACTGTTGGGGTAACCCCGATGCTCTGATTTGCAATCTAGAATCAGATCTAGGATCCCCAAGACTCACACTTCACTGTAATTGCCTCTATTCCTTGTACTCGCATAATTTTGACTAGAAATATTTTTTTCGGATATTTCGCTCATTGAAAGGGCTCCTACAATGCCCGAAACTCGAACATGGGAATTGATCGAGAATATTTGGGTTCAGGGCTTCATAGATATGGGTTCATCTCCATGATGGAAGATTTTTGTCCACGATGAAAATATGACCAACAAATAACATGAAGAAAGGTATTGAATGAGCGATTGAAAATTGAAACTAGAAATGGACGTTGGTTATTCATCGATTAGGAAACGTTTCTAATTTAGCGAAAACAAACAGAAAGGATTTACGATGTCGGCATTTCAATCATGGAACTAGAGAATCCAAATAAAAATCCTAACTTGAATATAGATCCTTCATTATTCTATATATTCTTTCATCTATCAACGTGTGACGTTTCATCATGATCTGGTGACATTCAGATGTCGAATCGTCATCGGCCATATCTCCGCCGTTCGAGAGAGAAATGTGACAACACATTCTCATTCATGTATCCTCGTATTTATTGGAAAATTATAGCAGACACAAAATCCAAATCTCCCACAACTTCTTGAATGAGGTAACCCATATTGTAAGCACCATGATATGAAGAGAACGGCAGTCTCATATTTCTAATCTGTGTCACCGTTTGGATGTTATTCAAATTATCATTTGAAATAAATTAATTTCATTTAATTATTTTATATACAGTTATTTCCTCCATATATGTTTCTACAGAAGGCTTGAATGTCAAACCTTATACCCCACCTAGGGTAATAAAAACACTTCAGACCCAACCATGACCGCATATTTCTGATCCAAGCTACAATTTGATAATTATTTGGATTTGAGGTATTAAATGAAAGCATTAATAAATAAATTCATCCATTTAATGTACCACAAATGTGCGAGGGGTATGAACTTCTTACACCAATATATTTTATGACTCTCCTAGGGTGAAATGTTTCTTTTATACCCAACTATGGTCTTATAATTATGATAGGATCAACCGTTTAAGATATAAATCATTTTCATTGCATGAATATAAAAAAACCCTAAATATATTTTTTTTACTTTATTTACGCACACCAAGCCTCATAATTTCACGCCATCTCATCACCTAGCTCTGTGAATATATTTAGAAATATTATATAGTTTTACATAGTGAAAATTAGTTCTCCATAAATACTTTCCCTCATAGATAGACATTTCTAGTCCATATAATGCATAAATCTAATCTGACTCAAAATTGTAAACTCATCTAAAACTAATTTGACAGACATTCACACTTAACAATCCTAAACCATAATATGCATCTCAATAATGAAATTAGTCATCTTCCACTCAGATTAGGACTCATGGACTACCCATGTCTGTGTTTTCTTCTTTAATGCATCAGCGTCACTATTTCCCTTCTAGGGTGTATATGCCATCTTAAAATCAAAATACATCATATACTCAAAAAAATATTGACTATAAGAGATTCATATATCACTATAAAAATATAATCATTATGATCTTATGATCAATTCACATAAAATACCTTTTAATAAATTGATAATGGTAGCAACACTTTAAATCAGAAACCGGCTAATTCATGGTCATTCATAGAGTATTTTTGTTCATGTATCCTCAACAGATGAGACTTGTAGGCCACAACTCGATCACCTCGAATCACAATTGCTCAAAAAATTACCCCATAAGTGTAAAAATACAATGTTTACTCCTCAAACAACTCATGAAAGATCAAGATTGGTGTCATTTGAATGAACATCATCATACACCTGAATAAAATATCATAATATCTAGACCATTCATAATTTTTCACCTTTCTGTTCAAGCCCAAAAGATGAGCTGGCAATCAAGAAACATCATGGACGAACCTTCGATAATAAGTCACTAATCCAAAAATGGTAAAAATATTGATAAATATACTTCAGTTTCTCCTAATATGACAATGTATGAGAATTATATGGGTCCCCTGACATGCATTTCTATACAATTTGGTGACCCAATATGTATACATTTTCAATCCAAAACTGACCCATAAATTTCCTAGAGTATAGCCAATTCTATCTTGTTGTACTCAGGATGATGTGAATATATTCGGTATGATCTTCATGAGTCATCAAGTATAACATGATTTCATCCATAATCACTACACAAAATTTAACCAGTTATGAGGGGAAGATTCTATTAATCCTGTACATAATCACTATTGGTGCTTTTGTCAACCTGAACGACAACACCACAAACACATAAAGGCCATATTTATTTATGAGTGAAATACATTGTATATTATAAGTTTGATGTCTAAAGTTATAATACCATGATCTTAGGTCAATCTTGGACAAAACATAAGATCCTCTCATTTGGTCAAATATATCATCAATACATGGAAGTGGATTTCCCAAATGTGACATTCCTATATAAACCACTAGGAAAGAACTATTTGCACATTTATATAATGTATTTTATATAAATCATTAAATAGAACACCCATTACCACAAGCCAAGCATACCCTTACCATACAATGTTAAATAAGGGAAATCCACAATCATTCTATAATCAATAGCACCATCCCACATTATCCCAAACAATTCCATATTACAAAACAACACACAATAAGGAACCCAAAATTGTGGGTCTTCCATCCGACCTATTCACTACTTTTCTAACTTCTTCTCCATCCATACCACTATCCATAATGGTGTACCTTCTTTCCCCTATCCACATCCTTTTATAGTGAGACATCCTGACCACAATTCAAAATGGTGTCCCTTCCATCTAATATCCATAAAATTATATTTTGAGACATTCCACCCATAGCCACTTAATCAACACAATACAAATATCTTAATCAACTAATAAGAAAAAGGCATGAAGGTCCCATAACAATCACAGAACCATTTCCATCAGATGCCAATTTTATTCAATAAATAAACCCATTTCTTGAAAATACCTTCTGATATTTTCCATGAAAATCCCCATTTAAATAAAACCAAATATTAACTGAGAACTATTTCCACAAAAAAATAATAATCCAATCCAGACAACAAATTTTCGAATTTCCATTTTAAAATCAGACAACAAAACCCCTCTTTCAAAAATATCCAATTTCCCCCAAAAATCCTAAAATCACAACCAAATTGGTTTCCACCAAGATTATCACATCATATCCACACGTAATATCAATAAAGAATTTAACTAAAACCAAATCCACATGTTCTAACCAAGTAGATTCAAGAGGGAAGCTTCATACATTTAGGGTTCTGGCGAAATCGACCCACACGTAACTGCAACACATATACGAAAAACGTATCACTAAAACCACTCTATATCCTTTTTCCTATCATAACAATCCTTAAAATAATAACTTTAGCATACAAAAAATCAACATCTACATGAAACATATATAGAAATAGAAAGCCAAGAGAGGGAGAAGAGTAGATATAGAGAGAAACCAAGATGATGTCAAGAAGAGAGGATTACCACAAAGAGTCCACCATCAAACCACCAATAAACCCCCTAAAATATATTTTCAAATCGAGTGGGAGAGAGCCCATAGCATTGGAGAGTATGAAATCATCCTTAGGGTTTATATGGGAGAACATTAGAGATGTTTAGGGAAAATATAGACCAACCCCATTTTAAAAGAACTCATTTTTAATTGCCATCACATTTAGGTTGTAGGATTTGAAAATTTATGCACTAATCGTGAACATGTTACAACCTTTAAGGAATCTCACATGACCTCACACAATTATAAAATCAGTGTTCAAAATATGTGGAACCCCACTTCCTTGAGTTACACGGTATCTTAGGAATTCTAAATTGTTTCCCCTAACCATTCTAAAACTATAAACACCTATAAAAGCCACAAAAAATATCTAAAACCTTCCCGAACTCACCCAAACTCTTACCAAATCCTGTAAAGCACATTAAACTCATAAAAAATAAAAATGTATCAAACCTCAAACTGTTGGTACTCTATTATCCTAACCATTGGACTTTTGTCTTCAGAAAGTAGAGAACCATCTCATTTCAAAATGTTCTGAATCCATAGATCAACTATATTTTTATCTTACCCCCATTTCTCCTCATGAATCTGGACATGAAACCACAAAACATTAACTAAACCAATGATTTTACCATGAAATATTTTCCCTTTCCTATCCACAATCTACTCATCATGTGCCCCAAAGAAGCATCATGTTCTAGATCAACATGATCCCAAAAACACATGGTCACGATCCGACTAATACTTTTTCAATGATGAATCTTGAAACACATTACCTACAACACTAATCCGTGGAGGAAAATAAAACAGATAATCCACCACTACAATCAAATCAAGTTTCTCAAAAGATCCAACATACCTCAGTGATATCTTACCCTTATTTCCAAACGATGATGTCCCAACCTAGGAGAGACTCTCAAAAAACATAACCACCCGCCTCAAATGAAAATGTTCTTCAAAGATGGCATGTATATGATTTCTATGAACTTTCAGCTTTCAATGTACTCTTTTTTATCAAAATGATTTTATATGTAGTATCTTGGATATGGCTCAATCCAATCATAAACATCTTGCCCGTTTCCACCCATCATAGAAGAGAACGACAAAAATGCCAAAACAATTACGCAAATGGAGCAATATGTAATAATACCGGATAAATTTTATTATATTTGATCCCCAGTAATTATAATTTCTCTACCCATGAACCACCAAAATCCATCACACATTCCCTTAGCATATCCTCGAATGTTTTTAACGTCTTTCTCGATCGGCCATCAATCAGAGGATAAGACATTGTTTCCATTATCAACTAGGTTATAATGTATTACTGCATGTATTTAAAAGAAAATATTGTAAAACTCAGTTCTCTCTATGATAAAATTTAAACTGGAACACCATGACTCTTTATCACTTCCCAGATATAGATATTTCAAAAATCCTCCACAGTATGAGATTCAAGAATTAGGATGAAATGGAAAGACTTTTTGAGCCGATCGACAACCACCCATATGAAATCATGTTTCTGGAACATTCTAGGGAGACCTTCCAAAAAAATCCATCTCTATTTGATCCCACATATACAATAGAATATGAACATATTTCAGCATTCTTGTTGGCTGCTGATTCACCTCCTTGACTTTCTGACATGTCTAGCATCTCGAAAAAAAATCGACCACATTCTTTTTCATACCATCCTACCATAACTCTGATTTGAATGCTTTATACAACATTTTAATTCTAGGATGGAAATCCCAAATATAATTTTGATAATCCATGAGAATTTCCTCCTGACTAGCTACTATTACAACCATCCAACTATGAAAACATAGAACAAAATTCTCATTTAGTTACAAGACTTTAATGGTCTCCCCAACATTTAATTTCGACCTCATCTCCATACACTCAAAATCATATGTATGTGTATTTTTATCAATGAAATCCATGATAAGGATAAATGAAATTGTAATAAAGATCTCTTTTTCTCCAACATCCTTTAATTACAACCACATGTCGACTTTGACCCACATCAACTTAGACTAATCTGATGCCTGTTTCACCACCTAATCATGGGATTTTCTACATCATGCATCATCCACCGAATTTCCCTTACCCAGTGTGTACATTAATCCAAAATCCAACATGTGGATGTATTCCATGCATCTATATTTAATCATGTTCAAATCTATCAGTGAGAAAATATTCTTTATTCTCTTGTGATGAGTAAACACTGTGATTTTGTCACCAAAGATTTAGTGGCACCAAATTATTATGTAATGAACCACTATCGCCAACTCCAAATCATGTGTTGGGAAGTTCATCCCATCCAACTTCAACAACCATGATCTATATGAAACTACATTATCACCATTCATGAGAAGTAACCCCGTCCCTAATACCAATGAATCACAATATACCACGTACATTTTTCCTAGTTCGAGATAAACCAATATTGTTGCTGATGTAAGCCAAACCTTTAGCTCTTCAATCAAATTCTGACACTGCTCATCCCAGTGAAATGTGATATTCTTCCAGGTCAAATCTATCATTGGTGAAGCTAATCCTCGTAAATCATGAACAAAGAAATGATAATACCCAACTAGACCAAGGGATCTCTATATCTCAAAAATGTTCTTTAGTGGTTTCCATGAGATAACAACCTCTATCATTTTTGGATCAACTGAAACACCATTCTCCAAAATAACAAGACAATTTAAATGAACCTAATATATCCAAAATCCAAACTTTTAAAATTTAGAATACAATGGATGATTCATCCAAACCCCTGACATTAATATCATGTGAACCTCATGCTCCACCAAAGTTCTAAAATACACAAGTATATCATCAAAAAACACCAATACAAAAGAATCCATATATTCCAAAAATATCTGATTCATCACTTCTTTGAACACCATTATTTCATTCGTTAGACCAAAGTGAATAACCACATACTCTTATTGTCCATATATAATTCTGAACAATGTTTTGGGAATGTCCTCCTTCCTCACCCGCAATTGATGATATCCTTACCTCAGTTATATCCCAGAGAACCACTAATATCTCCTTAACTGCTCAAAAAATCATCAATCTATGGAACTAGATATCAGGTCTTTATCATAACCTGGTTATGTCTACTATAATCAATAGAGAGCCATAGAGATCCATCTTTCGTTTTAACAAAAAACACTGGTGCTACCCACAAACACATGATAGGATAGAAGAACCCTTTTCCATAACTCCTATTAGTACACTTTTAATTCTTGTAATTCTGCTGGTGCCATACAGTAAGATGGAAGTGAGATAAGTTTGGTCCCAGAATATTGATCAATTTGAAACCCTAGTTCATTCATGGGTGGAAACATAGATAATTCATTTGGAAAAACATCTAAAAACTAATCCACAACTTCCAAAAGAACACTCTACGCAACATCTACCATTTATTCTTATTACAAAGTTTCTAACTAATATGAGATTATGCCAACATCTAGTGCTAAAAAATATGTTACACACAACATTTCACTCTTCTTCCCCCTAAATTTGTGTTCATTACCATCCCTCATCGTAAAACTAACTGTTCATGCATTGGAATCAATGTGGTCCTTAAACATCTCCATCCAATCAATTCCACAGATTATCTCATAACCTTCCATATCAAGCATTGATAAATCACACATCAATTCAATGTTATCTACCAGAAAGAATCATGCTCTACATAGGAAGGTTTGAAAATAAATTTCAACAAGATGAGATGGAAAATTTAAAAATGAAGGAATCATTTCATTGTTTATTCCCAAAAAACTAATTGCACAAGAAGTGAAAAAATATTTGGAATCACCCATATCAATACATGTTTTCATCAAAATAGAATTGAAAAGATCCATACCTAACACAGTGGATGGTCCCGAGTGATTATCTATCACAATTTGTTCAACACTGAACAACTAATTATATGTCACACTCTTCTCTTTATTACCTTCTTAAGGAGTCATTGTATTCTAAGAATCACCATGACCCTCTTTTCTCTACTGATGAGGGGTCTATTGCTTCCACCATCCAGTTGAGGCATAATACCCCTTTCACCCAAGAGGAGTTTCATTGAAACCCTAACTCAGAGCATTCTAAAAATAATGTCAAATACTACCCATCTTCATAAAATTATAACATGATCTTGGTTGTGTTGTAAAATACCACTTGATGTGGCCTATGGATCCATAATAAAAACATTCAGGATTACTATGGGGCTTTGGAAGAAGATTCATAGATACTACCATTGGATTCAAAGCCATACTCTATCCATGGAAATAAGTTCCCCTCTTCTATTTGAACACATCATTCGAGTTACCAGAATTTATCATGGGAACCAAAATTCATTCCCCACCTATAGCCTTTAAATTATCCCGCATTCCACTTTATCTCTATTCATTATTTTAGGGTAATCATTTATAAATAGAACTTTTTATCATGGAACTAATTTACTACTTCAACCCAGATTCAGAAATTTGTGCCTTCAATGATGTGATGCCTACCACCAAAGGGGGAAATTACACAAGGATCATAGTATTAGTTTAATTTTCTGCTACTGACATTTTCCCTTGCTTCAATATAAAGAAATATTTTTTCTGTTGAATTATTAACGTATATGGGTAGAATGTTTTATTAAAAAAATCCTCAAAACACTCCAATGTCACACCATGATCCGTCCTTACATGGATCAGAACCTCCCACCACTAATGTGATAGATCTTCCAACATGTATTTGGTTAAATTCACATTCAGCTCTTCCAGTGTTCAAATGAATTCAAATGTTATTTTTATTCTATTAAGCAATGCCTCATCCCTTTTAGGATCTGAATCACCCATTATCATGGGTGAATTCCACCACTAATAATGAAATGCATGATCCATATGATTTGTTTCATCACCTTTAATGCCACATCCCACAGAATAGAATGATTTCACTATACTATGCACTATTTGATTTTTCACCTGGAGATCAGGTGCAACCATATTTTCAGCAGCTTCCTCCTGTTGTTCTCTATGATGCATACTTGGTTCCATTTCTATCAATACAAAAATCAACCATAAGTAACATTACCATAACAACTAAAGGCATTAAATTTTAAAATTAAATACCTTGAAAATATCAGAACCAGACTTTCCACAAGTTCAAATTTCAAAAATACCCCAAGTATCCATGTTTCAAATCCTTCTGTTTTGAAGCACAATTCTATTTTTTCAAAATACACACATTCACATCACACAATAAATCATTATACACCAATGAAATATTCCCACTTGAGTGAATTAATTTTTACCATTCATGAAATTTTCATATCATTGGCTACACCTATGACATTGAGATATCCTAAGCCAATAATTTTCTCCAAAACACTTATGTAAAAAACTCCATGGTAACTTTAATTGCTACAAAAAAGGGTAAGATAAATCCTTTTATGATAAATATTTGATGTTCCGAAAATCCTAATCATTTCTACCATCAAGGATCAAGGAATAATCCATGAACGAATGTCAACAAAATGACCCAAAATCAACCCCAAAGGACTGAATAAGTGACATCACACGAAAGCCAAGGACTGAACAACTAATACCACATGTCACATCCCACCCCATTTTCATTGTATTGGGAAGGAGGATGAGTTAGTTTGTGTTATGAAATGTTTCCAGAGTGCCAAAGGATGGGAATAAATTCCCAATGATTCAAGAATAAACGAGTAACAATTTTCCATTATGATAAAATCATCCAAACTAATAAGCCACTATCAACAAACTTGTATGATTCAGGTCAACAAAAAAACCCAACACAAACATTACCAAAACAAAACAAAACTATTCCATTGCAATTACAAATTCCAATAAAATCAAACCAAAATACCGGAGTAGCAATTCAATTACTACACAACATGAACCCAAAATACTATGACACCATATATTTCTATGCACCAAGCTTCATGATCCAAACACCACAACATCACCAAAGAATCATGTCTAACTGCTAGAAAAATTATATTCTTTACTCTTACATGTGTCCCAAAATATAACATATAAAAAATCAACAACGATACAATGTAGGGGTTCAGTAATTATACTCAGTAGGTTTTCACCAAATGGAATTCCTACACATGTCACTAGGAAAGAAAAATTAACACATTTACATACTGATGTTTATATAATATATTAAATAGCCAACCATTTGTAGGATCCAAACATTCCCTTACCAACCCGTGATAAACAAGGTAAATACACAATGATTCTATATGAAATAACACTATAACACAGTTGCCCAAAAAATTACATCTTGAATAAAAAACACAATAAGGAGACCAAGCGGTTGCACTACCTTCACCCCGTTCACTTTATTTCAAACTAGTTGTGCTTCCCAACAACTATCCATAATGGCGGCCCATCCATCCACTATCATTCAACTTTTATAGTGAGACTTTCCGACCAATATACATAATGGTATACATTCCATCCAAAATAAATCACATTTTATAGTGAGACTTCCCACCCACATCCACACAATCAACACAAGCCAAACACTTAATAGACCAACAATCACAAGGAACCAAGGCCACACAATAGGCAGAAAACCATTTCAACACATGCCATTTTTCTTCAATAAATAAGAAATTTATTGAAAACACCTTCCAGAATTATTCATTCCAAACCCTATTTAAATTAAACGACAATTTTATAGAAAAAAAATTTCTATAAACCATTTTT
The DNA here is from genome assembly GCA_963277665.1 of Viscum album. Lineage (NCBI taxonomy): Eukaryota > Viridiplantae > Streptophyta > Magnoliopsida > Santalales > Viscaceae > Viscum > Viscum album. Next base: position 2,020,624,048 of record OY728138.1, read on the forward strand.
ATAATAAAAAACAAACCAAAAATTTTAAAATCTACATTTTAAAATTACAAAACAAAACCCCAATTTCAAAAATATCTAAGTTCACCCAAAAATCAATAAATAATCACCATATGGGTTTCCACCATGATATTTACGTCATATTCAAGATTAATTTGAAGGAAAAAAATTATGTGCAACCAAAGACACTAGTTATAACTAGGTGGAGTTGGGAGAGAAGCCTCTTTCCTTTTGGGTTCCGGTGAAATTGAACCACAAGAAACTGCACTACACATATGGAGAATACACCACTGAAACCACTATAGATCTTATTCTCTATCCTCATAAACCATTAAATCGTCACATTAGGATACAAGAAAACTTTTTCAACATTAAACCAATGTAGATATAGAAAACCATGAATGTGAGAAGAGTGGATATAGAGAGAAAGAAAGAAGAAGTCAAGAGGAGGGGATTAATTGGGAGAAACCACATTCAAACACCTTAAATTCACATGAATGATATGTAGGAGAGCACCACTATCCTTTGAGAAGATAAATTCTCACTTAGGTTTTGTATGGGAGAAGAATAGAGTGTTTTAGAGAAAATATCGTCCAACCCCATTTTAAAATATCCCATTTTTAGTGGGCCACATGGTTAGATCACCCATTTAGGAAAATTGTGCACTAACCATATAGATTCCACTACCTCAAATTCGTCCCTCACAACCTCCTCGCATGGTTAGAAAAACCCTAGACAAACCGTGTGGAACCCCACTACATTGAGATGCATGGTTTCCTTGGATTCTAGTATAGTTTCCCCTAACCGTGATCGAAACGTGTGCTATGTGAAAATCATTAAAAAAATTCCTAAACCATTATAAACTCTCACAAACTCTTATAAACATCTCCAAATCACATTAAAATCATAAAAAGGCATAAAAAATAATGCATATCTCAAACTGGTTGTTCAATATTATATATTTCAAAAAAATAAAAATCAAGATTCACAGTATCAAAACAAAATTTTTGTTAAACCCAATATTAAATCATGTATAATGAAATAATAAAAAAAGATAAATATAATCCTTATATTATTAAAATTAAACATATATAAATTCTTATTGTAGGTTCCAAATAATAACCCATTATTACACCAGTGTATTCTCTATGGATTAATGGACCCCAGAATACCCTGAGACGGGAGGGGTTTATAAGGGTGCCAAAATTTTCTTAAAAAATGATAGATCATATACCCACGTTGGTAGAAAGATATTATACATATTAGATGAGAATAAATAGTAAACCAACAATCAAATTCATGATTCTACAGTGAAATTTTACTTGGTTCAACACTAAGGGAAAGTCCCACAAGTAATCAACGACAATACGTCTTTCATATGTAAATACACTAGTCATTACTAGATATGGAGTAGAAGAGTATATACACATGCACTCAAGGTCTAGGCACATTTCCATTATAATATTTTATGGATATATCACTACGTCCATTGTAACACATCTTTCGACACCCCGAGCTCACTACCATGGGTGGAATCCAAATATAGTTTATAGAGTGGTATCTCCCTTCATCTTAATTAAAGCATGCATTCTCAACTATAAATAGATTCCTTATTGATGTCCTACTTATAACCATATATGTAATACACTTTTAAATGAATTGATTATTTTTTTATCTATTCCTCTATGAACTACCCTGCTTCCCCCGCAAACTGTGATGCACTGTATAGCAGGTGTGCTTTGCGGACCACATCTCCTTCAAGAAATTCCTTTACATCCATGAACCGTATGTATTTTGGAAATTTTAAATGATATGCAAATTAATTATTCTTTTTTCCTAAAACCATCTCAACTTACTACTTCACCCTACTGCCTCCACGTACCACCTCTACGCACCGCCTCCATGCCCCACCTCCATGTACCAATTTTTCATCCAAACTGTTTTTCTGTATGATCTAAATTTCATAATAAAAAACCTCTTATAGAGTTTCTCTAGGTAAATCATTACATTTTGTAGAATACTACTCAAAAACATATTCCCCCTCAGTGGAATCCTCCTTAGGAACCTCCTCCTTTTGTCGGGGTTGTCTTCCCATTAACCACTCTTGTCATCAATGAATTCTTATCGAATTTATAATCAATGTCTCTTTTTGTAATGAGGGGAATAGTGAACCTTAATGACAAGAAAGGACATTTTTAGAGAATTAAATCATGGTGAGGAATGTTCTAGAAAGATTAAAAAAGGGTGTTCCTCTAGCAACAGATCACATTTTGGAGGGATCTGAGGGGCCAAAAAATCCTTCTTGGGATTTCAAAGGAATGGAGAACTGATTTTGGGTTGAAGGAGGTCCATTTGGGACCTAAAAAGGGGTTTATAAAGTTTTAACAAAAAAATGGATCACATTGTCCGGACCCATCCTCAGGGCCCGTACCGTGATTACCCCATGCCCGCCTTCCATTGGCCAGGGGCTGGCGACTAGCACCAAAGGAGTAAATCTCGATAACTGAGAAGGAATTGCCTTTATAAAAGTAAACAAAACACCACAGAGTACAAGCGGAAGTAAACAGTAATTACAAAAGGAAGTGCTGAAAAGTAAAAGGGCCAGAATACAAACCCAATCGAAAGTACAGCTACAACTGAACAAAAGTACAATATAAAAGACAAACAGCTGGAAGACTGGGAGCAGCTCCTGGGTCGTCCTCCTCAGATCCTACCTAAAGGGTAGGTACAGATAGAGAAGCTCCTGGATCATCCACCACAGATCCTACCTGAAGGGTAGGTACAGATAGCCTCCACAATGCTCTCTCCCGTCAACCTCCTCCGAGTGTCGTCTCTTAGTGAAGTCCACAACCGGATACTGTCTCGTCATGAGGTCCACCTCCGGGTACCGTCCAGTCCTTGAACACTCTGCCTTTGTTTGCGCTGCCCATCATTTGCAACCAACACAAATAGGTACGGGCATAGCCCGTGCGGGGGTGAGTATAATGATACTCAGTATGGACCCCGAGACCCTCAAGGTCTCACTAAATCCAACAAGGATAACCATAATGAAATATCTCAACAGATAACCTCTACATAGGTATATACCCATACATATACCTAAGATATCAAGTAACCCATCTCAATCATGAGGAAACACAAATATTATGAAATCATCGGATTACCACTACCCAGGTATATGCCCATACATATATCTAAGTTATCAAGTGACCCATCTCAATCATGAGGTAAACACAAAGATCATAGAGTCAGGTCAAAACATGATTTTCATTATCGAAACCATAACTGCTGAAGAGCCCCATCTCTGGAGTGTATAATGGTTTTGTCACGACTCTGATGTACTGCTCACTAACCTACGACTGCTGAGGTACTCCTGCTGTCGAGTACTGCGGGTCAGCCACGCAAACACATAAGTGCTTCCCGTCGGGGTAGCCACCCAAACACAGTAGTGCACACCCCCTAATAGCCTACAAAGGTACTCTCTGGATGAGTATCGCAGGTCTGTACTGTCACACAGTAGTGCTCCGTCCGCCATGGGTCTTCACCCAAACAAAGTAGTGCTCCGTCCACTGGGCTAGTCGACTCACTCCAAGTCGAGTCGGTCAGGCAGTCGTCTGATCTCAGTCAGCTACACGGTCTCCATACTCCGTATGCTCGTCTCTGGGAGGGTCCGCTCCATGAGTTTCAGGTCGATAATCCAAGTATCTCAAAGTCCCATTAAGAAGTATCTCAATAGACCAGATCGTCATAGGGGTCTCAACACAACAGACGACGCGTCAATCGGACGCTCGGTCTGTGAGTTATTAGGCTTTTTGTCCCAGGTGTCTGGTTGGTTTCGTGTGCGAACCAACCCAGCCATATCTCAATTGTACCCTGAACTCTCATAGGGTATACTCATAGAGACCGTTTGTCAACGTGATCACCAACGCTGCTGACGGTTAATCAAACGGACATCCAGTCTGAAAGTTATCAGCTTTTCTGTTCAAGGGGCCCGGTTGGATTTCGGGTACAATCCAACCTGGCCACTATCCAACTACAACCAAAACTCAGGATAAGTATTCCAAAAGTTCCATCTCATCAATAGGAATCCAACAAAGTCGATGGCACGTCAATCGGACGTCTAGAGCTCAAGATATAAGTGTTTCGGCTCCAAGAGCCTGGTTGGTTTCGTGTTCGGACCAACCTGGCCATACCCGAAGTTCTCCATAACCCTGAGTGTAATATACCGAAATGACCGCCTCGATCCAAATATTACTACGCAACTGACGGTGCGTCGATCGAAGGTCTGTGGCCCAAGCTATGGTCTTTTGAACGAAAACTGCCCGAAAATAGGGGGTTCGGGCCCAGTCCGACCCGGCCCGAGACCCCCTGGGTCGGCCCGAACCAGGGAGACCCGAATTGGGTCCGTGTCCGGCCCGTTTGGGCGCGGCCCAGCCCAGCCTGGCGCTGGCGCTGGCACAACGCGGAGCCCGCGTGGCCAGCGGGTGTGGGGGTTACAAACCCCCGCAGTCAACGTAACCGACGCGACTTTGAGCCGCACCGCCGCCACCTTCCGCGGACCACCGGACGTGCTCCGGTGGTCCATTTTGCTCGCCTCCATCGCCAAAAGTCCTCCCAGGACCCGTCCTGCACTACGGAGGCTTCAAAGTGACTTTGCGGCCCCGTTTGTTGTCGCCCATCAATCCGCACACAATGATCAACCAGCGGAGTCTTCGAATGGCCTCCACGGCCACGACTCTGGTTGCAGTTTCGTTCGGCCTCAACGGTGTGGCGCGACAGTGTCATGCTTCTTCGCCGCATTTTTCCTTGTTTCCGCGTGGTGTGACGGCACCACGTCGCTTCCAATTCAATCCATGAAGATAACCATCAAAAAAATATAAAAAGGGGGAGGAGGTTCAGCCGTGTTTGTGCGGTCCGACCTCCTCCGTTATTTTGATAACAGATGGATGTTAATATCGAAGAACGTCCAATTAAAATCCGGATGTAATGACAAAACCCCTCCCTCGAAAAGACGTCGCATGTCGTCGTGCCGCGGAAAGAGGCAAGTGTTGTGATGATCGTCCATCGCGGAAGATCGGTGCCGATTCCGTTGTCATCAGAGGAAGAGTCGTCCTTGATGGCGACGTTTCCCGCGGTGGTTTCTCCTCCCATGACACGGAGAAAGAAGAAGAGAAGGCACGTCGTCGGTGTCTTCACATTCTCCGTCGGAGGCATTCTTTATCGAAGAGTTGGTGCTCCTCCCAAAAAACACAAGAGCTCCCCCCAAGAAGCTTTCCCCCAAATAAAATAATAACCCACCTTATTAATTTATTTAATACAAGCCACTTCAAAATTCAAACTATTCAAATCAAAATTAATTAAAGAGGTTGAACTCCTTAATTACAAAGTGTTGGCATGTATTTAATGTGAAAGGAATACACATCATTTAATACAAGGGGGTTTTATGGGGAAGAGTTATGGGGGTTAGGGAATTTGAAGGGGTGGGGTTCATGTGGGTCCCACCTCACTTTTAACCTCACTTAGGTAGTTAGGTTCACCCAACTTCCATCCTTAGGATTTAACCACTTTAATGATATAAAATTAGTTCCACAAATTTTATTTCTCTGAAGTCTTTATCCACAAAACTAAACAACTCACCCCAAGAAAATGCAACTCTGGAAAAGGTCTTCTTAAGCAATTACCGGCACTGTCCGAGCACCGGTTTACAAGTTAGAAAAACCCACTTGTTTGTTCACTGAACGCACCTGGGCCTAACTTCGGAAATTAATTTCGGGCACACCGGGCTTCGGAATCAGGCGCCGTAAAAAACTTTGTTCTTGTAAAATCCCAATGAAAATTAAGAAATAATTTCCCTTGAATTTTATGTGTCATTACATTACTCCCACCTCAGGGATTTACATCATCGTAAAGCATTAACACAAACTAAGGATACAAAAGCTGTACTGAGCATGCATCTGAGCCTTTCGCTCCCATGTGCTCACCTGGAGGTTCCCGTACTGCCAGTGGAAGCGCACCCAAGGAATCTACCGTCCTCGTAGGATCTGCTCCTGTCGATCCTCAACCTCTACTGGAACCCCACAAAAGTCACCCCATCACTAAAGTCTAGTGCCCCATGGTCGATGACATGAATCGGGTTAAGCACTTATCTCCTCAGTTGAGATACGTGGAAGTCGTCGTGCACCTGATGCAACTGAGGTGGATGGGTCAAGCAGTAAACCATCTCGCCTACCCAACTGAGGACCTGGAATGGTCCACTGAACCTCGGAGATTACTTTCTGCCCTGGCCACATCTCCATAAACCTCGTCGAGGTGAGACTCGTATAAGGATGTGGTCGTCATCCTTGAACTCTAGATGCTTCCTGTTAGCTCTATGTAGTCTCATCTGCCATGATCCATAGGCAATCACTGCCCACTCCTATATCAGGACACACCCGAGTCTGGTCCCTAATGCATCGCAGTAAACTATATAACCAACGCCCACAGGATGGGTGCACTGATCAACCTAGCTCCTGAAAGCTCTACTAGAAGTGGTGTCACAACTTTGGAGAATTTTGGCACAAAAGTAAGTTTGGCCTTCTCCTGAGTGATCGAATTCACCCTCTTATGCATGATTCCATCCTGTGCTACATGGGTTTTCCTTTTTTCCGACCAAGGAAAACCCCATCCCAATGTGGTAGACAAACCACAACCTGTATGCCTAATACTGTCAATCTTTGTATGAACATTGGATCCAATCCATACTCAGACCAACATCAGAAGGCCTCGATGCTGCAACCAAGAGATTCCAACCGAAACTCTCGCCATGTGGGTCAGATCAAACTGTCGGCGTAAGTGTGATTATCGAGTCTCCTCCCAAGGTATCTCCATACGTGAGGGTCATGTCTACGGCTTACCGGAAACTCTAGGTCTGGGACAAGATTCGTGGAAGGAAGGAATGATTCGTATCAATGTCTGTTACTACGGCAGCTAATAGTGGACACATACTGCCCCTCGAATCATTCTTAGAGCCATTGGGTCACTCTCCTTGACCACACGCAGCTACTCTCTTCCCCTTCCATCCAGCTCCCTAAGCCTGGTGGGGAAAACCAAGGTGGGTGGTTGTAACATGTTGAAATGTACACCACCACATGCTGATCTCCTAACTCTGCTTCAACGTCCTCTGTTCTGCAAATTCATCTTTCCTTGACACTTCCTCTTCTTGAAACATTTTACCCGTCCAAGTCTCTGAGGCTGACGCCAGTTCGCATATTCCCATTGTTAACATTCACTGGATAAAACTGATCAGCCAAAGAACATTCAACCACAAAAGTTCTTTCTAGAACCCTAACATAAGTACGAATGCATATATAAAAGATTTCTAAATCAGATATCCTTTAAACACACCTCGCTCTGAGGTCTGAGCTCTAAAGCACTGATCATATTGTAGTCATCAAGTACCAATAACGATCGGTACGCCTTGATGATTACTCAGTTACTGAAACATCATCCTGTCGAAGCTTTATAAGCTCTAGAAAAACTCTCAGCCACCTCCTCAAGCTAGTTCTTAGCTGCCTGTGCGTGGGCGTCACCTAGGAACATGAGGGTATCTGATGTAGGAAGACGTGTAAGGTAGAAAGCCTACATTTTTTACCTACCAGTACCACCGGTTGTAACTGTAGACCAACAAGTAGTGATGTATAGCTGACACACTACCTGAAGGCACTATCTCAGGCATCGGTCCACATACCGAAGCCTCATAAATATGCTGACCATCCTCATGGTAACTCAATGGAAAACACTAGAACTCGCCTCCAGCCAATGCTCTACTGTCTCAGAATCTGCCTCGCCTCGTAACCTCGGAGGCCCCTACTACGGGAACTCGTGCAACACGCTCTGCCAGCGTGAACAATTAGCTAGTAGGGCTGGTGGAATCGGCTGCCCAACCGGTGGGGGTGCTGCTGGTACACCACCCAAGGGTGCCAACATAGTAAAAAGGGCCCCGCACCGGAGCCTCGCCACTCGGTGGGCCGTCATTGAGTACTCTCTCAGAACTCCAACCAACTGTCTGCGTGGAGACATCCTGAACAGATGCGACACAGTCAATGATTTATACCTGGCGAGCTGACCTGGTTTGAGCTGACTTTAAAACTATTGGAAACACACACGCAATCAGTGTTTTTGGTGTACAAAGTCAGGGTCCTAGTGTACGGATACATCGGGCGACGCACCGACACTGGACTCCATGAACTGAACACCACACTCGGTACCCTTTACACTATTGCTTCACAGAAAGGGAATATCAGTGTTATAAGTTCTGCGATAGAACCGACTCCTCTGATACCAATTTCTCATGACCCATCCTTGGGGCCCATTCCGTGACTACCCCAAGCCAACCTTCCATAGGCCAAGGGCTGGTGACTTGCACCAAAGGCGTAAATCCCGAAAACTGGGAATGCATTGCCTTTATAAAAGTAAACAAAACACCACATAGTACAAGCGAGAGTAAACACTAAGTACAAAAGGAAGTGATGAAAAGTAAAAGGGCCAGAATACAAACCCAATTGAAAGTACAGCTACATCTGAACAAAAGTACAACAGAAAAGACAAACAACTGGAAGAATAGAAGCAGCTCCTGGGTCCTCCTCCTCAGATCCTACCTGAAGGGTAGGTATAGATAGCGCAGCTCCTGGATCATCCTCCACGGATCCTACCAAAAGGGTAGGTACAGATATCCTCTACAATGCTCTCACCCATCAACCTCATCCGAGTGTCATCTCGTCCTGAATCCCACCACCGGATACTATATCATTGTGAGATACACCTTCGGGTACCGTCCAATCCTCGAACACTCGGCCTCTGTCTGCGCTGCCCGTTGTCTGCAACCAACACAATGAGGTGTGGGCATAGCCCATGCATGGGTGAGTATAACGATACTCAGATGGGACCCCGAGACCCTCAAGGTCTCCCTAAATCAAACAAGGATAACCACAAAAAAATATCTCAAAAGATAACCTCTACTTAGGTATATACGCATACATATACCTAAGTTATCAAGTAACCCATCTCAATCATGAGGAAACACAACGATTATGAAATCATCGGATAACCACTACCCAGGTATATGCCCATACATATACCTAAGTTATCAAGTGACCCATCTCAATCATGTGGTAAACACAAAGATCATAGACTCAACTCAAACCAGGATTTTCATTATGAAAACCGTAACTACTGAAGATCCCCATATCTAGAGTGTACGTTGGTCCTGTCATGACTCTGAGGTACTACTCACTAACCTAAGACTGTAGAGGTACTCCTCCTGTCGAGTACCGTGGGTCAACCACCCAAACACAGTAGTGCTTCCCACTGGGGTATTCCACCCAAACACAGTAGTGCACACCCACTAATAGCCTGAAGAGGTACTCTCCGGACGTGTACCGCAGGTCTGCACTGTCACACAGTAGTGCTCTGTCCGCCATGGGTCTGCACCCAAACAAATTAGTGCTCTGTCCACTGGTCTAGTCGACTCACTCTATGTCGAGTCGGTCAAGCAGTCTTCAGGTCTCAGCCAGCTACACGGTCTCCGTACTCCGTACGCTCGTCTCCTGGAGGGTCCTCTCCACGAGATTCAGGTTGATACTCCATGTATCTCAAAGTCCCACGAATAAGTATCCCAATGTACTGCCTTGTCATAGGGGTCTCAACGCAACAGACAACGCGTTAATCGGACGCCCGGTCTGTGAGTTATAAGCCTTTTCGTCGGAGGGGCCCGGTTGGTTTCGTGTGCGAACCAACATGGCCATATCTCAAATGTATCCCAAACTCTCAGAGGGTATACTCATAGGGACCTTTTCTTAACGAGATCACCAATTCCACTGACGGTTCTTCAAACGGACGTCCAGTCAGAAAGTTATCACCTTTTCTATTCCAGGGGCCTAGTTGGATTTCATGTACAATCCAACCCGGACACTATCCAACTGCAACCAAAACTCAGGAAAAGTATTCCAAATGTTCCTTCTCATAAAGAGGAATCCAAAAAAGTCGACAACACGTCAATCGGACATCCGGAGCTCAAGATATATGCGTTTCTGCTCCGAGGGCCCGGGTGGTTTCGTGTTCGAACCAACCCCGACGTACCCAAAGTTATCCAAAACCCTGAGTGTTATATACTGAAACGACCTTATCGATCCAAGGATCACTACGGAACTGACAGTGCGTCGATCGGAGGTCCGTGGCCCAAGATATGGGTGTTTGAACGGAAACTGCACGAAAATAGAGGGTACGAGCTCAATCCGACCCGGCCCGAGACCCCTTGGGTCGGCTCGAACCGGGTCCGGGTCCGGCCCGAATGGCGCGGCCCGGCCCGGCCTGAGCACGGCCTGGCCCGGTCTGGGCGCGGCTAGGCCCGGCCTGACGCTGGTACGGGCATGGCGCGGCGCCCACGTGGCCAGCGGGTGCGGGGGTTACAAACCCCCACGGTCGACGTAACTGGCACGACTTTGAGCCACGCCGCTCCACGTCCGGAACGACTAAGATATTCCAGTTCAGCCCACCGCCGCGGCTAAGCCGTGGCGGTTCGGTTCGGGTGGCGCGCCACCGCCGTCTTCTGCGGACCACCAGACGCGATCCGGTTGTCCGTTTTGCTCGCTGCCTTCGCCAACAGTCCTCCGGGGACCCGACCATCACTGCGGAGGTTTCAAAATGACTTTGTGGCCCCGTTTGTCATCGACCGTCAATCTGAACACAACGATCAACTAGCGGAGTCTTTGAATGGACTCCGCGGCCCCGACTCCAGTTGCGGTTTCGTTCGGCCTCAACGGCGTGGCGCGACGACACCACGCTTCTTCGCCGCATTTTCCCTTGTTTCCGCACAGTGTGACGGCACCGCGTCGCTTCCAATTAAAGCCATGAAGATAACCATCAAAAAAATAAAAAGGGGGAGGAGGTTCGGCCGTGTTTGTGCAGTCCGACCTCCTCCGTTATTTTGATAACAGATGGCTGTTAATATCGAAGAACGTCCAATTAAAATCCGAAGGTAATGACAAAACCCCTACCTCGAAAAGACGTCGCATGAGGATGTGCCGCAGAAAGAGGCAAGCGTCGCGATAATCGTTCATCGCGGAAGATCGGTGCTGATTCCATTGTCATCGGAGGAAGAGCTGTCGTCGATGGCGACGTTTCCCGTGGTGGTGTCTCCTCCCTTGACACAGAGAAAGAAGAAGAGAAGGCACGTCGTCGGTGTCTTCGCGTTCTCCGTCGGAGGCGTTCTTTGTCAAAGAGTTGCCGCTCTTCCCCAAAAACTCAAGAGCTCCCACCCAAGAAGCTTTCCCCAAATAAAATAATAAGCTACCTTTTTATTTTATTTAATACAATCCACTTCAAAATTCAAACTATTCAAATCAAAATTAATTATAGAGGTTAAACTCCTTAATTACAAAGTGTTGGCATGTATTTAATTTGAAAGGAAGTCACATCATTTAATACAAGGGGGTTTTAAGGGGGTTATGGAATTTTAAGGGGTGGGGTTTGTGTGGGCCCCACCTCACATTTAACCACACTTAGGTAGTTAGGTTCACCCAACCTCCATCCTTAGGATTTAACCACATTAGAGAAATAAAATTAGTTGCATAAATTTTATTTCAAGGAAGTCTTTATCCTCAAAACTAAACAACTCATCCCGAGAAAACGCAACTCTGGAAAAGGTCTTCTTAAGAAATTATCAGCGCTGCGGGTTAATTGGTGCCCTCAGATTTCAATTCCGAGCACTGGTTTAAAATTTAAGAAAAACCCACTCGTTCGTTCACTGAACGTACTCGAGCCTAACTTCGGAAATTAATTCTGGGCACAACGGGACTCAGAATTAGGCGCCATCAAAAACTGCGTTCTTGTAAAATCCAAAAGAAAATTAAGAAAAACATTTCCTTTAATTTTACGGGTCATTACACACATAAAATCATTTATGCATGGTTTCCTAGTTAGACCCGCATGATTAGACAAACCCATTGGGATTTTCCATGAACCCATTTTAAATGAGACACATAGTTTCTACCAAAATGGTACACTTGATGAATAAACATTCACTACATGTGTAAAATCCAACCTCCTTGTGTCTCATGGTTTTCTCTGATTGGGAGAAAGATTTGAGAACATGGTGCGCCAACAATGATCAATCCCATAATTTTCAAAACTCTTAAAATTTTAACCTGATGCAACCCCAAATTAATCCCAACTAAAGGACCATAAAAATGAGGGTTTCGAAATAACTTAAAACATTAATTGGATTTTTATTATATTTATTATTTTATGTATTATTATGTTAAAAATATCCAGAAATAACAAAGAGTAAAACATTATAAAATAATTAAAAAACATTTTTCATTATAATAATGTAATATTGGATCATGGAATATTTTATCCTTTTGAAAATGATTTTGAACTAATATGTTTTGTAGATGTTGAATTTTCTAGATGTAAAATAGAGAGAAAAAGAACATATATAAAATAAAATTTTTTTAGGAGAAGATTAAGAATAATGGAACTACATGAAAAAACATTATGTATAACTTTCCATTACTGAAGTAAACTAATTCTCAAGAGGATGTTATTATTCTCAATTATTGAGGATTAAAGACACACTGTCTGAATTTTCATGAATTTTAATAAAACTCTTATATTATGTGATAAAAAAATCTACCTTACAATATGAGAAAACCATAACATCACACGTGAATAAATAAAATATATATACAATATAACCTCTTTTATTTAGAAAAAAATTGAGATATTATTTTACAATTAATCTGAACACAATAACATTGTGTTGTTGTTGTTTCAAAACCAGTAAACTCTAATATATTTGAATATATTAAATAGAATTTATGAAGGGACAATATAAGATGGCCATTCAATAATATTAATTTCTAAACCATATAATTAGTGTAAAAAATATAGAATATATGAGAGAAATTTTTTATTCGATTATAAAATTTTATGTTTTCATCATATTATATAAAAAATTAAATATTCTACACTCTTTTTGTCAAAAAATATATTTCTTTTGTAAAAAATTATATAAAACATGTTCAGAAATGTTTTTCCATAATGTTTTCAATACAAATTTTTTTTTTAATTTTTTCCAACAAAGTTTTCTTATAAAACCAAATTGTTACGATCACCATAAAAATATTACAAATGAGTGATTATTTTATTTTTAAATATATAATACCTCAATATTTATATTTTTCTATCAATTTTTTTAAAAAAATATTATAATATATATAAAAAGTTAATTGATTTGTATCATTTTTCGTAAAAATTAATGTTTTTAAAAAATATTTTTTTAATAATATTTTAAAAAATTAATAAAGACATCATAATTTTTGGGTTTTCTATTTTTTGAAGAATGTTATCAGTCAACGACGGAATGTGTGTTTCATTCTAATCAATTGGGTCCAGAGAAGTTGAAATGTCTTTCTACATAATTCAGCATAAATTGGTGGTGTCGCCATCTCTTCCATCAGTGCTTCTATTTTCCGACCAATCTCATCAAATTATTTTTCTATTAGTTTATTTTTTGATTTAACTGGTATGGGTTGTCTATAAATATTGAATAATTAATTTATCAAACAATATATTATTCATATTTTATGATAACAAAAAATGAATTGAATTTATATGGTTTGATAGGTATAATGATATAAATAAATCTATTAATTTTTTCCAATGATGGGATGACCATTTTGTAGGGAAGAAAGATATCTATAATGGTCATCCATGATAAAAAAACATAGTCAAGAGTTTTATTGATTAATTTTTATTATGTCACTATGAATATATTTTTTATTTTATAGTCCAAGATTAATATATCACAACTCATAATAAAATAACATATATTACATATTGGAATCTTCAAATCAGTTCAGTTATTCTCAAAATAAATAAATTTAAAAAAAATGATATATTATCTTGAAAAATATTTTTAGATTTCTACTTCAATTCAACATTCCACTACACAACCATGAATATATAAAAAATTTAAATGTGGTATAGTCACAAAAAGTTCATTAATTAATAATAAATTTCAAAACTATTTTTCATGTGAAACAAATGAAAACTCATGAGAACCATTTTCTTTACAATATATATTTTTACCTAAAAATATAATTACTTTTCTCTTAAAAAGATATTTTATCATACATATTAAAAACAATGATATCCATGAATCCTCATTAGTAATAATATTAAATTCATGTAGCTTCTTTATAACATCAACTTATAGAACCATTAAAAACACCAATAAAACTCATAAAAATGTTAATAAACATATGACTAAATTCAGAAATAATTAGCTGGGTTACATAATCATTAACAAATAAATTTGAGAGACTAAATTTGGATCAACTATCATATAATCCATATGAGGTACACATATGATCTATAATGGAGATCTCACCTTCATACACTCTATATCGAGCTCACCCATTTTTTATGATCTATTATTGCACTCATCCCTTTACATAATCCATATTTATGTCACTAATTTTTCATTATCAAGAAGGGGTATCAACCCTTTGTATATGTTAAATAAATCATAGCTATTTTTCATGAGTTATAATAGGGTTTATAAATTCATATAATTTATAAATAGATCACCCATTCTTTTTATATTTATCATGTCCTATATCATTACTAATATATTATATGCTGGCACTATTTTATAATTAAAAAACATCTAAAACCATATGAAAAAATGATTCCAAATATCAAAATACCAATTTCTATAAAATAATATTTAAAAAATAATTACATAAAAAATGATTGATAGTTTTTTTAATGGAAATTTAATTCTTTAAAAATAAATAAATGTTCAAATAAATGTTAGGGTGGTTGTAAATGTAATTTTCATTGTGTTCATTAAAATAGAAAATTACACTTTTTTAGTAAATAAATTAAATCATATCTTAGTAAGATAAATTTATTTTTTAACAAATGAATGAATAAAATGAATTTCATTAATTGAACTATTATTTATTTAAAAAAATTATTTTAAACATAAGGGCATTGAAAAAATATAGTTAGATTGAAAACATTAAATATTATTTTTCATGTATTGTCACATATCACTTTTACAAAAATTTAATCATAATAAAAATTAATATAAAACATTATAAAAATGATAAATACAATAAAAATATTTAAATTAATTATAATTTTTTTAATGTTCTATATATAGTCCTAAAAAATAATATAGGTTCATTAGAGAAAAATATGCCTCATTGAAAAGATATTGAGATAATATACCTTACCTCGGGTTTGATTATTCATACTTGTTCTTTATCACGCTAAATAAATAAATTATATTTACTGACATGGAAATAATTTTTAAATTTTATAATTCATTTTATTACACTTTATTACACATCACAAATAGATACATCATTAATTTATTTTATATATAATGTTTTGATGGTTTTCAGATTATATGTTACAATTGTCCCTAGAAGGTTGCATATTGATCAATGAAGTCATTTTTAAACAATTATAGAATAATTTTATCAAATAAATATCATATTTCTATATAAATTATACTTTCAATACCAGGTATGAAATATTGTTTTGATGAATGAAATTCATTACAATCATAATGATGATAGGTCGTGTTTATGCACATTTAATGTATCCATTTTCTAATGATCATTATGGAAAAAATGTCTTTACTATTTTATAATTACATTATGATGATAATATCACAAATATCATATTATTTATTCATATGTCAATATACATATTTATAATATATGTAATTTTGTGATGAAAAAAACATTCATATCACTTCGTTAAGGTTGTAGTCCACACGTAGACATGAATGGCATTATCATTATGTTTTATTTGAATGGAAACGATATATTACATTATAGTAGTGAAAATTGGTATATTTATATCATATGTATGTCATTTTTAAAACTTATATAAATGATGTTTTTTCTTATTAAATTTCATGTAAAACATTAGAAAAAAATTTATTCACATTAGTTCTTGAGATGATAGTCCACTAAAACATTAATGACATTTCCAAATTCCACACAAAATAGAATTTAAGAAGTAATATGAGATATAATAAATCCATAATTATACATATTTTAAATATTTCATATATATATAAACACTTTTAATTCATCATTATTTCAACACTTTATAGGCGACAATGGAAAATGAATAAAAACAATTTGTGAGGCAGTAGTCCTTTATAAATTGAATGATGATTTTATATCATATTTGAGGGAATATGATATGGATCTAGGAAATTGAATTGATACAATCAAATATAAAAATAATTAGATAATATATATTCTTATATAATCATAATTTAAGAAAACATGAAGCAGGGTTAAGAAGAGATGAAACAAAAATACCCAATTAAAATGATACCTTTTAATCATATAACCACCATTGGTTAGTACCGAAATAATTTGTATTACAAATTTATGATCAATATAATGTCTCAATGTAATGGGTAGGGAAGTTATTAATATATATGAGAGGTTCTTTAATGATAAATATTATTATTAATCTTTAAATATGATATGACTGGGTGTGGCCTTTCATAAGCGAGGTGAGTGAAAAACTTGTAATTTTTAAAAATAAAATTGTGTAACAACATTTTTAAAAATAAATAAGGGTCCCAAATTGACCATTACCCATAATTATACACTATATGGTCTAAATATAGATATAAAATATATTTAGAAATGATTATGGTCATTTTATCCTTTACCTTTTTATATAAACCCCTAGTGAACTCATTTTAACCATAACCATGAAAACTAATATTTATTGTTTTCACTATATAATTTTGTAAAAATTTTAACATGAACTTATTATGAAATATAAATAATTATGATTCAAAATATTTACTCAATTTTACCAAATTAAATTTATATAGGTGGTAAAATTTAATTTCAAATTAAATGGATAACTGCCTAAAAAATGTCTATTTAATATATTAATTATATTTTTAAGGAATATAAACATATCATGGTTGAAGGATAATATTAAATAAATTTAATATATATATATTGAATCATTAATGAATTATTAATTGATATTGAATAAAAATACCGACTCATTTAAATGATGGGTTTTTAAAAATTATCTAATTTTCAATAAATTATCTAATTTCATATAAAAAACTCTTGATCATTAGTAATTAAATTTTATTAAATTGTGTCCAAATTTATATTAATCATGTCAATATTATGTTATTATAGAAATTATTATTTTTTGGAAAACCATTATTTTGTGGAAAACTGTAAATTCATGTAAAATAGGGAAATAGGGTCAAATAACATGGCTTGATGTTTTGTAATTATTTTGAAATTTCTAAATTTTATATTTAATTTAAAATTTCAGTAATTTAATCTTAAATTTATAACAAATAATTTGTTAACTAACCCACATAACATTCATTTGATTCCATGTTTCTATTTAAAGTAAAAAAATATTTGAGGGGAATGTCACTCATTTTAACCTATAAAATAATATATAATCCAATAACAATAACAATAAAAATAATATATTCCTCATAATACTATTAATACCAACCTAAAATTTTTCTACTAAAGAATTAATTAATTTATTGTATATCATATAAAAATAATGAGGCCTAAATTAGTTATTATCAAGAAACATGAATCATAGAGGAACAAATTCATCAATTTATTTATTATGTACATAAAAATATTATTAAATAACAAGATCATTTATAGGGATATCAAATAAAATAAAGCTATATAATATTGTTCTATTGATATATTTACAATTATTCAAAAAATATATTAATTTAATAAAACTCTATAGTCTTACTCATTCATTAGTACAATAAGTTCTTGTTTTTGTGGGTTTAACCACTTAAATAAACATTGGTATAATATTATTATAATTTCCATCATGGAAGAGTATATAAACTAAAAATCATATAGTATATGATATTACTGAGTATGTTCTACTATAATATGGTTCGTTAAATGTGAATCAAAAAATAGTGATCAATATAATGTAACTTTTTATTATCAGTAAAATTAACCAATTAATATGTGTTGTGATTCAAATTCTTACAGACCATTTCGGTATCCTTAAATAATGGATCTTGTAAATTTATGAGAAAATATCATTCAATGATTCCAAAATTTGGAATAATCTGGAAATTATGTAATTGTTATCAATGTATGAGGATTTACAACATCATACAAAAACATTTACAAAAAAAATGATAACTTCTAGAATCTTATGTCATAAGTAATTGTTAATTAACTAACAGATATATAAATATATATAATAAATTAATATAAATTACTAATATAAAATTTAAAAGATATAAATAATTCCATTAAAAAAGATACTTCAATATTAATGTTTATTCTATGATAGATTAATGTTTTTTCATGGGATTTATGTTTATAGGGAAAGGATTCCTTTCCAATCGCCATTTTTAATTTGGTTTAATCTTGACTACATTTAACTTAGGGTAATTGTATTATATATATCACAAGAAAATTATATATTTTTATCTTCTTATGTGATTTTTTGGGGTCATTTGTCTTCGTACTTTTTCCATCTTCATTGAATAATTATTGCCTATAAATGATTTTCGACAATTCAATTTTGATTATCAATTATTTAATATTGTTAATATATTAAAACCATGTCTATATAAATATATTTTATATTAAATTTACATATATACATATATATTATTGATT
The DNA here is from genome assembly GCA_963277665.1 of Viscum album. Classification (NCBI taxonomy): domain Eukaryota; kingdom Viridiplantae; phylum Streptophyta; class Magnoliopsida; order Santalales; family Viscaceae; genus Viscum; species Viscum album. The sequence goes on from OY728138.1 coordinate 2,020,642,782, forward strand.
AAGGTAACTCAATTTTAATTTATACATATGTATTGAATTTTAAATAGAATATTTGTAACTCTCATTCATAATTTTTTCGACACTATAACTTTATCCCTCCTTATTCTTGTATATTCAATATGAGGCGTAATATAATATTTTTTTACGAAAATAATTTTTATAATATATATTATTACCTTAATAATCACATCTTATGAAACTTATTCATATTCATTTGATTTATTATTGAATAATTATAAAAATTAAACAGCTGTTTCCTGTAAAAATTATTATTATTTTGTCATCCTCTACTTGTTTTTTTATCAATATCCATTTATTATTGGTTTTATATTCTAATAAATATATGGAGATTTGACTTTATGAAATATTACACACACATATATATATATATATATATTATTTAATTGTCGACTTTTGATAATTTTCATGATATCTATTTCATTCTAATGAGTTATTTACGTTATTTATTATTTTTTAGTGTGATTAAGGTCATATAGAACACATATGATTTGTTTAGCATTATATAATGTGTGGTATAAAAATCTATATCCCCAAAATAAATTGTGGAATGTGTGTATATTAAGGATCATGTTGATTCTTCCTGGTCTATAGTAAGTACACCAGATGGAAAATATCTATAAGGCCCACTTGAATTTTGATATAAGTAAAACATATCTCATTGGGTAGAAATTTGATGGTCATATGTTTTTTATAATCTCATGTATATTCATATATTTATCAAAAAACAAATAATAGTAAGTAAAACATAGGAAATCCAGTGGTATTTGATAGATTAACTTTGAAATTTTTGGATAAAGGAATATTAAATGTTAGTGTAGTTAGATGGATATGATAGATCCTCTGTAAAATGGGGTTATACCACTATATTGATGTTTAATTCTTACATTGAGTTAGTGATCTGCATGGAAAATGTACCGTAATGATTTTACCATTATAATATTGATATTATAAATAACTTCTTCACTTCTCCCCATAGATTTCAGAACTATTTCTGAACCACGTAAAAAACCTTCTATATAAATTTTACAATATTTAATTTTAATTAGTAATTTTCATTTAATTTTGATTAAATAATATTGAGTAAGTAAATTTAAAAGATCATATAAGGGTGAAAGTGTTTTTTTAACGTTCATGTACATTGGTAAGTTTATGATCCATTTTTAGTTATGTATTTCCACTATTATGATCATCTAGTGGAAAAAATATAGTATTTATAATTTATACAAGAATATTAATAATTATTATCAGAGCCTCATGATGTTTTCATAGAGTCTTAGTGGGTTTATCAGTAGAAAAAATGTATATGGAATGATGATATTGAATAATTTAGATTTAAAAAAATTGTTGGGAGGATTATTGTTAAAAATGATATAGAGATATTAATATCTCATCCTTAAATATTTTGACATTCCATTGAAATGTGATAGGATAATTAATATTTAAAAAGAGGGAATGTGAAAATATGGACGAAAAGGCCTTTGTTATTGTGAGGTTAACCCTTTACAACAATGTGTCTCTGAATATAACAGATTAGAATACAATAGTATAGTTGGATAAGTCCCTGGGAGATAATTATCATAATCCTTTAACCTCCAATAATATACGACTTATGTGGAAATTCAAAAAAATTTGTCTCACTAATGTATTATTTGAATTTTATTAGGTTAATGATTTCAACCTAATATAGATCCATATCAATTTTGTTAAGGTACCATTAAAAGGTGATGTTTGAGTGGTATCAATGATTTTATAATTTTCTAGACTGATGTGATTAAATGGTAAAAATAATATGTAACTCCAATATAAAAGAAGAATTTTTATTCTATTATTTCTAGAACATGATTGCAAATGATGAACTGCAGAGGAAGGTAACTCATTATCCTTTTTAAAATGATTTTAGTATAAAGGGAATAGGGTGATCACATAATTAATGAATTGAAATATTATTTGAAAATAATTCAGGGGAGAGGAGAAGGGTATAATTTACACAATCCAATGAATTATTTTTATCTATAGAAAAATAAATCAAATAAAGAATGATTTCCATGAGAAAAAGGTATGATATAGAAAAAAATGACCAAAGAAGTTTTTTATGATGGATTAATTTAATATATTATTGAAAAAATCATATGCATAATAAAACTACAATGGCTCCATTGAATATATTTTATGGTGTGTCATTCCACGTAGCCTGTGATAATGGATTCATAATATGCTATGTGTTTGAAATCATTGGTAGGGACCATCTGATAGATTATAGATATTTTAATATAATGGGGAATTATATTTCATCTTTCATCTAAATAATAGTTTTTTTCTTTTGAAAATGATTTCAATCATATTTTAGGTCATTGGAGGAACATGATTTAATATGATTCATTAGATGAAGAAAAATATGGAATAAAATTAACTGATAGTGTGGTGAAAATCATTCAATGAATTTCTATGATAACTATAATTGTAAAGGATTAAACATTTTATCTATCCAATAGGAAAGTATCAGATACAATTTCATGATAACAAGGAATTGGAAATTCAAATTTGTGTCACTATTATCATAGAAATGTAATTCAGAAAGGCATAGAAAATATAATAGTTAAATGAATGTTAAAGAAAGAATATTATGGATTTAGAGGATGAGATTATTTTATATTTTGTATGTAATAGATATTGATATTAATCACCCTGGTTGAACGATTACGTTTTAGAATACAGAGAACATATATATATATTTATTGGGAACCTCCCTGGGGAAATACCTTAGGGGTTAAAGATATATTTGTGACATTCATTAGTTATATTATATGGAATGTTTAAATATACATCCTAAAACATTAATTTATAGTGTTTTGAATATTTTTATATAAAAAAATTACGGTTGGAATAAAAATTATATTTGATCTATAACACCCCATTTTACCAATTATTATTGATTTTTTAATATATTAATTTTCATTAATAACTTGTGTAACATGCAAAAATTACATTTAACAAAAAACACCATATTATTAATATAATTATTTAATCATGAAATTTACATCATATACATTAAACATAGACATATTTATATTAATAACTAATTTTTTAATTTTTTTAAATTAATTTTACATGAACCATCACATTTATAATGAAAGTATATAATATTACGAAGACACCATTATAAGTTTATAAAATACTACTTACTCAAAAAAATGTTCTCTGGAAAATTGTTAAAATAATTTTTTTTACTATTTTATAGAAATAGTTAGGTAAAATAAACCGATTTTTTTTAATCATCATGTCCAAATATTATTTTGGTGAATTTTTGTGATTTTTATTAATAGTTTTTTTATTAAATAATATTGAAATATAATGGTTTTTTTGTTGAAATCATCATTTTCAATTTAAGATTTTATAAGGTTATTTTGTTTTTAAAAATAAAATTAAAGGTAAATTTATATAATTTATATATCAATTATTAAAAATTTTGTTCATTTTAATCATTTTTTATTTAGTTTTTATAAGTAACCAGTTTATAGGTTTGATCATTTTCCCTTTGGAATTCTACTTTCTCCTTGTGTCTCTCATGTTAATTTTTAATTAATAATTCACCCTTATTTTATTTTAATTTGTATCAACTATTTAAATATTTTAATATGAATAATTTAAATTCATTAATATTTTCAATATAATATTTACCATAATTAATTGTAAAAATAGTAAAAATTACTTACCAAGGTTAAGGTTGAAATTGGTTTAATGGGGTTGAAAAAAAGATAAGGGTTAAAAAAATAAAATACATTTAAAACACTTATTTACTGGATATATTTAGGCACTTCCAATTTTTTTCAATAATGGTCCATTATTGAGCCAATTGGATTGAGAAAAATGTGTTAACGTCATTTGGTTTTGAAAAATTAGAATTATTCCACTCACCTCACATATAAAAGGACACCACTATCCTCTACTAATCCCAAATCCAAAACCCTTTGTACTGTACATTCCATTATGAAATCACATAAATTAACCCAAAACCTCCCTTTCATTGTAGAAGTGTTATATTGGACAGAAATACAACCTAATAATTAATTTAGTGCAACAAGAAATAAGTTATATGAAGAAGAGGTACCACCCATAACTGAGTGTTTTATTTTATTTCATACTCCATGTAGTTGAAATAAAATCAAATGATGGTGATATTATATCCACAATATCTTCCACATATTGAAAATTTATTATTTTAGTCTAACGAGCTAAAAACATAGCCTCTTCCATAAAATTTGATATGAAATAATCATTCATGTGTACCATGGACCATATCCTCCAAACATAATGTTATTAGATTACATTGAAAAGATGTCATAGATGGATATAAAAATTGATTAAATTTGTATATATTATATATATATGATCTTATTATACATATATAATTATTATATCACATATTCCTTCATAATATACATTCTGTGGGAATACAACAACGTTGCTTTTTTTTGTGGAACATTATCGCCTCACAAAAAAATATGATTCATCGACCCATTATGTAAAATATAATGATGATGGAATCAATGAAAATATGTGATATATGTGAAATAAATATTATTCATCGAAGGCGATATTTTATATACAGTTCATTAACTATACTGTTCAATTAAAAGTAAATGGCGTCTATGCATACTTAAAATATATTATCTCCATGATAAATATATTTCATTTTCTATATCAAAATATTATGGCATACGATAAAAAAATTTATAATATATATATATATATATTATATTTATAAAATTTATAAAATCATGGATATGGCAGAACCATGATCATAGTAATAAAGAAAAAATTATAAAATCAATATATAGAAGGAAAACAAAATAATTATTTCCAAAAACCTGACTGTAAAATAGAATTGTTAATTAGTTGGTAAAAGGTTATAAGTAAATATTATATTAAATATATATATATACATATAATTATTTAGTGTATATTAAAAAAACTCTTATAGTATATAGAAGTTTCGAACATGAAAAAATGATGTTGATGCTCAAGGTAAGGGATTTACATAACAATTTTTTGTTCTACCAAACATATTCAACATTCAACAAATATTCATTTATGTGAGGTATATAATAACAATAATTTTATTTTAGTTTTTTTCTCCAGGAAATTATTGGTATTTTAATATCCATTTTAATATCTATCATTCATGGTCGTAATGATTTAATAGTTACCAAACATGAAGTGGATGTTTATTTTAATTTTTCTTCCTCGAGATAAATATTATATAATGCAGCTATCTTCATTTATGAACTGTATATATGGACTAATTTAACTGAAATATAATTAATTTATTTATTCTCATTCTGTTATATCCTTATTTTAATGTAATTATATCATGGGGAACATAATTCCAAATTACAAATGTAGTATGTATTTTTATATTATAATATCATCGTTTAATGAGATTGTTCAAGATTATCCTTCCTATGATGAAATATTAGGATCTATCTCAAATTAAACTTAATAATTTTGTATTAATATTATAATATGTAGATAATAATTATTTGATCTTAATATTACCCTCTTTAATTACTCATCAATTTAAAATAATGATTTTTGTAAAAAGAATTTGTATTTTTATCCTCTGTCAAAAAACATTTTTCTCCTAAAAAATTGTATTAAAAATAGATTTAAAAAATGTTTTCAAGTTTTCCAATGGATTTATTATTGGTTTTTTAACCAATTTCATAATTTTCTAATGTATAAAATAATATTTAATTCATTTTAAAAAACATTCCTAATTTAGATTTTACAAAAAAAAGTGAATGATATCATTATATTAATGTGTACAACATGAATGGGATTTCCACCATCATGACAACTACTTTATATGAAGATTTCGTTAAATTTTTTCAAAGGATATTTTCAATTAAATTGACTTTAAGTTTTTTAATGTTTTTTCAAAGTGGAATAAAATTTTATACAGGAAATTTATTGATTTATCAGCCAAAATAATTTTCCATCTAAGATAATGTACATTGGTGGTACTAATTTCTTTCTAGTCACATTATACTAAGATACCATTATTATTCATTATTTTATTAGCTTTTTGTTGATGATGGTATGATTTTAAAGGAGAATTATTCTCTTCCTTGGGTTACACCATGTGTAAATTAATAATTTTCTCACTTGTTTTCACAATCTATAATATGATAATATGACTATGAATCCTATATCATTTATAACAGTTATCATAAGATGAAATTATTTTGAAACAAATTTCATTTTTTTATTATGATATGATGAATGTTTTATGACCTTGTAGCTCACATACCTATGAATTTCATTACGTTATGGGTGGGGGTATGTCTCACTCCATTGTATTGGGTAATGATTTACATATATTGATATACACAAGATTATAATTGGAAGTGAACATGATAAATTATATGACATTTTCCATTTTTACAGTGTTGGTATTGAACTAGGACTAATATGACTATATGAAGAGTGAACCCATTGCACTATTATAGCCTTGGTAGTGATCCTTGACTAATTTAGAAAAGATTTTAATGTCATATGTGTATTATAGACTTTTGTGACTTATTCCAATTCTATTCTATAACGGAATTTTTTCATTGATTAATTTATGATTCATGTGTTTTGAAGTTCCAACCATTATTCAATGACTCAGGATTAAGACATTTGATATGTTGGTCATGGTTTTCAAATATTATTATCATGTTCTCAAACCATGATGTTCAGGTTATGCTTGCATATCTCCATTATTTTAACATATTGAGAGTAATATATCTTCCTTTATTATGTTTCCTTCCCATTTTATATGAATAAATGTCTTATGATTGATATTAGTGTGAAGGGTTATATTTATAAATAAATTTTTATAGATGATGTATCTCTCCTATAAAAAGTTCGATTATGTTTAAATGATTAAAATGCAATATCTATGTATGAAAATATTGGGTCAGTATAACATGTATCAAATGATAGGTTATATTAACAATTAGAAACTATGATGAGAAAAAATTAGTGAGATCTCTATACAAATTTCTAGGGTAAAATCTAAGGATGAGTCAAAATATAGGAAAATGACTTATAATTTTATTAATCAGTAGAGTTAGTGGTTACTGAGGAAGTAAATAACTATATAGACACTAAATGTTCATGTATATCATTAATATCGAATCATATGTAAAATAAATCTTAAAATGGTTCATTTACCAAGACTTGATCAGTAACTATTGCATGAAAATCGAATTTTGTAGACACCTTGTTTGAAACTCCTTGGGGAACGCTTTGAGAATTCAAAAAATACATATCCACTATCATGATGGACTTAAATTAATTATGAATATGAATTAACTACAGTTAATTAACCATATTATTGATGAAAATGAATTTGATATGCTTTATATATTCAATGTGATTTTACATTCTTATTGGGTTATCCAATTAGATTTGTTTTCCTAAACAATGGGGTTTTGATATATTTAATGGAATGAACCATAGAGATATATGTTAATCTTGAGTGTGAAAATGAGTTAAATTATTGTACTCATGATATACCAATAATTATGGGTGATTGATTGAGAAATATTTTCATTATTCTGACACTATATTTTTATTCCATGAATCATACTGAACATCCAAACGGTCAAAGTAAGTAACAATATTCTTTTGAGTCCGTTATGAGAAAATAGACACCATCCATCAATAGACCAACTAATCCAATATTGGCTTAAAAAGTGATCAATACCACTAAAAACATATACTATATTCTACATTGTTTTGAAACAAATACATTTTGTTTTTCTATCATTTGGAAGCAAAATTGTATCGAAAGTGAAATATCATAATGAATACAATAGTACATGAGGAACCTGAATTGGTATATTGTGATGTGTCCAAGAAAATATTAATAAATATTAACATTACTTGTATTTTTCAAATTATTATTAAGAAGGTGATCCTTGAATAAATGTATAACATTATGAATTCATTGGTAACAATAAGTAAAATTTTAAGAGGCTTGTGATATACCCATTTGGCATTATAACTCAAACTAAAAGTATGGTTGACCAATTATTCAATGGATTAAAACCATGTATCCAAATAGAATAAGTCATAATATACATTAGTATATATAAATACATTTTTTGATATACTATCTGGGTGTAAATTGGGATTTTATTTATATATATATCTATGGTTTTGATAATAAGTATGAAATGAAATTGAATGGAAAATCTATAGACCATTTATATATGGAGATGATATTTGAATTATAATAAAATTTTGGGAAGAAATATTGAATAAATTTATTAAAGTGGACTATTATTTAATATTTAAATATAAGTTCATCAAGAAATAAACTATTAAATTGATGTGAATAAGTTTTATTATGATTAAAATAGGGTTAATGATCTAAAAATTAACCATTGACAATGTAGTGTATCAAATTTAAAGTGTATTGAAATTATAATTACCAATTACGAAATAAGAAGTTTTATAATGATGATCATTATTAAAAACCACTTAATCTATGAGACAAATTAAAATATCTTATAATCATAATTTCTAATGAGTGGTGTAGGAATGACATGTATAAATGCACACTTGTAATCCACTCTAGAACTAATAATTTATTATTTTACTTTTGTACTTTACTTCCATAATATATGAAGAATTTCTTATAGGATTCAATATGAAACCCAAAATGATAAGATGTGGAATCAGTAGGGAAGACCCCTAATGTTATGATGAACATAACTCAAGTATATAATTATTTTGTAGTTATGTTTCTGTGAATTTACTTATTTTAAATCATTTCATTCGTCCCATGGATTAATTTGATTTTTTCTTATGCATTGATTATCATTCTCTAAATAAATGCCACATCAATTTATGAGGAAGGGAATTTAAATTAGATAATACAAACATACCCTTCATTTTCTATCAATGGGAAAATTAATATGAATTTTTTGTTTAAATCGAATACATTTTACACATTTTTATTCATATTGAATATGGATATTTATCTCATATAGATGTGGATATTCTCATAATTGATGATACGACTATTTTGGGGGAATTTTTTTGGTTTCATTACAAAAGATTTTGCTAACCTTAAACCAATTTTTTGGATCTGACAATATAATCAATTTTAGTCCTACACCAATTTGAAAGACTCATTATAGAATTCCCATGACTATTTTGAAGGAATTCCTAGTGAAAATCATGGATAACCCTTTAATGGTTTTATTCAAGAATGAGTGTGACCTTAGGGTGCAACTGTTCTTTTTGTTAAAATGAAATGTTGATCAATGTGACTCTATAATGATTACAGGGATATGAAAATGATGATTAAAAAGAACAAATATCTATTACCCTATATTTAAGAACTCTTCGATCGAATTCACAAAACTCGATACTTTTATATGATTGAACGTCATGATGGATATCATTAACTAATGGTCAATAAGGAAGATACACCCAAGACCACATTTCATATAAGGTATAGAAACTATAAATATATATTGATTCCATTTGTTCTTGCTAATTCCAACTCTATCATCATGGATATAATGAATTGTGTCTTTAAACATTACCTCAATATTTTTTTCAGTCATTATAGATGATATTATTATATATTAAAATATAATATAATAGCATGATTATTACTCGAAAATTTTACAATACTATGAAATAGAATGATAAACTATATAAAATATTTATAATGTTTTAATTGTTGATGAAAATGATATCATTTATTGGTCGTATAATCTCACGAGAGGGTGAATTGGTAAATCAAACAAAGAAAGTGGCTATTGTGTGTCGGCCTATACTATACATGGTGACTATGATATCTATGACTTTAGGTTTAGCTATATTTCAATGATGGTATCATTGAATTTATCATGAATATGTAATCCACTAATAAAGTCAGCTTTTTTATGAATCGTCATTTTCTGGAAAGAAGATTGTGAGGAAAATTTTAATGAACTTAAGAAAAGCTTTTTCCAGCACATAATTGTATATATTTACCTATAATAGAGAGGGGTACGTAATCTATACTAAGGAATCCAAAAAAAATTATTATGTGATAATATTTATAATGAAATGGTTATAGTATATTCGTTATGAAAATTTATGGTTCAGGTTAAAAATTACCCAGCTCAAGATTTTGAGTTAGTTGGCATAATTATTTCAGTAATTATATGGAGTCATTATCATTATAGAGAAAGGTTTGATATATATACTGATAGAAATAGTATAATTTATATATTCACATTGAAGGATATGAATATTCAATAGATAATTTGGTTATAGATGATTATATGTTATTGGATCTCAATAGATTACCTATATGGGAAATAAAACAATGTGATTTATTGTTTGAGTCAAAAGGATCATGTTAGATTATACATGATGACGATCATAAATGACTAAATATTTATATTTTTCAATTGATGTATATTTAAATCCAACATAAATATGTGAAATATTATCGTACTCAATTGAATTCTCATCCATCAATCCAAGTGATCATTAATGTGGAACCAATTGAATATTTTTATCTATAAAACAATGTTATATATGTTTGTTTGTTTAACTTTTATCTTGATGTTATAATAATGTTCATGAAATAATAATTTCTATATCAATTTTATAATTAAAGGACATTTAATATTAAGCTCAATATTAATAATTCCCTCTTTAACATGGATGTACGGATATGAAAAAAAGACTTAAAATAGTATATATAGATGGATGGAATGAAGAAAGATATCACAATGCTTTTATATTGGTGCTTGACTTGTTATATGTTCAAGGTTAGGTGAATTTTTTTTTGGGGAATTAACATCCATTACACAAACTATAATTGAAATGGGAAAATATTACCATGTATTTTGTAATTAGCCACCCCAAAATATCTACATGGAAAAATGATATATGATTTTTAGGGAATAAACCTTAAAATTTATACACACTTCATCACTATAATATAATAAATATCTCTTTATTATATTTTATAATATAAATTAATGATTTCATATTATGTCATTTATTACCACATTCAATTATATCTAATTAGGATCTGATAATTACCTCGATGTTCTGGAAGATTCATCAATAGGATCAAGATACGTAGTTATGTTCAATTACTAAATATCATCCCCAAATATAAGGTAAATATGAGGGAGAAATTGAAACCCCATAGGATATATTCATACCAAATTCTATATATTTTAAATGGGCTTTGTATGTACCCTTCCTCACGTTGAGCATTTATACAACAATAGATTTCACTCGATCATTATGTTAAATCCATTTAAAACCCTATATAGAACGAAGAATAGTGATCCAAAATTATATAATGATGATGGAAAAATAAATCTATTACTACATAAAATAGTTTATGGAATGAAATATACAGTAATATCTGTTCAGAAACACATCAAGGGAGCTCATATTTGGAATAAAATTTAGGTTTAATATCATCAGTGTGATCAGGAATTTGACATTAGTGATATGGTGTTGTTGTGAATTTAACCATTAAAAATATTACAAGATTTATACTTAAAAAAAGAAAATACCATAAATATATAATTCCAATTTAAATTCTTGATCATATTTGAATGGGAACTTACCGATTTGAACATCGACTAAAACTCTCTTAAATTTATGATGTGTTCGATGTATCTCTTTTGAGAAAGTACATACCAAATACTTCACTAATACTAAATAAAAATTCATACTAGTATAGAATAATATTTCTTATGAGAAATAGATAGTGAAAATTCTAAATATTATATATAATGTTCTCTGAAAAAATATCACTCACTTGTTTAATGCTTTATGCTGAAATTAGATGTTTTGAGAAGCTATGTGGGAACCTAAGTAAATGATGTTGCAAGAGTATTCTTACTTGTTTGGATTAGTGTTTGATTTTATGTTTGGTTGAATATGAAAAAGACATTATAATGAATTTATTTATATTTTAATAAATTAAATTTCATCAAAAACATGTTTACATTTAAAACCATGTTTTAAAAAACATGAAATATTAATAATAATAATATTATTATTTAAAAATGATAATTATAATATTATAAAAATGTATAAAAATAAATAAATTGTGACTAATATTTAAAATGGTTTTATATAATGATAAAATATTAATTAAAAAATTTATAGTTTTTGAAAAAGAAATAATTTATTTAAAAATTAAAATTTTATCCAAAACAATTCTACAAAGTTATTAAAATTACATTTAGAAAAATTAAGAAAATTATATTATTAAACTGAAAATCATTATCAAAATCCTCATGTAAAAATTAAAATATGTTCATTTTTTTGAATTTTATGAAATGTTGATTTTTTGTAAGCAGTAAAAAATTTCTCAGTTTCATTAAAAAATTGAATTTTTATTCAATGATTTTACTGTGTTGTTTTTGAAATACTTGTAAAAGAAACAATACATAAATTATACATCAATTACTTAGTTTTATTAATTTTAATCATATTAAATGTAATGTTTTATATTAATTTTTTTAAATTTTTAAATATTTCTCTTTGGAATATCACACTCTAACCGCTTCTATGGGATTAATTTTTCCATTTGTATTACTGTAATTTATATAAATAGAAATCTTATTTTAAATTATTGTGATTTATTATTTATTTAAATTTCATCTTAAATATTTAGCACAATAAATAGTAATAAATGTAAAGCATATTTACCACGATTATGTGTAATTTTTTATTATGGATTAAACTAAAAAATAAGAATTAAAATTAATCTAAACTGTTTCTAATTCCTATTTTTGTGATATATTTCTATCACTTCTATTATATTCTCTATAATTTTCTATTTGAGATCATTTTCATAGGAAAAATGGTAAACTATTTTCATTTGAATAACTCGTTTTTTCCAGTCACCTATCATATATGATACCACAAACTCTCTTATCCTATTATATATTTCAAAACCCATTGGTTCATCCAATCCTTCAAAAATAACTTTAATACTTTCCAACTCTCATACTAAAAGAATTATGTTTTATATAAGTCCATCCTATAAATCCTTTTGTTGAAAACCAAAATATTATTTCCGAAGAAGAGGTCACATCCCAAAATGAGGATTTAATTTTATTTCTACCTCCACCTAGGTCAATTATTATTAAAATATTATGATATAGTAATATATATATATATATATATACAATATAATTATTTTATTCATTTTAATGTATTATCATACATCAATATCCTTTTCAATAAAAGGGGATATGAAATCATCATTCTAGTGTATGGTGGACTATTTCCTCATGAATATATTTTATTCATTTTCCAACAACAATACTAATGGATGTATATAATGATGAATTAAATTTTTTTATATTATAGTTATTATATTATTATATATTTTAAATTATTACTTCATATATAACTTCATTATTAATGTTCTTAATAATATGATAATGTTGCATGTGTGTATGTAAGAATACTACCTCGTGAAGTGATGTGGTTCATTCAATATTAACATGGATGGTATTAATGATTGGTTTTATAAAAATATGTGATATCTAGAACATATAAATTATTATATAATGGAAATGTGTCGATTACCATTACTTAATTCCGCCACTGAATGGGGTTTTGAATTTTTAGTATGTTAATATTATTCATCGCTATAAAAATGTATATTATATATATATGTCTGTTATATTTCTATCATTTTTAACAATGATGATATTTTATATTCATTATTAATTTAAGAGGACAAAAAATAACAAATCCAAATAGACACAAAAACGATGGAATTAACATGGAAAATGTGACATTAACATAGAAAGTAATAATATTACAAAAAATTATATATTTTATAATATATAAAATAATGGATATGTAATATATTTATATTTATATTATATTTATCCTAGAATATATTTTAACTTGTATGAATGGTTTTTGAGTCATAAGTTATGGTATTTTCATCCCATTTTTTACTTCATTTAGACACATGCCATATTCACCACATATTCAATTACAATTGTTACATATCACACATGAATTTATTTATTTATTAATCTAATTAAAATTATTGGGATTTAATTATCCATTTTAATATATCCCATTCAGGGGAATTTTGATTCAAAATTTACAAAATGGGAAGGAATTTTTGTCTAAATATTCATTAAATGATACATATATTATGTTACAAAACTATCATCTTTTATTTAGTATATATATATCACCATTGAAAAATAATATCATGAATTTTTTTTTGTGTGGTATTTTATGTGATATTTTTTGTCATTATTTGATGGGGCTTATGATTCCAAATTTCTTAATTTACAATAGTTTTACATCACAATATCATCATTTATTAGTATTTATTATTATTATTATTCCAATGATAAAATTTTGTGATATATCTATGAATAATTTAATGCATTTTCTTCAAATTAGTTTATGTATTTAGAATACATTTCCCCACATTTTCATCTTTTATGTAGTCATGATTTTGAAAGAATTTAAAATATAAATATCATAGTTATTTAAATATCTGGACAAAAATATATCTTCAAAGAAACCCATGCTTTCTAAAAAATATTCAAAAAATGTTTTATCATTATCCAAATTATTCACCCCTGAATTTTTTCGCGTGTTTTACATTTATTTTTAATGGAATTTTCATGTAGCTTAAAAAATTCATGTATATATTTTACCAAAATAATATGAGATACTTATTTTCCTTAACATATACTATCAGAATGATTTTTACTACAACATGACCATTATTTTCATTATAGATTCATAATATCTCATCAATGGTTATTTTCAATGAAAATATTATTTGAAAATAAGAAATTTTATAATATTTCTATATAATTCAATGGGTATTTTCCTTTAAAAAATGTTATAAATAATAGTTCAAAATAAATTTCTATATTTGATGAAACGAGTTGAAAAAACCTATTATTACTATAGATACCTTCCAATCATATCATTCTTATTAATTCTCTAGATAGTCATGGTGAATGACAGAATTTCTTTCATGATACCATCTTTTCTTCCATAGGTTACTTGATGAAGAAATCAGTATTAAACCATATTCTTTCCAATAATTATAATATTATTAAATGATTAAATTATTATTAAATAATTCTTTTTGAAAAAGGTTACAATATTATTGATTTTATATGAAACCCATTTATTTTTAGGGTTTATGATATGATAAATGTTTTATGAACATATGAAAAACATATGTTTATTTTTTATAATATGGTCGGTGGAAATTTTATCTCCCTCAAATTCATTGGATAAATAATTTTATCTTATGAGATATAAATGGAAATAATAGGGATTTTGCTCATTTCAATAATAGAATATTTAAACATTGATTTTCTTGGGAGTGAATATTTTCTAATAAGATGGTTTGGGGAGTGAATCAATTCCACTATAATGTCCTTGAAAGTGATCGTTGAATACTTTGTAAGTGATTTTATATTTATATGTGTATGACCCAATTCATTTTCATATTCTAATGATATCCTCCCATGTTTCATGATTTGTTGATTTCTTTATGATTTAAATCATATTAAATTCCAATATTTATTCCACGACCAGATTTTATGATCTTTGATAAGAAAGGTATTGTTTTTAATTGTTGATCTCATCTTCTCAAACTCATATGTTCAACTCAATATTATGTTTCTCCATTTGTTACTCTTAAATTTTCATGATAAAACACATTCTTCTGTTTCTTTTACCAATGTTCTGAATGAATGTATTATTTATGGTTTTTTATATAAGGGTGATAGTTATAAATTACTTAGTGAGACATTACTTTGTTCAAATATTCAGTGTTTTTATGATTTAATCCATTGAAGGCCATTATTCTATTATAATAAATAGACATTTTTTTTTCAAATATTTAATGCTTATATAAATATATGTAATATCAATGTATAAAAATATGTGGTCTCTATATTAGATTAAGTTATTATGATTTGATTACATTGATGTGTAAAATGTAAGATGTTTCTTGAACTACTAAAGATAAATTTTCATTTAGAATTAGAAATATATTTCAGAAACTACTAATGAAAATAGAATAACTAAATGGTTGATTCAAACATTGATGTCAAGGGTACATAATATGAAGTTGTAGTTAGTAGTTCTTTTTATATTTTTGCGTGAAGTAGTTTGATCATGATTATACATAATAAATCAGAGACCTATGATACCAGTGTGAATAAATTTAATGATCTATCTTTATACCTTAGGATTAAGTGATTTTTCTCACCTCAAGGTATTTGAATTGTTACATAATATCACACTGATTCCAAATGTAGAAACAAACATAAATAAAAAAAATAATTAAAGTGACTTTTTAGTCTATGGTGATGTATGACATGGAATCTAAATTTGGAATACTGAGAAGAAATAAATTATCAAATTTAGAGTTGTTCTATTTAATCAAATTATAGTGTGGAATTTTCTTAATATAACAACGTTGGACTATTTGAAAAAGGAACAATCATAGATTTTATGTGGATAAAAATGGTGGTATATGATGATCTAATATTTTATAATATTCTATGGATTTGAGACTACCATATGTACAATACTTTTGGAAAAGTATTTTGGGTGTGTGATGGATGGACTTAGGATGAGTAAAATGGATGATATACCTAATTTCATGAGAATAGGTTACAATCGGTCCCATGTTTGGAGGATGAGATTTTGAATGCTTTAGATTGAGAAGGAAAACCATATGTATAGTTTCAAACATAAAGAATTATCATATGTATGATAAAAACGTATAAAGATGACTTGAATGTCATACTATAACACCCCAAGGTATTAAAAATAAAACTAAATGCATGAAAATTTTTGTCTCTACCCAGTGAATCTTTATTTTAAGTAGATTTTTATAAACTAGTCGTTAAGCATTATTTTTCTACATCTATTATTTAAATTTCAAAAAACAGTCATATACTATTGTGAACAGTAAGATGATAGGAGTTTGATGGAACCAACTTTATTTTGGTGAATATTAACATGACACCTCTTATAATAAAATCAAAATAAATATGAATCTTATGAATTATAAATCTTTTTATTATTTTATTTACCTAAATACATAAGAAATTTTGATCTTGATTAATTTTTATAGGTAATAAAAAATGAGGTATAGTTCTAAAATTTTTATTTTTTGATTAAATTTTTATTTTATTTGAATATAAAATTAATCATATTTCTAAAAATATTTTTAAATAATGAACATAATCTTTTAATTCTACACTTTGAGAAATAGTAGGGGTTTGTCGGGATTTTTCTATGATACATGAATTTTCGGTGAACGGAAAAAATACAGTTTCAATGTTTTTAGGTTTTTAATGAAATCACACTGATATAATAATGATGAAATATTTATGGTCGATTCTTGAGGATTAAAATATTATATTATGTGTCCCAAGTGTCCAATACCATGGAAAAACCATATCCAAGACCATGGTTTTCTAAATATCACTAATAGTGTATCCATTGAAATTAATTAAAAACTCCCCATCAATCACAAAAAATAACACCCTCAACCTCTATTCATATAACACATATAATGATTTGAGAATTTTATAAATTATTCATATCCATATCCCAAGGATATTCCCTACTACTAATACCTACGGGTCTCACCAAAAGACGAAAACCATAGGCCTTAAAGAGGATCTCACTGAGAATAGATCAAAAGGTAATGATCCAATTTCGTATTCTAGTTTTTTCATATAAATTATATTATTTAATTATTATCTATTCTCCTTAAATTATAGAAGAGGAATTAAAGATCATTTATTATATATATGTGTATTTTTGTCATGATTATGGAAAAATTCATCATTATTCTATCTCTCATGTTATGCTTATTCTATAAATAAAAACTTCATTTGTGATGTGTGGATTTCCCGACTTTGTAGATGATGGGTCATCATTTTTAATTAAAATCTATAAATATGGTTGTAATACCATTTTAAAGGTTAATATAGTTTGTAAAGTGTGTGGCATGAGCTCTATTGTTTTCTGGAAATAAATTATATTCATACTATGAAAAGTATATGATGGAACATGTTCATGATTATCGAAGAACCGCCAAAATGTTCTAAATGAAAATCACAAATTAGTTATTTAAGGATTCATCCTCATACAATATAATCGAAATTATTTATGGAATAATTTCATACTATTAAAAATTGTTAAAACCATTTAATTAAACTAATGGGGTTTTTATTCTTTTTTACAAGATAATCCATTTCAAACCAACAATGGAAACCATGTAAAGAACGCATCCAAAACAATAAAAATAAAAAATATTAATAATGAATGGGGGGAATGCTGTTATAAAATGATCATATAATGTGTTATAAACATGAATAGTTATCTTTAAAATATTAATTTCATTTTTAAACATCCATATAGAAGGATTAATAATATTTTATGTTAGAACAACCTGAGGTAAGGAAATTCAAAACCTAATTTCCATTCTTAGGGTTAATGTTCTACTTCAATAAATATATGGTACTATGATTATATGGGTAAGGAATTTTTTTATATTATTAATTAATATTTTCATTGATAATTTATACACATTTTACTTTCATTATTTTAATTTATGACATCAATTATATGTTATTTTAATAGGACATTCATTTTAAAATCCTCTTATAAAATTCTATTTTACAAAATTCAGAAAAATATATTTTTTAAATTATTAATGTTTTTTTATTATGATCATGTTCATATTCAATATTTATAATGAATTCTGGGACCTATATCTCCCTTCAATGCAAGGGTATGTGTATGTTGGAGGTCATCTATAAGGTTACTCTATGTGTAACTACAATGGCTCCCCCATAAGGCATCCATGAGAGTTACATTTTAAGGTAGTTGTGATGGTTAAAAATCATAAGGTATCTATGAGGGTAACAAATATATGTATGTAATGCACCAATATACCTTTATGTTTTTATATATATGATCCTTACGGTTTAATAGAAATCACATATTTCGCAAAGCTAGTATATATTGGTGAGAAGTATGTTGTTGTGAAATGATTTCATATATTTGTAAGTACTCATGGACTAATGGATTGTTTCCATAATTTGATAACCCTGTTGAAATTTTTATTATCATACAATGATTTTAATGATTTCGAGAAGGTTATAATGATGTTTAAGAGAAATAAGGAATTCATGTTAAATGTTATGATTATTTTAAAAAAAATCATGTTGTTTGTTTGGAAAAAAATTATGTTTTGGAAGAAATGAATATCATTTTAATTGTACCCACCATGTATACATATGGGTTTATTTTTGTGAGTTACATCCAAAAATTATAAAACACTATACCAGTATTATCTTTGGGAATAAAAGGATGTGAAATCTAGTTGAAATAGCTAGAGTATATAATGATTATATTGAGGTCCTTAAAGTTGGTATTAATGAGCATTTTAGATAACTTTAGGACTTAGTATGATGTTAGTAGAGTTCCATAAATGATTTTTACCCTATATTTATGTTGAAATTATATATAATTAAATGATTACAATTATTTTTCATCTTAGATATGTCCGTTAAAAATGGTTTTCTGTAGACAAAAAAATCCAGCCTTTGTAGGAAGGAATTTAGAGGATGATATCTTTCTGAATCTGCAATTGGAAATGGTGGGAATGGGAGCAGATTAGTTTTTGAGAGTAATGGATCAGCTGACATAGGAAATAATTTCTGTTGGTATCCATGAAAGATAAAAACCAGAGATACCAAAAACAAACATGAAGATATTGGATCATTTTATGTGGAAAAAAGACATTCTTTCAGTGGATATTTCGACCCCAAAGTGGCTGAAGGATGGATTAAATACCATGAAAAGATATTCAATGTTATGTGATGCTCAAATAATCAAACTTTTATGCATTACATTTATCATTTTAAAGGTAAATTTGATCCTTTGTGGTCAATGGTCAACAATATCAGGGATAGAGAGGATATTGAAGCCATAGTGTGTTATGTATTTAAAAGTATTTTACTTCAAAAATATTTTTCTATGGTGGTTTGACATTTGATAGAGAAGAAATTCCTATAATCGAGGAAAAATGAAGAAGATATGGTGGTCATGTATGAATACAACATCACCCAAAATGCAAGGTATGCTCCAAATATTATTCTGTATCATGATAAAAACATTTACCATTTTTACATATGGTTGAATCCAATATATATAAGGGAATAGGAATCCCGTGAATTCAAAAGATATGATAAATTATAATATGTACTTAGAGTGTAGAAATGGAGTTTTATGATGATCACTTGTACTTTGAAAAAAATGAGAATTAGAGGTATATATGGAATTAGATGTAAAATAATGAATCAAATAAATATGGTGGTAAGAATTTTTATCTTCCATTTTGTGAAATGTGTGGTAAAAATTAACTTTGGGAATCCCATAGTAAAATGAAGAAGTGTTTTTTATGTTATACGATTAGACATATGGACTAATATTTTAATGAAAATGATATTAATAAAAGAATTTATAAAAAAACAATAAAGTGTTTCAAATTTGGTGAGATGGGAAATTATGAAAATGCTTAACCAAAGAAATATCTAAATGATGGAAAAAATCTAGACTATGAGAAAAAAGGTGTAGTGAGATCCTTTGCAACAACATTAGTAGATGTCGATCCATCCAATGAAGTGGTATCAGGTACTTTTTTATTTACTTAGAATTTTATAATGTATTATTTTATATAGGGTTTATACATTCCATTATTCCCAAGAAAATTTTCCAGTTAATAGTAACTATAACCTCAAAAAATGATTCCAAAACATAATATTAAACACCATGTGTAAATGTAACAAAAAATGAAATTTTATTAATCTCCATATTGTTATCTGTGTAATGACAATTCCTAAAAACATTTTATCCCCATACTAGAGTTTGGTTCAATTTTGGGTATATCTTTTCTATGTATTTGTCATGATAAAATTTACTGTAGAGATAAATAAGATTTTATTCAAGAAGATTTCCGATTTTCACACAAGAAAGAACCCATACAATTTATAACATATTAGGTAGCTGATAAACTATTATAAGATGGAAATTATAGTCATTTTAATCATATTATTTGAAACAAGGGAACTTTTCAGATTAATGGTGTCATAGTGGTAAATAAATACCTTGATTTTTTTCTGGATGAGTTACCATGTTTATTACCTAACCTAGATGATGAGTTCACAACTGACTTACTACCCGATGCTAATCAATTTTTGATTCCCACTTATCAAATGGCCCAAATTGTACATCATGAGTTGAAAAATTAGTTAGAAAAGTTTCTTGATAATGTTTTCATTCATCCTAACACATCAACATATGGAGCTATTAAATTTTCTTTAAAAATAATTATTCTTCCATGAGACACTACATTGATTATAGATCATTGAATATCCATTATATTTAGAATGACTTCCCTTTTCCTCACATTGACAACCTGTTTGATCAACTCTAGGAAGCTCATTAGTTTTTTCAATTTTGGTCTCATAATCAGGTATGAATAGATTAAGGTATGAGAGGAAGACTTTCCAAAATAACATTTTGAAGTAGACATGTTCGTTATGAATTTTTTTATTCCATTTCAGATATATTATGTTTTTTCATTCATATATTTTAAGAATAGAATATTGTATGAGCTCTATGATATGTTTATGGTTGTTTCAATGGTTGAAATTCCTGTATATTTTTGATGTAAAAAGGAGCACAAAAAATATCTAAGGGTTGTTTTTTACACCATAAAATAAAAAAAATTACACGGAAAATTCATCAATTTTAATTTTTGGTTGCAAAAAATTTCATTCCATGGTCACATTGTTTCTAAATATGGAATAAATTTTGATCATTCTAATACAAAATATGGTGAATAATGAACAAGAACCACAAATATAACTTAGATTCGTCATTTTCTTGGTTTGGAAGGCTATTACTGAAGGTTTTGTTGAAATCATTGTGCAGTTATCTAGTTCACCGACCATGTTAATTTGAAAATGATTTAAATTCGTCTAGACCAATGAATATGATAATTGATTAGAAGATTTAAAAAAAAGATTGGTGAATTCTCAAGTTCTTACACAACCATCCATAAATGGTTATTTTATATATATTGTGAAGCTTCCTTAAAGGGAATTGGTTTTGTTTTGATGCAGATTGATCAGGTAATTTCTTATGCTACAAGACAACTGAAACCTCATTAGTTAAATTATCCAACACAAAATTTGGAATTATTATCTATGGTTTCCCAATTAAAAATATGGAGGCTTCATTTATACGGAGCCAAATGTGGAATATATGCATTCCACAAAATTATGAAGTACATATTCACATAGATGGAGTGAAACATGCGTCAAATAAGATGGATTGAAATGTTAAAGTATTTTTATTTCAAGATGAATTACCATCCTATAAATCAAGAAATGTGGAAGAGTCCTTTATTCGAAACCATCATGAAACAGTTACTATGATACAACAAGAACAATAACCAATGATTAATGATTTGATGAATTTTCGCTTTGATTTTTTCAGGGGAGGAAATTCCTCTATTTTGTTTCATGTTTTAGTTTAGCAATATTTGTTAGACAGAATTAAGAAAACGATGGCAGAAGATGGGGAGCTATTGAAAATGTTAGAATTGGTTAAAATAGTTAGGTTACCAGAATTTATCCTTGATAATGATTATGTAATAGGATTTGGATTGAGATTGTCTGTGCCTTGTGATTCTAAAATGAAGAAAGAATTTTTGTGCAAGGATGATAGCCCTTCATCTTCAGATCATCCTGGTATGACAAAAATTTATAGATAACTACAAATGAAATAATTGGAGGGATAGAATGATAATGCATATTGCATATTTTACCATGAAATGTATTGAAATGTAAAAAAGTTAAATTTGAGAAGAAGGTTTTGGTGGGTATTCTTATGCCTTTACCAGTTCTAGATTAGAGGTGGAAATACATATCCATTGACTTCATTGGGGGACTACCAAAGACTTATTTAGGTAATAATGAATTATGGGTTATTAGTTACTGACCAAATAAATTTTTTTCATTTTTTTCTTATATGAGATATTATGTATTTGTATCATATTTCTCGACAGTAACATAAAGGAATTTTCAAGTTTAATGGATTTCCACTTTCCATTATATTTGACAGTGATCCCAGGTTCAATTTTAAATTTTGGAATGGACATTAGATGTCTTTGGGAATATAACTATTTTTCTTTACACCTTATCATCATCAATTAGATGGGAAGATATAATAGAGTATATAGACTTTAGAGAACATGCATAAAGCATTTTGAAAGGATCAATAGGGATTTTGGAATCATCATATATACATATTTGAATGATCATATAATAACTGTTTTCATTCTTATATACAGATGATGCCTTTTTTAGGTATTATATACTAAGGTGTGTCTAACTACAACCTTTTTTGATGAAGGCAGGGAATGGATGTTGATGAAACTATAATTAGTAGAAGAACTAGATGATAAAATGAAGAATATCTTGTAACACATGGGAAATGATCAAAGTTGAAAGAAAAATTATTCATATAATTGGAGGAAAGTCATTTCATTCGAAGTAAGAGATCATGTTTTTATTAGAATCTTACCACAAAAAGTTTTATTAAGTTTTGTATGAAAGG
This sequence comes from Viscum album, assembly GCA_963277665.1. Lineage (NCBI taxonomy): Eukaryota > Viridiplantae > Streptophyta > Magnoliopsida > Santalales > Viscaceae > Viscum > Viscum album. The sequence continues at coordinate 2,020,666,557 of OY728138.1, forward strand.
AATGTTACTCTTATAGTTCATTGTACATTATAAAATCCTAGTGAAATTTGGAACATTTGACTATAGAGTATCCCTATCACCGATTTTATCTCAGATACAAAATATTTTTCATGTTTTGGTGATGGGAAATTATGTTAGAGATTCATCTATTGTTTTGATCCCAAAATATTTTCAGCTAAAAAGGAATCTATCCAATGAAGAGAGACTAATTCATATGCTTGATCGAAGAGAACTTGTTTTATGAAATAATGTAACTCACCAGGAAATAGTTTTTGGAAAAACCACGTTGTTGAAGAAGCAACATGGGAATCTGAAAATTCTATAATGGAATGGAACCCTCAAATTTTAAATCTATAAATAAAATTGAGACGATGCAATTTTCAGAATATGCTAAGTGTGTAACAGCAAAGTGTTTTAAAAATAAATTTAAATGCATGAAACACTGAGTGTCTACTTAATGTTTCATTCTATTAAATAAATTGTGATAAAATAGTGGCTAAATCGATTTTTTTCTCTTCTTTGATTTAAATTTTGTAAAATAGACATCTACGTTTGTGATTAGCAATATGTTTGGAATATGATATAACCATCATGTTTTAGTGAGTAGTAACATACCCTTATTTATATTAAAGTGAACATTAGTATTCCACTTATGAATATTAAATCATATTATTATTGTATTTTTTTATAGTTATAATATAATTATATCGTTATTAATTTTTTTGGGTGATATAAAATGAGTTATTATATTGAAATTATTTTTTCTCGAATAAATTATTATTTTATTTTAAAATTAAATTAATCATATTTCAAAAATTATTGTCAAAAAATTGAATAAAATTTTCAATTATAAACATCATAAAATTTTAATGGTTTTTTTAAGGATTTTTCGGAGATAGAGGAATTTCCAATGGATAATAAAAATATAGTTTCAATGTTATTATGTGATTAATGAAATTATAATGATGTAATATTTAAGATGAATCATTAGGATTAAAATATTATATTAGGTGTCCCAAGTGGCCAATACCCTGGTAACGAACCTAGTAATTCCCATGGATTTTTAAATTCCACTAATGATGTGTCTTTTGAAATTAATTAAAAGCTCCAACACTTTCTCTACAAACACCATCCTCACCCCACTCTTATGGTCACACCTTTCAATAATTGATTATTGTCAAAAATATTCCAAATACCCCTTACAAAGGATCTTCCCCACATTCAAGACCTTCTAGTATCACCAAAATTCTAAAACCAAAGGCCTTAAAGTGGATCTCAAGGAGAAGAGATCAAGAGGTGAAGATCCTCTTTTATTTTATTGTGTTTTGTTTTTTATTTTTTTATATTTTCTTATACTCTAATCTCTTTACTTTATATAAGAGGAATTAAATCTCAAATATTATATATAAAATGGAATTTTATCATGTTTCTAGAAAAAGTTTTCATCATTCTTCATCTCCTCTTCCTTTTCTTCTAAAAATGAAAACATCACCCGTGATGTGTCAATTTACTGACATCGTGGATGATGTGTCTTCAATTTCGTTGTCATCATTCATATATTGTTGTAAAAACATTTTAATGGTTAATTTTATTTCATTATTATTATCTGACCTCTCTTAGGTTATGTAATTAAATTAAATTCATAATTATAATGTTATATGATGAAATAAGTTCATGGTTATCGAATAACCACAAAATTATCTAAACAAAATCACTAATTATTTGTCTATTGAATCATCCTCCTACCATATAACCAAAATTATATATAGAATAATTTAGTATTATAGAAAATTATCAATACCAAATCTTTCCATTTATGGTTTTTTGATTCCTCTTGACATGAAAATCCTTTACGAACCAACCATGGAATCCATTTAAAGAATGCACCACAAACAATGTATATAACAAAATATTTTTATTGAATGGGAGGAATGCTGTCAAAAAATGATTATATAAGCTTTTATAATGTATAATATGATTCTATAAAATATTAATCTCACTATTTTATTCATTATGAAATAGTTTTAAGAATATTTTATGTAAGATAAACCATATGTAAGGGAATTAATAACCCAATTTATATTATTTGGGTTAATCTTCAAATTCATTATTTATATTTTAATAAGATTATTTTTGAGATGAATTTTAATTTATATTATGTTTTATTATGTTCATTTAATTATTATACACATATTAATTTCATTATATTAAATTCTCACATCAATTATATGATATTTGTAAGGGATATTCCTTTTAAAATCCAGTTTTAAAATTCTATTTTAAATAATTAGAAATCACTGTTTTCATGAAATTATTCATGTTTTATTAATATTTTATTATTACTAAAAATTGGTTATGATGGAGGGAGGGACATATATTTTCCTCCAATGTATTGGGTATGTGTATGTTGGATTCTAGCCATATGGTTACTCGATGTCTAATTGTTATGGTTACACCAAAAGGTAGCAAGGATGGATACATTGTAAGGTATCCGTAAGAGTTACAAATCATAAGGTAGTCATGAGAGTTACAATATATGTATTTAATTCTCAAATATTAATCTATGGTTTTATATATATGTTCCTTAATGTTTTATAGAAATCCCATTTTTCAGAAAGTATGTATATATGGGTGATAAGTATGTCTTTGTGAAATGATTTCATTTTTTATAAGTACTAATGGACTAATAGATTAATCCTTTTTTTATATCCATTTCTTACCTTTTTATTCTCATACAATGTTTTTAAATTTTTTAAATAGGTTATAATTATGTGCATGATAATGAAACAAGTCATGTGAAATATTATGATGTTTTTTAATAAAATCATGTTGTTTTTTGTGTTAAAAATTTCATGTTTTGAATGAAATGGGTATCATGTTAATGGTATCCACATTGTGTACATGTTGGTTTATATGTAAAAGTTATGTACTAACATTCTAAAATAGTAAACCGAAAATAATATTGGTAATCAAAAGATGTAAAATCAAGTTAAAATAGCAAGATTATGTAATGTTTAGGGTCAAGTCCTTATATATAATATTAATGGACCAAGTTAAAAAAATATATTTAATGAATGGGCCATTCATTTGGAAAAATGGGAGTCGGATATGTAGGTGGAGCTGAATTATATTTTTTATAAAAACACAATGGATTTAATGGATTAACCGACCTGAATGTCTATACCACAAAAAAAATTATTTAAATAATGAATTAAATTGAAATATGATATATAAAGAGATTTCTTTGTCAATTAATATGAGTAGCGTGTGTGAATTAACCTCAAAATAATCTTCACTACTGTAGTTAATCAAAATAACCTTCCAATTTTTATTCCCTTTATTTTTATGGGGATTATATATAGTAAAATTGGAAATAAATATGGATTTTTCTCATTGAAATATAGAGACGTTAGTATACATGAAAATTCCTATTGGATTTATGAATAAATGTAACAAGGAACTAGTATATAATCGCATGAAAAGAAATATTGGATTGAAAAAAATTATAAAGTAGTGGAACTATTACATAATATCATTCATGGAAATAAATAAATTTATACACAGCAACTCAGATCATTATTACAACTATAAGTGGTATAGTGATGGTAATTTACACATTATATTGTTTCACAAGTATGGTATGCTTATAGTTAGTTGAAAGAAAAATGTATTATAGAGTAGAAAATTATATTTTTCAAGATATTTTGAAATGAATGATCTCAGTGGAGTAGAGAAATTACAGGGCATGAGAAATGACTGAGATAAAATCATCTAAAGTGTGGTTTTATCTTAAAATGAATATGGTTGGAATATTTTATAAAAATATTTTCGTGATTGGATCTAATATTATTTTAAATTTTATTGATGGGATCATTGAACCTTTCTGGGATCATGAATAATATATAGTTTTAAATGTAAACATCATGGATATATTTCCTTATGCGTTAATGGTGGGAGGCCTCACGAACACCATGGTGTTAGCTTGATTAGATGAGGTTGATGATATATGAGTTCAGATTTTATTCATGTCAAATATTTGTAATGAATATTGGAAAAATGAATTTTGGATTCAGATATATTGTAATGTAATGGTTGATACATCCTTTTTTAGATATAATGACATTAATATAGTTATATTACTAATGTAATTGTTGGATAAACTTAGTTATAGAAATTTTCAAAAGAGTATATCTTTAACTTTCTATAAATTATAGTTATATTTAATTTTATGTTATATCTAATCATTATAATCTCTACAAATGAATAAAAAATTATTTTTTAAATGGAAGAAGTCATGGATATTGTGTGTTTAAAATTTTTTATTGAGGACTTTAGAATAATTGGAATAATAAATCACTCGTTTGTGGTAGCTATAGTGTGATTCAATTGGAAATAATCCATTGTTCTATGGAAAAATATTTTTTGTTGACCTATTGTACAATTATATTCTTATATTTAATGATGATGGAATGTTGCTGTTGTTGAAGATAACTAAATTGTACATCTCAAAATATATGTTTACTAATGCATTAGTTAAGACAATAATTTATCCTCATGAACTAGAGTGGCATCACTAAAATAAGAACTCTTAATGTCCCTTCATCACTTTTGTGGTAGCATTAGCAGGTTTCATATAGTGGAAATGTGATGATCATATGTTCATAATATTTATATAGATTCTCTATTGGTAGTAAACATAAGAGTGATGGGTACTAATACTATTTATATCCCAGAGGTGTCGATAGCTTCAAAGTGGGAAAGATCGATTATTGGAAACAAGTAATTTTTTATTATTATTTTTGGATGGGAACTTTCTTGAAAGGTTTGTGGGAACACTCTAATGAGATTTTATTCTTTGATATGAGTCAGTGATCAAAAGAGATAATTTTCCATAGTGATTATTAGTCTATACATCTGTAATTTTGGATATTTTCCCCATGGATGTGGGATGAAAGTATCATCCAAATAGAAAACTATATTGATAAATTTTAAAAAAATTCATTTTCCCATGTGAACATTTTTTGAAGAAGAATAAAATAATATTGAGTATGTGAAACCCAAAGTAGTGATTATGTTGAAATTTTTTCTTATAAATTTTATCACTTTAAACCTGAATGAGTCCACTAATGTTGATATGGAGAGTACATTATTATAATCCTTTATATGATTATTCAATTTCTAGAATTCACGTAGGAATATCGTAATGTACATCATCAGGTACTATGCCCTGGGACATGAAAGGATATGGTAGATAGAAATATATTTCACATATACATCCACTACGTGATAATGTCCTTGGTAGTGATCCTTCAAATAATAAATTAATTTCTCTTCATATTTTTATTCAATATTACTATGTTTTGTCGTCATTGATCAAGAATATTGACTCAGGTATCTACACTCCTATAGTATATTTTCATGTTAATCAAAAATAAATATTCTATATTGATTTTTACCATTCATGATTTATTGGTTATGATTTATTTATTTCATAAACTTATAAATTGATTATGTTCTCATACCAAAATTGTCTTAATATATTCACTTATAAAACATCATTTATACCACTAATGTGTTACCACTTACTGAGAGTAAAATCTCATTATTTTATAGTTTTCATGAATTATATGTTTGAGACACCCAATTCTCATTGAAAATCGCATTCATCTTCTGCAAACACCTCTTCAAGATTTTTAACCCTTTAATAACATATAATTCAGAAAAATATTATATAAATGTGATATTAATATAATAGAACTGTATCAAATAGAACAATACAAACTATCTATTTTTTAAAACATGGTTTTTCAATTAGACTGAAGGGTTCCCCTTATCCCCAATTTCTAGAAACTATTGAATTGGTATTATAGAAGTACTATAGAGGATGATTTCACCACCAAGTTAGAGTTTAAAAAATAATAGATTTTTAATTGAATTCCCACAATCATCTGTCAATACATTAGACATACACACATGTCGAATAAAAATGATAAAAAAATTAAATAACCAAATAAGTCATAACGAAAAAAAATAAACAAATTCAATTCTAACTACATATATAAGTCTTCCAAACAATTAAATAATATAGAATATTTAAATAAATAAATAAAAAGCACATGATAAATCTATCATTTTTTATACAATGTTATATCAAATAATTTTAATAAAAATAAAAACATGACGTCGTCAGTTTTAAACCCATTGTTTCTCTACATATATGAAATAATCAATTATGGACCAATGATATTCATATCTGATCCATAAACAAAACCTGGATCCCTTTTTGGACCTATGATCTGTGTACACACAACCCCACACACAATCTAATTTTGTATTAATGGTGTGGTCAAAAAAGCCTAACATGATCACAACTACGAGTCTATGAAAATACATACGTAAAAAATATTATTTTCAAATAAAATTGAAAATATTTTTTTACAACCATCAACAAAAAGTGGACAACACTATTATTAATATAACTTTTTTTTTCATTTTCTTCAAAGTAGTTGTTGATGATTTGAAATCGAACAAATTTAATGTTTTACCAGACCATTTTTTATTATTTTAAATAAAATAAAATAAACATATTATATAATATTTTATTTATTATTTTGAATTAAAATTCAGAAAAAAAATTTCTTCCATTTTAAAGGAACACTCTGAATAGTAAATAAAATAAATAAAAAACAAAAATGAAATATGAGATCATAACGAAAAATGAATGTACAAAATAATTATTATTAATAGAGTCACTACTATTAAAATTACAATATGATATAAAAATAATTAAATATGAATATTATTAATATATCCACCATTCATGGGATAATTTTTCTATGATACAACATAGGTTTTATATTTAGAGGATCATAATAATTAATATAAAAATAAATAAAAATAAAACCACATTGCATCCTAAAATAAAAAATCCATCCAATTATATAGAAATGGAATCATTAGAATGGATCATCCCTTAATTAAAAATTCTATCATATAGCTAGGGGCCATTGTATTATGTGTACAAACTAGGGATGCATGTTACATGGTCTTTCGCCTTGATAACTTTGTTTAGAAAAAAAAATTCATATAGGTTATAAATAATTCGATATAAATACATTGATAATCATTATCAACGACTCAAATCAAACATCCATAATCTACACATAAATATATCACTTACATTCAATAAAAAGTAATAAAAAAAATTAAATGTGAATGAACCATGGGGAAAGCGACGGGTTTATCATTAGAAATGAACCATTTTATTCATAAGGGGATGAATATGAATTTATTAAATATATAACTCATTTTTCAAAGATAATTTTACATTTATTAAATAAAATATTAAAATATTTTTTAACTATATAGTAGAAAAAACATGAATCAATTACCCAAACTTAATCTTTAAATATGGAATTTAATTCCTTAAAAATTTCAAACATGGAAAAATTCATCATTATATTTATAAATTATTTAATATAATCTCCATAGGAGTTTTCTTATATTTCATTCAAGTAAAAAAATTTAACATAAAAATGAAATTATAAAATTCATATAGAAATATCTATTTTTATGTCTAATGTTATTAAAAAAATGTTATATCATATCAGGTATATCATGATTAATGATGAAATTATATGAATTAAATATTTATGTACTGAATAATTTTATGTATTTTAAAATAAACTATGATGTTTGAAATAGTGATATTGGCAAATTATGTATGTCCAATATCATTCAATGTGTGGGTAAAATATGGGACATGGAATAAACCCCACACCATAATAATCAAGTGAACAATAAATTAGAATAAAACCCACACCAAGAGGTCGATCAAAACTATCCCAAAATAATTTAAATTTAGATAATAAATCTAGAGGAAGAAATAAAATAAGGAATTATGATTTTACTATGAATAAACACTTGGAATAGTATATTTATACCCAAAATACCAAAGAGGGCGAGTGGAGGTCACTCTTTGGGATACTTCTATATAATTCACATTAAAAATTTTATAAGAGATTTAAAGGTGTAAATAATTGATCATTGTATAATATTTATTTCATAGATTTAAAATTTTTGATAAGTCATATGGTTTTGTCACATATTATTGAAATATATATGAAAACTATGTGACCCACAATGTATTCTTTTAGTACGATGTATGGTTTGGATTCATGGTTTGTCAAACCATTCAAAAAAATGGGATAATAATATTAGATAATGGATTTCATGTTTTTCATGTTTATAGGGATAGTTAATTCTAACCGTGAACTAACTATTAACCGAGATATATGACAGAAAAATTAAAAATTTCAAATAATTTCTCCCATAATTCAAAAAAGTATAAAATATAATAATCAAATATAATAAGAGTAATTTAATTTAGTGAGTGAAAATTATCTAAATAAGAACACTTTATACACTATAAATTATCCCATCCAAAGTAGATGCTAAGAAAAATCAAGAACCACCACACTGTAATGGTTAGGGTTGGTGAGTTTGGGAAAACTTAAAATGATCTACTGGGAATCATGGACTAGATAACCTGAAAACAAATCTGGAACAAGACCCTAATCATGTTACACTACTAAGAATAACCAATAATATATAAAATCACATATCATATACAATGATTTTAAAGAGAATGTAGACTTCACATTGGTCTCATCACCATTAAGAATTCATGAAAAATAGTTTAATGAAAAAAAATAATTTCTAAATAGAAACCAATAGAAACATTGATAAATATCATCATCAATAAAAAATATAAGTAGGGAAAATATTCCTTAATACTAGATAACCAGTATAAAACATTGAGGATCCACTCTATCCAATAGATAAAACAAAACAAAATCTGATATCCAAAGAAAAACTAAATCAACAAAATGCAATGAAAAAAGAACATGAAAAAAGATCAAGAAACGTTTCCCAAAATAATAATCAGATCCATACTTTAGTCTTGGTTAACCACAAGTATATATGTGATACCGCCCATGGGACATAATCACATGGTGATATAAAAAAAATTACCTTAAAATACAAAATACTAATAAAAACATTATCCATACTAACATGAGTGAAGATGAAAGAATATTTAATTTCAAATACCTCAACTATTAATTTCAGAGTGGCTAGAACAACGCACCCCAAACCCATGAAATAGAATCAAAAAATGAAAATAAGAGCATCTAATGAAAATATGTAATATACAAAGGATAAAATCAAAGAGACTCCAAATAATACATACAATGAGTATATTTTCTTATTCATATATAAATCCAAAAAATGAAAATATATAAATAAATAACAATTCTATAGTGGGTTATATTTGAGGATTTGTCTAAAAGCATAACATACCCAACATCTTAAGTTGAAATAAATGAGCACATAATTGGTCCTCAGAGCATTCTATTTAGAGGGAATAATATTATATGGGAAAAAAACATGAATCAAACAAGATGTGTCTTATAATTAAGGGAACTCAAAATTAATAATAAGACCAACCCCTATAAAAGTTTACTCCAGGAATGAGATCAATCAAGATTCACAAAACAATAAATGATTTTTTTTGATATTATAATTGGTATAGCTAAGGTATTTTTTCATCAGTAGTACTCAAATCTTGTTTGGTTTCACCAGCTTGGCACTTGGATTGAAATCCTTGATGGACTTTTATCCCGATCTAATAATAAATTTCAATGGATCATAGACATCCTTCATCGACATCTTTGTCAACCAGACATTTTTAAACATGTTATCTCTCTTGAAACAATAATATTTTCTATATAATTTTCATTGAATATATTATTTATTTCAACATCACTAGAATAAATGAACGTTTATCATCAATGAAGAAATGTTTCTAATGATATATGTCGCCAAAATGGGTTCTAAGAAATAGAAATGTCTTAAATTTTCCACATTATTGATAGAATTTAGGGTTCAATAACTGAAGGGACAGTCTACATGAAATAAGAGAATCCATCAAGAGTATCATTTTCATAGATATTACTTCAACATTATTCCTTGAAAATTTTGGGAGGTTACTATAAATATGATATGTCATAAATCCAATCAACTCGTTCCTTAAAATATAAACCAAATAGCTCTATTCTCAACTTATGGATTTAATTAAAAACAGAAGCAGAAAAAATAAAAACTCTTTTATAAAAAATATTTAAAATTAACATAATTGAATAAATATTTATATTTTCACTCCCTTTTACCTATTAATTCCTTTAAAAATTAGTCACATCTTTTAACATAAATTTTATAACCCTTTATTTCATTAACAACTGAATATGAAATCATCAAACAGAATTATCAATATTTTTAAATAATATTTAGGTGAAAAAAATAATTCAATTGAATTTTTAAATATTAAACTTCTATTTCAAATTTTTTTTACAAATGAATATAATAAAATCAAAAAACTATAAATTATTGTTAAAAATTATGAAAAACCCTTTCAATATACCAACTAAAACTAGTTTCACTCATCAAATGTCTTATAAAATTCACTTTTACACTGCAAAATAAACCATTATAAAATAAAAAATAAAAAATAAAAATATTGAAAATAATTATATTGAAAAAAATTAATTCCATATGAAAAATATATTAAATCCATTTACAACAAGTGATAACCACTTATGGAGAAATATATATTAAAAATTATTTGAAATAAAAAACTCTGGAGAAATATATGACTATTTTTGGAATGGATGAATTTTTTTTATCATGCACAAATTTTTTGACAGGATTTGAGAATAATTATTCATCCCCCCTACATGTGATATTCATGGTTTTAAAGACTACGTGGTAGAACCAGTATATCGGAATTATTCATTCACATTCACCTAAAAAATGAAAAGAAAAATCAGAAATAAATTCCATGCTCAACAGGGATCTAAAATATTAATCCATCACCTCAAAGAAAAAAATTATTATGAAAAATTTATAAATTAATTGTATAAACATAAATATCCCAAGTATATGGTTCGTCATGAGGAATGGATGTTTAGGCCCTAATTTGTATTGTCTACATGATTTTAGACACTCTTATATACATAACTCCATGATGCATCACAAATAATAAGAATGCCCTCCCCTGAACCAATGATATTCTAAGAACCACCTCTCCAATAACATTTATGAACAGACCCAGGAAAACCCATTACACCACCCATCATAGTCTATAACTACAATTGAAGGGAAATCTTGACCCCCATGAGCTGACAAAAGGTTATTTTAATTCAATGAAGCACTCATGGAAATGATTTTACATGAACCCAAATCTCAAAAATACAAAATTTAATTCCAAGAGATTCATATGGGTATCATTCATACACTAGTTATCCACACATGAAAAATAAGAGGAATTAATGTTAATAAAAAAATGAATCACAATCAGTACCATTGGTCCAAATCATTAATATTAACTAACATTAAACAACACATTATATTTACATAACATGGTAGAAGAAAATAATAATTATAGCATGGGAAAATATATCTATGGCCTATAAATTCATATATCATACTAAAAAAATTCCAAACATGAATATGAGGTAATATCCATAAATCCCATGGTTTCACACAACATTTGAACTCATTCATCACTAACCCAAGAGAATGATATCCAATTTGAAAACATGAGCTGGGTTAATTTTAAGTCAGGTTATATACACACACAAACACAAAGAGATAGTGTGTGTGTGTGAGTGTATATAGTTTTTAAGAAAACAGACCTAGTAGGATCCCTCCAAAGAGACTATGTAATTTAATTTATAATGAAAATAAAAAATATTAGTACAAAATACATTAAAAATACTGTTATTTATTTCCAATTACATAATCCAAACAGAATAAAAACTATTTATAATATATAATATAAACATTTGATCTTCTAATAGACAAATTTAATATTTTTCTTAATATAATGAAAAATACATTCCATCTATCAGAGATTTATAATATCAAGTTTTAAATTATTTCAAAAATAATTAGTGAAAACATATACGTATATAAAATTATTATTAATTATAAATTAAACATCGAAAAAAACATTTAGTACCATTTGAAAATAATAAACCCACATATAGATAAAAGCATGAAAAAATCAAGATGATACCATGAGATAAGAAAAAAAAAATGATGTAATCATGATCTATATGAATGGTACAACTAGACCAATAACTATATGTGGATAAAAAAAATTTAATATAAAGTTCCCCTTTATAAGACTAGAAATTACGGGAATTGATTCATGGGACACACCCAAGGTTCTAAAGTGTTCCAAACCTAACAACACCATTTAATCCTAGACTATCATCAAGACAATGTTGAATATAATGACAGCATAACCCAACCAATTTTCTAAATCATTCTTTACTAGATTGGAACCATACCTCTAATGCATATTATATACCACATCTAGGGGGAACCTAGTATCTTGTTCAATAATTTGGGTACCAATAATTATTAAATTCAACATAGAATATATGTTTTTTATGGATGATATAACATATATGTGAGCAATAAATTTGGATAACTATATACATAAATCAAAATAAATTATTCTTATCTCACCTCTGACACACTAAAAAACCCTATATTCATCACACACTTAACATAATGTAATAAATAACAATCAATTAATTAATAATTATCAGGAAAATAAATTATTATCTCATTTTAAATAAACCATTTTATTCATAAGGTTCCAACAATTAATATATTATAAATTAATAATTGTAATAAATTACACTTTTCGAGATGTTGTTGCGATTATTTGTAACATTATTTTAAAATTTAATTGAAATAAATCACAACCATTTATCCAAATTAATTCCATATAATAAGGTTTTCCATTATTTAAAAGACTGAAAATAGTTATAATACCTCATTTTGTATTCAACCTATATAAAAGAAAACTCTTAGAAATTTTAATAGATTCTTGGAATATAAAAACTTTTATCTTCAATGTAACATTATTAAATTAATATAGAATTAATTTTATGCAACTGTAAAACAATGAATAACATATCGAGGATATTTTATATTCTTATGAACTTATATGTAATGAAAATTTTGGAACATAATAATTTAATGAATTTGTTAATAAAGTTTGTGCCTTGAAACATCAACACTGGTTTACTATAGATATAGTGTAAGGTTAAAGAATAGATATAATATGGCCTTTGATTTAATCCATTAACCTATGAAAGATATTCTAAAATAATTTCGAATAAAATATCCTTATATTGTTCATCCAAAACAGACCCACAAAAATATAAAAAAACAAAGAATGAAAAAATGGATAAAAAGTGAGGGATATAGTATCTCAATGGGAAGAACCACTATGAATCAATGATTAGAGGCCTAAATAAAAGGATGGTGGGAACTATTGTCATTAATAGGGATCCTTATAGAATTGTTACAGGGAAAGGTGGAGAGAATAAGTTTAGCGGTAAAAAAATAAGAGGTTATAATTGGTATTTCAAACTTATTAAAATCAGGTAAGGTTATGTAGTTTAGAGACACAATTTTAAAATCATCTACTGACCATGTAACTATATCTAAAAATCCTAGAAATATATATGTCTTGGATTAATAGTAATTAACACTATCCATCAAAAAAAAAATATTTATTTATAAGCGAATAAAAAAATTTCATGGTTATCCCCATGGTTTGTACTAATAGTACAACAAGTACTGCAATGTAAAAATAAAAAAATTCTAAATGAAAGTCAGAAAGAAAATAATGATAAATATTAAATCGAATATATGAATAATATAATATAGAATGTGAAATATTATTTTTGATCATGAAAACATTATTTTACTTCCATAATGCTTATAAAATTATCATTTCTAGTTTTCTTCAACAATCCACATGAATGTTGCAATTACATTTTTGACATTTATAGTTATAATAAATTAAAAATATAATATATAATTATAATATGGAATAATTTATTTCTTATAGTTATATTATGGATGTTTTTAAATTTAACAATTATTTGTATGATTACATCATTGGATGATTAAACAATAAAAATACTAATAAATAATTATTAATATATTCGACTTATACATATCCTAGAAATTAGAATAACATCAATGACTATTACAATAATATTATGTTTTTCCATGACTGTCTAGGATATGGTAAATTCACGGATATAAAATATTTATTGATAAAAACATATAAAATTAAACATTGATCAAATGGAAAAATTAACACCTTGTTTATAACATTGGATGTTAATGACTAAAAAATTATCAATAAAAAAATAGAGTGATATTATTTAATAATAATAATAATATGGTTCTAATTATATATATGTATAATAAATTGAGATACATCATGTATTAAATATTGTGAATCTATTATATGTGTGTTTTTAACAAGATCACATTTTATTGAGTAAAATTTAGTATTAATTAATTCAATTATTCTTATTTTGGTATATTACACCATTTAAGATATGGTATATTATATATACTCAATTATTTAGGGTATTTTTATTTCATTATCAATATTTTTTATTTTATTGATTTTTACCGAACAAATGTGACAAATAAAAAAATTCACTAACAAATTTGGAAAAATTTCATTATCTAAAAAGTATTTCAACCTAAAATTTATGTTACCATTTTTCAATAGTGAATTCATATATTATTCTATAGTCCTCTAATTCTATTTAATCTACTTTTTTAACATTGTATTATCATGGGTGATAAAAATCTATTAAAAATTTAGAAATTTATTTAATTCATTATATATTCCATTTCTAATATTTCCATCAATTTATATCTCCTTTGGCTTCATTTCAAACATATGGGTTTTCTCTTCTAAAAGTCACATTTTTTCAATATATTTTTAATAAAATAAAATTTAAGATACATTATGTTACATTTTTTAAAATATTCTTAAATTTAAAACATCATTATTATTATAATTATTCAAAATCATAATGATGATTATTTATGTGACTAATATTCTAATTTATTCAATTTACTTATATGTATAAGGGGTTGAGTATTCAATACCCACATACGCATGTATTTTCCTCTAAAGTTAGGGTATCTTCGTTTGGAATTTTTTATTGAGGGAGGTGCATTACAAGTACCACATACATTGTTCAGTTATTTAAATGTTTCCATTTATGTAACAAGTTAAATATTCCCACCAATGTAATATTTTATACTATAACTACTCATCACTTCATCTGATAAAAATTTCTACTTTTTTTATTTTTTCATTCTTTTTATAAAATGATTTTATTTCAATTCGTTAATCATGATATGATGTTAATGTATTTTTTTTATTTTTATTTTGTACACATATCTATGGTTTTATCGTTATGTGAGAGGTGTTCACATTATTTTATATCTATCCCATGAATTAGGCAAATTTTACCTATAATGAGATATCATATATGGGGAATGATAGCATGCCATAATAAACTATTTTAATATAAGAATTTGTTGATTATTTTATGAGGTTCATAGTAGTAATCCTTCAAATATGTTATGATTTTATTTTATAATCATGTCCAAATGTTTTTTTTATCTGTATGGCTCAAAAAAAATATCCCATATTCTTTTATCAGGTTTTATTATTTTTACATGGTTTTCAAATTGTGAATCAATACTTATAGTCCAAAACCTAAGATTATGTTATCAGGACTAATGATAACCTATTATGATTCCATGATATTATTACTCAAATAATTCCACTATTTTCAAGTTCATGTTTACATTTTCTTATGTTCAAATGATAAATATTCTATGGAAAATTAACATTTATTTTCATGATATGTTGTATTTATGAACAATATTTTCAGTTGTTTCGTGATTCTCCATATAAGAAATAAAAATATTATTCATTTAGTATCTAGAATGTTATAATTTATGAAAAACATTCTTCATGAAATGCACATGTAATTCTGAAAAAATGATTTATGTGTTGTCAATTTCTATTTATACTAAAACATTTGGCTATTAGAGTTTGATTTTTGTTTTGGTTATAAGGTATCTTTATATAAAATGATTTAAAATATATAGTTTTTATAGGGTGAATTTCAATGTTTATTATGAGAATGAATCTAGTGAATTTTAACTTCCCCTGTCCACCTATTGATTTGTGTCATAATGTGTTTCTATAGTGATGGTATATGTTATGACTTTGGGATGGAACATATATAGTTTCATGTTTCAAAATTTTGTTGTAGAATATTGTATTGGTATAGTATATGGTGAATGGATAATATAAGGGAGAACTGTATTAAATGTTTTTCATTTTGTAGATAGGGTAACCACATCAAAGGGAAAAGTGGGTGTGAGGTAAAATATTTCATTTAGTTTCCTTATTACTATAATGATATTGTATATGAATATGTATAATTATTTTATGATTAGTTGATTATATATATTAAATGGAATGTGATTTAAGATAATTCAATTATTTGGTCATGACCCACCCCCCGGGGCTCATATCGTGACTACACCAAGCTTTCCTTCCATAGGCCAGTGGTTGGTGACTAGCACCAGAATGACATATCCCTATAACGGGAAGGAATTGCCTTTAAACCTGTACAAGCACACAATCCAAGAACATGATAAGAAGAAACAGATAAGAAAAATCCTCTAGAAAAAAGTGTGCTTAATGTAAAGGGGTTGGAATATAAGCCAAACCGAAAAGTACAAGTATAACTGAAAAGGGAAAACAACTCCTGGATCATCCACTGAGGATCTTACCGGAAGGGTAGGTACAACTCATGAACAGTATTCACTATGTCACATCACATCAAATGGTCCACCTCTGAGCTCCATCCAGTCCTATCTCCCATAACCTCGATCAATGTTGTCCCTCATCTGCACAAGACATAGTATGGTGCGGGCATATACCATACAGGGTTGAGTATAACAATACTAATTTGGGACCTCGAGACCCCCATTGGTCTCCCAGAGTTCCAAAATGTAAAAACCAAAAATAAAGACCTCAATTGCAAAGCACGAAAAAGTCATCAACTCTACTTTAGTTTATGCCCATACATATACCAACGTTATCAAATATATGAGTCTCATTCATTAAAAAACATGAGTCTTCAACCTTTTATCCAATTTCAAAATTGATCCACGATGGAAAAAAACAACAAATGTAACACCACGAAGGTAACACTATGAATATAAAGTTACAAAAAAGGTAACAACAAAACAGTAACTCCACAATGGTAAAAGTACCAAATAGGTAACAACACAAATGTAAAAGACATAGTGCACACTAGATATATAACTTATGTTTAGAAGTATATATGATTAGTCGTAAATCTAGATCATCTTATTCTATCGAGAGGCTTCTCTACTGACCCACACAAGATCATTATCAATGTTTTTGTCTCCAACTCTTAGATAAAGAGATTGGATATGAAAAGTATTCCTATAAGAACACACATAATTTCCTTCTCTATAATTCTGGTTTAAGTGTTATAAATTGGAAGTATTTTCAGGGAGAAACAACAAAAAATCAACAACCTTGCTTTGGCCTTGTCATGTTATCTTCTACAAGAAACTTAATTTTACATTTCATTTATATCACATTTTTATCATTTCATTTTAAAGGATGAAAAAATGGTTCACAAAATTCTAATCTTTGAGGTCCCAAAACATATCCTCAACCTAACGTTTATTCCCATATAATTAATATCCTCTGAAAATTAGGTTTAATTATTTGAATAAAAAAGATCAACACTTTCTAAACCATAAGGTCCTATACTTAATATGAAAAGAAATATGGAGTCACATTATCTATCCACTAAACAAACATTTTTCCCAATAGTTCACATATCAATCACAAAACCTTTCAAAACAATAATAAACATGTAACACATCCTAAATGGTATGAAATAATTCATGGAATGTGATTAATAATAATTTCCCGAAATGTTGAATAAGATAGAAAACCCTCATCTTATTGGGTAGAGACCAAATAAAACCAAAAATAATTTCAATATTAACGTCACCATAAAATTGTTTCAACCTATGGTCTAATAAAAACCCATAATAATCAAAACCTAGTAACTAAAATATTAATTATAAAAAAATTGTTTTCGTCTATTATGTGGGTTATATACCCCCATGAATAACACATTACCAAACTCAAATACCATCCTATCAATTCCCTCAATCACCAGAAAATAATGAAAACATGAACCTAAAACCTGAACAAGAAACTATTGATTCAAATTTGTAACGTCGGAATGCGTGATGAACCTAAAAGGTGCCTCATGCCTAGTTGGCAACATAGCCATCATAACATCTCTAAAAATGATAGAGGTTGATGAATATAAATGGGGGCCATTATGTGTCTATGGGTAGAATATGCTCTCATCACCAGAGTGTAACACATAATAAATATAATAACATAAATATATAGGAAAAAGTTAAAACTTACAAACAATAGGTAGGTATCATGAAATAAAAAACAATCACAAATGGAAGATTATATAAAATAATGATTATTATACATTTCATATGTCTTAAATAAATATACCAAAACATATCTATATATAATATACACAACACATGTACAAAATATAAAAAATGACACAACATCTAACTAGCATCATGAGCCACAGCTCGGTGCCATTCTTCCCTTCTCCTAATAAGTTCATAAGAACCTATAGTTGGGCGCTTTCCCATATAGATTTCTATAATCATATAGTCTGTTTGGTTAACCAAAGGTGGACTGAATAGTGTGTGGGATTCCAACACTATAGAAAACTACCCATAGTCAAGTTCCAACAAGTTAGTGAATATATATAACAAATAGTGTGATGGATGTAATATGATATATAAATGTAGTACTAAAAATTAATAAACCTAAAAATCCATGTTCTTATTTCATAACAAATTCATTTAATCAAATCATATAAATGGTAAGTCTCAATGTTAACAGTTTAGACTTAGTCCTTAATGAGGTTGTCCAATTAAACATTATTTTTTATTTAAATATTAAATATCTAAAACTGGCACATAGCCTAGATTCCCCCATGATAACATGAACAAGGATGCCCAAATAGGCCATCGATAATATATAAATAAGGGTTGAATAAAAGCCTGTTATTTTTCTTGGTGAGTGCATAATATAAAATATTTCATTATGTATTAATTATTGAACATGATTACGTCAATAGAATTAATTATTTGAAATCCATGCATCACTCTTGGTATATTATTAACCAACACCCTACATGCCCATCCAAGGTGATCCTCAAGAACCCATGTATCTCTCAAGGTCTGGAATAAAGTCATTGTTACTCGAGTCCATCCTTGGATTTCCACTAAGGAAACCAATTTATTGATATAGTAATATAACCTAATTCCCCTTTGCTTCATCCATTAAATTATAATTTGAGTTAATGTATCACTTAATATATAATATTAAATCTTTAGAGTCCATTATAGGAAGTTCATTAAGTAGTCCATGTGCCACTCAG
Source organism: Viscum album (assembly GCA_963277665.1). NCBI lineage: Eukaryota > Viridiplantae > Streptophyta > Magnoliopsida > Santalales > Viscaceae > Viscum > Viscum album. Next base: position 2,020,686,068 of record OY728138.1, read on the forward strand.
GCATAAGTAAGTTACAATAAAATTTATCTTTTCCATGTAATTCATCATTGAATTAACATGTCACAGAAGTAACTTAATCACATTACAAATTAAAACAATTTAATAAAATTAATTTAATAATTTCATGTTCAATATAAAGAAACATTCATTAAAAACATGCCTCAAAATATAACACAAAAGAAAAGGCCAATCATAGAAGGATTTCCATACATAAACTATCATATGAAAAAAAATTATAGAAAATTTTCATGTTGTAAAACTTTATTACATGGGATGTACTACATTTTACTAAAATGGAACCATCGATACAAAACACAATTCATGATTAAACAAAAAAATTAAAAACAAGGGATGATCTTAGAAGGCTTGTCTCTGAAATTAACCACTTGGGATTAAACCTTCATTTATTGATTGAATTATTCAAAGGTCAAAACCATAATCAAAACCTTATATACATCAATTCAATATTTGGTTAAATTAATATCGATTATTATAAGTTTTATACATTAATTTTCTCACATGGTCAATTAACATTAATAATGAAATTCAATCATCAATGATATATAAAATAACCAAGGTGAAGGGAATGGTCTTCAATCCGTTATTATTAATTAATCCAATTAAAATTAGTCTTATATTTCAATTAAATTAATCATTAAAATCACCAATTAGTACCCCAAGGTAGTGGGGTAAAATGAAACAACTCACAGTGTCTCTGTATATACACTATCAAATGTCTAACTTAAATTCACAACACAAAACAATGTGTGGTTTCATTAAAGTACCTTAACCTAATACATTATCAATGGGACTATTTAATTATATAGGGAATTATTATAAAATTAATGAAGGTTCAAAATTCATTTTAAGACTCCACATTACAATTATGAGTGTAGAAAAATAGTTAATACATAAATCACTTTACTTCAATAAAAATGAACGAGACCACATATTATATGTTTGTAGTTGATACCTAGTCTAATATCATTTCTTGATTCGACTCAAATGATGACATAATTGAATAAAAGATTAAGAAACAAGTAATAGGGAAAATCAACTTACACCAAAATATCACAAACCATATCTACAAGTCTTCAAAATCTCTAAAAAGTTATCATCCTCATAATATTATGGATCTAATGAGATGAACGACCTTTGAATTAGAGATCAGATAGTGATTCTCCTTAATTTCATAGAATAGATACAAAATAAGGATTCTAAGTGGGAGAGCTTCTATGTGGGGGGATCATGAAAAAGGTGTTCCATTTAATATATTAAACACAGATTTTTTATTTCACCATAATTATGGGGTCACATGGTTTAGTTTCACAGTCTGATAAACCATGAACTAACCTTGAATGATAAGATTTATGAAAGAGGAACCTGTATGATTTTCTCACATGGATTTCCAAACTATGAAAATACATTGAAAATATGTACTTTTAAAATTCCATACCTAGCCACACAATTGTGCAGCCCAACTCACACATTTTTCTCTAACTGTGCTCCCAGAAATTTCAATCCAAACGTGGGATCTGTGCTCTAAACCATCCAGGGACACTTTATATACTTCTATATCATAAAAGGGAGTACATACTAGTATATTTTTTAACATTTAAACATATTAAATATGGAATATAATAGATTAGTACCTCAATGAAGGACAAAGATATTACATCGACCTCTATAATCCAATATCCATCAGAAACTCCAAATTCTAAAATAACGTTTCATTACCCAACATTACTGATTTCTAAAATAACCATAAATTATATAAATTCATTAAAATAATCCAAAACATGTGATAATTCATTATTATCTTATTTATATTCCCCTTGTTATGATCTTTCCAAAATATCCCTAAATTCAAATAAATATTTCATCTCTTATATCTCTTTTAATAGTTCGTATCCCCTATAAAATATATAATTACTTAATTTTTGTAAATTAAAAAGAATAATTATTCAGTGGTCTGTATATTTTTTAACACTTTTTAGTTTCAACATGAAAATAGAACGTATTCTGAATCAACTTAGTGGGACAGAATGATTAATAATTTCTTAAAATAAATGCTCTATAATCCTGTGTACCAGTTGTAGGGAAAGAAATTCACTTATGAGATATTACATATAATTAATTATTTTAAAATTTTATTTTGAAACCCTATCATAAATTCAAATTCTTTTTTACTCTTTCACATAATTTTTAGTTGATCTACTTCTATACCCTGTTTTATGTAGTGTGTTTATAATATTATTATAAAAAAGAATTTAGTTGTTATTAAAAACCATTAATATCATCCTTCTTTTATATTTTGTACCATAATTAGACCACAAACACTTATGAATTAATCCAACCCATCATTCCACAATGGGTTTCAATTAACTAAATTTTTTGAATACCATTGAATTGTAATTGATAAGGAATGAACATGCCTATTATATCAAATTATTGATGATGGTAATAGAAAAAATGATCCAACCTTATAATGAATATGATTTGGCCCCAAATATTCATTTTCTCTCACAATAAGTTCCAATTATTTGGAATTATTCCATTCATGTTAAAATAAATCATTTTATTATTTCTAAGAATTAAATCACTTATTATTACATATTCTACATTATCTTGAATTTACATTACACTTATATCCATGATTTTTATCCATTTATATCCTAGATATCCTAGATGATCATGGCACAACATCAAGGTCTTATAAATTTTTGTTTACTGAATATGAATTATATTAGAATCTCCAAATAAGAAAAATTCTTCCATTATTCACTCATTTGAAACCCCTATATAACTTCTTGTTTTCAATAATAAGAAATTTTAAAAACATGTATTGAATCGAGAACTATATATATAAAAACTAAATAATAAATTTTCCATTGACCCTAGTATGTGAAACTCCACTTATAACTCTAGAAATTATCTGATCATGGTTTTTACATTCACATCACCTTTATTTACTATATTAAGGATTCCATGGTTCACATTTTGTATCATGAATAATACTCCTATAAAATAATTCTTCATTCCTCCCCTTTAAAATGTTGAGTTAAATGGAGACGTAGACTCAATTATCCTAAATTACAATAGACTTGTGACCTTACGAATAAATTTTATTCTTCTTCATCCAAGGTATTTATAGTATTTATTTTTGAAAAATCCTTACCAAAATTGGCATCTTATATATAAACTACATAACCATGTTACCATTAATTCCTCAACATTATAATGTGGTTTGATCTCAAGACACCTTCCCAAAACTTATCTCCCTTATCGCATACCACATATTTTTAATTTTGATATCAATTTGAGTATACCATCACTTATTTTAGTAATTGTATGTTATTACAATATCAAATTGTACATCATTCATCTATATCACTTAATTTAAAAACTTGTCCAACATATATTGTTTTAAAAACTCAATTTTACCAATTAGGTTTATAACAATCATAAATATAACTTGAGAAATTTTGAAAAGAGATGAAATAATAAATTAACCTAACATACCTGCAAAAAGCATCTCACGAATAGAATCCTACTAGAACTTGATCATGTTTATTTAATTCATATGATTATACAACATCAATATTTAAAATATACTCATAAAATACTTTATATTATGAACAAATATTATTTGGATGAAGGATTCTCATAAATTTTCACAGTCATTTTCATCATGTTATAAATCATCTTCACCTCCCCAAAATTGAAGAGTAGGTTTCCAACGAATTTCATCTAAACATCCCATGTCCATTTAGTTCAAGTATTTCAGAGTCATTTTAGTCCATATATAATTTATTACACCATTATAAATAAACACATGATATATAAGATATGTAGAATATTAAATCTCAATTCTTTAATATCCAATGATAAATCCATTTAATATGTAAATGTGGACATTTCATTTTCCCAATTCTATTTAATATAAATTATAATATAAAATGGGAATGAATAATTATAAAATTTGAGAATACACAAAATTTTATACCTGTACTTGATAGCACATGATGTGATGAATACCCCAATTCTATAACATATTTTAAAACCTCATTGAAATAATTTGTTTTCATGATATGTAACGATAATCATTTTTCTATAATGTGTAGAAGGAAGTACTGAACTCCAACATCTCACTCTTAATCGCAATGGCCACCTATATAAATTCCATAAAACACTTATAAAGATGAATTAATAATGTAATATGAAACAATAAAATATGATATAGAGTGTTAAAATGTATCAAATAATAACCATATCTCAAATGATGAACACTATTTGCCATTAAAATTTTAAAAACATGAATTTTTACTATGTTTAAGGATAAGAAAGTAATCCTTTTAGAGATTCTATATAAGAGTCTAATAGATGGATATAGTACCACCACTTTGAGATCATAATAAAATCCTCTATATTTTTGAAAACCATATCTAAAACCCCCAAACCAATTAATTACAAAGGTCATTTCACTTCTATAACTCAGAAACTCTGATGAGTAGATAAGAATATTTCAATTATATTTTTATATCATAAATTATGAATATTTGAAAGCCTTTTTGAACCCAGAACATATTTTTATGAATTTACCACATAAATATTCCAACACTAGATAGAAATTCTATAACACTTCATTACCTAGGTCAAGTAATAAACAATTGTTGTTCCGGTTCTAGCACGTACTTCCAAAATTCCAAGACCTCACAACCTATTTTGAATTCCAAATCTGAAGTATATATTATAGAATAATATTATTTTAATTTATAAATAATTTTCCAAAACATAATTCTCTTTTATACCAAATAAATACTACATGGATGAGAAATATTTAGTGATATGAGGGGGAGGTTATAGATGTGGATTGTTATAAGTGATTCTGTTTCTGGTAGTTGGAGGATATGATATTATTGAAGGAAAATTCAAAAAAAAATTATTCAAATTTTTATTAATTGATTTATATAGGAAAATAATAATCTATTAGATTATTAATATTATTCTTGGAATTAGTTATTGTGGTGGATAACCTTCCTCTACCCGTGATATAGACTATGGTGGTTGGTCGTTAGAATTTTTTGGAATATGTGTGTCAATATACTGAGATAATATTTTTGAAACCCCATATATTATAGATTTAATTCTATTTATGATACACATATATTAAGCAAACCATGAAATATAATACATTTATTATATACCAATTTTTATTGATCAAAGTTTCACATGAGAGAATTTCGATAGTGTGGATTATAGATGTTTTATCATTTTTTCAAGAGAGATCATTAAAAAGAATAATATCATTCCAAAACAATTCTGTTACTAGTATAGGATTGATTATTCCTTTAAAAGAAGAGTATGAGGAACCATTTTATTGAGATTGTGTACATTTTCAAAATTTATATCCCATTGTGGGTGTCATACTATCCTCTTAATATGAGACAATTTTTTTATAGTTAAGTGTAGTATGTCATTAATTTTAGTATATTTGTATATGATAGATATATTTGAACTGTTAATGTTATAGAATCATATTTTGGTCTTCTTGTATATGTTAATCAACTATAATGGTGTTTCATCTAGTGTATTATATAAATTTTTCACTGAATAAGTATTTTATTTAAATTTTGTGTATCATTTACCTATAGTTAATAAAATTGACAATGAAATACCACTATATTTTCGTGAGAATTATATGTTTTGAAATCTATTAATGGCTATAAGATTTATCAAAATGATTATTATATATTCTGGATATTGTTAGATGTGATTGTAAGAGGAAAATCTTTAAAATTTACCCTTCAAGTGTCATGAATGTCATTTTTTCCATGATGATAAATTTTAGAACATGTATTTTATAATTATTTATCGGGGATTGATGAATTAATTGTTTGGATGAATAATTGTATTGATTAATTGTGGAACACCGTTAAAATGTCCTACTGAATTAAATGATAAGGGATGTGTGTATAAATCCATTGATGACCATATTTATGATCCTCATAATTTTTTATTTTTATATAAAATTGGGTTGAGTATAACTTTTAAATTATTAAACTATATTTAAATAAAAATTTCAAAAGAAATTTTTAGTTTTTGATAAATTAAAAATTATGGTAGTTTTTTGTAGGGTTATACACAAGAAAATTGGGGAGTTTGATCGATTCCTCTATTTCTTGGCTATTATGAGAGTTTTTTGTATGTTTTAACACTTATCACAATATAATTGAACACATTAAAAATTAAGTATCTAGATTTTCTATGTAAGAACAATGTCTTTAAATTATTTGATTATTAAAAGTATAATTATAAATTTGTTTCTATTCTATACTTTGATATTTATTGTTATACCCTATGATTTTACATTATAGTACCATTTAAATAATTATTGGTTCAGATAACCAATTTCAAAAACAACACTAATATAAAATGAACAAGGATACATTCCTTGGAAATAATATATTACAATAAAAATTAAAATCTAATACATTATGAGAATAAAATATGAAACAACATTGAGAAAAATATAAAAACAATAAAACCACAAATATACAAAAAATACAATGATCATAAAAAAATTTCCATTATGGATTTCCTTAAAGATCATAACCTCAAGTAAAAAAATTTAAATAAGGATATATTTTATAAATAATATACATGTTGAGATAGATGTAAATGAATATGGATAATTTTTTTATTTATGTATACAAGAAAATATATTAGAATGAAATATGACTGTTGAATATAAAGTATCTAGAATTATTTTAATTATATATATGGTCATTGGATATATAGACATTTAATTTAAATGTATAAAACAATTATTTTAGATTTCAATTGTTTTAATAAAAATTGAACATAATATCATTCAAAATTAATAAATTCAAAAATATAATTTTTTATAAATTTTGGTTATATTTTAGTAGTTATTGTTATTATCGTTATTAAAGAATTATATGTTATATCAATTTTAAAATATAAATTTATTAATTCCAAATCGTTTTTTAATTAAATTTTATGAAGATAAATAATCAATTACAATTGGTTATGGTTGAAATAATTTACGGAAACAAATATGATATATTTTAATGAACTATTTTCCAAATTTTATATATTTCTATTTCAATAAATTAAATTGATTAATTTTTCATGAAAACATTAATGTAATTATTAATTTTATAAAAAAAATTACATATTTTATAGGATATGAAATATAATTAAAAACACTTATTATTTCCAATGTAATTTTTCTATAAAAAACATGTTTATATTATTTCCCATGTAAAAGATAAAATATTTATATAGAATAATTGAAATTAAATAATATCAAAAAATATATACATTATCTATAAAATTGATATATATGTAATCTTAATGCTTTGGCATAAAAACAAGTCATCATGCCAAAAAATAGGCTTACCATTGTGAAGGTAAAATCTGGTAAAATATATTCACTATTAGGTGAAGATATAACATATCAATAAACATTTCACTAAATTTTGTGCATATGTTGATTGTAGACCCATATGAATTATTTTCATGTTTTTATCCACTGAAATCTCTACACCTAGAAAATGAGTTCTTATGGATATTGCACTCCAAACTAATCTATAAAAAAACCCCCACCCCCACAACCCAATTTAATCCACTATATTCCCTCAAAACTATTCTTAAAATCATTTATTTATTATTCGTTATAATAAAAATTCTACTTTTATGACTCTCTAGTTCTTAATAGGAATCCAAAATCCTTAAATCTGAATAATGAAATATGAATAAGATGATAATTTATCTATATACCTAGAACATCATAATATTTTTTAATAACCTTATCATATCTACTCCATAAATTTCATTCTCATATAAAATTATATTATATTAACAGAATTATTCGACGAATGAAATGATATTACTAATATATAACACTATACTGACACTCATTCATTATTATAACATACAATTTTATGTATTTATGAACCACCAACTTGAATGATACAATACTATCTTCATCATTTACAAAAAAATATTATATGAAAGAATAATTTTTTATGAAACTATTTATATAAGGGAGGAATATATATAGATGATTAGTATAATGTGAAATTTTGTTAATAGTAATATACATGAAAAAACTTCTCAATGATTATATTCAATGAACATTAACATAATAAATCATTCAAGAAAATTAATTCAGAACCTTGAATAAACTAGGAAGGATTAAATTGGTAAAAACGAATAATTATTGACATTTTCATTTTGAGATATGTATGAAATAATTAAAAATGAATAGAAAAGTTAATTAAAATAAACAACAAAAACCTTATATTTGTTTAATAAATAAATATAACTGAAGAGTATACATGGTAATAGATTTTAATAAGGATAAAAAAGTGAATAATATTGTTAAGGAATTTATATAATAGGTTATGGATTATTTATGGAAGTCTAGAGAAAAGGTGAGAAATTCAATATCAAAATCAGAATGAAATCAACATATTTTATAACCAAATATCCATTGAAAAACATAATTTTTTTTTATTATTTATCAAATATAATTTCATAAAAATTTATTATTATTGGTTTAGCTTATATTATTTCTACTTTTTCAATATTTAGTTTATAATACATGAAAAAATAATTTTAATAATTGTGACCCATTTTAATCTTCTTTTATGACAATTATATTTATCAAAACTATATAAAACATTACAGTATAACTATATGTTAATGATCTCTACTCAGATATCATATTTTAGTGTGAATAGGGTAACTTCCCACAACGATACATTGTATCTCAGGAGATAATACATTTCTCAATTAATTTGAGAAATATATAATCCTACTCTCATCTGTCACATTCATATTATGTAATGAATTTATAATCCTCATTGATAATACATTATAAGAATTTATTTAATAATTTAATCTAATAAATAAGTACTGAGGATTATATACACTGAATTACCATATAATTGTATTAAAGGCTAATCTAGGTGAGTATATATGGGTGGAAATGGTTGTGGTTATTCCAAAAATAATTGGCTCATAGGTAATATCATGGGTTAATATTAGAAACATAACAAATGTACATGATGGATGATGTAATTTTTTAATGAGAGTGAAATTTAGTTCCTCATTACATTGTTATCATCAGTTAATAAATGTTATGTATAAAGAAATTACAATATGAAAAATTTGAAATAAAAATATTTAATATAAATAATGTTCATGAATAAAAATTAATATAAAGGGACTCCCTAATGTTTAAAGTGTGCTTTTAAATCATGGGAGTAGCTTCTTAAGAGATTAGAGAAACCCATGGATGGATTTTGAGAGGGATATAGAGAGGAAGTTGTTACAAAATATGTTTTTAATGAAATGGTTATTTGTTTATGGGTGGGAATTTATAGAAAAAAAGAATGGAATTTTTCCTTAATTTCTAAACATTGGTTTTTGTATCTAACTAAAAATTGAATTTAAATCCACAAACCATTAAATGTTTATTACACATGGATTCTACCATTCTGTATTTTATTCTATATTTTATTACGAAAAGGAAAAAATAATTATATTTATATCCTACATGATGTGGAGTCAAGTCGTGTTAATGAGAAATTCCTTTTATAACCATAAAATATAATTTATATTTTTTATTATTTTTTATAGATTTCTTAACATAAATTAATAACAACATAACACAATACATTAATGAAGAAGGACATTTTTTACATTTTATTCCAATGATAGTATTAATGAAATCAAAATTGGGAATGTATGTTTTTATTATACATATAAAAAGTTTCTACCATAATTACATTTTAACCAAAAGTTTGAATGTAATATAAAATTATGAAAAAATCACCATTAGAATATTTCAATGATATAATGTGAAAATAGTATTTATTTTTCAAAACTACTTTTATAACGGTGAAAACACTCTTTTAAATAAAAATAATTATGTAGTTAAAATTAATTGTTTTTTGACACTAATTACTCTATGACTCGTATAAACATTACATTGGAATTAATGAAATTATTATATCATTTCTGTTTACGTAAATATAAATTAATATGTTCATTCCATTAAAAGATAATTATTTAAAAAAAACATCAAAAATTGTGTTTTAATTGATGCTATATATTTACAAAAAACAATTTTGATTTATTCATATTAAAATCTAATTTTTATCAAAAACATTATATAATCAGGAATATATATTAACTAATAGTGAAAATAGATAAATAGGGTCATTATTTTAAGAAAAATATAATACAAAAAACATAATACTGGGATCTAGATAAAGAACTCCTAATTACAATAGTATACACCATAATGATAAGGTGTCTGATGGTGATATGTTATTGGGGTGGATCTAAGAAAATGGTACTCAAGGTGATCTCTGTAATTTTGAACAACTCATATATAAGTTTTCACTAAAGATTCTATTGTTGAGCCCCATCTTGGTCTTAGTGTAGAGAAATCCCCAATGATTTAATCTCCCTAAAAATATTAATAAATGGTATTAATAGGTTTTTATCCTAATAGTCAAAGACATTTATTATTAATTATATGTTAATTAAATATTATCATGACACTTAATATATATTAATAATTTTTGTTATTAAATAGTGGATATATTATAAATTATTATCATGAATAATGGTATTTTAAACATTTCATAAAATTATCAATATATTTAATAATGAAACATAAAAAATTAGATAATGTGACTTATAAATGTAAATTTCATAATCTTTAATTTATTCATTTAGAATATAATTTCATTTATATATGTTTGGCTAATTAAAATTTGTCCCTTTCTGAAATTTCAGTAGTAAAATACCCTTTTGTATACTATACTAGTTTACTATAATTCTTCACCATTTCCTCTTCCAGTTCCCGTGTTGTATCCTCAATATTTTTTTTCTTCATAATACTTTGACCATGTGAGTTGTCTTATTTTATTTACCTTTTTATGTATGGTCAATGATATTAACTGAATTCTCCCCGTATGAAATATCACTCCCCAAAGGTACCCCCTCTAGAATTAGTGTAATTATGTTCTTTCTTATATAAATCCTTAAGATATATTTTTGTAACACACATAGTATTTCATATTAAAGAAGTACTTATAGTTATTAGCTCATAGAAATGATGCAATCAATTATCTAAAATGTGTAGATTTATCGTCGAATAATCATTTCTACATCAAAAAAATCATGGAATTATTCAATAATGATATAAACATTAACACATTAACTCTGAACAAAAACTATAGTTCACTTATTTGATTATATATATAATTTATGTTGAATTTTTTTTGGGTTTTAAATAAAGATTAATTGTTTAAACAGTATCAAATATCTATTAGATAAGATTATCTCCCATTCATTTTTGTCCCCAAATTCTTCCATTCATATTTATGTCTAACACTTATTCCTCTACCTAACCACAATTTTTTTTTGAATTCATGAATAAAAGAAATTGTTATATGAGAACACTACTTGTGGAATGTTCTGATTTCAATATCTATTAAAATTAATTGATCATATTCTCAACTTATCCAATGTAGTTTATATGTTTTTCTAAATATTACCATTTTGATGAGGGAATATGAAGTGTTGTATGATAGAACTATATCCAATACTTGCTGATGTATTCTCTATAACCTCAGGGTAACCCACATATATTGATCTAATATAATGGAGAGTGAAACTCCATGAGTACATACCACATATCATAGGTATATAATTGTTTTTTGGTAAAGATATAAATATAAATTCGTAACAATTAAATGTAATGACATTGTAAGGAGATCATTTATCACCCAAATATCATTATTTCCAATAGATGTAATAGGGTATCATATAATGATATACTAGATTATTTATCCCATTTACATATAGGTATGGGGAATGGTATCATCATACCCTTATAATTTTTCATTTCTCATAAATTTCTTGGCATACGATGTATCAATATTCAATTTCTTAAATCTACCCCATCATGATATCACTTTAAAAGTTTTTTTGGTCTCTATTTTTGGTCATCATGATTATCTCAAAAGGGGTTGGGTGAATTGGGTATCCAATTATTTTTTTGTTAAAACAATTTACAAAAAATAACTCAATTAAAATAAAATATCCATGTTTGTTAAAATATTACTTTAATAGAAGACTCGACCTTTTAAATTAATTCTTAACGTTTCATTAGGTATCAAATAATATCAATATAATAATTTAATTATATTTTAAAATCAATTTTAAACAAAAAATTATTATATAAAAAATGATTAAAACTAATAAAAAAATCAGTGATTCTATATATCATTGTAAAATTGATACCACTTAATATAATAAAATAATATAAAATGAAACACTCAATGGAATATGAATACAATAGGTAGAGTTATAGGATGACTCAGAGTCCATTCCACATAAAAATCACCTAGTTCCATGTAGTTTATATAAAATGTACATTGATCTATAACCAGTATCACGTGTTACAACAGTATATCAACTATCTAGCACAAAAAATGACAATTTATACTATTTCCATGCGAGAAAAAAACAATATGTCACAAGTGAACATATACTACAACACATGGGAAACGATTGTAAAAGGTGTTGAGAAGATATCTGAGTATCCTCCAAAAAATAATAGTTTGGTATATGGCTAACACCGTGTGGGTGGAGAGAGTTGAAACAGTGATGGGGACTTTATAATCCAATTGTAACTTTTTTAACCCTTTACCTCTATGGCGTATCATTATATTGATTGTCATCTTTCTTTACCAATCTTATGAAAGAATATAAATGCATCGAAGATAACCCATGATATTTTTCCAAGGATCAATACTCTACATGAGTAGCTAAGTCCATGGTATAGTTTGGAAATAATCTAATACCACACAATCCAATATAAAATATTCCATTTCTGCAGAATACAGGATATATGGTATTTTATTACACATATGTAGTAGTATGTAAACAATCCAAAAATGTGTTCGTGTAGCATATTGTAATCAATCCAATAGTGCATGTTTTATAGAACTTGGATGGATCTCTATACTTCCACTCATGACAGTATTCTCCTTATTGAAAATGGTTTGTAACAGCAATAATTTCCTCCACTAGTTGATACATGTTTGATGTCATAATTCTACAATGTTCTTCCACATCTCTGTTCTTCATTTTATTTTAACAGTAGCATGAAATAAACCCCTCTTATCTCTTACCAGTAGACAACATGATAAATGAACATCATTTTTTTCAAAAAATTAAGAATTTAATAGACTAATGTATAGTATTCTCTATGACCCAAATTATACTAATTTAGTAACCAAATCATATTCTCTCAATTTTTCTCTCTTCTTTATTTAATGACCAAGTATAGTGATATATGTTCTCCTTCATCTTGATAGAATGACAAAGGTCCATTATGATTATTTAATAAATGATGATCTTATCAACTTAGTATCATCACAATTTATATGGCCAAAATAATTAAATATAGATGGGTCATTATATTCTTCATCTTAGACACCTAATAATATATACTAGTGAAGTGGTGTCTTATTATCTATCATTAAGACTAAACATCGAAACATGAGTTTATTGGTTTACATACTTTCTTCTTTTTTCAAATATGAAAATAGGTGCATGTTAAGTTATTTTCACCCAAAAAAACTATGAATGGTTAATATTCTCGTCCGGTTGTGTATCAAATGTGTAGAATCCTATTTTTACATTGCAAAACATAGTGGTGGTATTATATAGAAGCATCGTTTCACTTAAAATATATATTAAAAACTAATGTTTGTTAATCTTACTCACGAAGCTCCTAAACATTCTGAAGAAAACTGCATTCATGGAACAAACCACTATCATAATCCACAATGAGTGAGCACAAAATATTCCAACATCGTGAAGCATTGATTAAAAAGAATCATTTTTAGCAATCTATATTTTTATTATTTTCATGATTATGTAGTTCATATAGAAATATAGCTTCATACAGATCCACTATTTACATTTAATTATAACAATTCCAAATTATATGTTTTTATTTCAGTTTAAATTGATGTTCAGGTCACCTCATACTTATAGGAATACCAATACATGATTCTCTACTTCATCTAGTACATTTTTCATTTCAGTAAAAAATATCATCACAATTCCCCTCCATTCAGGATTCCCCATTAATATTTTTTATTTTCGTCAAGATCACTATCAATACATCATTCACTCGCGATGATCCACATCTCATAATTATGAATATTTATGTCAAAACCATCATGCCTTCATGGACCACAATTTCCTAACGATGCTTTTAATAATCATCGGTCTTTCCATCCAAACACTAACGCCTTCATGAACAACCATTGGAAAACCTGTTATTCACAATACTCATTAATTTTCCATAATTTCATAAGGCCTTTATGAAAATTCATCATTCACAAACATATCCATCCTCTAAATTTTGGTCTCTAAATATTTGACTGACACAAATAAATGAAGCCACCAAATTTGTTTTTGAAAAACAACATCATTACTAATTCACAATCATCGTGATTTGTCATAACAAAAATTGATATATCATTAATGATTCAACCATAATCCTTATATAATTCACTAAATTCCAAAATCACTTAATTTCATTCATCAAGAACCCAATATATAGTGATATTTAAACATTTATTGAAAACCTCTAGATTGAAAATTAAATTTTTTATTATACGAACACTTTTATGGAAAATGTGAGAAACCATGTATAAGGCCCCAGCCTTAAACCATACTTAATCTTGAGTTAATACAAGATTACACATTGAGGACCTTTTCAGGTTTAGAGTTTTAGAGATTTAGATCATAAAACTTGCATTACATTCCACATTTAAACAAAGTTGTTACATAAAATATAGTATTCATTTTTCCCATCAACTGTAACATATTTAAAAATAACGCATGGATTCTTTCTTGACACTTCTTTGACACTATCATCATAACATGTACCTTTCCCTAAACCTGTGAAAAACATTTCAAAAAAAAACTTGGGATGAGCATAAAAAGCTTAGTAAGGGTTATAAAAATATGGAAAGGAAACATGAGTTCATATATACATAAGAATGAAATCATACTTTACCCATAAAACATTGGCACTTTAACATACCTCATCAAATCATGAATAAATCATAGAAATCATAAGACATAAAGGTAAATTAAGGCATTCATAACATTCTTACGTAGGGAGTACCCCTCTTGGTTACGTTTGGAATACCCACCACAATATATTCCATAAATATCTTCGGAGAAACCTTAACATTTCACTCCTTCTCATTAGCCAATGCATTGGAGAGCTATACTGGGATCAACCACCCTTAGTTTATCACGGAACCACCTGCCTTCATAACAATGCCCAAGAACCATAACATAATCTTATCCTATAAAACATGCATAAAGGAAACATAACATTTCCATATTTCAATAACAAGATATCAATATTACACATTGGTATAAAAACATTATGAAAACGATTTTCAATACCAAAATTAAAGAAATGTAAAACATGGTATTTATTTTTCTTTTAAAAAAGTATGGCTTATAGAGGAAGATGAAACTCAAATAATGGTCATGGCGGTGGAGAAGTTGTTGTCGCCGCATATGTATGACAAAAACACTCCCTTTTGTCGTTTATTAAACACTTCGTATAAAAAAGATTCCTTTTGAATAAACGTAAAAGTCAAAGGGTTTTATACACCATATAAAAGAAAGTTGTGTATAAAACAAAATATGCCTTAATGAAAGGAGATTGAGACGAAGTCCCATACAAAGACGGTATCATTGGATAAAGGATAAATCAGTTATATAATTATGTGTGACAAAAAAATACACGAAATATAAGTGGGTATTAAGTGTAAAAAAATCAGAGTAAATTCACACATAATCATAAAATGAAATATTCAAGGTGTACAAGTTTATCCAAAAGAATCAAAATTGGGTTAAGCAGTTCCCTTGCAAAAATTCGACAGCCTAACAGCGTCACTTCAAAATTCAGAAAAAGAGTTGATGAGAGATAAAAAGGGTATCTCATCAGTTGGACATAAAATTTACATCAATAAGGATATAGAAGAACATATCCCAACATAATATTATGTGAATTAAAAGACATAACAAAATAAGTCTTTTAAAAAGAGGATGGTGAAAGGTTCGCTTACCGACATGGGTATCTTTCGAAACATGCACCTCGTGAAAGAAGGACAATACAACATTGATGTAAATACACATAAATGAAAGTATATTACACAATGAGTAAAAAAAATTGGTAGTACATACACCACTCAAATGAAATTGTGGAAAATGTAGCATAAATCTCATGGGAATAAAAGTGATATGAAAAATCCCTTACGAAAACACAGCAACTAACGGTGCCACTTAAAACTTCCAAAATGGATTGATGAGATAAAATAGGGTCTCTCATCATATTAACACAATGTTTACCGAAAGAGGAATATAAAAGAACATCCCACAACATAAAAAAGATGATCTTAAAAGAATTGACATAAAGGAGAGTACTTAAAAAGAAAGAGAGAGGTTAGATCTCTTATGAAAATTCGGCAGCCTAACGGCGCCACTCAAAACTTCCAAAATGGATTGATGAGAGAGAATAGGTTCTCTCATCATATTAACATAAAAATTACAGTAAGATTAATATAAAAGAACATCCCAATAACAAGAAAGATGAGCTTTAAAAGGAATGACATAAAAGAGTGTACATAAAAAGAAAGAGAGGAGTACAATCCCTTACCTCATGTCCGACTTGTCTTGTTCATTTCCTTATATTACTGAATAATAAACATTGGTCAATTTATAATTGCCTAAGAACCTCCTTTAGAGATTATTATTCTGTTAATATCATATATTATAATGTTATAATAACTGTTTAACAATGTTAGTTCATATCAGACGTTTTTACCGATGTTTGGTGCATGAGTCAAAAATGAACTTGTTTGAAAAGTGATTGTCCATGTAGTTATAAGTAAATAATTTCCAGAATATTATTAATGATTAAAATATCATAAATATCTATTACATATTCATTTTATACTATTCCATATCATTTGAAGATAAAAAACAAAAAGCACCGTTCATGGAGACGGTAGGCCGTACGTACGCATGAATGCTACTTTCATTTTTTCTTTGTCATATTAATGGAATTAAAAATACATGATATATATATATATATTATAATTCTAGTATAATATTTATGTTATATAGGTCACATATGTTCATTAATTTCATTCTTTATTCATTCCATGTATTGCATGTACGAGTCACATCACTTGAGGGGGCGGTAGTCCACACTTCTTCATATGAAATTATCGCATTTACACAACATGAAAAGAATAAAGGTATGGTTTAAATATAAAATACAGAAGCATATAGTAAATATAAATACCATATATATCATATATAAAATACATTGAAATCATAATGTCCACCTTTAAAGGTGTTAAAAGAATATTGAACAATCATCGTTTCATGAGGCAGGAAATCGCCAACCACAGAAACAGTATGTTCTTTAACCATTAGACAAAGGTGTGTGTAAGTGTAGCTCGAATAATTCATATAAAAACATCCTAGTATATTTAATATACAGTAGTTGTCACATAATAAATGAATAAATAGAGTTTAGGGGATTGGAGAAGCAAAATAAAACAAAAGGACTCAAGTGAAGACATTACCTTAAAATCGGGTAACTCCCATTGGTTTGAGCTCAAAGGCTTCCTTGAGAAGACTTATGCCCAAATTGAGGATTCAAGGAGTTATAGAGGGATGTGAAGAGAAAAAATGGGTAGGGGTGGCCGAGACAAAGGCTTTTTATGTGTGGGTAAGGAGGTAGAGGTGGGGCCCTTTTATAAGAGGAGAGGAGGGGCACTCTTGGAAAATAAGGAAATGTTACTTTATTTTAGAATGCGTTTTGGATTTTAATGGTCCCACATTGACGTGTTTCTAGGATAAGGGGATAAGGGTTATAAATCCACACATACACTAGGTTTTCTACATGTGTAGGTCTTATATTTTACATTATCTTTCCATTTTATTTAAATCGCTAAATAATGAGGTCATCACAGCATTATCATGATGTCATAAATAATTTAGTTTATTTAATGTCTAAAAAATTATGAAAAATACTATGATGTAGGAAATCTTTTTATCTTTCCAATTATTATTTATAGTCAAAAATATGACTTGTATAACCCCATGTAAAAATTGTTTTAGTAAAACATTTCATGTTAGTGTCATTTTTACTTTAACATTAAATAAAAAGATATATATGTCATTTTCCAACCAAAGTGGCTCCATGGGGTCCCCAAGCTGACCCATGGATTGTCTAGGTCGGCCATAAAACATACAATGAGGGTAGGATATGTTTCTAGGTCATTTCATTTTATTAAAACATTATTCTTACCTTAAACTACATTAATTAACTCTAATCGCGATTAAAACTTAATAAATTACTATTCACCAAAAAATTATTTTAATCCCATTGAACCACATTTTACTTCTTAATGAAACCATGTATGTCGGATTTTTGAAATTCAAAACACAAAGATGGAAAAATGTCATTTAAATGGAAAATCAGTTTTTATAAGTACCACTTAGTGGTTTCACTATTCATCAAAAATTGACGTTTTTCAGAAAATTACCAAAAATTCACCCTAAGCTATATTTGATATTCCAAATACAAAAATGATGTCTATTTTAAAAAATTCAAAACATATAAGTTGCATTAATTAATTTTATAATTAATTCCCGCTGTCAAAACAAATAGCGTGTTTTTATGAAATAAAATGTATCAAAAGATTGACACTAGTTTAAGTCCGATTTCAATGTGAAATTAATTACAAAGACCACTGTTATATTAAATGGTAAAAATATATTCTAACCTCACTTTAAAACTAATTCAAAATATAATCTAATAATATAAATAAATTAGATTAAAAAAAGGTTTGGAATTAAAATACAACATTTTTCACTATTCATTAAAAATTGAACTTTTTCGGAAAAAGACCAAAAATTTACAAAAAGTAAAATTTGATGTCCCGATTCTAAAGAATAATTTTATTTTTTCAAATATAACATATAAGATTTTCAAAAAGTGGATTTAAAAGATGTTCTCTATCAAAATGTGGTTAATCGACCTTTTAAAGAATATTAGAATGTTTACGCTTAAAATTGGATTCATTCGCATTTTTAATCCTCTAACATTTATTATAAAAAGAAAAAATATTTGACAAACTTATATAATCATTTTTTTAGTTAGTTCTATTCATTCCCACCATCACAACAACTAGGCGTTAACTACCATTTAAAATAATATTATTTTAATATTAGAGTGCAATGTAAGATTTCCAAGAAACTCGTTGTGGCGTGTTGGGTACGCCATCGAGTATAGAGTCCCCTTTAAAGTAATATTAATATTTTATTCACAAATATGGATAAATATAAAAATTTCATATTCTTTATTTACCTGGGGTGTTACATCCTTCCCCCCTTTTGGGAATTGCGTCCTCGCAATTTTAAAATTGAGCTTGGAAACATCCTTGAATGTCCCACATCAGAACAAGAGTCGGTAAAACAATAACTTCAAAATAAAGGAAGATAAGTACAGAGGTCACTCGAGTTAACCCATACTAGGATTCCATGTAGGAAAACATGGACATGGAGGAGAAAACATGGGGTCATGTTCTGATGGATAGTGATAGAAAACATGTTTAGGAGAATGTAAACCACAACAAAATCAAAAAGTTGGGATGGGTTAAACGGTATTCGATTCCCCAGTAGGAAAAGTTAATAGACAACATTTTTGTTTAAAGTTACTTTTTATTGAGGAATTTATTCATAAGGAAACATAATCACTTATCATGTTGACTTTCAACTTTTATTAGATTCCTTACACAAACTCATATTTTCTCCAAAAGACGAGTATTTAGGAAGACTTATTCTCATTAAGAGTACTATAATCGACTTATAGAGAATCACCTAATCCACAAAAGAGAAATATATACTTCCCATGTCTTTAAACTTTAACCAAAACCAAAACCAAAAAGGTTAGTACAAGATCAGATATTCCAGAAAAGGATAACCCTTTATAAAAAGAAAATCTATTCTTAATCTCCAAAATTTGTCCAACAAAACCCAAAGTTCAACGAGGACCATTCGATAAACAATTTGTCCATAAAATTCTTCAAAGTAAACCAAACTAAGATTGAAACCCAAATATTTGAAGGATTTAGTAACATAGTCTTCCAAGTTAAATCGAAAAATTTATCTCCAAACAACATCAGTTGCTCCTAAAGTCTCTTATTGAAAAGTAATTAACCTAATCACATATCCTCCATGATAGGTTAATCATTTTCATAAATAACCCAAAATCAACTTACTCTTAATTCATAAAGACACCTAATTAAAAAAAATCAGTCAAACTAACCAGGGACATCACGTAGTCCAGTGGTAGGTGATAAATACCAGTCGCACTTTGGTTGTGGGTTCGATTCCCGCAGCTTTGTCCGACACGACGAGTTATCACATGGTCTACGTGTTGTCCTTTTTATAAAACTCAAAAAATAACCCTAATATGTTTTAACCTTAATAGTTTCCTTATACCTCTCATTTTAATCCAAATTCATTACGATCTCAACATCTTAATTCTTGAAGTCTTATTTCACCACCATAAGATAAAATAAAACGATTCCCAAAATGAATAACATCATACCTTGATCATGGTGTCCACTCGGTTTCATCGTCATCTTGCTCACGTAGGTAGATGCCCCATGCATTACAACAATTATTTAGAGATCTTTCAAAATCATTTTCTTCCTCCATCCAAATACACTTTGTACAACATGGGTCATTTGGGTGTTCACAGAATCACTGTTTTGGAAAATAATCATGTATGACATATAATTCCTAAAAATCTGATAAGACATGATTTCTATAAAATAGTCGGACCTAATTTGAGTTGAAACATTCTATTATTGGTCCTTTTAAAATACCATATGTATGTGCTGAGAGACTATATTTTAAAAGAAAATATAAAAAGGTTGCGCAAGGGTCTCCTTCCTCAACACCATTTTTAAAATCATAATATGCTTCAAATTCTTGTGATAAGGTAAAATATTTGAAAATACCTTGATAATATTTACCTTTCTTGAAAATATGAGAATATTGTGAAAATAGTATTTGTCTAAAAACAACCCATGATCTACAATGATAACGACGTATAGTGGAGGTGTTTGATATCACAAACAACTTCTTTCAAGTGAGTTTTATGCTAGAAAACTTTTCACAATCATCCGAACATTACATTGCAATAATTATTGCAAGAATGTCATCAGGAAGAGATAGGAATGTCATTTGAGATCCTTCTCCTTCCATTCGTAACCGACTTTACTTGACCTGAAAAAGTTATAAAACAAGGATCTAACTGAAATAATAGATATAGGGACTAATCATGTGTCTAAAAAAACTCCTAATCCCTAAAGTTGTCTAAACCAACCTCTGATACCAACTATAAGGACCCAGCCTTAAACCTTACTTAATCTTGAGTTAATACAAGATTACACATTGAGGACCTTTTCAGGTTTAGAGTTTTAGATAATTAGATCATAAAACCTGCATGACATTCCACATTTAAACAAAGTGGTTACATAAAAGATAGTATTCATTTTTCCCATCAATGGTAACATATTTAAAAATAAAGAATGGATTCTTTCTTAACACTTCCTTGACACTATCATCATAACATGTACCTTTCCCTTGACCTGTGAAAAACATTTCAAAAAAACATGGGATGAGCATAAAAAGACCAGTAAGGGTTATAAAAATATGGAATGGAAACATGAGTTCATATATACATAAGAATGAAATCATACTTTACCCATAAAACATTGGCACTTTAACATACCTCATCAAATCAAGAATAAATCATAGAAATCATAAGACATAAAGGTAACTTTAGGCATTCATTACATTCTTACGTAGGGAGTAACCTTCTTGGTTACGTTTGGAATACCCACCATAGTATATTCCCTAAATCTCTTCAGTGAAACATTAACGTTTCACTCCTTCGCATTACCCAATGCATTGGAGAGCTATATCGGGCTCACTCGCCCTTAGTTTATCACGGAACCACCCGTCTTCATAACAATGCCCAAGAACCGTAACATAATCTTATCACATAAACATGCATAAAAGAAAACATAACATTTTCACCTTTGAATAAAAAGATATCAATACAACACATTGGTATAAAAAAATATTGAAAACCATTTTCAATAACAAAAATTAAATAAAAGTAAAACATGGTATTTATTTTTCTTTTTGAAAAGTATGGCTTGTAGAGGAAGCCGAAACTCAAATAATGGTCATGGCGGCAGAGAAGTCGTTGTCGCCGCATACGTATGACAAAAACATTCCCTTTTTCCATTTAGTAAAAACTTCGTATAAAAAAGTTTCCTTTAAAAAAAATGTAAAAGTCAAAGGGGTTTATACACCGTATAAAAGAAAGTTGGATATAAAACAAAATATTCCTCAATGAAAGGAGATTGAGAAGAATTCCCATAAAAATATGGTATCCTTGGATTAAGGATAAATCAGTTACCTAATTATGTGTGACAGACAAATACACGAAATATAAGTGGGTATTAAGTGTAAAACAATCAGATTAAATTCACACATAATCACAGAATGACATATTCAAGGTGTGCAAGTTTATCCCAAAGAATCAAAATTGGGTTAAGCAGTTCCCTTGCAAAAATTCGACAGCCTAACGTCGTCACATCAAAATTCAGAAAAAGAGTTGTTGAGAGATAAAAAGGGTATCTCATCACTTGGACATAAAATTTACATCAATAAGGATATTGAAGAACATATCCCAACATAATATTATGTGAATTAAAAGACATAACAAAATATGTTTTTTAAAAAGAGGAGGGTGAAAGGTTCCCTTACCGACATGAGTATCTTTCGAAACATGCACCTCGTGAAAGAAGGACAATACAACATTGATGTAAATACTAATAAATGAAGTTATATTACACAATGAATAAAATAATGGGCAGTACATACACCACTCAAAAGATATTGTGGCAAATGTATCATAAATCTCATGGGAATAAAAGTGATATGAAAAATCCCTTATGAAAACTCAGCAGCCTAACGACGCCACATAAAACATCCAAAATTGATTGATGAGAGAAAATAGGGTCTCTAATCATATTAACACAATGTTTATAGAATGATTAATATAAAAGAACATCCCCCAACATAACAAATAGGAGCTTAAATGAAGTGACATAAAGGATAGTACTTAAAAAGAAAGAGAGAGGTTAGATCTCTTACAAAAATTCAGCAGCCTAACGGCGCCACTCAAAACATCCAAAATGGATTCATGAGAGAGAATAGGGTATCTCATCAAATTAACATAAAAATTAAAGTAAGAGTAATATAAAATAACATCCCAATAACAAGAAATATGAGCTTTAAAAGGAATGACATAAAATAGTGTACAAAAAAAGAAAGAGAGGAGTAGGGTCCCATACCTCAAGTCCGACTTGTCTTGTTCGCTTCTTTATATTCCTGAATAATAAACTTTGGTCAATTTATAATTACCTAAGTACCCCCTTTAGAGATTATTATTCAGTTCATATCACATATTATAATGTTATAATAATTGTTTAATAATGTTAGTTCATATCAGACGTTTTTGCCGATGTTTGGTGCATGAGTCAAAAATGAACTTGTTTGAAAAATGATTGTCCATGTAGTTATAAGTAAATAATTTCCAGAATCGTATTAATGATTAAAATATCATATATTTCCATTACATATTCATTTTATACTATTCCATATCATTTGGAGATAAAAAAATGAAAAGCACCATTCATGGAGACGGTAGGCCGTACGTACGCATGAACGCTACTTTCATTTTTTCTTTTCCATATTAATAGAATTAAAAATAAATTATATATATATATATATTATAATTCCAGAATAATATATATGTTATATAGGTCACATATGTTCATTAATTTCATTCTTTATACATTCCATGTATTGCATGTACGAGTCACATCACTTGAGGGGGAGATAGTCCACACTTCCTCATATGGAATTATCGCATTTACACAACATGAAAAGAATAAAGGAATGGTTAAAATATAAAATAAAAAGCATATAGTAAACATAAATACCATATATATCATATATAAAATACAGTTACATCATAATGGCAATCTTTAAAGGTGTTAAATGAATATTGAACTATCATCGTTTCGTGAGGCAGAAAATCACCAACCACAGAAACAGTATGTTCATTAACCATTAGATGAAGGTGTGTGTAAGTGTAGCTCAAATATTTCTTCTAAAAACATCCTAGTATATTGAATATACTGTACGTGTTACAAAATAAATTAATAAAAAGAGTTTAGGGGGTTGGAGAAGCAAAATAAAACAAAAGGTATCAAGTGAAGACATTACCATAAAATCAGGTAACTCCCTTTGGTTTGAGCTCAAAGGCTTCCTTGGGAAGCCTTCGTCCAAATTTTAGGCTTCATGGAGTTATAGAGGGATTTGGAGAGACAAAATTTGCAGGGTTTTTCCGAGACAAAGGCTTTGGAAGTGTGGGTAAAGAGGTAGATGTGGGGGCCTTTTATAAGAAGAGAGGAGGGGCACTCTTGGAAAGTAAGGAAATGTTACTTTATTTTAGAATGCGTTTCGGATTTTAATGGTCCCAAATTGATCTGTTTCAAAGATAAGGTGATAAGGGTTCTAAATCCACCCATCCAATAGGTTTTGGACATGTGTAGGTTATATATTTTACATTATCTTTCCATTTTATTTAAATCGTTAAATAATGAGTTCATCGCTGCATCCTCATGATGTCATAAATAATTTAATTTATTTAATGTCTAACAAATTATAAAAAATACTATGATTTAGGAAATATTTTTATCTTTCCAATGATTATCTATAGTCAAACTTCTGGCTTGTATAACCCCATGTAAAAATTGTTTTAATAAAAATCTAATGTTTCTGTCATTTTTACTTTAACATTAAATAAAATGATATTTATGTCATTTTCCAACCAAAGTGGCTCTATGGGGTCCCCAAGTTGAACCATGGATTGTCTTGGTCGGCCATGACACATCCAATGAGGGTAGGACATGTGTCTAGGTCATTTAATTTTATTAAAACATTATTCTTACCTTAAACAACACTAATTACCTCTAATCGCGATTAAAACTTACTAAGTTACTATTCACAAAATAATTATTTTAATCCCATTGAACCAAATTTTACATCTTAATGAAAACCATGTATGTCGGATTTTTTAAATTCAAAACACAATGTTGGAAAATTTTCATTTAAACGGAAAATCAGTTTTTATAAGTACCACATAGTGGTTTCACTATTCATCAAAAATTGAAGTTTTTCAGAAAATTACCAAAAATTCACCCTAAGATATATTTGATATTCAGAATAAAAAATGATGTCTATTTTACAAAAATCAAAAAATATAATTTTCATTATTTAATTTAATAATTAACTCCCGCTGTCAAAACAAGTAGCGTGTTTCTATGAAACAAAATGTATCAAAACATTGACACTAGTTTAAGTCCGATTTCAATGTGAAATTAATTCCAAAAACCACTATTGGATTAAATGGTAAAAATATATTCCAATTTCACTTTAAAACCAATTCAAAATATAATATAATCATATAACTAAATTAGATTAAAAAGAGGTTTTGAATTAAAATACAACATTTTTCACTATTCTTTTAAAATTGAAATTTTTCGGAAAAATACCAAAAATTTACACAAAGTAAATTTTGATGTCTCGATTATAAAGAAGGATTTTATTTTTTCAAATATAACACATAAGATTGTCAAAAAAGTGTATTTAAAAGAGGTTCGCCATCAAAAGGTGGTTAATCGACCTTTTAAAGAATATTAGAATGTTTACGCTTAAAATTGGATTCAATCGCATTTTTAATCCTCTAATATTTATTATAAAAAGAAAAAATATTTTACAAACATATATAATCCTTTTGTAGTTAGTTATGTTCATTCTCTCCATCACAACAACTAGGCGTTAACTACCCTTTAAAATAATATTATTTTATTATTAGAGTGCAACGTAAGATTCCCAAGAAACTCGTTGTTGCGTGTTGGGTACGCCATCGAGTATAGCATCCTCTTAAAGTTATATTAATATTTTATTTACAAATATAGATAAATATAAAAATTTCATATTCTTTATTTACCTGGGATGTTACACCATGAGTTCAAATTAAAAAAGAAATATTAGAGACATTGAATGGAAATATAATCCTGCCAAAGTTAATCCCCAAAAACAATTTCTAAGAGATGTTGTATATGTGGGTTTCCGATCCTGCCATTTGTAGATCTTCAATATAAAAGAAACAATTGTCTCCTATCAGTATGTACTCTTAAATGTTGATCTACAAACTATTAAATCACCCAAAATTGATTATATCCTCTTTGTTGATCAAATTATATTTCTCCTCAATGATATCCACCCACAATGAACTCCCTATTATTCCAGCATCTTCCTCTTCAGCAATATTATGTGATATTGACTATTCAACCACTTCTTTTTCCATACACATATGAAATTATTTGTATTTCACAATCAAATTGCCTAAATATCTATGCTTGTAGGTGGCATCACTATCCATCTTCTTATCATACGACTTCCTTAGAAATCATTTTTCTATTGGAGGTGAAAAATGGAGTAATTATTCCACTCATTACATAGTCTTTTATGACTAAATTTTTCTCGAGGATCATAGAACTATCTCACACAACATCAAAATCTAATTCTCAAAAACTAAATTATCTCCCAAAGACCATATGCATATCCATTTATTGCCTGAACAGATCATCCTCAATCTCCTAGATGATATCATCAAATGGAAATCATTCAAAATGTTTACCCAATTCAATGGCTGCCACATCACTATTAGGAAGTGTCCTAATTTCTATCTTTTAGAACACAACCTCTACAAAAGATGATCCTCATGGAGTCTTGGGAGGAACATTGTTCACATTGGAATCCCATTCACTAATAAGAGAAAGTCTATTCATCTCAGAGTGAGTTATGTTAATTTTAGCTACATCCCTTTCCATCACATAATGATTTCCATATATCTCCCTTTGCATCCTAGAGTGAGTAAAATTATTCATATCATTGAAATCTCCCATGACCAATGCACTTCCCTAAGGTTCCAATACCACTATAGGGTTTGGTCCATTAAGATCACCATGTAATCAGCTGAAGACATCCTTGACCTTTGGAGCAAAAGGTAGTGGTTTAGATTGCATTGACCTTACTCTAGATACATCATTGTATTTCAAAATGAAATCATTCTATATGATAAAAATAGGACATTTCCCATTCTAGTTTTCAGAAGATACATTACACTAAGTATTCAACACCAATTTAGTACCATCAGTATAACTAATACGTTTCTCACAGTTAGTAATCCCACAACCCATGGTAGACCAGAAACAATTCATATCTAAAAGACACTACCATGTAGGAGGAACCCCATCCTGGACTAGATCAGTATTCAATATCGGTTTCCTCCTCATTTCACATATGCATGGCTTCTCTCCATGTCCAAATTTATTATAAATGAAACATAAATAAATCCATGTTTCAATCATAACATATTTCTTTTACCTAAAATCTTCACTAATAGAAATCAAAAAAAATAAGTACGGGGATTTGATAGATCTACCTGAATGTGTATTCTTGGTGGAATTTGATGAAATATTGATCAAGTTATACTATTCAGGAAAAGGTAACATCCTATGAGATTCCCTAGCTTACAAAGAACTAAAGGGTTCTAATAAGATATGGGATGCTTAGGAAGCCTTACTAAAACCTCCATCAATGATACATACTGCTACATATGATTGTTGTATGACCATTTGAAAAAGAGAAAATGAGTCCCATTACATGAATGTGAAGCACTCAACCAAGAAAACATTAGATAATCCTCTAAATAAAACCTGATCATGATTCCTTTATAATCAAGAAGCTCAACTATCATGTGCTTGTGAAGGCCCCATGAATCAAATACAAATTTGTTGATAGAATCCACTGATGGGTATAGAATCTTGAAAAGTGAAATAGAATTTAAATTTGGAAATTAAAAAGCTTCAAGGAACTCCCAATTCAAGATTGAAAATAGTAAGGCTCCATTAAAGATATCTTGAAACATCGGGATAAGATCTATTTGTGAGAATGAGGGAATAAATTCGCTGTTTGAGAAAGGGGTATATGGAAAAGGTCGACCACCAGTGAAATATGTAAGAGGACCCTCCCACACATAGGGGGTAAGTTGTAGTGTGAGGGCCATCAGTGAATAGGGAATGGTGGACCATATAGGGATATACACCTTCCTCTCTCGGTTATCTGGCGATCACCGTTAGCATTGTTAGATTTACCAGTAATGTAATGTATCTTCCACGTCTTTCAGAAATATATATTTTTTTAGATCAACCATGAATATGAATGAAAACATCTTTACTCTCGCATACCTTCATAAGTCTTTCGTCAGAAGTTCTTAAAAAACTTATGATATTTTTGAGAAAAAAAATCAGAAAATCATCATCATATTTATCTATGATAATTATTCATCAAATACATCCAATGTAATCAAATGAATCCATAAATGAATCCATAATAATTCTATTGGAATCACCATGAACCTCAATGTCTTAATCAAATCATATTATTTTAGAATATCAAGACTTGAAGTCTTTGTACGAGATCAATAAACATTAGCACTACTTCATCATATTGAACACACAAATATATTCTTATCTTATCAATTATAACATAATAAATTCATCCATTGACCATTTACATTGGATATTATTCACCAAATTTACCACATAAATAGATTTTTATTTCAATGATGACCATTGAAAACCAATGAAAATCACTTGAAAATAATACAATCCACACACAAATGGGATCTTATATTCAAATTTGAAGTATGAGACACTATATGATTTAAATAATAATTTTTTTGCACGATTCTTATAATTTAATGATAAATAAAACTAATGATTGAATAATAGATGTAATGGGATTGTGTTTATCAGTCTGATATTTTCTATAGCTCATAGATCATGAATGTCTTTTGAACTATGGGTTGAATCATGTTCCAAAAATCTAATATATAATATAGTGTCATATGATCTTTTTTATTGACTATAGGAAGGCAATATAAGTATGTAATGATTTGGATTCCTTAGTTGAGAGCAGAAGAATGGAACATGTAGTATGTTTAGTTCATTCAATAAGAGTTTTCTCACATCAGATGTAATTGTCTATTATTTGGTTTATCACACCACACTTACGAATGACGGAGTATGATTTTTCTTTTAACAAGAGAATAAAAAATAGTCATCCATATTTCATGTTAATTTTACTTCAAACTAAAACATTTTATAGTCCATATAAACAATTTATTGAAGGGAAATCTAGAAAAAATTAAATTATCTTACATTCAATATTTTATAGGTGTAAGAACCCAGGTTTTGATCCTGTAAGACTTTTAAAAAAAATTATGTTATTCCAGAGCAGGGCGTTCAAAGATCGTGTGATTCAAAACACTAGTTTAGCCAGAATTAAATTTTACGTGCGTTCACACTAAACTCACCAAATAAATAGAATAACTCTTAAACTGTTGCTTAGATGGGAAAACCGAGGGCAATGTTTTTTCTGGAATGGTCCTTTTACCCTAGAAGGGGTGTAACTTTTGTGGGCGCGACCCTTCGCTGGAAAATGCCACGAGGGGGATTTTTGTAATTTAGCGGCCTGAAGCGTGAACTTTATAAAATTTTAACGGAGGCGCGAATTAAATTTCCATGAACATCATTTCACTCAGAATGTCCATTTTACCCTAGAGGCGGCCTAACCATGACCCCACCAAATGTTCTGGTACAGGCCTACTGGTTGGTGTTGAAGTGTGTTTCCCTACTAGAAAAAATACACCCCCTTCTTTCTCCTTGGGTTTTCTCTGGAAAAAGCTCTCGCAACATAGGAGAAACTTTCTTCAAGCTCATCCACCTCCCCTTAAAGGTGGTTTTAGATCCAGTAGACCATTCATGAAGCGATGGGCTATGCCCTACGAGGTAGGCTCGGGTGTTTTGTTTTTTTTTAAATTCTACATCATCTTTTAACTCAAATTATATCATCGATATGCTGTTTAATTTTCAAGGGAAGGAAATATTTGATTAGGGCTGGGTCCAAGGTTTCTTGTGAGTCTTTTGGAACTAATTTTCAAGTTCTATGATGTGCGGGGGGGCCCGAGAATTTTTTCAGGAAAAAAATCCCCATTTTCGACAGTTCCAGGCTAGTCTGGCAGCACCGCGCTGCGGTTCGGTAAGCAACGACAGTGGTGAGGCTCCTCGGCAGTGGAAAATGCTTTACCAGGGGGCGGCGTAGGCTTTCTCGAGTGGCGGTAAGGCCCTTCAACGGTTGGAATGAGCGAGAGGGACGGCGGCACGGCTCCTCGGCCGCGGTGCAGGCTTAACCAGGGGGCGGCACATGCTTCCCCAGGTGGAGGCATGGCCCTTCGATGATCAACGTGGGCGAGAGGGATGGCGGCCCGGTAGTCCAGACCATAAGAATGGGTGACATTCGGCTTCACCGGTCAGCGGGCGACACGCAAGATCGGGGTCGTCGCGACCCCGGTAGCTGATCGAGACCCGCAAAGGATGGGTCTCCTAGAAAAGGAGCCGGACCCGCTCCTGCTATTCCGGGTAAAGCCACACATCCCATGTAGTGAACCATGGGACATGGTGGATAGGGTGTCCAAGCCGCGGACCACCGGTCTGACGGGGGAGGGCCGACAGAACTGGTCCGGCCCACCCCGTCTCCATCCGTTGGCGTTAAAACACCACTATGTTGCAAACCGGGTGTCATATTTGTGCATCGTCTACAGAAATTTGATACACGACTTGAGACAAAAGTTTTTTAAATGTTCTCGGGGATTTTTAATGCCTGATATGGGGTCTCAGTTGCGCGACATGCCCATTAAATATTGTTTAGCGCCTCGCTGGGATTTTTCATTCGGATGGCATGAGCATATCTGGAGTCAGTTTTAGGTTCCATATATGGAATTGTGACCCTTGTGTCGAGACGAAGTAGTCTATGATGGTTTTAAGCATTGATTCCAGAGTTTATGTGTGGGCCCCATGGGCTGTCTTTTAAGCTGTGCGCAGCGTTTTGCGACTTTTTAATCTGACGTCCGTTCGGGGTGAATGAATAGTCGATTTGGTATGTTTTTCCAAGAATATCACGATGGTGCAGTTCTACCAACCACTTTCGGGACTGAGGTGGGGGCCCCACGAGACACCGTATGAGCATAAAGCGATGTTGAATAACTTTTTCTTCAGGAGTCCATTTGAAGCGTGTAAATAGTCTATCTCGCGTGTTTTTCCACGAGGATTACAACAGTGTAATATGTTTGTGCATTCAAAGCCTCTTTCGAGATCTAATTAAATGTGGAAACATTAAAGGGCATTGGTCGGAGGTTCCTTTGACTCACACTAAACCAATTCCCAGTAGCGATGTTAGTGACACCCAGTGATGGCATGGTCAGTACGGAGTTATCAGAAATGTTCCGAGTTTACCCTCCAGCAGGATGGACAGTGGGTTACCCACCAGCGTACCGGGGTTTACCCCCTAGCGGGGCTGGGTAGTGGGTTACCCGTTGAACTTAAATTTTACCCTCCAACATGGCTAGGCCGTGAGTAACCCATTCATCATAGGATATACCCTCCAGCTGGGATGGGCAGCGGGTTACCCGACAAATTCTTAAGTTTTACCCTCCAGCTAGGCTAGGTAGTCTATTTCTATATGAATTCCATTAGACTCAGTCATTTCCATGTTTCTAGTGAGTGAATTTTCTACATTATTACCGGAGCAGGACCCTTGGTTGTACGGTTTAGTGATTAGACAACTTTGATGTGCGGGACTGTTGGGCATGAGTGATGGATATCCTTAGAACTGTTGGCAACTTTTCCTGGGCTGACCATGGAGATGGAGATCCCCTTATGCACTCGTTCGGGTTTCTTATTGATCTTATATATAATTATACCCCTACTATTGCTCAAATTCCATTGGTTTAGTTACTTTCTTTCTAGGAGGGGTGAAGATGTGCGGGGTATGCCACATGCTTTCCGTGTATAGCTCTTCTTGGTTGGATGAGTCTACTTCCTTCCTTCTGTTGGGTTGAGATGCAATCTCTCTATTGTACCCTTAAAATGTTTCTTGTTCTATATACTTCTCACCATTTTAGTACCTCCTTGTTGCTCCCTCAAGCTTTCGGGGCATCCTACTGAGTATCATTACACTCACAACTTCTTGGGCTTTGCCTGCACGTGGTGTGCCCTTGCAGATGACAGACCGGTCGATCGAAACTACGGAGGAGAATAGAAGACACAGGGCATTTGGCTGCATTCAGTGGTCTTAGTAGGACTATCAGGTGTGAGACTCACCAGCTATTTACTTTTTTTACCTGTTGCAAGGTTGTGGCACCTTTCAGGTTGGGAATGTGTTTTTTTCCATTTTTTGTTTAGTTATCTTGTCAGTACATTTCAGAACATTACTTGTTCTATTTAGAATTTTATGCATGACCGTGGCTGAGTTGCAGTTGTTTGTCCTTCAGATCTCTTTTTTTACTCTGCACTTCTGAATCGAGTGGGTTGTGTGTTTGCGTACATGTACTTAGGCAAAGGCATCCATATGATCGTTATGCCTTCAGCGCTTGTCGCCACCCCTAGCCTATGGAGGTGGGCTTGGGGTAGTTGCGGCTCGAGATTGGTAGACTCAGGTTGTGAAAAAGTGGTATCAATGGTAGTTTGTTCTTTAGGGCATTGCTCGGACTTCCCTAAAAAATAATTGGTTGGTATTTTGGGAAATAGTGTCGAGGTGTCTTGAGAGCGGCTCTCCGGCAAGGAAGTACAGTGATGGTACCGGCGGCTGACGTATCCATTCACTAGGACCCTGATAACTATCATGTCAACTCGGCACACTGAGACATTTGTTGTAGGAAACTTCGGAACATGCATCCGATAGGATAGTGTCTTTGACTGTACTTTTTTAGTTAGATGCCCTTTGTTATATCAGTTATATATATATGCTCATATGATCGCAGATATCAATTATAATTTTCAGGATGCCCCCACGACTGCAGCCAGCCATGTTACCCTCTCCAGTTCATGACGACGACCTAGAGAGTGACAAGGCATTAGTTCAGGGACACTCACGTGATCCCCTTCCACACAAGGCTTCAGTAGTATCCCCTCCACCTGAAGAGTTGAGTTGGTACTAGCAACACAGGCTGAGGTTGAGCGCAGTCTGAGTGCACTCCGAGACTTCAAGTGTCAGCGGCCGCAGAAGTTCCAAGGGGACCCCAATCCCCAAGTAGCGGAAGACTGGCTAGAGTCCATGGAATTACTTTTCAGATAGTACAAACCCCAGCGTCCCGTGATGGTAGATCTACCTTCTAGTTTTTTCCTTGGGACAACCGGGCGTTGGTGGGGGTTGGTTACGTAGACCCATGATGAGTCATCTCTCACGTGGGATAGTTTCTAGCAACTCTTTCGAGAAGATTAGTCCCCCAATTGTTTATGCTCTATTCATATTCAAGAGATTCTAGATTTGAAGCTGGGGGGGATGACCGTGGCATAGTACACTGAGCGGTTTACCGATCTGACATGCTACTCGCAGGGTTTGATCCGCGATAGTTACTTTTGGTCACAAAAGTTTGAGCAGGGTATTTGCATGGTGATTTGTGCTACTGTAGTTCCACTATGCATGCCTAATTATACCGGGGTGTTAGAGAGGGCACTCGTGATAGAGAGCTTCCTGGCAGAGGGACGCCTTTTGATAGGGCCAAGCAGTGGCTGCTCCAGAGCAGAGCCTTTGATAGCAGGCAGGCGGCTGAGAGCAGAGCCTTAGTCAGGGAGACCCATATGTGAGCAGACTCTGGGGCGGGGTCATACACCGCAGTGGCGCTATAGAGCACCGGGGAAGTTAAAAGAGAGTTGGTTCTATGCTTGTGAAGTATGGGGTCACCTATCATGGGACTACCTAACTAGGCATACCAAGTAGTTGTGGTAGGTAGTGGGCACACAGTTGTGTCAGAGGCAGCACTATGACCATGGATCTCCTAGGCGAGGATAGGGTGGTTCTCATGGAGGCGGCGTAGGCAGAGCTGTAGGACATGGAAGTGGGGGACTGCATTTTGAGGTCCTTCCACCGCCAACACTAGGCGGCCCACGCCAGGTTCAGGGAGCTGGTGGTAGGGGTTGTGGATAGCTTCAGGCTATGGGTGTTCGTGACCCCCCGACACAAGAGATAGTCTGAGGTACACATTATGTTTAATCTAATATTGATTCGGTACTAGTAGATAGAGGTTCCATCCACTATTTTATATTGTTTCTTTTGGTATGGGAGTTGGAGATCCCAGTAGAGGCGCTGAAACACGCGCTAAGCCTAAAGGTTCCTACGAGAAGTGCATCATTAGTGACCTTTGTCTGTAGACAGTGCGAACTGCCATTCGAAGGAGAAAGATTCATGTGGGATCTAAATGTCATCATGATGGAACCATATGATGTCCTCTTGAGAATTGATTGGATTTCCACTATTCACACTGAGATTGACTGTCAGT
This sequence comes from Viscum album, assembly GCA_963277665.1. Classification (NCBI taxonomy): domain Eukaryota; kingdom Viridiplantae; phylum Streptophyta; class Magnoliopsida; order Santalales; family Viscaceae; genus Viscum; species Viscum album. Next base: position 2,020,720,860 of record OY728138.1, read on the forward strand.
GTAGACTAGTCAGACACATCCATTTTTATGGGATGAGGTTCACCATCCTTGGTGAATGAGACCTCGTGGAAGAGCAGACGGGTACTCTGAGTATGAGACCATGACCTTTTTCTCACCAGTTGGAGAGCAATGTTCTCATTGCAGAAAACTCTACAGGAACTTGGATCCCTACGGCTGTAGATGATTACATTGACATATTTATTAAGGATGTCTCAGGACTACTTCAAAGGTGAGAGATGGAGTTCTATATTGACTTGTATCCATGGACTACCCTGTTATCAAATGAATCATATGAGATGGCACCCACAAGGATTTGGGAGCTATGATTCTAGTTTGAAGACCTTCGTGAGAAGGGTTTCATCAGGCCCAGTGTGTCCCCTAGTCATCTCCAGTTTTTTTTGTGAAAAAGGAATATGGTATTCTGTGACTTTGTGTGGATTATTGTCTCCTGAATCAAGACATGATAAAGAACAAGTTCCCATTCCCAAGTATCGATGACCTCTTCGACCATTTGAGAGGTGCAAAGTGGTTCTCCAAGATTGATCTTCAATCCGGCTACCACCAGTTGCAGGTTCCTAAGGATGTCATCCTAAAGTTGGATTTCCATTGTCGTTATAGGCATTATGAGTTTCTAGTGATTCCCTTTAGTATGAAGAATGACCCCTCTTTTTTTCAAGGCATTGATGAACCAGATCTTCCAGCCATACATGGACATGTTTGTGGTTGTCTTTAATGACGACATACTCATCAACTCTGCGATGGAGGAGGAGAACATAGAGCATTTGAGGATGGTCCTAGACATACTCTTCGAGTACCAGCTTTATGGGAAGCTCTTGAAGTGTCAGTTTTGGATTCATGAGGTTCACATTCTAGGGTATGTTATTTTAGAACAGGTTTTAGACGAAAATCCTGCAATGATAGAGGCATTGCTTTCTTGGGAACCACCCAAGAATGCGTCAGAGGGGCGGAGCATCCTTGGTTTTGCAGGTAACTATAGGAGGCTCATGGAAGATTTCTCCATGATCGATGCCCCTTTGAATGCATTGACGTGGAAGTGATGACCATTCACCTGGACTGATCAGTTCCAGAAGGCCATTGAGGAGTTAAGTCAGAGGTTGACTAGTTATCAATTATTGAGGACGCCAGAGGAGGGCGTTGAGTTCGTTGTGTACTGCGACACTTTAGGAGCTAGGCACAGGTTTGTGCTGATGCAGCATTAGGAAGTGATTGAATATGGGTCGAGGTAGTTGAGGCCCCATGAGCAGAATTATGCAACTCACGACTTGAAGTTGGCAGTGGTAGTCTTTTCCTTGAGGCTATGGAGACACTACTTTTTGGGTGAGTGTTTTGTGGTCTACTCAGACAACCATAGCCCCAAGTACATCATCACTCAGAGTGATTTGAATCTAAGGAAGAGGCACTTGCTAGAATTTCTACAGAACTATGATTTTGAGATAGTATATGCTCCAGTGAAGGTAAACGTAGTAGAAGATTCCATTAGCATAAAGTCCCATGATCTTCTAGTGCGGGAACCTTCAAAGCAGTTGGATTCCCTACAGCTGACCTTAGTGGAGGAGCAGGGTATGAATTTTTTGTAGTTGATGATGTTGAATCCTTCACTCCTTGAGTGTGTGAGAGAGTCGCAGCTGGGGGATGTCATCAACGAGGTACTGCATGATCAGATATCCATGGGCGACGCACCCGATGGGTATTTTGAAGGAGGGAACCACGAGATCTTGTTCCAGGGGTGAGTTGTAGTACCCGTGGAGATGAGGGAGGAGGTGATGTGCGAATTCCACACTCCTCCCTTGGTTGTAGATACTTGTGTGGGGAAGATGTAAAGAGACCTTCAGCGGTAGTTTTGGAGGTCTGGCATGAAGCGGAGCATAGCTGAGTTCCTTTCTTAGTGTCTTACCTGTCATCAGGTGAAGGCGGAGCATTAGTTTCCAGCAGGGTTGTTACAGCCCATTGATATCCTAGAGTGGAAGTGGGGTGGCATATATTTGGACTTCATCAAAGGGCTTCTATATACAGCGAAGATCCATGATTCTATTTGGGTGAAAGTTGTCCGACTCACGATGTCGGTGCACTTCCCGTCAATCAGGGATCAAAGTTCTGTGGAGAGTCTAGGGCAGATGTACGTTCAAAAGATTGTTCGACTTCACGGAGTATCCTCGACGATCATCTCCAACCGTGACGTGTGGTTTACATTACGATTTTGGTGAGGCCAGCAGGAGGAATTTAGGACTTAGTTGCGGATGAGTACAACTTTTCACCCCCAGAAGGGCTGGTAGATTGAACACACTATCCATGTGTTTGAGGATATGGTCAGGGCATGCGTGTTAGACTTTGGCCTAAGCAATGGGGATCACCTACCCTTGGTGGAGTTCGCATATAACAACAGTTACCACTCTACTATCAGCAAGTCACCTTATAAGACCCACTACGAGAGACCTTGTAGGTCATCGTTGTGCATGAAAGAGGTTGTGGAGACCTCCCTCGTGGGCCCAGAGTTGGTGCAGGTGACGATAGAGAAGGATTAGGTCATTTGTGATCGAATGAGAATGGCTCAGAGCAGACAGAAGTCCTATGCAGACCACCATCGTCGGCCTTTGGAATTCGAGTAGGGGGATGGTGTCTTTTTGAGAGTCTCCCTATGGCATGTAACACGGAGGTTTATACGGGGAGGCAAGCTATTAATGAGGTTCATTGGGCCCTTTGAGATCATGCGCATGGTTGGCGAGGTTTCCTACTGTCTTGCTCTACCCACATACATGGATAGTATTCATGATGTCTTCCACGGGTAATAGCTGGGGAAAGACCTGCATGACCCCACACAAGTTATTGATTGGGGAGATCTAGACATTGAGTATATATCCACCTTCACGGAGCACCCGATGGTGATTGAGGACCGGCAGGAGAAGACTCTGTGTGGATAGACTATTCCTTTGGTTCATGTGCTATGGAGGCACAGGAGGGTGCGAAAGAGCACCTAGGAACAGGAGAACCAGATGAGGGCTCAGCATCCTGAGTTGTTGTTGTAGTTTTGTATTTCGGGGATGAAAAACATGAAAGAGGGAATGATGTATGAACCTGGGTTTTGAGCCTATAAGATTTTGATATTTTATTGATGTTATTCTAGAGCAGGGCGTTCAGACGACATGTGATTCTGAGCCCCAGTGTGGATGGAATTAAATTTTCAGTGCATTCACACTAGACACACCAAATAAATATAATAACAACTAAACAGTTTCTCAGATGGGAAAACTGAGGGAACCATTGAGTTCGGAGCATGCCGTTTACCCTATGAGGGGTGTAACATTCGCGGGCGTGACCCTTCTGTGGAAAACGCCACAAGGGGCGTTTTATTAATTTAGCGTACTCGAGTGTGAACTTTATAACATATGAACAAAGGTTCGAATTAAAATTCGGAAACCAATCTTGTGCTCAGAACGTGGATTTTACTCTAGAGGTGGCTTAACCCTGACCCCACCAAATGTTCATATACGGGCCTACCAGGGGGTGTTTAATGTGTTTCCCTAATAAACAAAATCCACCCCCTTATTCCTCCTTGGTATTTCTCTGGAAAACACTCTACCAACAATGGAGAAACCTTCATCATGCTCCTCCTCCTCCCCAATAAGGTGGTTGCGGCTCTGGAAGACCTTTCCTGAAGCAATGGGCTATGTCCTGCGAGGTAGGTTTGTGTGTTTTGTTTTTTTAATTCTGCATCTACTTTGAAATAAAATTATTGCATTGATATGCTGTTTAATTTTCTATAAAAGGAAATATTTGAGAAGGGCTCAATCTGAGAATTACCTCAAGTCTTTCAGATCTAATTTGTGAGTCACAGGGTTTCCGAGGTCACCCCATGAAGTTTTCCAGCCATAAACAACTATTTTAGGCGGTTCCCGGTCGGTCTGGCGGCTCAGCATGGTGGCCTGGTGGGTGATGACGGCGGTGTGGCTCCCCGAAGATGTCGCAGGCTTCACCAGGCTGTGGTGCATGATTCCCCAGGTGGTGGCATGGCCCTGCTACGGTCAGCGTGGGTGAGAGGGATGGCAGCCCGACAATCAGGGCCATAGGTGTGCGCACTAGACGGCTTCGCCGGTCGGCGTGCGGTGCACGAGACCAGGTTCATCGCGCCCCGGGAGCCGGCCAAGACCCTCAAATTTAATGTCTCATTGGAAAAGAGCCAGACCGGCTCGTGCCAGTCTGGGATAAGCTACGCGACCTGTGCAGTGAACCGAAGGCTGCGGTGGACCAGGCGGTCCGGGCAGCCGCGGACCGCCGGTCTGAGGGTAGTGGACTGGCCGAACTGGTCTGGCCATCCCTCTCTCCATCCTTTGTCTTTAAAACGTCTCATTATTTCAAAAGAGATGATGGATTCATGTGCTATCTACGGTGATTCAATCCTTGGCTTGAGACGGAGGTTTTGAGAAGTTTTTTAGGATTTCTAATTACCGAGACGGGGGCTCGGTGGCGCAACACGCATGTTAAGTATCATTTAGCGCCTCAATAGGATTCTTCTTTTGGAAGGCGCTATCACATCTAGAGTCCGTTTTAGGCGCCGTCAGTGGCATTGTGACCCTAGAGTCAAAATGAAGTAGTCCAGGGTGGTTTCAGGCATTGAAGCCAAAAATGAAGTGTGGGCCCCATGGGACGTCTTTTAAGTTGTGTGCAGCATTTTTCGACTTTTTCATCCGATGTTCGTTCGGGGTCAATGAATATTCGATTTGGAATGTCTTTTCGAGTGAATCATGATGGCACAATTCGCCCGACCCCTTTTAGGACCGAGGTGTTGGCCCAACGAGATATCGTACCGACATAAATCGGTGTTGAATAACTTTTTCTTCAGGAGTCCATTTCCAGCGAGTAAATATTCTATCTCGCGTGTTTTTCCATGAGGATTACAACGGTGTAATCTATTTGGGCATGCAGAGACTCTCTCAAGATCCCATTAAATGTGGAAACATGAAATGGAATTGGTCATAGGATCCTTTGATGCACACCAAAACAACACATGGTAGCGATGTTAGTTAACCCCAATGATGGCATAGACAGTCCAGAGTTATCAGACTAGTTTTGGGTTTATGCTCTAGCAGGGCTTGGTAGTGGGTTACCCACTGGCGTACCACAGTTTACCCTCCATTGGGGGTGGGCAGTGGGTTTCCCTTTGACCTTAGGGATTATGCACCACCAGGGCCAGGTAGTGGGTTATTGGATCATCTTAGGGTTTACCAACCAGTGGGGCTGGGTAGTGGGTTACCCGATGATCTCTTATGGTTTACACTCCAGCTGGATTGGGTAGTGGGTTAACCGATGACTTCAATTAGACTCATCCTTTTCTATGTGGCTATTCGGTGACTTTACTCCGTGATTACCGGAGCAGGAACCTTGGTTGTACGGTTTAGAGATGAGACAGCTTTGACATGTGGGACTGTTGGGCATTAGTAATGGATACCCATAGAACTATTGGCGACTTTTCCTAGGCAGATCATAGAGATAGATATCCCATTATTCACTCGTTCGGGTTTCTTGTTGAGATTATATATATATTTATACACCCAAATTTTTTTCCCATTCCTTTGGATTGGTTACATTCTTTCTAGGAGGGATGAAGATGTGTGGGGTATGCCTTGTGCTTTCCATGTATCGCTCCACTTGGTTGGATGAGTCTACTTACTTATTTTTGTTGGGTTGAGCTACACTCTCTCTATTGTAATCTTACACTTTTCTTTATTTTGTCTACTCCTCACCGTTTTAGTACCTTTTTGTTGCTCCCTCAAGATTTCGATGTATCCTACAGTGTATATTTATACTCAACCATACTTGGTATTTTCTCGCACTTGGTGTGCCCATGCAGACGACAGACAGGTCGATCAAGACTACAGAGGAGAGTAGAGGACAGAAGAGCTTGGGATGCGTTTAGTGTTCATAGGAGGACTTTCAGATGTGAGACTCACCAAATGTTTACATTTGTTTACCTGTTGCTGGGTTATGGCACCTTTCGGGTTGGGCTTGTGTTTTTCCCTTTTTCTATTCAGTTATCTTGTCTTTAATATTCAACACTTTAATTGTTCTATTTAGATGTTGATGCATGACAGTGGTTGGTTATAGTTGTTTGTCGTTCGATTTTATTTTTTTACTCTGCACTTCAGCATCGAGTGGGTTGTGTGTGTGTACAAGTACTTAAGTGAAGGCCTCCCAGAGATTTCCACGCCTTCGGTGCTTGTCGCTACCCCCTGGCCTATAGAGGCAGGCCTAGGGTAGTTGCGGCTTGAGACCGGTTTGTTAGGGTCGTGAAAATATGTTTGAATCATATAATTAAAAAATAAATAACCATATGAATAGAATTGGTGGGATATTTGGATGGAGAAAATTGTAGTTTCTAACTATGATAGTGACTCTTCTTAATGGTGACACTTATTCTAGTGGTGTCATATTCTAGTGGTGGCACATTGGTTATAGCAGTATTCCATGCTGTAAGTGACACCGAAATTGTAAAAATTTCATTCTGGTGGTAACTCATGCAATAAATGAGTCATCCTAGTACATAGAAGATTTTAGATCCCATTGAAGAGTCATTCATAATAGTTTTTAAAGGCGACAATGATACTTCTTTAGTAGTAACACATTGTTTACGGTTATTCATGCATAGAGGTGAGTCATTTTATGATGGTGAATCATACATGAGAAATTTTACTAATCTATATAATATTATATAATTCTAGTAGAAAACATGAAACTCACTAATTATCACAATAATCATGATTTTATTACAATTAAAATAAGAAAGAAAACAATCTGAACCTTTTGGATAATCAATATTAATGGAATTTATTATTCCTCGCATCAATGGTAAAAGATTGTAGTTTTGGAAGATGGTAAAAAAAATAAGGAAAGGAGTATACAGTGAAATCAAACCACATAGTATCAAAGGATAATGTTCACAAATATCAATAATATATCAGTGGAAAAAAAAGATACCACATAGTATCTAATAAGGGTAGAATAATATAAAGAAGTATATTAGTATAGAAAATTACTCATGAAATAAATTCCACAATATTGTACTCCACCATTTGGGATTATAAATAATGAAAAATATGGAGGCAAAATTAATTGACATGAAATAAAATTGGAAATCCAAGATAAAAATATAATTGAAAGAAATAATATTATAGTAATCATATAATTTTAATTAAAAATGTCAGTGAGGGAATGATCAAAATGTTCCAACAATGATATAACAAAAAAAAGTCCTAGTAGAGAAGCCCAATGATCAACCATTATTAGGGTGGGTTGATGGTATCAAATGAGATTAAACATATCCTAGTCTAAGGTAAATGCAATTTTGATAGAGTATCTACAAGGAACAGTGGAAGGAACATCAACGAGAGGTGAAGGAGGTCGATGCTATCAAATGGGGATTGGTCAGATGTCTCTGATAGCCTCTCCAAGATAGAGAAAATGGTTGTAATATTCCTAGAAAAGGGGGTTGCGAATATTTGGTCATGAAATGTTTAAAAAATTTAGGAATTTTTGAAGTAGGGGTCATTTTGGAAGTAATTTGTATATCCTTATGAGCCACAAAAGTTATCTCATTCCCATGAATGATGGGTTTCATGAGGTTTATGATGTTTAATATTATTTTAAAACCCAACACTATACTACTTAAAGAGTATAACTTCTGTTCTATAAATATACGAAGCACTAGAGTCATAGAATTCAACTAGTTGACTTGTTATTTTAAGTGTTGGGAAACAAGTGGAAATATAATATTTTCTTCCTAATGTTTGAAATAGGAGTCCATGGGATGATTAGTATATATTTTTGAGAGATAATAAATTATATCATTTTTCATGTTCTCCATATATGATTTAATATCCTTATAATGTTATGTAATGAACACAAGAACATGATCATTTTTATACCTTATTCTACATAAATTTTCTTGAGGTTGTGTAGTAGCATAAGATGAGGTACTATCTTAAGATGGACTTTGACCTTCCCTGATAATTTTTTTATTTTATAAACATCAAAAATATGTGGTGGAAGAGTAATAGAATTTTATTACACAAATGTAGTATTCTCAACTCTCTCATGCAGGGCATCAATATACGATGAATATGCGGACTATAACCCTTCAATAGTTTATTTTTGGGAGTACAACTCATTCTGTAACATATTATTGTAAATATCACCTTCATGGAAATTGAGCATCATCCTTGGTTGAATGTCATGGATTACCAATTCAATGATGGGACATGAAAATTTTCTAGTTAACTTAGTAATAAATCATTCTTGACTCTTCAATCACTTTCTAAAATATAAAATCATATTTTATCTAAAAACAACCATGTCACCTTTGATGACCACATCAACTAGAACTATATAATCAACATGTGTCAAGTAAATAGATGGTGTAGGCACATTGGTAGAAAAAAACCCACTAAACTCATTATATGATTCAATCTAATCAATCAATAATCCATCAGGCTCCCTTTCTTTACAAATTCACGGTTAACTATAATTTTATTATTTTTTAGGAAACAAACCATATTCTTCATTCATCGTGTCTATCAAAATTTTTAATCCTTACCATGAAGTTGATCCACTGGAGTATTTGGTTATGTACACAAAAATACATATATATCAAGACTAGGAGGCACCTCTCTAGCATGAATCCCAACTGATCATTGTTCTATAACATCATGCTCTACATTATCAACATTCAACTATTCATCCATATGCAACTCAACATCAGAAATAAAAATAATCTATTAAAAACAATGGAATCTAAAACCACTTGACCATTAGTTATAGATAATGTATCATCGTCATGACATAGATAACCGTAATTATGAATTTGTTGAGATATGTATTACTTCCCTAAGAATGGTTCATCTCCATATTTTCTATTAGTAACATTTATTCTTCTAAAAAATAGGATCTATCATTTGTATTGGAAATAGAACATCTATGAGAAATCAAATGATCTTAAGGAATCCCAACATCATATCATCTAATAATTCCACTAGACCTATTAGGATATGGTCCCATTTTGTGATCATCTCCATTAGAATAATCATTTCCATCTCAATATCATAATACATTTTCATATTAATTATCACATTAATAATCACAATATCTGTTTTCTATATAATATTGGAAATTAACTTTTATTAATCTTCACCACAGACTTTGGTCTCTTCCTTTTAACCTTTTCCAATTTTCCTCTATTATGGAGATTCCTAAGATGACGTAGATCTCCATATGTGGTATTAGAAGATCTAATAATTATTTTAGAGTCACATCCATTGTCAATGAAAACAACATTCTCCACTTCAACCTTTGGTAATGAGGCATCATCTTCTATATCACTATCATAGATCTCAACAATTTCATTAGCCTATATAACAGGGTCAACATGGTTTATTGGCCTTGAGGTATGATCTACCAGATTAGATTTATCATAAATATTTTCGTTAACACTTAACTATTTATTTTTCAAAGGGTTAAAAATATTGTTCATCCTTCTAAATTTTATTATAGATATAAAAAATACACCACAATCTATAAAATATTCATCATCTTTGGAAACTAGTCCTTTATATTTAAGAATATCTGAATTCCACTTCATATAGATTATTTAATTAAATAAATAGGTTAGTTTGGTCAACTCCAAAAAAATGAATAATGATATATATATAAAAGTTTATCTTTTATCCACATTTATTAAAACATAAAAAATTACACATCCAGATGCCTTAAGGTAGAGAATTCACCCTTCCTTGGGTAGAGAATATGATTACCAAATGTAAAAAGATATTTTTATTCTCTATCTAACTCAAAAGTAAATTGCATTCAAACTTTTACATCTCCATTTAATTCAAAATAGATTCTTTATAAGTAAAATAATCATAATCATCATGAATGTTTCCTTTTTAATAATTGAAAACACGTTCTTGTGGAACATTTATTAAATCTACCGACTATCTTGAATACAAAGGAATTTTATGAACTTTTACCCTGCTTTTTTATTACTATTATTCTTCTTCATAAAAATTATATTCCATATAATAAATAAAATAATATAATAACATAGGATAAAAATTAATCTAGTTGGAAGATAAATAATCCACTCATACAGAGTTATCTATAACTTGAAGAACTAATGAATTTCAGTATAACAACCATTCACCTTGAAATTATTTCGTTATAATGACTATTCCCTTAAAAAATTGGAATTCATTGGTTGTAATAAAATAACCTAAATTGGTTCCAATTTTTATTTCTTTTTAGAAATAGGATTTTCTAGAGAGGACTCTCATCATTGGTTCACTCTAGACATGTAGTAAGGCAAGGCTAGCACCTAGAAGGATATTGGATAGTTGAATGGTTGGAAGAGAGAGAAATATATATATCCTATAAGGTTGGATATAAAATGGAACAAGAAAATAAGTTCCTTGAAATTAGACAAAGATTCATATTTACTATTATTTTATTGTCTATGGATTAGGAAAAGAAAAATAAAAAACAACGATGAAAATTCATATCAAGTAATAAAATAAACTGTAAATTAAAAATAGTATGAAATGAAAATAAATTATGGTGTTGTAAAACATACAAAGTGAAATAGGAAAATTGAAAAAAGAATAAAAAAAATCCAATGGTGAGATGTATCAATGGTGTGAAGTTAAATAATGAAAAATTAAATATTGAAAAGTTAAATGGTGGGACATTCAAAATGTTGATATATTCACAATAGTGAGTAATTAAAAATAATGATTCATTTACAAATAGTGACTCATCCACAATGATGGTACATTCACAATGATGGGTCCCAAAAAAATTAATATGACCAAAATTGATCCTATGTAAATCATGTTTATCATAATTCATTCTCTCAGAATTTAATGGTTCAGTAAATATATCAGCAAGTTGATGTTTTGTACTAAAGTATTCATGAGTGATATCACCCTATTGAAAATGACATCTCCAAATTTAATGACAAAAATAAATATTTATTATTATAGTTAAGGAAACAAGATTCTTAGAAACCTTCATTGAACATAGGTTGTCAAAATTTAGAGGGGAAGGTCAAAATTGATACACACTGTTAGAAATTTTTTCCACAGTAGTTACTTATGTATATGTACTCCACTTTAGTAGTAGATAGTGAAACAAAAGGTTGTTTCAAGCTACCTAATAAAATAATATACAATCTCAAAACGTGATATGTTCCTGAGGTGATTTTTTATATAACATACATCCACCAAATTCAACATCCTAATAACTATCAAAATCAAATTGTTGTACTATTTGATTAAATAGTCTAAAATTGGGAGTATATTTAAGGTACATGATTTTTATTTTTTTAGAAATAATGTGTGACACTTTTTTATTTTGCTGAAAGTGAGCACACATATACACAAAAATTATAATAATAGGTTGCCTAGAAGTAAGATATATAATAATTCCAATCATACCATTGTAATAAGTGTAACTCACTAGTTTCATAGCTTCAAAAATGTCAGGTTTATAGGTAGTACTCATGTGAGTACAAATAATATTAGTTCTATCCATGTTAAAATGTCTAAAAATATCGTTAGTATAGTTAAATTAATCCAAAATAATTGCATAATTATTTTAAAAAATCTCTAAATCATTAAATAATTTGATTTTAGCCATTAAATTATTTTAAAATTTATATCTCATCATTTTATGAAAATTGTAAGACATGTACATTTTTGAATACCCAAAAATAATATCAAAAACATAAATTTTTACTACTAAAACATTGTTAAAAATTTATTCTATAAAATGGGTAGGATCATCTATACTTTTTGAAATCAATTTGAAATCCAAAAAGTGGTGAGCCTATCATACACAGATCTAGGATATTCTTTCAAACCACAATTTATTTTGAGAATTCTAAAAATATACTTTCAAAATGTGGATTTTGAAAACTATGGGTTGTTTTAAAAAATTATGTTTACTATATACACATTTAGAATTAAATAATTCCATCCATTTAAAAAGGTTTGAAATTTGGATGGTCTTCTTATGATAGTAGTATTTTAAAGGATTCAGTTTTGGCTACTTTTGTAAAATAATCTTCATAGTATATTCCATCTTCTTGATAGTAGACTTGTGCTACTATTTTAGCATTATCTCTTCTAAATATCCCAGACTAATATACCTTCTTTCTAAAAACGAATTTAGTTCCTATAGATATGGTGACCTTGGGACTTTCAATATATTCCCATACTTTGTTTCATTGCAATTAAATTAATTATTCTTGCATATCCATTTCCCAAAATTAATAACTAATTTCATCATTGATGTTATTTTGTTAATGCTGAGACAATAATGATTGATGTTGAACTTAATTTCTAAGAGACAAACTAGTTTGTGTACCAATATATATGAATTTAACTACATTATCTATAAAATGGTACAAAAAGGTCCTACCACCTTTAATAAATTTAGGGTTGGTTACTTCATTTTCATATACTAGTTCATGTTCTATAATTTATAGAAATTCATCAAAACTAAACTATTTTTATTACTGTTAAATAGAAATATCAGTATGTTTGAAATTTATATTATGATAATATAACTCATTTTATTGATTTTATAAAGAGTACTTTGGTTCATGTTGTTATATCTCTTCAAATTCAATATGAATTATTTTTTTTCCAAAATATTGTTTACATTTTTAAAAATTCTATAGGCCTTACTAGAGATAGAATTACATAATAAAATTATTCACTACTTTTGGAAGAAATTTATTCCAAATTATCCATAGTGATAAGAACACATAATTTACAACTAAATATATGAAGTATTAAACCTTAGGCATTCTACTATTAAAAATCACATTGGGATATTATTTAAGGAAGGTCTAATTAAAACTAAATTTTTATTTTAACATGCTATAATCAGAACCTCTTCCAAAATGTAGACAGGTAAGTCATATTTACATAGAATAGACATTGATATATCTTGTTTTTTTTATTTATTCTTTCACAAAATCCATTATTTTGAGAATTTATATGTGAATAGATTTTATGAGCATTTCCATTTTTGTGAAAAAATATTCGAAATCATGATTTTCAAACTCATATACATGTTCACCTCATAGGGTATTAATCCTAAGTCCACAATGATTTCATACATGTCTATCATACATATAAAGGTTATAACAAGCATCACTTTTTGTGATCTAGAAAGAAAAAATGTATATACATAGAAAATACATCAATAGGTACATAAGAATAGTTTTTCCCATCTCAAAAATAAACATTGGATTATCCTAATAAATTCATATGAATGAACTAAAGATGTTGATATGTTGAATTTTTTCGTTAATTAGAAATAAATCCCGTGTTGTTTCCATTTATTACAATTGTTACATAATTTTTCATGTGAAAACTCTATGATGGGTATATTCTAGACTAATCCTTCTCTAATAACTTCTCTAAGTGAGTGAATATTACAATGGACAAGTATCCTTTGAAACTACTAATATTATTTATGAAATTTACTCAATTAAAAACTATTTTGAGTAATTAATGAATTTAGATCATCCTCGTAATATTTCCCATTCCATTATGCTATAAAACCAATGAATATTCAAAATAAAAATCATTTCATGCCTTATTATCAAATTTATCATTAAAAACATCTTCACATAATTTTGAGACTCTAATCAATTTATAATTCAAACCATCAAAATAGTACCTTGGAAGTTAATAATGAATGGGTGTTACAAATTTGGAAAAGAATGATGATTTTTCATTTTTCATTGTAACTAAAGGTGACATGACAGCCAATAACAATTATTAAGACCTTGAAGGTATACTTGTCTTGTCTCATAAGCCCTAAACAAAAACAATCCAGGTACTATATACTTTGACAAGATTTTATTATGTTGTTTTCCTATAAAAAAAATTATACAAGAAATGATATTTGTACCAAAATTGTCTTAGGTCCATATGTGAAAATAATCCAAGCCTTACAGACACATATCTTCTTAATAGGTTTCTTATAAAAGTCAGTATGATTTTTGAGCTAATTTTTTATTAGAAATATTAATTGAAATATAACTATTAGATTCATAATTATGTAATAATATTCCATTTACTATTCTCTTTTTCCCTTGTTGATATTCTATTAGATTAATATATTTATGAGAACATATTTATCTAGAATCTGAGAATGTTCTTCCCTCCATTGGAAAACTTATTTCAATCATTCTTTACTTTTTCATTAGACAATTTATGATCACTCTTATATTTTAAAAACTATGAATTTTTCTATTTTCAATAGATAAATCTGATTTAGTTTTTTTAGATAATGAAAGTGGAAATTTAAGATCATTATATTTATTCAAATTTTCATTAAAGTTGTTCTCATCTATTTTTTAGTATTTAAACATTCCTCTTGATATATGTCAGCATCATTATGTTCATTTTCATAATTTTAGTAATTGAGAACATGAAATCCATTATTAATTATATGTATGTTAGAGACAATATCCATGAATAACATGATGAATCGATTCAAATTTTGATTTGGAGTAGAATCAGAATCATGGATCATTTCATATAATAACTCAACGTTTCATTCATGATGTTCTTATAATTTGGGACCTTGTTACTAATTCTCTTTTATATGAAATTTTTAGTCCGTCATTATTAACATGTCATTTTATTTCTCATTAATTATAGGTATTTTAATTATCATACATTTTCCATTACATTTTTCTGTTTCCTTTAGTATCATACTATCATTTATAACTATGTTTTTGGAAAATTTTATTCTTCCTATAAAACATCTTATATTTTCTTCTATGTGGGACATATCATCATCATTGTTAGGTCTTGACTCAGTATCACATGACCATTCAGTTTGAATCTTTTTTTTCCATTTCAATCTATTTGGAAGCAGTGGACGTGAATGATAATGTCTTTCTCTTTGCCTTATCATCTTTCTATGGATTAACATTAGTTTATTCTTCAGTAATAATTAGTTTCCCAATCACCTCCTATAATAGACTTTTTCATATATTACTCGACTCTATAAATGAATTAGATATGAGTCTCCATCTTTCTAGATGACATCTGAGTTGTCTCATGACTTGTTCTTTGTCATACACATGATTTTCTAGTGATCTTATAGTGTTCAAAATTTCATTGAACCAGAGAAATAGATCATAATTTAATCCACGAGGATTTAACTAAAAATTATCATAATTAATATTATTTGTATTTAGTGGAATCTCTTTTACATTATTTTATCCCTCATGATTAACAACTAATGTATCCCATACTTGAAAATCAGTTTTATAAGTAGGGATTCAATTAATTTCCACATCTCCTAAAGAAATGTAAATTGATTTCAAATCATCGCAATTATTCTAAGGTATTTTAGTATCCCCATATCATGAATCACATGTAGTTTAAGGTAGTTCATGTTTATCATTGTCGATAGTATATATGTCGAAACCCATAATATCAATATGCATTTTCTTATTAGTCTTTTACTAAATATAACTATTTCCAGTCAAATTAAGAGGTATATTGGTCTCAAAACCTTCTTTTATATTATAAATTAATTAATTTAATTTATTTATACTTGAAATTTATGATATTTTAAGAAAAACTAAAATAGTAGTTGATTTTTTGAAAACATTGAGACCCAATATCACACCATTGATGAAAAAATATTGGTTATTGTGAGTATCCCAAGAGGGATTTAGGTGAATTGAGTAGTCAATAAAATTTTGTTTTTAATGGATTTAAATAAAATCAAAAATATTATATAAAATATAATAGTTATTTAGAATAGTAGTTTGATATAAGACTTAACCATTTACAAGTTTTATAAATAATTGATTAGGTATTAGTCAGAAATAATATATAAAGATAATTTAAAAATTGGAAGAAAATTACTATATCAAGTTCTTATATCTACACTACCTAAAATGAACTTCCAAATTAGGTTTCTAAATAGTTTAAAATTGATATATATTAAATTTAGAAAAAATTTTAAAAAAATAATTGAATTTGAATAAAAGAGGTTCAGTCTCAATATGAAAGTTAGGCCTCTCCGCATAGAAATTTTATTCTTCAATGTATATTATATGAAATAAAATTTTATACAAAACCTAGATTGGCTGTTAAAATAGTATAGAAACTATTCATTCTACAAAGGAACTACTCCACGATTTCCATGGGTGTATAAATAATTCTAGTCAAAACTATTCCTCTTCCATAACATGTATGGAACATGTGTTATAGGTCTTGATAATATATCTGAGATTCATCCATTTTAAATCCCTATATTGTGCTTGGTATATAAAATAATATATGTAGACACTAATCATAATTTATAGATTCATTAACATACTGTGAATATTTAATATGTAAAGGGCAAATGTTTCTCAAATTTTTATGGTCTACATCTCATGACTCTTTAAAGTGATTTGAACTTTGGATCAAGCCATGTTTCATATATCTACAATAGAAAATGTTTTCATGATAACTATTTTATTGAAAATTGTATGGCACTACATGCATATTGTGCATCAAAATAATTATTCTAGTAAATTTTGTAATTTTTCTCACTTCATGTGTAAATTTCTTTCCTTATGTTTAGTACTTCATACTTATTTATAAGAGAGTCTTATTCATCATTTAAAATGAAAATTAATGAAAAATAATCCATAATTCATTCTCCTCAAACAGGACATGCCAATATCTGTTAATGAATTTCTACAATGGATTTGACAACCATAAGTAAAATAGTTAATGAGATTAATTTCATTACATTTTTAGTAATATGAATTTAATGAAACATAAAAAAATTGAATAATATTAGTATGGTTCCTTTTGAACGGTGACGTGTTTTGTGTCAAAAACTTGTAGCGAATCTTCAGAAGAGTGACCCAATTTCTAGTGGTTTATTTATATGGTGGCGAGGCTTATGTTTTGGAAATATGATAGACTAGTAGTTAATAATACCTTGTCAAAATTATAATCTTGAGATGAATCATGTGGATGTTGAGTCATCCCAGAACATATCTGATTCTTGATCTCAATGATGATTATTTCATGATGGTTTCAAATGGTGACAATTATACTTCCATTGCAGTGACACATTAGGATAATTGAGTAATACTAGGTGTTGAGTGATCATCTAATGATGAATCAATCTTATGAAAATTTCACTAATCTATCTCATATGATAAAATGCTAACATAAAATTAGAAAGTCATTAATTATCAAACCAATTATTATTTGATTATTTATAAAACAAAGAGGTCAACATATATACATCTAAGTTCATTAAAAATAATTAGAGAAGGATGAGATGGGCACACCATCCCTATGTTCTGTATTCAATTCTAGTTTTTATAGGATTCATATATGAGTTCCAAAACATATAACTATTTATTTTGAAATATTGACCTATAAGAATATTTTCTACCATTATATATATATATCTGAATTTTTTAGACTTTCATTATCCTATCATGAATGGATGGTTATGATGTTATATGAGAAATATATAATATAATTACTTTTATAATTCCCATGTTTATACTTTTTATGCACACAAATTTTTTTCCCATTACATCCACATCATGGTTAGGCTAATATGACCATTTATACTATGAGTATATTCCAATTTGTTTTTCATAATATGAATGTAATGGATTTAATATATATAATAATTGATCACCTCAAACAACCCTTTTTTGTAATTATTATGCTAATTTTCTGTGAATATACACATAATGTTTTTATGATCTATATATATTTCACACATATCCATGTAGAGTTAATGTCACCAAATAATCAATGTGAAGAAGAAAACAAAAAATTTATTTTCATGAATCTGAAATTTCTACTCATGCATCATTAAATTTTCAATGTAATATTATATAACATTGGAATTTTTTTACTATACAAATCAAACACTTTTTTTATGCATCATTTTTATCAAAATAAAACCCCACTAATGAAGAATGTGTGAATAGGTGTAGTGATTTGATTATTATTTAACTATTTAATGTTCTTAATGAATTTATCATCCTTTTATAATTTATCTTGGTTATTGTATTTGCAAATTTTGGGATATTTTTAAAAAATAGATGATGGTACCAAGATAATCTAGGTAAACTATAGATCTCAATCATAGATATTGGTATAATATACCCTTGAATTTACGTGTCTTAAAATGATCCACATATAATACTATATTTGTGGTAAAATTCCCCAAAAATGTTACATTACCAATATAAACATACAATTACTGATCTTTACATTTTTCATATCAATTCCCATGTTTTTTGGTATATAATTCAAATACTTTTAAAATGTAGTAATGAATTTTTAGAAGACAAGTATATCATCTACTTATAATGCAATGATTTTTTTGAGATAATACCCAAATACTATATTGATTAATTTAATAAATATAACAATAGATTTATTGACACCTAATGAAATAATTCTGAATTCATCAAAAAATACCTTGTATGGATATTTTCCCGGTACATTCCCCCTTCATCATATTTATATTTTAAAATAATATCTAATGATCCACTATAGAGAGGTACTATGATCCACTTAAGTCATAAAAAAATTCATAAATATATTCCAGATGGTAATTATTCTTTTACATGATCTTTTATGGCTCGAGATAAAAAATATGGTGGTGAATTCACTCATCCTTCTTCATAATGAAAAGGAATGGCTCACCCCACGATGAAGCACATGGGAGTAAAAAATATTCTCACGATTATACAATAATTGATTTTTTAGAATAACATTTAAAATATTATCTATTCAATATATAGGCATTGGTATTGGAAAATCGTAGGGTATAATTTTTATTAAGAATATAACCTCTCATTTAGGAGGAATTCCACGAAATAATAATGGTAACATATTGGAATATTATTTAATTTCATATTATATTATAATTTCCATGTTTTATAGGATTGTTTTTTATTATTCTTAGTCATCTTATATTGACACAATTTCTCATAAGAAAATAATATCCCTTAGTAAGATAATGATTCTAAGGGAGATCCATCCTCCTCTATACACTTATATAGAATCTATGGGTGATTCGTTATATGCATGGTGATTTATTTCTCCCTAAAATTTATACTACATATATACTAGTAATGTAAATCAATATGTAGGGTAGAATCCAATTATTATAAAGTATTTATCATAGGTCTCACTAAAAATTCCCCCCCTTAAATATTGACATGGGAGAAGTTAAATACTTGGGATGCTATAATTTCCTCATTTTCAATTTTCACCAATATCCCACCTTTCATGATATCATGTACCATATGAATAGTTATAATAAATACTCCTAATATGAATTAATGTGTAGAATAATAATTATAATATTATATTGACTATTCATTAATGAATAACATACAAACCATTCACAACATGATTATCAGGATCCATATAATTCATTTTAATTACAATTTATTACCAATTATCTATATTTCATAGAGGTTGTTTTCACTGAGTATCTTTAATATTCCTTATATTAGTTCATTGGTTCACATAGAGTTCTTATTACGTAGATTTGAAACATTGGACAATTGGATAAGACATGATCAGAGCATAACGTTATTCCATCAATTTAATGAGGTTCCTGCATTGAAAATATAAGCATGGTTATCCTCCTCACCACACATAAAGAATTTTCTTGTAAATGTAATGAACATTTTTGGGTACATATTCCTAAACATCATACAAGTGTGATGTTATAATATCTCAACATCATGATATTCATCACTTTTTATAAATTTAATCAAATTTTCAACTTTTATTATCTTGGAACATGATACCATTTTAATTATCCAATATCGAATTTTTCATTAAGGTAACATCTTAAACACTGATCATTTCTATCCAAATCCCAAATCACAAAATATTTTGACAGATATGTAATTATCCCACTAATGAAGCAACTAATATTATTTCTTGGGTCGATGGAAAATATAGAGGCATATAGTTGAACCATTATGATGTTTTCCACCTATAATATAATGTATTATTCCTTCCTTTCCTTGATAACATGGAAATAATATTAAATTGTATAATTTATATTTTGTGGATATTATTTATCCACAAAAAATAATCTAATTTCATTTCCACTTGATTTCATCAATGAATTTGTTGGGATTCATATTCTCAATCATTTTCCACCATTGATTGGGATCTCCCTTCATGAGATAAGTAGTCTACATGATATTTTATTTCTAAAATCATTAATTTATATAAAATACCTTTAATGTTGTGAATCCATTTTTCTGAAATTAATGGATCAGAAGATCCATTATATTTTGGATTCTTTTGGCGCATAAGATACTCAACTACAATAATCCCTTTCTTTTATGGATGTAGGTGTCCATACATATATATTGTTTATTCAATGCACGAGTTGATTTAGTAAGTATTGTATTATTTTTCATTAATCCTAGTCCCATTAGGTTCGTAATTTCATTTTAGTAGCTGTCATATTACCCGCATAATGATTATTGAATCAATTACTTAGATGTCTATGTATTGACTAAACAAAATTGATAATTGTGGATAATAAAATTCAAAATATTATACAAAAAAATGTTTAACTATGAAAATTGATGGGTTTACTCAAAAATTACATATATTCCATAACACATGAATTATAAGGTTTCAATACAAGTTTTCCATAACCAATTTCCTAACATTAAATTTGTTTTCATTTTTATTCTCTTTATAGTATTTCATAACTAGTTTATGATTTTCTTATTTTATATCACCATTGATATTCAGTATCAGGGTGAAACAATGCCACCTTTTCTTACACTAGTTATATGTAGAGTTAAAATGCAATTAGCCATTTTGGGGTTTTTACCCATAGTTCAATTTATTCCATATAAAAATACCCATATATTTTGTAGATGTGGATTTTGATTCATGGAAACCACTCACTATATAATTTACCACTATTTTGGGTTTCTTTTTCATTTTTTAGTCTTATCCATATAATGATCACTAAGGATTTAATATCCTGATCTTCAAAAAGATAGGATCATGATAAATTACCAACTTTGATGGCCCATATATTTTATACACTTTATGTCATGTTTTATTACATTAAGATACACATATCACCATCCTCCAATGGATGAGATGCCTACGTCAATTGGTTAATTAGAAAAATTTCACAACAACATCAAATAGTGAAATAATAAAATAATTTAAATCTACATGAAATTCACTTATATTTATTTGATATACTATTATAGGATGAAATAGTATAGATATGTATGTGACAATTAAAAATGATATAATTCCTAGTGAGGGAATAATAAAAGAATATATTATAGTAATGAATTAAAATTATGTCAAGACAAATAACATGAGGACATTGGAAGGTGATAACCATAATCATGATAATTGAATCAAGACATAAGATAATATATTAAATGGTTCTTTAGAATGTGGAGAAAATTAAAACATTTGGCCAATAGAATAATTCATAGATAACAAATGAAATATCATAACATAGTGTTATTTGGATCACTGATCATGCACTGTTATTTTTATCTCATGATATAAAAATATTACCCAATTAATTTATGTTCTATATAATCCACCCAACACACACATATTATGTACATTCTTGTGGGTACCACATTGATCATACATTATAAGATCATATTTCATAACATTTAATACCATGATTATGATGTGTGGGTTATATAAATGGTATTAAATAATAAAATAATGATATGTAATTATAGTTCAACACATTTTATTATAAAATGGGAAGGGTATTTACAACACCAAAGTGTGTCATAAAAGAGAAGATAATAATATCAGAACAATAATTGGTGTATAGGATAGTTCATGTAAGGGTTTATTGAATGTGACATGTGGTTTATCATTAAATTGATATCATAATGACTATAAAGGTATGATAATTAAATTTATAATAATGTATGGAATAAAAAGTCCAAATAAAAAAATTACTTGAATACAATATATGAGGAAGAAAATAACTTACCTAGAGATAGTTCTTCTAAAACTATAGAAGGGGCTTCACAAGATCATGGGATCACATTTGTAATTATTTAAATAGGGGAGAAAGTGATAATTATTTATCAATTAGGGTTTAAATAATATTTAATGGGAGGTATTGTGGTCATATTTATGAAATTACATGGTAATTCTTAATCAATTTCCAAACCCTAATTTTGGAAAATATGTAATAAAATAATGAAAACGGATAACCTTCCCGTGTGTTTTATCCATTGTTTATTCAAAAGTTGTTTTTTTCAATTTTTTTATCAGTATATGAATCAATAACATTAAAATAATACATTACATTATGTGAAGGTGATCCATGGTCAAATATAATTGTTTTTAAGTCCTTAAAATAATATATATGTTTTGTAGGATTCATTTTATGTCTGTAAAAAAAATAAAACCACATAAAGAAAATTATTAAAGGGGAAATAAATATTTATTTGTAGATTTTTTAATAGTTGGTATTTAATCACTATTGGGCTCTAATGATTTAATATTAATTAACGCATAGTTATATCATATTTATTTTTTTCCTAAAAATTGGACTACATCAGAATATAATAAAAATTTACCTATTGGATAATTTAAATGTAATTATTTCTAAAATAAATGTCTTTTTATCAAGGTATTTTTAGAAATGAGAAAAATGATTGTTTTTTAAGTTCTCATTTACGAGATGGTGATCGTTTTGAAAACCCTATTCGCATTTAGAACATTTTAAAACTAAACATTCCTTCCTAAAATTACTATATATTGTATATGTAAATAAATACTAAATAATAATACTATTTCAGGAAAATAACATTTATTTCAAATTATTTATTTTATCAAATTGCATTTTTATTACAACTATATATTTCCAAAAATTAAAGTTTTGGATTCTTCATATAAAACTCATATTTGTTTCAACACTATTATATAATCTTTTATATATATATATATATATTAGTAATGAATACGAAAAATATATTTTGTAATTTTTTAAAAAAAATAGATTTCTAAAATTTATAAAACTATGTTCTAGATACATAACCCAATATTACAATAGTGTACACCCGATAGGTAAGGTGTGTAATGGTGGTACTTTCTTGGGGTGATTTGAAGAACATGGTTTGGGTAGTTATATATATAATTTTAAAATAGTCCCATAAAATATTGTTTTCATGTTTATTTAGTGAATAATGGAATGATATTTGTTATGTAAAACTCTTTATGATCATGTGTCATTAAAAAATTCTAAAAATTCGTATCATCAGGAAAAATCCTACAAGATATGTCAACTACTTCTTCTTTCTTAATTAATTATATCTTAACATAAGATTTCATATGTACCAATATTATTAGTTACTTTATGTTAGCTATATATTCAATGGTTGTGATGATTAATGGCCATTTAAACATATCATAAAATTATGGATATATTTTATAATGATTCCAAACAACAAATGAAATATTGATTATATACCTTTTCAAATTAAATTACATAAAAACTAATTTAATAATTAAATGGGAATTCAATTTTTAATAGTTTATGGAATTCAAATAATGGTATCTATAATGTAATAGATGGGTAGATCCATTATATCATCACAATGCGTTGCTTAAATTATAATATTTCTTTTTCTAACATTTCATAAACTGTAGATTTAGCATAACCTATGATTTTACTCTGTACACAACGTAATGTTGGTTTGTAACATGGATTTAACATAAGATATCATTTTATATACTTTTAAATATTATACATTCATACTATAATTTTATGTTTTTGGGGATTATGATTACAGACATGCATATCCCCTTTCATACATATCAACATTTAAATTAATAAAAAAATCCATAACTCATGGATCATATTCTATGATATATATGTTATATAGTATGAACTTATTTTATCATATCTATATACAGAGATTATTTTTTCAAAACATTGTAAAACATGTGATCACTTGTGACATTTCCTAGATGTAGCTTATAATAACCCACACTGGGTATCATATAAAACCCTATCAAGTGATTTTCCCCCTTGTTATGACGAATAATATTATGTTAGATCTTTTAAAAAGTATTTCATGTCAAAATAATTTTTTCAAATAGGATTATAATGTAGAAAAATTTGTTTTATATATTTCTAACATCTAAATATAGTTAACCTTCATGTCATAGGTTGTATTTCATTTTGAGAAAAATTACAAATCATGTAAAATTATAATTTTTGTTAGATTATTATAATCAAGAAAACATAGTTTTAATAAGATATGGATTTTCATTTTTATTTTGTTTAAAAACTATAAAGGATATAATCTAAATAAAATATTGTAAACCAAAAGTGATATTAGTTTAACATAATTATTCGTTGAAAATAATTTTTTAATATTTATTACAAATTAGTAATTATTTTCTAGAATATGTGATGGATTATTAGGATTATTAATTCATAAAAATAAATTTATTTTTTATTTTTTATATAAAACATAAACGAATTATGTTAGTAAATAATTTAATTGACAATTCAATAGATACTCCATAGATAAACCAAAGGATATTGGAGAATGAGTATAATAAATATAGTTGTTATTCTCACAAAAAAACCTCTCATCATATTGAAAAATAACCCAAATCAAGAAAAAACACCAAAATTTTCTTTGTACGGAAAAACATACCATTGAATCCCTACTAAAAAAATAATTAGTGTTATTTAGTGGGATTTCCAATCCATTAATTTTGATGTAATGGATCACCATAATAGAAAATATATTTTCTATTATCCATTGTTCAATGTATGAAAGGTTTAATTTAAAATTTTATCATTTGGAATGTGATGTTGTTCAATAATGAATACCTATTAAGAATACAAGGAAATATAGAGATATAAATTAAATGGAATATGAGGGGTTAATGTAGATATTTTAAATAAATACGTTCCATGAACACATTAATGTAAAATATGCATATAATTTCTGGTGTTTAGGTTAAAGGTGGATGGATCCTTTGGTACCTATGAAAAATATTTCAACTCACCTATCGGTATTCTTATGGTTTTATAATTGACCATGATTGAAAAAGTGATCATTTACAAAGTGTATCTAAACCATGTATATAATTTTTTTAATATAAGTAAATATGGTTCCTATTACTTGATTTTATTGATGTTAATTGAAGGAGGAAATAAGATATATACACTTTTTTATTCTTATTGTTTTGGGAAAATAAAAAAATTGCATTCCGATGAAGCAAAATTGATAAAACTCAGGGGGGTATAAAATATAATCATCCAATACACAAAAAATAATTAATTTAAAATAGAGGGAATATTCATAATAGGTATGGAAAATTCATTTTTTTAACATAAATCCATGATGAACATGGCCACTTAAGAGAATGATGAGTGTTATATATGAAATCCATGATAGAAAAAATAAGCTGCAAACACGACCAACACTTCTATTATTAATCCTTAAGGATTATTCGAATTACAAAAACATGTGAACAAAAAAATATATAAATGAAAACAATCAACATAAAAATAATCATACTAAAAGAGAGACATGAAATGTATATTCAATAAAAATTGTTAAATTTGGTCATAAAAAAAAGTGGTGATTTATACACTCATTATCCATAAATGAAGTAAAAGAAATAATATTTTATTCTTTTTATTCATATTGATTTATTTCATGAAATAGATTTAATTATATTGATTCGCCACATTATATATGAGATATTTATTTATTGGGGTAAACATTAGGTGTTTTGGTGAATTCATCAATGGTATATAACACTTCTTTAGAGATTTTTTCTAGAAATATACATCTGGTAAATCATGTTAATTTCCCCTTAGTGGAATTCAATGTTATACCTAGAATATATTAGTCTCCTAACATAGAGATAAATATAAATTTCAGGATTTTGAAAAGTTTTTTCATATTTCAAATCACCCATTTTTCAAATATAAATTGAACAATTATCAATTACTTCTTTTATAAATTTTTTTGTGGGTTGTGATACCCAAAAATTAGGTATGGTATTCTAAAATGTATTTTGGAGAAAATAAAAGATAATTATTTTTTTATTGTGGATGGATATGTGGATATGTTTACAAAATAAGTACCCAAACTTCCCCTAGAATGCATTTTTTGTTTACAATTTAACACATATAATGCACTATGACTATATTTATGATTACCTATCAAATATATTCATTTAAATTAGAATATATGAAGAATTATATTCAAGAGAAAATAGTCAATTATTTTTTAGGACCATGTTTGTAACACCCCTTGCTTCTACGTTATTCTTCTCTTTGAATAATGCAATAGTGTGTGTCGTACGCAACATCGAGTTCTAACACACCACAACCAATCAAACTAGCCACTATGAATAGTAATACCCACTTTTTGAAATTAATAAAAAAAATTCTAAATTGACTTCATTTTTGGATTCGGAATATCGAAATTATCCTAGGGTGAATTTTTGGTATTTTTTCTGAAAAACTTCATTTTTTGATGAATTGTGAAACCACTAAGTGGTGGTTAAAAAAACAGAACTTTTAATAAAACATAATTTTACTGCTTCTGTGAGTGGAATTTCAAAATTCTGAGATACACAGTTAATATCAAGGTCTAAAATGTGCTTCATTGAGAGGAATTTTTTTGTGAATAGTATCTTTTTACTTTTATTTACCACTGTTAAAAGTAAATAGGGTAATTAAGGTTATAAATGATATTAATATTACCATAAACCATGTCCTAATTCTATTGGATAAGCTTAATTCGACCAAAAAAACCTTAGGAGTAAAATATTATCATTTAGGTCCACTTGGATTAGATTAGGACGTTTATTATTATTTAATTCAAAGAAGAGTTAAAATAGTTAAAATAAATGTTTATTTACTCAATCATTTTTAATATATGGTTACACATAAGATAAATTCTATTTTAATATTCAATAGAAAGATAAAAATATTTAATACATAATGATATTTTATTTATAATTTTTAGACAATAAATAATTTTATTTATTTATGGCACAATGATGATACAGTAATTACTATAATAGTACAAAATTAAAATAATTGATATTATAAATACGCAAATAAATATAATTTGAAAATTTTTATGAATGAAACTAATTTCATAGGTTAATATGACATGTTATGAATGATTTAATTAACTTTTTTTGAAGTAATCATTCTATTATGATTTTCACAAAAATCAATTTTCCAAATAGTGTCAAAATTGACAAAAAGAGTTTTTAAAACAAATATTATATTATTAATTGATATTAAATTCCTAAAAATATAAGGCTCGGACAAGAGACTTATATCATGATATGTGTATCATTAATGGAGCACTTGGGGGTTTGTTAGAGGTATATAGTATGTTTATTAACTATATAATATAAAAATACAAAGTGACATGGTAAGTGTCAGATTAATTAACTAAGAGTTAAAACTAAAAGTTAAGGTTAATATAATGACCCAAACCTTAATAAATTCCACTGTTTGAGTGGCTTTAGACCCATAACTAACTTAACCTTCAAATAATCCACTTTGGATCCATTCGAAACCAAATATGAATTTATTATAAAATAATATTTCTATCTTTTCCAAAGGTACCCCTCACTCCTTTTATAAAAGGGCACTCCCCCTTCTCATTAATTCACACCTTAAAATCCATTTGGCATGGCCAAAATCTGCCCAAATACTCTCCCAAATTTCATCACTTTATCTTAGAGGCCTTCTTTTAGTCATAAATCCAACATATGGATCCCTTTTGATCAAATCAAAAGGAAGAACCCGAAGAAGAGGTATTGATTTCACCACCCTTTTTCATGTTCCTTTCTTCTTCCACTTCTTCTTTCTTTGTTATTACCATTATAAAATAACAACTCAATTATCTTATATATACTGTGATGTTATTATAAATATGGTACAACCATATTTAGTATTCTATCCATCCTTTGAATAACATGTCACCATACGTGCGTACGTACGGCTTACCGTCTCCACGTCGTGGTGTAATTGTTATTCAATAAATTATTATTTGGATGGGTTTAATAATGAAGTGTAATTCATGTAAATAATAAATATAACATGATAATGATTATTTATATATGATATAACATCCAATTATATATTATTTTTATATCAAAATAATGATATTGTCGCTCGTGCGTACTTACGGACTACCGTCTCCAGGAACGCGATGAGATTCATTCTCCATCGTATCCATTCAAGTCTAATTCTCATTTTATGATTAATAATAGTATCTAAGGACTTGATATCATTCTGGATATGATTAAGATACAACCTATCCACTAAAAACACGGCTTACATAAAAAAACATATAAAAGAAAACGAGTAAGTTAACACCCGAAACAACAACAATACTAAGATATTATTAACAAGTCAATGTTGAGAGATCATATATGATATCATATTAATGTATATTATTCTTTTATAACTTAATAACAATTATTTCACCATTATATAGGATTTTAACCAACCAAAAACCATGGAAAAGTACAAGGTAAGGGTTTCTTTCGCAATCTCTTCATTATCCGAGGTTGCTTATACGTAATAATCTACTCGGATCTCATTATCATCCACATACATGTTTCTTAAAAATGTATTTCAAAACATTTTTTAATATTTAATAGAATATGGGTTAAAGTCATTTATACCCTTTTTGACTTTTATAAGTGGTTTATAAAGGAATCTTTTCATCATTTTCCAAACGAGGTCATTTTTAACCTTTTCTACTAAATTAAGGTAAGAATGTTTTTTAACTTATACGGCGGGTGAGACTCTTTTCTGCAGTTATAAAATCTTTGGAGCCTCCCTTACAAGCTTATAAGAAAATTTTCAAAGTAAATGTTTTATTTTATAATTATGTGACTTTTAAATCATTTCAAAAAATGTATATTTCTCTAAAATAGTTTTGATTTCATCTATGTCAACATCCTCTGATGGATTTTAAGCTTATTTGAAGTTGATTTATTATGATACAAACATCCATATTGTATTGAATATTTTGTGATTTTTTTACTGTGGATGTGTTATTTTTATACCATCCATGGTTTATAGAGAAAGTATTGACATTTCTTATGCTAGTTTTAATACAAATGTATATGTTATGTTTAAACCTGTTCATATGAGGAATGCATTGGACATAATATGTGACGGGTGGAGCCCACTATAGCTCCTCGATTCATCGGTAGGTCTCATGAGACAAACTAGTGTCTTGGAAAAAGGCATTGGAAAAATCTTATTTGTAGTCTTGGCATGAAGCCTTGGCTATGTGGTTATGATAGTCTGGCATTATGCATTCCATCATTATAAAAGTTGTTATTGATATTTCATGTGATTATTCAATTTGTAGAATATCCATGTGAATAAGTAAATGGAATTATTTAATTTTATTTTTTCCATACTATGTTGAAGTTCAAGTTTAAATGGATTTTGTTTTAGTTATACATTGCCTTAAATGTTCATTCTTATTTATGAATGTTTTCACCATATTGTTATCCTTACTGGGAATTTTAGCTCACCCATTTTCTATGTTTTATTTTTCCCAGGATGTGAAGAAGTAAATTATGAATGACCTACGGGGATAGTATGAGGGGATAAGAGTGTAGAATATGGAGACTATGTTTTTG
The DNA here is from genome assembly GCA_963277665.1 of Viscum album. NCBI lineage: Eukaryota > Viridiplantae > Streptophyta > Magnoliopsida > Santalales > Viscaceae > Viscum > Viscum album. The sequence continues at coordinate 2,020,750,646 of OY728138.1, forward strand.
TATTTTTCATTTTTATGATGTAATGTAAAACTTTATAAATATATCTAGTGTTTCCAAGGCTACTAAACTAATCGGTCTTTCGATATTTGATCTTTCTTGTGATCATGCCAATGTTATATAATAATGCACTAACTATGGGTAACTGGGGTCGGAGCATTAAATTTGGTATCATAATATGTTTAGTACAAACCTTGAAAGCTAGATTTTGATAAACTTTGATTAGAGAACATTGATTTAAGATGGACATTGAGGATTAGTATAGAAGAACTTCCGAGAATTTTGGTATTGTAGAGATTTTGTGAGTTTTCCGAGCAATACATCCCTGTCTGGATACGAGCAGGTAGAGGCGGATCTGGCAGAGATGTACCTAGGGGTAAAACCCAAAACACCGCTTTGATCTAGACTCGAATGGGAACGGGTGCACGAAAACGAGCCTTGCTGCACTCTTGGTTATGACACTCCTGGGGGATATGCTTAGGATAACACTCATTTTCTTTAAAAATCATTATGAAGGGTTTATGAGTATATACTTCTTCAAAGAAAACATTTTTATGATTATGGATTATATCCATAAATAGTTCAGTTTATGTTAAGTGTTTTATAAGTATAGTATTATGTATTTTGATTCATAAACTGATCTAGTTTATGCCATTGTTTAGAAATGGAGCCTAGTAGAAGAAATGGAAACCGTATCAATGCACGTACTCCATGTAGGGATTTCCCTACTACTCAAGAAAATTATAGTGGATCTGGTAATGCAACTGGTGCTGATCAGCTAATCACCATACTGGGACAACTCACTCTGGTTATGAATAAAAACCATACCTGTATGGAGCACCCTGATCCGCAGCATGGAGGATCAATGTTAGATTGATTCATTAGGCAACAACCACCAACGTTCAATGGGAGTAAAAATCCCTTAGTAGCTGAAAAATGGATAAATTCCCTAGAGAAAATATTTTAGGCTTTGGGGAGTAGTGAAAGGGAAAAAGTTTTCATGGCAGTTTACCGCCTCACTGGAGATGCTGATCAATGGTGGTCATTGATAAAAACATGAAGGAAGATGATGAAGTATCAAATATGGAATAGAGGGAGTTCAAAGATTTATTTTTAGAAAAATACTTTCCTCGTGACCATCGAGCAGATATGGAATGGAAATTTCTGAGTCTGAGACAAAAGGAGGTTGATAATGTCACAAAGTATGAGGATAACTTTACAAGGTTAGCAAGGTATGCTAGAGATTATATACGTAACCCAAGAAGTAATATCGATCATTTCTTTGATGGGTTAAAACCATTTCTCCATCGAGCATTAGTCTCACAATCCTTTTCATCGTACGAAGACATTCTCTCATGTGCTATCAAGACAGAAAATGAATTCTCAAAGTATTATGAATTTAAAGCAAAGAAAGAGAAGAAGTGATCTACTGATCAATCTGGGAATTGAAATAAAGGGAAGAAGGGAAAAGTTGAATATCCATCCTGCAGTAAAAGTGGGAAGAACCACCCCGGTACATGCTTAAATAGAACGAGAGTCTGTTACAAGTGTGGTGAAAAGGCCACCAACCTCGTGATTGAAATGGGAAGAAGGAAGCTACTGATGTTCAGTGATACAATTACAGGGAGATGGGACATTATGAAAATGAAATTCCTAAGCGTCAAGGGAAATTACCTCATAAAAGGCCAAGGGATCAAGGTTAAGCTTATGCTATCACTACTGCTGAGGTAGGAGCTCCAAAAGATTTGGTGGCATGTAATTTAATGGATTCCTCAAGTTTAGAAAATGAATTATTTGATTCTGGATCATCGCATTGTTTCATATCTTCCTAGTTTGCAATGAAAATTACATATTTCCAATTTGATATAACAAGGGATTTTTCAGTTAAAACTCCTAAGGGATGTATCATTGCAAAAATGTTTTGTGAATCAGTTCCCATTAGAGCACATAAATGTTCTTTATCCGCTGATCTCATCGTCATACCTATGATTTAGTTTGATATAATCCCCGATATGGATTGGCTTTCGGACCCTGATGCGAAGATTTATTGTAAGAAGAAGAAGGTTACAATTTTTTATGATGATGATAAGGAACACCTTATCTTTAGAGCAGAATCATCACCACCTAATTCTTATCTAGATCCACCAACAGTAGCTCAACTAAATTCAATTATTGGGGAGGAAGAGGATGAAATTATAGTTGGAGAGGAAAGGAATGTTCAAATAGAGGATGTATCTATTGTGAAGGAATATGTAGACGTGTTTCCGAAAGATTTACCTAGACATCCTCCAGAATGAGATGTTGAGTTTTCCATTGATTTAATTCCTGGATCATGGCCTATATCGAAGACCCCTTATAGAATGGCCACTTTAGAATTAGTTGAACTAAAGAAACAACTAGAGGAATTGAGTAATAATGAATTTATTCACCCAAGTGTTTCTCCATGGGGTGCCCCTTTTCTTTTTGTTAAAAATAAAGATGGATCTATGAGGTTATGTATCGACTACAGGGAGATCAATGCTATAACAATAAAGAACTAGTATCCTCTACCTCGCATTGATGATTTATTTGACCACCTTCATGGAGCTCAATACTTTTCAACGATTGACCTTCGATCTGGATACCATTAGTTGTGTGTGAAGAAGGAAGACATTCTGAAGACAACATTTCGAACCAGGTATGGGCATTACGAGTTTACAGTAATGCCTTATGGATTGACTAATGCTCCCTCTGTATTCATGGATATGATGAATAGAGTTTTCATGGAATATCTCGATGAATTTTTGGTGGTATTTATTGATGATATCTTGGTATACTCCACAATCTACGAAGATCATGAAAATCACATGCGCATTATCCTGAAGACTCTAAGAAGACATGAATTATATGGGATGTTTAGCAAGTGTAATTCTAGTTTCAGGAGATTTCTTTTCATGGCCATATTGTCTCTAAAGATGGAATCTCTGTTGATCTTTCTAAGACCAACGCAATCCATGAATGGCCAGCACCTACGAGTATAACTGAGCTACACAACTTTATTGGTTTGACAGGTTATTATCGACGTTTCGTCCAGAATTTTTCCCGATTGGCTAACCCATTAAAGAAGCTCACACGTAAAGGGGTTAAATTTATTTGGAAAAACTCTGTGAAGAATGTTTCGAAGAACTGAAGAGAAGATTAGTCAATGATCTTATATTGACTCTACTATCGGGGAATAATTATTTTGTTATTTATAGTGATGCATCAAAGAAAGGACATGGTTGCGTTCTTATGCTGAATGATAGGGTTATTGCCTATGAATCATGACAGTTGAAAATTCATGAACAAAACTATCCTACTCATGATCACTAGTTGGAAGCGGTGATCTTTGCTTTGTTGATATGGAGGCACTACCTCTATGGTAAAAAGTTTGAGATTTATACAGATCACAAGTGTTTGAAGTATATTTTCTACCAAAAAGAACTCAACATGAGGCAAAGGAGATGGATTTAATTACTCAAGGATTATAATTGCACGATACAGTACCACCTGAGGAAAGCAAAAAAGGTGGAAGATGATTTGAGCAGAAATGACCATGGAGTTTTGAACAATATGAGAATTGAAAGGGATCCAATTTTCATGGATCTAGTGAAGATGGACATGGGAATAACCAGGGAAGGTGAAACATCAATGCCTTTTCAAATGGTTTCCAAACCATATTTAATAGAAAGGATTAAGAGTTCTCAGAACTATGATGAAGAATTTCAAAAGAAGATTAAAGATGTGAATGATGGGAGATTGAGAGAATTTTTGTATGAAGAAGGAATTTTAAAATTCGGGAAGATGCTTTGTGTTCCCGATATACCTGATCTAAAAATGGAATGAATGGATGATGCTCATAGTTCCAATTTCTCTATACATCCTGGGAGCACCAAAATGTATAGAGATTTGAAGGAACATTTTTGGTGGGACAACATGAAGAGGGAGATTTCTGATTTTGTGTCAAGATGTATGGGTTTTCAACAAGTGAAAGCTGGAAGGCAATAGGCTGGAGGAGTCATGCAACCTCTTCCCATACCGGAGTGGAAATGGGACAATATTACGATGGGCTTTGTCATGGGGCTACCAAAGACTCTCAGAAGGAACAATGCAATATGGTTCATTGTTGATCGTCATACCAAGTCAGCACTTTTTATTGCTATAAGGGAAGATTTAACACTTGAACGACTAGCAAGACTATATATTAATGAAGTTGTTAGACTTCATGGAGTACCCATGACGATTGTTTATGATCGTGATCCCCATTTTACTTCAAGATTCTGGAAAAGTCTTCAGAAAGCCTTGGATACTGAACTTCATTTGAGCACTATCTACCACCCTCAAACAGATGGAAAATCAGAACGAAATATTCAAACCTTACAAGACATGTTGAGATCCTGCTCACTTGACTTTCAGGGTATGTGGGATCAATATTTACCTTTGGTAGAATTTTCATATAACAATAGCTTCCATTCGAGTATTCAGATGGAAACATATGAAGCGTTATATGGAAATAGATGTCGGACACCAACCTGTTGGGATGACGTTGGTGAATGAAAACTTGTAGGCCCAGAACTGGTGAAGGAAACAATGGAAAAGGTAAAGGTAATCCAAAACCACATCAAAGCAGATCAAAGTAGGCAGAAGAGCTATGCCGATAACCGAAGGAAGGATTTGGAATTTCAAGTCAGTGATCATGTTTTCTTGAAGGTATCTCCTTGGAAGGGAGTCATACATTTTTGTATGAAAGGTAAATTGATTCCCAGGTACATCGGGCCTTTCGAAATTCTAGAACAAATTGGGGCTGTAGCTTACCATTTGGAAATGCCGCCAAATCTCTCCAATGTTCACGATGTGTTCCACCTAACTCTGTTGAGGAAATACATGCCTAACCCAACACATGTACTCACCTATGATGAATTCGAACTGGAACCTAATCTATCTTATTGTGAAGAGCCTGTCAAGATTCTTGATACGAGAGACCAAATACTGAGAAACCAAACGACTCGTCTGGTAAAAGACTTGTGGAGAAACCATAAGATGGAAGAGGCAACGTGGGAACCCAAGGAACTTATGATGAAGAACCACCTGAGTCTTTTAATGCGGTATTATTCTAGAAATTTTGAGGATGGAATTATTTGAAGGAGGGGATAATATAACACTCCAAGATTCTACGATATGCTTCTCTTTGAATAATGCAATAGCGTGTGTTGTACACAACATCGAGTTCTAACACACCACAACCAATCAAACTAGCCATTATGAATAGTAATACAAACTTTTTAAAATTTATAAATTTTATTTTTCAAAATGGACTTCATTTTTGGATTTGGAATATCGAAATTAGCATAGGGTGAATTTTTGGTATTTTTCTGAAAAACTTCATTTTTTGATGAATAGTGAAACCACTAAGTGGTAGTTAAAAATACTGAATTTTTCATAAAACTTAATTTTACCGCTTCTGTGAGTCGAATTTCGAAAATATGAGAGACACGGTTAATAATAAGGACTAAAATGTGGTTCATTGAGATGAAAATAATTTTTGGTGATAGTAAATTTTTACTTTTATTTACCACGGTTAAAAGTAAATAGGGCAATTAATGGTAAAAATGATATTAATATTACCTTAACACATGTCCTAATTCTATTGAATAAGCTTAATTCGACCAAAAACAACCATAGGAATAAAATATTATCATTTAGGTCCACTTGGATTAGATTAGGACATTTATTATTATTTAATTCAAAAAGAGTTAAAAGTGTTAAAATCAAAGTTTATTTAGTAAACAATTTTTAATATATAGTTACACATAATATAAATTCGATTGTAAATATTCATTATAAATATAAAACGATTTAATACATAATGATATTTTATTTATAATTTTTAGACAATATATAATTTAATTTATTTATGATACAATGATGATGCAGTAATTACCATAATAGTGAAAAATTAAAATAATTGATATTATAAATACCCAAATAAATATAATTTGAGACTATTTATAAATTACACTAATTTTATAGGTAAATATGACATGTTAGGAATTATTTAATAAACATTGTTTGAAGTAATCATTCTGTTATGAGTTTCACAAAAATAAATTTTCCAAATAGTGTCAAAATTGACATAAAAGAGTTTTTAAAACAAATATTATATTATTAATTGATATTCCATTCCTAAAAATCTAAGGTTCATCAAAGAGACTTATATCATGATATGTGTATAATTAATGTACCACTTGGGGGTCACTTGGTGGTATATAGAATGTTTATTAACTATATAATATAAAAATACAAAGTGACATGGTAAGTGTCAAACTAATTAACTATGAGTTAAAACTAAACGATAAGGTTAATATAATGACACAAACCTATCTAAATTCTATTGTTTGGGTGGTTTTCGAACCATCCCCACATTGAAATTTATATAATCTACTTTTTGAGCCATTATAAACCGAATATTAATTTATTATAAAATAATATTTCTAGCTTTTCCAAAGATACCCCTCACCCCTCTTATAAAAGGGAACTCTCCCTTCTCATTAATTCACACATTCAAATCCATTTGGCTCGGCCAAACTCTGCCCAAATATGCTCTCAACTTCCATCACCTCATCCTAGAGGCCTTCCATTAGTCATAAATCCAACCTAAGGATCCCTTTTGATCAAATCAAAAAGAAAAACACGAAGAAGAGGTAATGATTTCTCCACCCTTTTTCAAGTTCTATTCTTCTTCCACTTATTATTTCTTTGTTATTACCATTATAAAATAATAACTCCAGTATCATATATATACTGTGATTTTAGTATAAATATGGTAAAACCATATTCAGTATTCTATCCATCCTTTGAATAACATGTCACCATACGTGCGTACGTAAGGCTTACCATCTCCACGTCATGGTGTAATTGTTATTCAATAAATTATTATTTGGATGGGTATAATAATTATGTGTAATTCATGTAAATAATAAATATAACATGATAATTATTCTGTATATATGATATACCATCCAATTATATATTATTTTAATATCAAAAGAATGATATTGTCTCTCGTGCATATGTACGGACTACCGTCTCTACGAACACGATGAGATTCATTCTCCGTCGTATCCATTCAAGTCTAATTCTCATTTGATGATTAATAATAGTATCTAAGGACTTTATATCATTCTTGATATGATAAAGATAAAACCTATCCATGAAAAACACATCTTATGTTATAAATCATATAAAAGAAAATGAGTAAGTTGACACCTGAAAAAACGATAATACTAAGATATTATTAACAAATCAATGTTAAAAGATCATATATGATATCATATTAATGTTTATGATTATTGTATAATTTAATAATAATTATTTCACCATTATATAGGAGGTTAAATTACCATCAACCAAGTAAAAGTACAAGTTAAGGGTTTATTTCGCAATTTCTTCATTATCCGAGGTTGTTTATACGTAATAATCTACTGGGATCTCTTTATCATCCACATCCATGTTTCATAAAAATGTATTTCAAAACATTTTTTACTATTTATTATAATATGGGTTAAATTCATGTATACCCTTGTTGACTTTTATAAGTGGTTTATAAAGGAATATTTACGTCGTTTTCCACACAAGGTCCTTTTTAACCTTTTCGACTGAATTAAGGTAAGGATGTTTTTTTAACTTAGACGGTGGGTGCAGCTATTTTCTGCCGTTATAAAATCTATGAAGCTTCTCTTAATATATTATAAGAAAATATTCAATGTAAATGTTTTATTTTATAATTATGTGACTTTTAAATTATTTTAAAAAAAGGGATATTTCTCTCAAATAGTTATGATTTCATCTATGTCAACATCGTTTGATGGATTTTAAGCTTATTTGAATTAGATTTATTATGATACAAACTGTCATGTTTTATTGAAGATTTTTTGATTTGTTTTACTGTGGAAGTTCTATTTTTATTCCATTCATGGTTTATGGAGAAAGTATTGACATTTCGTATCCTAGATTTAATACGAATGTTTATGTTATGTTTAAACCTGTTCATATGACGAATGCATTGGACTTAATATGTGACGGGTGGAGCCTGCTATAGCTCCTAGATGCATCAGTAGGTCTCATGAGACAAACTAGTGTCTTGGCACAAGTCCTTGGAAAAGTATTATTTGTAGTCTTGGCATGAGGCCTTGGCTATGTGGTTATGATAGTCTGGCATTATGCATTCCATCATTATGAAAGGGGTTATTGATATTTCATGTGATTATTCGATTAGTAGAATATCCATGTGAATAATTAAAAGGAATTATTTCATTTTATTTTTTCCATACTATGTTGAAGATCATGTTTAAATGGATTTTGTTTTAGTTATTCATTGCCTTAAATGTTTATTCTTATTAATGAAAGTTTTTGCTATATTGTTATCCTTACTGGGAATTTTAGCTCACCCCTTTTCTATGTTTTATTTTTCCTAGGATATGAAGAAGTAAATTATGAATGACCTGAAGGGATATTATGAGGGGATAAGAGTGTGGACTATGGAGACTATGTTGATGTAGCTTTCATTTTTATGATGTAATGTAAAACATTATGAATATATCTAGTGTTTCCAAGGATACTAAAATAATCGGTCTTTCAAGATTTGATCTTTATTGTGATCATGCCAATGTTATGTAATAATGCACCGACCCTAGGTAACTGGGGTCGGGGCGGTACAATGTTCCTCTCTATGAGGATTACGAGACCATTAATTCAAGATGATTGAAGTATCAATGTAAAATAATTTAATAGTTTTTAATGGAAAAAAATCATTATAAAACAATTTATCTTATACAATCAATTATTGACCTATTGGTTCATATTAGAGTACAAGAATAATTATAAATTATATATCATTAATTCATATATCATTAATGAAGGGTGAAATGATTTGATATACCCATGAAAAATTTTTGGTACAAGATATAGGAACTATGGATTCATAATGATTGCATTCAAACAAAAAAATGTATTATATTAATTTATATAATGAAAAATTTATATAGATATTTTGTATAATTATTTATTAAAAATATAGATTCTATAGTTATATGTTATTTTATAGTGGAATATATTGAAGTTAGATTGAGTGTTTATCTAATGTAAATGAGAAATAATAAACTAAAAAAACTTATTATGTGTGAATTCATAGTATAAAAATTATCAATCATGGGACAAGTTTTTTCATGATAGGTTATATCATTATATGGTTAAAAATGGAGTCCTAGAATGACAAAAATAAAATAGTTCCATTTTTTCTTGGGTTTTTTGGATACTATCAAAAAATCATTTTAGTAGATTCTCATTAATGTAATTACTGATGACCAAATTTACATATCATTTATCTATATTCCTTTGGATAATTTAATGAAAATAAAATTTCAAAGATATTAAGAGAGATTTTATCATTTCACTTTCACTCACATTAGTGGAGATATTCATTTATATTAAATGACTCATAAAATAATGGATTGATATGTGTTCTCTTACAAAATAAAATATTTATATCATATAACTCACAGAAATTGAAATATCATGAATAAATTACCCTACATATGAAATAGATCTCATAGTGGTAATATATGAAATAAATATTTGGACACAATATCTATACAGTTAAAACAGTTAAATATGTATTCATCATAATAGCATAAAATATATTTTCACATATAATTAGTTAAATATCTTCCAATACAGATAGTGGAAATTGAAAAATGAAAATGGATACTCAATAAATTAACACACAAAAAACAGAAACATGTCGTCAATTCTCTATGTAGAGGGATCATACTACATTATTAGTAATGAAGATTGAATGAGACCTAAACCTGTAGATTTTTAGTGGATAGACATTGATATGATAGGGGAATTGGGAAAATAAGATCATTTTTAAATTACTACTCAACCATACATATATAAGTAGACGTATGATGTATAAATGGATGATATGGAAATATAAAAATGAATAAATTATTCCAATGCACATATTTCTCATTGATGATATTATAGGACATGAAAAATTAATATGTGTTTAGTAAATACCAAAATTAGATACCATGCTATTTAATGATAGTAATAGCTCATCAATCTATATAAATCATGGAATAAATTTGTATTATTGTTATATAAAAGATAATTTATGGTGGAAAAAAATTAAAATTTAGAGTGTTGTGTTTTCAAATTGATGTTATATATTCTAGGAAGTTAATAATGAATGATATAAGTATGAGGGGATGTTGAAACCATTCTCTATGTATGAAAATTGAAAACCCTCACCCCAAATTTCATTAAAGGGCCACCGAATAGAAAATATGTCAATTATTTTTTTGGGTTATAGTTGATCTCATATAAACTCTATGGATTTTTATTATATTCACTTTTATTTCCACATGATCAACATTCTAGGATATATATATGTATATCTATATATATATATATAAATTGGTAAAGGCTTATAGTGTAAAAAATTTCATTGTAGCTGATTGACATATGATGTTTACTCCAATGTTCTTGATGATTCTTCCATCAGTGTTAGATAAAAATCTTATATTAAAATTTTCATATCTTATTTTGACTAATTTTTAACTAGAAAATACCATTCAAACATGCTATGATGTGCTAAGATCATAATCAACAGATTTGAAAAGATTTTAGGAAGAACACTATACCATAATATAGTTGTAATATAAATTTTCTATTTATTTTATAATTGAAATTGTATTATATTATAATATATATGGAAAAAGGTTCATGACTATAACATAATGAGATGATCTTTGAGAGTGAAATATAATGGGACCTAATATTACTTATGAAATATCAAAAAAGATTAAATAAATTTAGTTGTAGTTTAATAATATATAATGTTACAAAATATAAACATTGATAATCATTGATTAAATTTAGGGATTAAAGAATATGATAAAATATTATACTGAATATCACAATTGAATATTATTATGGGACGTTAGATGAATGGAATGTTGACCCCTAGATGAATTGTTCTTTTAAAAATCTTTGATCGTGTAGGGTGGTATCATATCATCTAATACATCCAAATAAAATATTCTAAGTGAATAATTTGTTCAAAGTATCAATATTTAAGAACATAATTTTTTACATATTTTCAGTTACTTTACTAAGAGGTTTTAGATCATGGAAATTTTATCTATTGTAAAGAACAACATGAAGAAAAAAAATTATAGGAATTTTTCTTATGAAACATGACAACTGACCCAGTTAAGTGGACCTAGATAAGTCAAATCATTGAGGAATAATTATGGGGACCAAAAGATATAATGAATAATAATTTTCATAATCAATTTTAACTAGATTAATTTTATTTCATAGAAAATCTTAGTTTATATTGATTATAACACCCCATGATTTTATTATGAATTTTTAATCAACTAACCCACTATGTCCCACTTGGATTGGGATAATCTGGGTGTCACAACCAAAAACTTATATATAAAATAATTGGGATAGTCTCAAAAACTATGTATAAAAATCATAAATGGTGGGAAATTACTTATGTGTCTGCATCCACACACACAAACATCTCTATGTAAAAATAAAATGATAAAATAAGACTTGATATCAAGAATGTAAACCATGACTTCCAAAAGAACTATGAAAAAATATAATTATGATAGGATAGTAAACATTTATAAAAAGGTGAAATATATAACAAACTAGAAATTATTTCACAACATGAAAAAAATTGAAATATTAATGCAAAATGATCATGACATATAATATCCATGTATGACAACTGAAAATAGTCATCTCTGTAAGATACACCTATGATCCTTTGATACAAGGTAACCAAGATCACAACTAAGATGTTTATCATCTTCATAAGACAAAACACATTTTGTTGAATCCCATATAGGTGAGAATATATAAGTACCCAATTGGATGGCCTTAAATTAGTAATGAGGAAACAGAATGATTCAATAATAATATCAACCCATAATATTAAGATAAATGAAACACAACATTTATGTTAAAAAATATGAGAGAGGGGGAAATATGATCTCCATATCAACATAAAATCCTATAATGGTCTCTCATGATACATATCCAATGGTCTATTATTGAATCCCACCATTACATAAAATTTCACAAGAAATCGTGTGGAGTGTTAGTACCTTGAAAATGCTCTCCATTAGTGGTGGTCACTATTTACAATAGAGGATTAGATCCCCATCAAAGATCTAGGTTGGTGGGTTCCACACTATTGATTTAATTACCACTACTTATGTTGAATTATTTTTGGGTTCTAACTATAAATTTTTAAGAGTTTCAGGACATGTTTCCAGAGACATAGGTGGTTTCTAACCCCAACATATCTCTAATGATCTAATATGAATACTACAATTGGAGTAGAGTTTCAAATGATGTTTCACAATCAGAAAACATCATTTCATATATCTAATAGAAAAAATAATGTCCAATGTTTCCTAATATGTGGATAATTGATTAAGATATGATATTTGTAGGCCCAAATCTATGCCATAACGAAGAAGGTACACAAGGTGGGTATTTATTAGGATTGAAAATGGTGTGTGAATGTTGTTATATAGTGTTTGAACTTTCTTAGACACCTAGTAATGTCCACTTATACACACTACATTGTTTTTCACGTGTCATTACACAGAATGTGCATGATGTACAAGGCATTTATTTCTTACTTGATAGTATACAATTTTTTTCAAGAATTATTCCTTTTATACTGGGTTTCAATGATTACTCTAGTCATCCATTGTATATAGTCAATTTTTCAGTACACTTTCAATGTTTGCATACATGGTCATGCACATGAACTCAATATAGAGTGATCAACCCGAATAACAAAGAGATAGTGCCTTACAATACTATAATGGAATAAATAGACTTCATTGAATCCTGAAGTAGTAATTCATTATATATTTTAAAGAAACAAATATATACATGACACCCATTTTACAATTGTAGTATAAATATAAACATTTTATATAAAAAAATGCCAAGAATCCTCGAAAAATCATTCTACAGATTCATTCTCATAGCCTTAAGAAAGGAAAACAACAACGGTTTGTGCAATTGATCAATAAGGTTTAAGTAATGATGATTTATTAATTAATAATAAATGAATAATAAATTATTAAATATAAATAAATTAACACATAGTATATTTAAAAAACATCACTACATGAATAGATAAGTCAAAATCAGTATGGAAATTAAAAAACTGAAAAATCATTCCATTTAATCTATAAACTGGGAATGAAATTCAACCAAATATAATAACATTGTGAGAATATAATATATAAAATATCTAAATTATAAATTAATTAAATGCTTAATTATTTTATGTCATGTCTTATTCACATGATAGATATATTCTCAATACATTTTACAAGTCAATTTAAAAAATAGGTTGAGAAATGTTTAATTTGGTCAAATATTTTTGTCTTAAGATACCTACCAATGCATTTTGGGACAATATAATTCTACAACACCAATTATATCCGATCAAAAATACATCCTTATATATCAAATATTCAATTTAATTCACAGACTATATTCATTATCATCATCTGACTATATTGTGTAAATGATTCAAATTTTTCAATATTTTCCACGTTCATCAAATAACATATAATGTAAACACCATATTTACAAATTTTATTACTTTTATGAAAAAAATTACATCCACAATTCATGAATATAGATGTTTATGAGAAATTTAATTTCAAATGTATAATAATTAGAAGAAATTTATTATTTCATGATAATATTAATAATTTGAAATGAAATTGATGTTGTAAGATAACATTTACCCCATCAAAATTAAAAAAAAAATAGATTACATAATTAAATTTGAAACATATCAAACCATGAATAATGAAGTATTAGTGATTATATATCTATAATTTCTATTATACACACCATATAAAAGTATTGGATCACAATCATTATGTACGTGAAAAACTACAAGACGGGGTGAAGTCTATGTTAAAATACATTTGATTTCAACATAATATAATTTAGTTTATGATGATATAAAATAATTCAATTCAAAAAACCTATTACAAAGTTAAAAAATAAATTGTACTAGATCTTGGGTCATGTTATAAAACTATTTTAATATAAAAATATCATAATTAGAAAGATTACATTAAGTATTCTATATGACTTATTTAATAATATTCACAGAAATAAAATGATTTTATCAGAGTATGCATAATATGGATGGAAATCACAATGGTCACAATAATACATGTTGAATCAATTTATTGATATTATAAAATATATATATAATTTCATTGATTAAATGAATTTTCCATAATCCATGAAATCATAATTAGAAAGATCACAATCATAGTATAGAGAATAAAAAAATAAATATATAAAAATATCACTTTCTATAATGATTCATATGATAATTAAGACAAGTAAATGCATAAAATTCTTTTAACCTAAATAAACGGGTATCCAATAATATTGGATAGGGGCCCCTTGATTTATAATTTTAATAAAGTCCATATTACTCACAATATGTTAATCCCTCGATACAATGATCAAACTCTGTCTTTCTATAACTGTAAGACATTATTTAAGAAGATGATGTTACCTTTCTCTTTATAGCCTCAGTAGCTCTTGATCCTCCAAATATTGGCACCAACGTATTCCTATGTATTAAATCTATCAATCATCATCACAATGATCTATGTCACCCACAACAAAACAAAACTCTTGATATTTTCAAGTACATTGAAAAATATGACCATGACATGTAAACATCAAGGATTTCATAATCATCATTGTTGGCGCTCGCACATAGTTTCTGGAATATCTATCACCATATATGTGAGGTAGTTTAAATGACCTTTTTTATAGGGCTTCATCCTAGTTCTAATCTTGTTCCCTAATGGTTGGGTTTTCTCCTAAAATATTGGAGTTACTTGGACACCTGGAACTCCAACTATCATATTATAACTGAAACCACGACACCCTTTTAAAATTCTTATTGAAATATTATACATGACATCCTTTGGATTTAACAGTTTTCCATTCATTATGATACATTTATCCAGATACATAAAACTATATTTGAAAGGGTTTGATTACTTTCATTAAAAGAGCCTATATGATTTATATTTTTTCAAAAATTTGGTCTGTAAAAAAATTTAATGTTTGTAAAACATAGGTGATATTCAGTGTGTATGATAGAAATCATTTCCAAACTCATGAAGAAAACCATTGATTGGAAAATTTATAAAAAATACAAGAGTATGATAATTATCGTATGCATATGGAAAAAATCATATTGATAAAATATGAATCAGAAGTCCAAATAAAATTATGTTAAAATGATAAATTATTCTATTCATAAACTACTATAAATATATGATTTATTAATTAGGTATTTCATAAACATTTTTTTATTTCTAAAACAATGTGAATAAAGATTTCAGGAGATTATTTTTGAATCACCAATCTCTCCATTTTTGGAAATAACAAACAACATATAGAAAATGAGAAATTACTATGTAACACTCGAGTCACAATAATATTTAATGATCTATCTTATTTAGAATTTAACTCTTAGACTTATCTCCCTTTAAGGTTTAAAACACTTCTAAATATGATGTTGAATACGATTAACTCTACCAAGGATATGAAAACCCCGAAGGATCATATTGTACTTCCTAAGAAAACTAATCCCCCTAACCAAAGGCATTATCCTTATATAATTTTCACTATACCATTTCACCTCTATCAAATAAATTATCTGACATTATAAATCATTCACCCACTTTGTGATTTTTAAAATGGAAAAGGGAATTCCTCTTGAAAAAGGGATAGAAATAATAATACAGTGAAATAAATAAATTAACAATATTTAATTATTGAAAGGTAATTCATCCAAAATATTTTGAAAAAATTGAATAAGTATAAGAAAATATGAAAAGAAATATTTAATAATTTTTTAAAAGAAATACAATAAGAGTTAAAAAAGAATTTCTTCGCCTTTTCCTTTTTCTTCTTCATGCGTTCTAATATGAATGTATTCATATTCATGAAATTGATTTTATCATCAATAATCTTATCAAGAGATTCATTATGAATCAAATAAATCACTTCTTATTCTTCAAAAAATAGCTTTTGGTGACGATGATTTTTATCCTACGACTTCAACATTTTTCTAGAGTACGAATCTTGACCTCAAGCGATTTGATTTTCTAATATTGAACATCAAATATAGAAATCATCGAGAAATTTATATTTCCTAATTTGATAAAATAATATTTGTAAAAAAATTGACATTGAAAATTCTTATTCAATAAAATTCATCTTATTTTCAACATCTTTGAATTCATCAGATTGAGAATCATCTAGGCTTCTGATGTCTTTTAATTTTTGAGTAAAATCAATAGATATATTGATAAAGTCAATGTGACTAAATGAAAAATCCTTTTAATTTATTCAATTGAATATTATTTAAATTTGATACTTTAATCTGATTTTTGTGAACACTTCACCACTTTTATAAAAGACTTTTTGTTATCATTAGAACTCTCTTCAATTACATTTAACTCATCCTCAATCTTCATCAATTTGTTTTTTAGAAATTTTATTAACTAAGATATTTTATTATGGTTATCTATAATCAAATAAATTTTCACTTCAATCCATTATAGATATGAATTTAACATTCCATTTATCAATAGGTCTTGAAGAAAGTACCGATCTTCTTAACGTGAAATAGTATTTTTTTGATTCAGTATCTTCCCCATAAACAAGAAGTTATCCTGAATGACTTCATGGACTATTATCATGAATTCCATGATTTTGATATTCATCGGATCTAGCCTCTTATTATTTTTATTATTTATGAATGATTTTATTATCTACAGTTAATTAATTAAATTTCTTCAAACACTCTAATATTAGAGATGGTGTCTTTCATGATGTTTCATGAGAAGATCTTTTCAGAATCATGTTTGATTGAGACTATCAATTTTGATTAGTTTTATTTTCCAGATCACTTCATACTCTTCATTTTGATGTTCATTCATCTCTTCCTCATTATATAATTCATATTCTCTACTAATATACTCATATATATCTCTGTCTCTCTCATATTAGTATCTTTTTATTCGTCTGGATAATTTTATAGGGGATTATTGGAGTAGCTGATTACTTACACACTTTTTATTTAATCATATCCTTAACTAAGATAAATGGAGTGATTCTCACTTCTCGAATGGTTTTCCTGATTATAATTATAAAATATTCATTTTCAACCCCTTTCAAAAACTCATTAATAAATTTTTTATCATTCATTACAATTTTAAACTTCTTTTTCTTCAGTTATTCATTAAGAGAATCATGAGTCCAAATTTTTTCAACTAAAGCGTCGGCTGGATTAAGACCAAATTGTTGGTATCGTTAATTTATTTTTTCATGATATTTTCTCCATTTCATGTCTATTTCATCATTGTTTTTATTTTTATTCTTTGTATTTTAAGAAGATTTAGAATTATATTTATTTTCTTTTAAAAAAAGTGTTAAATATAATGTTTCTGAATACACTGACTTCCTCTAATTATTTTTTTAAAGCTTCTTCTTAATCATCTTTAACCAACTTCATTGATTCAGAAACAATATGAAATTACATCTACTTTTACATATCATTACTAGTATATGGAACCTTAAATTTACATGGCACTTTATTAAGTGTAATATTATAGAACATTAGACTTTCTAAAATAATAAAGGTAAGAATCACTAGAAACATAATTAGTTGAGACTTTATGTCATCAAACATAAAATTTATGATGGTTATGAAAATGTAACCCATCAAATTTACCCATATAATATTCACCAAATATTCATGAATTAAAACAATTGAATCCATTATGGTTTATCTATCACCTTATCGTCGAATTTCAAAAACCGTCCATGTAGAGAGTTTTAAGGTGATTTTAGAATTATATATGAGTAGTTATTATTTTTGGATTATATACTTTAAAAAGAGATTATTAGGATTTACATTTAATGAGGTTTGCCTTTTTTTGGAAGCTTGTGAGAAGCGAAAAAGGATTCTCCCACTGATGGAACACCAAAGAAGTTTCCACTTGTTTTACAAAAATTCTAATCTTTCAATATTAATTGGAAATGGCTACCTCTAAATCATTATAATCCTTCATAGTTAAATGAAACTATTTAACATCATATGGAATAAATGGGTCTTGATTGGTGTTGGGAATTCCTACAAAAACAGACTCCCATCATTGAGACAATTTTTTAAGGTATAATTTTAATTATCATATAAATCACTTCTTAAAAACCATTCTCTAAATAATTTCTTCCAAGAGAAATATTTTTGGGGGTATTTTGGGGGGCAAAGCTGATGATTTTTAAAATTTGTATGATTGTATCTTCTGATTAGGAAAATCTATTAGACACAGCTACATTTATGGTTGCATATGTTCAACACAAATATGGGGAAATTCTATGTGGGATAGGGGGTTCCATTTATATTAGTGAAGAAATACAACAATTTAGATTATGCAATATAGATTAGATTTTAAGTGATCCAATGGTTGGAAATAGTTGAACTCTTGAGGTTTTTATTTATATAAAAAATATATATTAATCATATTCCTCATGAGTCTAATAATTTTTTAAAACAGAGTAAAAATTATCTAAATACCCACAATTATAATTTCATATAATGATTAATGTTATATATTTTACCTTTTAGAGCCACAAGATATATCTCTAGGCATTAATATATTGTTCTGTGATAATAGGCTATATGAAAAAAATATGTAAAATTTTTTGAGTATGAGAATAATAAAATTAAATGTGATAGAAAATTGAATTAAAAAAATTATTAAGAGAAGAATTAATTTCACAATGATAAAATTTCGAATGTGAAAAATTTTGAATAATTTTTTTTATGTATGTTAAGAAATAAATTTCAATATGATAAATTTTAAATATTAAATTGATTCTGAGTAAGAGAAGAAAAATTTGACTAGGATTTAATTTTGAATATGATAAAATTTTGAGTATGAAAATTTTATGAGTAGAAAAAAAAATTTGAGTATGAAATGATTTTTGTGAATGGAAAAGTATTCATAAAATAATGATTTTTTAAAAGATCAATCATAAATACTGCCTTTTTTAAATGTAGGAACTCAATTTAAGGATATTTTATAAAAATGAATTAATAATAATCATTAGATTATATTTATAATTCCAAGCTTCTATTCAATGTAATCAAATCTATTTTAATGTAATGATTTTTTAAATATATTTGAAAATTGTTCTTGTGTTTCAATAAATTGTAAATGATATATCCTTTTAGTTTTTATCTATATGAAAGTGATGCATATTATCTATGTGTGTTTTCATGAGAGTGATGTGAATTATTTTTTGAGTACGCAATATGACTATTATTATCATATATTATTTGAGATTTATTAATAAGCATACCATAATCTATGACTATGTGTTGCCTCCACAATACTTGAGCAGAACAACATCTAAATTCCACAAATTTTCCATTAGTAGTGAAAATTGCTATTTATTATTGTTTATTATAAGACCATGAAACTAATGAATCACATAAGAAATAAAAATTTCCATATTTACTTTTTTAATTAATTTTTTAACCCAAAATTAAGCATAAGAAAACATTTTGAATTTAAAATCATTTCCATTTGATTAGAATAGTTCTTAATCCCTAGATCCCTTTAAAAAATAAAAAATTATATTTTAATCTATTAAAATAGATTAAATTGGATTTACTCTTTTAATATAAGAATACTCAAAGCATTATGCATGGATGTCTAGATATAATGCAAAGTAAATATAATATCATCCTTTTAATTTTTTTTGATGTATAGGTCATCCAACTACATCAAATTCAAGAGTATTTGAGGGACTTATTGGAGTAATAATAAATTTAGTGTTTTCATATCCATACTTTTTAAGATTATCTTCAATAAACTTTTATTGGGATATATAATTCCCTACTATTTTTTTGAGAAATTTTAAAACCAATAATGAAATTTAACTTACTCATCATACTCATTTCAAACATAGATTTCATAAGATCAACAAAAGATGTTGTTAAGGATTCTTGATTTAATCTGAATAAAATTTCATCAACATAAAATTCAATAAAAAATATCCCATGTTTTTTAAAATATTTGGATTCGAAGTTCCCTTATCTAAATTGGTTTTCTAAAAAATATTGATAACCGATTATACCTAACCCTACGGACCTGTTTAAGTCCATATAATGCTTTGGTATGTTTCAAGACATATTCATGATTGTTTTCATTTTCCAAACCAGGTGTTTGTTTTAAAAAAACGTCATCTTTAAGATATCCTTAATAAAAATCCCAATTTACATCCATTTAAAATAGTTTAAAATTAAAAAAATGCTTCCTTAGATAATAGGATTTGAATGGTTTAAGATCAATCTACGAGAGCATATTTTTCATCATAATTTATTCCCACATTGAAAATAAAAAAATTAGAAAATAATATTTTATTATTTATAATGAGTATTCCATTTTAATCACATTTGTTTCTAATGACGTATTTTACTCCAATTACAGATGTTTTGTAGGCCTATCAACCAAGGTCCAGACATTATTGTTTTCCAATTCATTTTTCCCAATATGATTTTCATTAATCTAACCTTCATCACCTAATGCATCATACAAACATTTGAGTTCTAATTTAGAATGAAATACGTATTATTCAACTAGATTTCTGAAATAACACTTAGTCATTTATTAATGATATACATCACCAATGATACTATCACTGGGATTATTCTTAATAAATAAATAAGCTATGTTTTTTAAAACATGTTCATCAATATAAGATAGAAATTCCCCAAGAGTGAAAACATTGGAAACAATTTTGTAGTTATTTTCCTTACAAGAAGATTTGTCATTCAACGATTGATAATAAGTTTTGGGATACACATCGGAAGATATAGGTTTGGATTGTTTAAATCCAAAAGGATCCATTTATTCAAGTTTAACATGTATTATTTCCTAAACAGTATAATTTTTTAATAAAAATTATATAAGACATTGAAGTAGATAAAAGACCAAATAATATACCTTCATTAAATTTGGTCGAAAATTTAAGTAAATTGTCTTTTGTTTTCAAACTGAATACTGTACATTCGAATACATTCAATTGTGTTATTTTTGCTATTTAGCCCATCAAAAATCAAAAGATGTATTATTATGAAATTTTATAATTGATACATGATTAATAGTATATATATAATTACTCACACCTTCTGTGCAAAAATGTTTTTCACTAGTATATTTATTCAACATGGTTCTTGTTATCTCTAGAATAATACAATTTCTTAGTTCAAAAAACCATTTCATTGAAGAGTTATTGAGGCTTAAATTAAATTCATAATTCCTATCTTAATAAAAAATGTTTTGAAATAAAAATTCATAAACTATACACCATGATCACTATGAATAGTTATCAATGGAA
Organism: Viscum album; assembly: GCA_963277665.1. Classification (NCBI taxonomy): domain Eukaryota; kingdom Viridiplantae; phylum Streptophyta; class Magnoliopsida; order Santalales; family Viscaceae; genus Viscum; species Viscum album. The sequence continues at coordinate 2,020,772,240 of OY728138.1, forward strand.
GGATTTACTCATTTTTAACTATGGATTAAAAAATATTAAAAAAACATAGGCTTTTGATTTTTTCTATAATATAAACCCATGTATATCTATGTTGTCATAATCTAATAAAATACATTTTACTTTCTACTAATTATTCATGTTTTTATTTTACCAAAAATATCCTCATGATCTCAGAGTGAAGCATTAAAAGTCTAAACTTCAATAATTGATTTAAAGCTTTACAAAAGTTTCATTCAATATTGTTAAGGGTTATAAATATTTCAAGAAGAAAATATATGTTCTTGTAAATCCTTGATAATAATTTTCGTAGATAATTTATATAAGTTCCTAGGATAACAATTTTCTAAACATATATTCCACAACTTATATTGATCTTCTATATCAATAAGGAAATTAAATTCTTGTGTCCTATGATCTTTCATGTTGACTGTGTAAAAATTCCCATGCCAATGGGATGAAATAATGAATTAATCCTTTAAATTGTGTTCTATATATTTATTATTTCAGAAAATAAAAAGTTATCCAAATTAAATAATTAACTTATTCATATAAGGTTGTTATTCTTAACATGTATAAATAAAACATTTTAAATATAGTATTTTCCAAGAAGAGAAATATTACCTATACCAATAATCTTATATTGAGAATTATATATAAAGGTAAATCATCCACTACTCCTTTGAATAATCTTTTGAATGATGTTTTTATTACCATTAACATGTTAAGAACATCCTCATTCTATTTTCTATATATTTTAATTTCTAGTATTTCCTTTTTTATCCTGAAAGAAAAACTACAGATCTTTTGGAACCCAAAAATTTATTAGGTCCGAAAATGTGTGTAAAAAAAGTATTGAGAAGCCACACTTGTTTATAAACATTTTGATTATGGAATCACAATGATTTAATTTATTAAAAGAACTATTTTCACTTCAATAACCTCTACTTTGACACGTAGTAAAAAAGGGGTCATTTTCAAGAATAGAATAATTATGAAAAAAATTGGGATTGAATGAGTATATTCCAGTCATGAATAATTACCTTATTGAAAAAGTTTTCTATACATTTTATCATAAACATCCATACTAGTTTTCAATTTTGAAAACCATTTCATTAAAAAGATAAATTCAAACTTTATTTTATAAATAAATATTTTTCAACAATATTATTAGTTTTAGATGTGCGTTTTTTTCTAATATTTCTTCCCAGAAATATAATTTTTTAAATCCTTAGAAATTTTATCCTTTTTATAATTAGGTACCTCAAATTTTTTTGAAATAGAATTAATTTCAAATTTTTTTAATGATATTTAGAATGATAATATACTAGCTTTGTCAAAATATGTATTTAATAATATTCCATATAATGATTTATAAGTACATTAAAATTATCATTTTAATGAAATTTAAAAGATATAGATACATCCACATATGAATGGAAATATTATATATTTATGAATAATTTTCTTCACCAGTATAAATATAACTATTCTCATCTAAATACATTTAATTTAAAAATATATTTTTAAAGAATAAAATGTGTGTACCTTTTCCATAAAATACAGAATTAGCAATAGTATTATGGAATAGAGTCCTATATTATTTTTTCTATATTTTATAATGTCTAAAGAATCATTAAAACAATCTCCGCTAATTTGACTCCCTGAGTCCTTAAATTTCAAGAATTTCTTTAATTTTTTTGTAATACTTCTTAAATTTCAATCAAAATTTCTTTTTTCTGTATTTTCATTTGATATTTGTACATTTAGTTCTAAAATTTCAATCTTTTTTAAATTCATACCATTTTATTTCTGGGTATTTAATATCCTTGTTAATTTTCATCTATCGATACGAAAAATATTTAATTCAAAAACTAACTACCATCCTTCATGAAATATTAGCTAACTAATTTTCTTAAGGTTTGGATTCACTTATGTCTGATTGGAAAACCAATTAATTTTTATTTGAGGACATAACTATAATTTAATGCATTCAAGATTTCATTTAAGATGAAGTAGATGTAAAGGAAACTCCTCTATTATTGTTTTTTTTCAGCATCTCTTTTTAATCTATTTTGACATTAAAAATTAGTTACAAACAATTAATCATTTTTATAATTTAAGACCATTCATAACTCATCAACACTTGTAATATTTTATTCATATCACTTTTCAATACTATCTATAATGATTTATAAAATGATCTCATAATCATATCCTTTCTCTCCCAGAGATTTTAGGAAATTCCCATTTTTCAAGAACAAATTTAGAACCTTAGCAATAAAATTTCTACAAGGAAATTCCAAATTTTGATAATCTTCTATTAGTAGGGAACTTATTATTTCATAAATATTAGATGTAGTGAAATTTGTAATTTATAGATTCATCCAAATATTTCTGGCTACATCACAAGATGAAATCTAGATATATATTTCTAGTCATAGAACAGGGTAATTTATTTTATATCTTATAACTAAATTGTTATTCATTTTCACAATATTGGTAATGGTTCTAATTCCATGTTATTAAATTTATAGTCCTACTCCAGAATAACAAAATTACCCACTCTTGTGTTGATTTTGAAGTTATTCAATATATCTCTCCATATTTCATAATTTTTTCCATAATAAATTGGTGGCCTTATATAATTATGATCATCAAATTAATTGCCAATAACTCATTCCTATTTAATGCAATACCAAATTTCATTTTCTATAATAAATGATAGTGTAACTAAAATTTAAAATATAAATGTTTTTTAAAATAAAAATAACTGAAAAAAATTAATTTCAAAAAATACATGATAAGTGGAACCCTACGCTGAAACCAATTGTTGGATCATAGTGTATATTTAGCTAAAAAACTACAAAAGTGCGGTTAATTGTATGTTTTATATCATTCATTTTATCCTCCAGTGATTTTTCTTCAAAGTTATTTAAAATAATTCAAGTCACAAAACCTATTACGAAGTAGAACAACTAATTGAACTATCCTTTGGGTCTGGTTATAAAACTATCATTAAATAGATCTGTCATAATCAGGTTGATTGTGATTAGTATTTCATAAGATGTATCTAATCGTATTCATCCAAAGAAAACTATTCAATTAGAGTAAGACTAATATGGATTGTAATCACAATGGTTATGATAAACCAAGTGAAAAAATTAATGATTCTATCAAAATATGTATTGAATCGTATAGATTAAAATAATTTACATTAATAAATGAAATCCTAATTTGAAAGATCATAATCAATGAATAGAGATTATAATAATGAATATAAAAAAATCACATTCTTTTATAATTAAGTGGAAATGTAAAAAAGAGTGAATAAAATTATTTTAACCCAAATAATAGAGTATTCAGTAACTATGGATAAAATTTCCTAGATTTATACATTTAAGGAGGAATTTCTAACCCACATCGGGGTATGTCATTGTATGTTGATTGGCCTTTTTTTTACTATCTTCCCAAGCCATCGATCAAGAAGGTTATCATTGAATTTGTCTAAATAGCCTCAAAATACCTTGATCTACAAATGATCAACAGCACTATCTTCATATTCAGGGAGGCCATCAATTGTAATCAAAATGATCTGTGTCACACAAATAAAAATAAAACTCTTGAGATTTACAAGTAGAAGGAACAATAATTTCATAACATGTAATCATGAAAGTTTTCACATATAGTATATTTGGAAGAACTCATGCATAGTGTTTTAAAATTCATGCTCTATATAAGTGATATCATTTAGATGACCTTGAATGTATAGGCCTTTATCCCAACGGTCACCTTTATCCTTAAACATCAGTTTTTATTCAAAAATATCTGCATGACTTAGACACCTAAAAGTCCTATGATCTACTTATAACCGAAACAAAAACATAGTTTTATAATTCATATTGAAATATAATACATGAAAAAAATTTGTATAAATTTTTCCCTTTAATTATATTATAATTTTATAGATATGTAAAACTATGTGTAAAATGGTCCATTGATTTTTTATGAGAGTCAATTACATTTAATCATAGATAGAATATTGTCAATTTGAAATCTAGATAGTGTGTACAATAAATAATCGTATCTGGTGTGTATGATAGAAATAACATATATTCTTGTTATGATAATCATGGAATGAATCATTTTTACAAAATTCATGATTATGATTATTATTGATTTCATATGAATAAAATAATATTGATAAAATATGAAAAAAATCACAATCAATGTGTGCTGAAAAATATATGAATCTATTCTTAAAACAAATTTAATATAACAGAGATAGTTATTTATTTTTTAAGATACATTTTTTCCAAAACAAAAGAAATAGTGAAGCAAAAAAAGGCTTCCAACATAACAAAAAATGGTGCGTAATATGACAACATGTCTCATTGAAAGAAAATTGAGGCATAATCTATTAACCTATGCTTAATTTCAGTTGAACATGATTTGTACTCAAGTATAGTGGTTTTAAATATAACATTAACAAAAACAAAAAACATAACTATATTAATTTTTATAATATCAAATATCAAATATTTCAACCCTCAAATTAATAATATTTCTTTATTTTATTGATTCATGTGTCAATTAGATTATTTTTTCATGAATGTTTCTTTACGAAGGATCTAGTATTTTCATATATTATATAGTAAAATAATATAATGTATTTTAATATCATTATAATTATAATAATTTTACATCAACTCTAATTTTAAACCAAATCATGATAGATGGTTATTAAAAATGAAGAATTTTAAAATCATAGAGATTGTAGTTCGTTTGTATGCATGAGTATCTTTTCAATTTTTCAATGATCATTATGTAAATATGGAAATTAATATATAATATTTAATGAATGTTCATAATATAATATACACCAAATTATATAATTTTATATATCATAATCATTTTCTAGTGATGAAAAGTGATTCATATAGCATAGTGAAGGCAGTATCCTATACAAACCAAATGATGACATAATTTGTGAGTTAGCTAAATTCTATGAAATATAATTATATATATGATAATTAAGTTAATATTTCATCAAGAGAAACATTACTCATTTTAATTACATTAATTAATTAAAATTATCTTTATCACCTTCCATTAGGAGCATTATTAAAATACAAATCAATGTATATATGTGATACTTCTGTTATTATATCATCATGGTATAAATAAAATTTTTAGAGTTGTAGTGTGAAATATAATAAATAATGTCATTGAAGAACATTATCTCTTATTCATGTATCCTCCTTAATATTTTAATAATTCTTTCTAATGGTGGATTTCAACCAAATAAAATTCATCCTAGATTAGGGGAAGGATGTTTGAAATTTTTATTGGCTGGTATTTACCAAACCGATGTGGTTTTATTTTGTGAATATATAAGGGGATGTAGTGTCCTTTTATTGTTGAGGAGGAGTGTATTTTTTTCTAAATACCCAAAAATACTCACAATTGGGAGGTTAGTATTAAATGAAATTTATAAAAAAATTATTATATAAATCATTGGAGGTGCTATATAGTTGATTCATCCCTCTATCACCCATTAAAAATACATTTAAATCTCTATTATAATTAACTTCAAGGTTTCCTACCTTTTTTTAATTTCTGTTTTCTCTGTGTAAACTATTTCTCTAACAAAGGTAATATACCCATTAAGAATAAATTAACCAGTGAAATATTTGATAATTTGTACCCCCAAACTCATATTATTAAATCCAATTTATATAATAAGAAATATATGTTGGACATAATTTCATGTAATGTGTGAAAAATCATTTTCAACCATAACTACAAAAACATTGTTCTAAATATTTATGGGTAAATATATTAGTTAGAAAAGGAAAATAGTTCCATTTATGGAATAAATTTGGTGTCTATTAACATTTAACAAAAAAAATTCAATGTTTACTATTTTTATTAAATAATAAACATTTAATTAAATATCATTTATTTTAAAATTACAATATTGTTCATTTTAAATTATTAATTTTATTTTATTTATAAAATAGGATTATATTAATGGAATGAAATTATATTATGTTCCAACACATTATTTATTATATTATGATTTGGAAAATTAACAGAACATAGTAATTCATACAATTTACTTCATTTGTATTATTTTTAGAACCATTTATTTTATTTTTAATTAACACAATAATTATTTTGTTATTGTTTCTTATTAATTTAATGTAATAATTAAATCTCTATAAAATTAAAATAAAAAAATCATCATAAAAACAAATATATATATATATCAATTTCATATATAGAACTGATCATATGTTGTTTTCCCCATATCAAAATGCCATATATATATTAAAATTAAGGATGTTTACATTTCAATATTTACTGTTAGTTTACATATTAAATTGGAATTGTTTTTGAAAAAGTATCCCGTTAACTAATCCAAATAATATTTAATGTAATATGGGTAAAAATATGTGAATCCCATGGGTTTTTGACAAGATTTTATGTAATTTTGGTCACAAACTCAAACATTAAACTCATGTAAACACATTTTATCTGAACCATGAAATTTTTTTAATGACTTTTCTATTTATTTTGGTCAAAAATTATGTTCAAATTTTAATACATTATAAATTTTTCTAATTAGAAATATTTAATCAATATTTATAAATTCAATTCAGATAATTATAAAAATTATATATAAAATCAAACCCTCTTACGCGATGAGGATCCTATTTGAAAATGATCAAACTATTGAAATATTTTTAAATCAAAATTCAATATGAAATTTATCAAAATAACGAAAACAAGATTTATGGATTCATAATTTATAATAATTTAAATTAAATAAAAAATTATAATTTTTCTGAACTTTATAAATACTTTAAACAATATAGAAGTTTGTAAATACAATTCCATAACTTTTCATGTTCATCAAATAATTAAACATATAAAAAAATTAAAATATTCTATAAAGTATATTTTTGATATTAATATATCAAAAATGAATTAATTTATTTCAAAAATGATATCTAAAATTGGAAAAATTATTTTCTTATTCTACATGAAGAGAACAACTAATTCTTATTTGAAAAAAAATATATTTTTTAAGAAAAATTTATTATTAATTAAATGATTATTATTTTATTACTAATAATCATATAACCATCATATTCAAAATATAGTTATTACTTTTCATACACTTCAATTAAATGTCTAGGATATATGTTTTATATTATATAATAATATTTTTATAATATTTCACCATTTATTTAAATGTAATGTTTCACTTAACACACTCTAAAATTAGTTTTACGTGATATATATGATAAAGTTAGTGTTTCCTGTAATTTAATCTCTTGATGTTATTTAATTTGTTAAAAAATAAATATATCAAATAGTCTTTGGGTATCATATATATTTTATGGTTGGTGTTGCATGTCTATACTGCTACCAAATAAAATGTTAATAATTTTAAAATTTTGATGTGCTACACTCATGTCGTACCCAACTTACTTGATGTGTCATTAATGGTGTAATCCTATAGTAAACACAATGACAAGAGAACCCGGAAAAACAATGTGTATGAGTATTATAGTTAATGGAATATTTAACTCCTCCCAAAAACCTTTCCAAAAAATCAAGGGTGATACATGGAGTGTGTTCTCAACATTAAATGCTATGTATAATGATATTTTACCAAAATTGATGAATTATTCACCGATTTATCCCACACCTTTCCCCCAAAATCCCCAAAAAAATTCATATTTTTTAGTTTATATCATGTGCACAATCGTCCTGATCATTCACCATTTTTAAGATTTTGGAATCCTAAATGATGTGTGGGCTTTCATTGTCACACAATCCCCCTATATCACTTCTCTCATGGGAGGAAGCCCTTGATCCAACCTCTAATCCATGTTTTTATTACCCACATCCATTATCGTAATACGATCTATAATAAAACCTATCAATACATCATGGATCCATCCACCATTAATTTGGTGGTTTGATTTCACTTCAATCCATCATATCAATGTCAAACACTGTACCTATGGGGAAATATTTAATATTTTCTACTACAATGGATGTAAAGAAAATTAAAAATGTGAAACTATTATTTGTTCATTTTGTTATCAACCACTTATTTGTTAACCATCGACACTAAAGAGAAACAATGGGTAAAAAATGAAATAATTGGATCAAGAACAAAAAATAATGCAAGGATCATGCGAAGAACATAAATCACATTGAAATTAAATGAAATATATATATCAATGCTTATAAAAATAATCAATGGTGGGAAGAAATAAAATAAAACCTCCAACATCGATTTTTTCTTGATAATTAGTTATGAATAAATCCACATATTATGATGGTGATGACCCTGCTGTGTTCAATGATCGTCACATGATTCCACTCAGTATAATTATCATTAATCATCAATCTCAATGCACGAACGACGACTGTATATACTCTGATCTAATATAAAAAATCTATGTGGCCAGAACTGAGGATTTTTTTATAAATCGTATTTATATGGTGATATTATGTTTCATGATATGAAATAAATTAATTAATTTAGTTAACAAACCCGTTAATGGCTTCCTCAATTAGGCAACTGATGCTAATAAATAATATGTCATTCCAATTGTAAATCCGTATTTTTGGATCATTTGTGGGATTTGATTCCCTATACAAGGTACCAAACATTGGGAATACTATTATTAATAAAAATATGAGTTCATGCTCATCAATATATATTACTATTTTTAATATTTTAATTTTGTTGCCCCGAGACACCAAAAGACTATATCGACATAAATGAAAAAATCAATATATATATATATATATATATATTCTATAAGGAAGAAACCTCCAAAAATAGAGTTGTTTAATGTTTATATTTAAATAAATACTAATTTTACTAGATTTTATCACTTGAATCATGATACTAGAATGAATATATATATATATATACTAAAAAATAATGATTTTATAGTGTGATTTTTATAAAAAAAAATATAAGAAGAATAAAAACATAAGTGTATAAAAATACTAACAGAATGAAATCATTATCCCCATAGATAATAATATTAATAATGTTGACCCTAACTACAGTATTTGAAATGAGTATAAATAAGAGAAAAATAGTATACTTGGTGAGATAGATATGTGAATAGAATTACAAATTTTATTAATATATTTAAGGCTATATATATTAATAAAATATTTTGGTTATTCTATGTTTAGGGAAAATATTACCATTAGATATATTTTTATTTGAAAAAATTTCGTAGATAAATGGTTTTAGGTTAGAATTTATATAATGTGTATATTAATGTTCTATAATTGGGGATCAGAAATTGTGAATAATATTAATAAAAAATAATAAATTTTAAAATATAATATTTAAATAAATTATTTTAATTTATATATAATATTAAATAATTTCTCTGTATATTTATAAAATAAAATATACTATTTTAGTTCAATTTATTTGAATGATTAAATGGTATAAAATTAAATAATTTACTCTAAAAGATATGGTTGAAATAATTTAATAGTAAAATATCAATATTTTTTATGGAAATATTTTAAAACTGTTATGTATTTTTATCATAATAAATTACATTTCTCACTTATAAATGAAAAAAAATGTAATGTTTTATTCAATAATTAAAATTTTAACTATAATTTAACTAGTAGTCTATATGAAAGAATACTACGAACACATTATCTTTAAGAAGTAATTCTTATGCAATTGTTTTTTCTACATTTAATGTTTTAATTTAAAAGGAAAATTTATAATATTTGAAAATATAATATTATTTAATAATATCAAAACTTTTAATAATAATGTATGTATTAGCTATATATGTAAATTTTCAGGACATAAAAGGGTGAAATATTGGTAAAATGTTAGTTTCCATGGTAATGAAAGAGTTAGGTAAAATGGTTTAATTAAATGGAAGAGGAATATAATATCCAAAAATGAACAATTAAATTTTTTTATGAGGGTATGAATGACCCATATCTATTATTATTCAATTTTTATAGTCATTCTTGGATAAAATGGTGACCATAAACCGTAAAAAATTATTTTTGGATAAATGTCAGATGAAAGTCACATATTAAAGGTATGGATCTTCACCCATTGTTTTCCCATAAGATATTTTTAGCCACCCTCTATAGTTTTATTAATCACAAATCAGGTCAAATATTACTAAGGATGTATAATCATTTTAATCATGTTTATTTATGTTAAAATATGTGTTGTTATTATTATCTACGTTAACATATAATTTTGAAACATTATGATAATATTTATGTTCTTAGACAATCCAAACAAAAATATTTTCTATGTATGAGATGCTTACACTGACATGAAATTGATTCAATAATTCTAATAGAATAACTATGACTCACCGATGTCAAAGGCACAAAGAAATATTCGATACTGATCACCATAATGTCTTACTAATATTTCATACAAGTCATTGGCAGTTCAACTATATCACCAATAGAAGGACTGGCCAACTGATGCATGGTGCTACCAACACATGGTGCTACCGACGAATTGTGCTACTGATGCATGGTGCTACCAATGCAAGGAATCACTGATGCACAAATATACCCACATAAGGATAGAATGATAGAATTATATAATGATACTGATAGAAGGTCCCCTAGATTAAATGACTCAACAATGCATTACTCTTCAATAAAGAGGACACTGATAGATTTTTTTTAATTTCATTTTATTTAATACTATTTCTAACGGTAAAATTTTTAGTGTTTAAATGTAACTGATAAATTTAATTCTTTATGTTGAAATATTTAATGAGAATGTTATAAATATGAGGTACATTATCTACCCCAAACATGCACATTATCAGGTTGTAATATTATAAAAGAAATGGACTCGGGAATAATGGAGTGGTACATGAAAAGTGTATCCAAATATATGCCTAAACACAATAGAAGACCCACACGTAAAAAAATTATAAAGGATAAACAAAATGGGAACTGTCATTTTTGCTAGTTGGGAACCAAAGGATTTATGTCTACCAAAAGATTTAACATATTTACAGTAGACAAAAAAATAAAAATATCATCTACCTATAAACCATAACAAAATACTCCCCTAAACTCTTTTTTAGTGTCTACTTTATAAGGGGACTCAAGATTCATATCTGCCGCACCCAAAGAGTCTAGAGCTCCGTTTTACAACAGTCAAAGATTCCTAAACTCTATCCCTCTATTTCTGACAATGTTGGGTGCTTTTTTATTACATTTGGAGATGTGTGTGTGTATCAGTATGTAAAAACACATTGTATTCTACTCTGAAATAATGTACACACGATATCCTTAAACAAATATTATTTTACACCTTGTTTCATCCTTGTATAAATGTGTAATATTTCATATGTGACGCTGATGTTTTTGTTCCCTAGAAGAATAATGGAGGAGTCCGTGTGACCTGTAAATTTGTAAAAAAAATTGTGTAAACCCTGATCTAGTGTGTGGATTGAAACCATTATATATATAGACTTATTTTTGGAAGGTGACACCATGTGTTGTAGATTATGTCTCATCTTGATACTGAACCTTTGGTTTTTGATATTCATTGTGTTTTAAAATTTAGTTTTTTCTGCTTTAGGAATATTTCAGGAAACTGAATTTAAATTTGATAGTTATACATGGCTGGTGTTTGTAACTATTTTGTAACATTAGATTAGTTTTTAATGTTATATCAATATCTTGAATTGTTTCAACAATGGAATATTCAATAATTTTAGAAATTAGATTAACATTCAGACCATTATAAATTAACTTATTTTATTAACTTTCCTGTTTAATTTTAAATTGGGGGAATGTTTTAAATAATTATTTTAACAAAACTTTTTATTGAAACTCAATCCAACCCCCTATTGAGTGTCTTACTCTTACCATAATATGGTTATAGAGGGATATTCCTTAAAATGTTATGAAATTATCATTAACTGTGATTTAGTTGGGTTTTAATGATCTCTAAATTTTTGGTACATCTACATTTTTAGCTCTATAAAAGTCTTTTCTTTAGAATTGAAAATATATTGGAAGGAGATAATATTAAAAAAGACCCTAAATTATTGTAAAAATATTATGCCCGGTGTATAATTATGTTGAAGGTGCATTTAAAAATTATGGGTTTTAATATTTAGAAAGTTATATAAGATTAATACAAAATACCAATGATTTTTAGGAATACCTATAGTGATTCCACAAATACTATTTATAATAAAAATTACAACACTATGAATGGTCAATTTTGTGCACTAGGAGATGAAATATTTTATAGAATATCTTCTTGTACATCTGCTAATGAAATTTGGGAAACATTAGCTATTTCACATGAAGGAACATCTAATGTTTATGAAATGAGACTTAACGCTTATACTATTAATTTTGATAATTTTATGAAAAATATCGATGAGCCTCTAGATGACATGTATCTCAGGTTTAATAAAATTGTGAACACCATGATCCATTTGTGATGAGCTATTACAGCCAAGGAAAAAATCAGGAGAATACTCACATTCTTGCAAGATAGTCATAGAGGGACTTCTGTATCAATAGAAAAATCATTGGACCACAATAGTTTTCCAATGAAGGAGCTAATATGAAAGTTGATGATATAAGAGGAAGAAATAAAAGTAAAAAAAGAGGAGTATGATGAACCAAAAAGGAAATCTCTTGATTTAAAATCTCATTCATCAAAAAAGAAGGAAAAAATATCGCGATGAAACTAAAAATTCAAGTGATGAACAATCATCAATAGATAATGATAAATATATGGTTCAAATATCTATACGGATTGTGATTTTTTTTGAGAAAAAGAATTATTCAGAAAGCCCAACTACAAAAGAAATTATGATCTTAAGGGACATTCAGAAAAGGATTGTAAACTAATTCATATTTCCAATTAAACCATATGTTATGAATGCTAAATATAGGGTCATGCAATGGTTTGGAGTCTTAAGATACTGACATGAAAAAGTATGATGATAATGAAAAAAAGTATATAATGGCCAATATAACAACCTTCAGTGCTTCTTTGGATATCTCATGTGACTCAGAATCCTCTCGTTATGAAAAGGATAATAAGGAACATATGTTTTTTTTATGAAAAAAACATCTAAGGTTACACTAAAATCACCTAAACATAATACATTCTATTTTAGAGATGAAAGTTATTTTAAAAAATTGACAAATAAGGAAATGTTTTAATCATTAAAAATTATACAAGACACTTGTAAGGAACTAAATTAAAAATAAATATAATCAAAGAAACATCATTTTTTGACCAACATAGTTAAATATGAACTTTCTAAAGATAAGTATAAAAATGATCAACTATTTAAGGAAAACAATTCCTTAAATTTTCAAATGAGATATTAAAAAGGATTTATAAAAATTTAACAATGGTAAAGATATCTTGATTTAAATTCTTAGAAATTAAGTTTCACAAAAATGAAGTAGGGGTATTAGCTACCAACCTGGTAAAATAAATTTTTGAGAACCAATTTCTTATCTAAATATGGAATATCATGTTTTATTCCAAGTTCTAGAAAATATTCTAAAAGTCCCAACCATGAAACATATTCTACTATTTCAAGTTTCACTTCAAAAAAATGTTTAATTCTAAAATACATTATATTATATTTAATGGAAAGCAATGAAGAATATTTGGGTTCCCAATGATCTTATTACTAATGTTACTCGACCCAAAAAACTTTGGCAACCTAAATATATTGGTGTCTCATTTATTTCTGTATAAATTATTTTTTATGATCTATTTTAAAAGATTAGTTTACTTGGACAAAAGATATTTGAGACACATGAGAGGATATTATTTATGCCCCAATAACATGATAAATATTGATTTTTGGAATTTAACTTTTATATAAAATAAAAAATTTAATATCATTAGCCATGGCCAGATAGGTAACACTATGTTTATTTTAATTTTTTTTGTAATTTATGTTGATAGATTAAAATAATACCAACATTGTATCTCTCAATTATGTGATAATACTTTTATTGTTATATTTTATAATGATTCTTTCAACTTTTTTAACTCTAAAATTGAGTTAGTATTTTATTATTTTAGAAATGAAAAGGTTTATGTTATTGATTTAGATTAATTAATTTATCCATCGTGTTCTCGTTTTAGTCTTTTTTATACAGTCTTTTCATTGTCATAGAGTATTAGGGAACTAAAATATTAACTTAATTATAAATCTATCTAGGAATGGATTAGTCAGGGATTAACCTAAAAATTAGTTTCCAAATGATAACATTTGTAATCCTTGTCAAAAGGGTTAACCACAAAAACTCACTTTGAAAATAAATAAAGAAGTTTCCACATCTCGGCCTCTCTAGTTGGTTCATCTTGACATTTTTGGACCATCTAGAGTGTCATGTATATGTGGGAATCACGTTGTCTATGTTATTGCATATGACTACTCAATATATACTTTGAACTTATTCGTGTCTCAAAAAAGTGATTCTTTCTCTTATTTCATTATGTATTCTTTGACTTTCGAAAAATATACTGGTATTAGAATTAAAACCTAAATAATTTACCATCTTAGTTAGTTTAAGAACCATATGTTTGAATCCTTTTTCTCACAAAATGTATATAAAAAAACTTTTTTGGTCCTAGTACACCCCATCAAAATGGATTTGTATAAAGAATAAATAAAACCCAATAAGAAATTTCTATAACAATTCTTAGTGAGTATGACCAACCAACATACTTTTTGGATGAAGATTTCAATACTTCATGTTATATAATCAGTACAGTGTTGATTGGACCAATCCTTATGATAACTCTTTTTGAGTTGTAGAACAATACAAAACCCAAGGTTATCTTCTTTAATGTTTTTGGTTGCAATGTGCCTATTTATAATAATAATTATAATATGGAAAAATTTTCCTCCAAGAGTGATAAAGTAATTTTCCTAGGTTATTCAATTTCTAGTGAAGCCTATAGAGTCGTAAATAAGAGAATCCAATGTGTTGAAGAATATGTACATGTGAAATTTCATTAAACATATCCAAACGAGTGAATAAACTCCCTAGAAAATCATGAGAATGATATATAAAATCTAGACATCAATACTAAATCATTTGATGATCATATTATGGAATTTATTAAAACATCCAATTTTGGAGATTCTAAAGACTCTAGTCATCATGTACCTGAACATGTAGAATAACCTAAAGTTACTAAAACTTCTTTTTATAGTCTTATTAGAACAGTAAAAACCATCCATTAGTCGATATAGTTGTATATTAAGACATAAGAAACTCATACTAGAGCCTCTCTCAGAATTCAGCCGGAACATCAATCCGTATTTCACATCTTGATCCTATGAACATCAGAGATGCTATCAATGATAAATTTTGGGTGATGGATATACAATAAGAGTTAAATCAGTTTGATAGAAACAAAGTATGGAAACAATATGATAGGCCCAAATACACCTTCATAATTGGCACAAAATGTGTGTTTATCAATATAATGGATGAACTTGGTAATATTGTTAGAAATAAAGAAATAATTGTTGCACAGGGATCTATCCAAGAAGAATGGATTTATTATGAAGAAACCATTCTCCGGTAGCAAGATCTGAGGCCATTATAATCCTACAGTCCAATGTAGCACATCCAGATTTCAAACATTACAAAAAATATGTCAAGATTATATTCATAAATTTTTATATAATTGATGATTTTTTGTTGAACAACTCCCACATTTTACGAATCCCCACATTCCAAATATTTTTTTAAATAATCTACCGAATTATATGGTTTAAAGAAAGATCCAAGAGCTTGGTATGATAGGCTCATCAATTTGTTTTATTTCAAATGGCTTTACAAAAGTTGTTGTTGATCCTCCCATTTTTAAATAGTAATTCTCAAAGATAGTTTTTTAGTACAAATATATCTAGATGATATTGTGTTTTGATCCTTAAAAGAAATTTATCTGTTGATTTTTCAAAGATGCTACAAATTAAATTTGAGATGAGTTTGATGGGGGAACTCAAATTATTTCTTGGATTTAAAATATTTAAAAATAAAAGAGGTATTGTTTTCAATAAAACTAAATATTCTATGAATTATTTGAAAATATTTGGAATTGAAACCATTAAGGGTAGTGACACTCCAATGAGCACAACATGTAAGTTAGACCTTGATGAAGATGGTAAATATATTGATCAACCCCCTTATAGAGGAATGATAGGGAGTTCACTCTACATAACTTACAATAGTCTATATATTCTATTTAGTGTGGTAATGTGTTAAAATTTACATGAAAACACAAAATAATCTCATATAAATTCTATCAATTTTTTTTAAATACCTAAAAAATAAAAAAATTATGATTGTTCAGTCCTAGATGACATCATTTTGTTTTACTGAGTTATTCAGATGATGAATTTGGTAGTTGAATGTCAGACAGAACAATCACCTCTATTACATGTAACATTTTGAAAAGTCTATAGTTTCATTATTTAGTATGATAGAAAATTTTATTACATTGTCTACTACTGAAGGTGAATACATAGCTTCTTTTAGTTTTTGTGCACAAATTTAGTGGTTGAAACACACATTACTAGACTATGGATATCAATTCATAAATGTTCATATAAATTGTGATATCCAAAGTGCAATTAATATTTCTAAGAATTATGTTCCACAATCTAGGATAGAACACATTGATGAAGGAAATCACTTTTTGAAAGATCATTATCAAACATGTGATATAATGTTAGAGTTAATTGGAATTGGACATCAGATTGAAAACAATATCACTAATCCCTTAAATGATGAAATAATGAACTACATCAAACATGATTTAGGGTTGATCATTCTTTATGATCTTATATTGGTATCTATTTGATAATAATAAGTGACATTTTTATATGGTCATTGGAAAAGTGAAACATATAGTTTCATACCCAAACTAATAGTATGGACCAAATAATATCATTCCAACATCGATAGCAGTTTCAGACCAATGCTATGTCATTTTGGAACAATTGTAATGCCCACACCGATGCCTTTTCATGCTAACATCGATGCCTTGTCATGCCATCACTAATGCCTTGTCATGGAGACTCTGATGCCTTCTCAATCTTATACCATTATTGTTATGAAAAATATGTCATGCTGAAACCGATGCCTCATTGTTTTTATATGATATATGTTATTAGAAAAATGATGTTGTTTCATTTATATTTTTGGACCCAGTACACGATTTCATGATTTTGTGATTTCAAATGCCCAAAATGATATAACCCAAGTCCATCCACTCCACTACATTACCTTTATAATCACTAATCCATTTCCCTCTCTCAATCATCGACTTTTTTTCCTCCCAAATTTCAAAACATACTATTGGAATGGTGTATTATAAAGTGATCTCCTTAATGAGGTATAAGAATCGAGTCTCAAGATGTGATGAAATAGAATGGGGAATCAGGAAAATCTTCGGGACATGAAAATCATGCTTTGGGGAACCATGTAGTGACTCCATAAAAGGAGGTTCATGTATAATGGATATTGGAAATAATGTCATTACATGTCATGGTGCTACAAGATCTAGGATGACTTGAGTGGTTCTAAGATAATTAAATTCTCTATTACCTATTTTTAGAAAATTAATTTTAAAGGAATGTTGAGATTAAAAATGAGATTAGTTATGTTTACTGAATTAAGTCAATATTGAAAGTCAAGAGAATTTTTTTCCTCAAGGCAGTGGGTTGAAGGTCTTATAGTTTCTCATGAAGGAGTGTATAATGTGTACTAGGCTACCTCTCCACACGAGAGTAACATTTTCAGCATTGAGACATGTTATAAGGAACTTATTTACAAAGATGAGCATAGTATACCTATCGCTAAAAAATTATATGTGGAATTCAGAATTCTGTTCAAATTCATTCCGCATCAAATAGGTCCCAGGAAACAGAAATTTTCATCATCAAATTATCATGATGATTCTTTTGTTTACCTACTGAAGAAGGAAAATAAGTACAACCAGTGAAGATATCTCATGGTTCATATCAGTGATATGATTAATCCTTATCGAAAGACCAACTCTTTATTTAACCCAAGGATTATCTCAGCCATACATATGGAGAAAGGATTTGTTTGTGATGTTGATGAGATTTTTTATGAGTGCAGTGAGAATTTCCTATGAATAGAAACATGTAAAAGGATGAAAATAAAATGGATACCTTGGATGAAATAATGTCTTAGGGATGTGTATAAATTTTATCAAATATTCAATCTAATGGACCATCCAATTAGGCCAAGATATAGAGATGATCCTGGTCTAGGACTAGATATGGATATTATTTACCCATCAGAATATAATGAATATCCTGCCACACTATTCAGAGATCAGGTGCCTCTTGTCGATTATATGAGTATCCTGACTACAAAAGAGCACCAAAATATATTTCTTTTGGACCTCCATATCCACCACTTACTTTACCCTTAGATGAACCCACTATCAGCACAGATTGAGAGGTGGAGAAATAAGTCTCAGGTACTATAGAGTATGTTAGCATGTCTGGTAACTCTACAGAAGAATAAAATGTAGAATAAGATGATGGGAGTGAAGAATAATAATCTAGAAGTGATGAAAGTAACAGTGGAAGTGAATGTGGTATTGGTTCAGGGAGTGAAAGAGAAAGTGAAGGAAATGCTAATAGGAATGGAATTGAAGAGAATGCCTATCGACATGATTATGATGATGAATGAAGTGGTGAAGGTCATAAAATTTATGGTGACCATCATGAGGATGATCAAGGTGGAAATGTAGATATTGTGGATACGTTGGTTCAGAAATTTAATGTTCAACTTTTTATAGTTTCTATTTAATAATTAAGAGAATTTGAACTCAAATATAAGTGGAAGCTCAAATGATCCTCACACCTCAGTTATTGTATGAATAATGTAGACCTCATGTTGAGGGTGAGTAACCAGGGAGGAGAAAATATATTTAGGGGGAGCTTTAAAATAAAAGAGCTCAAGTTGAGGATGAGTCGCAATATGGAAGACTAAAATTTAACAAGCTATCACTTTTGGAAGCTTTTATGCTATATGAAGGGAAAAATAATCATGGATATGTTATCCTTGACATAGGATATTCTGAATCTGATGCTGAGGTACGTGTAGATGTTCCACATAGAACACCGGTTGAGGAACATGTTCTTTCTAGAACACCTCAGGTAGTGGCATCTGCCTCATTACAAACTCATTCTATTGATTCAGTTCCTAGTAACTATTTAACTAGATCAGATTTTGAAAAGATAATGGATGACATATATTCATCTATGAGAGTGTCAGTTTAATCTCATATGGTCCATGAGATTTAATAGGATAGAATGGAAAACACTCATCTTTGTAATTAATTTTACTCTATTAAATCATCAATATAAGAGATCACGTAGTATTTAGAAGTTTCTGCTGCTCTAGTTCACGCAGTTAGTGTGAGTGAGCCTAATACAGTTAATGTTTCATAGAATGTTATAACTTATATTCAAACTATCTTAATCACAAAAATGGAAAAAACTGTTGTAAACACCTGCAAGATGAGAAAAGAAATAAGTAGTCATGTATCTCCAATAAATCATTCGAACTATGAAGATAAAGGATGTTTGGACATAGTGCCTAATGAATTAAAGTCTCATACATCCACTTCTACTATTCCTTATTCCTCCATTCAGACATCTTAGGCACTGGATATTGAGGCAGTTATAATTGTTTTTAAGAAAGAGCATCATGCTCTTCTTCGTTCCTCTAGATTGGATAGACTTGAAAAAAATTATATGAGTAGTGACCATGTTCATGATATGGTAAGGATGTATTATAAGAGTTTTGAGCATTACAATGCTTAGATTATAGATTAAGAAGATTATTATTTTAGGAATATTATTATCATGAATCATTTAACAAGCCTTCATAAATATTTCATAGAGAATCATACATTTACTTCAGTGGAAAAATATTTCAAAGACCATGTACAAAAATTAAAGGGCCTCACATCTCATATTCATAAGTTCAAGGAGAATAAAGATGCTTTTGAGAATTCTATAATGTATGGTGGTGAAATCACTGACTATTTAGTAAAATAGTTGCAGACGTACCTTCATGTGTAGAGGGAATAAATTATTTTTCCTGATGCTGCAACTATTGGACCTACTAAATTAGTACCCCCACCTAAGATGACAATTTCTCATGATTTCACCCAAATCATTCCACTGTTCCATGATCAGATCCAACCTAATCTTCTGTCAATGCGCAGTCATAAAATTTCCAACACTACTCCATAAGACGTAATCTTATCTTATATGAATATTTCATCAGACCCTCCATCTTGTCATCTAACACATACATGACCTTCGACTGATCCCTTCACGAAAGGGAAATCCCCCCATGACCCAATGAAGAAGGGTGGATGTTTTTTGAAAGGAATGATGTATTGTATTTTTTGTCTTTTAATGACTATTGAAATACATTGTACATCATTTTTTATCTAATTCCATCCTCTTATATTTCATATATTTCTGTTATATATATATATATATATTATTCAATGAGACAAGTTATTCATTCAATGCCTATTTCCTTCATGATTATTCCTCTTCTTCCATTTCATTATTGATTTTTTCCTTTTATACCCTTAAAATATTAATAATCCCAAAAGGGGGAGAATATTATATAATTATAATTATTTATTTTATCTTGGATACCAATCTTATGTATTTTATTTTCCATACATTTCATTACATTTGGTAATAAAAGGAATTATTCTTGGATTGCATTACTTTTGTGTCCTTGGATACCATTACTATTTATTTTGAATCAACTCGTTATCTATGTATTGGTAAAATTCATAAATAATTGGATATTACTGGTAAAATTATTATATTACACATAAAATTATTTTACATTATAATTCCATGATTTGGGATCATCAAAAGGGGGTAGATTTCTAACCCATAATTGATTGTTTACCACCCACTTTGGTTTTAATAATCACAAATCATGTCAAATATTATTAATCATTTATATTCATTAAAATATTGTTAATATATTATTTAATATGCTTAATTATGATTATCTATCATCACATATATCTTTAACACATTTTGATAATATTTGTTTGGTAAGAAAATCCAAATAGAATTATTTCCTAATTATGAGAAGCTGACACCAATAGACAATTGAGTAACCAATGCCAACAAAATTAGCCTAACTCACCAATGCTGACATCATAATGGACTCATCGATAATGGCAGACTGAATGTATCACCGATAGTTCATACAAGTAACTAAAAGTTTAGTTATCTCACCAATAGAAGGAAATACCTACTGACACATAGTTCTACTGACACATGGTGTTACCGAAACATAGTGCTAATGAACCAGGGTGCTACCGACACAATGAATCACCGACGCAGGAACACAATGATAGATATAGACAGTGAGAGAATGAGACACTGATTCTAATAAGATGACTCACCGATGTAATGATCCACTGATGCATTATTCTCCGACAAAGAAGTCACTAATATAGTGTTTAAAATTCATTTTATTTATTACTATTCATAATGATGACATTTTGAGTGTGTTAATGTGACTGATTAATTTAATTATTATATATATATATATTTAATGAGTATGTTAGAATTACAAGTTACAACTTCTACCTCAAACATGCACATTTTCAGGCAGCAAGAATATAAAAAAAAGGACTCAAGCATAAAGAAGTGGCACATGAATGAGATATTCAAAGATACACATTGACATAGTAAAATACCCACACAAACAACATACGTAAAAGAAGAAGCCAATATGAATTGTAATTCCTACTAGTTGTGAGCCAAATTATTTTTGAGTACCAAAAGGTTGGACATCCATATAATATAAAAAAAAGAGGGGAACTTCAACTTCATGAAAAATAGAACACAAATATCCATGGCATTCTATTTTACTATCTCTTTGTTGAAGAGGACTCAAGATTCTCATTGACTACACCAAAAGAGTTCAAAGCTTCATTTCACAACACACAGATCATTATAACCCCTATCCCTATGTTTTCAGCTTTTTGTATGGATTTTTCTTACAATTCAAGCAGTCTGTCTCTCTGTTGGAAAACACACATTGTCTCCTACTCTGAACTGAAGGATACAAGATATCCATACAGATTCACTATTTTACGCATGTTTCTCCCACTTATAATTGTGTAAGAGGCCATGTTTGACCTGGATATTATTTTATCCCCACGTAGAACCATGGTAGAGGTCAGGAGACCATGATATTTATAAAATATTGTGTAAACCCTGATCTTGGGTGTGGATAAAAACCATTGTCTATATAGACTTCTTAGTGGAATGTAATAACCAAGAGGAGAGGATTTTTTATTATCTTGATACTAAAGCTATTTTTTCTGCTATGATTCCAATGTATGTTTTTCTTATTTTTACCTATATTTCAGAAAACTGAATTCCAAGTTGATAGTTAGTCTTGGATAATGTTTATAACTATTTTTTATTATTAGATTAGTTTCAAATGTTATATAAATAACTTATAATGTTACAACTAAGAAATAATCATTATTTTGTAAAATTAGTTGAACAATCAAACTATTATAAATTCATTACATTGATTAAATGTCCTGTTAGGTTTTGTATTTGGGAAATGTTATAAATAAACATTTAATGAAAAAAATTATAGTAACTTAATTCACACACCTCTTTTTATTTTCATATTTCGACCAAAACACCTTGTAAACCAATATTCTCCATTGAAACAATATAAATTCCATGTCTATTTCATCACATAAATAATTCATATATCTTTTTATCCTCTAGCTCTAACATGGAATCCAAAATCATGGATTCTTAAGTAACCCGTATTAAGAATGATTGAAATCATCAAATAAATTATATAGTTCCTCACCATAATTTTCAATTAAATTATCATATCCAATATTTATAAATATTTTTATTATTTATAATGTTGTTATATTATCATAATTATTCTTATAAGGAAATAATATTAATATTATTACACACTAAATGCTTAATTATTCTTTAGTATATAATGTCTTTGTTGGTTTTCTTCAACCACCAATAAGAATCATGATTTACTATCATAAAATATTCTAAATTGAATAATTATCATCAAATTTAGTTTTAATATTTTATATATTGATGTAATTTATGTAAAAAATAATATTTTATATAGGTTATATAAAAATCAATGTTCAATATAAAGTAAAATTCATTTCTCAATAAATTACCCACAACAAGCTCATCATTGATTCCATTATCATGAACTGAATCATACCATCCATCATGATCATATGGGACTACATAAATTTCATAAAAAATTAATCCACTGTATTACGTAATATATATAGTTTTAATTTTCATCTATGAATTGGGGTTT
Source organism: Viscum album (assembly GCA_963277665.1). Lineage (NCBI taxonomy): Eukaryota > Viridiplantae > Streptophyta > Magnoliopsida > Santalales > Viscaceae > Viscum > Viscum album. The sequence goes on from OY728138.1 coordinate 2,020,795,739, forward strand.
ATATCTCCAATGTGAATCTTTTATAAAAATTTGAAGTTACAAACATCTAATGCTGGGAATAATCAATTAGTACGTAACATATTTGTAATGAATAGAGAGAAATGAAGAGTAAAAAATGAAATGTATACATTCATCTTTCTATATATTAGTGGTTAATATAGTTTTGTACATTACAGAATATGTTAAAGATACTATTTGGATTTAATGAGTAATGTTATGTGTTTCATTACCATTATAACATTGGAATGGAGAAGGTTTCTACATAAATATTTATTTTTCAGAATTTTAATTCATATCACTCTAAATAGATTAAACAATACTATAATATTGTTACCATTCTGTTTTACATTTGTTCTAACAATTTCACATCCATTTATTTCACAATTTAACTAAATAATTGCTCACAAATGTGCCCGATGGTATCTCCTTTTTCAGTTACGAATAATTATATTCTATATAAAAATTATCAATATTAAATTATTAATTTCATTATATATAAATATATTCTTCATTATGGAAATGTTCTACTGACACTGAATTTATAAATTAATTTTTTAATGTAATATTTTTGAAATTTTTTATGCATGATTCATTTTTAAATTAACATGAAATTCAATATAAAATTTTAGAAAAAATATATTTTTTAACACATTTTGAAAGAAAAAATTTCCCCATTCTTCATTAATATTTCATACAACTCATCCTTTCTGTATATTCATTATTTTTTGAGGAAATTACTTTTCCCATTGTTTTTAAAAATAATGTCATTGAAAATAAATTTTAAAGAAGATATATTTCTTCATTCTTTTTGAAATAAATTATCTATTGATCATATAAAATTGTTTTTTATCTATTCTAAAAACCATTAATATTTTATATGATTAAATGTGTAATTTAAATAATTATTACATCCACTATATTTATTCTAAAGATTATAATAATTTCATTTCTGTGTTATCATGAAACTCATTTCTTTCCCATGGGTTAACTAAACTATAATGAAATTATGGGTTATTTATAGTTCATGTGGGACACATATCTATGGTATATCACTATATTATGAATGATACTATTGTAACTCACATATTTATTAGGTTTTTCTTATATATCATGAGATGATAGGGAATGATGAGTGAACCCAAACCCCTAAGGGACTCTATCCATTTATGTTCTCATCATTTCTTGGTATGTCACTCTTAATGATTTGGAAAACATCATTGTGTTGGGTTGTTTTTCATTTGATTATTTGTAATCATGATTTGGGATTTTGAGTTAGGTTTTATATAATATTTTTAGGTGGATAGGAGAGAATTTTTTGTATAAAAAATTTAAATCATAAATTTACTATATAAAAAATAAATTCATCAGAATAACATTGTAATATAATATCTACAATAAATTTATTGGGGTAATCCATATGAAAAAAATGTATGATTATAAAATTGAATTAATTAATAAAATTAGTTCTTATGAAGTTTAAATTGAAGTCATTAGAATATTTTGTGCATGGGAATTGAGAAATTTACAACATAAATCCATTATTTACATCATAAATGTTCTTCGACAAGTGAGTTTCAAGTCCCTCCTTTGGAATGTGTTCTGAATTCAAATAACATACAACTATATCTCATTTTCATATTTTCTCAATATGATATATTTGAATCCTTATGGATCTATAATACTTTTATAATCATGATGATCAAAATAAAGAGTCCAACATAATAAAGAGGATCCCATATTTACCTCAGATATTGAGATTTGATTCCTTCTTTTCTATTTTTATAGTGGTTGGTATATAAGATATTCATAATTGTTTGTCTTATTATCTTATTATGTGATATATGTGTATTCATTGTGATAAATCTTTAATATAAACTATGTCATTTTATAATTTTTTTATAATGAGTATCACATGTATATATCTCCCAAGGGATCTCATGGGGTCCATTTCAGTTGAGACAAGGATATTTGTCAACCCGCTAGGTTTTCAAATCATTGAACTTATTTATACTTGGTTATTTTTAAAATAGATCTTATCTATGTATTTTTAATAAGGTTTAATTATTATATTAAGATTATAAATTTTCATGAAATAAAAATTGTAGTGATTTCTTGAGATAAAATAACATCGTTTAAAATTAATTACAAGATGTTAATCAGATTTTCATGTTTATTTGTTGAAATATATTATATTAACATGAAAATAACCATAGTATAAATTGATATTTTAATTGTAATTATCACTACAATTATTATACTTTTCATCCTAACCCGATTAAATATAAAAGGATATGTTAATAGTAATTTTATAAATTAACCATTATGCATCGCGATGACCTAATTGTTTTTGGTATTTGGTCATGTGAACTTGTTTCTAGAATTTTGTTTTGATATTATTTATGTAATGAAAATCCAAAAGTAATGTATGTTACAAAAACATGGGGTTTTTGTTTATACAATACGTGGAAATCAATTGGGTATGGTAAGGCCCCAAACAATTTGATTGAGGGTATGTTCCATAGGAACTATCCTTTTATGAATAAATTTTTTAGTCACTCTATGTTTTAGGGTAAGACATACTTGAATCTTGAGAAAGATATTGCACTAGAAAAATTATGGGGAGATGTCATGTATACTAGAGGGAGAGATTCTTGTTCTTCAACCATTTTGTAGAATTTCTTCTTGATACAATATGTTTCATTCATCCTAAAAGAATAATATTCCAACAGAATGGGTGATCTATCCAAACCGTAGAGGGTATAACCTCATACTATGATATCCATAGTGACACAGAAGCAATTTTGGTAGACTCTATTTGTCATCCCAGTGTATAGGTTCAACACATTTATTACGTGAGAAATACTAAATTATTAGTTAAAAACCCATGTGAATTTCATTATTTCATGAACTATTTTATTAGCTTCTAATTTTTGGAAACATTAGTTTCGACCGACTAAGTATTATTAACAATTTGGATGCACATCTGTTTTATACCGAGAAGACTTTATAGATGAATAATTGGATAAGTGTAAGATTCCTAATTATTGATTGTTTATTGCTCGATTGTTTAGATAATTTATATGATAAAAACATGGGGTTCAAGACTATGGGAATTATATTATTTATTGAGCTTATTTAAGTATTAATTTATCTGAATTTCATCTTGATATTTCATTGAAATACATGAATCATTGAATTAAATTATTTTTTCATTTTCAATTTAGAATACATTATGGATTTACTTTTTATTGTATTTATTTAATTTTTATTATTTATGTTCTACTATATTGTTATGTTATTTATTAATTTTTTGAGATCTTTTCCAAAGAGTATTGTCTCCCCATTAAATTATTTTCATCTTCCCTACTAGTCACCAGTATCCATCAGTAAGAAATGAGTATATGATGTAATATAGACAACCCAACATGATCATGTGGTGTCAGATCATGAATAGATGTTACAATGGGATATAATATAAATATTTTTACTATGTTATATTACTATGTGGGAAAGTAGAAAAAAGACAAGAATATTTAGAGGCATGTTCTCGAGGTCATCCTTTGGAGTAGTTATCCTCTGTTTGGGGGAATCCTCTAGTTTCTATGAATTGTATTGATGTACTTATGGTTTTGTGGCCAAAATATATATATTATCTTACCTTCTATGATTCCCTTATTGTGTGAAGATAAATGTTTAGGATATTTTTCACATATTATGGTGTATAATTAGATAAGTATTATTGCATCATCATACATGCATAAGAGTATATGTAAAAATGATTTTTTTCTTTCTTGTGACATAATTTAAGCATATGATATATTTTCCCATATGCATTTTGAGAAGAATCTCTTCATTATACCTAAAAATGATTAGAATGAAACTATTATGTTATGTTAATTTTCATTTTATGTTATTTGCATCCGAACTATAAACTAGTGGTTTTTTCTTCTTGTCTCCTATTGAATTTCATCTTGTTGTGTTCATATATTCAAAGGAGTGTATTGGTATTTTTAGATGAAATTCCTCCACATTATCTTCATATCATGTATCGAGAGAGTAATGGTAATTGTTATACTAAAACTCGTGAGGCCATAATTTATATAAATTCTTGAATATGTTGGAAGTGTAGAATATTTATAGATTCATAAACAATATAAGATTCATTTATATGGATATTTTTTACACCAACTCTTGGTTTTTGAGATAATGAGAGTGTTTAAGAAATAATATCAACCAATTTCACTGGGGATGAAAGACCGTTGGATGATATAGCCTAGATTGAGTTATAAAAAATAATATTCAAACACTTTGAGATAACCCCATGTAGGAGAGTGAATCTTGTTACTTACATGATTTTATGACCCCATGAATTGGTGTAATATTGTGGGGGGAATATGGGTTACACAAGCGGCTATCCTCAAACAAAATTGACAAGATGTTCTTGAGCATGTTTTATCGATAGAATTTGATGGATGGGAGGGACCACAAGTTTATTTGGTTATTATAGATGGGTATGCCATTGATGGACTATGATGGATAGTTTACAAACCTGAATCATTCTTCTCCTTCCTTAGACATTGATGAAGTCATTAAGGGAAGTCATGTAAAAGATGTGACTAAATATGAAGTCAAGTAATTTGTTATTGTATTTCCCCTATGAATAATAATTGAAATATTGAATCAGTATGTCAAAATAAGATGTATTGTTAGATAATACTATAGTGGTTTCCAAAATTTTTTATCATTATGATCTGAAACCATATTTTTTACTGGTCAGAAGCATCACTATCAATATTTTCAATGGGGTGGTATTTGGTGGGGAACAAGGAGAGGGTAATTAATTTGTACGACCATTTATTAATACACTAGTTATAATTTAGTGGGTTAGAAGACAACAACTAGTACTTTTCTTAAATATTATTCTATTTTCATACCTATAGAAGACTTGGTAGTCATCATATGTTGTGTTGGAACAATTCACTGTAGAGAAGTTGAAGGGAAGCAGGTCAAACACCAATGTATTAGAAGGAATCAGTTATTCTACACCAAACTAGTGGCTAGAGTATAATTTGGAATTCATACTGAATTAGAGATTCTGGTACCACCAAATACAAATAGAAAACAACATATGCGGGTAAGATTATAGCCATGGATAAAGGGGTGATTCAGATTCTTTTTATGTAGTCTTCTCTCAATATTCTGTATACAAGACATTCTCTCATTATGCGTATTATTTTTGTCTCATCTACCTTAAATTTATTAATTTTTTATAGGATAATCAAATTCCATTTCACATACAAAACATTAGACATGTTTTATGATTATTTATTACAATCAGTTATAGTGATTTGACTATCGAAAAAATATTTGCGAGTACGGTCAGAAGATATAAAACATTGAAGAAGGTGTTTTCCTGAAATTTATTTATAGAATTATCATTAGGATCTACTTTTTAATGAAAATTATAGTATTAAATTTGATTCTATTTTTGGATCTATTATTTTTTCCATGATCATATAAACTATTAGCAATAGATAGTTAATTTTCTCTCTATTGATAATGGAAAACAAACTCACTAGTCTAAGAGGGATCTTGAAGAATTCTCTGCATGAATAAATAAATTAATGTTGTATTTTCCCACATCATATATATAAATAATTATTCTCTATGAAGTTATAATTTAATAATATACTTTCACCCCAATGGTAACCTATTTTCATGATGAATTTCTTGAAGAGTCATCGGATTACTACGCATTAGAGATATCGAGTTCATGGTAATTCTAGTGTCTAGTGATGTCTCAGTTTCAATCCCACTATAAATAATGGAACCAAAACAGTTTTATGAGTTAAATATTAAATTTATGGACATCGAATCTAAAGGATCCAAAAAAATTATTGCTTCATAGTGGGGTATCTCAGGATTTTAAACTAGAAAACTGATGGGACTTTTCACACTGTTATGGATTCTTAGAGATTAAACCAGACAAATACTAATAACTCATATCCATTTTCATTCATTAATGATCTCTTAATTCAACTAAGATGTTGCAATATCTTTTCATTGATTTACATGAAATTAGGTTACCATTATTTGATATGAAACTATAAAACATACCATAGACTAATTTTAGGAGTAGGTATGGATTGTAAGAGTTTATGGTGATGTAGTTAGCATTGATTAATTTACTAGTGATATTCAATGGATTTATGAATCTTATCACCCATTATTTTATGGATCTTTTTTTTAGTTTCCATTGAGGTTATAATTTTGTACTTCCAGTCTACAGAACATCATGCCCAACCAAATGATAACATCTTCAGAATATTTTTATAGAATCATATTTAAACAATGCCATCAAAATGAATTTTAAGAATTGAGATACATCACTTTTATAGTCACATTAGTTGACCTGGATAAGGTTTATGCTATGGTGGTTTGGAAATTTCCTAAGTGTATCATCAATATTAGGTTCTTTTTGAGTTTAGAATTTGAGTATTAATCTTTAATCTAAGACATTTACCTTTTGGTAGCACCAATGTCTTGGATAATTATGTATGGGGTGATAAATTTTGTCCATATTTTTTTTAGAGTACTTGTTCATGAGATGATTATTCGGATGGCCTAAAAAAGGATCCATACCTTACATCATTCAACAAAATAATATATTATTTACAATGATTCATATAGAGAAAAAATCAAATTTGTTCCATCATGATAAAATCAAATTTGTTCTATCATGGTATGATATAGTGGTTTCTTATGGCTCTAAAAAGATGATACCACATGATAATAATTATACTAATCAAGATATAGAATTAGTTTTTGTTGTATATAACCTTTTATTTTGATGAATAAATCATTTTCGAGATATGTTTTTTTGGTACATAGAAAAGAAGTGCCTACTGTACATATTTTCACAATGAGATGTTAACCTTTTCAAAGGTGTTGGGTCATATATCTATAGTATATCAAGAGCGAGCTATATAGAATGTAGTGAACTGAAATTAATTTTTTTTCATGAACTATATAAAATTTATAGAGGAATTAAATGGGTCTTTGAATGAGTGTAGGATGATAGAACTCTCTATGACATGCATCTAAATAATAAGGAGTCCCACAGATTGGTATCTATAAATTTGATATCTATTATAAATATTCACTCATTATAGATCAAGATAGATGAATTATCTAATATGGGGGGATTATATCATAGTTAACTCTTATATGGTATGGAGATTCAATCATGAATGACTCAGTGGATGAAACTTTATTCTTTTTCTGGACATCAATGGGTACCTATAGTCATGTGTGAGAATGTAAAGAGGGTGTTTTATTTTTCTAAATGGGAGGTATATACAACTATAATAATGATGTATCATGATCTATATAGATGATATTGTTGTAAAAGAATGATTAATGTGATATTGGGATTTATATTGAAATTACTCACATTATTGAATTTGATGGCCAAAAATCAGAGTCCTTCAGAGATATTATAGTATCTACAAATTCTGAAATGTATGTTAGATGGGGTCACTATGGATTTTAGGATATAATAACCCAAAAAACCATGCTTGAAAGAAGTATTATTGGTAAAATTATAATTGATGTTGATTGTAACCCACATATTTCTTTTCATGTAGACTTTTACTACTGCTTATTTTTTTAGTCCCTACATGATGGAGATATTTCAATTACATTGGGTTCCAAGGTGCATCATTTCTGATCTAGATCCTTAATTTATGAATTGTTTTTTATGGTTATTATTAATACACTAGTATCTCTGGTTCCTCTACACATATCTTATTTTCTTCAAATTAATAGATTTTATTAGTTGCATATTCAAATTCTAGAGTATATTTTGAAATCTTATGTCTTTGATTTTTGTGGTTTTTTAGAGTATCACCTAGAATTCATGGTGTTTTCATACAATAAAAACTTCTCTGAATTGATCAAAATAAAATTTATGAGTAATTCATTACTTGTCTATATAGTTCACCTATTTTTTGGTTTTTGGAATGGGACTATAAGGTTTTTGGATCATTTCTCATGTCAGATATTTCTGAGTTAGTCCAATTGTTTATAATTTATAGGGGTACCAAAAAGGTTGGATAGACATAATATGATGATCATAGCAGACGACATATTGAGTATGTGCTTAGTTATTATTTTTTACTTCATGTGGCACCTAGGATAGGGAAAATCCATATAATGAAACAAGGTAAGAAAGGCCACATGTTCACTGGGTTGTTTGAGATTTTATAAGGGGATGGTCTAGTAGAATCCCATTTAGACATTACGTACTTTCAAAACAACATGCATGATAGATTTCAAGTGTCATTGATTTTAAGATATTATCATATCCCTTCTCATATGATAGATTTTGATGATGTAAGCTAGATGTTGAGGTACCCATTTAAGAGAATCCAATTCTTATTATGGTCCCTCTTGAGGAGAATATTTGGGGGGAGGCCATGCATCTAGGAAGAGTGTAGTTCCATAATGGGATATTTAATAAGGGACATGGTAGAAGGAATCAAAGACGTGAAGATAGTGGATAGAATTTTTCATTAATACCCACCATCATTCCTTAGAACACATCATGGGGGGTTGATATATTTTATTGTGGGGATATTGAATGATCCCTTCATTTCTATGTAATTATCTCTTTGGTATTTTTTAAACATTGATGACTATTAATTTCAGTAAATTTAATAATGTTAATTGATGCTTTGGATGTTTGGGTTTAGTGTTTCAGAGGAGATATAGGTAAGGGCATGAGTTCCCTTTGTAGAATGGATTTCATTCATATTTTTTTATTTATGATATAAATTCATCAGGTCAGCATCATTAACCAATATATTATATAAATTAATTTGGTAAATCTCCATGCCTAAAATTTATTATGATGAAAAATAATTATGGTGTAAAATCAATTTTTATATAGTTTTAATTCAATGAATCCGGTTTTCACTATATGTGGGAATCAAGGGATATTGGAAATAAATCCCAGATTTAAATCATAAAAATAATGTGCCTAGTGAATTTTAAAACCTTAAATTTTCTATAGATGTGTAATAACATTATTCCCAACCCTAACTAAATTGTCATCTATTTAGAAGATGTAATTTTTGGACCATATTAAATGTAAAATCCATGTAGAATCATGGTGTTTCAAATAAAGAGATGATGATAATAAAAAAGAGATTGGAATTACCTTGGACATTGTAATTTTCCCCTTGTTCTCTTATTTTGATGCATGTTGTATTGAACCTATATTTATTTATTTATTCAATTATACTATTAGGTGAAATAAGTATCATCAATCATGTACTATAAGTTTGCGACCATATAATTAAATAATTATATCATTATTGATTTACACATGTATATACCACCCATTGGATCACTTCATGTTCATTGGTGTTAAGGACATGACATGTAACCACCTGATAGGTGTTCTAATCAATATCCTTGTCCAAAAATGGTCAGTTTGAACATTGATCCCATATAAATATTCAAATTTGAATTGATTTTTGGTTTATTTTTTTATTTGAATAATAGATGAATTTTAGTGATAGCTTCAGATGGAGTCATATGGAATAGAATTTGTTAATTGATGTTTAATTGGATTATAATGTTTGTTGAATGAGTTATGGATATACTAAAATGTTGTCAATATTATTCTCAAATTATAATGGAAAAAGAATAAGTGCAATTATGATTATATTTTTGTTCCTAACATTATATTTTGTAAATGTAATAAAAAATGATCATTTAATGAATTACCTATTATGTCTTAGGATGACTTGACTCTTTTGATTAGTGTTTGGTATTGGAAGATTCTTGATTATATTTCATTTTGAGATTATTTCTAAAATTAGTATCACCTATAGGATAGATGTTACTCGACCCCTGGGTTCATGTTTTGATAAGACATATTCATTATTTTGGTGCTTGTAAGACCCCAATGTGATGCCAAAGAGTGTGGTTCATTCGTAAAACCCACATTAGTGTATATTTTGGAGTCATAGGATTCCTAAGGGCGAGTCTTCCTTGATTTATGAGGTCATTATTTAACCGGAATCCTGAGGGATGTATTTCATTTATTCACATTTGATAGATTCATGTATTCTTGAGGGATTATACATTTTTTCCTCATAATATATCTACAGTTCATCATTACAATATAATATTCCACTAACATTAAAGATTTATCATTATGTAAGAGGGTCCACCCATAGACATATATATATGGTTGGGAACCAAACTAGGTTTGTCTAACCATGGGTATCATCCGAGAGATTAAGGGACAATAGATTTATTACATGTGAAATATAAAATTATTTTTTAATAGACACGTTAATCACATTATTTCATGCACTGTATTATGATTCTATATTTTTTTTCTAGAAATGATGGAGTCGAGCTAGTGAGTTGTACTCACAAAATGGATGGGATGTTTTTTTGGTAACTTTAATGATGTCATTGATCGATTATTGGACAAGGGTAGAAGGACCAATTTCTGATTTTTCCCTCTAAATATATTATAGGTTGGAGAGGGGACTAACTTGTGGTTAGATACCATTGAAATTGGTGTATTTATTGAGTATATTTAATCATTTATCTTTATTAATTTTATCATGAAATTTAGTAACACTAATCTTATCATTTATTATTTTTTATTTGTTTGTTAGTCTAGAACATTTTTATGGTATTTTCATTTCATTATTAATTTTTGTTGGTTCATATCTTTTCACTGTTATATTAATATATTATTTTATATCATTTTTTAAAAAAGTTAAAGAGGTTATAGTATCCCTATAGTATTCTCTACACCCTCCCTACTAGTCACCAATACCATGAATACCTCAACTATTTTCTTAGGTCATGTAGCCAACCCATATCCATCATATTAGTGAGTTTTAGGTAGTGGATATCATAGTATAAAAGGTTATTATTTGGTTCTTTATAGTCCTATAATTCATTGGGTAATGTCTTGTAGCTCATGAGTTAATATTTCATAGATTAATAACTAAAATTTTCCAATAAGGTACTCTATGTGCAATGATATGATGGCGTTGTTGTGATACATGAAAAAGTGGTGATTTTATATACTAATGCATGTGACAAATTCATATTCCTATGATTGGTTTTCATGTAACATGATGTGTTAATCATCATTCCACTTCATACATCAAATTAATAAATTTATGAAGAAATAAATATTCCATGATTCATTATTTATGATATTTGATTTATATGGAATGATCGAAAATAGAATTTTAATTAAAGGATGGGATAATTGAAAACCATCAAAAAAACATCAAGAAAACTCACGGAGGTCTAAAGTGATGTAGCCCAAGTGCATTCCCTTTGATGAAAATATTACTCACATGATCATATTAAACTAACATAAATTAATATCACTTATCATAACAGAAACAAAGGATTTAATCTCACCAATTTTTATGATTCTATTTCTATGGTTTTGATGAATAGTAATATTTATGATTTTTGTAAAAGTTTATTATGCGATAAGAAAATTTTTTGGTGTTGTTGAAAATGTATTTTAATATAGTGGTTATATATTAAGAATCCCAGATCACCAAACATATAGGTTACATGGGTTTTAATTTTTATGAAATTTTTGAATGAATCATCTAAAATTTTGTAATATGTATGTTTTTTATAATTTATTATCCTTATAATGAATTAATATTATATATCTATTAAAAACATGAAATATTTCCATGGTTTCTGTGTTGATGTAGTAATTTACAAAGATATATTATGAGTTTAGAAAACGTCATCCTTGTGATAATAATTATGACACTCATTACATTGAGTATGTCATATTGAAATTTTCCATGAATTTATAGTGGGAATATATAGTCATGTAGAGAATTATACCATTAATATATTATAAGAAATAATAATATATATTATCTTAATAAGATAAAAAAATTTAAAAATGGATACTGTTATATTTTTCCAATGTAATTTATAATGATAAACCATATAACCATGGAAATGTTTATAATATATATAATTGTCCTAGAAAGAATATGAATATTAATTTCTCTCATGAGGTTACACAGGAAAAGATGATGAAAATGGATCATGAGCCTCCTCCCCAAGACATGGAGTAGGTCAGTATATAGAAGAGTATTAGTATAAATGTACTAAGGATGATGTGCGGAAATATCATATATTTTATGGATATTTTCTTATATTATAAATTGAGTTTAGTATTCATCTAGGATTTTTTGTAATGCTTTATTTTATAGGTAAAATTATATTAGAGGTTAAGAATGATTTCAAAAAATAATTCAGGTAATATATATTAGTAAATACATTATATATTTCACACAATTATAGTGGTATTTATACCAATGTATGAAACAATTGGTGGAATATTTTATTTTTCAAATTATTTTTTATTGGTAGGATAAATACATGATCAATTTCCTAACTAATCTATTATAGCCTATTAATGTTTATTAATTGACGTTGTAGAATATGTTAATTGATTAAGTGATATTATTTCTGTAACGCCCCGACCCCAGTTACCCAGAGACGGTGCACTATTACCTAACAGTGGCATGATCACAAGAAAGATCAAATCTTGAAAGACCGATTAGTTTAGTAGCCTTGGAAACACTAGATATATTCTTAAAGTTTTACATGACACCATAAAAATGAAAACTACAACCACGTAGTCTCTATAGTCTACACTTTTATCCCCTCATACTATCCCTGCAGGTCATTCATAATTTACTTCTTCACATCCTGGGAAAAATAAAACATAGAAGAGGTGTGAGCTTAAATGCCCAGTAAGGATAACAATATAGCAGAATCATTCATTAATAATAATAAACATTTAAGGCAATGTATAACTAACACAAAAGCCTTTTAAACATGAACTTCAACATAGTATGGAAAAAATAAAATTAAATAATTCCATTTACTTATTCACATGGATATTCTACTAATCGAATAATCACATGCAATATCAATAACCACTTTCATAATGCTGGAATTCATAATGCCAGACTATCATAACCACGTATCCAAGGCCTTGTTCCAAGACTACAAATAATATTTTTCCAAGGCTTTGTTTCAAAACACTAGTTTGTCTCATGAGACCTACCGATGCGTCGAGGAGCTAAAGTGGGCTCCACCAGTCACATATTATAACCAATGAATTCCAATATGAAAAGGTTTAAACATAACATAAACATTCGTATTAAAAAATACCATACAAAATGTAAATACTTCATCCATAAACCATGAATGGTATAAAAATAACACATACACAATCAAACATATCACAAAACCTTCAATACAATATAGAAGTTTTTTATCATAATAAATCAACTTCAAATAAGCGTAAAATCCATCAAAGGATGTTGACATAGATGAAAAAAAACTCTTTTTAGAGAAATATCTCTTTCTATTATAAAATCATTTAAGAGTCAAATATTTATAAAATAAAACCTTTTTTGTTGAAAATATTCTTATAAGCTTGTAAGGGAAGCTTTGACGATTTTGTAACAGCGGAAAATAGCCACACCTACCGTATAAGTTAAAAAAACATTCTTACCTTAATTCTGTCGAAAAGGTTAAAAAGGACCTTGTTTGGAAAATGACAGAAAGATTCCTCTATAAACCACTTATAAAAGTCATCAATGGTATAAATGACTTTATCCCATATTCTAGTAAATAGTAATAATGTTTTGAAATATATTTTTAATAAACATGGATGTGGATGATAAAGAAATCCCAGTAGATTTTTAAGTATAAACAACCTCAGATACTGAAGAGATTGTGAAATAAACCCTTACCTTGTACTTTTCCTTGGTGGAGGGTAGGTTAACATCCTCTATAAGGGTGAAATAATTTTTATTAAATTATAAAAGAATCATATACATTAATATGATATCATATATGATCATTTAACAATGATTTGTTAATAATATATTAGTATTATCGTTTTTTCAGGTGTTAACATACTCTTTTTCTTTTATATGTTTTGTTACGTAAGCCGTGATTGTTATGGATTGGTTGTATTTAATCACATCCAGAATGATATCAAGTCCATAGATAATATTATTAATCATTAAATGAGAATTAGACTTGAATGGATACGATAGAGAATGAATCTCATCACATTCGTGGAGACGGTAGTCCGTACGTACGCACGAGCGACAATATCATTCTCTTGAAATTAAAATAATATATAATTTGATGGATTATCATATATACATTATCATTATCATGTTATATTTATTATGTTCGTGAATTCCACATCATTATTATACCCATCCAAATAATAATTTATTTAATAACAATTACACCACGACGTGGAGACGGTAAGTCGTACATACGCACGTATGGTGACATGTTATTCAAAGGATGGATAGAATACTGAATACGGATTTAACATATTTATAATAACATCACAGTATATATAAGAGACTGGACTTATTATTTTAGAATGGTAATAACAAAGAAATAAGTAATGGAAGAAGAAAGGAACTTGAAAATGGGTGGTGAAATCATTACCTCTTCTTTGGGTTCTTCCTTTTGATTTGATCAAAAGGGCTCCTTAAGTTGGCTTTCTGACTAAAGGAAGGCCTCTAGGATGAAGTTATGGAAGTTGAGAGAGTATTTGGTAAATTTTTGTCCGAGCCAAATGGCTTTGAAGGTGTGAATTAAGGATAAGGGGGAGTTCCCTTTTATAGGAGGGGTGAGGGGTACCTTTGGAAAAGCTAGATATATTATATTACAATAAATTCATATTCGGTTTCTAATGGCTCTAAATTGGATTATTCAAAGTTTAAGGTGGGTATGTGCCGAAATCCACTCAACCAGTATAATTTAGATAGGTTTGGGTCATTATATTAACCTTATCTTTTAGTTTTAACTCTTAGTTAATTAGTTTAACACTTACCATGTCACATTGTATTTTTATATTATATAGTTAATAAACATACTATATACCTCCATGAAACCCCAAAGTGGTCCATTAATGATACAACTATCATGATATAAGTCTCCTTGAAAAACTGTAAATTTTTAGGAATTGAATATCAATTAATAATATAATATTTGTTTTAAAAACTCTTTTATGTCGATTTTGACACTATTTGGAAAATTGATTTTTGTGTAAATCATAACAGAATTATTACATCGAAAAAAGTTAATTAAATAATTCTTAATATGTCATATTAACCTTTAAAATTAGTTTAATTCATATAAAGTCTCAAATTATATTTATTTGGGTATTTATAATTTCAATTATTTTAATTTTTCACTATTATGGTAATTACTGCATCATCATTGTGTCATAAATAAATTCAATTATTTATTGTCTAAAAATTATAATTAAAATATCATTATGTATAAAATATCTTTAGATTTCTAATTAATATTTAAAATCGAATTTATCTTATGTATAACCCTATATTAAAAATGTTTTTGTAAATAAGCTTTGATTTCAACTCTTTTAACTCTTCTTTGAATTAAATAATAATAAATGTCCTAATCTAATACAAGTAGACCTAAATGATAATATTTTATTCCTAAGGTTGTTTTTGGTCGAATTATTCTTATCCAATAGAATTACGACATGTGTTAGGCTAATATTAATATCATTTTTACCCTTAATTACCCTATTTATTTTTAACCGTGGTAAATAAAAGTAAAAAGTTACTATTCACCATAAATTATTTTCATCTCAATGAACCAAATTTTAGTCCTTGATATTAATAGTGTCTCTCAGATTTTTGAAATTACACTAACAGAAGTGGTAAAATTATGTTTTATGAAAAATTCAGTTTTTTAACTACCACTTAGTGGTTTCACTATTCATCAAAAAATGATGTTTTTCAGAAACATACCAAAAATTCACCCATGGCTAATTTCGATATTCCGAATCCAAAAATGAAGTCCATTTTGAAAAATAAAATTTTTAAATTTCAAAAAGTGGGTATTAATATTCATAACGGCTAGTTTGATTGGTTGTGGTGTGTTAGAACACGATGTTGCGTACAACACATGTTGTTGCATTATTCAAAGAGAAGCATACCGTAGAAGCTTGGGGTGTTACATTCTCCCCTCCTTCAAATAATTTCTTCCTCTAAATTTCTAGAATACTAAAGCATGAAAAGACTCGGGTGGTTCTTCATATATGTTCCTCAGGTTCCCACGTTGCCTCTTCCATCTTATGGTTTCTGCACAAGACTTTTACCAGACGAGTTGTCCGGTTTCTCAGTACCTGTTCTCTCGTATAAAGAATCTTGACGGGCTCTTCATAATAAGACAGATCGGGTTCCAGTTCTAATTCCTCATAGGTGAGTACATGCGTTGGGTCAGGCATGTATTTCCTCAACAGAGATACGTGGAACACATCGTGTACTTTGGAGAGACATGGCGACATTGACAATCAGTAAGCTACAACCGCAATTCGTTCTAGAATTTAGAAATGTCCGCTGTAACTGGGACTCAATTTACCTTTCTTACCAAAATTTATGACTCCCTTCGATGGAGATACCTTCAGTAAAACATGATCACTTGCTTGAAATTCCAAGTCCTTCCTTCGATTATCGGCATATCTCTTCTGCCTACTTTGAGCTTCTTTGATATGGTTTTGGATTAACATTACCTTTTCCATCGTTTCCTCCACCAATTCTAGGCCTACAAGTTTTCTTTCACCAAATGCATCCCAACAGGTTGGTGTGCGACATCTCTTTCCACATAACGCTTCGTATGGTTCCATCTGAATACTCGAATGGAAGCTATTTTTATAGGAAAATTCTACCAGAGGTAAATATTGATCCCACATACCCTGAAAGTCAAGTGTTTAGGATCTCAACATGTCTTCTAAGGTTTGAATAGTTTGTTTTGATTGTCCATCTTTTCTAGGGTTGTAGGCAGTGCTCAAATGAAGTTCAGTATCCAAGGCTTTCTGGAGACTTTTCCAAAATCTTGATGTAAAACGGGGATCACGATCAGAAACAATCTATAGGGGTACTCCATGAAGTCTCACAACATCATTAATATATAGTCATGCTAGTCGTTCAAGTGGTAAATCTTCCCTTATAGCAAGAAAATGTGCTGACTTGGTAAGACGATCAACAATGACCCATATTGAATCGTTCCTTCTAGGAGTCTTTGGTAGCCCCATGACAAAGTCCATCCTAATATTGTCCCATTTCCACTCCGGTCTGGGAAGAGGTTGTATGACTCCTCCAGGCTGTTGCCTTCCAGCTTTCACTTGTTGACAAACCATACATCTTGACAGAAAATCAGCAATCTCCCTCTTCATGTTGTCCCACCAAAAATGTTCCTTAAAATCTCTATACATTTTGGTGCTCCTAGGGTGTATAGAGAAATTGGAACTATGAGCATCATCCATCAATTCCCTTTTTATATCAGGTATATCTTGAACACAAAGTCTCTTCTTGAATTTCAAAATTCCTTCTTCATACACAAAGTATCTCAATCTCCCATCATTCACAGCTTTAATCTTCCTTTGAAATTATTCATCATCGGTCTGAGAACTCTTAATCCTTTCTAGTAAATATGGTTTGGAAACCATTTCAAAAAGCATTGATGTTTCACATTCCCTAGTTATTCCCATGTCCATCTTCACTAGATCCATGAAAATTGGATCCCTTTCAATTTTCACATTGTTCAAAACTCCACAGTCTTTTCTGCTCAAAGCATCTACCACCTTGTTTGCTTTTGTCGGGTGGTATTGTATCGTGCAATCATAATCCTTGAGTAATTCAAGCCATCTCCTTTGCGACATGTTGAGTTCTTTTTGTGAGAAAATATACTTCAAACTCTTGTGATCAGTATAAATCTCATATTTTTCACCATAGAGGTAGTTCCTCCATATATTCAAAGAAAAGATCCCTGCTGCCAACTCGAGATGATGAGTAAGATAGTTTTATTCACGAATTTTCAACTATTGTGATGCATAGGCAATAACCCTGTCATTTTACATAAGAACACAACCAAGTCCTTTATTCGATGCATCACTATAAATAACGAACCCATCATTCCCTGATGGTAGATTCAATATAGGATCATTGACTAATCTTCTCTTCAGTTCTTCGACACATTCTTCACACTCTTTTTTCCAAACAAATTTAACCCCTTTACGTTTGAGCTTAATTAATGGGTTAGCCAATCGGGTAAAATTCTGGATGAAACGTCGATAATAACCTGCCAAACTAATAAAACTACGTACCTTAGTTATACTCTTAGGTGCTGGCCATTCTTGGATTAACCTGGTCTTAGAAGGATCAACAGAGATTCCATCTTTAGAGACAATATGGCCAAGAATAGGAATCCACTGAATCCATAATTCACACATGCTAAACATCCCATTTAATTCATGTCTTCCTAGAGTCTTTAGGATAATGTGAATGTGATTTTCATGATCTTCGTAGCTTTTGGAGTATACTATGATATCATCAATAAATACCACCACAAATTCATCGAGATATTCCTTGAAAACTCTATTAATCAGATCCATGAATACAGAGGGTGCATTAGTCAATCCAAATGGCATTACTGTAAACTCATAATGCCCGTACCTGGTTCAAAAGGATGTCTTCAGAATGTCTTCCTTCTTCACACACAACTGATGGTATCTATATCAAAGGTAAATCTTTGAAAAAGTATTGAGCTCCATGCAATTGGTAAAATAAATCATCAATGCGAGGTAGGGGATACTTGTTCTTTATTGTTATAGCATTGATGTCCCTTTAGTCGATACATAACCTCATAGATCCATCGTTCTTTTTAACAAAAAGAACAAGGGCTCCCCATGGAGACACACTAGGGTGAATAAATCCCTTATTACTCAATTACTCTAGTTGTTTCACTAGTTCAACTAATTCTACAATGGCCATTTTATAAGGGGTCTAAGATATAAGCCTTGATCCAGGAATTAAATCAATAGAAAACTCAACTTCTCATTCTAGAGGATGTCCAGGTAAATCTTCCGGAAACACATCTACATATTCCTTCACAACAGGTACATCCTCTATTTGAACATTCCGTTTCTCTCCCACAGTCATTTCATCCTCTTCCTCCCCAATAAATGAATTTAGTTGAGCTACTTGGGGTGGATCTAGATAAGAATTAGGTGGTGACGATTCTGCTCAAAATATAAGGTGTTCTTTATCATCATCATCAAAAATCAGAACCTCCTTCATCTTAAAATAAATCTTCGCATCATGGTCCGAAATCCATTCCATTTCGAGGATTATATAAAACTCAATCATAGGTATGACGATGATATCAACAGATAAAGAACATTTATGTGCTCTAATGGGGACTGATTCACAAAAAATTGTTGCAATGATACTTACCTTAGGAGTTTTAACTAACAACTCCGTTGTTAAATCAAATTAGAAATTTCTAATTTTCTTAGAAAACTGGGATGATAAGAAACAATGCAATGATCTAGAATCAAATAATGCATTTTCTAAACTTGAGGAAACCATTAAATTACCTGCCACCACGTCTTTAGGATCTTCTACCTTAGTAGTTGTGATAGCATAATCTCGGCCTTGATCCCTTGGCCTTTTCTAAGGTAATTTCCCCTAACTCTTAGGACATTCATTGGCATAATGTCCCATCTCCCTACAATTATAGCACTGAACATCAGTAGCTTCCTTCTTCCCCTTGCAATCACGATCTTGGTGGCCTTTTTCACCACACTTTTAACAGACTCCCATTCCTTTTAAGAAAGTACCGGGGTGTTTCTTCTCACTGTTACTACAGGATGGATATTAAAATTTTCCCTTCTTCCCTTTGTTTCCATTCGCATATTGATCATCAAATCTCTTCTTCTCTTGCTTTTCTTTAAAGTCATAAGACTTTGAGAATTTCTTTTATGTCTTGATAGCACATGAGAAAATGTCTTCGTACGATGAGAAGGATTGTGAGACTAATGCTCGATAGAGAAATGGTTTTAACCCATCAAAGAAAGGATCAATCTTACTTCTTGGGTAACGTAAATAATCTCCAACATACCTTGCTAACCTCGTAATGTTAGCCTCATACTTTGTGACATTCTCATCCTCCTTTTGTCTCAGACTCAGAAATTGCCATTCCATATCAGCTCGATGGTCACGAGGAAAGTATTTTTCTAAAAATATATATTTTAACTCCGTCCATTCCATATTTGATACTTCATCATCTTCCTTCATGTTTTGAATCAATGAACACCATTGATCAGCATCCCCAGTGAGGCATTAAACTGTCATGATATCTTTTTCCATTTCACTACTTCCCAAAGCCTGAAATATTTTCTCTAGGGAATTTATCCATTGCTCAATTAATAAGGGATTTGTAATCCCATTGAATGTTGGTGGTTTTTGCCTCATAAAGAAATCTAACATTGATCATCCACACTGCAGATCAGGGTGATCCATACGTGTAAGGTTATTATTCATAACCTGAGTGTGTTGTACCAGTATGGTGAATAGCTGATCGGCACCAGTTGCATCACCAGCTCCACTATAATTATCTTGATCAGGAGGGAAATCCCTACATGGAGTGCATGCATTGATACAGTTTCCATTTCTTCCACTAGGCGCCATTTCTAAACAATGGCATAAACTAGATCAGTTTATGAATCAAAATACATAATTCCATACTTATAAAACACTTAACATAAATTGAACTATTTATGGATATAATACATAATCATAAAAAAGTTTTATTTGAGGAAGTATATACTCCTAAACCCTTCATAATTATTTGTAATGAAAATAAGAGTTACCCTAAGCATATCCCCCGGGAGTGTCGTAACCCAGAGTGAAGCAACGCCTGTTGTCGTGCACTAGTTCTTGTTCAAGTCTTACTCAAAGCGGTGTTTTCGGGTTTTACCCATAGGTACATATGTTCCAGATCCACCTCTACCTTCTCGTATCCAGACATGGATGTATTGCTCAGAAAACTAACAAAATCTTTACAATACAAAAATTCTAGGAAGTTCTTCTATACTAATCCTCAATGTCCATCTTAAATCTATGTTCTCTAATCAGAGTTTATCTAAATCTAGCTTCCAAGGACTGTACAAAACTTTCTCTAATACCAACTGTAATGCCCCGACCCCAGTTACCCAGAGTTGGTGCATTATTACATAACATTGGAATGATAATAAGAAATATCAAATCTCGAAAGAACGATTAGTTTAGTAGCATTGGAAACACTAGATATATTCATAATGTTTTACATTACATCATAGAAATGAACACTACAACAAAATAGTCTCCATAGTCTACACTCTTATCCTCTCATACTATCCCTGCAGGTCATTCATAATTTACTTCTTCAAATCCTGAAAAAAATAAAACATAGAAAAGGTGTGAGCTCAAATTCCCAGTAAGGATAACAATATAATGGAAACATTCATAAATAAGAATAAACATTTAAGGAAATGTATACCTAATACAAAAGCCTTTTAAACTTGAAATTCAACATAGTATGGAAAAAATAAAATGAAATAATTCCATTTATGTATTTACATGGATATTCTACTAATCGAATAATCACATGCAATATCAATAACCACTTTCATAATGATGGAATCCATAATGCCAAACTATCATAACCACATAGCCAAGTCCTCGTGCCAAGAGTACAAATAATATTTTTCCAAGGCCTTGTGACAAGACACTAGTTTGTATCATGAGACCTACCGATGCATCGAGGAGCTATAGTGGGCTCCACCCGTCACATATTAAGTCCAATGCATTCTAATATAGAAAGTTTTAAACATAACATAAACATTAGTATTAAAACTAGCATATCAATTGTAAATAATTCATCCATAAACCATGAATGGTATAAAAATAACACATCCACAGTCAAACATATCACAAAAACTTCAATACAATATAGAAGTTTTTTATCATAATAAATCAACTTCAAATAAGCGTAAAATCCATCAAAGAATGTTGACATAGATGAAAACTAAAATCCTTTTAGATAAATATCTCTTTCTATTTTGAAATCATTTAAGAGTCATATATTTATAAAATAAAACATTTTTGTTGAAGATATTCTTATAAGATTGTAAGGGAAGCTTCGACGATTTTATAATGGAGGAAAATTGTTGCACCCACTGTATAAGTTAAAAAAACATTCTTACCTTAATTCTGTCGAAAATGTTAAAAAGGACCTTGTTTGGAAAATGACAGAAAGATTCCTTTATAAACCACTTATAAATGTCAACAAGGGTATAAATGACATTAACACATATTCTTGTAAATATTAAAAATGTTTTGAAATACATATTTAAGAAACATGGATGTGGATGATAAATAAATCCCATTAGATTATTACGTATAAACAACCTCAGATACTGATGAGATTGAGAAATTAACCCTTACCTTGTAATTTTCCTTGGATGAGGGTAGATTAACCTCCGGTATAATGGTGAAATAGTTGTTATTAAATTATACAAGAATAATATACATTAGTATGATATCATATATGATCTTTTAACATTGATGTGTTAATAATATCTTAGTATTATTGTTGTTTCGGGTGTTAACTTACTCAATTTCTTTAATATGTTTTGTTACGTAAGACATGTTTTTCATGGATAGGTTGTATCATAATCATATCCAGAATTATATCAAGTCCTTAGATACTATTATTAATCATCAAATGAGAATTAGACTTGAATGGTTACGATGGAGAATGAATCTCATCGCGTTCGTGGAGACGGTAGTCCGTACGTATGCACGAGCGACAATATCATTTTTTTTGATATTAAAATAATATATAATTGGATGATATATCATATATACAGAATCATTATCATGCTATATTTATTATTTACATGAATTACACATCATTATTATACCCATCCAAATAGTAATTTATTGAATAACAACTACACCACGACGTGGAGACGGTAAGCCGTACGTACGCACGTATGGTGACATGTTATTCAAAGGATGGATATAATACTGAATATGGTTATAACATATTTATAATAACATCACATTATATATAAAATAATGGAGTTATTATTTTAGAATGTTAATAATAAAGAATGAAGAAGTGGAAGAAGAAAAGAACTTGAAAAAGGGTGGTGAAATCATTACTTCTTCTTTGGGTTATTCCTTTTGATTTGATCAAAAGGGCTCCTTAGGATGTCTTTATGACTAAAATAATGCGTCTATGATGAATTTATGGAAGTTTAGAGAGTATTTTTGCAGATTTTGGCTGATCCAAATGGCTTTTAAGGTGTGAATTAATGAGAAGGGGGAGTGCCCTTTTATAAGAGTGGTGAGGGGTACCTTTGGAAAAGCTAGAAATATTATTTTATAATAAATTAATATTCGATTTCAAATGTCTAAAAAGTGCATTATTTAAAATTTAAGGTGGTTATGGGTTGAAAACCACTCAACCAATAGAATTTAGACAGGTTTGGGTCATTATATTACCCTTATCATTTAGTTTTAACTCTTAGTTAATTAGTTTGACACTTACCATGTCACTTTGTATTTTTATATTATATAGTTAATAAACATACTATATACCTCCAAGAGACCCCCAAGAGGTCCATTAATGATACACCTATCATGATATAAGTATCTTGGCCTAAACGTAGAAATTTAGGAATTGAATATCAGTTAATAATATAAAATTAAAACTCTTTTATGTCAATTTTGACACTATTTGGAAAATTGATTTTTGTGAAAATCATAATAGAATTATTATTTCTAAAAAATTTAATTAGATAAGTTATAACATGTCATAGTAACCTATAAAATTAGTTTAATTCACAAAAAGTCTCAAATTATAATGATTTGGGTATTTATAAAATCAATTATTTTAATTTTTCACTATTATGGTAATTATTGCATCATCATTGTGTCATAAATAAATAAATAATTTATTTTCTAAAAAATATAAGTAAAATATAATTATTTATTAAATATTTTTAGTTTTCTAATGAATATTTAAAATATAATTTATCTTATGTGTAACCCTATATTAAAAATGTTTCAGTAAATAAACATTGATTTTAACTCTTTTAACTCTTCTTTAAATTAAATAATAATAAATGTCTTAATCTAATCCAATTGGACCTAAATGAAAATATTTTATTCCTAAGGTTGTTTTTGGTCGAATTAGGCTTATCCAATAGAATTAGGACATGTGTTAGGGTAATATTAATATCATTTTACCCTTAATTACCCTATTTACATTTAACCGTGGTAAATAAAAGAAAAAAGTTATTATTCACCAAAAATTATTTTCATCTCAATGAACCACATTTTAGTCCTTAATATTAAACATGTCTCTAGGATTTTCAAAATACCACTCACAGAAGTGGTAAAATTATGTTTTATGAAAAAATCAGTTTTTTAACTTCCACTTAGTGGTTTGACTATTCATCAAAAAATGAAGTTTTCAGAAAATTACCAAAAATTCACCCAAGGCTAATTTCGATATTACGAATCCAAAAATGAAGTCCATTTTGAAAAAAAAAATTAAAAATTTCAAAAAGTGGATATTACTATTCATAACGACTATTTTGATTTGTTGTGGTGTGTTAGAACTCGATGTTGCGTACAACACACGCTATTGCATTATTCAAAGAGAAGCATACCGTAGAAGCTTGGGGTGTTACAATTTCCATGATCATTGGTAAGATAATGATATATTTCATTTGATATGAATTAAATTGAACATATAGCTAATTTTATATTTATTTAAATGAATTTAACTATGAATAAATTTATAAGATTCTATATGGAAGAAGGGTTGATATATAATGATTTTTTGATGAAAATAGTTTTAGATTCACATATTTGATTTAATATATAAGAGATAGTTGATGTAATTGTTCCTCAATATCTCAATGATTTCATATCATGAAATTTTACCCCTATACTGGTAGATAGATTGGACAATCCATGATCTAGAGGACGTATAATAGGGATATAATGATTACATTATAGGTTAATGGGTGAAGCATTTTCCTATGGATAAATCTTCATTTAATAAATTTTTACCTATTTAATGGAATTTAATTATTCGATTAATTAGTCATGAATCAATTTAAATTTCTTTTATATGAGATATAAATTATATTTTCAGTGACCATTGTTCAATATTTTTTTAGGATAAAATTGAGAATGTTACGATGCTTTAATAAAAAATTATGGATAGTCTAGTCTACAAAAAATTCTATATTAAATAAAAACATCAATCTTTAGAGGCTTAAAATTATATCTATGTGTAAATGAAATTTTTTACTCAATGTAGATAACACATGTTTTTTAGGCATAAACATAATTTCCATTGGATTTTAAGAACTATTCTGTTGTTAAAGTGAGTTTGATATGTGGTGAATTAGTTGGTCCTTCCACCCTTTAATGAAGAAGACCTATAAATACTCTATACACTAAATCATGAATGATATATTAAAAATAAATCTCACCTCACTAACATCTAGGTGTTAAAAATTGGATACCTCATGGAATTCCATGTATACCTAATAGATTATTGGGATTAATTTGATAAATTCTTGGAAGGATATTTCATTACCATTTTGACATATTTTAGTGGCATATTGTTTTGATGGAATGTATGTTTTAGTGGAATTAACAAATTATAGTTTATTCTATATTTTTTTAATCCATCATAACAATATTTTAATAGAAATTTACAATGATTTAATAATATCGATGTATTCCTATCTATTAGATAAGACATTTCAATATATTGAAAGCATTTATCCTTATTTGTGTGGTGTATAATATGCTACTTATGTTTTTGTGTTTTTTTATTCAATAGAGGACTAATTTTTTATTCTCAATAATGGAAAACATTATACAGTTTTTTAATATAGATTCATTAACATACAAAGGACACTAATTTATATATTCTAATTGATTAAAAATCTAAAAGTTGTGTTATAGTTGGACTAAGAAATGATATTTTTTCTTTGTATTATAAGAGATCCACATAGCTCTTTCTCTGCTAAATATATCATTGTTTTTTTATTCATTAATATTGTTCTTCAAAAGATAGTGAACAATTATGGTTCAAAAGGTGATGTATTTCTGTTTCCATTAGTGACCATGAAATTAGAAATATGTCGTGGTCATAATTTCAATGAAATTATTTTTAAAAAAAATCATTATATAATTTTTTAGTATATAGTTATAAATTTGAAAATTTCTATATTAGAAATATTTAATAAATAAAATAGGGCTATTATTAGTCATGGTCAAAAAATGATGTGGTTTACAAAGAAATATTTTTTGGTTTTATCTTATTGATTAAATATAAATCGTATAATATATATAAATTGTTATATATCACATCATGTTTCTAAAAAAACATAGTTTTTTATACAAACTATTATGATATATTAATATAAATATTTTATGTCGATGTTTTTCGTATTGGAATTCTTCACATTATAAATGATGTTTAATATTATAAAATAACATTATCTAGTCCATCAAAATCTAAATATAAATTTCATATCCATTCCATATCATTTTTATCAGAAGACCAAATTTTCGTCTCACGATAATTATTAATTCTTTTTTGGTGTTTATTATATCTATAGATGGAACATTGGTTTTACAAAATCGAGGGATCAAATTTTCACTATCCAACATATTTGCATTAAATTTTTCAATTCCATTCTATTATTATCTCACTCTCTTACATAGTATTATCATGATAGGTTTTTTAATTAGGAACCTCACATTGCGCCAGATACCCCTATGGTTATTTTTTTCAAATTCCTTACCTATTGTAGGCATTTCTATCCCTCATCCAATCTTATAGTCATTAGAGTTTCATCCCTCACTAGATGAATTTTCAATTCATCATGATATATTGACCCCTATTATAAACATCCATTAGTCACAAGATACATAAATTGGATTTTCATTTTGTATCCCAATTTCCGCCCTATAAATGTTTATCTAATCACTTTTATTGAGTCCTTACTCATGGTGTTGGGTAAGAAGTTTTCTTCAGATATTCCCCTAATTCCTCATACATAGATATCATCATTGTAGTTTTCATATTTGGAAGGATCATAAAACTCCACATGGGAATGTAATAATTCTACTCATTTAGGGTGTATCACTAATGGATTCTTTTCGAGATGTTTTACTTAGGAATCCCAAATTTGTAGGTATTCATTTTATTTTAGACTTATATGGTATAACCTCTCTATTTAGGGTTTCTGCGTCGATCAAAATTTATTTCTACATCCTTCAATTCTCCCAAGAAATCTATTTCCCTACCTAGTTGTGGGGTATTATATTATGTGGAAAAGTTTGATTTAATTTGTGCCTATGGTCATGGTATATTCATGAAGAACTATATAACTATAATAATAAGTTTTTGGTCTTAACCCATATGATTACCCTCCCCTTTCAAAACCAAAATATTGTCAGATTTATTGATGAATATATATGAATATTTTACAATTAAGAAGATGTAATTTTCATGATGCAACATACTATAGTTACTAGAATTTCGTATAATATTTATATTTATATCGATCATCCCCTACATATTCATTTATATAAGGGTCCCTTTTTCTACTTCAAGATACATCTCTATAATTTCAATCATGTTTTTGATTATCTATATTTTCTTCATCATGTTCACTCATTGTATTCATTAAACTACTGTAACCATATGAAGGTAGAGGAGAAGTAATATTTGGGTCCTTCTCACGATCTCCCACTTACTATACCACATTAAGACATCTTTATTAGTTGGGGGTTATTGGTATCATCATATCAACCTTAAAATTATCCTAAAGACAACAATTGGTCCCTATGTTATCCTAGCACCAATATTACTAGTAGTATTATTGATACTTCCTGGGTATCACCTCATGAAGATTTTTCTAGACCTACACCTCCTACTTGTGTTGAATAGGTGTAGATTTTTCTTCCAGGATGATAGGATAATGATTCTTATCTTGATCTAACAGTCATGTATATTCCCTTATCTGAAGCCCCACCACTAGTGGGATTGTTTGAGGATGCTAACTAATGTAGTTATAAATTCATATATAAGGGTTCCCCCTACATGGTTCATAGGTGATTCATTAATAATTGGTTACCAAGAAAAAATAATTTCATTATACTAATTAGTTTGACATTATTGAAAGGGATGTCGAGATCCTTAGGTCCCCACCCCCAAGAGGTCATTAGAACCCATCAAAAAAGGATTAGTTTGATTCAAATCAAAGGATATTATGATCTTATACTCATACTCATGATCATAAGATGGTGTTTACTAGTAATAAATACTTTTCCAAATCCCTCATGGATCTCCATCTTTTATATTTCAAATAATTTGTAATTATTTAGAAAAACTCATCCAATAATAATGTTTTAGTGTATGATTGCAGGAAAAACCAATTCTACCAAATAGATTGGCCAAAACTGAATCATATATAATGACCCATATTGTAGTATATGAAAAAAAATTATCCAATTGAATTCATTTTATGCAAAAAAATAATAATGTCTTTAATTTTTGTAAACACATTTTTAAGGTAATGATTTTATACTCTTCTTACCAAAGTATTTTTGGTAATGTTATTTATGATATATAATTGATGTATATTTTTGGTAAATCATGAAAAATGTTTCACCCTATAAAACAAATGGATTTTTAGTGATCTATTATCCTACAACCAGAGAATTTAACGCTAGTTTATAGGAATTGAATTTAACCATATCATCAACATAGTTGGTAATATAAGAGGTAACATCTATTATAGGAAGGAGATGAAGGATTTAAAATAAATAATATCTAGAAATGACCTCATTGACCTGAGATACTTTTGTGACTAGATCACTAGGTGAAAATTTAAATGTGACATTCTAATTATTCGGTGTCATCGGGATAAGTGATTAGACAATATATGAATTATCTTCCACCCCCTACATTATTCAATCACTTGACTTAGTTGAAATATTATTTCATATGATGAAATGATTTTTATGGTGTTTGGTCCTATGAAATGATTTCTATAAGTATGTTTTGAGATTTTTTCTTCTATTATTAATTGATGATGTCTAAATGTATCCTAACTATTGAATTATTTTCTTTATGTAATTTTTTTAGATGGGTAAGGTATGACTTCAAATGTTATTGATAAGGTTAAGGTGCAATGATACACTCATCCTCATGGTATATTTCATAGTCATTAGAAGTGTGAGGGTGAGAGATCATAGATTATTGAGGGAATGATTTCAATATAAGCAAGAATGGATGATTTAAAAGATTCTAGAGGGAGAGAGTTTTTTAACAAATGGATATAATTTTTTTATGATAATATATGTGTGAATTATTCTCAAAGGAGAATATTCCACAAATTATGGTGACTTATACTAACATTATAATGTCTAAACATAGCCAAATATATTTTATATAGTGTTGAAGTATACTTGGATGATCTTAGGTGTCATCCCAAAGAATCAATGTAAGCTGTATAAGTACTTTTGAAATATTAATTTAATAATTAATAACACTATAAATCATTTTATTTCATGAATTATATTCTCATACCAAATTGTGTTTAAACATTTTATTGTAGATTTATTATGTTTTACTGCCTCATTAGAATATTCTTCACATAGTATCAAAATAGATTACATGGATGAGTGTTTTGGAAAGGTAATGAGACCCTATTTTGGATTCTTTCTTGCACAAAGGGTTAGATCTTGGAGATAGAACCATCATGGATTTTGGACGGGGTCCTTGAATTATTTTTTTGAGTTAATATAATATTAATATTTTTATTTTAATCATGATAAATAATTTATCTAATCATATAATTCTATTATTTAATCACTGATGGATTTTTAGTTATGAGTATTATATGTCATTTCTATTTGATTTTTATTATTTATTTTTCCCTATTCCAACAACTATGTTATTTTTTTAATTTGATTCATTTTAAAATATTTTCCCAATAGTATATTATCCCAATATATTCTTTATACCCTCACTTTTGTCTCAGGAATTCAGGATGGAATATCTAAGGTCACGTAGCCAACTTGGCTCAATCACATGGAGGACTCTCAGGCTGGGTAAAATACAATTTACTATCATTGAATCATGTTTTATAGTTAATAAATTTTTTTATAAGGCCAAAAAGAGACTTGGATGTTTCAAATTCTTGGTAAAAATTTCACACATATTAGTTTCTAACCCATGTGTTAGGTAATTATAAATATTACAAGAATGTTATTGATGTACTTTTAATTCAATGGTTACAGTTTTGATGTTATTTTACATTGTGTGATTCAGTTGTTCTGTAAACTTTCTATTATATTATATATTTTTCTAGGTATGGTATAGAATGAAATGAGTATTTTTTCATAATGACAAGAACATATGTGTATGTGTTCACATGAATTATTCATGATTGATATATACTTAATCCATATGATATGTTTTCCAATACAAATTTCTTAATTAAACCACTTGTCATACCTAATAAATAAATGGATGGAAATTGTATAATATTTCATTTTAAATGATATGTGAATTATTGGGGAATCATGAGATAGTGGTTTTCTATTGTTATCACCTATTGAGTTTTTTATCATTGTGTTTCACTGTTCTAAAGAGTACATTGGTCTTTAAAATGAAAATTCTTTCTTCTCACGTTCATATCATGTATCAAGATACTTTTAATATGTTTAATCCTAACCCAACTAAGTCATAAAATCTTATGGAAATAGTTAATATAGTTGAATAATAGTTTCATGATAACTCTTAAACAGTCAAGAGAATCATGGAGAGGGTGATTTTCTACATCATATAATCGATGTGTGCGATGATGATAATGTTAAAGATATATAATCCACCTATTCTCACTATGGAGGGAGGCCCCTAGGAAGTTATGCCCTTGATCGATTCTATTAAACCACCTCCCGACACCTATAGATAATATGAGAAATATTTATATGTATATTATTTTATGACAAAGAATGTGTTACTGGAACATCCTGGACCCAAATGGGTATCATGGGTGTCTATAATTAAAGGACATTGAAAATAAGTTTCTAAGACACTTTGTTCATGTGAAATTATCAATTTTATGGCTTTTGAGTTCATTCACATGACACAGTAGGGCAACTAGTGTTTAAAAATTATGGATTCATTTCATACTTACAACAGTTTTCTCTTTTCATAGATATTTATGATGTTTCTAGGGTGAGTAATTTCCAAAAAACTTTATTTCGATTAGTTTAGTTAAAATGTTTACATCTTTCAATTGATAACAATTACAATTATGATGAATCTAACTATAATCATGTAAGGGAGTCTATGAGAAGACTATAGTTGTTTATATGTAGTATTAAAGGGAAAATATATTATTAATTATCTCGGTGGAAAGAATATTTTCCATGATTGTTTTCCCTAGGCCAATAGTAGTCAGGTAAACCATGACTATAGACTTCCATTTCAAAATATTAGATCAGTGAAGTGATATTACTATGGTAGTTTCATCAAAAAGATCTAGTAATATCTTTAACCTATAGTGGTGTTTCATTCCAATGAGATTATGGTTCAATATCATGGTCTTTATAAAAACATTCCAGAGTTGAGTAGTGGAGTGGAACCTGGACTCGAACCTGAATTTTTAAAGGACTCGAATACCCTTCAACAGACTAGTACCTTAGTTTATACTGGGAGTTTATTCTGAAATAGGGTATGTGGTACACATTATATCTATAGAGGAAAACAATGGGGGGAGGGTATAATATATTCTAGGTTATTGGGGTGATTTAGCTGCATACTATGCATTATACACCAAGTAGTTTAGATATAGAACCATCAATTTTAATATGTATGATTCATGTACCATCTACCCTCTATTTTAATTTATTTTATATTGGGTAATTAAATTCATTATTATCTTTAAAATTTTTAATTGGATTGCAATTTTTAGAGATCAATGATTGTTTTTTCAAAATCGACACCCCATTGGGAGTGTAGGTAGAGGACGTCAAATGTTTCAGGGAGTTACCTCTTGAAATTGGATACTAAATTTTTATTTGGTAAATTTAAGTGCTAAAAATAATCGAGTAATTTTATTGTTATCAATGGATTTTTTATTTCTATACCATGATCATATAAACTATAATCAGAATATATTTACTTTTCTATCTATAGATGGGGGAAACTATACTCACCTAGGCGAATTTAATCTACAATATTATTATGTATAAATAAGTGAGTGAGGTTTGGATTATATCACATCTCAAATAAAGATCCTTGTTATGAATTATGTCATAATGAAGTAGGATTATTTTCCCCTAGTGGAAAAAAATTTTCACGATTAATTACTTAATATGTTCATCGGCTTACAAGCAATGTGGGTTATTGATTTCATGATCATATTAGTATTGGGAGATAACATATTTTTTAACCCATCATATAAAATGGAACCAAAATATCATATATATTAGAATGTTCATTTCAAATATCTACTATATAGAGCATTCATACAACTTATTATTTCATAATTGGGTTCTCTTTTTTATTCTTATAAGAAGTATGATGCTACATTCCTCATTTATAAAGATTATCAATGATTAATCAAGAATTAAATTAAGAATTGTTATCACCATCATTGCATCAATGATATACCTTATCAACTATGTCATTCCATAATATTATCCAAGATATAATTTAGGTTAATGTATCATCATTTGAGGTTGATCCCATCAACCATTCAATAAACTTATGTTAGTATTATGTATTTTTTATAATTTAATGGCGATTTTTTTTGGTATGATGAATTAACTTGTGAAACTCATGGAATGAATTAATTAGTTTTTCAATCCTTTTTTGGTTCAATTATATGATGTTTAAATTAATAATATCATTTTTACTCCCAATCATATAGAAGATATTTCCCAACTATATGAAATCACAAAGTGTATAATGAAATAGAATTGGATTTGTCCAATGATATCTAAATATAGTTTTCACATTGATGGAGATCAAAACATGTTCCATGTTATATCACAACCTAGTGTGTTCATTGACCTAGAGAAGGTTTGATCCATTGTATCATTAGAATGACCTCATAATATCATTGTGATTCAGATCATTATTGGCTTAGAATTCTAATATCAGTGTTTCATCCAAAACTTCCACTATTTCTATGCTCCGATCTATGAGATGACTATGAAAGGTCTGATGTTTGGATAAACAAATAATTGTAAGATGGATTTTTTGGGGTAAAAATTAGGGTAACTTTAACATGGTTTTACACACAACATGTGATGGGTATGGAATATATATTGTATTGTAATGATTTTAGAGGTAGATTCATAGTTGGATTAGTTTTGATATAGGAGGATTGAGTGGTTTCTTATCACTAAAAAACTGTGAGACTAAATGAAAGAAATTATCCTAAACATGATTCTAATTAGTTTCAATTATATAAACCATGAGATATTAGAGACACCATCTTATGGGTGAGAGGTTTGTTGTATATAAATACATAAGAACACCATGTATATCGTTTCATAGTGATACATAAACCATTTGAAGAGGATGTGGGTCAGGTATCTATAGACTGTAGATATCAAGTTAGATTGAGATCCATGAATGGGAAACATATTTTCAAGTACCATGAGTTCTAATATACAGTTAGTGGAATTGTGGGTGTATTTTAATGACTTTTGGATGATAACACTCCTTGAAAACATGCACCTAGATGTCAAGGAGTCCCTGAGATGAGTATATTTGATATAGACATCTACTATAACCATGCTATTGGACAAGATAATGAAACATTAGTAATCTACTCTGGTGGTCTTAGCTCGAAGGGAAAACTGATATGACAGGGAGACACCATCCTGATTGACTCTCTGGATGAGAAACATTATTTAATATTATGGACGTGTATGGGTACATATTTTCAAGTATGTGGATCTGATGTGGTATTTTCATGCATCAAAATGGGTGGTACATCCTGATACAACAAACACATTTCCTGATTTATATTGATATTATTGGTGTCCCTGAATGAAGAATGAGTTAGTGGTATTTACACTGAGATGTTTCTATTGTTAACAGATGAATTACCAGAATCACTGGCCTACAAGGATATTTCCTCCTATTCCTATATTAGAATAAGAGGGGAATTATTTAACTATTTATTTTTAGATATAATTACCATGAACAAGTCACATGAAATATGCAGTATTGGTGGTCCTGGACCGACTGATGAAGGAGCATAGTTATTTCATATCATAAATACATTCAATTTTGATGCTCCATGGTGTCTCTATATTTGAAAGATAGTTTTTATACTTGTTGTTATGGTGAACATAATTTCTAATTAGGATCCACATTTCACATCTCTATTATGGAAGGGTATTCATAATGCTTTGGGATTAAATTTTAATATGAGTATAGAATATAATTCTTAGACTCCTGGTCAATACGAGAAGGCATTTCAAATTATAGTGTATAAGTTGGGATCCTATATAAAAGATTATGGTGGTTATTTGTATCTTAATATATTACATGTAGAGTATTTTTTAGTAACCAATTCTGTGTATTGATCCAAATATATCCTTTTGAGTGCTTATAAGGAAATTCATTCCATTCACCAAATTGCAGGTTAGTGGAAGATGCTTTTGTGCACATTGGACCATATATCATATTGGAAACATCTGAGATGGTCCATTTTATCGAATGTGGGGGGGGGATGCACAAAAATGAAATAATTCAAACATTTACCACCATATATGTCATATGGAGTTTTAAGATGGTCATTAATCATTCTTTTTGGTGTCACCTATGTTGGGGAAGCACCATAATAAGAAGCATGGAAAATTTTGGGCTATGTTCAATTAGATTTTCAAGAATATGAAATGGGTTGGTCAGGTGGTCTTACATTTATCCACTCCACATTATTTAAATATATTATATTATATGTTTCATGTGTCATAGATTTGAATATATCTTCATGATCCTTCTCACATGATATATATTGATTATATCTAACTAGATCTTCATTCCTCCATTAATGAATTAATGATTCTTATCCTGGAAAAACATTAGATCAATAAATTAGAGATGTTTATTCCTCTAATCAAACTCTGGTGAATGCTATTTTTTTTAAATATTTTACATGGATGAGGTATGCTGATATTCGAATATAGTTTTCAGACTCATTCACTTATACCCCCTAAAATTCTTTGGAGGAATAAAAGGGATGATATATTTTATTGTAATGTGGACATAATATACCATATTTTACTAGTATATATCTCTTTACAAATTGTCAAACCTTTTATAGTTAGGTATTTTTTGTTTAAAACATCATAGTTTCGGTTTGGGATATTTGGGTTTTGTTTTTCTAAATAATTATAGGTGAAAGAGTGAGTTCTGTGTATTGAAATGTGTTTATCCATAATTTAATATGTATCATGTAAATTCTTTAGACTGAGAATGTAAATAAATATATTCCATAAATTCATTGAGAAATGACATAATAATAATAATAATATTTTTAAAATGGAATTATTGAATAAAATCTATTTTAATGTTGTTTTAATACTAGGAATATATTTTTAAACCATAAATGGGAATCAAGGGATTGAAAACATAAATACTCTATTTCTGTCTTAAATATATCATGCTACTAAATCTAAAAATTCCCCATTATCTTATATTATGAATTATGATAATGGAGAACACTCTATTATTTTTTATCCTTTCCATTAATGATGATTGAGAACCCACATTGAACATAATCCTTTAATCAGCTAGATATTAAATATTAGTATTTTAATGTATGAATATAGGACACAAACTTTACTTTAAAGATTTAGATGTTTCTTCTTTTTCTCGACTATTATGGTAGTTGTTCTAGAATTGATCCCTAATTGTTTCTTCAATTATCCTTATATGTCAAATTTGCATGATCATGGAAAAACATTATGATCACATTCAATGTAATTGGATAATACCCTGTTTATGGAGTTACTCATTTATTACACTCCCATTAGATCTCATTTATTCCACTATCATTGATTAGTGTCTTGCAACCATGATATACGTGTTAAAAATGTTCATTTTTTAGATTAATTCAATTTAAACATAGAGACAATAAAAATGCTATAATTTGGATGAATTATTATCTTAATATTAGGGATATTCCTAATAAATGAACAATTGTTAAAACATGAGATAAAATCACATAAAATAGAAATTTTAAAATGATGTTTAATTCAATCAGAGTGTTTACATGATGAGTTATGTATATACAGTCATGATAATGACCATGTGGTAAAATGATAATGGAATGATAATTTATGTTATTACGATTATCATTGGGATCCTTGTATTTCAAAATTTTAATGGTTAGCTAAATGATAATTTAATGAATTAAACATTTGGTATTTTGATGTAATTATAATGTTATATGGTGTTTGTTCATGTAAAATAATCTATAACATTCTATTTTGAGGTTTTTTCTAAAATTATTACTTCCAAAGTGTTGTATTTTACATGACCATTGAGTTCTTATTTTGACAAGAGATGTTCTTGAGTTTTGTGCAGGGTGACTCCATATGTTATTTCTGAGGGTAAAAAGGATAGTTATGGTATGAATGATGGTAAATTATAATTTCATTATATTCATTAGAGTGAGAATTCCTTTATCAATAATGATGTGATTTCTATGGAATCTATATTATGATATGTACTTGATTCATGAAGGTGATATTGTTATTTATAATAGGATTGTGAATTTTTTCATCATACTATATTTTTTGTAAATCCCAAAAATATAATCTTCCACTAACATGAGTGGTCATTTATAATGGAACATGATCCACACATAGATATAGAAACCTATAATGAAAATATGTATGTTTGGATAACATTGTTATTTATCTAGTGTTCTGTAGACTTCATGTTTACTACATTAGAAGTATTAATTGATTTATTAATACTCACGTGAATGACCTTATCATATATTATATAATCTCAGAAAAATGGAACATAGTGGTGATGACATACTAATTTGTACTCACAGTCAAGATGGGTCTTCATTTAGTACCAATACATTTTTCTAAAATGTAGGTTTGGATAAGTGAAAATGATAGTATTCTTGATTTTTTCTTACTATATAGGATGGAGTGTATAAATAGGACTAGTATGAGATTTGGGACCATTTTCTTTCGAGTATTTATTTAGTATATTTATTCATTTAATAATATGAATTGCATCATTTTATTTAGTAATAATCATCATATCATTATATTATTATTTTTTCTTTTTTATCAGTTTGGACCAATTTGCAGTATTATTGTTTGATTATTTGTATTTATCTTATCATATAGGTCTAATACATTTTTATTATAATATTTAAAATATTATTGAAAATTATTCTATAGTTGGTAAACTCCCCACAATATTTCTTATACGCTTACTACAAATCATCAATCTCTATCATATGGGAAGGAAATCCTGAGGTCATGTGGCCAACATTACTCTGTAACATGATGGTGTATCTGGTTAGGTATGTTACAATCAAAAAGGTGATTAGATGGTTTTTTATAGTAGTAAAATGTATTGGGTAATGTCTTCCAAATCATGATCTAATATTTTAGCGATTATGGAAAAAATTTAATTCCTCTGTGGAATCATTCCATAATGTGATGATGGACATAGATGTAAGACATGAGAGAATGGTTGATATTCTATACTTATGTATATAGTATATTATTTTTCCTATGTTTGGAATTTACGGATCATGATTTTTAAATCATGGTTCCTAATTAAATAATCTCATTAATGATGCTGTAAAAGAATTATAATTCTAGGATTTATGATTCATTATCTATGATTTGTTGGGATGATTGTATTATGTCATTTCCAAAAAAATTTCTTATCTTACATGTATTTTTACAATCGTGATGTATGATACCCTAAGAGGGGGGGTGGTGAATCGCTAATATATTTTTCTTTTTTTTTGTTTCATTACATTTCAATCAACCCTTACAACTTGATAATGATTTCATTCCCTATTGAAATCAATTCAAACACACATCAATGGATACACAATAATTTACATGGATCAATACTCAACAAGAGTATTTACTCCCATGATATGGTTTTGAGATGATACAAAAATAGAAAATCCACTAGAAAAAAATAATTTTTTAGGGATTAAAATATGTTAGACAATACTTTTCAATAATTGCGACTACGATCAACAAAATAGTTCTTGTTATTAAAGTAGCATGAAATGGAATATGATAATTTTGGTAACAAACATGTAATTGTGATTCTTGATCAACATTCATGAATATTATCTTTAAAATAAAATTTTCACATTCTTAACAAGAAGGTAGTAAAAAATCTATAGACATTTTAATGTTACTCAATCTGATTTCTGAGTCTGAATCGTAAGTATGATTACTCAATTATGTAACAATATACTATGAGAATGCCTTTGAAATAATCCAAAAAAATCATGTTATTTTATATAAAAATGAAAATACGAATTTGTTTTCTGATTTTGGAAATTCTAAGGATAGTGTTGTATCCTTTCATTATTTCTTCTATCCTTTAAGAATCATTAAGAAAATAAAATCTGTAACTATATTCTGGCTAGAATTTCATAGCTTCTCTCAATTATTATGTGAGGGATATAAGTACCAAAATACACAAACTATTCCACAACATTTATATACATGCTAATGTATCTTAATAGGGATTATAAAATCATTTTCCATTATTACAAATTTTCTCAAATATATAATCATCCTTAAAAATCATATCATTCTTTGACTTCTTCTGTGCATTTAATTATAGTTCAATTTTGGATATCTATTTGACTTCATCAAAGCATCATAATTACAAAAACAAAATCAATATGAGTTAAATTAAACATTTTTAATTCCTAATATGATTATTCATTACATTTTTATATACCACATCCATATATAAAGAAGTAGACATATTCATTTTTTATAGAAAACATCAGCTCGATTTAGATTCTGGTTTTCCGTTATGATTTATTCACTACAGTGAGGAATTTCGGTCACTTGTAATTTTTTGACACTATTCAAAACAAATCAGAACTAAATACATCTCATACAAATTATGTACCCAAATTTAAAAACATATATTCCCATTATGATTTCCTCATTATGATGATCACGATATCTATTTCACTATGTTTCTCTGTACCAATTTGGGAAACATGTTAAACATATTTCTTTGAACTTACAAAAAACATTATGTCCCATTTTGACAACACATTAAAAAAGTATTCAAACAACACTCTTGCCCTCTTTATTTCACTTGACCATATTTTTCAAGATGTTGAAAATAGTATTTTTCACTTCACTCAGTCAATAAATCATCTCGAGGATAAAAGGATGACTATATTATAGATTGATCTCTACTACAACAAAAATTCCTTATTATATTCTCCCATCATATCCGAAGAAAATTATATAAGAAATACTTCCCATTCAAAAAACATTTACTATTAATCTATGTTAAATTTTATCATAATATCAAAAACATGTAATGACTATTCAGTGTTTATTAACTCTGATTGTTGGTGGCAGACCGAGTCCGATGAGACAAGTTTCATCATCTTTTACTTTATAAACATCTATTAATTTTTTTCATGATACTGAATAACTATCTCTTACCACTAACTTATTTTTCTGAATATTTATTTATTTTTTCTTGTGGTATTAATAAAAATTGTTACCTTAGGATTATATCATTATGATTAACAATACCATCCTTTAAAAAATATGTGTGTGGTAATATTTTACTAATTTACTAAGACTAGACATGACTGTTGACACAAAAATAATACATCTTCAACATATTTCTTGTAATAATGAATTCATTGTGGATTTGAAAAAAAAATGATCAGCTTCATCATCATATTACATTTATAGAATGTATTGTAATTTCCCATCATTCTATAAACATTAAATTTTTCTTCCAACTCTGAATACAATTAGCCACACACCCCTTTTCATTCATCAAGTTAGCAGTATATATTTTATAGTTAAATGCTGAGTTGGGAGAAAAAAATTAGTAAACCTTCATCATATTTAAATTTTTTCCATATTGAATTTGATTCCCTTCTTCATTATGATTAGAAAATTATTTGATTTTGATAGTGAATCTGATGGACCTTTTCTTAATGAAAATGTCTTATAAATATTATGCGCATTCTTAAGAAATATGAGTCTAATTTCATGAATACGATGGTCATTATTATTTTCCATTTTTAAAAGTAGAATTGATTTATCCTCTTTGAAAAAAAAGTATGAAATAATTGAAAAATAAACTTCTTCTTAATTATAATAATCAACTCTAGTCAAGTGAGACCACAAAATATGCCATTTTGGATTTAGTTTCAACCATTATTCATAAATCACTAAACATTTTAACCTCAGGATATGGATTAAATATCAAAAGTATTAATATTAATTAAAATAACTCATAAATAGAAATAATAATTTATCATAGAATACTTGTGTTTCCCAAAATTATTGACACATGAAACCTATCAATATTTTCTTCAAAACATCATTCTTCATCCACAATTCATGTTCATATTTTCTAAAATAAAAATTTTCTTACACCCACTCTAACAAATAGTTATAATAGTTCATACACATACATTCTAGATTCAAATCTAACCCATAACTACCCCATTATGTTTTCATTCATAATGATTGATTTATGAAACAATTATTTCCCTTGACCACATTATACAAAGACATGATGAGAGAGTGGAAGAAAACATACCTCAACCATGATAAAAATGATTTTGGACATCCATGTTGAACCTAAAATTAGAAAAATAATCTTAATGTAATTATTTTTATAAAATACCAGTAACTTGATCTGATGTGGAAACATACTCTATCTTCAATTCATTCCTCTCTAAATTCTCATTGATGAAATTATATTTTATATCAACCTATATTGAATGATAATGTGCAACTATATTTCTTAACAATATTGATTTCACTTAGATTATCATTTTCCAATAGAAAAAGAAATGTTACTTCAATAAGTATGTCTTCCAAAGGAGTATTCATCGATATATGCTGACTAGAATGTTGACTGGAAACAACATCCATAGCTTAATCAATTTTATGAGTTATGAAATTTTTTTTTCATTGTATTCCTATTACCACAATTATTCCCGAGAATGATAACTCTAGAAGAAGCATATCTTTTATCCTTAACATTTCCTAAAAAATTAACATCGAAAATACAAAACCTATTCATAGATTCTTAGCCATCATAAATGATTGAAATTATTCATTTGATTTTTAAAAATATTAGTATTCTCATTGAAGCAATTAAATGTTATTATTTAGGAGTGCAATAAATTTTTAACATATTGTAATGATATAAAGGATTTTTTTATTAGGTAAATAAAACATAAAAAACATTAAATCAACTTATAAAATTCATACCCATTAAAATACTTTCTTTATATATATTTAGTAAATTTTTTTCTAACTGATATTCATTTGGAAACATGTTTTGAATTTTCAATGATCATTTTTTTGAGAAGTTCTAAAGAATACTTTTCTTTAGTAAGAAAAATATGATTCTTCTATTGTATGAATTTTTTCCCATGACAATATTAAATTTCCCCTAGCACAGACAAATCAAAAAAAATTAAACAATTCTTCAAATATTTCCAATATTCTTTCATCATACTCATAAAACATGATGTCTTCAAAATAAAAAAATATAATTATGTAAAACTATTTAAATTAAATGATGTAATGATTTATACGAACTATTAATTTCTTAAAATTAATCTTTTTCATGATTGTATAAAATTTGGAATACCGTGATCTTGGGAAATTTTTTATCCACTAAAATTATTTCAGTTGATAACACACATAAAATTTACCATTATGAAGAAAATATCCCTAAATAATTTCAATGGGAACATCCTAATCTTGATACCAATTCATAATTTCATACTTCAAATCCATTTAAAAAAATTAAATTATTTATTAAGAAAAAGAAAAAATGATTCTCATCATTTCTATTATATCCAGTAATGAAAAAGACTAATCAAAATTTATTCAATCAATTTTTTAGTAACCATTGTACACCGTTATTTATTTGATGCTTATCAAATTACCATTTTCATTCATCTTGTTCCAGATATCCCATTTTTTACCAATAACATTTTTGTTATCTATATGGGTAGGAAGTCATATGTATCATTGTTATCAATATTAGAATCTATTCATTAATAGCATGTAGCCATTCCTTAATCTCAAAATAATCATTAAGATTAGTTGTCTCCACTTTTGAATATATGGACATATATGAAATTGTAATAATTTATTGAACCAATTAATGTTAAACACCAATAATATTCTAATATACCACCTAATTCGTCATCCTAGGATAATTTTTTCTAGTTTCTTTATCATCATTTAAAATAATTGCACCAGACTCTTCTTCTGGAGTAGGAGTACAATTTTCAATATACATATCTTTAGTGTTTACAAAATTTTTGTTACATTATTCAACTTAATTAGATTCTAGATTCAGTTTCTATTCCTCATCATTCTGATAAAAATTCATTTCAAAAAATTCTACTAATCATCCTAAATCATTGTTGATAAATATGAAAACATTTCATTCCAGATTACCTCCATCAAAAATTAAATATTTTCTAATTATCTCAAACATTCCATGGTTTCCACGTTTTTCATGATAATGCATGGAATTTATAAATCTCTTATGCATTTCAAACAAGGAGTTATTCATTAAAAAAAGTTCATATAGAGTCATTTGTGAACTTACCCTATGGAATCATTTGTTTTGAATATATATAACAGTGACCATGGAATGCCTCTAAAGGTAATGAGAAAGACCTTGTTCATGTAGAATAGTTTTCCCCATTTCCACTGAACATTGTTTCTTCTATTCAGAAACCCCAATTTTTAGGGGTTTATGGTGAACAAAACTCATTCAAAATTCCATTCTTCTCAAAATAAGTTTCAAATTATTCATTATTGTATTAACTGAAATTATTTATTCATAACAACATCACTGAATAATCATGTTTATTCTCATCATTACTCTAGAAAATGTAAATCATTTTCATGGTATATGAATTTTTAATATATATAAGACTTGAAATGCGTGTAAAGTCATCAATGAATGTGATGACTTAATTATGTCTATTAGTTTAATTTTTTCTCATTATCCCATAGATATCAGAATATATATTTTATAGTTGTTATTTTGAATAAATTTTAACTTTAATATAAATAAATTTTATATATTTTCCATTCCAAAAAAATGATCAACACCAATCACTTTTTCAGTATGAATCATTAATTATGCGACCATAGTTGCTATTAAATTATATGATCATGATTCTATAACCTTTGTGTCCAAAACATTACTTTCATTTCTGATCATCTTTAATCATATTTATATAAAGAAAGTTATGAATCTCACCAACATGAAAGAAGTTTTATTCTGTACATTGGCCTCTTATAAATATCTTTACATCTTCCTCACTATTCTCAAAAAACCATTTTTTAACTACTACATTGGTACCTTTGTCACAATGTTATGAAACACTAAAAAAGTTATGTCTTCACCCATTAACATACAAAACTTTCTTGGAACCCATCTTTAATTTATCAATTTTGTATCATAAAAAACATTTAATATCAAGGATTAAACACATACAAATGTATATTTTCCTTATTTAAAATATTTAATATTTATTATAAATTTTATATATCCTTATATATGAGAATAAAAAACATTATATAGTATCCATGTTCACTCTCCTTTTATTTCATTCATACACGTTTCAAAAAAATTATCTTCTTCCAACCCTTTTTAGTCCTTATCTCCAACTTCTGATAATTGTTATTAATCATTTTTTTGTGATAGTAAAAAAATCAGACATCATTTTATAAGGTGTCCTAGTTTTTTAAATATTTCATGGATAATTTCCATGTGTTGTAATTTATTCTAAATTTTCATACTGACCTCCTTAGGATTCTACCAAATATTCTTCTTATACTTCATCCTTTGAGGGGATTTACTCCCCCTGAAAATTATCCTTCTCAATTTTGTGGAATGATTATAATTATATTCAT
Organism: Viscum album; assembly: GCA_963277665.1. Classification (NCBI taxonomy): domain Eukaryota; kingdom Viridiplantae; phylum Streptophyta; class Magnoliopsida; order Santalales; family Viscaceae; genus Viscum; species Viscum album. The sequence continues at coordinate 2,020,839,982 of OY728138.1, forward strand.
TAATCCTAAACATATTAGTAGTGTTTTTGAATCCACCACAATATTAGAAGTATAAAATGACGGAAATTATCCTCTAAATTTTCTATACTGATTGGAGTTGTGAACATATTGTTGAGGTACCTTCTCATGTCTATTATATAAACATTTTTTAACAACCAACTATTCTTCCATTAGTTGTGTAATTTTTTTTAACATTATTGGTCATTTCATCATTATTAGAACCAAAAATTTTAAAGAAATTTTTTTATTCAAAGTTTTTAGAAACTTAAGTATTCTCTAATTTCTTTGGAACATATAATTTTTCTACCTTTTGTGTTTTCTACATACATAAACTTCCCAATTTTTTTCTCTTCATATGATTTTCTATCATTCTAATATTCAAAAGCATTTCTATAATTTTTTTTATTGTTTGAAGTTATATTTTCTATATTCTTTTAAACATATTCATTTCATAAATTTTTCCAACATCAGAGATAATTTTTTTAAATCATATACCTCTATGTTCATCTTTGGAAACATTTTATCGGACTTGTTACCCATATTCATCTTTTGCATTCAACTTCAATTACAAACATTCATTAAGAATATTTTAATTCTCAAAAAATTTCATCAAGTGAAAAATATCATAAATACTCGTGATATTTTCATGAGAAAAAACCTTCTTTGTTTTTTAGTGAGTAAATTTTATTCTTATACCTCCTGATTGATTTTTCAATCCATCAAATATTTCTCAAAAATTCATTTAATTCTTCTCTAATATGATATTATAATTGAGTTTCATATTTTTTCAAAACTGCAACATTTTAATTATTCATTATTCGTTGTTAAAATAAAATTATTACCACCATCATGCATAGTTTATTTTTCGTATTCAACTTCATTTTCATCATTATCATTATCACTATATATGAATATGCCCCTTTTATACATAGGGAATTTTATAAAATTCCCTCTTAAATATATTTATCATTATCACCATATTTTTTCTAGGTCCTTCTTGGTTTTATTTTTAGTTCATTACAATATTTATTCCCTTAAGAACACAATTATACAAAAACATTACCAACTAATCAACATTCAATACACAAAATGTAAATATTATAATTATATTTTTACGTACATATTCACAATTTTTTTAATCGGGATAAAATTTAATCATGATTTTAACATACCAAATCATTAGAGATGGATTCCGAAACATCATATTCCCCAAGTAAATTTTTAAACTTTTCATTATTGGTGTTGTTGAAATATATTTCTCTAACAACATTTATTTTTCCCTTTATAACATTATCCCTGATCCTTTCATATGTAAGAGCTATGACACAGAGATCATCCAAAGATAGATTTTATGGATCTCTATCATCCAAACATGATACATCAACATCATAATTATGGGGAATAGTTCTTTTGATCTCTTGAACAACTGTAGAATCTCACAATATTTCACCCAGACATCTGATAGTGCTGAAAATGCCATTCAACGTGGTAAATAACTGTCCAACATCGTATTAAATTTAGAAAAAAAATATTATGGTACTTAGTTTTTTAATTTATATTCAGGTGTTTCATGTTCTTGGAATGCGTGGGGAATATTTTGGGAGAGTTTGGGTTGGTTTTGAACATGTTTGAAGGCATTTTTGGGTTGCGTGGTTTGTGCATGGTCAGGGGAAACTATGCGATATGAATCATGAATGTAGTGGGGTATACAAGTTTTATGCATAGTTTTCCTAACCTTGTAGGATGGGATATGTGATAATCTCATTTGAAGTAGTTGTAGGTGCATGGTTAGCACACAGTTTGTCTAACTATGGGAGCTAACTGTGCGGCTTGTAAAAAATGTGTTTTTAAAAATAAGGTATTTGTTGGGATTACCATAAAATCACCCATACATCCTACCATTCAAGAATAACATTGTATTTCCTATACCCAGGTTTTAAGGGTGCTCTCCCCCTTAATTTGGACAAGATTTTAATGGATTTCATGGTGTTTTGAAGGCAGTTCATCTCAGGTAAGTCTTCTCTCGTGGATGTTTTGCAGTTTAATCTAGAATGACACTTCCAACTCTCTTGGTTTTCTATATCACCATCGGATGCATGTAGATCTAGGGTTTTTTTGTATTTAATGTTAATATTAAGGCTTTGTGTTGGTACGGAAGGTGATTTATAGTTGTTTTGGTGGAGTGTGTGTCGTGATTTTTGGTGTGGTTGCTTGTGGGATGATTTCACTAGAACCCTAAATGTAGGTGGTTTTTCCCTTGACTCCCGGTTGATAGAACTAGAAGGCTTGTTCAAATTAATTGTTTTTTCTAGAGTAAATTGGTGTTAATTATTTTAAAATTGGTTAGAAGTCCTTTGGTAATGTTTTGTAGATTTTTGGGGAAAATGAGCTTTTGCAGTGAAATCTTATTAATGTTGGATTTTAAAATGATGATTTTAAAATCAATAATTTAGGTTGTTTTATAGAAATGTTATCAAAACATGATTTAAAAAAAATTATATTTCTATATTTAAATTTGATATGACATGGAAAATTATTCTGGGGATTATTGGATATATTCTTCGTTATAGGCATGTTGTTGTGGACATGGTGTGTTATGTACTTGGTTATTGGCTTGTTCATGTTAATTTTTGGATAGAATAATGTGATTTGGAAAGTGTGTTTCATTAATATTAGTGTATGAAAGATCCACCATCAAGGATATATTGTTAGGAAGTACCACTAGATTTGGAAAAGAGTAAAAAGGTTTGGATGGAATGTTCCACTGTGTTTGTTGCCTTGTTTTGTGATTCTTTGCCAATGGAAATTTTTGTACTAATTTTAAATGATTAAATTACTTATGGATTAGTTTTTTGGATTTCCAAGGGTATTCTTGGTCAGGGTGAATGTGGTTTGGTATATGATAGTTTCTTTCATTGTAATTTTTTACACAATTCAATATTTTATATAATTTTTTTATTTTAATGTTTTAATGGTTATATCCTAGTGGAATATGAAGGGAAGTCATTTGGGTAAAAACTACTAAGTATTTTAGTCACCCACTAATTTGGAACTGGGGTTCTTTTTCAAGTATTGTATTCTGGTACATAGGTAAGGGTAAATCATCTAATTTTTCTCTGCGATTGACATGTTGATTTGGAGATGTTGTGGTGTTTAGAGCATAAAGATTGGTGTGGAGCTATGTATGGTGTCTCGGTTCTTTGAGTCGTGTTGTTTATTCTTCTTCTTGGTAATCTAATATTTGTCTTGGTGGTATTTGGCATGTGGGATTGTTGTGGAATATTTTGTATGTATTTTGTTAATTTATGGGTTAGGTTATTTTTTAGACATGCATCTTGTTTCTTTTTTGGTAATGATATTTTTTGGTTGTTGATTTTATCTTAAGAGAAAATAGTTCCCTAATTATTCTTGAATCCATTGGAATAGATGTACAGCTTATTTCACCCTAGGAACGTCGCTTAAGGCCATGTATCATTCCTCCACCCTCTCAAGCCAACAAGATTGGGCGAGATGTTACAAGTGGTATCAATTTGTTCAGTCCTTGGATTTCTGGTGAGAGAAATTGTTTTATCTTTTGGTGTTGATTGTGGGTCTTGGTGTTGACATTCATTCTTGGCCTATTCTTTGGGTCGAGAGGGTAAAAAGTAGTAGGATTATCAAAACCTGGAATGTATAAAATAAAAGGATATAGATAACCATTTATTGATGATCATCAAGTAAAAATGTTGTTGGGTACATAAGTGTTTGGAGACACTTATAGAAAATTAAAATATCATTATTGTGGGTGTATCCAATGAGATGATCATGGCATTCATGGAAGTAATGAATTCCTACTACGATACATATTTTATTGGGTTATAATGATCTATGGTGTGATATGAATGTGTGTATTTTGAAAAACATGAATTGGGGTTCAAAAAAGATGGATTTAAAACAAGGAATCTTACGGTATTTTGAAAATGGATTGATTTTCAAAACATTGTGGATTTTTTAGAATAGTGTAATATGAGAAATGTGAACATGTGGAAAGACTTGTTGTGATAGTTTTTATGTAACCGAATATGAAAATTTTATACCCTTTATTGTTAACGGAGTGGGACTTATGGTTGTTTTGGGTTGATAGAAATTGAATCGGGTTGGCATTGTAGAGACCAACATGAAGAAGCTGCTTAAAATGTGGTTTCACATCATCCTCAAGTGAAGGAGTATCTAGTGAAGAGTAGAGAAAATGAATTCCATGCGATGGATAGTGGGAATAATTTGGATAAACTAAATCAAGTGGATCATGTGGTTCAATTTCAAAGGTTCAATCCACCCATGATTTGGGGTGATTCGAAGCTAGAAAGGTCTTAAGTGTGGCTAACGAGAATGAATATGACTTTTCAATTCTTGGGAACACTTAAATAGCTAAAAGTGAAGTCATCCAAGTACATGTTGGATGATCCTGCCCTCTAGTGGTGGCAGTAGGCAGTCAAATCTTGGATGGTCCAAGGAGTGACATGGGAGGGGTCTAGAGAATTGTTTTACAATCATTTCTACCCTCATACATTCATAATTTAGTGTACAAAGTATTTCATTAGTTTTAATAAAAGGATCATTGAATTAATGGAATATGCATAAAATTTTATGAACATAGTAATGTTTTCATCTGAGGTGGTCGGTATTACATCGTTGAAGGTAGAAATATTTTAAGCTGGCTAAATGTAAGAAATTTTTTCCAAGATAATAGAGTTTTGTATAAATTATTACACAGAAATTATAAATAGATCAACGATTTCTGAGTGAGATATTTTTGGGTCTATAGGTTGGAAAAGTATGTTGGTACCCACAAGAAATACTAGGAACCCTAATTCTGAGTTTAAGTAGAAGAGGGACACTTATTTCTAGGGTAGTAGTATCACTCATAATCTCATGGAAGGATGAGTGAATCATCTTTCAAAGCCATAGATTAATCTTGGATGTTTTTTGTGTGGTTCTACAATCCACATCAATCTGGATTTAATTAAAAGACCTTGAGAATGTAATACTTGTAAGTATATGGGAAATCTGCATCATTATTGTCAAAATGATATGTGTTCGGGGTGTGTGTGACACTCTTCAGGGTTCATGAGGGTCTTATAGCTCGACAAGACAAGGACAACAACCTACCAATCGACATTAGATTAATGTTTTTCATGGTTATTCCAAGAATAATATGATGCCTTCACATGGTAATAAAAAATAGATTGTGGCATGTAAGAAGCTATTTGATGCTAAAAAGGGTATGATGGAAGACCATTCCGGACCATCCACGGTGCAAGGTATAGTTATATTAAATTCCACATTGATGAAAGCTTATTTGATATGGTTTTTTTCCATTAATATCTTGATTCTCACATCGTCTATTTATTTCATTTACACATTGAAATGTTTCCTTATATTATGCAACTACATACTCTTTTAGGTCAAAAAGAGTGTTGATTTTTTCCTCTATATAGCGTGTACCTCAGTTATTGAAAAATTGAAATTACTTGGGATTACTCAGTGCTTGATAGGATACTTGTGATATAATCCTGGAAATGGATTGATTGGGGGTGTTTAATACCCACATAAATTTATATGAGTTAATGGTTATTTTTGTGATGGATGATGGCGTTAGTCACCTATTTAGGGGTATAAGAGTGAGAAGCTTGTTGAAACATGCTTGATGGCACTAGGGGATGGAATGATATCATACCAGTTAGAAGATTTGATATTTTCATTTGTGGATTGTGTTATGTAGAGTGTTCATCTGAAAATTATGGATTTGTTTATGGAAGTCTTCCCTGAAGAATTCATAGGGTTTCCACCAATGATTGAAGTGAAGTTGACGATTTATTTCCTTCTGGGGACCAGTCCAATGTCACCTCTACATTGTCGAATGGAACCAGCGGAATTGCGGGAATTTAAGGTGTTGTCGAAATAGATAGAAAACCACTGGTTCATCTGCCCTAGCGCATCCCTGTAGGCAATAACAGTTTTTCTTGTCAAAAATTTAAATGGAACTCTTTGGATCTGTATTGACTATGATATACATAATCGGGTTATGATAAAGAACTTATTTCCACATCCATGAATTTTTGATTTTTATGACTAGTTGAGGGTATCTTATGAATTCTTCGAGATTGGGTTGAGGTCTGGGTATCATCAATTGTGGTTGAGGATGGAGGATATCGTAAAAACAACATTCAGAAGTAGATATGGCTCTTATAAGTATGTGGTTAAGCCCTTTGCTCTAATGAATTCACTGGCATTGTTCATAGAATTTATGAATCAGATATTTTAGAGATATCTTGATTTTTTTGTAGTGGTATTTTAGGATGACAAAATGGTGTATTTGTGGACATGGGTAGAGCATGAGTAGCACTGGGTGATTGTGTTGGGGATTATGGAGGATAATTTATTGTATACGAAATTGACAATTTGTGACTTTTAAATATTAGAGGATTGTTTCCATGGACCTGTTATTTTTTATAATTGTGTTTTCAGTGATCCTGAAATGAGAGAGGATGTTATATCATGGAAATATCCAAAAAAAATTTGAGATACAAAGCTTCATTGGTCTAGTTGAGTATTATCTATGTTTTTTTCATGATTTTTCATGATTGGATTCACTGATGACATCATTGAAAAGGAATAATATCCCATTTCAATGAGATAAGTAGTTTCAGAACTGATTTAATGTGTGAAAGGGTCACCTTACATCAGCAGTGATCTTGGATTTTCCTTAACCAGAAAAAGGGTACGAAGTTTATTGTGACACATAGGGATCAAAGATGGGTTGTGTTCTCTTGTGAGGGGATAATGTTGTTTTATATGGCTCATGGAAGCTCAGGTCCAAAGATAATAATTACACAACACATGGTTTGGAGTTGGAAACTGTGGTTCATGCTTTAAAAATGTGGCATCATTATCTATTTGGTGAGAAATTTTGGGTGTTTATTGATCATAAGAGTTTAAATAATATTTTCTCACAGAGAGATTTGAACATGAGGAAAAGGAGATGGATTGAATATCTTCATATTGTTGATTTTGACTTAATGTACACACATGGAAAGTGATATTTAGGGGAAGATGAATTCAGTAATAAACCATATACTCATGTGCTGAAATAGGCCTCAGATCGATGGAATTTTATGTCGGTCATATCTAAAATGTAGTGGGAATGTGAGGACCATGGTGCAGAGAAGCCTTCTAAATATATTCCTTGGTTCTTGCCTTGGTTGGTTTAGTTAACAAGGCATATACATCAGATTCCGAGTGTATGACGATAAGGTCAAATCTCAATGGTGGGGAGACCATTTAGAGGTGGGAACTAAATGGGATTTCAGTCTTGTGTTTTCTGAATCGGATGGTGGTACCAACAGATTAAGAAGAGAAACATATCAGTGTTTGTCATCACTCTTGGTGGGATTTACATAATGAAATCCGTTTGATGTATAAGAAACTTATAGAATTATTTTGGGGGATTGATTGAATATGGTTGTGGCTAGGTTTGTTTTGAGATTCTATTCTTTTCAACGGGATAAAGAATATCATCATTGGACAACCATAATGATATAGTCTTTACTAATCATATTTTGAAATGGGAGAAAATAGCAATGGATTTTGTGACGGGTATCCGAAGAATGGTCTAGATGCATGATTCCCCTAGGGTGATTGTGGATCAGCTCACAAAGTCAGCCCATTTCATCCAGATTTTGGAATCTTATATAGTGGAGGATATGTCCCAATTGTATACCTGAGATATGGAAATGAGGTATAGTGTTCCATATTGTATTGTATCAGATATAGGTATGAGGTTCACATCATGTTATGTAAATACATGTAGGAAGCCCCTGGGACATAGTTGATGATGAGCATGGTGTATCATCCTTAGATAGATTGAAAATCTGAAAGGATGATGAAAACATTGGATTATATGAAAAGGGCTTGGGTGATGAAATTTGGGGGTTCATGGGAAGATCACATATCATTGGTGGAGTTATACTATAATAAAAGGTATCAGGCTTCAATACATATGGCTCCATTTGAGGCATTTTATTTGTGTCCATGTCTTTCTCCATTTTGTTCGGTTGAAATGAGTGAGATATCAATGATTGGATAGAGCCTTTAACAAGGGACTAAAGAGAAGTTTCAGATGATTTTAAAGAGGATGGAGATGGATGAATGTCTTCTGAAATCTTATGCATGCCATCTTCAACGATTGTTGGCATTCGAGGTGGGTGATCATGGTTTTTTTAGAATCAATCCTAGGATGGGACATCATCGGTTGGTATAGAAGGGTATGTTATCTCAAAAGTACATTGAGAATTTTTAGATACTTGATTGGATTAGAGAAGTGGATTATCAGTTATAATTTCCACCACAGTTTAGTACAGTTCAAAATGTGTTTCTTATGTCGCAATTGAAAAATTATAAGCTGAATCGTGACCATGGGATTTGCTGGGATCATGTTGAGCTTGAACTAGATTCTTTGTTGTTGCACATGCCAGTGCGGATTGTGGATAGGTAGAAGAACGTCTTATGTGGTAAAATCATCAGTTTGGTTCATGTTTTGTGGTGGCATGTCTAGATTAAAGAGGGAACTTTGGAGTAGGAGAAATAGATGGTTGAGCATTGGCCTGAGCTATTTCAACAAAGCAATGGTTCTCTACATTCTAAGGAAGAAAAGTCCAATGATGGTGAGAATATATCACTACCTAGTTTGACTTATATAGCCTTTGTTTAGGACTTTTTATGTGTTTAATGTTATTGGGATGAGTTCGTAAATGTATTGGAGAGTCTTGGATCATTTTGAACATGTTTGTAGGCGTTTTTAAGGCCACACAGTTTGAGCACGGTTAGGGGAAACTATAGGAGATAATTCATTTGGGATGTCGCGAATACATAGTTCAGGAACAGATATACAGACTGTGTGAGGTGGGCTGTACGAGGTACCCCTTTGAGGCAGCATCAGGCACACAGTTTGGACACGGTTTGTATAACCATGTTATTTAACTACACAGCTCGTAAAAATTGGGTTTTTAATAAAATGAGACTATTTGAGATTACATTAAAAGCCCTAAAACATTATCTTATTAAATCCTCATTCGTGATTTCCTCTTATCAAGGGTTAGGGGTGCTATCCCACATGATTTTGAAAATATTTGAAAGGGTTTCTTGGTGGTTTTAAGGCAGTGCATCTCATGTAATTCTTCTTTATTGGTTTTTTTTAGTTTTCACTAGATCAACTCTACCCCCCTCTCTAAATTTTCTATATCTATATATGTTCCATGTATATCAAGGGTTTTTGTTTTTTACTTTTTTTATATTAAGGATTTTTTTGGCTGGGAAGGATATATATAGTAGTTTTGGTGGATCGTTGTCAAAATTCATTCTATGGATTCTTGTGGGCCGATTTCACCAAAACCCTAAAGGTAGGTGGCTTCCCTCAGAACTCTACTTTGTTAAAAGTAGACGAATTTTTTCAATTAATTTTTCTTAATAAATTAATTGATATCTTTGATGTGAAAACAGGTTATAATTCCCTTTGGTAATGCATTGTATATTTATGTGGTAAAATGGGTTTTGTGGTTAAAAGTTATTATTGTTGAATTTGGAAATATTTATTTTAAAATCTTAAACCTAGGGTTTATTACAAAAATTGTTTGAAAAAATGATTTTAAATAAAAATTTGTTTCTTTATGGAAATATGATATGATTTTTATTATACTTCATGAGATTATTTGATATATTCTTGGTTATAGGCATGTTGTTATAGACATGGTGAGTTTTGTTTCTTAGTTATTATCATGTGCATGTTATGTGTGTGGTTGGAATATTGTGATGTGGTTGGGGAGTGCCATTATAAAAAAGGATGGAGAGTGGACAAAAGATCCTCCCTCAAGGATATGTGGGCAGGAAGTTCCACTTGATTTGGAAATGCATAAATAGGTTTGGACAGGATGTTCCACCGTGTTCATTGCCTTGTAGTGTGTTTCATTGAAAATATATATTTTTTTGAAAATGTGAAGTGGAAAATTATCTTATGGCGTGTTTGTTTAGCTTTCATATGGGTTTCATGGTCTGGGTTAAAGTGGTTTGGTAGAAGAGATTTTGGATCATTGTTTTTTATTTCAATATTTAATGTTTTATATAAACTATTTTATATAAATTTGTCAATAGTTTTATACTAGTGGCATGTACAGGGAAGTCATTTGGGTAAAACATACTTAGTATTGTACCCACCCCCGGCTTTGTCACTTGGGATATTTTGCGGATGTTGTATACTAGGACATAGGTAAGGGGAATGAATATCATTTTTCTATTTGGTTGACATGATTATTCAGTGATGTGGTGGTTCTTGGAGCATGGATATTTTGTTTTGGAGGTATTGATGGTGTCATAGATCATTAATTCATGTTGTTCAGAATTCCCCCTTTACTATGATATTGGTATTGTTTATATTTGGAATGTTGGATTATTATGGAATAGTTTGGGTTCTTTATGTTAATGTTTGGTTTGATTGTTTTTTTGACATGCATCTTGTATTATCGTTGGTAGTTATATTTTTAGTTGGTTGATTTTATCTTATGGTAAAATTGTTCCCCAATGACTTTTGAAGCCCAACGAATTTATTTATAGAATTTGGTTCCCTGGGAATGTCTCTTAAGGCCAAAAAAAATTCCTCCTCCCTCTTAGGCTAATAGGATGGGGCTGGGTGAAACAAAATACACCTATTTGTATATCTTCAAATGTCAACCTCAATATTTTTATATTTTCCTTCATAAATTATATTTCTTTCTTATATATTCTTTAAATTATCTAAGATACCCTTGTTACGAGAAACAAATTTTACTCCTAGAAATTAAATTCAATAATATAATGAGTGTAAATTATTCGTGGCCCTTCCATCATTCTCATTATTTTTATTTTCAATAGATTTATGGGGAAATTTGTCATAATAGAGAAGAAACCCATTTATTTCATATTCAAAAACATCATACCTAAGGAACATAAAATAAGTTAACTATCTATATTTACAAGAATTATAGTTCTTACCATAAAAAACTAGAAAAATATTTCTATTGATACAATTCATTTCCTCCATCCACTTCTCTTAAAAACATCAAAAAAATGAACAACATGAGCCTTTACATAGACACCATATGTATGTTTCGAAGAAGGATATATTTATCACATAGTAGGGGACAGGTAAATCAGTGAATTTTTTTGTTTATATTTGAAACACGCTTTGCATCCAATGAAATATTTCATTTTCTATTGAAAAAATTCCAACACACATCTAGTGGAACACAATAAATTATAAGGTTCACTACTCAATAAGACAAACTACCTCTTTAGTATAGTTTGGAAATTATCCAATGCAACAAAATCCATTAGAAAAACATTATTTTGTGTAGAATAAAGTAAGCTGGATATTCACTTACACTCGTGTAACACTATGATAAATACAATAGTAAATGTTGTTCAAGTAGAAGAAAATGATGTAATATATTTTTTGCAAAAAACATTTTATGATGATACCTGGTCAATATTAAAAAATTTGATATTTAGAAACAATTCATCACTTTCCTAATGACGAAATGGTAATATCTCCCAAGAAATCATAATGAAACTCAAACTAATTTTACTATATGAGTCCCAAGTATGTTTTATCATTAAGGATATTATTATAAATTATAATACTATTGAATTTTTTTTGAACATCTTCTTCCTTAGTCTGAAAATCCCAATATTATTACTCAATGATATTCTAAAACTATGATGAAAATATTTTATCTTATTATTTATTTTTTATATATGGATGTATTCTTGAGGAAAATAAAATCTAAAAAATTAAGCTTACATGAATTTTAAAGATTATATATCCCCAATCCTGAGAAAGACACGTCCTAAAAAAAAGAAATAATTCCCCTACTTTAAATGATATGAAAAAATTATATATATAGGATATAGAATATGATTTAATGATTTTCCAAATGTCATGAATCATTAATATTACATAACTCATAGATAAATCATTGAATTTTTTAGTGCTTTTAATTTTCCTTAAATATCTTATCTCTCTTTCATCTCGTTAATGCTTCAGACATCCAAAAAATTATCAGTCTAAATCTAATTATACATTCTAATTTCCCTAACTGATTTCTTCATTATGATTCCCCATAACATGTTCCAATACATAGAAATAGATAGATTAAATAATATTATAAATAATTATTCTAATTATAATTTTGATATTATATTACAATTTATTCATTGAGATGAGGGAATTTGGTTTCTCCAATTTTCATGACCAACTTGAAAACGAATCAAAAACGAAGATATCTCATAATGTTTCTCTACATCAATTGGGAACCTAATCATACCATTCCAATTTTTTATTACAATGAATAAAAATGATTCATAAATACTTTTACTTTTATAAATTGTGTCAAATTAAAAAAAAATCTTGGAACTTTATGAAAGATTCCAAACAAATTGTGAGACCACAATATATAAGTCATCAAACATGACACTTCTTCTCCTTCTTTTCTCTTGAAATAATTTTTAGAGTCACTCAAAACATTCATTATAAAATGAATCAATAAACAATTATCTTGGTCAGAAATGGATAACTATATTGTTGATTCATCTCACCATCAAGAGAGTTAACTTTTTCAATTTTTATAAATATATCCCAGGAAAATTATTCAACAAAACATTTCTAGTTCAAAAAACATTCTTATTAATCCACATCCAATGTGATAATGATACCAGAAAAATTTAATGACTAATCACTTTCAGATAAAATCCTATTATCAGTTATGCTCCATGTTTGATTGGACTAGTTCCAGTAGCTTCAACATTATAATCTTCTTTTCATTTCTTATTAGGATACCACAAACAACTCGTAACCACTAACTTATTTATTAAATGATTTATATCTGTTCTCTTGGGGTATAACCGAAAACTAGCACATTTGGACTCCCTCATTATAATCATCTATCCTATCCATTAACAAATTTTTTATTGTAATATCTTTTTATTAGACTGAGAATGGAAATGACAGTTTACACAAAATATCATCTTCTTCAACTTGTTATGGTAATAATGACTTCTTCATGACTTTTAAAACATTTACAATTCACTTTTTCATCATTGTAAGTACCCGACACCAGTTTCCCAGAGCTAGTTCCTTGTTTGATATCATTGGCATATAAACAAGGAATAATCATCCTGATGGACCAAGAAGTTTAGTATTATTGGAAACACAATACCAACGTATGTTCAATATTACAACTTGAAAAGAAAAATATAACATAGTAACTGTGTAGACAACATCCATAACCCCAAGTTTTTTTTGCATGTCATTCATAATTAAATTCTTCATGTCCTTGTAAAATGAAACATAAAAAATGAGTGATCTCAAATGCTCAGTAAGGATATGAAACTCAATGGAAGATATATAAACATTAGTCATGTTGAAGAACTAAAACATATTCCTTGAACAAAATAATGAACCCATAAAGGTGGTTATAGGAGATGAGTATGTAATTACATAATAAAACATAATAATGGGTATTATTCTAGTAGAATAATCAAATAAATCATCAATAGTATTTTCTTAATTAGTTAATTCATAATGCGGGACATCATCACCATACCATCAAGGGATCATTCCAATACCATAAATAATCATTTTGTCATGGCCTTGTGCAAAGACCGTAGTTTGTCTCAGGAGATGCACTGATGCACCAAGGGGATATAACGGGCCCCCATATAACACTTTATATATCCAATACATTAATCATATGAATGAGGATAAATATAAATAACATATAAATTCATATTGATACTAATATATGAAATGTAAATAACATTCCCTGAACATTAACCATATACACTATAAATTCGAGGTAAATTGGTGAATGGTTCTAAGATTGAACATCTACAACCAATATAATCATAAACCATTAAATTAAAAATAATAGATGAAAACATGAAAATTTAATCCCAATAATAAATAATAACCAACATGTGTGTTGAGTGAACATACTCTTGTAAATGCTTTGAGTAATTCTTTAGGTGAATACCCATTTAATTTGAATAGAAGAGTTATTTTCGTATAATCTTTGTATAAAACCAGAAGTGAAGTAAGGTAGTATTTTCATAATAAAATTATTTATTTTTTAATGATAATGGTTTCTAGAAAATATATATTATAGGCTTCCCTTAAAAATGTGTGAGAATTTGAGAATTTCCCTTGAATTAGGCTTCTATTTCAGGAAGGATTTTTGAAGGATAATTTTTGAACATATAACTCACATTAAATGAGAGTAGGATTATGTTTGGTACAAATAAATAGAACAATAAAACATTTTTTATGAGTAGTACATGATAATACACATTATTTTCAATGAGGTAATTAGACAACAATAATATCTCGGTTAAAAATGGATGTTCGGGTTGGATAACTGTTACCATAAGTTTGAATGTGTCCCTCTCTTGAACTTAAAGTCATGGAATATGAAATTAGAATTATTAATAAATTATTTCATAAACAATTATAAGTGATTTTAGTTTATCTTAATTACTTTTAGTTCATTTATATCTTTATTGATATGTTATTATATTGAATTCCTTCATTCAAGAGTGTTAGTTTTCTTGATTTCCATAATCGGTTCACCTGTATTTAAGTAATGGAGTTTTTTTGGATTGGATGTAAATATAAAAAATTGAATATACATATTATTTATGAACCTCTATAATTGTAAATTGTAATTTATTTATTTTTTAATTGAAAAAAGGATGAATCATTCGATGAATTATAAATGAAAAACAGTCAGATTATTTTAGTTGTATTTTGATTATTAAGAACTAGTTTGGTCATATGATTTAGTACTATGTACATATACTGGTTCATTAATATTAATATTGTTATAATATATATAATATATTCTATTTTATCTGTCAAAATGGTTTCTTGACCAGAATTTAATATGCTGATTGAAATTGATAACCCGTTGTCCTTGAATGTGACAAATTATCACATCTTAGATGGTGTTTCCTTTTATTGTATAAAAATGGGAAATGTTATTTTATAATGAATTAGTACATTATCAACATAAAACTATAGTATAATAAATGTAATATAACTATCATAACATTTGGATTAATGGATTCCATGAAATAAAGAAATTAATGGAACTTGAAAATAAAAACGTCGAGAGATCCCTTACGAAAATTTTGCAGCATAACGGCTATGCAACATGTTTTTAGAAAATATTGAAAATAGATGTGATATGGTTAACCAATTAAAAAAAGGATAATTTTTTTTATTACAATAGATTAATATGGAAATATGAATATGTTGTGAAAACATGAAATACAAACCACATAAAAGAGAATTTGAATGGAAAAGAGAAGTTGATAATTCTCTTACTTTGTAGAGTAACTCCTTGGATATTATGGTTGAGACCTTGGGATATTGAAAACACCTTGGGAGGACTAATAGGGTAGTAAAGAAACCATATCTCAAAGAATAATGTGTTTTTAATGAAGGAATACAAATTAATGAGTTGGAATTTATATTAAATAAGAGGTAGTTTTTTTATTAATTAATATGTCCACCTCATTAGTGTTTATTTGTTAAACCATTGGATTTCCAATGGTTTTACCACGGTATTAGCCACATGAGACACCTAATATATTATGTTACAGTATAAAAGTCTGCCAGAATTTTATTTTAATTATTACATCATTGTGTTGTCATTATACATTCTGAAAACTCAAAACTGTATTTTTACTATTCACAGAAAATTCATGTATTTTTGAAAAATCTCAATAATTTACCCTAATTATTTTTAGGCATATAGATTATAAAAATGAACTCCATTTTTAAAAAATATTTTCCTAAATATTACTAATTTACTTTCTAACAAAATTCATAGTTAATTCTAAAAATACAAATTTTAATGGTCTATTTAGTTTTATATCACATTGAATAATTAATTAAGATCTCATTATTTTTTTACCTTATGAAAGTAAAGTAATATTATTGTTTAATATTCATAAGGGTCATTTTACTATTCATATTAATATTCATAAGGTTGTGTTACAATTAATCAAAAATAGATTCTGTTCAATTAAACTCTAAATGACTTACTCATCACACCTATAGACGATCGTTTTTCGAATTTCATGTCAATGTAAAGGAAAAGTTGTGTTTAACAACTAGATTAATAAATTTTTTGGTAGGGACAAAATTTTTCATGCATTTAATATCTATTTTCAAAACCATAGGGTGTCACATTCTCCCATCCTTACAAAAATATCATCCTTGAAATTCAAAAAATGTTTCCTAAAAAGATTCATGTATGTCTTAAACATATTCTCCTTATGCCCCCATGTTGTTTCCTCAATCTTATGGTTCCTCTAAAGAACCTTTACCATATTTTCCATCCGATTTCTCAATAATTGTTCTATGTTATCAAGATTTTTTATAGGATTTTCAGAATAAGAAAGATTGGTTTTATATTTTATTTCATCATAGTTGTGTATATGCTCTAGGTCTAGAATGTATTTCTTTAACATTGATACATGGAAAACATTTTGAACTTTGGAGAGAATTGGAAGCATTTCCAAACAGTATGCTATAGCTCCAATTTGATTCAGAATTTAAAAATGGTCTGATGTACGTAGGACTTAACCAAATCCTATAATAACTTTCCATAGAGACATGTTTAAGAAAACTTGATCTCATTCTTGAAATTCAAAATACATCCTTTTGTTATCAACATAGCTATATTTACTACTTTGATCTGTTTTGATAAGTGTTTGGTTAATCTTCACCTTTTCCATTATTTCCTCAATATTTTCTAGACCTACGAGCTTTCATTCACCAATATCATCTAATAAAGTTGTTTTACGACATCCCCTTCCATATAAATCCTCATATAGTGTCATCTAAATAATTGAATGGATGCTATTGTTATAGGAAAATCCTATGAGAAGTAAATATTGATCCCACATACCTTTAATGTCATGTAAACAAGACCTAAACATATATTCTGAATATTGAATAGTCTATTTTGATTTTATATCAGTTTGTGGGTGGTAGGAAGTGATGAAACAAAGATCAGTATTTTGGGCCTTCTGAGGACATTTCAAAAATTGTGATGTAATACGGGGATCAAATCAGAAAAAATTGATAAGTCTACAACATTATGTATTACAACTTCCATTAATATATGGTCATGATAAACGTTTTTGTGGAAAATCTTCCATCATAGCAAGAAAATTTACTGATTTTGTAAGATGATCAAGAATGACATATATCACATCATTCTTTCTTGGATTCATATGTAGCCCAATGAAAAATTTCATCATAATGTCATCCCATTTCCTCATAGGAATAGTAAGGGGTTGCATGACTCCTCTAGGATGTTTTATTCATGGCTTTACCTATTGACAAACCAAACATCTCGACACATAATAAGCAGTCTCCCTCTTCATGTTTTCCCACCAAAATTGGTCATTTAGATCTTTATACATATATTACCTACTATGGTTTATATAGAAATTAGATCTTTTTGAATAATCCAATAGTTCCCTCTTTGGCTTGGGAATAGTGGAAAAACAAAACCACTTTCAGAATTTCAAATTTCCACCTTCATATAGAATCTCAATCAACATCCCATCAAGTAGAGGATTAATTTTCATTTGAAACTCCTCATCATTAGCCTAAGATCCTTTTACCTGTTACATTAAAAATTTTCTAGAAACCATTTTAAAATATAGTGATGTGTTACCTTCCATGATAATTCCCATATCCATCTTTATTAGATCCATGAATATCAGATCTATTTAAATTCTGATCTTGTTCATAATTTCATGGTACTTTCTACACAAAGCATCTCCCACCTTATTTAACATCCCAATATGGTAGTTTATTGTGAATTCTTAATCCTTGAGTAGCTCAATACATCTCTTTTTTCTTATGTTGAGTTCATTCTGTGAGATGATATATTTGAAACTCTTATGATCTATTTATATCTCACATTTTTCCATAGATATAATGTCTCCAAATATTTAGATAAAATATTACTATTATAACTCAATATGATGAGTTTGATGGTTATTTTCATGAATTTTTTACTTCTTAGTTGCATTGGAAATAACTCTATCATTCTTTATAAGGAAATATCAATGTCCATTCCTTCATGAATCACTATAGATCACAAATCCATCATTCCCTGGTGGAAGAATCAAGATTGGATCATTCACTAATATGATATTCAATTCATTAAAAACATTCTTAATATTCCTTTATCAATTTAAATTTAACCCCTTTTTATTTGATCCTAGTCATTGGGATGGCTAAATGGGTGAAGTTTGAAATGTATAACTGATAATAACTTGGAATACCAATGAAACAATGTACCTCAGTTATGTTCAGTGGAGTATGACATTCTTAAAACACCTTGTTCACAGTATCAATTGATATTTTATCCTTAGTGAGAATTTCTCCATGAATGGAAACTTATTGAAGCCAAAATTAACACTTTCTAAACATTCCATATAATTCATTTCTTCTAAGAGTCTTCAGAATAGTGCGCAAGTGATTTTCATGATCTTCATTGTTTTTAGATTATAACAAAATATTATGAATTAACACCTCCAAAAAGTAATAAAGATATTCATTGAAAACTCTATTAATTATATCCATGAAAATATATGGTGGATTTTTCTATGATGAAGGTATTACTGTAAACTCATAATGCTCAAACATGGTTCGAAATGATGTTTCTGGAATGTCTTCCTTCCTCACAAGAAAATGATGATATACAGATCAAAGATTAATCATTTTAAAATACTAGGATTGATGAATTTGATCAAATAAATCATCAATGAGTTCTATGAGACAATTTTTCTTTAATGTTATAGCACTGATCTCGCTGTTGTCAGTGCACAACTTCATAGACCCATCTTTCTTCTTAAGAAAAAGAACATGGGCTCCACATAGAGAAACAAAAGGGAGAATAAATACATTATAACTCAATAAATCTAGTTGTTTCTTTAGTTCCATTAACACCAAATTGGACATTTAATAAGGGGTCTCAGATATAGGCCTTGATCCATCAATTAGTTCAATTGATAACTCATTTACTTCTCTAGAGGATGTCGAGGTAAATCCTCTAGAAATACTTCAACAGATTCTGGAAGAATAGATACGTACTTTGTGCATACATTATTCTCCCCACCCATAGTTGTTTCCTTACCTTAATCACTAATAATTAAATTTATTAGAGATACTAGGGGAAGATCTAGATGATAATTAGATGCTTCGGTTTCATCACTAAAGTTAAGGGATTCCACATCATCCTCAAAAAATTTAACCGCCTTTATCTTGAAGTAAATTGTTGCATAATGATATGAAATCCAATCCACACCAGGGATTATATCAATGTTAATCATGGGTATGAAAATAAAATCAGTAATTAAGGAACATTGATATGTTATAATGGGAAATTCCCAACACAAATTTGTTGCAATGATACTTCTATTATGAGTTTTCAATGACCACACCCTTGTAAAATTAAATTGGAAATATTTTATTTTCATGGAAAACTAGGAAGATATGAAATAATTAAATGTTCTAAAATAAAATAAATCATTGGATATGATTTATGAAATGATAAATGTACATGCCACCACATTATTAGGAACTTCAACCTTCGTAGTTGTGACCACATATGCTTGGCCTTTAACCTTTGGCCTACTTTAGGGAATGTTTCCCATACACTTTGAAAATTCATGTTCATAATGTCCCATATATATAGAAATATAACATTGCTCATTGGTAGATTCTATCTTCTCTTTAAAATAGAGATATATATGTCCTTTTCTCCACAATTGTAATAGACTCTCATTCACTTCATGTAAGGGACAAGGTGGTTCTTCTCACAATTACTACAGCATGGAAGATCAAATATTACCTTATAAAGCATTTACATAATTTTTTTAAAGAGTTTTAGAAATCCCACTTCTTCTCTTGTTTTCTTTTAATGTCAAAAGTCATAGAAAATTCATTTTCTCTCTTTATAGAACTTCAGACTATATCTTCTTATGAAGAGAAACTTTGGGAGACCAGTGCCCTTTTGAAGAATGGTTTTACTCCAACAAATAATCCATCAATTTTCTCCATGGATTATGTATGTAGTCTGCAGCATGCCTTTCCATCCCTGTAAAGATTGTTTTATACTTGGCAACATTTTTATCCTCTTTCTCCCTCAGTTTCAAGAATTTCCACTCTATATCATCTAACAGTTCATGAGGGAAATATTTGTCTCATATGATTTCTTTAAAATCCCCCCATTCCATCTCTTATATTTCATGCTTCTCCTTTTTGTTTCAGATTAATGAACATGATTGATATGTATCACTCAATAGACACTAAACTACCATGTCATCATTCTCTATTTCGTTACAACCCAATATGAGACATATCTTCCCTAGGAAACAAATCTACTACACTACTACAAATGGGTTTGTAGTCCCATTTAATAATGGAGGATATTGTCACATTACGCATTCTAACATAGCTCCTCCACATGGTGTATCCAGATGCTCCATATAGGTAAGGTTATTATTCATAAACTGATTAAGTTGTCCTAGTATAGTGATATGTTTCTCATCTCTAGTCACAACACCATAGCCAACATCATTATCTTGCATCATAGGGAAATCCCTACATGGGACGCACACGCTCATGTGGTTTCCATTCCTTCCAATATGCTCCATTTATAAATAATGTCATACACTAGATAAGGGTATTAATTATAATGTATACTCTCAATATAGAAAAAATACTAAGCATAAATCGTAATACTTTGCATTTCTAATCTCTTAATCATCAACATGGTATCATTGAGGAAAAATTACTTTTAAATCCCTCTTAATGTATTATATAGAAATTGTTAATTATCCAAAGCATATCCCCATAGAGTGTCAATACCAATAAAAAGAAACGCCCATTTTCTTATACAAGGATACCCGAGGTCAATCCTAAAAAATCTTTTCAGAGTTTTCACTCTTAGGTATGTCTATTTCAAAGCTACCTCTACAAGTTTGTATCCATACTAGGATGTATTTTCTAGAAATATCCTCCTATTATATTCCTTCCCAGGATTCAATGACGTTCTTCTTCTTTTTTCCCTCAAATACCACCTCATTTATCTATTCCCAAATCTTTATTTTCAATCTAGATTCTATGTTATCTACTAAACTTTCTTTGATATCAACTGTAAGGACCTGACCCTAATTTCCCCGAGCAGGTGCCTTGACTAAAAATTAAACATTTTATTGATATAAAAAACCACACAATACACTACACCCTATATGATCATGGTGGTCTAATGTAGTGAAGGCCCATAGCATCATTGATAATAAATTTAACCCCCTCGCTAGGGAATGATCCCAGGTTAATGAAGGAAACCATAAATTGATCTGTAAGTGATATTTCCTCAAGAATGTTGACAACTATATTTCTCTCCCACCACAAATGAGAGATCTCAGTATGACTACTAATTAGTAACATATATATCTTGATAGTAAAAATAGTATTCCAAGGGAACCTTCCTTGCTCAATCAGTGCTTTGTATAGGATCATAGAGTATGTCTCCATCCTCTTTGGGATGAACCATCTTTGATTGCATACCTCTAGTTCCATAAACAAGGAAGGAGTTGGTGCCTTGTTTGATTACATTGGCATATAATCACGAAATAAGAATCCAAAAAAATTTAGTAGTTTAGTATTAATGGAAACATGATACATACATAAGTACAAAATTACATCATGAAAATAAAAAACCACATTGAAACTCTTTAGGAAACTATCATAACTCCTGTGTTAATTCAGTATGTCATTCATTAAAAAAAATTTAATGTCCTGAGAAAATAAAATATTAGAAAGTGGTTATATCAAATTCTCAGTAATGGTAACAAATAAAATGGATGACATATAAAGATTAGGAATGTTTAATGACTAATACATATACCTTAAAAAAATAAACACATTAAGGAAGAAATAAGAGATGAGTAAGTAATTCCATAATAAAAAAATAATCATGTGTATTATACTAGTGGAGTAAACACAAGAACCATCAAAATTATTTTCATAATGAGTGAATTCATAATTCTGGACATCATCACCATACTGTCAAGGCCTCGTGTAATGACAATAAATAATCATTTTCCACAACCTTGTGTCAAGACCGTACATTGTCTCATTATACCTACCGATGCACAAGGGGGCTATAGTCGGCCCCACATGACAAATTCTATGTTCAATGCATTCATCATATAAATGCATATAAATATAAACAACATAAAAATTCATATTTAATCTAACATATGAAATTTAAATAACATTCCCCAAACATTTAACACAAACACTGACCATTTAGAGTAAATTGTTGAATATTTATAATATAGAACACCCACATAAAAAATAATGATAAAATATTAAATTAAATATTGTATATGACAACATGAATTATTAATCCCACGAATACATAACAATAAAAATGAGTGTTGAAATAGATAATGATACTCTTATAAAATCATCGAGTAATTCTTGAGATAAATACCCTTTTACTTGGAAAAGAAGAGTTATATTGGTAAAATATTTTCATAAAACCAGAAGTTAAGTAAGACAATATATTAATAATAAATTTTTTATTTTATAAATATAATGGTTTCTATAAAATTATATTAATAGGATCCATTGAAAATGGGTGATAATTTCATAAATTTCCATGAACCAATCTTGTATTTCGGGAAGGATTATTGAAAGATCCTTTTAGAACATATAACACCAATTAAAAGGGAGTGGGATTCTAGTTATTAAAAATATATAGTTCATTCACCTAGAATTTATGAGGAGTACATAATAATACACAATAATTTCATTTATGTAATTAGAAAATAAAAATTACCCAAATGAAAATAGAGGTTCGGGTGGAAAACCCTTACCCTATTTCTGAATGTCTTCTTCTCTTGAACATTAGGTCAGGAAATATAAAATTAGAATTATTATTAAATTAATTTAGAACATATTATTAATTTATTTAGTTTATAAATGTTTTTTTAATTTCATTCATTTTCTTACTGATATGTTTTTATATTGAAATTCATCATTACAGAGTGTTAGTTTTCTTGATTTCAATAACCAGTTCACTTATTTTTAAGTAATGGAATTAATGTGAAATGGATTATATAGAATCCCAGCCTTTTCTTGTTTTAATATTACATAATTTTAAAGATAAAAAACATAATATAATTCCACATAGAGGATCCAAAGGGTTAGTGTCTTGGGAAAACTAGGACCATACATAACAAATACATCATCAACCATAAAAATTTATTTAATTTCTTCTTCAATAGCTTCTTAGTGGCACTTGTCCTCTACTTAGTATATGTATCCACCTGAGGATATACATCAAAAGGGATGAGATAAAATACCAGTAAGAGGAGAGATAATTACAATATAGCATGGGGTGAGCATAATCATAACATAGGCAAAATATCATAAACATAAGAGGAGGATTAAAAAAGACTTGAAATGTGGCAATGCATAAAAATTAAACATCATGTCTTAGTGGTTAACTACCACACATACTTGTGAACCAAGATAGAATCTTTTTCACACATCATTTCACATTTACTCATGAGATTAATCACTTTAACCAATGCATTGGAGTGCTATATAATTTCGGGCGCACCCGTCACATTTAAACATTCATATTGCGCTATATAATTCCGGGCGCACCCGTCACATCAAAACATTACCATTTATCATGCATGCCAAAATGAACATATAACATAAATCAACATAATTAAACCATGAAAAGGAAAGGGTTTCATCTCATAATAAAACATTCATAAGATTTGGGTTCCCAAAAGAAAGAGGGAATAACACACATGTTATAAGAACCGTCCACTTTGAGTGAGAAGTAAAAGGGGAGTTCTTAAAAGAAGATTTCTTTTAGAAAACATTTTGTTGGACATAAAAACCAGTGAAAAACATTTATATCCCATAAAATTAAAGGCAATGATGAACAAATTATATTTAAGGAGTAACCATATAAAAAATAGAGTGAAATAGGGAGAACCCAAAGGAAGAAATTTGGGTTCGAGATTTCCCCTTACCTTGTACCCAAATGCTTCCTTTTCTCTAATGTCCTGTATAATTATATTATATTCATTAATTAGAAATTACAGAACCTTTTATACATTAATAAGGTTCAATCTGGTTTCATTATGTCATATTATGTTCCTTAGGATGACTTATAGAGTTTAAAAGCATTGTTCGGGGATGTTCGTTTTTATGGTTTTCTTGAGTGGTTAAATTGTATTCTTAAATTGATGTTTGGGTAGAACGTGGGTAAAAATCCAGAACATACATTACATGTTATTAATGATATTACAGGAGCTTGAGTTATCTTATAATGAATTATATTAGATCCATGTTGATGAATCATTAGATAATAATTAAATGATGGGTTTTTGGGTCAATTTGTGCATTTTTTGGATCACAATGAACTTGTGTTAACTTATCACTTATTAATATGGAGATAGGTTATTTCCAGAACATTAAATATAACATAATACATATTAAATATTCTGGTTCCCCCATAAAAACTGTTTCATGACCAGATCGGAAGGTAGAAATGGAATAAGAAAGCATGTCGTTTTTGAAGTTGATAAATTAACACCTCACGAACAACGTTCTCTTTAATAAAATAAAAGGAAGAGTGAAAGGGGGTTGGATGATATAATATACCATTAGAATCATAAAATTAAAGTATATGTATGATACTAGATTTACAAAACAAATTGGATGAAGATGGGTGGGGAGAGATCAAGAAATGAACTAGAACTTGAAAGGAAATGAATGGAGAAGAGGGAGAGAAATTACCACATAAATCTTCCTCTTGAGATCCACTGTAAAGAAACTAGTAATGGTCTTTTGATGAGACCAGAGGCTTTTGGACGTGGGGGAGGTTCTAGGGAAGATGTTTGGGCAGAGTTTAGATAATTCATTGAGCTTGAGAGGTGTGAGGAAATGAGGGAGTGAATGGTGGTATTTATAGTGGAGGGGAGAGGGGTTTCCTTAATATAAAATTGATTAGTTTATTATTTCCACACAAGACAAGGAATAATGAGTGTTGAACGACCAATAAATGTAATTTTATAATGTAATCTTGAACCAAGTGGGCTTACATCAGGAGAACATCACACATGACCCTATAATTAGCTTATTTAGCTTATTTTGTAAATTACGATATTTCACTATTCATAAACAATTCAAGTATCTCAGAAAAATCAAAAAAATTACCCCAACCATTTTTTGGCTTGTAGAATCCAAAAATGATGTCCATTTTTCAAAAATAATTTTCTAAATATTATTAATTCAATATTTATTTAAAATCATAATTTACTTAAAAAATAGTTTTTAAGATTAAAAATGAGTTTATAGTTCTTTCAAAAATTACGTAGGGTCTTATAAAATTATATAAAAACTATTAGACATTGATTCAATAATTTATTAATACATTTCAGGGAAATAAATTTTCTTTTAAATTAATTAATTAATTATAATTATTTATTTATGACTTATAAAATACCAAAAACGTTTACTAAGGTCAAATTGTCACTTTCAAAGATGTTTAAATTTTATTTAATTATTAATAGGTAATGTTACTCTTATGTTGGATGATTTACTATTGATAAGGGTCATATTACTATTCATAATGGTATGTTACTATTCATAAGGGTAGGTTACTATTCACAAAAAATTATTATTTTTTCCTTAGACTCCAAAAATCATTTTGAACACAACCGTGTGTGTCGGATTTTCAAAATTCAAAACATTGAAGTGAGAAACTAATTTTTAAAGGTCACTTTTCACTTAGTAGTTCGTTATTTTGTGTTTTCATATTATTTTATGACATAAATATAAGAACGGTATTTCCATTGAAAAACTTTGGGTCGTTACAGATTAAAATCACCTGAATTAAAATTAAATAATATTTATGAATATCTAGAATTTCTCTGGAGATTTCTATAATTTTGATACCTAGAAAAAGAATGAATCATTTGATGAATTATAAATTACATACACATAGATGAATTTAGTGGTATTTTTATTATTAGGAACTAGTTTGGTCATATGATTTAATAATATGTTTGTATACTGGGTCTTGAATAATAAATAGGTTATAATACATATATTTTAGTCTTGTTAAACCATCAAAATGGTTTCATGACTAGAATATAATATGGTGATAGAAATTGAAAACTGGTCGCCCGTTAATGTGAGAAATTATCACATCTTGGATGCTGCTTTCATTTATAGTTTAAAATAATGAGAAAAGAGTGATGATGATGAAGGTAAGGGGAATGCAATGATTGCCCGAACGACATCCCCAATAATATTGGAGGTGGAGTTCATAACTTACTGGAGATACTTACCCAATTATATCAGGTTATGAACAATAACCATAATAATAGGGAACTTCCTCCTTCACCAAAGAGGTATCAACTGGCTATCGAATGTTTTATGTGGCAACGACCACTGTTGTTTTGTGGATCTTCTGATCCCCTAGTTGCGGAACAGTGGGTCACCTCCATAGATAAGATCATTTCTATGCTTTGTTGTTCGGATACGGAGAAGGTGACTCTTTTCATTTATCGTCTTGATGGAGAAGCTAATCAATGGTTGGCTTTGATTAAGAACACCAAGCCAAGGGAGGAAATTGAAGAGACATAATGGGAAGATATTAAGATAATGTTTCTTAATAAGTATTTCCCAAGAACTCTTCACACGAATCTTTACCGGCTGCTCCTCAAAGGAGAGATCATTTTACAGCTGCACCACCTCTGAGTTTAGTACATGTGTGGGGTCTGGTATGTACTTCCACAGTAGTGATACATGAAACACATCATGAACTTGTGCCATATTCGGTGGAAGTGCAAGATGATAGGCCACGACTCCTATGCGGTCAATGATTTCAAAGGGACCAATATACCTTGGGCTTATCGTCCCTTTCATCCTTAATCGCATGACTCTCTTCCATGGATATATTCGAAGGAAGAATTTATCTCCAACATCGAACTCCATGTTCCTTCGATGGTTGTCAGCACCGCTCTTTTGCCAACTTTGAGCATCTTTGATGTGTTTTTGTATGACTTGAACCTTCTCTGTTATCTCCTGAACAAGATCGGGTCCAAGTAGCTTTCTTTCTCTAACTTCATCCCAACAGGTTGGAGTTCGACATCGATTTCCATAAAGAGCATCATACGGAGCCATCTGAATACTCGAGAGGAAGTTATTGTTGTATGAGAACTCAACCAATGGGAGATGCTGATCCCAACCACCTTTTAATTCAAGAGAGCATGCTCTTAGAATATCTTAATGTGTCTGAATATTCCTTTCAGATTGGCCATTAGTTTGGGGGTGATAGGCCGTACTGAAATTTTATTCAGTACTCAAAGCATGTATAAGGCTCCTCTAGAATTTAGATATGAACCTTGGATCCCAGTTAGAGGCAATTGATAGTGAAACACCGTGAAGTCTTACCACTTCCTTCACATATATCTTTTCAAGTTGATCGTGTGATAGATCTTCCCGGATAGCGATAAAATGGGCAGTCTTGGTGAGTCGATCAACCACAACCCATATCGCATTATTTCCCTTTGACGTCTTAAGGAGACCTGTGAAAAATTTCATAGTAACATTTTCCTATTTCCACATGGGTATAGGCAATGGCTGCATCAAACCTCTGGACTTTTTTCGCTCATCTTTAACATGCTGACATACCAAGAACCTTGATATATATTCTGTAATATTCTTCTTCATGTTATCCCACCAGAAGTGTTCTCAGAGATCACTGTACATCTTGGTACTCCCAGGATGGATAGAGATAGTTGAGCTATGTGAATTATCAAATAGCTCCTTCTTTATCCCAGGTGATGAAGGTAGACAAAGCCACATTCCAAATCGAATCACGCCATCATCGTCGATATGGAACTCTTGCAGATTCTGTTCTATTACTGCATTCACCCTCTTTTGTATCTCCACATCATCCCTTTGGGCTTCCTTAATCTTCTCTTGGATGGATGGTTGCACAATCATTTGGGCAAGGTAGGATGTATCCCATGCCCTTATGATTTCTAAATACATTCTTTGTATATCCAAGATAATAGGGTCTTTCTCAATATGCATCATGGATAGAGTAGCAGGTTCTTTTCTGTTTGGAGCATCAGCCACCTTTTTTACCTTTCTAGGATGACAGTGAATAGAGCAATCATAATCCTTGATTAGCTCTAACCATCTCCTTTGACGCATGTTGAGATCCTTTTGTGTGAATATATACTTTAGGCTCTTGTGCGCGGTATATATGTCATAAATCTCTCCATAAAGGTAGTGCTGCCAGATTTTCAAGGCAAAAATCATGGCTTCTATCTCTAGATCATGCGTCGAGTAGTTCTGCTCATGGATCTTTAACTACTGTGAGGCTTAGGTTATCACATTATCATTTTTCTTGAGTACACAACCCAAGACTTTCTTTGAAACATCACTGTATATCACAAAACACTCTACACTTTTCGGTATTTTGAGTATAGGTGCAGTGATCAGCCTTCTCTTTAGCTCCTTGAAGCTTCCCTCACATTCTTTCGTCCAGACATACTTTACCCCTTTCCATGTTAACTTAGTTAGCGGGCTTCACAATCTTGAGAAGTTTCTCACAAAACGTCGATAGTACCCAACTATTCCAAGAAAACTACGGATTGCTGTGACACTAGAGGGCATGGGCCATTCCCCAATCGACTTTGTCTTTGAAGGGTCCACATAAATTTCATCACTTATGATCACATGTCCCAAGAACGTGACTTGATTCATCCAAAAGCCACATTTTCTGAACTTGGCATACAAATTCCCCTTTCTCAATGTCGCCAACACAAGTCTTAGATGTTCTTCAAGTTCCTCCTTGATCTTGGAGTAGATGAGAATATCATCAATAAAAACTACCACAAATTTTTTGAGGTAATGTCTAAAGACTCTATTCATCAAATCTATGAAGATTGCAGGGGAATTAGAAAGTCCGAAGGGAGTGACCAAAAACTTATAGTGCCCATACCTTGTACGAAAGGCAGTCTTATGAATATCTTCCTTATTCACCATTACCTGATGATATCCAGAACGGAGATCCACCTTTGATAAGTATTGAGCTCATCTTAACTGGTCAAACAGTCCATCAATCGTTGAGAGAGGATACTTGTTCTTTATGGGAATCTTGTTGAGTTCCCAATAATCGATACACAAACCGCATTGTTCCATCATTCTTCTTCACAAAGAGCACTACTGCACCCCAAGGTGATGCACTAGGGAGTATGAACCCTTTGTCCAAATGCTCTTGCAGCTACTTCTTTAACTCCTCCAGATCGATAGGAGCCATCCTATAGGGACACTTCGAGATACGAGTAGCTCTAGGTATGACTTCAATTGAGAACTATACCTCACGATCTGGGGGAATTCTAGGTAACTCTTCGGGAAATAGATCGATGTATTCCCTCACGATGGGCATTTCATCAAGGTTGGAACTTTCCTTCGACTCAACCATTTTAGAGAGGTATGCTTCTTCATAGGGAATCAACACCCAAACCATTGAAGGATTTCTCAAAGAATATTGATGATCTTACTTGCATTTTTAGAGGAGCAAGGGATGGTTTATAATATGAAAATATATTTCCTTTTCCTGACAGTTGATATGTGATCTATATAACGAGAGCCAATCCATTCCCATTATAGAGACGAATTCTACCAAGGGATGTATTGCGAGATTTTCCAGAAGAATCTTCCCACATGTGTCAACAGGAGAAGATTCAAACACATTGGTTGAAATGATTTCACCACTTGGTTTTTTTACAGATATCTCTACCTCAATGTTTCAGGGCTTCGATTCTATAGTTCTAGAAAACATGAAAGATATAAGGCAATGCGTAGAAATGTAATCAAATAAGACTTTTTCAATTTTTAAGTGAATAGGAAGTGTACCTTGTACGACTTCATTATCATGCTCCACCTTTGCAGTAGTGATGGAATAAGCCTCCC
The DNA here is from genome assembly GCA_963277665.1 of Viscum album. Lineage (NCBI taxonomy): Eukaryota > Viridiplantae > Streptophyta > Magnoliopsida > Santalales > Viscaceae > Viscum > Viscum album. The sequence goes on from OY728138.1 coordinate 2,020,870,166, forward strand.
CTTGTTACTTTGGCTTTGGTGGCTACTAAAGCTGATTACCCTCAAGAGCTCGAGGTTTAGTGCACTGGTTTGCATAGTGCCCTAGCTCCCTACAGTTGTAGCATTTTACCATGGGTGGTTCTCTCCTTTCATCTTCTACATTCTCCTTCCTTTTCATGTCTTTTCAACACTCTTGAGCATGGTGTCCTTCTTTCCCACACTTGATGCATTTCCCTGTCCCTTTGAGGGAGTTCCCATGGTGCAACTTCCCACATTTTTGGCATGTGGGTCATTCATTTTTCTTCACACCTTTATCATTAGATCCACCAGCTTGAAACTCAAACATTCTTTTCGTATCACCATATCAATGGAACCGTTCTCCAAACTCCATATCCACATTGAGAGCACATCGAACAACTTCTTCATAACTCCCAAAGTCTCGAGTTTTAAGAGCCTTTCGAAGGTGTGGCTTTAATCCACTAAAGAATCTATCAATTTTTCTATCATTGTTGATAACAAAACCCAAAGCATACCTTGTGACCCTTGTGAAATTATCTTCATAGGTTGTGACAGATTCACCTTCATTTTGCTTGAGGTCTATGAATTCTCTCTCCATATTCGTGTGAATAGTTCTTGGTAAATACTTATTAAGAAACATTATCTTAATATCTTCCCATTCTATCTTTTCAATTTCCTCCCTTGGCTTGGTGTTCTTAATCAAAGCCAACCATTGATTAGCTTCTCCATCAAGACGATAAATGAAAATTGTCACCTTCTCTGTATCAGAACAACAAAGCACAGAAATGATCTTCCCCATGGAGTTGACCCACTGTTCCGCAACTAGGGGATCGGAAGATCCACAAAACAACGGTGGTCGTTGCCGCATAAAAAATTCGATATCCAGTTGATCCCTCTTTGGTGAAGGAGGAATTTCACCATTATTATGGTTATTGTTCATAAACTTAGATAATTGGGTAAGTATCGCCAGTAAGTTATGAACTCCACCTCCAATATTATTGGGGATGTCGTTCGGGAAATCATTGCATTGGCCCTAGCATGAGATTTTGGCATGATATCTCCTAGTTCCCATCATTTTCTAAAATTGAAAAGGTTAGAACAAAACATAAGTAAACAGGTCATGAATAACTTATTTATTTAAAAAATTTATACCAAAAACATAACATATGGGATCCCTAGGTAAATATTCTTGTGTGAATATTTTTACTTAGTCTCATACTAGAGGTTTTCTCTAGGGTTCACTAATCCTAATTACCAAATTAACTAAACCTTGCCTATGATACAAACTATAGCATCCCAGACATTTATTATTTTAATATTAAATCATTTTAAAGATAATCAACATAATAGCATTCCACATAGAGGATCCAAAGGGTTAGTGTCTTGGAAAAATGAGGACCATACAAAACAAATACAACATCAACCATAAACATTTATTTAATTTCTTCTTCACTAGCTTCTTAGTGGCAGTTATCCTCTCCTTAGTACATGTAGCCACCTGAAGATATACATAAAAAGGGGTGAGATAAAAGCCTAGTAAGAGGATAGATAAGAACAATATTGTATGGGGTTATCATAATCATAACATAGCCAAAATATCCTGAATATGAGAGTAGCATAAAAAAGACTTGAAATGTGGCAATGCATAAAAATGAAACATCATGTCTTAGTGGTTAACTACCACACAAAATTGTGAACCAAGATAGCATCTTGTTCACACATAATTTCACATTTACTCATGAGATTCATCACTTTACCCAATGCATTGGAGTGCTATATAATTTCGGGCGCACCCATCACATTTAAACATTCATATTGTGCTATATAATTCTGGGTGCACCCATCACATCATAAAATTACCATTTATCATGCATGCCACAATGAACATATAACATAAATCAAAATAATTAACCCATGAAAAGGAATGATTTTCATCTCATAATAACACATTCATAAGATTTGGGTTCCCAAAAGAAATAGGGAATAACCCACATGTTACAAGAACCGTCCAATTTGAGTGAGAAGTAAAAGGGGCGTTCTTAAAAGAAGAGTTCTTTTGGAAAACATTTTTTTGGACACAAAAACCAGTGAAAAACATGTATATCCCATAAAAGTAAAGTCAATGAAGAAAAAATTATCTTTAAGGAGTAACCGTATCAAAAATGGTGTGAAAGAGGGAGAACCCGAAAGAAGAAATTTTGGTTCGAGATTTCCCCTTACCTTGTACCTGAATGCTTACTTCTCTCTAATGTCCTGTATAATGACATTATATTCATTAATTAGAAATTCCATAACCTTTTATATTAATAGGGTTCATTATGGTTTCATTATGTTATATTATGCTCCTTAGGATGACTTATAGAGTTTAAAAACGTTGTTCATGGATGTTCGTTTTTATGGTTTTCTTGAGTGGTTCACTTGTATTATTAAATTGATGTTGGGGTAGAACATGGGTAAACATCCAGAACTGACATTAAATGTTATTAATGATATTACCGGAGCATTAATGTTATTATAATGAATTAAATTAGATCCATGTGGATGAATCATTAGATAAGAATTAAATGATGGTTATTTGGGTCAATTTGGGCGGTTTTTTTATCACAACGAACTTGTTTTAACTTATCACTTAGTAATATGGACATAGGTTATTTCCAAAAAGTTTCATAGAACATAATAAATATAGAATATTCTGGTTCCACCATAAAATTGGTTTCATGACCAGATCTGAAGGTATAAATGGAATAAGAAAGCATGTCGTTCTTGAAGGTGATAAATTAACACCTCACGAACAATGTTCTCTTTAATAAAATAAAAGGAAGAGGGAAAGGGGGTTGAATGATATAATATCCCATTATAATCATAAAATTACATTATATTTATGATAATGGAGTTACAAAAAAATTGGATGAATATGGGTGGGGATAGATCAAGAAATGAACTTGAACTTGAAAGAAAATTAAAGGAGAAGAGGGAGAGAAATTACCTCTTAAATCTTCCTCTTGAGATCCTCCTTAAGGAAGCTAGTCTTGGTCTTTTGATGAGACCAGAAGCTTTTGATTGTGCAGAAGGTGCTAGGGAAGATGTTTGGATAGATATTTGAGAAGGATTGGAGCTTGAGTGGTGTGAGGAAATGAGGGAGTGAAGGGTGGTATTTATAGTGGAGGGGAGAGGGGTTTCCTTAATATAAAATTGATTAGTTTATTATTTCCCCACAAGACAAGGAATAGTGACTCTTGAAAGACCAATAATTGTAATTTTAAAATGTAATCCCGAACCAAGTGGGCTTACATCAGGTGAAAATCACACATGACCCTATAATTAGCTTATTTAGCTTATTTTGTAAATTACGATATTTCACTATTCATCAAAAATTCAAGTATCTCAGAAAAATCCAAAAATTTACACCAACCATTTTTTGACATGTAGAATAAAAAAATGATGTCCATTTTTCAAAAATAATTTTCTAAATATTATTAATTCAATATTTAATTAAAATCATAATTTACTTAAAAAATAGTTGTTAAGATTAAAACTGATTTTATAGTTCTTTCAAAAATTACATAGGGTCTTATAAAATTATATAAAAACTATTAGAAATTGATCCAATAATTTATTAATAAATTTTAGGGAAATAAATATTCTTTTAAATTAATTAATTAATTATAATTATTTATTTATGACTTATAAAATCCCAAAAACGTTTACTAAGGTCAAATTGTCACTTTCAAAGATGTCTAAATTTTATTTAATTATTCATAGGTAATGTTACTCTTATGTTGGATGATTTACTATTGATAAGGTTCATATTACTATTCGTAAGGTTATGTTACTATTCATAAGGGTAGGTTACTATTCACAAAAAATTATTATTTTTTCATTAGACTCCAAAAATCATCTTGAACACAACCGTGTATGTCGGATTATCAAAATTCAAAACATTGAAGTGAGAAACTTATTTTTAAAGGTCACTTATCACTTAGTAGTTCGTTATTTTGTGTTTTCATGTTATTTTATGACATAAATATAAGAAGGGTGTTTCCATTGAAAATCTTTGGGTCGTTACAGATTAAAATCACCTGAATTAAAATTAAATAATATTTATGAATATCTAGAATTTCTCTGGAGATTTCTATAATTTTTATACCTAGAAAAAGAATGAATCATTTGATGAATTATAAATTACATACACTTAGATGAATTTAGCAGTATTTTGATTATTAGGAACTAGTTTGGTCACATGATTTAATAATATGTTTGTATACTGGTTCTTGAATAATAAATAGGTTATAATACATATATTTTAGTCTTGTTAAACCATCAAAATGGTTTCATGACTAGAATATAAGATGGTGATTGAAATTGAAAACTTTTCGCCCGTTAATGTGATAAATTATCACATCTTGGATGCTGCTTTCATTTATAGTTTAAAATAATGAGAAATGAGTGATGATGATGAATTATTATATTATCACAACAAAAATAATGTACATTTATGTTACTAGAACTATCATAAAATTTGGATTAATGGAGATGAGGAATTAATAAAAAGAAAGGAACTTGAAAATAAAAAAATATTGAGAGATCCCTTACGAATATTTTTTAGCATAACGACTATGGAAAATGATTTTAGAAAATAGTATAATGAGAGGGAGAAGGGGTAACCCATTACTAAATTACCCCAAAAAATTATAGGGACATAATAATATGAGAATAATAATATGGTTTAAAAATATGAAATACAAACCACATAAAAGAGAACATGAATGGAAAAGAGAAGTAGATAATTATCTTACATTGTAGAGTAACTACTATGATTTGAAGGTTGGGACCATAGGTGCTTGGGGACACCTTGGGAGGACTACAAGGGTGGTAAAAAACTAGAGTTTATAGGATTATGTGTTTTGGATGAAGGAACACAAAGGAATGAGTGGGTATTTAGAGTAAACGAGGAGTTTTTTTATTAATTTAAAAGGACACCTCATTACTGTTTTCTGTAAACCCATGGGCTTTCCCAAGGTATTTTCCCTGCGTATTAGCCACTAGGGACGCCTAATATCATATTTTTCTTTAAAAAAATATTCTATAATTTTATTTTAATTACTAAATAATTATGATTCCATTAAACATACCATAAACTCAAAACTATATTTTTATTATTCATATAATATTCAAGTATTTTCAAAAATTCCCAAAATTTAACCATATCTATTTTTTGATGAATAAATTTATAAAATTAAATCTATTTTTCATAAATATTTTTCTAAATATTATTAATTTAAATTTTAAATAAAATCATAGTTAATTTAAATAAAACTATTTTTAATGGTATAATTAGTTTTATATAACATTGTGAAATTAATTAATATGTCATTATATTATTACATTTATAAAATAAAATAGTATCATTATTTACTGTTCATAAGGGTCATATTACTATTCATAAGTGTATATAAATATTCACTGAAAATAATGTTTATTCTATCAGACTCTAAATGTCTTATGGATCACAATTCTAGATGGTTTTTTTTAAATTCATGACATAGTATGAGAGAAGTTGTTTTTAACAGCTAGATTATATGTTTTTTATTTTCTAGGGACAAAATGTTTCATGCATTCAATATTTATTTTCAAAACATTGGGGTGTTGCAATCATCTGACATATAATGTATATTTTTTTAATTCAAATACCTCGAGAAACTTCTTTCCTTACTACCAACACTGAATATTATTTTACTCACTCCTCCTTTCATATATTAAGATATCGCCAATGTTTTTTGAGAAATTATAGTTTTTATAAATATAAGATAAAAATATATCATCAAATTTGTATCATATCCACAATTAATCTAATTATTATCCTTATTACGATCAGAATGTTATTATAGAACTAAGGTGCGTCGCCTAATCCTTTCCACCTAGAAAAATTATTATATATAGGAAGAAATTTCATAAGAAATATGATTCAATTGTCTTTAATATGGTGGTCAGTTTGATTATACATTTTTTAAGTGAATTGTTTCATCTTCTTTGACAAATTTTGACAACACAACTAAAAAATGAATTTCTTCTTTCATCCAAAAATCATCTCTAGTAAACTTAGTCCCAATATTAGTCACACCCCAATATATTGATAAATTATAACCATAAAATCATAACTTATATGTTTTCCCATACTAGGTATTAGAGCTCACCCTTTTTTATGCTTCCCTTCCAAATGTTATGAACAAGAGTATTATTTATGGTTTGTTTAAAAGGGAATCACCCGAAAAAAATGAGTTGTTTACAATGTAGTAAAATATATTTATTATGTAATAAATCTCAATTTTTTTAAAACTATTGGATATGTGGTTTTGGTATTTTGAGGTTCATAACATAATCATTTAAAATTATGTAATATGAAGGATTATTATGATCAATACTCCATAATGCTGGAGTAATGTTCAATTATAATTTTAATACATAAAATCATTATATTGGTTGTGTATTGATGTAAAAATTATAAAATATATATTATGAGTTAATACTATGACACCCAAATGTGCCTAATTATTCAAATAATGACTTAGAGTATGTGTTGGTGAGACTTTATATGAAACACTAATTGAATTATATTATCAAGTATAATTATTTTGTTTTTCACATTTCATTAGAACTAATAATATGTCCTCTATCAGTGGGATATGAATTTTCTCAAAGGAGATGGTCGTAGTTCATGTAGTATTTTTTTAGTGATAAAACATATCACCAAGGGAATGTTAATGGATTATCTAATTCATTGAGAAGTAATATTATTAATAATGTTATCTTGAGTGTAGATAAGAATTTAAGATTATGATGGAGATTTATTCATACATCATAGAGAAGGAAGTGTTCAATAGTTCGATGATTCTCTATTAGTGGACAATATGGTGGAAGTGTGGTAAAATCACACCATTTATATATATTTTAAAAATTTATGGATAGAGGATAGTGATAATATAGATTAATATTTGTTAAATCTATATATTACATTGAAAATTATATACGAGTTTGAGCATGAGTTTCATATAATAACTATCGTAATATATGTTTTTAACATGATATATTACACATAAAAAGGTTCATTTTGGTAGTAGTTTATGATTATATTGGTGGTAAATTTAATATCACAATATCTTTTTTCAAATAAGGGTAAATCAATTTACAATGTTCCATCTAGGACATTACAATAATTGGATGTTTCTTTGTTGAAGTGGGATGAGATATTGAGGGATTTTTTTGATAGGATTTCCATGATCATTTTGAGGATATTATTCCATTATGTCAATTAGCAATTAGATGAAAATGATTTCTAATTTCAAATTTATTTAAATATAATGCAGGATTAATATGTTTCTGTTATTATATTTATCATAAACAATTATATATAATTATGTTTTGAGGAAAATCCTTTTTTATTCAGATATCCCCCTAATTCTTATAATCCCCATGTTATCATATTTATAGAATTATTTGGATGGAATTTAATCTCTCCAATTGGTTATGGATTACATTGAATCATATGAGGTATTTCACAAGTGGATTCTTGTTGTAGTTTATCATTTGTTTCTCCAACATTTTTTGGCCTTCAAGAACATCATGGATAACTAGCATCTCAAAATTCTAGGGGTGGTCTAATTGATGGAATAGAAAATATTATGAATCCTTAATTCCATATGAGATGGTTTCGTCTCTTACTGGGATATGGAGATGAGATTCTATGTTAAATTTTTATTTTTTTCATTATATATCCATGGTATTTTCAATAATGAAGATATCACTCACCTATATCCATCTTGATCAAGTTCCTTAGGATCCATCTCCCCTTACACAATCTAATTTTTCTAAAAGGAATTGATGAATCCCTAACAATGTTTATCATTATTGATGTTCGGATTTTAATGTTCCAATATACTATAGTTTCAAACATTTATGTTGATACAAATATGATTATATATATTTCATCAATGTATTCAATTATATGTTGATTTTAAATATCTTTCAATAAACATTAATTTTATTCCCCAAGAGATTTTAATTTTTTGGATCATCATCTCCAAGGTATCCTAAACTCGTATTTTCATTTGCTTGACTATATGAATGTGGAGGATTAGGCTGATGGTGGTCCTTATCACTTTTACTCATTTTCTATACTTCATGAAGAATTAGTATTATTTCAAGGCCTATTAGAATCATAAAATCACCATACTATATCACCCCAAGAAAAAAATGGTTCCCTCTTGGATCCAAACCCCACTTTTTATAGTGTTGTTGATTAAGGTTCCTAGATCTATAATGAGGAACATGTTTCTTTTCCATGTTTTCATATTTATCATAAAGATCTTGTTGTTTTTGTTTATGGATAGTTGGATAATGTGGATTCTTTTTAGAGTCCATTAATGTATATTATATCCACAAAAGTCCACATCACAAAAAGGATCCATTTAAGGTGCTCAAGGAAGTAATACAGAACTCCAAGACTACACTTCTTTTCCTCTGGTTCATTATTTATGATTTATTTAGGGTTAGCCATGCTGAAATATTTTCATTCTACTAACTAGTTTGACATTATAGTTATGGAAGTTGATTCCCTTGGTCCGCACCCCCTCGTAATTCATTAGGACACACAACATAATGATTTTAAGGATTTCATTCAAAGGATATACAAATCATATACTCATACTCATGATTTTACGATAGTGTCTACAACCACTAACTCTATCCTCAAATCCCCCATGGCTCATTAATTTTTAAACTTATATATTTTGAATGATCAATTACTATGATCTTATACTAATAATGATTAATTAGTTTTTGAAGTTATGAAACACTTATCCACCCCCATTTATAAGTTTGAATAAGTATATAATTAAGGAAAAATAATGTTGTATGCATTGAGCCATAAATTAGCTAATTGCTTTCCTGAAATCCCAAATAACTAGAAAATATGTATTTGTTTCTAAATCATTTTTTTGTGAAGATTTTGTACACTTATTCCAAGTAAATTATATTTGGAGTGATTTCTCCCACATACATGATATCTGTATAAATTATTAATGGAAAATATTCTCCTTTGACAGATAAAATCATTTAAATTATTTATATTCCCTTTACCAAAGAACCTGAATTTTGTTTACAGGTAGTAACTTCAATACCATCATCAATAATATAGAGAAAAAATTAAGGTAAACTATATTCAGTGGATGAAGTAATTTACATAAAATCCTTTATCTCATTAAATATCCTCCTTGATATATGATACTTATATGAACATCTTACAAAGTGAAAAAAATTATAATAAATTCTAATAACCTAGTGTCATTTAGATAAGTCCATAAATATATATCATGTTTCTCCAATATTACCACCACTTCAGTCATTCACTTGACTCATGTTGTCATGACATGACCCATTGGGCTGCCTGTATGGTGGCAACCGATGTCTAGAAACCTCAAGCCACCTAAAATTTGCAATGGGATGGAGACAAGATTCGAGAATCCATAAACCAAAATGGGAGGACATATACTAGTGTACATGTATCCATGTACACAAGTATATCCAGTAAAAAGTGTATAACAATAAAAAATTAATAAAATATCTAGAGTAGAATAATGCATGAAATAAACACTAGGAAATTCAACAGAGTTGAAAAATATGAAACTCATGTATAGAGAGGAAAAATAAAAAACCAAGCTGAAAAGGAATACATATTCGGAAAGCAATATATAAAGTGTAAATCTAAGAGAAAACGATTAATGATTACTAGGTTTGAAAAATGTATGTGATAAATGCTCCCAATTATCACATTTTATCAATTATATCACCGCACATATATCATTCATCTATACAAGAAACAGAATGTCTGTGAAAATACAATGATTGGGTGATTGATTATATACAAAACCATTATAATTTCTTCAAAACCACATATAAAAAAATACAATGATACAACCTAAATCCACTCTTCTCATTATAACAGATAACAAAAAACTTTAAATATGATCATACTATAAAATAGAAGATTGAAAATTTTGATCTTCATCTTAAGAATACATCCATGTTCATGTAATCTACTTGAAACTCCAAATGACCCTATTTGATTCCCAACATCTTATATATTTTTACAAGAAGCTGTGTTGAGGATCCACACCTGCCATTGTATTTCAATATATATGGTAGGAATCTCGAATTTAGTTATTGTTTCATATTTTGATAAGGGGACCACTAAATTGATAAATGAATTAATCCTTCCTATGGTAGGGGTATTCTACATCGCATGTATATGAACCACTCCATTGTGTAACAGAGGATTGTCCCTCTATAGATAGAGGACCCCTACACTAGTATGATAGTGGGTCCAATATAATAGGTATCTGACCTATACCCTATTATGGAAGGGGTTTCCACTTAACCTATACTGAGAGATTGTGGGACCTACACCCTAGTGTTATAAGGGGGATTCTATCCTGAGCATATCTCTGATGATCTATCTTGATCTCTACATTCATCCCAGAATCACCTAATGCTGTTTTATACTCTAAAAAAATTAAATAGTATCTCAATAGTCACTTCAATGGATACCATCGATATCGACATGGAAAATTACTCTGGATAGACTACTTTTCATCAAAAAATTAAGTTTTGAAGGGGATATGAGAAGTATATTTTTTGGAGATAAATATATAGCATGTACATGGGGTCATATAGCATGTTCCCTCATATAATCACAAGGGTGTGTTCTCCCAAAGACATGGATTGAGATTCCATGTCCCACTAAAAATTAGGCTCAGGTGGTATATGATATTTCCTGTTAACCTATGACTAACTCATGTCCCCATGGCACATTCATGTGTAGCATAAGAATGACTCATTACACATCAATTCCCATGTACCATAGTAATTACCATGTTCTAAGTTGTTTTTTACTATGTTATTCTAGAGTAAATATTTTTCTACCATCACTAGGTCACATGGGGTATATATCAGTATACATAATGTGTGATATTTATCTATACCTAAAACCATATCCCCTATAACCATGGGACTACACATTGTGTGTTACATTAGGATACATTGTTTTTATATAGGTCATAACGCAGAAATATAGTTTCTTCAAGTGGATCCTATATCACAAATTTTATCTATACTTTCTGCATGCTTGACCACTAAAATCTATTGGTATCAATGGTAACATCACCAATTTTCAATAACAGATGTCAATTTGGAAAAAAATCGTATGTCTGATTCTTTATGTGGTAATCTATCATGCGTATTCCACTGCTCAAGATCTAAAATCCAAGAATCCATTAATCAAAACCATGAATCCATCATGTCCCATATAGAAAAAAATTTTTTTTAACAATTATCAATACCACCATTAGTCATGGGGTTAGATAATTCTCAAAACGACCATACAAAAGTAGAACAACAACAATGTGGGCCAACGATGAAGAATGCGATGAATGAATGGGATAAATATAAAAAAAGAAGACATTGATTTTTTTATGAAATGCAGTCCAGTGAACCTAATGTCTATAAACTATGCTTCAAATTAAAATATAACAATTACTAATTGGAAAATTGGTTTAATTTAGATATTGATTCATACAATGATCGGGTAATCTCATATAAAAAAATGAATATAACCTAAATCCATTATTTTCAGGAGAAATTATTTCCTTAAATGATAAGAGGAACCTATATAGATTAGTGATTAATAATATATTAATAATGTGTCTAATGGATATAGATATTAATATATCAAATGTTTTCTATCAATATCACACCTCGATCTATTCTTCTATCCATGTCCTCAAGTTTTTTAACAAAAATGATGAATTCTACTTCATGTCTCATTTAATATAAGGGTTAGGAAGATAAGATTGGAAGTTTTCATAACATTTTATTTAATGATGTATTATTAGTTTTATGGTATCTAAATAATTAAATTAATTTAAATAATTACATCACTGACATTCCAAACAATGAATGAACAGAATTGAATATTCGGAACCAACCAACATTAGGACCTACATTGGTTAAACCTTATGTCCTGGAATAATCTGTGGTCTCAAATTTCCAATCATAGGTTCTAGGTAAGGGGAAAAATGTTTTCCATTAACTTTTTCATGTACATGATTTAAAATACATATTAATTTTTAGGACTGAATAAACCCATAGGCCACACCGACTTAAAGTAAAAATGAAAATACATACATCTCATTATTAACATGACTAATCCTAAAATACTAGAGTTATTACATAATATTCTTATTTAAGGATATTCACATAAAAAATAACATTCTACAAGAATCATTGAGGGTTCACAGTCATCAAATGACTCTCACACAATCAACTCCTCTCATGTATGGTCATGTGCTACGGAATTACCCAAACCAATGGGATACTATATACATGAAGTATACTCTTCTTTTAATCCATGATTTCTACCGAGTACTCCCTAAAGGTGGGTCTATTCATAATTTATATCACCCCCTTCAATAAAGTGTATAGGTTCATCCACATGTCATATAAATTGTAACACACATAATAATTTATGTATATGATCTAACTGTTGGGTAAAAGGGTAACTGGTAAAAAACCTTTCCAACACCCAAAACGATATTGAATGTCACAATGAAACTTAGAGATTGAAGGTTTAACCAAAAAAAATATTCCAAAATAATCATCATGGGAATACTCTCATATAAACATTGTTGCTTGGTCGAGGTCCAAGGGACTAAATGACCATCTTTCATTGAAATTAAATCGTGCCAAGGATGTTCTCAGGTGAATGTGGGTCAACTGATCCTTCTTCGGTGTAACTTTTTATCTCTCTGTTCCTCTAGAAGAATTCATTCCAATACAATTATAACATATGGGTGACCTGTATAATCTTCCATATATGGTCTAAAATATATCCATGATACATATAGAGAGATATCTGATATTATGTAAGAAACACTAACTATGTAAATATATCCTCCATGATGTGGTTTAAATCTAACACAGAAGCTCTCATGGGATCCTATAACCACTACTTAGTCATCTCATTATACCCATCTATATGGGTTTGAAATTCCATTCCCATCCTCAACTAGGTTCTAAAGCCTCCAGATATCCTCCCCATAATAGTGAAATGAATCATTAATCATGTTTGAAGATGACTCTCACTTGTAACATATTAAATTAGATGATTTCTTGTATGTTCCACTACCCCATACATTCAACCAAACACATCTCCCTGATTCAAAGGAAATGTACTAACATGGTAAGTTAGTTTATAGTAAACTAAATTGAATCTGGACCTATCGTCATTCATTGAATCCCTTCCACAAATTCCATTAACATTACAGCCCATTTCCAGTTAGAGATATCATTTGGTTGTGTCAAAAAAATCTAATCCTTGTTCATATATTTTACCTTCTTTCACGTGAGACGCCAGTGGGAAAACACAGCGATGATCCACCGCATCGTATACCACCAGAATTTCTACTAAAGGTCCTTGTATATTGTTTCGGCCTTATGATGTACACCCATGGGGTATGTGTGAAACTACCTAATCACATACTCTAGTAACATGACCCGATAAACAATATATCATTTTAAATAAGTGATGTTTTCCCCTCCAATATAATATCAATATGGTGTATCTATTAATGATATATTTCCATGTAGTAAGACATAGTAAATGTTTCCAATCTAAGACTATCTCACATGCTGAAGATGTAGTTGATTAATCAACATTTATTAGGTAAACATTTTACCCCTATCATTCACCATGGACATCATTAAGTAATCTAACTACTTAATCATATTCTCTATTAATAGTGAAAATGAATTTTTGTAAAGGCCATATGACTCATTTTTTATCTTTCTAGAAGTATAGACTATCCCTATTTCATAGTATTAGTGGATATCAAAATAACTACTTTGATAACTGTAAATATTACTCTATGTGAAGGTATACCTAAGTCTATAGTGGCCTATGTGAATACAAAAAATTTCCTCCATAAGATAGTTCCTCTAAATAATTATATTAATGACTATGACTAAAAACTGTATTACATGAGTCATTTTATTCATCTCATTGTGTCTTAAATAACTAATCACTTATGTGATCAATTCCTAACTCTTTATAAAAATAATTCCAATCTCATCTCGAAAAAAATATAAAAACACTAGGTACTCTAAAACCTCATATAATATACTTATAAAAGATTAGTAAACCTAAACCTCAAATTCATTAAGGATATCTAAAAAATCAGTCTAGTTAAAATACATTCTTCTTCTATTTCATGATAGAAAAAGGGGTTGTAATCATGGAGAATTTTTATAAAAACCACTTATAGTACCACCCCATCCATGAAACTCACTAAACAATTACACTCTATTGTGTGGGTCTCATGAACAAAACATATAAATAGTTACTAGGTCAATGATTAATAAGTTTTCAAAAATAAAATTCTAAAAATTTTAATCCTTTAGAATATAGAAATACAACCTTGAACGATTACCATAATATGGTTGATCATAGAGAAAGTACATGACCATGACCATGTTATATACATTCTCCTACTCCTAGGAAGAGTAAAATAGTTTTTCAGTAAATGTAGAAAACCATAAATTATTCCAAGTATAGATAGAATATCTTGTCCAAAATACACATAAACTCAGTGGGGGAATTATTCATAAATGAAGGTATTAACAATATAACATAGTGTCTATATTGAACTCAAAATCCCATCTTTATAATACCATCCTTGAGACCCCACAACTGGTGGCATTCAGATGAGAGATTGATCTTGGAGAACCAACTAGTGCCTCACATACATTTGAAGAGGTCATGCCTCCTAAAGAATGGGTAAATGTTCAATTTCATTACATTATTCATGTGATCATAATTCGTGTAAATACCAATGATCCCATCAACATTTATCATCAACATATTATAGAGTCATAGGTGAAAAAATTAGGTCTGAAGAAACCCTTCTCTAGAATTTCCTCTAATTGAATCCTCATCTCCTAGATATCATTAGGGGCCATCCAATTTTCTATGAAAGACATCATTGTAGTCCCAGGGTTTATATAAATACAAATGTCTATATCCAATATTATAGATAGACGTGGAACATCTTTGAGGAAGACATGCATGTAATACACCTCTACTAAAGGAGGTCGGATGTCTAAAAACCCTTTGCAATAAAAGTATATCATGTCAAAATAATGGGTGATAGGTTGAATATAATTTCTCAAATGACCAAATTGATAATCCATGAGATATCTCTCCCTCAAAATTAGAATATATCACCATATGTTTGAAATAATTTGACTCTCCTTTTATAACACATGATGTAGGCATACACCACAGACAAGCAGTCGATACCCTAGATAAAGTACAATGTTTTATTATGACGATAAAGTGTTCCCATGATAAATTAACTCCATTATGATCCATCTCACACTACCATTAGATATGTTATAGAGAACAATACCTCTCTATAGGCTCCTCTAGCTGTATTTGTTGGGATAAAATTTCAAATTGAATCTCTATATCCCACACATTGGAAACATAGATGAAATAATTAATTTTAAATTTTATTATTTCTACTAAATAAAAAAATAAATGTCAAAAATCATATATATAATCATACAATGTGATTCCTAGTTATATACAGCAATATCATGTAGTTTTTCATATCCTCGACCATCTACTCTTAGAGCCTAGAGGGAGCCACCTGGTGGTGGT
Organism: Viscum album; assembly: GCA_963277665.1. Lineage (NCBI taxonomy): Eukaryota > Viridiplantae > Streptophyta > Magnoliopsida > Santalales > Viscaceae > Viscum > Viscum album. The sequence goes on from OY728138.1 coordinate 2,020,885,932, forward strand.
GGTGGAATTAACTCACAATGTGACCCTCCACCAGAAGCTCCTCCCTTCAGATCTTCACCTACGCTTCTTCTAGAAATGACTCTTAAATTAAAACTCTAGCCTCTTCTAGGAGATCCATGAAAATGGAACTATCTCTTCGATGGTCTTTTATAATATTACATGTTACCCCCACCTCTTGGTATATTGGTTCAAGAAAACACATTACATGTGACCTCACCAATCAAAATAATATCAACACCCCTATTCTAAATAAATTGATTCTTTTTTAATCCTGAATAAAATATACACATGCTCGAGTCCTTCGATGGATTCATCTAAAACACTAAAAATATTATTTGTAATTCCTTCTCACTACTAAAAATAACTCAACCACTTGAGGCATACAATTGAATAAAAGAACTCATCATCCATCTACTAAAAACTATCTTTAACTAGATCCCTCTATAGCACACTAGCAAAAGACAAAGTGCATAAGCAGAATAAATCGGTACATATCACTTTTTAGAGGCCAAGATAAAACTACCAATCCTAGTAGAATTTTTGTTGTACAATAACAAGGTTATAATGATTGAGGATATCGATCCTCAGAGACTGCCCCTAAATAATCAAATAAAACCATTTTAGCTCTATAAGCTCAAGAATCCCAATCAATTGTAATCATGGTGGTTCATAGTCATCACTAAAAGGATGTTGGTATTATGACCATGAGAAAATTATATTTTCATGGGTGTGTCTCTTTATTCTATGCTAGTTCCCCACTGCTACATGGAAATAGACCTATTTCTACTGAAACCATTTAATTGGTTAGGTACAGAATGATACAGAAGACCCATATCAAAGACTCAATAATATCATATGACGCCTGAGGATTTTTCTCACTCTAAAATCTAAATTGTCTATGACACTGGAAATCACTTAACATCCTAATCCTAGGTGACTCATCATCCTAAGACAATTTTTTTGTCCAGTACTTGATTGGTGGAGTAACATATCCCTACCCACATGGATAAGACACTTCATGAGATAACCCTTTAAATGAGGCTTCATCACTCAAACAATCATCATCAAGATCTCATCTCATTAACATGCATGTTGGTTTTGTGGAAGAATGCTAATAGTGACAATGATGTACAATAGTGAGATGATCATATATACAGGAAGTTGACTCAAGAAATATTATTAAAGAACTGAACACTATAGTATGCATGTACCAATTATTACCTAACGTGTTGATATGTCAATTCTCCATGTACGTAGTCAGATTCATTTTGAAGGGAAATGTCAGTCACCGAACCAATATTTGATTCCAAAGTCTAAATTCCACACACAATACACCATGGAATCCATTTCGTATATTCATAACCAATCCTCACCATGGGAACCACAATAACATTGACCTATGGAAGAATTCAAATGATACAATTCCATCAAGACCTGACCCTTTGAAGATTTCATAGTTAGAAGGAATCCTATTTTGAAAAACCCTATAGTACATTTAATAAGATAGCTGATTGTGAGGAGCATTGAGAAGTAATAAAATGAAATTAAATTCCTTAGAAAATGTATATGTATGCATGAACACAACAATTCCCATGAAAATGTTTTATGGAAGAAAAGATAATGCAAAATCTAGTGAAGAACTATCCATGAAATAGGCTAAGGAAATATATCTATCTATTATTATATATAGTTAAAATGTAATAGAAAATAATACATGCTCACCTAGGAATAATTCCTTTCCTACGAACAACTGTAATAATGGAAAAACTAAGAGATATCAGCTCTTGATCTCCATGTCCTACAACTTAATGTCGTCAATAAACCTATGTACTGTTATGATCATCCTTTTTCATCTCCAATCTATTTGTTATATAAATTAGACATGACATTTGTGGGAAAACCCATGTCTTGGATTATTATAGACACACCCAATTAGAGACCTCCATATACACAAATGGTGGAACATAGTGTCACAATAAAAGTCACAAAAAACCATAAAAATAAGGAAAAATGATGATGATATATGATCATAATGAACCACATTCAAGAGATTATGTCAATTTCTATCACCAGAAACTAGTATAATATGATGAGTCTTCCTTAATCTTGAGTGGTCCATCCCTAATTCCCATCATCGTGTGTTTTCATAATAGAAGTCATATGGAGGACCCATTCATTTCCTTGGTACAACATAGTCAAGGGGGATTTATATGAAATAGAGGACACAATATATGTTCAAGAGGGGGTTCCAATCATTATGTAGAGGTCTCAAACTCTAGTGTGATAGGGGTACCACTTAGAAGATATAGGAGAGATACTCTAGTGTGACAGGGGGTTTTACCTACTAGTTGTAGGACACACACCCTGGTGAGACATGTTGGTGTGACTCGATGGGTAAGGGAAATGTTCTCTTGTATGACATGGAGGTTCCAATCCAACTATTTATAGTGAATGGGTACCCGAAACATTGTGCGATATGGGGGCTTCCAACCCTACAATCTCCATGGTGATCCCACCCAGTTACTACTATTGATCAAGTGTCTCAAAATGATAAATCATTATTAAATACCTCATGTTTCAAATAAAAATTCACAATGAAATATACCTACATGTTCAATGAATAAAACTACTCAATAATTGATACACATGGGCCACTATTTGTGTTCTAAATAAAGATATATATAAGGTAAAAGTTTCTTGGTGAATTGATTGACATGTACATGGGGACACATGACTTGTGACCTTGCATTTTCACCTTAGTATGTTCGACTATGAACATGGATTAGGAATCTATATCATTCTACATGGTTCTTCCATGCAATAAATTCATTTATTTACCACTATAGGATTTCATATGTCCTCCTGACCTATGCCCATTGACCATGGTTGTTCCAATGAAACCCAACTATGTCTGAGTACACCATCATGCCTATATCCTCATGAATTTATCATGTGCCTTTCCATGTCTATTTTGAAGTACTATCTTAGTAAAAAAAATACATTCCATTACTAGATTATATATAATTTACATCAAAACATAGGACATGTGATAATTATCTATATCTAAAATCCTAAACACAAAACACATGGGATTACACAACATGTGTTATTCAAGAATACATGGAATGTAGTGATGTATTTTTGAAAAATATAGTTCCTTCATGTGGATACCAGATAAAAATAATTTTATAATTTTCAAAAAAAATTGATTAATTAAATCCACCTAAATCAATGTAAACATCATTGGATATCGATTAGTGGCCATTGATGGTTGGAAATTGGATGTCTGATTACACAAGAGGGATTCGGTCTTGAATTTTCTAAAACATTAGAACTCAAATATGTAAATAATTTGTCATGAACCAAATATTGTATCCAAACAAACTGACACCAATCATGGCCTATGAAAAGGGCCCTAAGCGTATTTCATATCCCCATGAGTTAGAACTAGTTCCTGGGGAATCCTAGATTTGGGTTTGAGAATGATTTACCCAACTATAGATAAATAAAACATTGAAAACAATCGATAAAAGGAATATAAAAATCCATGCCAAAAAAGCCTTAAAAAAATATAGAACTAAATACATAGGTTTAAAAATTAAACAATAAATACAATTACACCTAAAAGTAGTAGAAAAAAAGAACTATGGAATGGAAAAGACAAGGGTCCATCACCCACAAGCCATCTCCACAAAACCACACCATGGAAGTGACCTGAAAACTTGAATCTCCTTCATCCAAGTCCTTGACTTTACCTATTTATAAGATGATAAATTTTACATAAGACCTAGGAGATTAAGTAGGGTGTGAGCCAAATCCTAATAGTATAACACGAATAGATTCCATAGAATAAGCAATACATGATAAAAAACATATCGGCCTTTATAAGAAAGAAGTTGTGGAAATAATTTATAATGAATGAAACATTTAAATGTAAATAGTTTTAAAATGGATTTTTCCATGAGAGAGAAAATTTCAATGAACCATGTAATCTAAAATATTTTCCATATAGAACCTATATATTCTGGTGATAAATATAACAGGGTCAATTATCTGTATTCTCGGGAACACCCGTAGGCACTAGTTAGTCTCAGGCCCCATATACATCATATCTCGGTGTAAATAACCATTGAAAAATTGGTTCTCATGCCCGAGCTACCTGTAGAACAAATTTCCAAAACCTACTGGTCCCCAATAAATCTTCAATATAGTTTTATAGTGTTGTTGTTATCCATTTTTCATAGTGAAACAGGCATGAAACCTCTCCAAATCACTAGTATACTAGTACATAACCACCTTGCTAGGTACCCAGGTTTCTCCCATTGTGCTCAAAACATTTCAACATGTTACCGAAATCCATTATAACATAAACACGTCAGTTCTTATCATAATAATATCAAAATAGTGTCTACACATGCTTTTCACCACATACATCACTCAATAAAAACTGTATAATTTCAACAGAATAACCTCACAAAATATTACAATGTTTTGCAAATAAAATCCATTAAAACCCCACATTGAAGACTTTTTTCATACAAAAATTCACCAGAAGATAATTTTTAGAACAAATTTCTTTTATAAATCCATTACAAGAGTTATAAAACAACCCCAGTTAACATAACATATAATATACATCTAAAACACTCAATTTAACATAAAATTGGTACCTAAAAATCATTTTCTTAATAAACGTCACCAAATTTTTTTTGCAGAAATTATATTTATGTATATGTGTAAAAACCTGGAAATTAATCAAACCTAACTCATCTATCAGTTCTTATTCATGTAATCACCTACCACAAGTTTCAAAACCCTTGAATCGTTGTGAGAGTGTTTGGCCACACCACCTCCGCAACACAAGGGAATTAAATCAAGAATAAAACCAAATTATTATACAATTAAGCCTAATATCAAAACCTTGGTTCAAATACCCACTTGATGGACACTAGGAACATCATGATGAAATGCAAGAATCCCTAGGCAAATGGACGAAACCCCAACCAAATGGGGGGAAGAAGGGAGGAAACCCACTTACATGAGGTATATTGAAGAAATCTCCCCAAATACACCAGTAGATGAATTTACAAATATTAAAAATGATATTATGGTTGGAATGTATTTTAGAAGGTCATGTGAGTACATACATGGAGGAAAAGAGTAAAATTATCAGGATTTATGAGTGAATCAATTTACCTCTTGAAACATGGATGATTTTTGAAATCCTAAGAATATTTGCCTCCATTTGCAATTAATTTGAGCTCCAAGAGTGGGAAAAGAGAATGGGGGTGTGCCTAAGGTCAGTGGTCCTGGGTGAGAGTTAGAATCATCAAAATAATAATAATAATTGAATACGATATTTAATAATTAAATTTTATTATTAAAAAGGAAATGGGATTACGAGTTGGCACAATTCCATAATTAAAAACCCAAATCCCCCATTATTATGGATTTATAAAGGGTCCAAATTGATATGATACTGTTAATAGGTAAGGGTAGGCCATTTTGGAAGTGAAATGGGTGAATAAATATTATGAAATAAAGAGCTATAAATGAATTTTTTTTAATATATGAAAATGAGCTCAAGGTTTAGCTCAAATCATGAAAACTCACCATTTCCTCAAAAAATGCATGGGAAAACCCCAGAACAAAGAAATATGGGAAATAAATGAAATTTACCTTTAAAATAATTCATATATGTGACAATTATTCCCAATATAAAAGGATTTCTTCCTGAGAAAATCAACCTAATGTTTTATCAGAGAACATGAACGGTTTCTCTTTCACAACCAACAAATTCCGCTTCAAAGACTCCTGTGTATCATTCCCATTTTCCAAATAACCTAGAAAAGTGGAATAGGATTTACCCAAAGCACATTTTCAGGGAAGTCCACTATATACACCAGCCTCTCAAAATTAGATAAATCAGGATCTATATCCCGCACCTCAAATTTAGTACATGGAATGGATCTAGGTTGTATATCTTAAACTAGGAGACATGAAAGACATCAAGGATGGATGTCAACTAAGAATTTAAATAAAACATTTATGCCCCCATTTCAATACACTCAGTGATCTAAAAAGGTCTGAGATACCATGACATCAGCATAACATTCTTTCCCAATCGACAATGGCCAAAATGAGTGGACACATTCAAGAATACCCTATCTCCCTCCAAAAACTATAGGTCTCAACGCCTAAAATCAATGTATGATTTATGGAGAATATGAGCTATCAATATGTGTTTCGTAATCAAAAAGTCCTTTTTAGATGTCTCATGCACCAGACTCGGCCCCAATAGTGAGGTCTCACCATCATCATCCCAACACAGGGGGTACCGACAAGGCCAACCATAGAGAACCTAAAAAATAGACATTCCAATTATGGATTAGTAACTATTATAATAATAAAAATCAACCAATCCCAAAATGGTGTTCCCATGAACATAAAAAGTCTAGAAAACATGCAAAGACAATGTAATCCAAAATCTGATTTTCCCGCTATGTCTAACCATCAGTTTGAGGATGGTATATCATTATCATCGTAATCTGAGACCCCAAGGACTTTTGAAGGTCTTCCTAGGACTGAGAATTGAAACATGGGTCTCTATCTGAGACATCTCTTAATAGAACACCATAGAGAATTACCACCTCATGAAGATAAAAGTGGCCCAACTCATCCACATTACCTATATCATAGATCAGAATGAAGTGGGATGATATAGTCTGACAATAAATCACCAACCAAAAAGAGCCATTACCCCGAGGTGTACGAGGCATGCAAGAAATGAAGTCTATGGGGACCTTGTTCCACATCCATTTTGGAATGGGTAATGGCTGGAGAAAACCGGAGGGCCTTTAATGCATTTATTCTACCTCTAGGAATGTATAACATCTTGACATGATGTCCCCAATGTCTCATCTCATACCAGGCCCCATGAACTACCAACAGATTTCATTATACAAGATGATCAAAACTATATAGACCAGCCACTATGACTGGTGGCTATCCTTCATCACCACCATCCATAGAGATAACGACACTACTGAACAGCCCTTGAAGCACATGATGCCCTTGGGAGATGGAGACCAATAAGAATACATCTACCCCAATGATTAAATAGATTTGAACATTGTCAAAGCTCATCAAAAGGCCTCTCCCACTAAATTAGATCCACCAGAGAAAGAGTAAACTAAAATCTCCCCAAGAACACACCACCATTTTTCTCCTCGATCTCCAAATTAATCTATGAAAAGAGTGACATCAGAGTCCACCCATCACATTACATCCTAAAATCATGCATTGGGTCTCTTCTACTCAAGGTGTTTTCCTCCATGTTACCCTTGACTGTGGTATAGTCAATGTCAATGTCAAACCACTAAAAGTACTCGATCCAATGATGATACCTCCAGTTGAGGCCCTTATGCAAGAAATATAGTTTAATATTTTGTGATCCAGGTAGAGAAAAAACTACTCCCCAAAGAGATAGTGACGCCATCTCTTCAAAGCATGTAACAAAGCTGCTAACTCCAAGTTGAGGGTTGGGTAATTATTTTTGTGCGGTTAGAGTTGGCGAGCGCCATAACCCACCACATTATTATCCTCTATGCACACGCACCCAATACCCATACCTGAAGTGTCACAATAAACCACATACCCCTTTCCATCCTCTTGAAAAAATAGAACATAGGCAGCAGTAAACCAAATTTTCAACTCCTCGAAACCTTGATAGAGAAAGTGCACTTGATGGGAATCTAACACGCCTCTTCTTTATCTATCCCAGTGTAATCACCAACATCATCATAATGAACAAAAGATCAGTTATAAATTTTAGTTTTTTCCTGAAATTGGAAGAAATGAATGATATAGAGGTACCAATTACATAAATTGAATCATCTATAGATGATGAAATCTAAATGGAACCTCGAACTATCGATGGTCCCACCTCTGATCCTGATGGTACCTGATCCACCACATTGAGACATCTGGTCTCTGCATGAGGATGACTGTTATTCGGTGGTTGTTCCCTAAACTAGCTCTACCCAATATATGACCCAACCCTACCCTAACATCCACATAATCAGGATCCCTCCATCCCCAACATCTCTTTATGAAGTAGCACTCATCTTTAATCCACTGATCCTACACCACTCTGAATTAGACGTGATACCCCGTAAAAGTGATTCTGATGACCCATAAATCCACATTGATAACAAGGATTCATAAGAAATGGTCATGTTGTTCTGATGCTACCCGACCTCCAATAGTAGTGACATATGACAGATCTTTATTTCAATGCTATAGATGATAACTACCTAGAAGAGTGGCATGAACAACCGCCTTCCTTATTCCCCTCTTCCTTTTTCTTCATTTTCTTCTCTAAAGAGCTTCCCCTTCTGACTACATATACAGTCCATGAATACTAGCCCTACCTTTTCAGTCGGTATCCACAATACATTCCTCGTTAACATCCTTAGTATAGTTCTGCCGATTAAAAAACAAAAAATGGGAATATATCTCTGGTTTTAAGCCTTTCTCAAAGCTCTGGGCCTTCGCTTGCTTAAAAGTGATGACTTCAGGAGCATACCAACCCATCTTAGAAATACTGTTAGCATACACCATCACAAAAAAAAATACCCAAGAAAATGATCTATCACCTCTCAAGATCTAGCATATGACTACATTTAAGGGTAGTATTGTTCAATAATGTTGAATTTGAAATCTCTCCAATGCATCTACCCATTCTTTCTAGTTTTAAGTATTTATTCCAACCCCATGCGGTTGGCACCCTCTTATAGAAAATAGGCACACTTAATCCAGACCTCCACATGTGTGTCTAAGAACTTGACCATTCGCTTGATCATTTAGAGATATTTCTATATTTCCCGTGGTTCTATACTATCTCAGAATGTAGGAGGCTTTTTCTTCAAGAACTCATATGCCTTTTCCTTCCAAGGGAGGAATGTCTCTATAAAAGAAAACAGTCACACAAAAACATCTAAACAAAAATTCTGAAAATTTCTTCATTAAAATAAAATATAAACAATCCAAAACCTTTATAAAGATAAAAGAAACAATTACCCCCCACAATATGTTGGCTTGTAGTCTTAATCCCACATGTCTCACCTAGAAGTGAAGTCAAACAAACAATTTTACTATCCCATGGGAATCATAGTTTTCCAAGAGAGGTGTAGGCCAAGTACCCAAATCATGACCAATAATCTGAGTCCTGACAGTCCTATATCCTATCTCACCCGACTCATCCCAAAATAATAATATAAACCAAAAACATTAACTTCTTATGATAACATTTTTTCACAAACTGAATCTGGTCTCCATCAAAACTGGCACCAAACCTGGCCAGTGACAAGGCCCGAAGGGCGTTCTATATCCCTATGTGTTGAAAACATTTCCTCGGTATCATTGATCTTTGTTTGGTAACAATTTAACTAAGTATGGATGAATTAAACATAAAAACATTGAATAAACCAGATCTGAAAATTCCATCCAAATAAGCTTTAGACAAATTCAAGAACTGAATAAATAGGATTAAATGTAAAACAAGAGGTACAATGTCACATAAAATTAGCAGAAAAACATCCCCAAGGACTCCACATGACAAGGGGTCGTCAACCAGAAGTCTCCACCACCACACCACACCATGGAAGGAAACTATCATCCCGAACCACTTTTACCCAAGGCCTTGCCTTTACATGTGTCCAACATGATCCTGTGTACATACAACCAATGGTTGAAAGTTTGGTGTGATCCTTGGACCAATAGGATACCACCTTGTGATTCTATCGAGTTATTAATACAAAATTAAAATCATTCCATTCTTGATAAAAATGAATTATGGGAAATAATTTCAAAAGAATAATACTTATAAAATAAAACAGATTTCCAAGATAATTTTCCATGAGTGAGTAAATTTCAATAAAACATTAAATATACATTATTTTCCATCCAAAACCTCCATATTTCAAATATAAATTCAAATGATTCAATGATCACTAATATCGGGAAAACCCTTTCGCACTAGTAATTCTCAGGCCCCATGTACATTGTATCTCGTTGTAAAGTAGCCATAGACAAATTTGTTGTCATGAATGAGCCACTATTTGGGAGAATATCCAAAACCTATTAGTCCCCAACCATCATCAATATACTTTTTTACTATTGTAGTTATCCATTTTCCTTAGTGAGGAAGGGATAATACCGCACTAGATCACTTGTGTGCTAGTATATATCCACCCTCCTAAGTACTTGGGTTTCCACCTTTGTGCCCAAAACATTTTCACTTGTTACCAAAATCCATTATCAGATAAAAAAATCATTAATTGTCCTTATAATCTCTAAATATTAGCTAAAAAATCTTTTTACCACTTATATCACTAAATAAATCCTTATGAATTTCAATAGAAAAACTACACCAAATTTAACAATGTTTTGCACACAAAATCCATTAAAACCCCATTGTGAACACTATATGCATACCCATATTCACAAACCCAAAATTTTCAAAACAATTTTTTTTAAAATCCATTACAAGAGTTATAAAATAACCTTAATTGGCATAACATAGAATAGACATGTAAAACTCCCAATTTAACACACAATTGATACATAAAAATCATATGCTTAACCAACGTCGCCAAAACCAAATTTCACAGCACATATAATGAATGTGAAGGGTGATAAAATGTAAATTAAGTAATTATAAATCAACTATAATTTCATACACATTGAATCAACTACCAAACGTGACAAAACGCATGAATATTTTTGTGAAATTTCAACCGCACCATCGTCACACCACATGGGATATAGATGAAGACTAAAAACCCAATATTAAACCAATAAACTAAAGATCAATGACAAGGATAGAATACCCACATGATGTAAATTTGGATATTTAGGAATAAATTGAAGAAACCCTATGAAAATAAAAGAAACCCTAAGAAAATTGGAGGAAGAAGGGAGGAGAACCACTTACTTGATGAATCTTGAAGAAATCGCACCAAATACACTAGTATCAAAATTTACAAATAGCCCAAAATGAATTTGTAGTTCAAATAAGTCTGATAAGGTTATGTGGGAACTATAATGTTGAAAAAAGAGTAAAAATTAAAGGATTTATGAAGGAAACAATTTACCTCTTTAAATTTGGACGATTTGAGGAAGTATAAGATGTTCTGCCGTAATTTGTGATGCATATGAGCTTCTAATAGGTGAAAGAGAATGGAGACAAACCTATGGACAGTGGCCTTGGGTGAGAGTTAGAATCACTAAAAGAGAATAAAAATTGAATATGATATAAAATAAGCATTTTTTTAACTAGAAATGGTCTTATGTTGTAGCCTAATTCCTTAACTAAAAATCTAAATACACTATAATTATGGATTCCTGTAGGGTAAAAATTGATATTGTGGTGTTAATAGGTCAGTAGAGACCATTTTGGATGTGTAATAGGTGAAATGTTTTCAAACAAGGAAGAGTTATATAAGAAACAAATGTGGTTTGTAAATCTGGAAATGGGATCACGGTTTGGCCCAAATCATGAAAACTCACCCTTTCCTCCAACAATGCATGGGAACCCATAAAAACAATAAAAAAATGAAATTAAATTATAAGTTCCTTTAAAACAAGTATGGTATGTTCCATTTATCAATATATAGTACATATCAATGATGAAACATTCGAAAATCTTCCATATTCATATAATTCAAGAGACCACCATTAATCTTGGTGTATAATTTTTCTCAAACCCACTATAGAAAGTCATAATTTAACCTTGTAGTATATTGACTGAGAATGGAAATAAACGATTTAATAAATTCACAAAAATTTAGATGATTAAGAACTTTGGTTGATGAGATCCTACTAAATAATTCTAATGTGTATAAACAATGGGATAAATCAATACATTACAAATACAAATCGATTGGTCATATCAATTTACATTTTGGATCTTCCAATGATTGGGATTATTTAAAATAAAATAAATAGAATTAAAAAAATTAAATCTTATTAAATAGATTTTTGTGTAATCAAAAAATAACAAACGATATTTTGAATATGTATAAATCAATTGTGAACAATGTGTCCTGTAACTATGGTGGGGAAGATATGGGGATTTTTTTTCTGCATCACAGTCCACCTCAATCCATTCGTCAATCAATGTTCTTGGGTTTAATAACTCCATGTAACAACAATCCTCCTATTCCCAAATCATCCTACTGTCATGTTGTTGGCCCTGATGATTTTTGATATCTTGGTATTCATATATATCGGTTTAGGATTAATTTTAATAAAAATTAATTAACACACTTAATGTACACTCAAATTATTTCCATAAAGGAACATCTGACACATAAAAAATTTAGATCACAACTAAGATAAATCGCCCATCCAAAAAAATTCAAGTTATTAGATTTCTAATCAAATGTTACACAAAATTGTAAAAACATTTTACTTGAATCAATGAACGCGTCTTCATTAAAAATATTAATTTTAATTTTATATATATTTATTTTATAGTTTATATATGCCCAAACATCGCATTGAATCTGTGGAAGGCCCCAGATATGTGAATACAAATATTTAAAGGACAAATATATAAGAAATATAGTGGTTATAAATGACTTGTATGTCCATTATACATTAGATATCAATATAGTAAACATTTAATATAGATTTCTATTCTAATTATTATATTAAAAATTCCATCATTATAATTAATTTTTGAAATTTTGAGATTTTCCGGAGAAAGGAACATCCATGAGAATTCAAGGATGGCTGACCAAAGAAATATTAGAAGCATTAAGAAGGATGTTATAAAAAATATAGAATAAAATATAAATCCTCTTGGTTATTTTGATTATTTATAAATTAAAGTCAATCATAAATATTAAAGATTATATACTTAATGGTTTGGTGTCTCTTATTTATACATTTAAAATAAAATAATATTTTGATAAGTAGGTTTTGGAGGAAGATACATGTGATTGGGAACGATTTTGTTTCATGTGTTGTAGTGTGACACATGAACACTAATTATTTTAATATATGTATCAAATAATGTTTTTTTGTAAAATACAACATTTAATTGCATGATTGATCAATCATTATTGATATTGTAGTTTTTAGTCCAGAAGCGGTTTCCCACTAATCCAATCTTCATTTTGGATCATGGATTCAAAATAAATGAAGTTATTAAATGAAATTATATGTATATTCATTCCCTATAAATATTCCAATTTTATATAAAGATCAAAAAAACTCTTTAATGGAATATATTCCATTTAGGGAGACATCAGAGTTGTAGTGCATGATCTCAAGCTTGGGGATTCCAGAAGCCCTTCTTGATACCAATTTTTTTTTACAAATTTACTGGGATTTCAAAAAGTAGTTTTTTTGTTTAATTACATGATTTTTTTATGTCTGGTGACCTTAGAAATATCTCATAGGGTACCCCATTATTAATCATTTTTAATGTGAAACATCCATCCACTTTCAAATGGTGTGGCATATTAGTATGTACAAATTATCTCAAAATATTTTAGCTAAATTAGTAAATGATAGAATCACCTTTTTCCTTTATGAGATAACATATAAATAATAACATTTCATTATTAAAAACTATAATATAAATGGATTCATGGGATTAGAATTAGACTAGTTGGAGGATTATGACCAAAATGTTGTTAGGATAAAAATTATGGAAAAAATTGATATGAATATCATATGAATGAATCGATTGTGAATAAATCCATAAATAATGATTAATTTTTAGATCATATGGTGGGTATATTATATAAAATTCTTGGTATTTTACTAACTATATTTAATTGGTTCACTCAATGAAATTAAATTTAGGTATTAAAATCATTATGTGGGATATGACATAGAATTAATTTATCTACTAAACTCATTATTCTATCCCAAAGAAATATATAGATAAAATATCTATAGACACTACTGAAATGATGATCTTTAACCTTTCCCAGGAAATTATAGTCTAGAGGGAATTAAATATATTATTTTTTTGGATGATATGAATTTTTACTCAATGTTAGATATCATTACATCAAAAATATGCTTGATATTCATAACATGTTAGGAAATCTATGTGGTTATCTAATCAGCATAAATAATTATAATGTATTCTTTAAAAAATAGGTAATATCTCAACATTGTATTTATATTTAATGGTGGGTATTCATTTAGAAATGGAATAAAATTATTGCCTTCATGGGGGCCCATTGTCTTTGGGTTGACTATTCATTAAACAATTTTATGGAATCAAGTACATGATTGTTGAATGCATATCCAAATATATATGAAATTATTATCATTTAGAGAGAGGATCTCACAAATCTATAACATATTACCCATTATTATTATTATTCTCTTTTTATACCTTTTGAGTAGAGAAGAATTCCACAAGACACATAAAAAATGTTGGATTACCATTATGGGACTTCTATATGGAAGGATTCCATCATTGGGAATGTTTTTCCCATTGGGTGAAACCAATTGAAAAGGAAGGAATAAATTTTAGAATCCATGAGGAATGGATGAAAAATATGTTAGTAATGATAATGTGGGACTCACTAGAGTGTATTTCACAATGTTTGACTTTCAATGAAAATAAATATTAAATGGATATAGAATCTATCATAGAATAGAGAGTTACAAAATTCCCTCTATAATGAGGTCCTAAAGAGAATAATCATAATATTAAAAATAACTCGAAATGTATAATAAGATGTGGAGATATATTTTTTAAAAACCACTTAGTTAAAGCACGTTTCATGGTCTGATGTGTATGCCCAAATATAATATTTCATAATTCATGGGAACATCTATGGTTCCATTGCATAATCCTAGATGAGGAGAATAATACGCTATACTAATCCATAATGCAGGATAATAATGATGATTACCAATATTTCACCACTTCAATTATAAGAATATAAAATATAGGATCCATTTATAAGATAATTAATATACCCTAAAGAAATTTCATTGAGATATTACCATATTGTGTTCCTTAACCCCCCCCCCCCCCCATAATGTTTTGTAGTGTGGTACTTTTATTGTGAATATGATCCTACATATAAGATGATTCAATAAAAATTAAATCAAATTGTTCACAAATATTACTATTTTAATATCAATAAAATGTAATCATTAGACACCCTATTTATTGAAGGAAATAGATCCAAATACACATGGACTCACTTCACTAACTGAATTGGGAATCATTTCTATATAAGAGACATTAATCTACCTTCAAAATATTTTTATACACTATGGAGGCCATATCATAGGAAGACTACACATTGAGTGTAGATAGAGTCATTGGTTTCAATAGAACATGATAAAAGTGATATTAAACCACACATATGTGCTCAAGGGTGTAATTTATTAAGATTATAATCAACACACTTCAACTAATAATGGTGATTAGAATAAAATAACAAGGGGATTACATTTACGTCATCATCATGAGTCTCCACCAAATAAGATATATTTCATAGAATATTGGTATGATTTATCTAGAAGTCCTCTGAGTTTCTTAGGATTCATTTAAAATAGGTTTGAAACATCATATATATGTAACTTATGATAATTAATGTGTTTATAAAGGATGTAGTTTCTGGGATATGACTGGCCTAGTTAAAAATGTTTCTAGGATTTCTATGGTGATGTAAAATAACTACTAGAATAAGCTCTTTTGATGATGAGATATCTAATTATTTTAGAATCCTCTCTATCAAATAATATGTTGTATAAAATACATTGTCACTAGATGATAATTTCATAAAATGGATTTATACCTCCCATTGGTTTATCTCCAATATCCTCATGAAATTTATGTAAATTATTTATTATAACATGGATATTCATCACATAGTTGACGATGGAAAAATATTTCATATAAAATAGCCTAACAATGAAATTCATGGAAAATGTTTTAGCTCTCTTGTATCAAATTCCTACTTTCCACGTATTTCAATGCAATTTTTATTAAATATTCCATTAGTCTATGTAACATTAATCCACCTTGAACCGTATATTTTATATAAAAAAGTACTTTTACAGTCTATGTTGTTATTATATATGGATGTTTATTTATGGATTTTATAGTGAAATTTTTATTCGGATATCTGAAAAAATTTAAATAAGATGGGTTTTTTTAGTTTACTATGGTTATAATTCATATGTCAAACATTCCATTGATATAGATAAGAAATGAATAATTAAATTAAACAAAAAATTTAATTGAATTGAATGTGTGTTCTAAAATTATAAATAATTATGCAGAATTATTTAAACAAATGGGTTGAAGAATATAGATGTTAATCAATTGTTTTTATGATAAATTTAATAAGTCATTTAAATAGATTATTTTTAATATAGATAGTAAGTATTTGGAATTTTTACATCTGAAAACTAGTTCTTATTGTGGCATGAGATTTTAATTATTTTCCTTAAAATGTTTTCATATAACACTTTTAGTAGTTTATGAATTTTTAATATATCTTTTTAAATGAATATTAGGTCGTATTTTAGACCACCTTAATTTATAATTTTTCAATATAGTATAAATATTTATATTGAGGGTTAATAGACTCATGAAAAATCGTATTCTCTATAGTAACAATGTATTTTCATAAAATTCCCTCTTTTAATGTTTTATTATTATAATAAAATTTTTATTATTTATTATTTAAAACAAATCATTTTTTATTTATTTCAATGAACTCATTGATTTGTGGGGAAATATTAGAGATAAATGCTATAAAATGAATGATGGTGATATTTTTATTCGTATTTTGTCTAAATAACTATCCCTTATTCAAGCCATAATTTAATTTTTAAATTTGGAAACATTTTGATACATTCCAAATGAAATATTCAGGTTCATAAATTAATGATGATTTTTTGTGACTCTTACAAAACAATCCCATTAATTAAAATATTGAAACATTTTTTAGTATCCATTTAGGTAACATTAATTAAAGTTTCAAATAAATCATTGTTTTTTACATGATAAATCAATAATATTTTTAACTTGAACTTTTTTATGATTATACATATCCCTAATGTCATGACCCGTCCCCTAAGGCCCGTGTCGTAACTACCCCAAGCCCGCCTTCCATAGGCCACGGGTTGGCGACTAGCTCCAAATGGGCAAATCCCTATTTTAGGGAAGGCATTGCCTTTATAAATGTAAACATACACAACCAGAGTACAAGAGGAAGCTAACACAAGTAAAACCTGTATAACAAAATAGTGTGCTGAATGTAAAGGGGTCGAAAATACAAGTACAACAGTAAAGTACAAGTACAACTGAAAGCATGTTCAACTAAAAAGGGACAACAGTTGGAAGGTGAAAGCATCTCCTAGATCATCCTCCGGGGTTCCTACCTGAAGGGTAGGTACAGATAGCCTCCTCGTACACTCTGTCTCAGTCAGCACTGTCCGTCGTCTGCATCCAACACAATGAGGTGTGGGCATAGCCCATGTAGGGGTGAGTATAACGATACTCAGTAGGGACCTCGAGACCCTCAAGGTATAACAAAATCCAACATGGATAATCCACAATGTAAGATTTCAATGTATAACCATTACCTAAGTATATGCCCATACATATACCAATGTTATCAAGTGACCCATCTCAATCATTAGAAAACAGAAAAGTCATTGACTCAGCTCAAATCAAGATTTTTATTCATGATGTCAAAACCACAGCTGCTGGAGAACTCCTCCTCTGTAGAGTAAAGTGGGCATGCCGGTACAATCAAGCACTTTACACTAACCTTGGACTACTGAAGTACTCCACCTGTTGAGTATTGTGGGCATGCTGCAACAACCAAGCGCTTCCCACAATGGGTCTGCTGCTACAACCAGTCGCTCCCCCTCAAAGACTACATAGGTGCTCCTTATGTTGAGTACCATGGGTCTACCGCTAAAACCAAGCGCTCCTCTACTGTGGGTATGCTGCTACAACCAAGAGCTCCCCACTGGGCCATCCGAATCACTCAAAGTCAATTGATCAGCAGTCATCATGTCTTAGCCAGCTACTAGGTCTCTACAATCTGCTCGCTCGTCACCGGTAGGGTCTGCTCCACGTGCTATTGGTCATTTCTTCCAAGTGTCGCGTACTCTCATGTAGAAGTATCAAAAAGGACCAACATGTCAAAGGGGTCTCAACGCAATAGACGGTGCGTCAATCAGACGCCTGGTCTGTGAGTTATTAGCCTTTTTATCCCAGGGGACCGGTTGGTTTCGTGTACGAACCAACCCGACCATAACTCCACAGTTCCCTGAACTCCCATAGGGTATACTCAAAGGGACTATTTTTCAACGAGTTTACCAGCACTGTCGATGGTTCTTCAAACGGTCGTCCGGTCTGAGAGTTATTGGCTTTTCCCTTCCTGGGGCCCGGTTGGTTTTTAAGCTATAACACACCCAAATGTACTCCAACAGCATCCAAAAAACAAGTGGAGTATGCCAAAAGTACCTTCTCATCAGAAGGAATCGAACATAGTGGATGACACGTCAATCAGACATTCGGTCCTTATGTTATAAGCGTTTCTGCTCCGAGGGACCGGTTGGTTTTCAGTTCGAACCAACCTGGTCATACCCAAACATTGCCAATACCTTGAGTTTAATATAACAAAACAAATGTCTTCATCCGAGGAAACCTATGTAACTGAAGGTGCGTCAATCAGAGGTCCGTAGATCAAGTTATGTGTAATTAATTGAAAAAGGTCTGTAGAGGGGGGTCTGGGCCCAGTCCGACCCGGCCCAACCCACCATGGGTCAGCCAGAATGGGGTCGACCCGACCCAGGTCCGGCCCGGTAGGGCACGACCCGACCCAGGTCTGGCCTGGTAGGGAACGGCCCGGCCTGGTGGCTGTGGCCTGGCCCGCGCGAGGGTGTCCTGGCCCGCGCAGCAGGTGGCCTGGGCCGCACGCAAGTGGCCTGGCTCGGTGGCCGGTCACGGCTCGGCCTGGATGGCAGATCAGGGGGGCATCCCTCCAGTCATCGTAACGTCAGCGCTAGGATGGAAACACCCGTCTTCCCCAGAACCCGCGCAGCCCGGGTTCTGCTCCCCTGCCGCCACGGATGGAGAGGCGGTGTTCATCCGCCTACGGCGCACTAGGGAGCCGCTGCCTCCAAGCGGCCGGCCGGTACCCGCCGCCGCCTCTGGTCATCGGCGCTGTCATGCCTCCATGGTCTTCCGCGGGCCCCTAGAGTCATTCTGGTGGTCTGTTTTAGCTTCCGTCTGCGCCTACGGCCTCCTCAAGTCCCGCTTTTCACTATGACAACTTCAAATCAACGTTTCCCTTCCTTTCATCCATCTCCCAAGAAAACACGCTTCACAATCAAGTTGGATGTGGATTCAGACTTGTTCGTTAGCCCGTACCCACCACATTAGTGGTTCAACAATCACCCAACAAATAAATTCCCATGTTCGTGGGTATAAAACATATTTATATAATTATACAATATCCCCCAAGATTTTTAGTTGATGGGAATTCATTCATCATGGGGGAAGATGAAGTTGTCATCGTTCGTCGTATGCTTCAACTTCTGAGCTCATGTGTTGGTTTGTTGATGATGAAGAGGAAGATAGAAGAGTCGTCGGAGAAGTCATGCGTTAGAAGGGGTTCCATGGAATAAGCCAAGGAATAAGCATCGTCACCAGCATATTTGCATTCTTCGATGGAGGATACATTCTTCATCAAATAGGGCATCATTCTTCATCGAAGAACGATGTTCTTCGTCAGATATGTTCTTTTTCGAGGGAATAACACTTCTATTTCTCTAGATCTTTCCCCAAAATTCTCCCAACACAACGAGTGTCAAAATAAAATAATAGCAAAGGATATTGTTTTATTCACACATGAATTTTCAAAATTCAAACACATTGATTAATTAATTGTATGGTTTAATTCATTAAATAAAAGTGTTGGAAAAAATTAATGGGGGAGAAGGAGGTGAGTTTATTAAATTAATTAATGGAATAATTGTCAAATTTAATAAGGGGAGATTAATGGGGCTTTGAAAGGTTAGGGGTTCATGTGGGACCCACATCACATTATCCTCTCATGGTAGGTTATGTGGTTGTGGGCCCCACCTATAACTTCCCCTTGTAGGATATAACTAACATCTTTAAATAAAATTGATTACTACAATTTTATTTATTTTATTCTAAATCCCTAAATTTAACTCTCAACCCACATAATACGCAACTGTGGTAAAGGTCCCCTTACGCGAATATCGGCTCTACGAGTTCATCGGTGTCCTCAGATTTCAATTTCGTGCACCATTTCAAAAGATAGAAAAACCTGCATATACGTTCCCTGAACGTACCCAAAAAAAACATCGGAAATTGATTTCGGGAACACCGGGCCTCGGAATCAGGCGCCATCAGAAACTGTGAACTCGTAAAATTCGAAAGAAATTATGAAAAAAAATTCCCATGAAATTTCCATGTATTTATACTCAAAACTCAGGATTTTTTTTAAATGTTGGATGAGTGGAAAAATGCGAGTAAGATATGTAAAAATGATGCAAAACTATTATTCCATTTTTAAGACATGAGATCCTAAAAGAGATTTTATCATTTACATAGAAATTATTGATATCCAATATTAATTTATATTCACAAGAAATTATCGTTACTACACAATGATTTCAATAAAACACTTTATAAGATAGCATAACCGAAAAATCATAATCATGAGGGTTTCATAGAATTCATAAAAACATGAGATAATCATTTCTTTTAAAAATTACCATTCATCCAAAATTGAATAATCATTCCATTAAAATAATATATCATTATATTAAATTTTGAAATAAATATGTTTCCGTTCTAAATTATTTTAAAGAATAAAAAAATCATGTCAGGGCATTTGGAGAGAATCTTCATTGTACCCTTACAGAAACCCTGACAAACGGAATAACCAATATAGTAAACATCCAATATAATTCACTGAAGAGTATAAATATTATACAATTCATTGGATATATATATTCGAATCACCCATCATCATGACCAATATTAGGCTGAACATTCATCATAAGCTATATCGGGTTCACCACTCATCATGATCTATATTCGGCTCACCAGTCATCATTTAATATATTGATCTCAGCCATAATTATAAATAATTTTCAAGAACTATAACATGTATAAAACAAATAATATCCTTTATTTTTATTATTTTTCTCATTAAAATATATATTAAATAACATAAAAAATTATTTTTTGATATTGATATATCTTATTTCTTGAAAACCCATTTTTCAAAGATAAAATTCCCTAAAGACATTGACGGTGTAATTTTTTTAGAAAAAAATGGATTATATTAGAGAAAAGGAAATATAAAATAATGGATTTTAATTTGAGAAATCTCTTTGATACTATATACATTAAAGTATAACATTCGTTCTTTTATTTTGTGAAGAAATTCAAAACGCTCCTTATAAAATATTTTTCAAGTTTCATTATGAAATCCATAGAAAAAATAGTTAAGAAGTGAGAAAATAGATTTTTATATTTCATTAATATCCATATAAACTCATATAGACAGATTTTATATGAATATTTTATGGAAGGAAACCATTTTGTTAATAAATAATTAAAATATATAAAAAAATGCATGTGTCCCTTAACTCCCGTCAGATGTATCATGTACGTTCATTATATTATGGGAAGATAAAATTTGTTTATTTATTTACATTCAAATCAATATTTGTTATGTGAATTTTTAGTTCTATATAATTTATTAAAATATATGATTTTTTATACTATCAATTACGTTTACATTGGACGTTTTGATAGTATTCAACCCATATGTCCAAAATGACATCAATAAGCTAACAATGGTCAAATTTGTAAGTAATACATAACATATAGTATAATACTCAAGAAATAATCAGAATCTAAATATATTTTTTATACTATTTAATAAAAAATAAATGGTTGATATGAAAAATGGAATACATTATAATTTTGTTGTTGGTATTTTATATGTACACACGATCAATGTTTCCATTTTTCAATAAAAATAATGAAAGGAAAATATGTATTATATTATAATTTAATAATTATTATGATATCATAAATATATGATTAATTCTCTATATACCCATATAAATAGTATCCATGTGATGTGGTGAGGAAAAATTAATCACATCTCGTCGTCAAGGTGGTAATCCGCTGGTACGCATGAACGACCTTATAAATTTTCAATGTTTCAAAAGGTAATAAAAGAGAAGAAATATTATCCATAAATAATTTTATTTACTTCATGATAAATTAAATATATACATGAAATCCAACATTATTTTCATCAATAATGTAATGTCCTGGACCTCTATGGTCCATTACTTTGTGAGAATGTGGCGTTGGACGTGTTCAGAGAGGTCAAGGAGACTTATCCCTAAAACTTTGCCAAATTTCAAATTCTATGAACAATGTTTCCAGTCTTATGAACAATAATGGTAGGTGAACAGTATTCTACCGGTGAGGTTTAGTGAACAGTGTTTGATCAGTGAGTTTTTTTGAAAAGTTCTATCGGTGAGGTTTTGTGAATAGTTCTATCGGTGAGGTTGTGAACAGTTCTATTGGTGAGGTTTTGTGAACAGTTCTATCGGGGAGGTTTGTGAACAGTTCTATCAGTGTGGTTTTTGAACAGTTCTATCAGGGAGGATTTGTGAACACTTCTATCAGTGAGGTTTTGTGAACAGTTCTATCAGTGTGGTTTTGTGAACAGTTCTATCAATGAGGTTTTGTGAACATTTCTTTTGGTGAGGTTTTGTGAATAGTTCTATCAGTGAGGTTTTGTGAAGAGTTTTATCGGTCAGGTTTGTGAAGAGTTCGTTCTGTGAGGTTTGTGAATAGTTCTATCGGTGAGGTTTTGTAAACAGTTCTATCGGTGAGGTTTGTGAACAGTTCAATTGGTGAGGCTTTGTGAATAGTTCTATTGGTGAGGTTTGTGAATAGTTTTATCGGTGGACTTGAACAGTGTTTCCAGAATGGTAGGTGTACAGTGTTTCCAGGATGGTGAGGTCTATCGGTAACCTCTAAAGGTGAGGTCTATCAGTAGCCTCTGACTGTGAGGTCTATCGGTAACCTATAACGGTGAGGTCTATGGGTAACCTACAATAGTGAGGTCTATCGGTAACCTCTAACGGTGTGGTCTATCAGTAACCTCTAATAGTGAGGTCTATCAGTGACCATTTCTTTCCTTTTCCAAATTTTGAGTATGTGAACAGTGTTTCCAACTTCCTACAGTTTCACCCCTTTGACGTTTCCTTTGACATAAAATACATTTAAAGCCTTATTATAAGGACTCTTAGGCCGATTCAAAGGACATAAATCCTATATTATTTATTCCTAAGTCCGGGGTGTATTTAATTGGTCACACCGCATGGGTTAATGTGATCCATTTTTTATGGAGAAGTAAGCGGATCTTAAACTTTCACCCTAGTAAATCTTCAAAAAGGGACGAGTTATCATTCTCCCTTGTTCTTCCTCTTTGTTATCATCTAGCAGATGCTAGAAACTTTCAATCCTTCCTGTAAGAGTTGAAAAATCAAACTTTACTCCTCAGATCAGATCTGCTCTGTTTTGATTCAACCAAGCTGTATCTATCAATCTTCGATATAAGGTATGTTTTATCATCATTACATTGGGATCTTCTTCTCATGTTTCTTCTTTCCATCATATATCATGTAATCTTCATGCTTCTAATGGGGTTTTCTTAGGGCTCACTTGGTTTGGACGTATCGTGACATCCTCGGGTAGATGCAGTTGTCGAGAGAGGAGGATCGTGACCCGTTGTGTGGATACTGAATTTCAAGAATTGTTGTGGTAGGGGATTTTTTGCTTCTCTTTTCTTTTACGTGCAACTGTATCGTCAGCATGTTTTATCCAAGTGGATCACAATAAAATTGACATAATAAAAATTTGAACTAGATAAATAAATTGATATCTATCGTATGTTATTGCCTCTTGTTTTTCTAGACAGTGTGATATCTATGAGTTCTTGTTTACCTGTTTGTTCTTGATGGAAATCGGTAAAGAACATATACTAGGATTAATTGATAAGTGTTGGATAAAGATAAAGAGGCATGAAAATGAATCCATTTCTTGTTGTGATTTGATGTTAATCAAATTAGTGCTGTAAGAATGTTTATTTATTTTTGATTACATACTGACTAGGTTTCCCGAATGTTGGAACCTACATTTAATCAATCTGTTAATTCAAGATGGATTAATGAAATGATTGTTTGATAATTTATAAAATGGTTCTAAGTTACCCTCTTGATTGTTAAAGGGCCTTGATCCGATTGATGTGATTCTTTTCTTCATGCTGCTTGTGCTCTGATTTGATCATGGATGGATTTTGTGATATGTGGAGGCATGGAGTCTTTTGGTTGTCGCACGCCTAGAGTGGTGAGATACATCGGTTTATGCATGTCGGTGTCGGGGAGGACACCAGGGATGATGGAATGGGATGGATGTGATTGCTGGATTCTTGCTGATTCTCTTTGGTAATTTATCTACTTCACTTTTCCCCACTGCTCAAGGCAGCTGGTCTTCCTTACCCTTCTTCCAAAAGAGGCGAAGACATGCGGGGTATTCTACGTGCTTTCCGTGTTTAGATTCTCAAGGGAGGATGGGTCTAGGCTCTTGCTATAGGCCGCAAAGACTCGACGATTAGTACAACTACTCACCTTGTTGAGCCCCATTGTGTTTAGTAGCATAGAATGCTTTTCTAGAATACCTTGGAATATGGGAATGTAATTCTGTAACGAATAATTGAATAAATCATGTTAACTTATAGGGTTGGAGTTACGGGAATATAATGACGAGGTTGTAATTTGGAAGGTACAATGGATATAGGTTGTGATGCTAATGAAGATTAATGTTAAATTATTCATGGTTAATTAATGTTATAGAATTAATTAACGTACAATGAAACATATAAAAAAGAGAATGATGTAATCAAATAAATCTCTTTAAATTGTTATGTGCTTATATGATACCAAGTCTTTGAAGTAGCAGCCCAGAGTCTGGGATACGTTATCTGAAGATGTGTCTAATACTAGGTAATGCCCATAGTGTGGTTGTGAGATATAATATATCCTATACTTTTTGTGTTTCTATACGCTACTCCACCCTGTCAATAAGGGCAACTGACACCCCGGGGATTCTGAGCCCTGGGGGTGTTTTCCTCAACATTTTGGTGGGAGGATGAATGACTGACTACCCCCTTGGCCCCGCGCTCTTCTCTTGGAAGTTACATGTGCTGATATGCACCGTGGTTAGTTTTCACCATATATGTGAGTAGAGGGTTATAATGGCTTGTGGTTATTCACACACATATACTGTTGATATAGTATCATGTGTACTACTATAGGTGTAACGCGTATAGGCTATGATGGCTTGGCGATCCTTACTTGGTGTATGGGCTGTAATGGCTTGTGGTATTATACCCGATGTATGATACACGTTATGCGAGCTGTGGTAGATCACAGAAACTACTTAGTTACTATTGGTTGTGAGGATGGTGTGGTGCTTCACCCAGATGTCTGCGGGCAGGCCATTGTGGTGAACAAGGTGTAGATTGTGGTGCTTCGCCCAGGTGTCTGTGGGAAATCCTTTTTGGAGAGAGATTCTTAGGACGTGCGATGTTGGGGAAAAGTGGAAAACCATTGGGGAAGTAGTAGTGGGGGACCCTTTATATTCTTTATTATATGATATATTCTTGTATGTGTTACTTGGTGAGAGTAGCCATAGTGACGTTGGGAACTTAGTATACCTTTTTAGGTGAAGAGTTAGTTTCACTTGTTTTTTACTGTGCTTTAGCATGCTTTATTTAGTTTTTCACGAGAGGATTCAGAAATAATCCTATTGAGTATACTATTATAATAACCCTATGTATACATAAACTTTTTTCAGGTCACTTGGAGCAGGTTGGAGATCATGCTGATTTCTACGAGCTTGGGGTTGCAGGAGCTATTCAGGCTTGTGGTTGCTGTTGTTTTTACTTTCTTTTGGGTACTTACAGTTTTTTCCTTCCAGTTGTAGTAATTTTTTATGACATTTCATATTTGTACTTGGGTTTCATTTATACTCCAATTCTGATTTGGAGTTTATTGGTGTCTATCTTATCTCTCTCTTCCGCATGTGTTCTCTTAGTGGGTAATGCCCCCCATTTGTGTATTTACTATACCCTCGGTGCTAGTCGCCAACCCAGGGGCTACTAGAGGTGAGAGTCAGGGGTCATTATCTCTCTTCTCACATTGCTGGCCCTGGAGGGGTACATATTGTGGGGGGGGGGGGTCATGACAGAGTACTATCAAACGTCTGGTTTAGGGATAGAATGGAGTTTGCAGTTAGCCACAGGTGATGTTTCATGGGTTGGTAGGGCAACAGTGTCATTCTTGTTTATCAAGTGAGCTAAACAATGGAGACCAGATGAGACATATGCATTTAGGGCCCCCTATGATTTGATGTATGGATGTTTAATTTTACAATGTATACTAAACAAGGTGATACTAGTTTTAGGGTAGAGACCTATGAAAATATCATGCATCACTCTTCTTGTGCCTGTGTTTGAATGGGTAGACCTTTGGATATGTTTACATAAAATGAATGAAAGAAAATAATAAATTAATGATGAGTCATCGATATTCTAGGTCTAGGAGCTCTAACAGTTTGTTATTTTACAGGTATGCCTCCAGGTCGACGTCCTCATCAGGTTTGTGCAGAAAATGTCCAGCAGGATGTTCCAGCAAAACGCCATAGAGAAGAGGTTGACGACGAAGACACATGGATGAAGACACTTCGAGAGTTTCAGTGCCAGAGTCTACAGAAGTATGAGGGCTCTGTTTCAGATGCAGTCACAGAAGACTGGTTAGAGGAGGTCAAGATCAGCTTCATTTCGATTCGTGCTCGTAAGGAGCAATGGGTGTCCTTGGTTGTGAAAATGCTGCATGGAGCTGCGAGGTAGTGGTGGTTCTTGTTCCTCGGGGATCGTGAGGAGTCAGCGATCTTGTAACACCCCGAGATTTTATGAAAAATATTCTTTTTAATTTCATTAATGTCTTGTGTTGTACGCAACACCAAAAGGAACTTGCACAACACGCATCCTTGACTTGCCTTGCATTACACGCAATCACAACCTTCCTCGATAGCGTGTGTAGTACGCAATACTGAGTTTCACGAAAAAACGATATTCTATAAAAATATTATTAAAACTAGCCGTTATGAATAGTAATAACCACTTTTTAAATTTTAGAAATTTTAGCTCCCAAAATGGACTTCATTTTTGGATTCGGAGTATCGAATTTAGCCTAAGGTGAAATTTTGGTACTTTTCGGATAACTTTCATATTCTGATGAATAGTGAAAATTACTAAATTATAATTAAAAATAACTTTTTTAATAAAAATAATTAATAGTGATAAATTATTAATTTGAGTGGTTTTAAAGTATATTTAGAATATATTTTTATAATTTAATACAATGTTGGTCATTGGATGTAATTTCACATTTAAACTAGACATAAACAAGTGTCAATCTTTTGATAGATATTGTTTCTTAAAAACACGCTATTTGTTTTAACAGCGGGATTTAATTATAAAATTAATTAATGCAACTTCTATGTTACAAATTTGGTAAAATAGACTTCATTTTTGAATTCGGAATATGAAATATAGCTTAGGGTGGAATTTTGGCATTTTTCTGAAAACTTTCAATTTTTGATGAATAGTGAAACCACTAAGTGGTAGGTTAAAAACTGAATTTTGCATAAAACATAATTTTACTGCTTCTGTGAATGGAATTTCGAAAATCTGACAGACACGGTTGATATCAGTAAGTAAAATGTGGTTCAATGCGATAAAAATAATTTTTTGGTGAATAGTATCTTTTTACTTTTTTTACCGCGGTTAATAGTAAATAGGGGTTAATATGATATTACTATTACCCTAACACATGTCCTAATTCTATTGGATAAGTTTAATTCGACCAAAAACAACCTTATGAATAAAATATGACCATTTAGGCCCACTTGGGTTAGATTAGGACATTTATTATTAATTTATTTAAAGAAGGGTTAAAATAGTTAAAATCAATGTTTAATAAGTAAATCATTTTTAATATGGGGATATACATAAGATAAATTCGACTATAAATATTCATTAGAAAGCTAAAAAGACTTACTACATAATAGTATTTTATTTATAATTTTTAGACATTAAATAATTTAATTTCTTTGTGACACAATTATGATACAGTAATTATCTTATTTATGAAATATTGACATAATTGATGTTATAAATACCAAAATAAATGTAATTTAAGACTTTTTATGAATTCCACTAATTTTCTAGGTTACTATAATATATTAGTGTTGATTTAATCAACTTGGTTCGAACATATAATTCTGTTATGACTTTCAAAAAAATCATATATCAAATAGTGTCAAAATTGACACAAAATAGTTTTTAAATCTAATATTATATTATTAATTTTTATTTTATTATTAAAAATCTATGGTTCCGCCAAATGACTTAGATAAGGATATATATATTAATAATCAACAATTTGGGGTTCGTTTGGCATGTTATAGTAAGTGTATTAACCATATAGTGTAAGAAACCAAAAAGACACGGTAAAAGTTAAATTTTTTAACTTAGAGTTAAATCTAATTGATAAGGTTAAAATAATAACCTAAACTTGTCTAAATCCTATTGGTTGGTAGGATTGCAACCCATCCCCACATTAGCTTCGGAATAAGACCCTTTGGAACCATTATAAAACGATTTTGACTTTAATATAAAATAATATTTTGAGATATTCCTAAGGTGCCCCTCTCCTTCCTTATAAAAGGGCACCTCTTCCCCCTCCTCCTCACAGCAATTTGAGCACTCAAGCTCGGAAAAAACCTGGCAAAATCCCTTCTCCACTTCCCTAGAATAATCCTAGAGGTCCTGGTCTTCTTCAAAGACCAATCTTAGTTCCCTAATTAGAGGATTCAAAGAGGTGTTCCAAAGAAGAGGTAATATCCATTACCGATCTTTTCAATTTCTTTCGTCTTAAACATCTTCTTCTTTATTTGTTTCATGATAAAGTAATAACATCAGTATTACTTACATACTGATATGTTATTATAAATATGAAACAACCCTAATTCACCTTCTATCCATCCTACGGAAAAATGAAATCACCGCGTGTGCGTACGTACGGAATACCGTCTCCACGCCGTGGTGTAATCTATTTTCCACCATCTCCTTACAAGGATGGGTATAATGGTGTAATGAGTAAATATTTATGATTATTATAAAGTAATATTGATACTGAAATAATATATATATACTCCAATACAATTCCACGATCATAGTAATGATATCATCACTCGTGCGTACGTACGGAATACCGTCTCCACGATGTGATGCGACTCGTTCTACATGATCATCATTACATAGTAATTATATAATTGAATTGAATGAATAAATATGATATATGTTACACTAATACCATTCTGGATATAAGGTATCTATAACCTTAAAAGAATAATAAGAATTTATTCGGCATAACACGCATAAGAACAAAAGGCAATAAAGACCCGAGTAACAAGTAACAATGAAATATTACTAACAAGAAGCTAAGAATATGACAATATATGATATCATATCAATATGTATGATTCTGGAATAAGTCAATAACATTATTTAAACCATTATACAAGAGCTTCGGACACGTACAATGCAAATCGGACCTAAGGTAAGGGAAATATCACAATCTCATTTTTATCCGAGATTGTTTATACTTTGGTAATTACTGGGGTGTATTTTAACATCCACATCCATGTTTCCTCAATATGTAATATTGTTTCCATCCACCTATAATTTTTTAAATCCAATTTTACTCTTCGGTGAGTTTTTAGTAAATGATATGAAAGGAATCTTTTGTCGTTTTTCGTACGATGTACTTTTTGACTTTTCCGACAAAAGTACGAGAATAATGTTTTTTAACTTATACGGAATGAATGGATTTTTAAAACATTATTTCAAAGAAGATTCCTTTACATGTTTTCACGTTTATTTTTAATCAACTTCTTTTAGTTTATGATTGTACAACATGTTAAGAAAGGAAAATTGTTTTTAAAGAAGAAAGGATATTTTCCTCAAGAATGGAGTTCAAGTGTTTTATCAAAATTATTTTCCATCTAAGATAATAAAGGGTTCTGTTTTTATCCCTATTATTACATTGATTTAATTATGTTGTGATGGAATTATTTTTTATGAATTCCTTTATCGTATATGAATTGTTTTATGATGTCATGATGTTTAAGATTCCCATTTTTATTACATGGATTATGCAATGATGTATGATTTATGATTCTGTGGAACACATAATAATGGTATCATTATGAGATGGGTGGCACCTATATCTCACTCCAATGCATTGCGTAAAGATTTTATATCTCACGAGATAGACATGGCTGGAATGGTAGGTTATACCGGTTCAGTGAAACAGGACTGAAACGAGGGTGACTCGGTTCAGAAAGGGACTTTTTCCACTAAGATAGTCTTGGCATTGAGTCTTGAATAACAAGAAATGATTCTCTATGATTATGTGTGTATTCCACAAAGTTTCATGTTTTAAGTTATGATTATTGGGATTACATTTCACTGCCATGATTTATCCCATGTTATGAAATTATGATCTCTTTTGTAGGTTAAGATTTCCAAAAGTTATGTGCTTGTGTATACGATGTGATTGATATTTCTTTTGTTTACCCTTACTGAGAATTTGAGCTCACCCTTTTATGTTTACTTTTCCCCAGGATATAAAGAAAGGTTTTAGGTATAAAAAAAGAGGAAGATCTTTATGGGAGATGTTGATGATCTTTCACCAGGATTAGAAGATTATATTCCGAGTTTCTAAAGACACTAAACTATTACGATCCTTGTGTGTGTGTTTTTGTTATGTACTAAGTATTCCTCAAATGTAATGTAATGTCAATGTACGTCAAGCTTCGGGTATCTACAGTTGGTATCAGAGGAAAGGTTTAGTCAACCTTTGGAAACTAGGACGCGAAAACGTTAGTGAGATCCCTAGAGATATTTCTAAGGTATGTCTAGGGATATCCCTAAGGATAAGTATACATATAGGATATAGTCCTAGCACTATGGTAACAATCTTAGAATTTATCCTAAGATGTTAGATATTGAAGTTACTCCCCCTTTATTATGTTTTTTTCATCTCACACTATTCTTTTTGGGTTTTAGAAAATGGCTGGAAACAAGATGATTCACGATAATGGAGGATATGATGGACAATGGAATGAATTTCTTCATAAGCAATCAAATGAAATGGGATATGGAAGTCCAAACATAATTATTATGCCGAATCAGCAATCTCATAATAAGTTCAATAAAGTACAGTTTGGTAAGTTTCCTGACTCGGCTAATAAGAGAAAGATGGAGTTTCATGATGATCATAGAGGAAAGGAAGTTCAATTTCCCCTATGTAAATCATGTGGGAAGAGGCATCAAGGAGAATGTTTCAAAGGAACTGGAAGATTCTTTGGGTGTGGAAAATGTCACAAAGACAGTAAGTACAATGGAAATGTTTCAGTTAACACCATGGATGAGGTTAATGGTATTGCCACGACATCAACAATGGTTAAATGTTTTAAATGTGAAATGTACGGGCATTATGCAAACCAATGCCCTAAGGGAATGTCTCATGAAGAGAATCGGTATGGTCGTATGGGTAGTATATTTGTTGATGATGATGAAGAGACTACAAATGATATGTGAGATGAAAGAATTGTTAAAGCTCGGAAAATCGTTTAAGAAGGTAGTGGAATGATTTCATTTTTATCAAGTGTAATGTTGTACTATAGAATAAAAAGACATCTAAGGATTGTTACACTGTTGTCTTTCCTTAAGTTTTGAAAGTTTATGATGAATGGTAGGAGTAACAATGAAAGGTTATTCAGATATTTTTTGGAAAGTGGATGATATGCGCATAATGAAGTGATAAAGAGAAAATGAAATGTTTGACAGTATTCATGAGCTCATGATTGATATAAGGACTAAGTGATATCATGGTTTGATTATAAAGAATTTTGAGGATTTTGGTTTGTGGAAAGTGTTAACTTTTAACTGCATTCATGTTTTCACTAAGGTTCAATGGAATACATTATTGAGGCCTTCGAATGATTGGAATGTGACCAACAAGATAAGAATGCAGTATTACGATATATGGGGATCAACGATGGTATTAAATCTATAGTAATCGTTTTCACAATGTTATGAGAGTGGACCGAAGTATTTTAGATAAGCCTAAAGATTGGAATGGATTATGTTGGAAATAAGTTAGTATTGTTTAAGGATAGAACTTTTTTTTGATATTGTTGATGGGATGTTATAGTAATATAGCTTCAGAAAAAGGACAACCTGCAGGACGGGAGACAACCCATCGCGTCGGACAAGGCTGTGGGAATCGAACCAAAAAATGAAGTGCGACTGGCCTTTATCGCCTACCACTGGTCTACAGAAAGTCCCTGGTTAGTAGAAACTAGTTTTATTTTATTATACGGTATGATATATGAAGTATAAGTTCATTTTTGGAACCATATATGAATAACCATAAGATGGACTTATAACTTTTGCTATCCTTTTGTTTGAAAGAGATGGAATGACCCATCATTCTACCACATGATCTGCTAACACATCACGAATGAAAAATTCAACTTCATTTCTTTAAGAGATGAAGTGGAAATTGTCCAATGAACGACAAACGGTGAGACTATACCAAAATAACGAAAGTATTTCTTCGAATTCCAATTTCATCAACTTTAGGGAAATGATCTTGAAAACCAAAAATGTTGTCTTAGTGCTCTTATATCTGATGAATCAGATGGTACCTTAGATCGTCACAAATTTATGGCTTTTTTATTGCTAGCTTTTCCATAGCCATGTTCTCTACCACTCTCCATCAGAACATGATGGTTAGATTTCTCTTCTATATCCATATTTTCACCTATGTGGAAACCCAGTGATTAGTTTATTTGGGTAATCGTTACATTTCATACTTTAGTTTTTAATGCCAAGTTTTGGTATTTTTTTTACGATGTGGGTTTCTATTAAAGAAACTTTCGAATAGTAAACCATTTATAACCCCGACGAATTTCGAGGGCGAAATTCATTTTAAGGGGGGGTAGAATGTAACACCCCGAGATTTTATGAAAAATATTTTTTTTAATTTCATTAATGTCTTGTGTTGTACGCTACACCAAAAGGAGCTTGCATAACACACATCCTTGACTTGCCTTGCATTACACGCAATTGCAACCTTCCTCGATAGCGTGTGTAGTACGCAATACTGAGTTTCACGAAACAACGATATGCTATTAAAATATTATTAAAACTAGCCGTTATGAATAGTAATAACCACTTTTTAAATTTTAGAAATTTTAGCTCTCAAAATGGACTTCATTTTTTGATTCAGAGTATCGAATTTAGCCTAAGGTGAAATTTTGGTACTTTTCGGATAACTTTCATATTCTGATGAATAGTGAAAATTACTAAATTATAAATAAAAATAACTTTTTTAATCAAAATAATTAATAGTGATAAATTATTAATTTGAGTGGTTTTAATGTATATTTAGAATATATTTTTACAATTTAATACAATGTTGGTCATTGGATGTAATTTCACATTTAAACCAGACATAAACAAGTGTCAATCTTTTGATAGATATTGTTTCTTAAAAACATGCTATTTGTTTTAACAGCGGGATTTAATTATGAAATTAATTAATGCAACTTCTATGTTATGAATTTGGTAAAATAGACTTCATTTTTGAATTCGGAATATGAAATATAGCTTAGGGTGAAATTTTGGCATTTTTCTGAAAACTTTCAATTTTTGATGAATAGTGAAACCACTAAGTGGTAGGATAAAAACTGAATTTTGCATAAAACTTAATTTTACCGCTTCTGTGAATGGAATTTCGAAAATCCAACAGACACGGTTGATATCAGTAAGTAAAATGTGGTTCAATGAGATAAAAATAATTTTTTGGTGAATAGTAACTTTTTACTTTTTTTACCGCGGTTAATAGTAAATAGAGGTAAATATGATATTTCTATTACCCTAACACATGTCCTAATTCTATTGGATAAGTGTAATTAGACCAAAAACAACCTTATGAATAAAATATGACCATTTAGGCGCACTCGGGTTAGATTAGGACATTTATTATTAATTTATTTAAAGAAGGGTTAAAATAGTTAAAATCAAAGTTTAATAAGTAAATCATTTTTAATATGGAGTTATACATAAGATAAATTCGACTATAAAAATTCATTAGAAAGCTAAAAATATTTCCTACATAATGGTATTTTATTTATAATTTTTAGACATTATATAATTTAATTTATTTATGAAACAATTATGATACAGTAATTATCTTATTTATAAAAGATTGACATAATTGATGTTATAAATACCAAAATAAATGTAATTTAAGAATTTTTATAAATTCCAATAATTTTATAGGTTACTATGATATATTAATGTTGATTTAATCAACTTGGTTAGAACATATAATTCTGTTATGACTTTCACAAAAATCATATATCAAATAGTGTCAAAATTGACAAAAAATAGTTTTTAAATATAATATAATATTATTAATTGTTATTTTATTCCTAAAAATCTAAGGTTCGGCCAAATGACTTAGATAAGGATATATATATTAATAATAAACAATTTGGGGTTCATTTGGCATGTTATAGTAAGTGTATTAACCATATAGTGTAAGAAAACAAAAAGACACGGTAAAAGTTAAATTATTTAACTTAGAGTTAAATCTAATTGATAAGGTTAAAATAACTTATCTAAATCCTATTGGTTGGTAGGATTTCGACCCATCCCCACTTTATCTTCGAAATAAGACCCTTTGGAACCATTATAAATCGATTTTGACTTTAATATAAAATAATATTTTGAGATATTCCTAAGGTGCCCCTCTCCTCCCTTATAAAAGGGCACCTCTCCCCCCTCCTCCTCACACCAATTTGAGCACTCAAGCTCGGCCAACCCATTCCAAAATCCCTTCTCCAATTCCCTAGAATAATCCTAGAGGTCCTGGTATTCTTCAAAGACCAATCTTAGTTCCCTAAGTGGAGGATTCAAAGAGGTGTTCCAAAGAAGAGGTAATATCCATTACCGATCTTTTCAATTTCATTCTTCTTCAACTTCTTCTTCTTTAGTTGTTTCTTGATAAAGTAATAACATCAGTATTACTTACATACTGATATGTTATTATAAATATGAAACAACCCTAATTCACCTTCTATCCATCCTACGGAAAAATGAAATCACCGCGCGTGCGTACGTATGGAATACCGTCTCCACGCCGTGGTGTAATCTATTTTCCACCATCACATTACAAGGATGGGTATAATGGTGTAATGAGTAACTATTTACGATTACTATAAATTAATATTGATACTGAAATAATATATATATACTCCAATACAATTCCACGATCATAGGAACGTTATCATCACTCGTGCGTACGTACGGAATACCGTCTCCACGATGTGATGCGACTCGTTCTACATGATCATCATTATATAGTAATTATATAAATGAATTGAATGAATAAATATGATATATGTTACAGTAATACCATTCTGGATATAAGGTATCTATAACCTTAAAATAAGAAAAAGAATTTATTCGGCAAAACACGCATAAGAACAAAGGGCAATAAAGACCTGAGTAACAAGTAACAATGAAATATTACTAACAAGAAGCTAAGAATATGACCATATATGATATCATATCAATATATATGATTCTGGAATAAGTCAATAACATTATTTAAACCATTATACAGGAGCTTCGGACACGTACAATGCAAATCGGACCTAAGGTACGGGAAATATCACAATCTCATTTTTATCCGAGATTGTTTATACTCTGGTAATTACTGGGGTGTATTTTATCATCCACATCCATGGTTCCTCAATATGTAATATTGTTTCCATCCAAATATAATTGTTTAAATCTAGTTTTACCCTTCGGTGAGTTTTTAGTAAAAGATATGAAAGGAATCTTTTCTTGTTTTTCGTACGATGTACTTTTTGACTTTTCCGACAAAAGTACCAGAATAATGTTTTTTAACTTATACGGAATGAATGGATTTTTAAAAAATTATTTACAAGAAGATTCCTTTACATGTTTTCAAGTTTATTTTTAATCAAATTCTTTTAGTTTATGATTGTACGACATGTTAATAAAGGAAAAGTGTTTTTGAAGCAGAAAGGATATTTTACTCAAGAATGGAGTTCAAGTGTTTTATCAAAATTATTTTCCATCTAAGATAATAAAGGGTTCTGTTTTTATCCCTATTATTACATTGATTTGATTATGTTGTGATGGAATTATTTTTATGAATTCCTTTATCGTATATGAATTGTTTTATGATGTCATGATGTTTAAGATTCCCATTTTTTATTACATGGGTTATGCAATGATGTATGATTTATGATTCCGTGGCACACATAAGAATGGTATCATTATGAGATGGGTGGGACATATATCTCCCTCCAATGCATTGGGTAAAGATTTTATATCTCATGAGAAACACATGGCTGGAACGGTAGGTTATACCAGTTCAGTGAAACAGGACTAAAACGAGGGTGACTCGGTTCAGAAAGGGACTTTGTCCAGTAAGATAGTCTTGGCATTGAGTCTTGACTAACAAGAAATGATTCTCTATGATTATGTGTGTATGCCACAATATTTCATGTTTTATGTTATGATTATTGTGATTACATTTCACTGCCATGATTTATCCCATGTTATGAAATTATGATCTCTTTTGCAGGTTAAGATTTCCAAAAGTTATGTGCTTGTGTATATGATGTGATTGATATTTCTTTTGTTTACCCTTACTGAGTATTTGAGCTCAACCTTTTATGTTTACTTTTCCCTAGGATATAAAGAAAGGTTTTAGGTATAAAAAAAAGAGGAAGATCTTTATGGGGATGTTGAAGATCTTTCACCAGTATTAGAAGATTATATTCCGAGTTTCCAAAGACACTAAACTATTACGATCCTTGTGTGTGTGTTTTTGTTATATACTAAGTATTCCACAAATTTAATGTAATGTAAATGTATGCCAAGCTTCGGGTCTCTACAGATCTCATGGGAGGAGTACTGAGACATGTTTAGAGTTGAGTTTCTTTCTTCAACTGCGAAGGAGTCCAGTATCCAATAGCTTCTTACCCTTTGACTGGGGAGCTCTAGTGTTTGATAGTTTGGAATCTGTTTTAGGAACCTTTTACGATATGATTCAGACCTACTGAAAGATTAGGAGGCCAGAGCGAGGAATTTTGAGGAGGCTTTGCGTCTAGAGATCCAGCTCTAGGTCACCCAATTTATGCTGAAGACATATCTTGGGGTGATTTCAAGGGAAGATGTTGTCGAGAGGACTTTGAACAGGACTGGATCATCACAAGAGGGGATTCTGCATGATTCCTCATGAATCATAGATGTGGTCTGGGGTTCTCAGTTTTCTGGGAAGAAGAGTTTTCATTCACCCAGGGGTGGGTCCCAGCCCTTCACATCTCGTTTCACTAGAGGCAACAACTCTCAAGCCTATGCCAATGGATCATGCACTTGTGTTTCTTGTGGTGGTCGTGGTCATCAGCCGTGAGAGTGCACGACCTTTCAGAGCGGCCATCGTGTTCCAGACACTACGCTCCATGTTCCTCCATTGAGGAAGTTCCAGCCGAGGCATCAACAGCCAGTTGCTCCATCTTTAGATCAGCATAGTGTAGATGGGGCAGGAAGAGGACAGCCCCATGATGCTCCTCGTCATCAGAGAGCAGAGCGCAGTTGTGGTGGTGGTTTTCATCACGGTCCGAGAGGCCATAGAGGAGGCCATGGTCAACTTCATGCTCTACCGTTGCCAGCTCAAGGAGAGCCAGATGTCATCCAAGGTACCCTTTTCTTGTTTTCTACCTTGGTGTATGCCTTGTTTGATTCAGGAGTGACACACTCTTTCACATCACCTACCCTTTTCCATTCTCAGGGACTTTATGTAGAGAGGCTTCCAGTGCCCTTGGCATTGACTACGCCAGTTGGAGGTTGAGCCGACTTGTTTGAAGTATGTACAGATTGTGAGCTACTGTTGGGGTATCACCACTCATGGGAAGATTTCCTATGTTTATGAATTCAAAAATATGATATCATCCTCAGCATGGATTGGTTGTATTTGGTGTATGATATCGTGGATTGCTTCGGAAAGAAGGTCATTTTCATCTGTGTGGATGGAGAGAAGGTGGTGTTTCTTGGGGAGAGAGATCCTCGGATTGGTCATAGGAATGTTCCTTCCTTATCATCCATGATGACTGAGATGATTTTGAGCACATCAAAGTTTCAACTACTGGCGTTTTCTAGGGTCATTGAGGAGTACCCTGATGTCTTTCCAGAAGAGGTTGTAACACTACCCCCTTGATGAGAGATCGAGTTTGGGATCAAGATACAACCAAGAACATATCCTATCAATATGTCTCCATATAGGATAGCCCCTTCTGAGTTACGAGAGCTACATATACAACATGGTGGTCTATTACAGTGTGGCTTTGTTCAGCTAAGTGTGTCACCGTGGGGTGCACCAATATAGTTCGTGAAGAAGGCTGACAACAGTTTGCGTTTGTGTGTCGATTATAGTCACTTAAACAAAGTGAAAATAAAGAATTTATATCCTCTTCCATAGATTGTAGATTTATTTGATAAACTGAAGGGTACATGTTGGTTCTCAAAGATCGACTTGTGGTCAGGATATCATCAGATGTGTGTAAGGGATGAGGATATCCTGAAGACTGCATTCTGTTGTTTTCATGGGAATTATGAGTTCATTGTAATGTCGTTCGGCATGACGAATACTGCAACTATTTTCATGGGATTCATGAATTATATGTTCTATGAGTTCCAAGACAAGTTTGTGGTAGTCTTCATCGATGGAAACATTGTTTAATCCACATCTAAAGAGGATAATTCAGTGAATCTATGAGCTATTTTGGGATTTCTTCGTCAACATCACCTGTTTTAGAAGTTATCAAAGTGTGAGTTTTGGGCTTCAGAAGTCCGTT
Source organism: Viscum album (assembly GCA_963277665.1). Taxonomy (NCBI): domain Eukaryota; kingdom Viridiplantae; phylum Streptophyta; class Magnoliopsida; order Santalales; family Viscaceae; genus Viscum; species Viscum album. The sequence goes on from OY728138.1 coordinate 2,020,925,170, forward strand.
TCATAGTTCATGTTGTGTCCCAGTAGGGAGTAGCGATGGATCCATCGAATATAGAAGCATTTGTGTCTTGGGAAGCCCCTAAGACATTTTTCGAGGTGCGAAGTTTTCTTGGGCTCGCAGGATACTACAAGAGGTTCATAGCCAATTTCTCACGAGTTATGACTCCTATGACAGATTTGATTAGAAAGGATCAAGCATTCATATGGACTGATCGTTATTAAGAATCATTTGAGTATCTGAATGAGAAGTTAGTAAGTGCTCTTGTTCTTTTTCTTCCAGCTGAGGGAGTTCAGTTTGATGTTTTCTACGACGCTTCACATCTAGGGTTAGAATGTGTTCTAATGTTACTGAGGTCAGTTATTTCTTTTGGGTCTCGGAGGTTAAATCTCCATGAACGTAAATATGACACAGATTATCGTGAGTTGGAAGCCGTCAGGTTCGCACTGAAGTTGTGGAGACATTACCTCAATGGTGAGCGCTTTTTGGTTTTCACCGATCATAAGAGTTTTAGGTATGTTTTCTCTCAACTGGACTTGAACTTGTGACAGCATCGGTGGATGGAGTTCGTACAAGAATACGACATCGAAATATCATATACACTTAGAAAACGCAATGTTGTAGCTGATGCGCTGAGCCTAAAGTCACATCGTGATGATGTGCATGAATCCAGTGATTCTTGGAGAGTAATGGAAGAGTTGTCAGTGTTATATCTTGTTATGGGAGAAGATTGGGGTAGAGGATGACTTTTTCAGATGATGGTATATTCATCCCAAATAAAAATGGTGGAAGATTCCCTGTTAGGATATCTTGAGGTGGTGGTCTGGAGAGACCGAGTTTTTTGTGGTGAGGCCCCTGATGGTTGGTCTGAGGATGAACAACACCGAGTGTTGTACCATGGATGGATTTTCATTCCCTTGAAGATTCTTGTGACGGTTCTCATAGAGTTCTGTAGTTTGCCTTTAGCAGTACATCGAGGTGTGACAAAGATGTACCGATCCATGAAGAGTCAGTTTTGGTGTCCAGGGCTGAAGTTTGCGGTTGCAGATTTTGTGTCTCGATGTTTAGTTTGAAAGAAGGTGAAGGTCGAACATTGTGTTCCTGGTGGTCTTCTCTAGCAATTCGAGATTACTCATTTGAAGTGGGAGGACATCTTGATGGACTTTTTTATAGGTTTACCTCGAGCTCTGTTAGGCCATGATGTTATTTGGGTGTTATTGGGTCGTTTAAAAAAATCGGCTCACTTCATAGCTATCAATTAGTCGAGATCAGTGGATGTTTTGTCGAGGTAGTATCTAGAGGAGGTGGTGACACCTCATTGAGTTCCTTGGTTGATCATTTCTAATCAAGTTCCTCATTTTATCTCTAGAGAGTGGAGAGGTCTCCAACATGCTTTCGGTTCACAACTATGCCTTAGCACTGCTTTTCATCCTCAAACAGATGGTCAGACAGAGCAAACCATCTAGACTCTTGAAGACATGTTATGCTCTTGTGTTATTGATTTTTGAGGCTCATGGATGGGGCACTTACCCCCGGTACAGTTCGCTTACAATAATAGTTTTCACTCCACCATCGGTATGGCATCGTTTTGAGCCTTGTATAGCTGACCTTTCTGTTCTCCGTTGTGCTGGACTAGAGTCATTGAGTCGGAAATTCTTGGACTTGAACTAGTGCATAATACAACATAGATGGTTCAGGTGATTCATGAGAGGATAGAGACAGTGCAAGATCGTCAGAAATCATATGTCGATCAAAGAAGGATACCCTTAGAGATTAATTTTTTGGACCATGTGTTTCTGAAGGTGACTCCCCATTGTAGGCAGTGAAGGTTTGGTCATGGAAGTAAGATTTCTCCCTGGTTTGTTGGGCCTTTCGAGGTGTTAGTTCATGTTGGAGCTGTGGCGTATCAAGTAGCACTTCCCACACAGATGTGTCAGATACATGATGTTTTCCATGTATCAGAGCTCTATCTTTATCTTCATAATGACTCTCAGATTTTCGATTGGGGAGAGATCAATGTTGATGATGATACAAACTTCGAGGAGAAACCTATGGAGATCCAAGACTGTAAATAGAAGGTATTGTGTGGGCGTTCTATCCCCTTAGTTCGTGTCTTGTGGCGAGATCGTGGCATGGAGATGAGTACCTGGGAGTGTGAGTCATAGATACGTGATCAGTACCCAGATTTTATTAATGTTTAACTCTTTTCATGTAATGATGTTTCCTTCATGGTTAGACCTTTCATGTGTTATTTATGAACTACTTTTGTTACTTTTATGGATTTCTCTCTTTTGGGAGGTATCTTGATGGGTGGTTGTTCGGACCCAGTTTCTATTTTTTTCTCTCTTTAGGTTGGTTTTGAATTCTCAAGGATGAGAATGTTTTGAGAGGTATCTGATGTAATGAACCGGACCACTCTGGTCAATCACATTGTGAAAATGTCGTGTTGGAGGTGTTTTGGGAGGTCAAGGTGACCTATCACCAAAACATTTCCAAATTTCCAGTTCTGTGAACATGGTTTCTAGTTTTATGAACTGTAACAGTAGGTGAACAATATAATATCGTTGAGGTTCAGTGAACAGTGTTCTATCAGTGAGGTTTTGTGAATAGTTCTATCACTAAGGTTTTGTGCACAGTTCCATCAGTGAGGTTTTGTGAATAGTTCTATCGGTGAGGTTTTGTGAATAGTTCTATCGGTGAGGTTTTGTGAACAGTTCTATCAGTGAGGGTTTATGAACAGTTCTATCGGTGAGGTTCTGTGAAGAGTTCTATCGGTGAGGTTTTGTGAACTGTTCTATAGGTGAGGTTTGTAAACAGTTCTATCGGTGAGGTTTGTGAACAGTTCTATCAGTGAGGTTTTGTGAGCAGTTCTATCGGTGAGGTTTGTGAACAGTTCTATCGGTGAGGTTTTGTGAGCAGTTCTATCAGTGAGGTTTTATGAAAAGTTCTCTCGATGGAATTGAATAGTGTTTCTAGAATGGTAGGTGTACAATATTTCCAGGATGGTGAGGTCTATCGGTAACCTCTAACGGTGAGGTCTATCCGTAACCTCTACGGGGAGGTCTATTAGTAACCTCTAACAGTGAAGTCTATCGGTAACCTCTAACGGTGAGGTCTATCAGTAACCTCTAATAGTGAGTTCTATCAGTAAGCTCTAATGGCGAGGTTTATCAGTGACCTTTTCTTTCCTTTGCCAAATTTTGAGTATGTGAACAGTGATTCCAGCATCCTACAGTTTCACCCCTTTGACATTTCCTTTGACATAAAATACATTTAAAGCATTATTTTAAGGACTCTAAGGCCGATTTAGAGGCCATAAATCCAATATTAATTATTCCTAAGGCAGGGATGTATTTACGTGGTCAAACAGAATGGGTTAATGTGATCAATTTTTAATGGATAATTAAGCGGATCATAAATCGTTGCCCTAGTTAATCTTCAAAAAGGGACAAGATATCATTCTACCTTATTCTTCCTCTTTGTTATCAGCTATGAGATTCTAGAACCTTTCAATCCTTCCTGAAGGAGTTGCAAAATCAATATTTTCTCCTTGGATCAGTTCCACACTATTTTGATGCAACCTAGCTGTATTGATCAATCTTCGATGTAAGGAATATTTTATCGTCGTTCCATTGGGATCATCTTCTCCTGTTTCTTCTTTCCATCTTATAGCATGTAATCTCCATGCTTCTAATGGGGTTTTCTTGGGGCTTGGTTGGTGCAGAAGTATCGTGGAATCCTCGGGTGGATGTAGTTGTCGTGAGAAGAGGATTGTGACCCATTGTATGGATAAAGAACGTATAGAATTATTGAGGTAGTGGATTCATTACTTCTCTTTTCTTTTACGTGCAACTGTATCGTCAGCATGTTTTATCCGAGTGGATCACAATGGAATTGAAATAATAAATATTTGAACTATATAAATAAATTGATATCTATCGTATGTTATTTCCTTTTGTTTTCCTAGATAGTGTTATATCTATGCTTTCTTGTTTAGTTGATTGTTCTTGATGGAAATCAGTAAAGAATGTAAACTAGGATCAATTGATAAGTGTTGGATAAAGATAAAGAGGCATGAAAATGAATATGGTTCTTGTTGTGATTTAATGTTTATAAAATTAGTGCAGTAATAATTTTTATTTATTTATGATTACATACTGATTAGGTTTCCCAAATTATGGAACCTACATTTAATAAATCTATTAATTCTAAATGGAATAAAGAACTACTTGTTTGATAATTTATAAAAGGGTTCTGAGTTACCCTCTTGATTGTTAAAGGCCAAAGATCCCATTGATGGGATGTTTGTTTTATTTCTTCTTGTGTTGTGTTGTGATCTTGGATGGCTGTTGTGATAAGTGGAGGCATGGAGACTTTCGGTTGTGGCATCAGATGATGCCTAGAGTGGCGAGATGCATCGGTTTATGCATTTGGGTGTCGGGGAGGACATAGGGATGATTGAATGGGATGGATGTGATTGTTGGATGCTTGCTGATTCTCCTGGTTCATTTATCTTCTTTACTTTTCCCCACTGCTCAAGGCAGTTGGTCTTTCTTACCCTTCTACAGAAAGTGGCGAAGACACGTGGGGTATTCCACGTGCTTTCCATGTTTAGCTTCTCAAGGGAAGATGGGTCTAAGATCTTTCTATAGGGGACACCGATTTGACGAGTAGTACAACTTCTCACCATGTTGATCCCCATTGTGTTTAGTTGTATAGAATGCTTTTCTAGATTGCCTTGGTATATGGAAAAGTAATTCTGTAATGAATAATTGAATAAATGGTGTTAACTCATAGGGTTGTAGTTGCTGGAACAAAATGATGAGGTTGTAATTTTGAAGGTAAAGTGGATATAGTGTGTGATGATAATGAAGTTTAATGTTAAATTGTTAATGTTTAATTAATGTTAAATAATTAATTAATGTACAGTGGAACTGATAAAAAAGGTAATTATGTAATCTAATAAAGATATTTAAATGGTTGTGTGATTATATGATAATTAGTCTTAGAAGTAGAAACCTAGAGTCTGAGAGACATTAGCTGCAGTTGTGTCTAAGATGATGTAATTTCCATAGTGTGGTTGTGAGATATAATATATCATGTACCTTTTGTGTTTCTATATGCTACTCCACCCTATCAGTGAGGGGAACTGACACCCCGGGGATTCTGAGCCCTGGGGGGTGTTTTCCCCAACATTCTGGTGGGAGGATGAATGGCTGACTACCCACTATGGCCCCACTCTATTCTCTTTGTAGTTATATTTGATGATAGGCACATTGGTTAGTTTTCCCTATATATGTGTGTATAGGGTTGTAATGGCTTGTGCATATTCACACACATATATTCTGGATATAGTATCCTATGGACTACTATAGGTATAACGTGTATAGGATGTGATGCCTTGAGGAACCTTACTCGGTGTATCAGAAGTAATGGCTTGAGGTTTAACACCTGACGTATGATACATGTTATGCGAGCTCTGGTGGCTCCCGGAAACTATGTAGTTACTTTTGGTTGTGAGGATGGCATGGTGCTTCACCCAGGTGTCTGTGGGCAAGCCTTTTTGGAGATATATGCTTAGGACGTGCAACGTTAGGGCAAGGCGGAAAATCAGTGGGGAAGTAGTAGCAGGTACCCTTGATATTATTTATTATATGATATATTCTTATATGCATTACTTGGTGAGTGTAACCATGGTGAGTTTGGGAACTTAATATACCTATTTAGGTGATGAGTTAGTTTCACTTGTTGTTCACTGTGCTTTAGCATGCTTTCATTACCTTTGCATGAGAGGCTTCGGAGAGGATACTACTGAGTATACTGTTATACTCACCCTATGTATATATAAACTGTTTTTCAAGTCACTTGGATCAGGTTAGAGATCAAGATAGTTTCTACTAGTTTGGGGTTGTAGGAGTTGTCCGTGCTTGTGGTTGCTACTGTTTTTACATTCTTTTGGGTAATTTCAGTTTTTTCCATCCAGTTTTAGTTCTTTTTCCTGACATTTCATATGTGTACTTGGGTTTCATTTATATTCCAGTTCTGATTTGAAGTTGATTGGTGTCTATCTTATCTCTCTCTTCCGCATGTCTTCTCTTAGAGGGTAATTCCTCCCATTTGTGTGTTTACGATACCCTCGGTGCTAGTTGCCAACCCGGGGCCTACTGGAGGCGGGACTCGGGGGTCATTATCTCCCTTCTCACATTGCTGGCCCAGGAGGGGTACACTTTTTGGGGATGGGGTCGTGAGAAATAATCATTTTTCAAGGAAATCTAATAACATCATTTCAAAAGGTTGTAGTCTGTTATACGAATGGTTGATGGATTCATTTATAATTTGATGGTAGAATACCATGAATATTGGATTTTATACTAACATAACATTTAATTATATGGCATATATTTATTCTATTAATTAAAATTATTTTATGAATATTATATGGATGTGTATGTATAACTTAAATGAAATTTTTTAGTTAAGAACAATACCAATTGTTCATAAAACCTCAGATGGTTTATATATAAAGCAATAATAGGACAGTTTTTGACCAAAATATGGACCTTTGGACATGGTAACAGGTTTAAATAATGTATTTATGAATTTTTTGGTTGAATCAATAGAGACTATTGTTTTGTGTTTTATAGAAGAGTGTGTTTCCATTTATATTTATGAGAGATAACACACATGGAATTTTCAAAATGATTAAAATATATTAATGTATTACTAAAATAAATGTTTTCAAATAAAACCATATAAAATTTATTGATTCGATTGGGTAAAATTATTTCCATCTAATTGTAGTTATAATGTTTATAAGGTCATTTTAACCATTCTCTCTTTAGATTGACCCCCCGATAATACTGCTTTCACCATAATAGTGGTAAAATCTTTTTCTTAGCTAACCATTATTAAAAAAAAATATTAATAAAATAATATATTTTATTAATTAATTTTTTTAAAAAATAATCAATATATTTTTGGAAATTTAATTTAATTCAACTGTAGAAATTTATTTACAATTAAACAATAAAAAAGCAATAAAAAATAGTTCTTTAAAAAATATATTTGAAGTATAAAAATATTTATATAATCAATTCAAGGAAAAAATTAATTCCAATGATTATTATAATAATACATTAATAAATATTAACTAATTTAATTTTACAAATAATAAAAAAATACTGGTGTAATTTTTAAACAATTGAAAAAATGATGTTTCTATTAAAAATTATAATATTGACATTTCATTGAAGAATACATTTTTTTTCTTTATATATTAATGTATTAATCACTACCTAGTACTGTCATGATGAATTCAAAATTTATTTTCATTTTTTAAAATTAATTTTAAATATTTTGGAAGAAATATTTTAAATAAAACCATTATGTATATCAAACACTAAATTCATTATAATTAATGGTTTTTCCCTTTTATTATAACAATTACATAATAATTAAATTATAAATATGACTATATAAAATTGAATATATTATATTTAGTATCAATTTGAATTTTTTTTAAACATCTCCTATATTATTACAATTATTATAATACAAAGTGGGCGTTTTCATGGTAAAAATACCCATGGAGAGATTGAGAAATAATGGTCATTTTGTGGGTCCATGGTTTTTTGAAGGTTTAACTATAAGAATCATATAGATAACCATGCATTGGTTTATTAAAAAATTAAATTGTATTTGGTGAAATCACCAATGTTGGATGTTTTGCGGTTCTATGATAACAAAGGGATAAAATTCTAACCCAATTGAAAAAGTAAATATTCCAGGGTTCTTGAAAGACATCATAATATAATTAAAATGGGTTTCTTTTTAAACATTATGAAAAAAAAATCACAAAAACTATTATCAAGGGAAAAAAACTCTTACAAAAAATATCATCAATATAGAAGATAAACATTATTTTATTATCTATATGAACCATTTGATAAAATTGGATGATGTTAGAATTTTATAAAGAGAAATTCCATCCAATATTTGATGATTATTATGATATTGGAAATCATATACGATTTTTTCACTATCCCTTGAGTACTATGAAATGATATTAATTTTCACACTAAAATTGGGTATCATGAATGAAATAACATGATACATCATTGAACTAACATGAACAATGTTTTATAATATAAATTGATGTTTTTAAAACAATATTTATCTATATGTATCAAGAATTTATAACCATATTTAGGATATATATATCATATGTTCCATGCTGATAAGAAGACAGTGATATGTGATGTTGTATAGAAAAAATTAACCATTAAGGATGTAAATACATGTTAAAAATCTAAATTATAAAATATATTTTTGAAACATATAAAAATTACTTTTTTCTTATGTTTTACATTCTTAAATATACCCACTCATTATTATAACATGGTTGATTTTGTTTCGAGTTACAACCTTATAACTCTAAAGAGTATTTTATTAGATTTAAATGATTTTCCCATATATGATGATTTTATTCCACCTAGATATTATCAATATGCTTTTTTAGTAAAAGGTTTACTGTTAGTAGAGGGTTATTTTGAGGATATATTATTATTTATATGATTTGATATTCCCTAAATACCTTTTCTATGTTTTTTCTATTATTTATATCATAAAATGTAGTATAGGTATGATTTTTTTGTCATTTTATTATAAACATCATCTACCATTACATAGTAGTAGTGTATAGTTAAAGTATGTAGTATTTTATATTTAATAATGGTCTCTATTGTTTTATTGAAGAAAATAATTGATGAATTTTGGGTCTATCCCATTCTATTAGATATCATTAAACAAGCTATTTCATCAGAAAAATTTATGCGGGAGATGTTTTCTATTTAAATTTTGAATACATGAATTTTTTGTAGAAATAAACCAAATGTTGTTAAACATATGAGATAATTAATTTTGTTTGGATGAGACATATATAAGTATCCCAATTCCCTATGATTGTTATTTGTGTTCTCGACAATTCCATGACTGAATATCTGATATTGCAATTTTAGTTTTCCTAATTTTTAATTACCTAATTAGTAACTTGAATATCATATTGTGAGGTGGTGTATCACTCAAGCACCAATATAGTTTTCTCAAGTAGTGGATACTTAATATATTTCAATGTTTCAAGGGTTCAATTAATTGATATTTCTTAAAAGTGTTGTTCTATGATTGTATTAGTCATAGTCATCAGTGAAATGTACACAATTTATTCATCTGATATTTTACGCATGGTTTGAATTAACTCATTTTTTGAGTTTTATATATCTATTTTCTGACGACTTAAACTATATGTTATGATTTTCTTATCTCAAAAACCCTGAATACCTTATCGGTGCCATGATATTTATTTAAATTATAAAAAATAATCTACATATTAATAGGTTCATATATATGAAAGAATTTATTGCCACAAAATAATCAAATACAAGGAATATTGTTTTGGGTAGATGATAAATTGTTAGGCTTACCCTACCACAAATGTACATTATTAATATATATATATATCAGCCATAAATGTATAATCCCATGAATGTGATAGTTTTATCTTATAGGATCTATTTGGTATTGTCTTCTATAAAATAAGGACATGATTAAAGGTAATCATAGATAAGTTATTAGTAGCCACTCTCATTACGACATCCATTACATCACAAATATAATTTGACATCATTTAATGTTACAGATTTCCAATTTCTCCCCCATTATTTTCTTGTAATGACTATTTTAAACCATTAAAATGTTGAGATAACATATTTGAATATGAAGCTCATATCTCTTGACTAAATCTCCTTCATTCAATATGATAGTCTAACACATATCTTATGCCAGTAAGTTATTCTTATATGGATTCCACACATTATGTGATTAATCATATGCATCTATATGTAGTTAATCTCATAATATTTATTTTGTTATTTCTTATAGTAGGGAACATAATTTTTACTGAGTATTAGCCCCATGTGTGTTCAATTTAATATTGTGTCTTGCATTAACATTGACATCAATATTTGTTGCCCATCATAATCAATTTAATAATCCACATGGAATGTGAAATATAATTTTTATTCTTTCTAATAATGAATTAATATAATGGATTATAAATAGTACATTAATATTGTACAAGGATTTTTTAAATACATTAAATTTAAAATATTCTTTATAAATTGATTAAATATAAAATTAACATATATAATTATTTTAATTATATTAAAATATTTTGTAAACATGTATCTATAAATAATAAATTTTAATATTTAAATACTTCTATACTTGTTTTTCATTCTATAGAATTTTTAAATAATTAGTTTATACAGAAATTGTAAGAGTAATTTATAAATTTCCCATAAAATAAAAAATTAAGAAAAAATAAAAAAATATTATATACCTGATTTTTAATAGTTCATAACTATTGATTTGAAACATTATAAATTAATATTCCTTATTAGAAGAAATTGTATAAGCCTTATCAAAATTAATTTTGGTTGTTTAATTGATCAATGGATTATATAATATTAAATTTTTGGAATTCGATTATATAAATATTTACATGATAAAAGTGAATGATTTTATTTATTTCATTCTAATTTAATCATTTACAAATAATTTCATATAATGAATAAGATTATCAAATTCATTTTCAAAAAATAATTATGAAGTGGTTATATTTCATTAATAATGGAAATCCCATAATGATTCTAAATTTAATTTTTTTATAATTCTCTTTATTTATTATTTGTTCATAAATAGATTATCTCATTTTAATATATTTTAATTATTAATTAATTAATAATTTTACTTAATTCATATATATATATTAGTTATATTATGATTATATGATGTACTCTTTAATATAATTTGTAAAATTTCTTCTAGAAAATATCGTAAATACATCTAAGGAGTTACTTTCTTTAGTATGATAATGTATTTAAATTTCATATACATAGAATGATTCATGTATTCTGTTTTGAGGTTGAATGGGACAGTTAATTATAATATATATTTATTAATTTTGTTAATTATCCTGGAATTAATATCCCTCTTGGGTAATGTGTAACTTTATAGGACATTGGGTGAGACTGATCACTATCTTAGAGTCTAATGCCACATCTAAAAAATTGATGTCTGATTATCTATGTCTCCAGGTGTACTAATATAAAAAATATTGATTTTATATAAATCTAACTGTTTACACGATTGGGTTTTAGTTAATTAATTAATGGGATCAAATTTGATATATATAAATATATTTGGATATTAATTATTATTTGTAAAAAAGTATTTAAGTTATGTGAGGTGATAATGATACATCGTTTTTGAAAATATTAAATTGAAAGAAGGGATATCATTCCAAAATGAATCATTAAACATACTAATACGTGTAAAGGTAATGAAATGATGTAATGTTTTTCGAATAAATCCCCTTAAAAAATATGGGATTATTATTTTTCTAATTGAACCCATTTCAAGATCTCAATCATTCATATATTAATGTGTGTGTTAAAGATACATGCTAATGGATTATCTTGTATAAGGCATGGTTTAGATGGATAACTATTAGTGTTTTTAATCAAATTGTATTGAGATATTTGGGTTATACTAATTTGTGAAAACATATAAGATATGATAATAGAGAAATATAATTGAGATTATATCTCAATAACATATTTAGTAAAATATTTTTCCCATCAACTATCCATGAATAATATCTGACATGATTAACATGGTTTCCTATATAAATATTTATTTTGAAGGAGGAACACTAATATGGACTCAGAGCATATTGAGATATGGATATTGTCCATCTAATTTTTAGGATGAATTTAAAAGGGGTCATCATTTTTTTGAAATAACATTTTATAAAATTTCATATGAAATGAATTTAAAACATCAAATTAATTGAATAAATATATTTCAATTGATAAAAAATAATCATTAAAAAAATATACATTAGTTTAAACTCTTGATAGGAGTTACTAAGTGTAAGAATCTCTTATGACTGGAAACATAGTAAAAGAACATATGTTAGAAAAATTATATGTGTTTTGGAAACTACATCATTGATAAAAATACTATTAAAGTGGATTTAGAAATGAATCAAGATGTATATGGTAGGAACAACATTATTCATTTGGGAGACCAATATAATTATATGAAAAATGAATATTTAAAATTATTTACACAAGTATATACTAAATATGATTGTGTATGTTAATTAGTGGGTGAGTTTTGAAGTTTCTTCTATAGATTATTTCAGTGAAGGAAAGAATTATGTTATCATCAATTTAAAACATCAACATATATTAATTTCATCAAAAAATATTTACTCAATATTCAGAAATAGTTTCTCATAAATGAATTCGACATATGATGTCAAGATTCAGAAATTTTATTCTCATTATGGGTGGGTAAGGATTCTTTCTAGGAAAAGAATTAATAGTTGTAATGTCCAAAAATGTTTTTAGTAGTATTCCAATTTCATTTAAACCTAATTTTATAAAGAATATCGATTAATATTACAAACGATGGAATTATTCAGGGCACATGAAAGGGTTTTTCAAAAATCCCTAGAATATTAACACCATGTATCAGTATTATAGAAAGTAATTCATATGTTTCTAAGGATATGTGATAAAAAATACATATTTTATAAATGTTGTAAATATATGGGACATCAAATCAAATATGATTTTGTAAATATAGTCATTTCCTTTGAGAATATGAAAAAAATGTATCTTTATCAAATTTATTCAATGTAAATGCATATATGGACATAAAATGGATCCATGTTAATGATTGTGTATAGTTATCTCATTTAAAATATATATAAAATAACATTAATATCTTTCGTCAGTGTTAGGAAAAATATCTAAAAATGGATCTAATAAAATTTGATTATGTCTAATTATATTCAATAACATGTTTTGATTTGAATATACAGTTAATAAAACATTACCATATAGAAAATACATGGGTATGATAAAATCTAAAGGATTTACTCCCATAACCATAAATTAAATATTTAAAAACTTCTTAAAAAATCTATAAAAACATATAATATAATAGATTTTTGATGGACAAACTATTTTATTATTAAACACTATAATTAAAATAAAATAATTGTTAATTAATAAATACAAATGATTTGGTGTATCTTATAATGATATCATAAAGAAAATATTGTATAAAAAGGATAGTTGTATTATATTTTTACATGTGTATGTTCAAATTCAAAAATAAATATTATAATGTGAATTTCACTATACCTTAAAATATTTTAGAGTATATTTTTAAAAATGTTTAATTTAAATAATTTCAATAGTTACCAAATCATTTCAAGAATTCTATTTGATAGAAATGGTTCGCTGAATGTCAATCATGAAAATAGAAATAGTTTTGAGGAGAAAAGTGATTTTATTAACTTATTACCATTTGATTATTTATTCTATGATGTTTAAATATATACAAGTAGTTAAAGATTTGAAAAATGATTAAAATTCCCAACTTATTTAAAAAATGATTCCTTCATAGTGTTTACTCAGAAAATTGTTTAGATTAATAGATTTGAAATATTGTCACATGTGGATATGGTTGGAATTATATAAATATGTAATGATGGGGGGAATGTGTGTTATCTCTAACAATTTTATAGATAGAGTTTCAGGTAAGGAGTTATATTAAAAACTAAAATTGATTGAACAGATTAATATGTGTTAATATTTATATATTTTTTGTAAAGTATAAAGATAAATAAGCTCTCAAAGTACACATATAAGCTTTCTCAAACCATTTATTTCCTTCATTATCATTGGTATTAATTAAATTTTATAGTGACATTGAGTTTTATTCTTGTACATAGATAATAAAAAATATTTCGAGGCTTGTAGATTATTTAAAATATTTGAACCATAATGTTTACAAAATTTAGAATTATAATATATGTTTTTTATAATAAGTGATCATGGATCATAAAAATAATCCCTAAATGTTAAGGATGTATAGAATATTAGATTGATAAAATTAAAAAATTAATATTGTTATTCAAAAATCATTGAGATTACTTAGTCATTGGTAGTTTTGTATGATTGTAATAAAATAATAATTTCATTATATTACGAACAAAAAAATTCATGTTCTAACATTTATATTTTGTTATGTTTCCCAATATACATAAATGGAAATTATATTACACATCATTTAATAAAATACACTGTATTTTTTATTATATAAGGTGTCATTCACTGAAGAAAATTGCACTCACTAAATTATATACTATAGACTATTTTTCTTCTATAGAGATGAGAACTACTAATAAAATGATGCATTGGGAATATAATATACATAATCATGAGTAGTGCAGTACCTTTATACGTACTTTAGTTAAAAATGTTCTATGGGAATGGTGGATTATATATATTTTTTACTGGGTAACTATACTAATATTATTTGACCATTGAGAATTATTACTGTTTGGAAGTATTTCTTTCAGGAATTTAGATATCATAAAAATTGTGACATGTAATCATTGGAAATAATGTTACAATTGTAATTACTGAATAAAATGTGTAATTAGAAGAGGAAAAAACTGTTGATGGGAGAAATTATGGAATCAACAAATATGATCATGTGTTTTGATACCCATTTATCAGATAATGGGGGAGGTATAATCATTGAGATCCATGGTAAGAAAATCCGAAGAACTGATTAAACAAGTGATGTTTGAGAGAAATATAAATTAGGAGAATCTCATCAGAGTTAAGATAACCTATAGATCAATGTATAATGCACCAACCCCTAAATGTACTATGGTCACACAACTCACCATCAATGATTATAATAGTGTGATATGGGGTCAGATATGTATAACATAAAATTATAATGCATTATATGTTCTTATTTTAAATGAGATATTTTTAACATCATCTCAATTTTCAATTTAATTTAAAATTCACATGAATATTTTATTAATATAATAAATACATTTTTTTGTACACAGAAAAAAGCTTTAGTTTTAGAAAATATATGTTTATAATTAATATATAGTTTATAATATATAAAATAACATTAAATGATTTTTTCTGTGAAATTTTCATAATAGTAGTTTTTAATTGAATATAATCGAAGAAATAATTTTTTTGAAGAACTACTTTTTTCTTCCAAAAAAATTAATGTTAACTAAAAACTAGTATTTCCATTAAAAAATAATAATTTCCCAAAAAAACCATAATTGTGAAATTTAATTTTATAAATCAAATATAAATTATGAAATCAATATGGGAATAATAATCAATCTAATTGTTTCTTTAATATTATCAAAATTTAGGATTGTGGGGTAAAGACATAAATACAATACAAAACTAAGAATTGTATTATGAAATCATAAGAACCAAATGTGATGAAATAAATACTATAAAAATAATTATGAACCAAAAATATTATTATTAATCAAAATAAGAAATTATAAATATAAATTATTTATATTTAAAATATAAAAATGACTATTTAAAACCTAAAATATAATTTAAAATTTTTTAAAACATTTTTTACAATAACACCCTTCAACCTAGAAAGTATTATTAATTAAATAGTTTTATTCAGTATGCTATTGAAATATTAAAAAATAACAAATATATTATTCTTAAAAAATTAGAAACGTTAATTTTTTAATATTTTTTCATTAAATATATGTATGATGTATATATATAAAAATTAATAAAGCTTTTTTATATAAATACAAATCCATTCATGCATTAATTTTTACTCTAAATCCCTTGATCACCAATTTTCTTCTATATTCTATCCCAATATATCTCATTACGGGATTCCATGGTTCTATACAGCTCCAATAAAACAGTAAAAAGTATACTCTTTAGGAAAGTGTTTCTCTTCATCTTCTTTTTCATTAATGTAATATTTAGTAATATTTATAATTTTCAATCCTCTATATATTCTTACTCATCAAATAATTTCATTATTATAGAAAAATATACTACCAATGAGTGAATTAAATTCAATATCATTATCCACATTCCATTAACCATTTTGTATATGAATTATACTATAAAAAATAGTCATTGGTTTCAAAAATTCAATGTTTTTTTCTATAAACACACAATCATATTTTCATTCATTGGTATTTATATAAAGTTTCCTTAATTGATCATGAATTTACATATATGAAACATAAATTCTGTTGTAATGTGTTTAACATTTTGACAAGATCGTTCCCTTAAGATCTTATAGACTCAATATTTATTATTTAAAACATGTTCTAATCAGCCAAATGTTATTGAAAAAATTATTTCTGAGGAAATATTTCATATTTTGAACTATTACAGAGAAAAATATTAAGTGAAGTCCCTAATATAACTCCAATTCCTTGGGTGTTTTTTTCACCTTATATTCTATTGAGGGTGAATGGGTTGTTATCATAGAAAAATATGTTATGATTTCTTTATGGTGATCTATGGACTAAGTTTATGATGTAATGGGAAATATTTTTTAAACATTCAATTTATTCCCTAGTCTAATTATATGAAATTTATAAGACATAATATCATTATATAATTATGCTTTATTTATCATCATATTCCTTTTTTGTATGTTTTATATTGGAGATATGTTTTTTGAATTGGAGGGGTGTGTATTTAAAAATAAATGGAAAACAATCTATGATTAAAAACATCTACTAAGAAGTTAAAAATAATAATAATTTTTGCAATAAAATAAGAGAGTAGATGTATAGAAAGAAAAAAATTATAATTAATAGTAGAAGAAGTAAATAAAGGCTATTTGATAATAAATCATTTACAAAATTTTAAGGTAATGGAAAAATTATGAAGTTAATGTTTTAATGTGAAATAAATGATATTTCAAAAAGTAAATAGGATAATATATTTTGAAAAGAAGTTCAGAAAAACTACTTAATGGTACCCACAGATCAGACACATCAATATTATGAGGATTTAATCTTTTATTAATATATAATAAATTCAATCTAATATATAAATAATATCCATTCATTGTAAGATGTAGAAATAAACAATATACATTAGACACTTTATCTTTAAAAGAAAATGTTATATTCCTAGAACAATATTCCATTTTTCATTCAGAGTAAAAATGTAATATAATAATTAGTCCCGTGATTTTAATGATTCTAGTCAACATAATTCATGAAATATGGGAAGTATGATCCTTTTAAATTAATTTCAATTATCTAAATGAATATGTCAAATCGATGGGGAAAATAAGAATAAAAGAAGAGTCATTTGGATATTACTATTTATTTCCCAATCCATTAAGTGAAATATGATATAAAAATGAAATCATATTTAGAGAAATTGATCACAATTTAAATTAGATAATAAATGTCAATTAATGTCGATGTTGATTGCTAAGTCCTCTGAAGGCCAATAGTTGTAGTTTTTTTAACTTTTCTATGATATTCTATAATCTATTAGGGATCCATAATTCATTGATTTCCCTGTTTGATGAATCATCATCACAATTTTTTGAATCCCACTATATTACTCTAAAACCATATAACTCAACATATAAATGGCAATTAATAGTAAAATTATAATATAAATAATCGTATATAAGGAATTTTCAAGCAGAGGTAAGAAGATATTTATCCATGATATATCATATAGAATTATATATATTTTTTCAATTAAAATTAAATTAAAATAACTCAAAATAATGTTTCAAACATTATATAATTATAATTCAAATATAATATATTTATCTCATAGAGTTTTATTACATAATATTAAAAAAAATTATTTCTAAATATCATTCCATATTTTTAAATGCAGTAATATCAAACAATAATGTTATAATATTAAAATCTAAAATAAAACACAAAATATCTTCTTTTTATATTATACATGATTTTAGAAAAAATATAATCAATGAAAACAAATAAAAATAATGAAATTGGTTTTTTGTAGAGTTTCATATTTGAAAATATATTCATGAAATAATAATATATTTAATGATGATATAAATTAATCATAGTAGAGTAAAAATACAACACATAGTTTTCATAATATTAATATCAATTTAGAGAGTCATGAAAATAATTTGTACATAAGAAATTATCTTTCCAAAAATCATAATATCATGTTAATGAAAAAATTGTAAACTATATATTTCAATATTCATGTAAGGGTAAAATTTTCTATTTCAAAATGTTATGATTAAAAATAAACTTGTTTTTGTTGGTAAGAATGAAATTTTAATGGTTGGGTAAATATAGAAGGAATGTATATGAATTTTATAAAGGTACACATACCTGCATACGGGTTTCTTAAAATAGGTGTGTAAAGGTAACAAATATTTTAATGGCTTTTGTAAGTGTAAATAATTACTCTATAAAGGTTAAAAAGAATTTATATTTGATGAGAAAAGTTTATTATGTTTCATGTATAGGTAATATTAAATTATGAATCCTAAATAAGGGTAAATTAGATTAATTTAAAGGTAAAAAAATCCATGTAATGGTACATGATGATTTTAAAAAAATCATATTATGTTAAAAATTTATATGTCTAAGGGTAAAAAAATAACAAAATTTTTGTAAGGGTAGAAAAGTGTAACATAGGGGTAAAATATTACTTTTAAAATTAATTTCCTAAAAGTTTTAACTAAAAAATGAAATATATATATATATATATATATAATTATGTAATAATAAATTAACAATAAAATAAAACAAAAATAATTATTATAAACAGAAATATTATTACATTTAATTATGGAAATAATATATAAATGCATAAAATATAAATAAGTAAAAAATAAATTAAAATAAATTAGTTGATAAATTAAAATCAACAGTTAGGTAATTTAATAATCATTGAAATCAATGATTCTTGAAATAAATAACATTTTCCCCATTTATGATGTCCAATAAATAAATAAATAAATAATTTAAACCAACAAATAATATCTTCTCATACATACAGAACTTTACCATCATTGGAATGATATTCTAAAACTTTTTCCCTTTGATATTATCATAAAAAATTATATTTGTTGTTGGATAATAATGAGACAAAAATTTAATCTAGGATTATCACCATTATTGATATTTCCAGAGAGACATATTTTTTTGAAATTTATTATTGACATGAAATATTTTAGAAGAAATATTTCAGAAAATAAATATATTATAAAACATTGTTTAATCAATAAAATAAAACAATGATATTTTTAAAAAAATGAATTAAATTTTTGAAAAAAATTAGATAATCAATTTTCTTGGAAACCATCCCATTTAGAATAATTTTAATTTTAACAATATTCGGTACCGTCCAATTAATGTATCACGTGTGTTAAAGGGATCATATCAATTATATTAAATAGAAATAATAAATTAAAAAACATAGGACAAAAAGTTGAATGTTTATTTTTATTATTAATTTTTTAAAATATTATATTGATAAATAATATAAAACTCACTATGATCATAAAACCATGAATATACTAAAGTCTCACTCAATGTTCCAATGAAAGAGTAAGGGTTAACATAACCAATTAACAAATTTTTGAATAAACTTATAGGCACAAATGCACTATATCTTTATTAACATGCATGTATCCATAGAAGATTGTTTTTTTGAAGTATCATAGCCTCGTCACTTTTAAAAATTTATGATATGTTGTTATAATTCTTAGTGAAGTGAAATAAAATATGAAATCAATTTTGGGACACAATTTTGACAAAAATTATTATTTAACAAGAAAAACAATCTCAAACATTAAATGTGGAAGAGAATTTGATAAACTAATTTTTAAAATGAAAAAAAGATAAGTGTAAGAAAAAAATTGATTTTTTTTTAAATTTCTATAACACCTGAAATAATAATGAAAAATTTAGAGAGCATGTTCAATGTTAAATGAAAATACAATACATTGAAAAATGGAAATTTAATATTTAATTTGAAACTAAATAGATATAAATAAATATAAAAATAGAGTATTAAAAATTTATTTGAAATATATATATATATATATATATTAAAATATGACCTTGAAATAAATAGAAAATAATATATATAATATGAAAATAAGGTGAAAATTTTAATTTTAATTTGAAATGAAATATAAAATTAAGAAATTAATATGGAAAAATATAAATTAGTGAAATTAAAATTAAAAGAAAAAAGGATTACATTCCCATTTTGGACATGGTTAATTTAAAAGGCATATCTGTGAATGAAATTTCTATAAAACCCCTTGACATGGAGTATAAAATATAATCTCATGGTGGAAAATAACTTCACATTGTGGTGTTTTTATCTTTAACACATATCATACTTATTAATGGATAAAAGAATTAAATTCCATTTCAAATAAGTCTCATTTAAATCTTTACAAGGATATTCACAAAGAAAATATTCTTTAACAAGACAAAAATAAATTAAAATTTAAAATTACAAGTATAATTAAAATGAAAATTAAAAGGAAACGTAGAAAGAAATTGAAAAAAAATTAAAAAACTAAATAATAAATTTATTTTTAAATTTAAAAATAAATAATAAATGATATATAAAAATAAAAATAAAAATAAAATCTAAAAAATATATAATTTGAAATTTAAAAATAAAATAATATTTTGTTGTTAAATTATTTTAAAAATATATTTATATGGAAAAAATTATTTTTTAAATAAACCAAACTCGTAGATTGTTTTAACTGAATTTTGAGATCCCAAATTAACCCTAATTATTATTCCATTCGGGTAAATAATGATATGGTATTTTTATTATCATTTATTTAAAATTTAATATTTTCATCGTTTGGATGAACATTTAATTTTCGTATAAAAACAGATTTTTATTTAGAAAGATAATAATTTTTGAAATACGTAGTTTTTATTTATTTATTTGTTTATTTAATATTAAAATAAGATATAAAAATAACTTATAATTTCATTAATATTATGATAATATCATAAATTTTATATAAGAATATGATGATGTAGATGAAAAAGTTGAAAAATGTGTATGGAGAGATATTTTTAACTAACATTGTCTTCATCCATGATATGTATGACGATAAACATTTGACTTTAATAATATGATTTATATTTTGAAATTGAGGACTCTATAGTTCCCTAAGTCAATTATTTTAATCCCCCATTACATTTATTGTAAAATCATGTCTTATGAGGCACTTTTTTTTGAAAGTAAGAATTTTAGTTCTGTAATATCAATATGATCTTATTTTTAGGGAAATTTATATATTTTTTAATTACTACCACAATTGGAATATTTTTTATTAATTTTATTAAATTATATATACAATTCTATCTCTTTATATTCAATGTATTTGTATGTACCATCACAAAATATTTCAAAAATCATACAAATTTTATGGGTATTTTTTTAAGGCAATAAAATTGAATTTTCTTCTACGAAATCCATGTTATACAAAAAAGCATAATTATTCATTTTATCAATGACATTTGTGATTTATCCAATTTTTATTTATATATTTACATTTTCATGATACAATATTTTACATTAATATATCCAGTTTTTTATACTTAGAAAATAGATAAAATATAAGGATCATTTTTGACAACATTTAGGATGGGATATATAATGATTTCCAAAAATAAATGCCTAATTCAATGGTATTAGGAATCAGTAATTTTATTTTAGTAATATAATAAAATAATCATGTTATGAATTGTGTCTTGAATATTAACAAACACAATTATTCCCCAATAATAGTCTTTTGGTTTTTAAATCTATTAAGTGATAAATGAAGAAAAAAGATAGAACATATTTTAAATATTTAGTTTTTTAATAAGTTTTCTCAATTAAATAATGATATTTATCCTCTTATGCTCTAAATACGAGGAAGAAACATCATTTTTTATTGTTAAGAGGGATAAACTAATCAGTTTTGGAATCTAATCTGGAATATAAATACTGTGGTAGAAAATGAAGTGATGAATTGGGATAAATTCAAGATGATATATTTCAAAAATTATTTCCCTTTCACTCAACTTTTTAAAATGAATATAAAATTATGTGGGTCAAAAAGGAGGATGAAAATTTATGTATTTATGATGAAAAAATTTAATGGGTTCTATGTAATTCATTTGAATTTTTAATGTATAACGAATGTATGGTTTATTACTTATTTGTGTAATATTGTGAAGTCATGAAAAATAATTTTCATATTAAAACTTCAACAGATATCAGAATATAATCTAGTTTTTATTATAATTATTATATATAATAGTGTTTCTAAATGGTATATTGAACCAAATATTCGAATATAATAATATAGTTTTACTATAGAGGATCATTAGATAATCATCAAGGGTGTAAGATAATATGGAATTCGACATTTCACAGGTGTGGTAATACTCATCATGGGAACTGTCAAAAGAGGACATTGATTTTTTTCAAATTTTGATAGTAATGAAATCAAAATAATCGTTATCCTAAAGATATAAGGAATCAATGTAATGATATAGAAGAAAATGATCTTTTGATAAATAATTATCTGATTTTCCAATGTTTAAATTTCATAGATCATGGCCACATTGTGAACTAATACAGTAATCCAAGGGATTTCAATGATAACCATCAGAAAAAACTCCTCTTTCAAGAGATAATGGGAAATCTAATTCTATTATAACTAATGAGGTAGATCTTGATAAGCAAATCATAAAAGGAATTGTAGTTATCCATTCATGAATTATGATCATGATATTATATGTTATTTCTATACATTTTTTAATATCATGAATGTTTAGACTAACTATTAAAAAAAACATCAAAAAATATAGATGAAATTACTGGTAAGAATATATAATGAGAAAATTATTTCATTATAAGTAGATAAGTCCTCTTCTGTCTATATTTTTGTCATTTATCTCTCAGAAAACATTTACATATTCACTTTAGTGGAATTCAATGTTATAATAGACATGGATTATTTGTCAATATATAGGGATAACATCAATATCTAAAGAAGGAAATAAACATCCATATACCAAATAATCATCTGATTCAACACAAGTGCAACAATGGGTATGTATATATTTAGTAAAAATAATTTCATTAATGTATAATGTTAACATAAGATCAAATATATTAAGATCATATGATGGAGAAAAAGTAAAGTATAACATAAAAAATATTATCATTGAGAGGGATTATTGCAATTTAATTCCAAATGAGTTATATAATATTCAGTGTGGATGTGGTCTTAATTGACATTATACAAGGATCTCATCTAATATCTAATAATATTTATTGAATGGTATTCTTTAATATTATGAATCTAAATAAGAAACTATAATAGAATATGGAAAATGATTCATACACCAAAATGACTGACCATTGAATGAAATGGACAACCTTTTTAAGAAGAATTATATTCTTATGTTTATATGCATTGATTACATAATGTTATCATAATATTGATAAATGTCACATATCCAGTATAATAGATTGATGAATTGTTTGATTATATAGTTTTCCCGATTAATTATCAATAGACAATATTTGGTTGGGATATTATCAATTAATGGTGAAGGAAGATGGTATTTATAAGGAATATTTTCAAACATGATATTTACAGAGTGGGATTATACTAATTCCCTTTTATTCGTCAATGATGAAAAATATTCATGGAAATGATTAAATATAGTATATAGATATTTCATAATTTTTATTGGAATAATTTATGTATGATATGTTCATGTACTCTAAATGAATGCAAGAACATAGGAATTTTATCATAAGATGTGTGTATGGGTGGAAATTCATGAGTAAACTATAACTTTTGTGTAGTGGAAGGTCAAAATATTAAATTTATACTCATTATATAAATCTTGGATTTTAATAAAATTAATGTGCTGATTTTGGATGTGGTTTAATTGCTATGAGGTTTCTATTAGTTTTATATGAGATTATAGATCACCGATCTCGATTATCTGACATTACTATAGGAATAAAAATTGGAATTTTTTTAACCCTGTGGCCCCTCAGAAAAAAAATTGTAGTAAAATAAGTGGTGTCCCGTAGTTTGATAAACTATATGGGTTAGTGTGTTGGCTGAGCTCATTTTTCCAAAATGTATGCGTACCCACATGGTTAGTTCCACTCAACTAGTAGCATAACAATTTTTCCGAAACAATGAAAATAAACCATATGGTGTAAGGACCCTGTAATTTATAATCTACACAATTAGTTTACTTGTTCAAAATTTTGTGGCCTAATTGAGGGCCTCATTAAGGTGCAAAAAATATTTTTTTACCATAAAATATTAAATTTTATTTACCCCCTTTTCCTACCCCATTTATTTATCAGCTCCCTTGTTTGAGGTTTTCTCCTCCTCTCATCTTCCATAGATAATTTCATTCATCATTAGTCTAATTCATGGACTTTCAGGTGTGTTGGATGAACAACATTGAGTCTATTACTCTACTTCATTATTTTCTTTAACTATATTTCCAAAAACAAATTAAGAAATTGTGTGATCTCTTTAACCCTATTTTGGGTTTTTTGATATTTCATCATATTAGCCTTATTTCAGATCAAATCAATGGCTAGAATTATATTCTTGATGAATTCAAATATTGAAGTGGTATTTTTATATTATATCCCATTAATTTTTTGTAATAATATTATTTTTTCACTCATATAAAGTACCAAAATTTAATAAAAATTGATTATGAAAGTAATTTAATTATCTATAAATTTTTTAGTCATGATACGACACCCATGTACAGGGTTGGATGATTAATACCTCAACATAAACACCAATTTAATGAAATTTTGATTAATTTCTCATCCTAATCATTGATTTAATGTTTGACATTACCACCCCTTAGACTTTTTTGTTTGATAGACAAGTAGATACTAATCTATCAATTCATGATTCACCACCATAGGTGTATTTTATATCCTTCATGGAAGAGATGAATAAATTTATATAAGTAAAAGATATGATGATCATTCCTAATTATTTATTAAAACCATAATTTCGGTGAACATTTCTTTTTTAATAGATTGTTCCATTAAATTTGAATTCATTGGTGATATATTACCTCTTTTCATTAAAGGCCTCATTAATCATATATTGATAAATTTTAATACGTCAATATCATCTATATGAAATTTTTTAATCTATTAATAAATGAACCAAATTGTATAATTGAATAAATTGAATAGTGACATGTATGACCATCTCAAAAACCCTAAAAGGAAATTATAATTGAAATGATAAAATTCATTTTTGTTAACAATAAATTGGTATGGTCACTATATATTGTGATTATGGGTATGTGATCTTGAAAATGGTGTCCCTTTTATTGTGATTATGGGAATAAAATCTAGGGCATGTATTCCCTTATATTGTGATTACATTAATTGAACATTGGGATTTTGTCACTTATATTTTCCTTACGGGTATGGAACCATGTTCATGGAATCCCATATATTTTGATTACATGTATGTAACCCTGCATATAGAATACTTTATATTGTGATTATTGGAATGGAACATGAGGAATTTGGTCCCATATATTGTGATTATTGGTACGTAACCCAACACATGACTTCTCTTATATAGTAATTACATGTAAAAAATTTGGGAATGAAATTTATTATATTGTGAATTTGGGTATAGAAACCTAGGTATGGAATAGAAATAATATGATTATAGGTACAATAACAGGGGAAAGAAGTCACTTATATGAATTGTGATCCACTCATGCATATTCCTTGGTACTAAACATCAGATCTATGATAGTTCATGTATATCTATGAAAACAATTCTATTAGGTAAGCATATAAAAATAAATATACTTTATGGCTGGTGTTGAGTAAAAATACATATTTTATTGATGTAGGTTTTGTCCACTAGGTTTTAGAGAGGAACATGATTTTCACATGTTATTATTCACTAATTAATTAATTATTTTGATACACCTATACACATATAACATTATATTAATGGACTAGATGATATCAAACATTACTGATGGGAACCTACTGAGAAGATCTCACACATTGTATAGGAAGTTGTTTGATACCCTAACATAACTATTTTTTTGATGTCCAGGATCATAGATTATGAAATGTTATTTCTTATTGTAATCCTTTGGGGATTTTATGATGTTTTAGGGGGATGGATTAATTTTTTCCCTTGATTATAATAGAGACAAGTGCTGTCTCATTATTAGGTTTCATATTCTGATAGACATTCCATGTAATTATAATACTATAATATATTTATGGAAGCACGTGTTCATGTGTGATTCCATTTAAATTTATTATTGATGATAAGTTATTATTATATGACATTTCTCTTATTTATTATTGTTTCCACAATATTTTTTTCTACTAATGATGGTATAGTCTCCCCATTGTACCTCTACTATATTGTCATCTCTAGTCTGAATCCAATTATGTATGGGGAGTTTTTCAAAATAACAATTAAAATATTGTATTGGAGTACCGTTCATAGGGGAATTATTGTTATGACACTAAAAATGATTTATGGATTTATTTTTCCATTATCATGGAATTATGGGATATAAGACAGGATAATATTAATTTTTTGTCACTTAGTAAATACCTCATGTCGAGTTCAAGAAAACTCAAAAATGGAGGAAATATTAATCTATCTAGTATGGGTTCATTTGTGATGTTTCAATTACAATTGATTATTATTTTTCCTTTGTTGATTTTTAACCATTTTCTGGTCACTTATATTTTATAATTTTAACCTTTCCCAATATGGAATAGAAGTATCATTACATGAACCTTTATTAGAACAAAGAGATTAGAATACCATGAATATTAAATGCAGTGTTGAATGAATTATATTTTTACAAATGAAATATGATCCATAGACTATTATGTTGTTATTATTTGGTATTATTTCTGGTATGTCATGTTTATGAGATGTCTAGTATGATTATTTTTATAACTCTCTTCTATGATTACTTTATTATGCCTGTTTTTCATTTTTCCAATAATTAATTGTTAAAAATATGATAAATGATTATTTATTATGGTGTCCATATCATCCTAAATGGGTTTTCCATATAGTTAGGTATCAGAACCTTAATTAACCAATTATATCATGTTTCATCCATGACTATTTTTTTCATTGGCAGAACCATTAATTGTCAAAATTTAATGGGATCAAGTTATCAAATTTTTAAAATTAATGTGACTTTATAAATTAAATAATGGTAAACCAAGTAACTGAACCCTCTAAAATTTGACTTGTTATAATATGAAATAAAAGATAAAAACCAAGATGTAGATACATGCAGATCAATATTTATTTAAAATGACAAGAGTATTTATAAATTTCCGATGTCAATTCATCTTAATGAAACATAATATGTTCTAAATTTAAATAATTTTAGATAATGGGTCTCATTATAAAGGATTGTACCTCAATGAAAAAAGAATGAGTCTCTATAGTACTAGATTTACAAATACATTTTTATATAATAATATGTCTATTAGTTCATGATTCTTATGATATTAACCAATTAATATTGTCTAAATAATATTTATTAACATGACTAGACCATTATATATCAAATTATACCCTTTATGCCTTGGTTTAAAACACCATGGATGTTTGTATACCTTAAAGGTATTGTTATGTATGGTGTACTCATCCACTTATATATGGTGTTACATATAAATATATGGTACAATAATAATTTATCATTCCCATTAATTAATAAAATCATTGTTATATACTTGTGTAATTTATTAATATGGGGTTTCAAATAAAAATAAGTACAATTTCAAACTAAAGACAATTTTTTAATCTAGATATCAAATTTTTATGTTTTATGACCATCTATAGTATTGATAATATAATGGGTAGATTAATTTATGATATTAAATGATGCTATGTTATAATTTTCAAAATGATGCATGTCATAAGAAAAATTATTTAAACGATACATTTTATCTAGATATTTGAAATCATTACCCTTATTATATGGACATTTTATGAAAATTATTATTTATGTTATTTAATGTAAATCAATTTAGATTTGTTTTTATAATTATCCATCATGTAAAGGACACATTATAAGTTTATTTGGAATAGTAACATGAGTTTGAGTTATGAACTATGATGACTGCATCCTAGGTTACCTTGGAAAAAAGGGTTAGGCAGTATAGCCTTGTATACTTTCAAACATAAAAATATTTAAAAATAATTTCCTTTATATGTAAGTGGCTAACCCATTATAAGTATGACCCTCATAAAATTAGATAACTTTTTAATTATTAGATGTAGATTTAGACATGTGTTTATGCTCATATGTGATTATCCCATGTTGGACTCTAAGATATTGAAACAGTCACCCTAGATAAATTATTTGTTTATCAATTATATGCACCTCAAGGGGTATTGTAGTATATTGGTAATGATAAATAACATACAATTATTCAAAACATTACAATTATAATCATTCAATGAGATTATCCCTTTGTGGATTCATAATAGTAATCGGGGCACGGTCTCCTGATGTTTGGTAGGTGATGTTATTATACATATGCTGATAGATTTTAACCCTTGTAGGACAATGATATCATAGCAGTTAAAGTATATATTTTCCTACAAGTGCGGTTAATGATAATTATATTCAATGGTACTGATGATTATAAATGGGATGTGGTTATCATGTTAGAGACCTTAGGGATATGTTTACAGAACTAGATACCATCACATTAACTCCAAACCATGTAGATCAGTTGTGTTTCAATGACTAAGCTAATCCAGTTGAATGCCTTAAATGTAATGAACATCATATTAGTCAAATTATGGAACTTTTTCATGGGTGGTTTCTAAAATTTTCAATATCAAAATCATAATTACATTACCTAACAAAAGAATATAGTGTTCTAAATATCAAAACGGGCTATATAGGGTGAACTATTTGTCTTCCAAGCCTAGTTGAATAGTGATTTAACTATTTTGACCGACTGAAATGAAATGAAACGTTAAGGAATACATTAATTTTATAAATTGTATAACATCTATAATATCTGATTATAAAAATTATTTCCAAGGAAACATCCATATTAATGAAAATTAATGTATCATGTAACAGAGTCATCAGTACATTGTTGACATATGAAATGGGGTAAAATGTGTCCGGTTTAAATCATATGGTAAAAGATGTACATGCACCAAGTATTGTATGTTTATCTCATGCATTTTTTTAATGGTAAAATTTTATAATTTCAAATTAATGAACCTCTGTGTAAGCTTTATTGATTAATGTTTTGAATATGAATCTTGCAGGAAGAGTGTCCCAAAATATCGGTTAACATTAAATGGATGTTTCGATGACGACGGATACTATAGAATCAAAAATGTGGTCTAATATGATTTAATTATTAATATAACCATTTCACCAATGGTTGGGAGATATGGATTGAATGGTAAATTAAGATAAATGATTCCTATTAGATGTGATGATCAATTAGGAGAGCTACACACTCTTATTAATAAAATATTAGTATACTCATAGTATATAGATGATCATATACAATATATTGATATAATACTAAGAACATTGAATTACATTTTTAATTATATAAATATATACTTATTTAAGTAGTCAATTTACTTCGTCATAGTGATTTTATGTGAGTTTCTCTCAAGGGTGTTTTAATTTTGATCTAGGTCGTGTGGAGTAAACTATTGGTCATTTTACGGTATTGATTCTTGTTTTAATAAAAAACACCAAAAATATAATTATGAGTGTTCCCAAATGAATGAACATGACCTTTTTTTGTTTACATCAAAACATAAGATGAAAATATTTTCATCCATGGCAACATTAGTTATATAAATGGATGGTGCATGGGCTGCTATTTGAGTTTGAATTTTCATTGAAGAAATGGCATTAATGATACACATAATATGGGGAGAAAGACATAGATCCTTGTTGGATACCCTTTATCTATTTAGGGGCAAGCGACCTTAATATGGGAAGACTGATAGTTTTTATAGAACTAATACGGTATTCGATAGATGTGATAAGTTATGTTTGAAATCCAAAATAATAACATGAATAGGACCAATTATAGATTTGGGTGAAATCTTGAGGTCGGTGTTATGTCTATCATTTCAAAATTTCTCAGATACTAGAGTTTCAGATAATTTTTTCTTAGTAGTTAGATTTATTTGGTGAAGAAATCACATCGCACATTACTCTTTGATGAGACATGTTAGTAAAATATAAATTGGTGACATGGGACTTTAGAGGAAATGTCCATGAAAAAATATTGATCTAGGTAGATCAGAGTAAGACCATTTTAATTAGATGATGGAACAAGGTTAGTGACATAAAATGTAATTTTATAACTATTATGTCTGTTTTTTAGAAAGTTATGGTCCTGTTTTTGCATCCAATTCTAATGGTGGGAGTACAGTGAAATGAAGTCTATCATTTAAACTATAAATTATAGTGAGGAATACCATGAGAAGGATTATAGAAAGAGATAATTATGAGATTATGTATTAGGAAATATGGACTCATATATGTTATGTATTATTTTTATGGTAGTTTTGTGCATTGGATTGAGTATTAGTGGATTGCGTATTGGGTTGTAATAGGGACGACTACAGGTGAATTGGATGTTTTATAATGCAACAAGACCATTTGAATGAAAAATCACAATCCAATTAGTTTATTTAATGTTTTATTTATTTATCATGTCTTCTTAGTTAGGATAAATTCTATAGTTCGGAGGTTTTGCAATCTCATGTTTTGGAGAAGAGAAAATTCCCAAGGAAATAAAAACATCTCATTTTGTTGATTGGAAAATCATATACATAACTATAGAATGAAAATACAGTCATGGGAACACATTATAGTTTTTTCTAGATGTTCTTTGGGGGAAAAAAGGTCTCTCAGATGTTTCGATGAGTTTCTGGTGCGATGGGATCTAGAAGATCACTTTATTTAAGAATAAGACAAGGTTCATGGTCATTAAAAACCATGTGGCCCCTCAAAATCAACCATGATGTCATGTAAGTTGTGTCCCCGGATTTTATAAACCATATAACAATTATTTTATTGCTCTGTCAAATGTCTAAATTAAATTTTAGAGGTTGGTGAATGGGCTGAACATTGATTTCCAAACTATTCCCTTGTGTACATATCAAGTTCAACATAACTAGTATCACTGCATTGTTGGTGCATGGTTATCTCAAACCATGTATCCAAACCATTTAGGGTATATCTCATAGATATAATGGGATGAATTGTTTGCACATGGTTATCCAAACCACATGACATACCATGGGACTCATTAAATGGGGAAAATTCTATTTTATTCCCTATAACATTAAATGGGATTTATCCCGTTCTCTTCTCCGATTTATCTAGAATCTCCACTATTTATACATGCCTCCTCTTCCCCTCCACCTTGCTCAATCTTATTTGTTCGTATATTGATTTATGTTTGTTCATGTGTATTGGAATAATATCAGTGAGCCTATAAATCATATTACATCTTTTCATCAAATATCATTCAATATATATTTCCAAATATATGAAAGCTCTTCTTACCTATTTTTATGATGTTTTTTTATTTACTGTGATTTTTATTATTCCATCTCAAATAAAATTATGATATTGGATGAGTGAATAATTCTATGAGTAAGGTTTGTGGTCTACATTATCTTACCTTAATTTTATATGATATACATAATTTTGTCCTTATATCTCATCCCAAAACTCCCATATGTTTCTAAAAAAATATATAAATATTTAAATTAATTAACAATATGAATTTAATATTTTATATAAGACCCTTATCATTGTTTAGAAATTACAGGCCTCAATACAATCCACCATGTATGTTGGGTGGAAATATATTTCCTCCAAATCAATGATATCATTTTTAACAAAATAACCTCATATGGTGGTTTGTTTAATCAACATGTTCATATTCCTATATAGATGCTTCAATCTCCATCATAGATATGATTGTGTTACTACATAGAAGAAATGGTTGAATATAATTAAATAAACTAGATAAAGTCGATGCCTCTGTTTTATAATAAAACTGACTTTTAGGTGTGTTATCTTATCTTATAAAAATGGGGTATTTAATGAGAATACTGAAGATGTATATGGCATGATTTTTTAAATGGCCTATGATAACATTTATAATTCATTTTTACCAAGGAATATTCATGTACATTGAATTTTTTATCCACTAATGAATGAACCAAATTGTGTAATTGGATTGAATGTGTAGTGAATGGTAGGGACATCCCACTAACCCCTACATGGAAATTATAATTAAAATTATAATAAAAATTCCCTTGAACTATATTTTAGAATGTTGTCCCTATATTATGATTACAGGTATGGAACCCGGAGTATGGTGTCCCATATATTTTGATTTTAGGTATGGAACCCTAGTCCTGATATCTATTATTTTCTTGGTTATGGTTATAGAACCCCGGGCATGGAATCCACTATATTGTGACCATATATATCAAATACTATGATATATGTCCCTAATATTTTGATTATGGTTTAGTAACTAATCTCATTTTTTCCCATATATAATGATTATTGGTATGGCACCTTGGGTGTGGGGACATATATATTATGATTATGGTTGTGAAACCATATAAATTGTGTCACTTATATTTTTATTATGGGTATGGAAACATGAGTATGTAGTACGATATATTGAAATTGCTGGCATGTTTCCAAAAACATAGAATATCTATATTTTGATTATGAGCATGGTACCCTGGGCATGAAATCCCTTATAAAATATGAGGTCCTCTCATGTTGATACAATAATACTATACCTAGGATCCATTCCATTAGAAGTAAACTTATGAATATTTTTTACAATGTATACTTATATATACATGAATGTATCTGGGGAGAGATATTTTAAATTCGGTTAAAACATGTGTGTTTGGATATGTGTATTTGAGGAACCTGAGTCCGACCAGTTTTATTCATTTATATCTTATTTATTTAGATATAAATTCAAATTAATAATTTTATATTTAAGGAATTGATAGATTAACATACCATTGGGGGTGACCTATTTAAAATATCTCACACACTTCTAAATCTAAAATTTTGTATGTAGATAAACCTCAAGTTTATCAGGTACATGATCGGTGAGGGTTCTATGTGCTCACATGGTATTATGTTTGTAGGCCAGGATACACTATGGGGAGGAAGTGGAATGATATTTTCCGTGTCAATCAGATGGAGATATCTATGGTTTCTTGTGTTTAATTATATATTTTTTCATATGTTTTATGTATTTTAGAGGACTACTTATATTTTTTCAAATCAGGGTCATAAATGATTACATTTTAATTTATTATTGATGATTCAATGTTATTATAATCATATTATATAATTTATTATTTATTATTTGATATTTATTTATAAAAAATAAGGTTTAGTGTCCCCACATTACTGCCGTTATGGCATCACTAATATTCATAATACTTTTTCAAATAGTGAGGGTCTATTGTGGAATAGTGGAAAACCCACTCATAATACCATTCTAAGTGGAATCTGGGTCATGGGGTTAAAAAGATCATGAAAAAAGTGATCAATATTTGAAAAAGGATAAATTATATACAACTTATTGTAAATTCCATTTTTCCTGATACATGTATCATTCATGTGGATAATTATTACAATAAAATTTAAATCCTTGGATCCTTTAAAAACAAATATTAATGAGTAATAAAACAAAAAAAATTCATAGCAGAGAACCATAGATTCCATTGATTAACTAGGACATATTATATACATATGTGAATAAATTAAAAAATTTCAAAAATTATAACCAATATTACTAAGAAGAATGTAATTTTTTCTAGGATGGATGAATATGAAGATAGGTTCATGAAGTTTAGTTAAAGGAAAATTAAAACACCATCAATAAAATGACCAAAATGTGGGGAAGGATTTATGATCTAAAATGATTATTAAACAAATGGTTTTGGTATTTTTATAATGAAACATTTTAATTTTATAGCCTATACCTTTAATCAGTTGAGGGTCATGAGAGAAATATCCAACACATGACCTTCATATGGCTCTGTAATATATAGATTTGTGATTAAAAAACATTATAATTATATATAGAAGTGTTATATATATATATCAATTATAAGAGAATAAATTATGCAATCACACTTGTGGATCTGAAATTAATCCAATAATGATGTTCTGTGCTAATGAAGGATTATTATTCCTCAGTCAACTACATTCCAAAGAATGAAAACAATGTGGCATATTCTCAATGTATAAAATATTTTTTATCATTATCAAGGATTATGGTTGGGAAGTGGCCAATATTAATAAAATTACAAAGGATAAATGTAATAATCATAATTGAAGGAACATCATCCTACACTATAGAAAATATTTCTAAATAATGTATTCTAAATATGATCTGAAAATATCTAAGTTATGAAGTATATATTAAACATAAGGTGGATGACATAAAAATGGGAATGTATATAGAGTTCAATATTGATGAAAAATATGTTGTTATATTTGAGTCATGAATATGAGAAACATCTTATATTAAATTAGTGTAAAATATATTAATAGATTATCATAGAAAAATAGTCTTAAACCACACCTACATAAAATATAAATATAGATATATATGAGAGAATTATTGGTGGGAAAATATGAATAATTGTATTGTGAAATATATATCAACATTCTATGTATAGGTATAAGAAAATTGATAAGGGTAGAAATCCAAAGTTTCTGATATTACAATTATCAATACCTTGATTGAAATTAGATAAAACTACAATAGATTTCATCTTTAGTATCCCATATACAAAAAAATACCACATGGGTTATGGTAAACCACATTATAATTACTTGTCATTTAATTTCAATTCTGGACGACTTATCACTCAATCAACTTGAAATGATTTACGTTATTGTTGAGTTATGGATGAATTGGAAACTATTAAAAATTATATCTATTAGAGACTCAATATAACCATAATATTATAGAAATGTCTCCGATATTATTTTAACACTACGTTGAATATTATAATGGACTTTCGCACTCATACTACTTTCCATTTTATGTGGAAAACCTAGATACATTAGGATATGTTGATAGCTTATTAATGAACATCAATGTATTTTGGGATCAACATATTAAATTATCCATTATATCTTATAAAAAATGCCTTCCACGAAAGAATTCATATGGATACTTATGAATCCCTCTATAATAGGAAAAGTACAACTATTAAATGATATACATATACTAGAGAACAGAAGCTATTGGACCTAAACTAAAAAATAATTGACTATGATGGTCATGATTATTTGATAAAACATCATAGCTACACAAAGTAATATTAATATATTTACATATAACCTTAATCCAGATGAATATTATTTGTCAAAGAAAAATCATTCTTTTATATATATCTTTATAAGGTAGTCGTGATGTTTTTTAAGAAGTGAAATATATGTCCTTCGTACATTGGTCCTAGTAATATTATTGATCTTATCGATGTTATGCTTTATCCTATACCACTCCCTCATAACATATTTCCTTATTATGAGGCGATCCATATATTCATAATGGTGATGTCTGTACAATATTTTACACATGAAATCAATCCAAATGTGTTGGAATTGGTGAATGAACATTCTTATGATGATATTATAGTGATGATATTTGACCATAGAGGCAACTTTTAGTGCTATATAATATCATTATTAGTAAAATTAATTTTGCATAAACACATGTATGGTGAATCAAAATTGTATCTATAAGAATCAATTATGAATATGAAACTCATTTATTTCTACTATGTGTTTAAAATTATTATTGTAAAATATATTACTCGTGTAAAAATAAAATGTATTGAAATTTTATATCTATTATCAATAAAATAAGTCTTGATTCTTAATAACACATTAATCATGTTTTAATAATAGAAGTGAATCAAAATACTGTTAGAAATTATGATATAATATTTACCATAATAGATTTAAATTATATAGAGAGATAGAAAATGATTAATAATGCACTAAAAAATTTAAAATCAATAGGTTTTGGTTTCTATGAAATATCAATCCTTCTATAAAATAGATAAAATAAAAAATAATGTTATATAAATGATTGAAATGATAATAGAATGGATATAAAATTTATAAATGAGTTAATGAGTAATGTATAATGAGAGTATTTGTGTTTAAATAGTTTGAAATGGAAAATGTGATAATTTTAAGTCATGTCAATTATACATTATGACCATTGGGAATTATGAGACTTGAGTATTATGACTACAGATAATTATGACCATTGATTGTATTGCTTTAATTTTTTTTATAATTTGTAATAAAAATAGATAATTGATGTATAGGGTGAAAATAAGCCTCATCCAATATAAATGTTCGTTTTTAAACCTATTTAATCATTCATATGAGGTAGTTATAATTGCTAGATATTTCACTTGGGAGAGCCCAGAAATTGATTTAATAAGTGATTCTCTACTGAAAAATCCTATCGTGGATATTCAAGATTGTTTAGTTCACCATCTAATTAATATAAGCTCTACCACCCCAAGAGATCACACCTATATCAGACATCACTATTATGGATTAAGATTATTTAAAAGGGGTAATGTATATATTCTTTAGTAGTATAAAGTTGTATATTCTCTTCTTATAAATAAAATATTTGATTAAAAATATCCAATTAATTAATATTTATAATATACACGAATATAAGAGGGGTATAATAAATAGGTTTTTTGATTAAAGAAAGAATATTATTCTCTAAAATATATGATTTTAATTAAAATATAAGTTTTTTAAAATAAACTAATTTTAAATGATATTTATTTTGTGGAAATGGACATATAAAGTATTTTTTAGTTTAATATAATTGATAATATATTTTTATGATATCTTATTGCAATTTTTATAAGGATGAGAATTTTGATTATATTATATAAAATAGTTTTTATAATAAATTTGAAATTTATTTTAAAGTTAATTTCATTAAACTTTTATAAATATTTTGACAAAAAAAGATTTTATTTCTAAAATTATAACGTAAAATTTATCCAATGGTATATTTTTCCTAGTTTTCGAAGATATAATATTTCTATAAAAAAATCTAAATGTATTATGACTATTTGGAAAGTATTATGAAGTTATAATGAATTAAAATTTAAGTAATAAATACAACTAATGGCTCCCTAATTCCAAAGATTGTATTATTCCTTAATATAATTTATTTTAAGGTGATGATATTAATTTTACCATCATATAATCATTAATTTAAATCATAAATTATATTTTTGTTATTTTAAAAAAGAATAATTTTTTAGAAGGATTCATTGCACCACAAAAATATTATAAATAAAATATTTTTTATATATTAAATATAAATATTAAACACTACGTCCCCATGGAAAATTATATAAAAAATAACACTGGAAGGTCGATGATTTTTTAATTTTTAAACACAATTCCAAGGAATCAATTTATAAATTAAATAATAATTCCAACACTTTTGTAATAATTACCCAACCATTATTAAATTAATCATGACTCCAAATTGTTTTATCATGAGCTTAATTCATTTTATCGACTATTATCCCTCTGATAGAGGTTATATAATGCTAAATATTTTGTCCTAATTATTAATATAAAACCCCTCATGGTTAGGGATTCTAATTCTCTTCATTTTCATTAAAATAGATAATTTGTGGTATGATTTATAAATTTTAATATAGATGTTTTAAAACACATATAATCATCCCATTATTATCTAAACAATTATCTATAAATTGTAGGATCCTATGTTTATTATTTTATATTACTAAACATTTTTCATATATGTGATGCAACTGAAATAATTCTTTAAAATATCATGAACCAATATTTTGTTATGAATACACATTCTTATTTTCACCAAATGTTATTAAAATAAATGAAAAATAATTTTTGGTTTATTTACATGTTTTGAAATCAAATTCTATTGATCTAGGTTTTGAATGATTAACGAAATTTTCAATTTAGATATATGGATATCATTGATTATTATAACAAAACAATTCTGATTCTTTATGTTTTATTGACGAAATAATTTCTAAATATATATGATTTATAGAAAAAAATATATACATTTTAATGGAGTTCCATGATAGTGCTCTAATAAATTGGTTATAGTTTTCATCTCATCACATACATTGTATTGTTCATGGGTGGTTATCCTAGTACAAAATATTATGATGTCTTATCGATGAGCCTTGACTTATGCCTAGGAATTTATAGTTTAAATATGATCATCATTATTTTAATAAAAGTTTCTTATAATATATCATATTACATGACATACATCTAGAAATTACCCTCTTTTATTTAATCAATGGATTTTGTGTGTCTTATATTGATCAATCTTTCTTTGATTATTCCATTACCTTGATTTATACCTCATCCCATTGAATTATGTATTTACTAGGATATCCTATATCATAATATATGCTCAATTGGTTATATGGGAATGTGATTGTGTTTATATATAGATGATTCAAATTATTAATATTGTAATTTTAATTATGAATAATCTCTTCGAAAGACACAAGACCAATTGATTCTTGGTTTTTGTTATTATAAATCTCCTTATTGAATTTTTTTTAAAATTTCTATTTGTTTTATGTTTTTATGATGTTTAAAATCATATTTTTAATTAGATATCGAAAAAACACATTTTTTCTCTTATATAATTTGTATAAAATCTAGTATATGAATTGAGATAGCCTAGGATAATGTTTTTTGTACCTATATTATACATATGATGCTCCTATATATGATATGATGTGAATGTGTTGAGTTCATTCATAATAGACAATGACAAGGGATTTATTCATTGAATAAGTATTTATATAGATATAAAATAAAAACATTTGAAATAACAAAATAGGAATAACATACTCCATGTCAATTGGTCCATTGATGTCATGTAAAGAGTGGTCATAAGGGAATTCATGCTTCCATATGATATAATTAGTGGACATGTAGAGATATATATTTTCAATGAAGATCTTACAAGATCTCATTATAGATTTAGTATCAGTAGTTCAGAATTTATGAAATCATATATTCTAAAAACTATAATTTGTTGTAGATTTATATATTATGGTTTAACATTTGATAATTATCACATGACATTGTGAGATTCTATTAAAATGATTTGGGATTCATCCAAAAGGTGTTTTGAAGAGTCTATTGATAAAGTATTTCATAATATGTAATATATGTAAAAGTTAATTGTAACATTATATAATTATTTTGGGAGAATTATAAAAGGTTTTTAGTATATTTTTTTGGTTATTTTATTTCACACAATAAAATAGTAAATGGAAAAAATTCTATGATCCATTATTATATGTTGAATATTGAATGAGATATTCTCTAAAATATTAACCTATGCGATGCACTGACAATATATCATATTATTATTTTAATTTATACATTATGATCTATTATACGATAACATGTTAGATACGTTAGATAATACTATTTTTTGATTTTAGAAAGTGATTTTCTATAAAATATCACATTCACAATCATTGTAAATAATCTAAATATTAATGTGTTAATGTTAATGTAACGTATTCTAAATATCATTCAAGATATTTTTCAATGACCCAAAATACAAGGAAGATAATTGTTTCATTTCTATAATGAATGAATATACTATCAATTATATTAACTAGTAAATATTAAATTTTATGAGTTAATTATTAACCATTGGTCATGTCCTCTATAAGAATAATATTTACATAATATTATATTATTAATTATTTATGAATCCCAACCCGTATATCTCATATTAATATAGATAATTTCTCCATTCTACTTTACCAATTGATGTGCCAACATGTCAAAGAGATATGTAGTGTCACACTCAACTATATCATGACTTATCTAATTCATGGACACAAAACATAGAGGAGAGTCCAATGACATACATCAACTAATCATCATCAATCTTGTTGTTGGAATATATAATTTGAGTCCCTCATCAATTTAAGTTACACAATTTCATCAATTATTGTTATATTCTACTTAGTTACTTAACATTTTGTTCTTGGATTTAATAGCTTCATTTCACTTCTACTGTATTAGTAGTATTTCATTTTTTTCTAAATAATATTTTTTTCTGGGAATAATGAAATATTAATTACTTGAAATGGTTTTTCATAAAACAATTTATAATAAATAAATAATTAAATATTATAATACTTATGGTTTCATAGAAAACATGATAAATAATGAAAATTATTTTCTTATAAGCAAATCATAATACCAAAAAATTAAATTATTATTTATCTAAAAATATCATTAGATTACCTTTTAATAAAAATAACTTTTATGAACATTCATTAGAATGCATAAAAAATTCTTGTAGGTTCCTTATAGAATCAGATTCTTATATATATAGATAAAACCCTTACATGAACACTTTTAATATGAATAATCATTAAATTGAATTCCAATATAATTCTATAGATAATATAATCACTAAATTATTATTTAGAAAACTATATTGGGATTTACGAATCCTAAAAATATTATAAGGATCTTTATATTCCGAAAACACGTGAAATATTTCATTTCTATCATCGAAATCATAAAAATGTACCTTTAAACCTACAAGTAAATCATTTTCAGATATTTGTATATTATTTTCAATTAAAACTTTATTTCAAAACAAAAAACATCAAAAATTGGTAATATTCTGTTTATTTATAGATATAATTGATGTTTATCAGTCAATCCAAAACAAAAAATAATTTTTACATTATTGAAAAATCCATTGACAACATATAGTTTAAAAGAGGATATTATTTTTTTAGTTTGTAGAGAATATACAAATTTTTAGTAAGAAATTATTAAAATGATTCCCTATAAAAACGTTTGAACAAATGTTAAAACAATTGGCATAAAAATTTCATTATAATTCACCAATGTTAAAATAAACAAATCCATGAAAAATTTAAAAATATTTAAATGCAATATAAAGGATTAGAAAATAATTCATTAAATATTTTATAATAATTCTTTAATATAGAGCGTCCCTTACTTCAGGCATGGATCATCATGTAAATTCATTATTGTCCTGAATAATAATGTAATGTTTGTTATTTAGTAAATTAATTACATATTTAATGTTATATTTTTCTTTTGTTTTCTTTATTACCATTTTATATTCAATTACATAATCAATTATGTTATTATATGTTCATTTGAAGACATTTGGATTATATTTTAAAAATGAAATTAAGAGGATGAGTATGTTAAAGGAGTTAATTATTAAATTTTATATAGAACAATTGTAGTGAAATAATAATCATTTATATACATAAAGAATAATTTTAAAAACTGGTGATGAAATATTGTTATAAAAAATTAACTACATTATTATCTAATAGATGGTTTTCATATCTATACATGAGTGATTTTTCCTTTTTTCAATGGTCATGATATAAAGAATAAATGAATAATTTTATCATTGCAGAATTATCAATATATCATAACAATAGTATAATTTTCATATATACATTTATATATACCAGTCATTAGTAGTGTTGATGAAAAATGAATCTCATAGCTTCTTATATGTGATAGTCTACATGTACAGATGAGCATGGATACCATTTTTCATTATATATAATGGTAAGAAAAATAAGATATATAAATCTTCAAGAATGATACATATTTTATAAATATAATATATAATATATATATACATATTCCATCTTATATATACTACTCTACGATTTAATGATTGAAAATAAATTGCGTTGGTTCACATGGTTGTTGTCATCCTTACACACGAAAGATAAATTCATTTCCCAAATGAAGTAAGTAGGAGATGAATACAAGTAACATCATTAACATAATAAAATCTAAATATATTGAAGATACTTATGTTATTATATATATTTTTTACAATAACATTTAATGGAAGTGAAGGAAAAAATTTAAACTAGTCCATTATGATAAAAGATATACATCTTCATTATAAAACCTTGTTTTCATAACCCATTGGTCCCACTAATGTTGGACTTATACCCAAAACGGTAACTCTATATTGATGGATGGATTTATAGTAGGGTAATTTGGTATGTATTTGAAAATATAAAATGCTTTTTATATTTCAAAATATAATGAACTTTGATTCTCTTTTTTAATAGGTGTGAAGACACTCCTTGAATTATAAAT
This sequence comes from Viscum album, assembly GCA_963277665.1. Classification (NCBI taxonomy): domain Eukaryota; kingdom Viridiplantae; phylum Streptophyta; class Magnoliopsida; order Santalales; family Viscaceae; genus Viscum; species Viscum album. The sequence continues at coordinate 2,020,967,498 of OY728138.1, forward strand.
ATAAAAAAATTAATATAAATGTATTTTCAATGAAAATGGATAGGCAATAATATATTTAGAAGATAATATTATTATGGTTCAAAATAATGTATTTAAATAAAACATTTATAGGTTTTTAAAATTTTTTTAGCCTTACATTTTTTTTATCCTAAAAATTTCCTCACGGTTTCTGTGATTTCAATTCTTTTTAACTCTTTAGTGGAAAAGATAAATACTATAAAAAGAAACATGACCCACAAATGGATAATGGTGGTTGTTTTATTCTATATAAAAAATAAATGGATGAATATATATATATTTTTTAAAAATAATTTTACTTAATGAAATATTTATTATTATGAAATATGATTTATATCATTTTTGGAAATTCCTTAACTATTATAATTTTATATGTGTCTAATACATATAAAATGGCTCCAAAATATGATTCACTAAAATATAAGTTATTTCTGGACTAGTTATGAAATTTAATGATGTCGTTTTAAACCATTATTTTTGTTTAACACCTTTTATAAACAATTTTGACCTTAACCATGGTATTGATGTTTTCAATAATATGGGATATAAATTTAAATATAAAATAAAAGTTTAATTATAAATTGTAACACCTTATGATGTTAAAATATTTTCCATTGAAAATATATTTAATTTTTTCTCTGGTTATTTTATAACAAAAATAAATCTGATGTTACACATGAAATAATTTACCACTTTATATATAGGGAACAATAATTTTATCCTACATTACAAATAAAAATAATATTACTTGATTACATGCATTACATGAAAGAACAATATTTACCATATAATGGTATATTATTAAAAAACTTATTATTTAATATAATAATATATATCCAAGATAAGAAATTCATGGTTATTAATAGTATTAAGTATGTTATGAAAATATATAGTGGAATTAATATGTAACTTATTATTTATAATTTAACATATAACCAACATGATATAAAGGTAAAAATTTTATAAAAAACTATCATTATTTGAAAAATTAAATATATCATAATGAGTTAAATTAATTACTGTCAGTGTATTGCCTTAATGAAATTTATATATAATTTTTTCAATAATTTATTTTACTTTTATATAATATATTTGAAAGAAAAATAATAAAAACAAATCATATATTACACATAAAAACGTATATGTTTTATAAATTATGATTCCCCAACATTTGATAAATCAAAAAATTTAAATATAACTTTTGGATCTTTTATAACATAAATATAACTAATTTAACATTATTTTTAAAATTAGAACATCAAAATTCAGGTAGGGTGACTTTGTTTTTGTAATTTTCTATGATGTTTTATTTTTTGATAAAGAGTGAAAAATAGTAAATTAGGTTTCATGGATTTTTTTTGTCTAATTTATTTATAAGGTTATATCATATATAATTGTTTTTAATGTATAATTATATAATTTATATATAAATTGATACAATTTTATTAATTATAATATATTTCACTATCATATTGGATATAAAATCATAGAATTCTTTTTCTTATTTTTTCATTAAAAACACGCACTATCGTCAAGTACATGGGATAAATTTGAAAATAATTTCCACCACATATTTGATTAGAATTTAAGAAAATAGATGCATTAATTGTAATTATAATTATTTATACATTCTAATAATGTCAAATTCTTTTTTTCCCATGAATATTATTGAATGTGATTAAAATTAACTATAATGATTTCGTAAAAAATTGGCATAAAAACAATCTAAACTATAATGTTAATGCCCGAAATTAGCATGAAATATTTCAAAAAGACATGGTATATTAATATTTATACCCTATATTATCATTTATTTATTTATTTTATTATTTGATTGACATTACATGGCAAAAACATTGGTGTAATTCCCTTCTCAAATTTTTAAAAGAATGCAACTCATCATCCGTTATAAAAAGGCACTCAACCTTTTCACTTATTAAAAACTATAAAAATATTATTATCTCACAAAATTTAATTATAAAATCGACTAAAATATCTCCCACAGTAATATAGTTATTCTTTTGTAATAATTCCATCCAATTATGCTTTTGGAACAAACCAAAAGGTGTTACCCAAAAAGAGGTAACATCCTTCCTTGAGCTAATTTGTTTTATTTTCATTATCCACCCCGCTCAAATATTCTTATTACAAGAATTAATAATTACCAAAATATCCTAAAAACACTGAAATTTTTTTTCATAATGTTTCATCCAACACTTACACTTACATCAAACAAATTGGTAAAGAAATTATAATTCATATAAAGAGAACTACCGCCCCAAAAATGATTATTGTCCTTTTTTTATTTACCATGTATCATTGTTGGGAATTTTAATGAAAAATATATATATATATATATATATAATATGATATTTATAATTTATTTGTTATACTTTAATTATTATATAACTCGCTCTTTCCTGATTTCAATTTTATATAATTATTTTAATATCATTTGTGAATGTGTCGACTACCGCATGTTCCATGGGTTGTGTGAAAAGACCCGCAAATTTCAAGGAAATTTTTTTTTCTTAATTTTCTTTGGAATTTTACAAGAGCGCAGCTTCAGATGGCACCTGATTCCGAGGCCCGGTGTGCTCGGAATCAATTTCCGAAGTTTGGCTCGGGTACGTTCAGTGAACGGACGAGCGGGTTTTTCTATCTTTTGAACCGGTGCCCGGAATCGAATTCTGAGGGCACCGATGAAATCGCAGCGCCGGTATTTGCTTAGAAACGCCTCTTCCGGAGTTGCGTTTGCTCAGACGTGGTTTTTAAATTTTGGGGCTTTAAGACAGAAATAAAATAAAATTTGTGCGACAACTTTATTTTATTTCACTTAAGCTGCTTGGAAGTAACTTGGAAGCCACTTGAATTGAGTTAAAGTGGATAGGGTGCTATCCAGAAATATCATACCCTCTTGGTAGGATATTTGTGAGGCAGGGCCCGCACGAGCCCCGCCGTTTCTTTCGCTAAGTAACGCACCCGCGAAAACCCGTCAAAGTAACTGAAAAGTCAACCGATGCGTTTTCTATATTTCTTAACAGACCATTTAATTGGTCGGTTTATTTCGTGAATTTAATGGGCTGTTTCATTCGTTGAATGAATTCAACGAATTTAATGGGTCGTTACTTACGCGTTTTGCGTTTGTTAGTAAAATAATAAAATAGACAAACTTGTCTATTTTGGAGGATCCTCCTGTTGTGCGAGATCCTCTAAACCTCCACCCTCCCCGCGAAGAACGCGAAGAACGCGAAGAACGCGAAGAACGCCGGAACCGGAATTCAACGACGCACGATCTGCGATGTCAACAAACTTTTCCGCGACCTTCTCCTTCTTCTTCTACGACGCCTCTTCTTCCGCGGCGGACCTACGATCAGCGGTTAAAGGTGAGAATCGAATCTTCTAATTCTCCCCTTTTTATAATTCGATATCAACGGATTTAAATTAATTAAATCCGTTTGATCTTGATCCGGAGATCGTCGGCGTGACGTTTTTCCCGCGGTGCGACGAACGTCTCCTCCGCAACGACGCGACGATCCCCTCCTTCCGCGACGAGCGATTCCGCGACGACCTCACGTCTGACGACGATAAGGTAAGGGTTGTTGGAGTATTTTATTCCCCGTGTTTATTCTTTTAAAATAAAGAACCTGATCTCCGAACAATTTTAATTTAATTAAAATTGTTGTTGATTATTTTCTTTTCCTCCCGTTGTTTATGACTAACGCGGAGGGTGCGGATCTAACGAACAAGACCCGGCAACCCTCCGCCGATCTTTTTGTTGTGCGGATTTGGCGGACGACGACGAACCGTGCGGCAAGGGAGATCCGTTGATCCCGCGGTGAAGATCGGCCCCCGGGAGGAGCAATGGCGCAGACGGGAGGCAAAACGGGCCACTGGAGCAACTCCGGCGGCCCGCGGAAGGCGGCGGCGGCGCCCGGCGCGCCGCCGGAAATTCCGCCGCGGCCGAGCCGCGGGTCAAACCCGCGGCGGTTTCTTCGGCCGCTCGGCCGAAGCCGAGCCGCGCCCAGGCCGGACCGGACCCGGCCTAGCCGGGTCGGGCCGGGTCGGGCCGACCCGGTTCGGCCGACCCAGGGGTGGTTCGGGGCGGGTCGCCCCGGACCCAGAACCCCCGTTTCCGGGCCTTCTTCGGTCTTTTGCCCATATCTTGGCCCTGAGACCTCCTATTGACGAACCGTCAGCGGCTACGCGATCCTTGGATCGATACGGTCGTTTCGGTATATTATACTCAAGGTTTCGGAAGACTTTGGGTTCGGCCGGGTTGGTTCGTACACGAAACCAACCGGGCCCTCGGAGCGGAAACGCTCATAACTTGAGCTACGGACGTCCGATCGACGTACCGTCAGCTGTGGTAGTTTCCTCTAAGTGAGACGGAACTTTTGGCATACTCCGCCCGAGGATCGGATACAGGCGGAGTACGGTCGGGTTGGTTTTGCCCTAAAAACCAACTGGGCCCCTGGGGCGAAAATGCCAATAACTCTCAGACCGGGCGTCCGATTGACGTGCCGTCTGTTGCGTTGAGATCCTGTTGTCGATACGGAACTTTTGGATACATCAACTTCGGACTACGTGTCAGTTGATGTATCAGCCTCTCTGCTCGTGGAGCGGACCCCCCCTAAACGAGCTCGCTGTGTGCGGGAACCCTAGCGCTGGCTGTGACTTCGACGACAGAGCAAAGATCCTCCGTGGACTGCGACGACGGCAGAGCAGAGATCCTCAGTGGACTGCGACGACGGCAGAGCAGAGATCCTTCGTGGACTGCGGCGACGACTGTGCAGAGATCCTCAGTGGACTGCGTCGACTACTGCACTCAGCGATCCTACGTGAATCAGTGCTACAGGTTCTGTGTGAGCCCGATCCTATGTGGGTCCTTACTACCGGTTCTGTGTGAGCCACTGCCTACAGGTTCTGTGTGAGCCCGATCCTGTGTGGGTCTTTTGCGGGGGTTAGTACCTATCGATCCTTCATGGGTCTGACGACTTAGATGGATCAGTGATCATCTTTGACTTCATCTGAAAAAGTATACCTGGTTGAGCTGAATCTTATGTTACTCTCCTTTGTGGTTTGTGTTGAACTATCCTTTGTGGATTTACTGTTTACTCTCCTTGTGGATTTGAGTCTTGCTTTCCTGCGTGGATTGAGTTGTTCTTGAGCTCGTGAGCAGAGCTAGAATTGGGGACTTAGGTATATGTATGGGCATATACCTAAGTCGAGTCAGATGTTACTTCGTGATTGCATCTTTCTTTTGTGCTATATCTTTTGTGGATTTCGGGAGACCTTCGGGGGTCTCGGGGTCCTTACTGAGTAGCTTATACTCACCCCTGCATGGGCTATGCCCGCACCTTGTTGTGTTGGATGCAGACGACGGACAGCGCTGATCTCGGTTGGGGCGTGGAGCAGGACGGTACCTGGAGGTGGACCACTGGGCGGGACGTGCTCGGAGCGGACGTGGGACCCGAGGAGCCTGGAGGCTATCTGTACCCACCCTTCAGGTGGGATTGCCAGTGGACGACACGAGGCCGCCGTCTTTTCTTCAGTTGCTGTTCTTTACTTTTTCAGTTGTACTTTCAGTTGGGCTTGTATTACGGCCCCCTTTACTTTTCTGCACTTGTAGTTACTTTCCGCTTGCTGACTCTGTGGTGGTTGTTACTTATAAAGGCAATGCCTTCCCTGTTTACCGGGATTTTACGCCTTGGTGCTAGTCGCCAGCCCCTGGCCTATGGAAGGCGGGCTTGGGGTAGTCACGGCACGGGCCCCGAGGTCGGGTCGTGACAATTGGTATCAGAGGGGTCGGTTCTACCACAGACTCTGATCGTCTTTTCTTTCTATATGAAGCAATAGTGTTTAGTGTATTGAGTGTGGTTATCAGTTCAGGGAGCCCAGTGTTGGTGCGGCGGCCGACGTATCCGTACACCAGGACCCTGACTCCTGATTTCCGACTTAATGCATGAAAACATTGATTGCCTATGTGTTTCAAGTTTTCTTCGTGATTACTTGTGTCAGCTCACCGGGTATACTGATCTGCTTATGAAAGTCTCAGGTTTTCCTTGTGATTACTTGTGCCAGCTCACCAGGTATACTGTTCTGACTGTGGTGCTCTTGTTCTCCTTTTCGGGATGGCCCCGCGACGACAGCCAGCTAGGGTTCCGAGTGTAGGGCGCGACGGCAGCCCACCGAGCGACGAGGCCTCGGTGCAGGGCCCTTTGCCAGCAGTGGCACCGGCGGTAGCTTTACCCGCCGAGCCACCGATGCTACCAGTACCAGACGCTGACGATGCACGTCACCTCAGGGCACTGCATGAGTTTCAGAGCCAGCGACCGCCCAGGTTTCGCGGTGAGGCGGACCCCCAGGCCGCCGAGGACTGGCTAGAGGCGGTGGTACGGATCTTTAGGCTAGTGAGGACACCAGCGGATCTCATGGTGATTCTCGCGGCGAGCCTCCTGCAGGCGGCGGCATGACGATGGTGGAGCTTGATGCTCCAGGTTCAAGATGAGGCATCCTTGCTCTGGACGGACTTCGAGAGCCTCTTCCGCTCTGAGTTCGTCCCGGCCACCCTCCGAGCGGTGCGCATCCAGGAGCTTCTCCAGCTGCGCCAGGGCAGCATGACGGTCGCTCAGTACGCGGCGAGGTTCACTGACCTATATCGCTACTCGACCGACATGGTACAAGACCCCTTCTTCCGGGCCCGGACCTTCGAGCAGGGCTTGCGACATGAGATTCGGGCGTCGCTGATCTCTCTCAGCATTCCGACCCAGGCGGGAGTGCTGGAGCGAGCCCTCTTGATCGAGAGCTTCCTGGCAGAGCCTTCTTCAGCGGTGAGACCTAGCGCAGGGCGGCAGGTAGCTGAGTCTTCGGCAGCAGGTAGCCGACGGATGACTCTCGGGTCCAGGCAGTGGAGGCCTACGACCCCGACATGCCAGAGATGATTCGAGGTACGATCTGTGTCTATTCCACCCTTTCTGCAGTACTTATAGACACATGAGCGAGTCACTTTTTCATAGCCTCTGCCCTTGTTCGGAGCTCGGAGATTCCGACTGAGCCATTGGCTCGATCCTTACGGCTAGAGAATCCTAAGGGATCAGACTCGACGATTACGCGCTGGTGCCGGCAGTGTGAGCTTACTCTAGGAGGCGAGAGCTTCGGCTGGGATCTCCTTGTAGCGGCGTCGAGGCCTTACGAAGTCATCTTGGGCATGGATTGGCTATCCACGGTTCATGCCCAGATCGACTGTTTTAGGCGCAAGGTGCGATGTGTTCGCACCGACGGGAGCAGGTTTACCTTCACCGGGGAGAAGGGAACCTTTGCAGCACAGGATGGAATTCCGCGGAGGAGAGTGCAGCCCATCTCTCATCAATTGGCTAGCCTCATCCTAGGAGCAGTGGACGTGCGGAGTCCAGCTTTTCCTGCAGTGGTGGACCAGTACGTGGACGTCTTTCCCGACGACGTTCCAGGGCTACCTCCTCGTAGAGAGGTAGACTTTTACATCGACTTGTACCCCGGGGCAGCCCCGATATCTACTCCAGCATATCGGATGGCCCCCGCCGAGCTTCGGGAGCTGCGGGTACAGTTGGAGGACTTGCAGAGCAAGGGGTTTATCTGACCCAGTGCTTCACCCTGGGCTTCCCCGATTTTGTTCGCCAAGAAGGCGGACGGGAGCTTGCGAATGTGTGTCGACTATCGTCGCCTGAACCAGGTGACAGTGAAGAACAAGTATCCGCTGCCATGGATTGATGACCTCTTCGATCAGCTCAAGGGAGCGCGGTGGTTCTCGAAGATAGACCTCCGGTCAGGATATCATCAGCTCAGAGTTCGAGACGAGGACGTGCAGAAGACGGCCTTCAGGTGTCGGTATGGCCATTTTGAGTTCTTGTTTATGTCGTTCGGCGTAACCAATGCTCCAGCAGTGTTCATGAGCCTCATGAACAGGATCTTCCAGACATACCTCGACCGATTTGTCGTGGTCTTCATTGACGACATTTTGGTATACTCGACGACTGAGGAGGAGCATGCCTACCACCTGCGAGTTGTGCTAGACACGCTCTGAGAGCACCAGCTTTATGGCAAGCTCTCAAAGTGCCAGTTCTGGTTACGTGAGGTCCACTTCTTGGGGCACGTCATCTCTGAGGCGGGAGTTGCAGTGGGTCCCACGAAGATCGAGGCAGTGCTAGCTTGGGAGCCACCTAGGAGCGTGGCGGAGGTGCGGAGCTTCTTGGGCCTAGCCGGATACTATCGGAGATTCGTGCCAGACTTCTCCAGAGTTGCGGCACCACTCTCAGCGTTGACGAAGAAGGGGAAACCCTTCGTGTGGTCAGACAGATGTCAGCAGAGCTTCCAGGAGCTGAGGCAGAGGTTGACCAACGCACCTATCTTGAGGTTGCCTGAGGAGGGAGTTGGATACGTAGTTTACTGCGATGCGTTAGGGACTGGACTCAGGTGTGTCCTGATGCAAGAGCGGGCCGTGATCGCCTACGGATCACGTCAGTTGAGGCCGCATGAGCAGAACTACGCCACTCATGACCTGGAGTTAGCAGCAGTGGTCTTCGCTCTGAAGACTTGGCGGCACTATCTGATGGGCGAGCGCTTCACAGTCTTTTTTGACCACCAGAGTCTCAGGTATATCTTCTCTCAGAAGGACCTGAACCTGAGACAGCGGAGATGGCTTGAGTTCCTCTAGGACTATGACTTTGAGATAGTCTATACTCTTGGGAAGGGGAACGTGGTAGCCGATGCCCTCAGCAGGAGGACGGGCATTCAGTTACTTGAGGAGGCGACTGAGCAGCTAGCCTCCTTACAGATATCCTTCGTGGATAGAGACGGAGCAGCCTTTCTTCAGTCTCTCACAGTCTCTCCTCCACTTCTACAGCGGGTCAGAGAGGCTCAGCGTGGGGACGCTGACTGTGAGACCCGGCGTGCACTGATATCCTCAGGTCAGGCGCCTGATGGTTTCTCCCTTGGAGCAGAGCATGACATCCTTTTCAGAGGACGTACCTTCGTACCAGTCGCTTTACGAGAGGAGGTGCTGAGAGAGTTTCACACTTCTCCTTGGCGGTGCATCCCGGAGTGGCGAAGATGTACCAGGATCTCAGACGACAGCACTGGTGGCCGGGCATGAAGAACGCTGTGGCAGAGTTCGTTTCATGATGCCTCACCTGCCAGCAGGTGAAGGCAGAGCATCAGGTACCAGCAGGCTTGGTACAGCCCTTGGAGGTCCCGGAGTGGAAGTGGGACGGCATATCTATGGACTCCGTGACTGGACTTCCACGCACTTCCAGAGGTCACGACTCCATTTGGGTGATTGTCGACCGACTCACCAAGTCGGCACACTTCTTACCCATCAGAGAGCAGGGCTCAGTGGAGAGCTTGGGACGTCTTTACGTCCAGGAGATCGTACGGCTTCACGGTGTGCCATCGTCTATCGTCTCTGATCGAGATGCTCGTTTCACTTCCCGGCTTTGGAAGGGGTTGCAGGAGGCGTTCGGGACGCGGCTCCATCTGAGCACAGCGTTCCACCCTCAGACGGATGGTCAGACGGAGAGGACCATACAGACACTCGAGGACATGCTCCGTGCATGTGTTCTCGACTTTGGTCGCAGCTGGGAGGACCACCTACCCTTGGTGGAGTTCGCGTACAACAACAGATACCACTCCACCATCGGGATGGCACCATATGAGGCGTTGTACGACAGACCCTGCAGATCACCGTTGTGCTGGACAGACCCTGGGGAGTCAGCACTCGTGGGACCAGAGATGGTCCGAGCCACGACAGAGAAGGTCCAGATCATCCAGGAGAGGATGAGGACAGCTCAGAGCCGGCAGAAGTCATATGCTGACAGGAGGCGGAGGCCACTAGAGTTCGAGGATGGAGACCACGTCTTTTTGCGTGTCTCACCTCGACGTGGTTTACGGAGATTTGGCCGAGGTGGAAAGTTGTCTCCACGGTTCATCGGGCCTTTCCAGGTCCTCAGCAGGATAGGAGAGGTGGCTTATCGCCTGGCTCTACCACCTCTGTTGCACCGGGGTGCACGACGTCTTCCACGTGTCTCAGCTGAGGAGATACGTGCACGACCCGACGCACATCATCGACTTTGGGGAGCTGGACGTGGACGATGGGGAGACTTTTGCGGAGGTCCCAGTGGAGATCGAGGATCGACAGGAGCGGGTCCTACGTGGGCGGTCGATTCCTCTTGTGCGCGTCAGATGGCAGCACGGGAACCTCCAGGAGAGCACTTGGGAGCGGGAGGCTCAGATGCGTGCTCAGTACCCCCATTTGTTCCCCTAGTTTTTGATGTATCTTTACGGGGACGTAAAGCCCTGAGGTGGGAGTAATAAAAAGACCCGCAAATTTCAAGGAAATTTTCTTTTCTTAATTTTCTTTGGAATTTTACAAGAGCGCAACTTCAGATGGAACCTGATTCCGAGGCCCGGTGTGCCCGGAATCAATTTCCGAAGTTTGGCTCGGGTACGTTCAGTGAACGGACGAGCGGGTTTTTTCTATCTTTTGAACCGGTGCCTGGAATCGAATTCTGAGGAACCGATGAAATCGCAGCGCCGATATTTGCTTAGAAACGCCTCTTCCGGAGTTGCGTTTGCTCAGACGTGGTTTTTAAATTTTGGGGCTTTAAGACAGAAATAAAATAAAATTTGTGCGACAACTTTATTTTATTTCACTTAAGCTGCTTGGAAGTCACTTGGAAGCCACTTGAACTGAGTTAAAGCGGATAGGGTTCTATCCGGAAATATCCTACCCTCTTGGTAGGATATTTGTGAGGCAGGGCCCGCACGAGCCCCGCCGTTTCTTTCGCTAAGTAACGCACCCGCGAAAACCCGTCAAAGTAACTGAAAAGTCAGCCGACGCGTTTTCTTTATTTCTTAACAGACCATTTAATTGGGGCGGTTTATTTCGTGAATTAAATGGGTTGTTTCATTCGTTGAATTAATTCAACGAATTTAATGGGTCGTTACTTACGCGTTTTGCGTTTGTTGGCAAAATAATAAAATAGACAAACTTGTCTATTTTGGAGGATCCTCCTGTTGTGCGAGATCCTCTAAACCTCCACCCTCCCCGCGAAGAACGCGAAGAACGCGAAGAACGCCGGAACGGAATTCAACCGACGCACGATCCGCGACGTCAACAAACTTTTCCGCGACCTTCTCCTTCTTCTTCTACGGCGCCTCTTCTTCCGCGGCGGACCTACGATCAGCGGTTAAAGGTGAGAATCGAATCATCTAATTCTCCCCCTTTTTATAATTCGATATCAACGGATTTAAATTAATTAAATCCGTTTGATCTTGATCCGGAGATCGTCGGCGTGACGTTTTTCCCGCGGTGCGACGAACGTCTCCTCCGCAACGACGCGACGATCCCCTCCTTCTGCGACGAGAGATTCCGCGACGACCTCACGTCCGACGACGACAAGGTAAGGGTTGTTGGAGTATTTTATTCCCCGTGTTTATTCTTTTAAAATAAAGAACCTGATCTCCGAACAATTTTAATTTAATTAAAATTGTTGTTGATTATTTTCTTTTCCTCCCGTTGTTTATGACTAACGCGGAGGGTGCGGATCTAACGAACAAGACCGGCAACCCTCCGCCGATCTTTTTGTTGTGCGGATTTGGCGGACGACGACGAACCGTGCGGCAAGGGCGATCCGTTGATCCCGCGTGACGATCGGCCCCCGGGAGGAGCAATGGCGCAGACGGGAGGCAAAACGGGCCACCGGAGCAACTCCGGCGGCCCGCGGAAGGCGGCGGGCGGCGCCCGGCGCGCCGCCAGAAATTCCGCCGCGGCCGAGCCGCGGCGGCGGCGAACCGCCGGACCGCGTCCGCGGTCCCGGCCACCCAGCACGCGGCCCGCGCGGGCCGCGTTCCTCCAAGCAGCGGGTCAAACCCGCGGCGGTTTCTTCGGCCGCTCGGCCGAAGCCGAGCCGGCCGGTCCGGTCGGCCGGGCCGCGCCCAGGGCGGACCGGACCCGGCCTCGCCGGGTCGGGCCGGGTCGGGCCGACCCGGTTCGGCCGACCCAGGGGTGGTTCGGGGCGGGTCGCCCCGGACCCAGAACCCCCGTTTCCGGGCCTTCTTCGGTCTTTTGCCCATATCTTGGGCCTGAGACCTCTGATTGACGAACCGTCAGCGGCTACGCGATCCTTGGATCGATACGGTCGTTTAGGTATATTATACTCAAGGTTTCGGAAGACTTTGGGTTCGGCCGGGTTGGTTCGTACACGAAACCAACCGGGCCCTCGGAGCGGAAACGCTCATAACTTGAGCTACGGACGTCCGATCGACGTACCGTCAGCTGTGGTAGTTTCCTCTAAGTGAGACGGAACTTTTGGCATACTCCGCCCGAGGATCGGATATAGGCGGAGTACGGTCGGGTTAGTTTTGCCCTAAAAACCAACCGGGCCCCTGGGGCGAAAATGCCAATAACTCTCAGACCGGGCGTCCGATTGACGCGCCGTCTGTTGCGTTGAGATCCTGTTGTCGATACGGAACTTTTGGATACATCAACTTCGGACTACGTGTCAGTTGATGTATCAGCCTCTCTGCTCGTGGAGCGGACCCCCCCTAAACGAGCTCGCTGTGTGCGGGAACCCTAGCGCTGGCTGTGACTTCGACGACAGAGCAAAGATCCTCCGTGGACTGCGACGACGGCAGAGCAGAGATCCTCAGTGGACTGCGACGACGGCAGAGCAGAGATCCTTCGTGGATTGCGGCGACGACTGTGCAGAGATCCTCAGTGGACTGCGTCGACTACTGCACTCAGCGATCCTACGTGAATCAGTGCTACAGGTTCTGTGTGAGCCCGATCCTATGTGGGTCCTTACTACCGGTTCTGTGTGAGCCACTGCCTACAGGTTCTGTGTGAGCCCGATCCTGTGTGGGTCTTTTGCGGGGGTTAGTACCTATCGATCCTTCGTGGGTCCGACGACTTAGATGGATCAGTGATCATCTTTGACGTCATCTGAAAAAGTATACCTGGTTGAGCTGAATCTTATGTTACTCTCCTTTGTGGTTTGTGTTGAACTAACCTTTGTGGATTTACTGTTTACTCTCCTTGTGGATTTGAGTCTTGCTTTCCTGCGTGGATTGAGTTGTTCTTGAGCTCGTGAGCAGAGCTAGAATTGGGGACTTAGGTATATGTATGGGCATATACCTACGTCGAGTCAGATGTTACTTCGTGATTGCATCTTTCTTTTGTGCTATATCCTTTGTGGATTTCGGGAGACCTTCGGGGGTCTCGGGGTCCTTACTGAGTAGCTTATACTCACCCCTGCACGGGCTATGCCCGCACCTTGTTGTGTTGGATGCAGACGACGGACAGCGCTGATCTCGGTTGGGGCGTGGAGCAGGACGGTACCTGGAGGTGGACCACTGGGCGGGACGTGCTCGGAGCGGACGTGGGACCCGAGGAGCCTGGAGGCTATCTGTACCCACCCTTTAGGTGGGATTGCCAGTGGACGACACGAGGCCGCCGTCTTTTCTTCAGTTGCTGTTCTTTACTTTTTCAGTTGTACTTTCAGTTGGGCTTGTATTCCGGCCCCCTTTACTGTTCTGCACTTGTAGTTACTTTCCGCTTGCTGACTCTGTGGTGGTTGTTACTTATAAAGGCAATGCCTTCCCTGTTTACCGGGATTTTACGCCTTGGTGCTAGTCGCCAGCCCCTGGCCTATGGAAGGCGGGCTTGGGGTAGTCACGGCACGGGCCCCGAGGTCGGTTCGTGACATTGTGATTAATTCATACTATACATGGAAGTTATAATGTGTTGTTTTAAATAAATACATATAACATAAATGAAATCTATGTTATATTCATGAAATAATTTATTTTTTAGTAATTCAAATTTTCCTTTTCCTTATCAACCATTTCACACATTCAAAAATTGATAATTTTGGTCATAGACGTACGGACTACCACCTCCCAACATAATGTGATTACTTTTACATCAATATAATTATATAAATATATGATTAAAAATGGTATTTATTATATAATTATCATTCTATAAATATATAATGTTTCTTAGCTAGTTTATATAACGATCACTTGAAAATTGGAACATTACTCATGTGTACATACATCCTACTGTCTCTATTTTTATAAAATAGGATCATTTTTATTTTCCCTATTTTATGATTGGTTTGAAAAATATTATTGTTGTATAAATATGATAATTATTGCATTATTATTATTATGGATGTGTTTATATAAGACCCCATTTATAAGGACACGACCTTAGACATTACATCATCTTGGGTTAATTCAAGAATTCACATTGAGGATCTTTTCATATTTACTGTTTAGGGAATTTTTACATAAATATTAAATTACATTTCAAAAATTACAATGTAGACACTTGTACTCATTATCCATTTTTTCAGAAAATAAAAACTCTTAAAAAGTAACATTTCTAGTTTAATGTTTTATACAAAGTGGTATTTCTGTGATCCCATCCATGATCCTATTCATTTTTATGTATTGTGATAAAAATTTAAAAACATGGTATGAGAATAAAATGAACTGTAAGGGTTATTAAATATGGAAATAAAACATTTTTCCTTCCATTAATACATATTAATGAAACCATACTTTTCAATCATAACATACCTTATGAAAAAAATAATATTTATGAATAATGCATAGAAATCATAAATCATAGAGGTTACTAATGGAATACATAACATAGTTATGTTGTAGATTTAACATCTATGTAGGGAGTTACATTTAGAATTCCCATCACATTATATTCCCTAAATCTCTTAGGATAATCATAAAAGTTTTCCTCTATCATGCTACCCAATGCATTGGAGAGCTATCTCGGGCTCACCAGCCCTTGGATTATCACAGAACCACCCATATAAATAAAAAATTACCAAGAACCATAACACTATCATAACACATAATCAAATCATAAATAAAAGATAACATTTCCAAATTAAAGTCACAATTTATTATTGCAAGATATTGACATAATCAATTCGTTATCAAACCATTTTCAAAAGGATTTAATTAAGTGAATATTTAATAAAAGTGTCCCATACAACATTGAAGATTTTAAAGGAATGAACATTTTAAAACATTAATGAATATATAAATAAATATTTAAAACCATTTTGAAAACATGGAAATTAATGAGAATTATTTAAAAGATTAAATCATTATAATGATATTTCTGTTAAGGAGTTCCTAACCAAATGATAGATGCTTGAATAAAAATAATTGTGGAATAACAGTTAATAAAAAAAAATTATAATATCATGAGAATAAAGGTATTAATGATATAATATTCCAATGGGATGTATATACATCATATAAAAGTGAATTGGAACTTAACAATAATGAAGTCTCAAGGGAATGTAAATTGAGATGAAATCCCTTAAAAAGATAGTATCCTGAAATTCAGGATAAATCAAATAAATAATTATGTGTGAAAAATATAATTACACTAAATATGAAAGGATATTAATTTTAAAAAAATCATAGGACATTCACACATATTTACAGAACGACATAATCATCATGTATATGTTTAACCCACAAAATTGAAATTGGGTTCAGAAGTCCCCTTACAAAAAATCCACAGCCAAACAGCGTCACATTAAAATTTCAAAAATGAGTTGATGAGAGAGAAAAGGGTATCTAATCACATTGACATTAAATTTTCATAAATATATATATATATATATATATATATATGAAAATATCCCAACATAAGAAGGTGTAAAATAAAAGACATAACAAAAAAGAAGACTTTTAAAAAGAGGATAATGAAAGATTCCCTTACCGATTTGGTATCCTATGAAACATGCACCCACTTAAAGAAGAATCATGTAATGAAGATGTAAATACCCATAAATTAAAGTATATTACACAAATAATATTATCATTGGCAGTACATACACCACACAAAATAAAATAGTGGAAAATATAGCATGAATCTCTTAGGAATAAAAAGTTAGGTGAGAACCCCTTACCTTGTGTCTGACTTGACTCATTTGTCCCTTGTACATCATGAATTATAAAATTATGTCAATTTATACTTTATTTAGAAAATTTTATAGTTTATTATTCCTTTTATATTACTTATTATCTTTTTATATCCATTATTAATTATCTGAGTTCATATCAGACATTTTTTCGATATTCTGAATTTGAGTAAAATAGAACTTATTATAATTACAATTTCTCCATTTGGTCAGAAGTACATTATATCCAGGATGATATTCAAGATTTATATAAAATATATATCATATATAACAATGATATATTTATATATAATAGTAAATAACAATTGGACATAAGAAATTAATTGTATCATTCATGGAGATTGTAAGTCGTACGTACGTATGAACACTACTTTTATTTCTTTATATAATTTTTAAATAAATGAAAACATAATTATAAAAAGGTATATTATATTTCAATTATAATACCATATTTTATATATGTTACATTATTTTATTATCAACAAAATTTATATGTTCCATGAATGGTATGAATGAGTCATATCACTTTGTAGGGGCGGTAGTCTGCACCTCCTCAAATGAAATTATCAAATATATACATCATAAAAAGGACAATGGTTTGATAAAAAGAGAGTATCAAATAATAATTATAGATAAAATAATATATAATATATATATATATCATATAAATATAGTTCCATCATAATGGCCACTATAAGAGGTGGTAGGAGAATATTGAACAATCAGCATTACATGAGGTCGTAGTTCGCCGTCCATAGAAATAGTATGTTCATTACCCATTAGATGGAGGTGTGTGTAAGTGTAGTTCAATTAATTCTTATAAAAACAACCTAGTTTATTTTGGATATTGTTTTTTTTTATAAAACCAATGAATAAAAAGTGTTTTTAGTGTTGTATACGTAAAATAAAATAAAAGAACATAAGAGAAGACGTTACCTTTAAATCAGGTAACTCCCTTTGGTTTGAACCTTTAGGATTTATTGAAGGGCCTTCTGCCTAAGTTAAGCCCTATATGTTTAATAGATTTATATAGGGAGCATAATTGGTTAGTGTTTATATGAGCCTAGCATCTTTAGAGGTGTGAGTAGTGGGTTAGAGGTGACAACTTTGTATAAGGGGGACGAGGGGCTCTTTAGGATTGTTAGAAATAATTATTTTATTATAAACTAATTTTAGGTTTATAAAGGCCCAAAACTAATTAAAAGAAAATATAATTAGAATATGGTTCAAATAAAATCATCCATGAAGAATTTGATAGGTTTTGGATAGTTTTAAAATTTTATAATCTCATTTATTCAAATCCTTCATTAATAAGTTAATCGCTAGATCATCATTGTATCATAAATATTTTTTTAATAAATAAATATTTTAATTAAAATCCCATTCTATAGGAAATATTATTATCTTCCTAACTAATATTTATAGTCTAAGAGATAACTTATATAACCCCATGTAAAAATTGATTTAATAAATGATATATGGTTAAGTGGTTTCTGTCTTTACATTAAATTAATTAATATAATGTTTCATTATTACTCCTAAGTGGCTCCATGAGGTCCCAAAATCGACACAAGAATTCCCATGGACAGATATTTATCAACCAATCAGATTAGGACACATGTTAGGGTAATTTAGTAATATTATAATATTATTTTTTTACCCTTATTTAACTGATTTACGATTTTTCCATGGTAATTAAAATATTTTTTAAAGTAAATATTCATAATGTCTCAAAATAGAAGTTACATATTTAAATAAGTTGGACATTGTGAATCAAAATATTGAATACATTTTTCAAAATTCAAAACAAAGAATCTTCATAAATAAATTTAAATTTAATTTCTCTTTTCAAAACAAAAAGAGTGTTTTTTATAAATAATAATAGTCAAAATATTGACAATTGTTTATGGCCAATTTCAATTTTTGATTACATCCAATGAAAATCATAGGATTAAATGGTAAAAATATAATCTAATTACACATTTCAAAAAGTTAATTATATAATCAAACTATATAATTGAATTAAATTAAATGGTAGTTTTGAATTAAAATAGTGTATTTTTAACTATTCGTTAAAAATGATTATTTTCAAAAAAATACCAAAATGTCATCCTAAGTAAATTTTGATATCCAAATTCTAAATAATAAATTTATATTGTCAAATTGAACATATAAAAGCAACAAAAACATGATTTAAAGTGGGTTCTCTATCAAAAGGTGGTAAACTAACCTTTTAATAAATATTAGAGTAATTCAGGCTTAAAATAAGATTCATTATTATTTTAAGTGTATAAATTTTTTTGGATAAATGGAATGCCTTTTAAAAACATTTATAATAATATTTCAGTTAGTTCTGTTTATTCTTTCCAATACAATAGCTATCCACTTACTAAAATTTAAAATAATAATATTGTTATATTATTTTTCGCTATAACTCACCATAGTGAGCAATATAAGATATCAAATAAAGCCATTGTTGTGAGTTTAGTACTCTACCAGACATACAATCCCCTTTAAAGTAAAATTAATATTTAATTCACAAATATTAATAAATATAAAAATTTCAAATTCTTTATTTAACTAGGATGTTACATCCTTCCCCCTTTGGGGAGTTGCATCTTCACAATTTCAAAAATGGGATTGAAAACATAATTAAAATTCTCACCTCAGAAAAAATAGTCTATAAAACTATCACATTAAAATAATGTAAGAGAAGTGCAATGGTCTCCCGATACAATAGATACAAGGATTCCATGAAAACATGGATATAAAGGAGAAAATAAACCGTCATGTTCGGATATAGAGTGATAGAAAACATGATTAAGAGAAAGTTAACCACCACGAAATAAAAAAACTTGTGATGGGTTAAATGGTCATTGATTCCCTGATAAGAAATGTTAACAGACAATATTTTTGTTTTAAGTTACTTTTCATAAATTTGAGTAAATTATTTATGAACTTAACTGAAAACATAAGGAAACACACATACTTGTCCTGTAGACTTTCATCCTTTACTAAATTTATACCACATACTCCACCATTCTCCCAATGATTATTATTCAAGTGGACATGGTAACATCAAAAGTTATAGAATAAACTTCTATATAATAAAATAATCCAAAAAAGAAGAACTATATATTTCCCTTGTCTTTAGACATTTTCCAAAACCCAAATTGGTTTGTACGAGATCAGATAATCCCTAAAAGGGATAACACATTATAAAAAGAAATACTAATCTTAATCTCAAAAATTAATCAAACAGTAGCCAATTTTCTAGAAATACCATTCAACACAAAATTGTCCTTAAAAATATTCAATATAATCCAAACTAAATTTGAACCCCAAACTCAAAAGAATTTTATCATATAGTCTTCAATGATAAATCGTAAAATTTATCTCTGGATAACAGTTACTATTCTTAAGGTCTCATACTAAAGTGTAATTATCCTGAACACATATTATCTATGATACGTGAATCTTTTCCAAACATAGCCAAAATCACTATATGTCCACAATAAATAAATAAAATCATCCAAAATAAAAAATATCAACAATTAGTCCACAAATGAGATCCAATAGTATTCTATTTTCCTTAATAATATAATTTTCCCCCAATGAGAGAACATATTCCAAAATAACCTTAATCACATAGTCTCAAAATCATTTTCTTATATTAAGGATATGAATTTGTTAAAACATAATATCAGAAAAAAAACTTATTGTTTATCCATAAAATCATTTAACTAAAAAAATCATTCTAACTAGGGACATCACGTAGGCCAGGGGTAGGCGATGTAACCTCTTTTCCCTTCAGTTGAGGGTTCGATTTCTATGGCCTTGCTAGAAGTGATTGGTTTTTAACCATCTTATGATTTTTATTTTTTATAAAACTGAAAAATAACACTAACATGTTTTATCTTCAATTTTTTTCTTATAACATTCATTTTTATCCCAACAGATTTATACATCAACATATTAATTCATGAAGACTTACATATATTGTCATTATTTCATATTTCACCTCCATATGATAAATTAATATTATTCCTAATAGACAAAACAACATTCCTTCATCATGCTTTTCATATGGTATCATCGTCATCTTATTCTTGTAGGTACAAGGTACATGCATTGTAACTGTGATTTAGATATCCTTCTAAATAATTTGATTCCTTTATCCAAATACTCCTTGTACAACATGAGTCATATGGGTGTTCACAGGAAAATATTTTTGGAAAATAATCATCTATGACATATAATTTCAAAAAAATTTAAAAAACATGAATTTTATAAAACCGTTGGACAAAATTTGAGTTAAAAAATTCAATCAATTGACCTTTTAAAATTCCATAAGTCTTGGATGAGATAATGTATTGTAAAAGAAAACTATAATTGGTTGTGCATGGGTCTCCTTGTTCAGCATCCTTTTCCAAAATCATTATATGCTTCGAAATATAATAGTAAGGTAAACTATTTAAAAATTCCCTGATAATATTTGCCTTTCTTGAAAATCTGAGAATATTGTGAAAATTGGATTCAATTAAATACCAGCCATGATCAACGATAAAATCAAGGTATAAAGATAGTGTTTGATATCATAAACAACTACTTGAAAGTGAGTTGTACGCTATAAAATGTTTCACAATCATCTGGACAATACATTGCATTATTTATTGCAAGCATGTCATTAGGAAGAGAAAGAATGTTGTTTGAGATCCTATTTCTTCCATTTGTAACCAAAATTCCATGATCTGAAAAATTTACTAAATAAGGAATTAACTGAAATAATAGAGATATGGACTAACTGTGTGTTTATCAAAAACTCTTAATCCCTACATTTGACTAAACTAAACTCTGATACGACTATAAGGACCCAACATTAGACATTACAAAATCTTGAGATAATTCAATAATTCACATTGAGGATCTTTTCATGTTTAGTGTTTTAGAGAATTAGTCCATATCTATTACATTATATTTCAAGTAAAACGAAGTAGACAATTCTAATCAGTATCCATTTTAAAAAAAAATTAAAAGTCTAAAAAAAATGTAACATGTCTAGTTCCAGGTTTTAGATATTATAGCTTTTCCCTGATCCCATCCTTCACCCTATTCATATTTACGCCCAATGAAAAACATTTAATAACATGGGATGAGCATAAAAAACTCAGTAAGGATTATAAAATAATGAATCAAAACATTATCCCAACAATAAATACAATTAAATAAAACCATACTTTTCAATCATAACATGCCATATAGAGTCATAAGATTTATGAATAACACACATAAATAATAAATCATAAAGGTATATTATGGCATAAAAAAACAAACCTACATAGTAGTTTTCACAGTGACGTAGGTAGTTACATTTGGAATACCAATCACAATATATTCCCTAAATATCTTAGGGGAAACATTAACATTTAACTTTGTCATGTTACCCAATTCATTGGAGAGTTATCTCAGGCTCACCCAATCAAAGGTTATCACAAAAGAATACATATACATAAACAATTCCCAAGAACCATAACATAATGATAGCACAAAAATGAAGAATAAAGGAAAGATAACATTTTCATTTTTCAGTCACAATATATAATATCATGATATTGACATAATCAATTCTTTATCAAATCATTTTCAAAACCATTTAATAAAGAGATTTTTGAATCAATGTTTCTCATACCACTTTGAAGATTTTAAAGGAATTAATGTTTTAAAACAATAATGTAAATATAAATAAATCCTTAAATCCATTTTGAAAACCTAGATATTAATTAAAATATTCATAAGATTCAATCATTAAAATGATATTTTAGTTAAAGAGTTCCTACCAAAATGAGAGATTCTTGAAAACAAATAATTGAAGAGTAACATTTATAAAAAAAATTATAATACCATGAGAATAAAGGTATTCATTATATAATATATGAAAAGATAATATATACAATATATATAAGTGAATTGGCGCATAACAACAATGAAGTCTCAAAGGAATACAAATTGAGATAAAATCCATTATAAAGACAATATGCTTAAATTAAGGATAAATCACTTAAATAATTATGCATGAAAATATACATACACTAAATATGATTGGATATTTAGTTTAAAATAGTAATAGTTCATTCACACATATTTATAGCATGACATAATCAACAAGTAAGCGTTTAACCCAAAGAATTGAAATTGTGTTAAGATGTTTCTTTACAGATATTCGACACCCTAAAGGCATCACATTAAAATTCAAAAAACGAGTTGATGAGAGAGAAAATGGTATATCATCAATTGGAAATAAAATTTATAGTAATAAGAATATATAATAACATATCCCAACAATTGAAGATGTTAATTAAAAGACATAACAAAAATATGTCTTTTAAAAAGATGAGGGTGAATGGTTCCCTTACAAATTTGGTAACATAAGAATCATACAACCCATGAAAGAAAGATCATGTAATGATGATGGAAATACCCATAAATGAAATTATATTACACAAATAATTCAATAATTGGAAGTACATACACCACAAAAAATTAAATAGTGGTAATTATAGCATGAATCACACTAGAATTAAAAGTGAGATGAAAACCCCTTATCACGTGTCTAACTTGACTCAGTTGTTCCTTGTTCATTC
Source organism: Viscum album (assembly GCA_963277665.1). Taxonomy (NCBI): domain Eukaryota; kingdom Viridiplantae; phylum Streptophyta; class Magnoliopsida; order Santalales; family Viscaceae; genus Viscum; species Viscum album. The sequence continues at coordinate 2,020,990,155 of OY728138.1, forward strand.
TGAATAATAATATTATGTCAATTTATACCTTATTCAAAAAAAATTATATTTTATTATTCCTTTTATGTCACGTATTAACTTTATATAATATTTATTAATTATTTCAGTTTATATCGGACATTTTGTCACTATGCGGAATTTGAGTTAAAAATGAACTTGTTATAATTACAATTTTTCCAGGTGGTAAAAATTACATTATCCACATATTAATATTATTGATTTAGATATCATATATATCATATATAAACATTATTTATTTATCTATAATATTCCATAACATTAAGACATATAAAATGAAATGCACTATTCATGGATACGATATGTCGTACATACGAATGAACGTAACATTCTTTTATTTTTTTCATTTTTATAGAATTGAAATCATAATGATACATATTTATATTTTAATGATAAAATAATATCATATTTTATATATGTTACGTATATTTATTAACACTATCATTTATATGTTCCATGTATGGCATGAATGAATCATATCACTTGGAGGGGGCGGTAGTCCGCACTTCTTCAAATGAAATTAGCTTATATATAAAACAAGAAAAACATAATTGTATGTTCTTAAAGAGAATTACATAATAATTATTGATAAAATAAAATTAAATATATATTACAAATAAATAAATTTCCATCATATTGTCTAGTATAAGAAGATGTGGGAGAATATTCAAAAATCATCGTTTCGTGTGGCAGTAGTTCACCGTCCACAAAAATAGTATGTTATATACCCATTAGAAGGAGGTGTGTGTAAGTGTAGTGAAATTAAATCTCATAAAAACCCTATAATTTTGAGGATAATATTTTGGTTAAAAAAATGAATAAGTATAGTTTAGGGGGTTGGAGAATTAAAATAAAAGAAAATAACTTAATAGAATACGTTACCTTTAAATTGGGTAACTACCTTTGGTTTGAACAAAAATGATTTTTTGAAGTTACTTATACCAATTTTAAGTCTTATAAGTGGAATATAGGGATTTAGGTATCTTAATTGGGAGGTGTTTTAATGGGCCAAGGGGCTTGGGAGGTATGAGTAATGGGTTTGAGGTGATAGATTTTTATAAGGGGGGAGGGTCTCTTTAAGAATGTTTGAAATAATTATTTTATTATAAACTGATTTTCTTTTTCAAAAGGTCCGAAACATTGTAAATACAAATATAAGATACTTCATGCTCAAAATAAAACCATCCAATAAGATTTTTACACGTCTTGGATAGTTTTTAAATTTTATAATATCATTTTTAACTAATTCTTTAATAAGGTAATCACTACATCATCATTGTGTTATAAATAATTTTATTTAGTTGATGACTAAAAAATATAAAAAATACCATGATTTATCATATATTTTTAAATTTATATAGATTATATATATTATATAAGATACATTATATAACCCCGTGTAAAAATTGATTTACGAAACCACATATGTTTAAGTCATTTTTGTCTTTACTTTAAATTAATTAATCAACTGTGTCATTATTACTCCCAAGTGGCTCCATGGGGTCCCAAAGTAGACCCAAGGATTCCTATGGTTGGACATGTATAAACCAATAGAATTAAGACACATGTTTGGATAATTTAAAATTTTAATAATATTATTTTTACCCTTATATACTAGATTTACCCTTTTACTACAGTTTATAAAATATTTACTGAAATAAATTTTCATAATGTCAAAAAACAAAAGTTTCCTATTTACACAACTTGGTCCTCCTGATTCTAAATATGGATTCAATTTTTAAAAATCCAAAAAATATAAGTAGTAGAAATTAATTTATAATTAATTCTCGTTGTCAAAACAAAAAGTGTGTTTTTATCAAATAAAAACTATCAAAATATTGACAATTGTTTATGTCCAATTTCAATATGAATTTACATAAAATGAAAATTTTTGGATAAAATGGTAAAAAAATAATCTAAATACACTTTATAAACAATTAAAATATATTCTAACCATATAAATAAATTATATTAAAAGGTAGTTTTGAATTAAAATACAATATTTTTCACTATTCATTAAAAATGAACTTTTTTAGAAAAATGCCAAAATTTCATTGAAAGTATATTTTGATGTTTTTATTCTATAGAAGAATAATATTATTTCCAATAGAGAAAATAAAATTCACAAAAAATATATTTTAAAATAGTTCACCATCAAAATTTGGTAAGACGACCTTTTAAATAATATTAAAATATTTAATGCTTAAAATATGATTCATTTTTATTTTAAGCTTATAAATTTTATTGAATAAATGTATTGACTATTAACATAAATGTATAATAAATTATTAGATAGTTCTGTTCATTCCCTTAAATAAAACGGCTAGGCATCAACTACAATTTTAAATAATAATAATATTATATTATTTTCGGTATAACTCAACGTAGTGTGCAACGTAATTTTAAATAAAACATGTTGTTGTGATTTGAGTACTCAATAAGACGTAGTACCCACATTAAAGATAAATTAATATTTAATTCACAAATATTAATCAATATAAAAATTTCATATTCATTATTTACCAAGGATGTTACACTATTGACCATTATTTGATCTACCAGAGTAATTTTTTACACATAATCTGAACATGATCAAAACTGTTGATGTAATATTATTGGTTATAATAATGTTTGAAAAATTTTTAATAAGTAATATAAAAATAATTATAAATTAGAAAAATTATCATAATAAATTCAAAAAATAATATCATTTTATTATTCCGGAATATAATGACACATTTGACAAGTTAGCCTCATTGTATAATTTTCTTGTACCACCATTATTTCTATAAGGGACGCACCATTTTCACCACATAATTATTTTGTATGGTGTATATACATACTATTTAGATAAATTATAACATGAGTTCAGTAATCATTATGGTATTTAAAAAATTCATTTCATGTTATTACTACATGTGTCTTAGGATTCAAATGTTTCTAAATTCCAAGGAAAACAATGGAATGATTAATGAATTTATTCCTCAAATTTAATTTTATTTATCTATTAATGGTGCTTCCATTGATTAAATTCAAAAACCATTTATTTTAATTAATGTCCACTATGAAATTAATGAAATCTATATTATTTATTCAAAATAGATATTCGATGACATGTAAGGTTTTTTATTAAATAAATATATTATTCCATATTTGGGGAGTTATTTGTACATTCAAGATATGAATTTAGGAATATTTAAAAGAATACAATTAATGCATCAGTAGTCTCAATGGCTGAATTTAGTTGGAAAATACACTGTGTTTGTAACTATTATGCAATAAACTATCTTTGTGAAAATTCATGGTAGTATATTTAAGGGTGGATAATCCAAATTGGATTGTAACCTGTATGTCTACAACTTCCATGTGATATGTCATCATATTATAGGTTTCATGTACCTAATAAATATAGAATCAAATAATTAATCATTTCTTATGGATAATTCAGTTATTATTCTTATATATATTTGTTATATTTTTTCATTGATATTAAATATGGATTTATTTCATAATAAATTTATTGATATAATTACCTCTTTTTAAGTTATATAACATTACATATTGATTATTCTGGTTAATTTGTTACATATATTTTTTATAAAAATTTACTGAGAATTCGAGCTCACCGTTATTTTGTTTCCTTTCCCCGGGTTTGGAAATAGAAATCCATTAATATTATTTCAAGGATTCTATTTGATTCATCTAATTGAGTATCAAGTTTTAAATTCTTGTTCCCAATGTAACACGAGTATCATATAAGTGATTTGGTTTTAAAAAACTAATAAACAGCTCGGTTCATCAGGATTTTTATCTTGTAATAAATAAAATTTAATAAATTAATTAATATAATCTAGGGTTCTAGGATTAAGGTGTTACATAAATGGACAAAGGGTGAAATTGGAGACCATTTATCAGGAATTCTATCCATTTTGGTTATTTTTATGTCTTTAATAAAATTAATAAAATATTATTTTACATAAAATTAATCTATTGTCATTTGTTACACTATTCTTTTAAATTGGATTTAAATTAATATGATAGAAAATGAATTAAAATAATGTCATTTAACATACCACTAATAATTTATATTTATCTAAAAAATTAGTGTAACCCAAAAATTATTTCATATTATTCTAAATTTTACATTTTAAAATCATTTATTATATTTTTTATATCAATTAAATAAATCTTGTTTCTGAATTGCATAAAACATTATGGTAATAGCTTCATAATTAAAAATTAAAAATAAATTATCATAAAAAATAAATTTTAATTAAAATAATCATTTAAAATGAACCATAAGTTATTTTACACCTGTCTCAAAATAAAATAGCTTTTCAAATTAAGAGGGTTAAATTTGTGTCATTGTCTCTTTGTAAATATTATAAAGGTAAAAATTAATGAAATATAGAAACATGTTGGTATATTATCTAAAACTAAATTATGTGGCTGAAAATCACCTATATAATATGAATATATTATTTTTAGTGTAATTATTTTAGTCGTTATCACATCATGTTTAACAAAAATTCTATTATTTTCCCTTTTGTGGTTATAATTATATTCTATGGTTACTATTTAAAATAAGGAAAAAAGGGACATATTTACCAAATGATTAATTATTGATTCAAAAAATTGAATCCTTTTTTCATGATTGAATTACTAGATATGGACTAAATTAATTTAATATTATAACATATCACACAAAGAAAAATAATTTTCCAAAAAAATATTTCCTAGGTCAAATTTGTTTTTCATACAATGTTAAAATATGTAATTTATCCAAATGAACTTAATTTATTATTAATAATAATAATATAAATATTATTACTTTTAAAATTTTTTTAAATAAAAAATAATAATACAATTATTCAGAAAAAATAGATTCAGAAATAAATAGTATGTTTCAATATTTACTTTAAAATCAATAGTTTTAGAAATATCCCAATAATTATTTCTATGATAATTATGAAACTATAATTTGAAAAATGTTATTCATTTTATATTAAAAAATATTAATTGTTCCGTAAAGTTATTATAATATTTTTCGATAAATTTAAATGAAAAAGTATTTGAATAAAACATATTTTTGATGAAGAAAATAACATTAACAAAAAAATATTTTCATAACATGAATTAATAAATACATTTTTATTGGTTATGAACTCTATAAATATGTCATATTTCATTAATTGATATTAATAAATTACATTTCAATGGATAAGTTATTATAGTAAAATTTAAATAATAATCTGTATTAGCCTTTTTTAGTTGGTTGTTTTGTATCCGGTACTCTAGTGAACATATTAATTGTTTGAAAAACACATGATATTACCTAGGTGTCCCATGTTCAAAATTTTAGTGGTAATAAAAAAAATGATAATTAGTGATTAAATATATGAAATTATGCTTTAGTAATTTTAATATAAGACTACCAACATAATGTAATTCCGAATAAAAAAATCAATATTTAAATAAACTACTTGATTCTCCGGTTTAAATTTAAAAAAAATGGGGTTATAACCTAAGGAGACTGATGTATAAGAACCTATTACAAACAAATTCTATAATTATGGATTCCCACCAATTGGGAAGAAACTATAACACAATACTAGTCCTAGGAAATGTTTTTATGGTACTTGTCTTTGAGACACAATAATGATTGATATAGAGATCATCCAATCTAGCTTCTCTTTATCATTAACCATGGGTTTCTTATTATGATTAATATATTTTATATCCTCCATCATATCCATCATTAAATTAAAGGAAAATATTCATTTTCCACTTCAAAAATAAATAAATTGGAAATTATCTAGAATTCTAATTAATACACTAATTATTTATATATAATAATATATTCCTACACATTTCTGGTGATAAAATATAGTAATCATATTTATCTTTAGGTTCACCAAACCAAAATGATAATATAACCACCAAATATATTCCATTAGAATATATTTGAAAGAGAATAAAACCAATTCTTAATTTATTATGAGACACTATCATAAAAACAAGTAACTATAAAAATCAAAAACCATAAATATAAATCAACCTAGAGGCATCTTAGACCTCCATGTAAATTGGGTTCTGAGAAATACACAAATTTAATGGATATAAAACTAAGAAGAGAGGGATAAATTAAAAATTATGGTGTTTAATTGATCAATCCATTAATCATACCAATAAAATTACATCCAATGTGAAGAGGGGAGTGTTTATTAATTGTGAGAGTTGATAGGTTTGAATGTAATAATTATTAAAATGTTTAATTAAAGATTTCATAAAATGAGCTTTATGTTTATAATTCACTCTATTTTATTTTTTATATTTGTATGGTTTAGAGTTTAATAATATTTAGTAATCACCATTATATAAAAAATATTATCTCCCAAATTGTAAAAATCCACTCAAAATCCACAATTCCTCCAATACATGACTTTTAGGATATAATAATTATATTTGTATTGATATATATTCTTCATTTTAATATTTACCTAATCTTTTTTCCAACTCTCCATAAAATACATTTAGAAATTTTAAAACATTGGATGAGAACCAAATATTATTAATAATTTTTTTTAAATAAATAATGAAAAATATAAGTTCATTAACAATAATGAATAGTTTTTTTGTTGAAATTATAGGTAATCCACAAAATAACCATTTTCTTACCCTTAAAATCAAGTTCTCTATTAAAAGATATTTTGTGAAAAAATTATTAAAAATGTTATAGGAATAAATAATACTTATAAGTGATTATTTATAATCTAAAATACCCCATGAAATAATTTTAAAAATATCATAAATGTCACTCTTAAAATTTCACATCAATTTCTTATTAAACATATGATATGTATCAAAACATGTGAAATCAAATAAATCCCATAAAAACCATAGAAATAGTAGATAAATAAAAAATTATTTTTATCCCATTGAACCACATTTTACTTCTTAATGGCAACCATGTATGTCGGATTTTTTAAATTCAAAACCCAAAGATGGAAAAATTTCATTTAAACGGAAAAATCAGTTTTTATAAGTACCACTTAGTGGTTTCACTATTCATCAAAAATTGAAGTTTTTCAGAAAAATCCCAAAAAATTAACCCTAAGCTATATTTGATATTCCGAATTCAAAAATGAAGTCTATTTTAAAAAATTCAAAACAAAGAAGTCACATTAATTAATTTAATAATTAATTCCCGCTGTTAGAGTAAATAGTGTGTTTTTATGAAACAATAAGTATCAAATGATTGACACTAGTTTAAGTTTGATTTCAAAGTGAAATTAATTCCAACGACCACTATTGGATTTAATGGTAAAAATATATTCTAATTTAACTTTAAAAACAATTCAAAAGATAATCTAATCATATAAATAAATTAGATTAAAAAGATGTTTTGAATTAAAATAAAACATTTTACACGATTCATTAAAAAATGAACTTTATCGGAAAGATACCAAAAATTTACACAAAGTAAATTTTGATATCCCAATTATTAAGAAGAGTTTTATTTGGTCCAATAGAATGTATAAGAGTGAACAAAACTATATTTGATGACGGTTCACCATCAAAAGGCGATAAGTGAACCTTTAGTGAAAACTAGGGCATATACGCCTAAAATTGAATTCTTTCCGTATTTTAAGCCTTTATCTTTTATTGGATAAATGTAAAAACATTTAAAAACATATAAATTCTTAATTTAGTTATTTCTATCCATTCCCTCCAATACAACGGCTACATGTTAACTACAATTTAAAATAATATTATCTTATTATTAGAGTGCAACGTAAGATTCCCAAGAAACTCGTTGTTGCGTGTTGGGTACGCCATCGAGCATAGTGTCCCCTTTAAAGTCATATTAATATTTTATTCACAAATATGGATAAATATGAAAATGTCATATTATTTATTTACCTGGGGTGTTACAGATAAATCATGTAGAAAAAATGAGACAAAAATTTATACAACACTATGATAATGAAATAAAAAATTCATAACATACCCAGTAAATTCCAACAATCTATTAGGAGTAACCCATCACATTTACTCTATCCATTAACCAGTGAATCGTAGAGAAATACCATAATCACCCATCATAAAGGTCAATATCAGTAACACAATCCATGATGAAAATTTTATAGGTAATTTTTCATTATTAATAGTTTTCATGAAAAACAACATAATTATAATACATTATATCATTCATGTTTATAATCTTACTCATAAAAAAATTTACACAAAATAAAATCATATATTAATAGTAAAATATATCTCCCATTTAAAATATATTTTTTAAACCATAGGAAAGGGGGTTTCCTTTGGAAAAAATATGAAATTTTTTCATCCAATATAAATATTAAAGAACAGTTGTGGTCAAAAGAAAAATGGGTTATTTAAAATAAATAAAAAAAACTATATATATAAAGTAAAATGATCTGTATCAATTAAATAAAAGGATTATTTTTTAAAACAATTGAATGAAATTTTAATGTGTCATAAAATTTCATATATAATTTATTTATGTCCATATTAATTAATATAAAAAATAATTTCAGGAATATGATTAAAGAATATAATGATTTAAAAAATTAATCATTCAATAATTTAAAATGTGGATTTTAAGGTAGTGTCTCCCATTCAAAAAGCATGAATCATCACATACATTCTATACATCCCTGAATAATAAAATTATGTATGTTTTTTTAATTCTAAATATCGAATTACATGTTAATTAATCAATATTTTTTTTATTTCCATGTTATATAAAATTACATAATAAATTACGTTCAAGTCAGATAATTTGACGATATTTCTCTCATATGCTCAAAATGACTATGGTTATGAAAAAAGAATAACATTATAATCATAGAGATGGTCGTCTATATGTATGCTTGAATTAAATTGTCATCTTTTTGACGAAAATTATTTAATGAAGTTTTTTACAACTATATCATTCCAAAATTATTATTATATCATAAATATCATTATATTTATTTAAATAACATAAAAATAGTGTCCATGTTTTTTTCCAGGAAAAATAATTACATTGGCACATGCAGTCGCTTATCCACACATAAGCCTTATGAACATTATAATTTTTTAATGAATGGAATTGAATGAGGGAATATCAAATAATATATTTTCATAATTATAAGTATTTTTAGTATATCTTATATATACATTAAATCAATTATAATTAGATTATAATGTTGGTATTGATGGAAAATAATTATATCCAATTGTGATGTATTAATCCTCTATACACAAAACCATTTGTTTCAATTACCATTTTATTGATAAAGTTGACAGATGTGTGTTATGAAAATAATATAAAACACCATAATATATTTATAATATTTTTGTTATTATTTTTTATCCTTTATGAAAAATAATATATATATATATATATTATGATATAATAAAATTCATGGTAAAAAATATACCTCTACCTTGAACAATAACTGTTGGGTTATATCTAAACCCCTTCAAGGATATATCTATGACAAAAATAAGGTCTTCATGAAATATTTTTGGATGTATCTATGGATTTGGGGAGGTATTGAATTAACAAAATACATTTACGTGAGTAGATATGAGGAGAATGGTTTTTTTTAATAAGTGGGGGGAAAGAGACACTTTGAATATTTAAAATGAATAAATTAATTTAATGACTTACCTAATAAAAATGGGACAAAAATATACCATTTTTGAATATGATAAGATATAATGTCAAAATAAGGATTAGAAATCAAATTAAAAAAATTATCTTGGCCAGTTAAACCATTATTACTTAATTTTACACCCCATAGTAAACCTTTTTCAAACCTTAAACATGGATCCATATTTTTACAGTTTTAAAAATTAATGATTGAAAAATTAGTTTATATTTAATAATAATATTAAATAGCCTAATTAAAAACAAATAATTTTTTATGTAATTAAATTATTTTAATTAGAAGTCTTTAATTTAAAACTCAACATAAAAAATGCACTGAAGTATGGTCATCCTAAAAAATAAATTTTAAGTATGAAAATAATTTCATAATAATTTAAAGAATAATGTTGATTGGAAAAAAATATATTCTATTTTAGATAAATATAATGATAAAAAAAATTTATAACTAATAAGTAATATAATTTTACATTGTAAATATAAGAAAATAAAATGAAAACTTCAATAAAAATTATTATTTTCACTAATAATTGAATATTCATAATTTTTTGTAAATAATAATAAATTAATGAAAATATTATTTTACATATGAAATTAAAAAATGAATTTAATTTATTATTATTTAATTTCTATAATTTGAAAAAAATATATAAATATATAATGAATGAAGAAATAATTTGGTTAGAAGTAATTCTTTTTTCAATTTAATAAAAAAATTATAATATATTCTTATAATTAATAAAATCAATAAAATATAATTAAAGAACCATAATAAGATATTTAAATGAATTATCTTAACAGTTAATATATTTTTTACATTTTCCCTTTTTTCAAATTTTACCCTCACAATATTATTCACATATTAATCAGGTGTTGAATCTTTTGTTTTATATAATTTTAATATTCTTATGTTTATTCATTAACAAAAAGGTTTTTCGAAAAAACCATATCATCTTAATAATATTTATTCCATAACACATACTCATTATTTTCAGTTATATACACTCTATTTTATTCAAATTAATGGTGTTTTTACCACTTAGCACTATCTTGGATCAAAATAAGATACACATACACCATATATGTTTTTATAATGAATAATCAAATACATCATGTGTATGACATAAAATATGAGGAAAGATCATTAAATTTGAAATTTATCTAACATTGTTTAATATTACATAGGGCTAAATTAACTAGAGGTTCATCTTTAATTTTTTTACAAAAACACATATCACTTCTCTATATATATAATTAAATAAAAAAATGATGACCTTCCATCAATGTAATATTTTTCCTCTAGTTGTCCATATACATTTTCATCATTTCCTAATCTATTATCCTACATTTTTTAATCATAATCACCTTCTTAAGAATTTATTAGTCTAAATCTAGTCACAATATCATTCTTTTTCCAACTTCCTCACAAAAATATATATTATAATACTACATTACATATAATTCCTCAATTTGTTTCATTAATATACTTGAATAAATTGATTATAGTTATAAAATTTTAAAACATTTAACTATTGACTCCAACATTCATCATAAAACCTTTATCATGGTAGAAAAATATGTCCAAAACTCTAATTAATTTTTCAATTATCCATGAGAAAATAGATGAAATGTTATACTAAAATCTAAAACAGTACCATAATATTTATGAATTATTTTCCTAAAATTAGAGTTAAAACAAGACCAATGTATTGTTATAGTGTTTATAGTTACCCTATGTAATTTAATTATCTTATTTATATAAATTTTAGTAAGTAAATAAAAAACATTTTATTTGTAATTCGATGAAATTTTAATGATTTAGTTATGTGATCAAAGTTTAGTCAAACTAAAATACTAAATTTATATGTATTTTGTAATCCCAAAACAAATCAATTAATATATTCTCACATTTTATTTCTAAAAATAGTAAATTCTGAAGATTCCCCTTCTGAAATTTTTATTTTGATTTGACCTCATAACAAGAAAATCCTTTCATAATAAATTCTCTAATTAGGTTTATTATACATTAGCATGATAAATTTTGTTAAAAGTGTCCATAATATTTTTACATATAGGATAAATAAATAAATAGTGATCTATTTTCTTCAATCTTAGTTATTTTCATAAACTAAGGATCACATAATACTCATGACCATATTACAAGTACCAAAATAAGTAATTTTTAAATAATAAATTCAGAAAACAAAACTCTCTTATCCAGTAAATTGTTTTCATATTAAATGATTTCTTCTACAATCTGTTTCCAAATCCTAAATGGAGAATATAAATTTATAGAAAACATAATCAAAATAAAAAGGTTTTTATCATAAAATTTTAAAAGAAAACATTCATCCATTCAGTAACCAATGAATCATGTTCGAGACACGACATAGTTATTGTATCATTATATATATATAACTCATAGCATTAGAATCTTTATTTTGATATCATATATTTTAATTAATTATACAACCACAATCCTTTATCAATTCCAACCGCCCCTTTTATATGATGTACAAATGTTTCTCATGGAATATATATATCAATAGATTATTATCTGTATATATATTTGTATAACATGAATTACCCAATTCAAATGATTTTTCATAATTTTTAAGCACAACAATAAAACTAATATATTAATGGAATATGTAGTATAATTTTCTTCATGAGGTTTAAATTTACAGGAATCATAAGAAATTACCAAATCATTTATAATTAATTAAAAAAAATAATCCCTTCATTGATGCATATATGTTAATTAAAATGAAACTATTTCTAGATGGAATTCCAAAAATAGAGCATTGATTACTATATTTTTCAATTTCTAAAAATAGTCATCACATTACTCTTTTGATATGAAATTAAATACTTTTTATGTCAACTAAGATAGTGGTAAGGATAAAAACGAAATGTTTTCAAAAAAAAACCTAATAATATAAGATAACTATAAATCCAATTAACATTTTTAAGAATTGTCCATTAATCATTAAAATTATTTTTATTAGGATCAATATTTATTTGTTCGTTATTTATGATATATCCCTAGAATAAAATATGATTTTACTGAGAATAATTCTTAATAAATTTCCAATATAAGTTTTTATTTGTCTTATTTTCATTAAAATACTTATATATTTTTTATGATACTACAAAAAAATTTAATTATAAAAACTATCATAAAGAATAATAACAAAGAAATATATAATTTTTTTGAAAAATATATTCTTAAGATATACGAATCAATATTGATAACATTTCAATCTAAATGGATTATTAAAATACTCATATTGACTATAATAAGTAAGATATACTATCATATAAATGTAATCATCTTCATTTGTTATTTTAACTGAGATTTGAGATCATCCTTTCAAAAATGTTTATCTAACTACTACTACAAAAAATTCATTTACATGAAGCAATATATTCTTATTCTGAACATTAATGTTATTAAATACTATATAACCAATGTAGTGTATCATAGAAATGTATTAATTATTTAAAAAATCAAACATGATATCCCTATAATGAATTGGTATAATGTTTGAATCATTTATTAAAAACTCTTACAACTACTTTTATAATCCCACATGTTTTATTTAATCTACCAATCATGTGGGTATTTAACATTTCTATGGATCATAAAGTATGAATTTTGTAAATTGAACATTAATATTAATTATTATATTGGGTAATAATTTATATGAAATATCCAAATATTATTTTGTACCAAAACATTATTTTTCTATAGAGTTCATATATTTTCAAAAATATGTGTATATTTACATTCATTTCCATATATTAACAAATTTCAATATTCTTTATATGTTATAAAAGGAATGAAATAATTCCTATATAAAAACATAATAATTTCTAAAAAATAACTTTTTTGTATCTACAATCTATCATAGTATTGTAAAATTATATTGAATGCATGACTAGAGTAATATAAAATATGAAAAAAGGAATGATGACATTGTTTTAGTTAAAAATATTCCATAGATGATAAGAAGAAGACAATTTTAATTTATTTTATCATTATTGAAACCCCAAATATATTTTAAAAAGTTTACTAACTTTATTTCCTGAGTTGAATTTTCCATATTTACAAAAATACCTTATAAAAACAAAAGAATTTGTAGACCCAAATATAATATAAATAAATAAGTAATGTGTTTATTACAACTAGTTGATGGCCCTATATGAGATGATTTAATTAATATTGATTTCACCACACCCTTATTATTATAATCATTGGTTCCTCCCGGATTTTTCCTTAATTAGATATTCATCTACATATATACCTATATAAATAAATTTTAAATATTTTACTTCATATTTATAAAAATATTCCATAACAATGCCAATGTACTTTCTTAGTAATGATTTACAATATTCACTTACATACCATAATAAATTTACATCACATATTTCTTAATAAATTATAATGTGTGGTTTTTACCACACATTTAAAAAAAATAATTTTCATACATTTTAATTCCTTCAATGTATTCTTCAAAAAAAATTTCAGCTAGAGAACTTTTTTTAGATTTTTTAAAAAAATATGATCAGCATAAAACTACATTTCAACATTCGTGGGACATCATACATGTTTCGAAAAAAATTTAAATTTACTAGAGTTCAAATATCTTCAGTAGATTGTCCCTAATATAGAGTAAACCAAATAAATTTTATAATTAAAATCCTGAATAATATTTCTTGTTTAACATAAATATCTATAGAATCCCAATCCACACATGTACAATGTTTATTCCTTATTTTACCTCAATTTTTAGAATTTCAATTCAATACTATTTTGAACAACCTTAGAAAAAATAATATCCATGGAAGAGATTCTTAAATGTATATCATTCCATGGATAAAATTTATTTAATTCTTATAGTTCTCTAAACTATTACAGATCATTATCTAGGTTCACCATCAATATGGTAAATATAATGAGTTATGTTTTGATGCTCTTAACATCCTGTGTTATCATATAAATTTTCTAGAGATCTAATATTTCCCTCCAAAACTCGTATGTTAGAAAATTCAATAAATACTGGAATATTTCTTATTATAAAATGTTCCACTATCTATATGATTTTCTTTTGTAGATCTAGTCTCTATCATTATTTTATGCAAATACCATATATATCCTATTAAAAAATGAGACCATGTGGAAAAAAACTTCTTATTTCAATTTCTAAAAATTCCTTGTAAATAATTTAGATATATATTGGCTCTGTGCCTTCTTACTTTTGGATCCCTATTTCCTCCAAAAAAATATTTTTAAGAGACATAGATTAGATGATGAAATAAGTTACTATTCTAATTATATTTCACGATAACATTATGTTATATTCTATTAAGGGTATTCCCATCTATTATCATAATCTCTAAAACTATCTAAACCATTTCAATTATACCAAAAATAAGGACCCAATCAAAATCATTACATAATATTTCATATTATGTTGAGAAATTAGTATAACAAATTTTTATGGTATTTATACATTATAAATTTAGTGAAGTAGTTCCTCACTCTTACATAATTTAATGTTACATCACAATTTGGAATCATTCACTCACTATTTATTTTTTTGACAATACAATACATTTAAGATATTACATGTGTTCTTTTCATGAAATTTCATAAAAATATTCATCATCACTTCATCAATATCTCTAATAATATTAAAACCATTTAGAAATATTTAAAATTGGGATAATATGACAAAACAAATTAAGGGACATATAAAATGAAATAAACAAACCTAATAGTTTTTCAAGATTCTTAGATTTTTATTCATTTTATTCATAAAAAACACTGTGCTAAAAATAAATATTGTATTGACCCAAAATTCAACATCTCTAAAAAACGATTTTAATAAAAAATCCCATATTAAATCATTAAATAAAAAATTAAACTCATAAAGGGTTATTTATAATAATGAATTTTTTATAGGAATTTTAAAAATGATATATATTTTACTCTTATAAACAGAGATAAAAAATCTTTTAATCACAATATCATTATCATATAGTGTGGAATCAAATTAATTCTACATGAATCCATTCAAATAATTGATTAAAAATATTTGGGACTGACAAAGTAATTTTAATATCACTCTTATAATATGTCACACAAATGAAATAATATACTATTTAATTTCCAAATATCCATTAGGAGAAAACCTAACTGGATAACAGTTTCACTTTTCTAAAAATGAATTATAGAGCTTTATTGGGATCACCCGTCTTCATAAGAAATTACCATGAACCATGAATTAATAATAATACATTAAATACTTTATATCAATAATTATACTCATAAAAATATTATTTTCATCGATATGAAAAAAAAGATATCAAAATTCCCATTTAATATTAAACCATATTTTAAAATACAAAGAAAAATAGAACATATATTTTTCTTTGAAGGAATAATAAAATATATGTTATAGTGGTGGGATAAGTTTCTGACCCCATATACTTTAAAATATAACAACATTTTCACTTTTTGACAAAGTGATCAACATAAATTATGTAAAGATGTTTATTTTAATAACAACTAATAGAATGTAAAATTGGTATATAATGTTCATTGTAATTCAATTATATCAATATAAAGACATCCATAAAATAATTTTATAAAAATGTACCCAGATAAAAAATAATTGAAAAATAACTACTGTAAACAATTAAAATATTTGTTTTATGTTAATCTGTCATTTTTATTGACTAAAACTCATCACATAAATTACTTTTTTTCCTATATAATAAACATATGTTATTTACTGAATTGTTTAATAAATGTTTTCAAGTTTTTTATCATATTTATTATAGTTATTTCTATGTAATATGTAATTACATAGTCAATTAATCTCAGGTTTTCATTTCTAGTAATATTCAACATATATCTCCAAAATAAAATTTGAAATTTATTTATAATTAGTGAATTGATTACTTAATAATCAAGAATATATTAATAATGAGTTAAATAAATTAATTGTACATTATTTATATTTTTAAATACAATGATAAATGATGGTCATGTAAAATGAATTACATTAAAATCATGGTGATATTTGATTGTTTGTATAAAAGAGTAACATTTTTATTTTTCAACGAACATGATGGAATGAATGTAAGTATAATTATTTTATATAAATTGATTATTATATAATAAATAAAATATAATTAATATAAATAAGGAAATATTTATTTTATCAAAGTGATATGGTCTGGAAAAGAGATTGACATCACATCATAGAGGGGGTAATCCACATGTGGGTATGAATGATGTCATCATTTATCAATGGTTGGAAACGAAATAAATTTTGTGATATGTTAGGTATGTAGATTGAATGTTTTTAATTAATATCTTATTTATAAATTAAATATATCATTATAACCATCCTTGAGATGCATTTATTGAAAATTAAACACATATATTTAGAAAAATAAATAAAATTCACTTTTTATATACCACCCCTCCTCTTCAAAAAACATATATAGGTTTAAAAATAAACCATCTTAAGTGGGTTTTTGATAAAACTAGGGACTATAAGAAATAGTTATGTATTTTATGAATGTAATTTAATAGTTATATTATAAAACTAATAGATATTTATAATTTTATAAAATTATAGAGTTGGTGTCCATTTAAATGTGGTGGAGAGGACACAAAAATAGATTTTGAAAATAATACATATATTAATAGATTTCTTTAAAAATGGCATGAAAATGGACCATTTCAAAAGATGAGAAGATATAAGGTAAAAATATGTCCAAAATGGAATTTAGAGAAATTTTTAGGTAATTTTATCCATTATCACATATGATAAACCCCATGTAAACTTGTTTTAACTAGAACCATGGTAATGTTTTTTTCTATATTTACAATTCGTTATCATCAATTATTCTATTGATAGTTTTACCCAATCCTAATTATTATTAAAATAAATATGGATCATATTTTATAATATTCAATTGATATATATTGATAATTTAATTTAAATTTACAACCTCAAATGCAGATGAAAAAATTGTTATTAAAATTTTAATTTTAAGAATAACATTTTTATGCTAAATTAATGAATAAATTTCATTATAATAACTTTTTTATAACATTTATATCAAATTTTAGCTATTTATTATAAAAAAATTTATAATATAATTTAATTTTGTAAATACCTTAAAATAAATTAAATCTTTCAATATAAATCATTAATTTTTACAATTCATTAAACAATAATAGTTTTATAAAATTATCATAAATTCATTGTCCCAATACATTGAAATCATTAATTAAAAAATAATTGTCATTTTTAAAAAAAAATCAAAATATTAAAGATATTGTTTCAAAAAAATCCCTATAATACACCCAAATATAATTTAGATTGAAATAAATCATTTTCTATTTAATAGAAACATTAAATATAATTATTATAATGAATACGACATTATAAAATCAAAATAAATAATTTCAATTATAGCTGGATTTAATATATCTAATCAGTTGATGGGTTGTTATTCGAAAAATATGAGTATAATGATTTTAATTTTGATAATGGATGATGTTCAAATATTCATTTTTAGGTTTTTGGTAACATCATATTGTTCTTCCACATCATTATTCAAATTGAGATTTGACCATATTGGTCATATTATCTATACCTGGTATACTAGATGATTTTTATACAAGGTATTTTAATCTAAAATAAATGGAAATGAATAATTACTATTAAAAAACAACTACAGTCATCACAAATGTTAAAACAAATTACTTTACCATGTGAAAACAATTTTTGGACATTTCTTCAGTGATTTCATTAAAATGAAATTCGATAATGAATAAAAATAAATTCTTTGAAATTGAAAATCCATACATGAAAATGAAAAAAAAAATATCCATGAAAAACACACCACTATATCACTTTTTACATATAGATATACAACCATCGTCTTGTTCATCGAATAAAAGTGGTCATAATTAACTAACAGAAGATTCAAAACCAAATTTTTTTTGGAGTCATTATAATGATATAAAATTATTTTTAATAATGAGATCAAATTCCCAAGAATAAATACATTCTCTTATTCAAATATACATAATGGGAAAATATTTTTAGTTTAATCATTATATAATTTAATATCATCCCTAATTAAAAAGTGAGAATGGTTGTGTGAGTATTTATTTAATTTAGAATAATTTAAAGCATCAAAATGTTCAAAATGTGGTTGAAATTAGAACCAATATTACATCTTCTTGACTATCTCTAGGAATTCAAAACAATCATGAAATATTGAAATAATATTCCCATTTTATTTTATAAAATTTATATCCATGATTGAGGAACCTAGTATAAACAAATTTTCACTAATGAATTATCCAAAAGTGAAATGAAAATGATCATCATATTATTATTAAAAAAATTCCTCAACCATATGCTATGTGATTTGGTAAATATTCTCAAAAATCCCATTGATAAGAATAGTTCAACATGATTGTTACACATGCTTCTATGTAACATATTGGAGATAATATTTTTCTACATTATAGATCATATAAAGGATATATTTAAATATATTTTTAAAAGATAATGGTGTAAGATAATCCAACGAATAAATGATGGGTGTCAAATGAGCCACCAAAATATAGAACCCAATCCCTGATCTTGTGGTCAAGAATGAAATTGTATCATTTTTTTGGAAAATTAATTTATGGATGGTAGGTTATAAACATTTTAACTTAATATCAAATTTCCTTATACAATTCTCTCTAGAGTCTAGGTGTAAACATATGATATCAGTCAGATATAATGGAAGATGGAACTCCATGAGACCTTACAATTTCCTACACATACAGAATCACACGGTGTTCTAATTTAGCATTGTCCCAAACAAATATAATATTATCAGACATCATAAACTGATTGATAAAAGAAATAATTACATTATTCTTTTGAGTAGTATGAGGTAGTCTAATAATGAACTCCATAGATATCATATCCAATATTCATGTTTGGATTGGAATAAGCGGATGTAATAAATATGATCATTGATAAATTGCCGTCAACTATTGATAAGTAATTCATCATTTCAAAAAATCTATTATTTTCTTATTCATAATATAACACCAAAACATCCTTCTCATTTAATGATACAGCTTGTATTAACCATGAATGAAAAAAATAGTACTATTGAAAATAAATCATCGTTGAATTCCCCATAGAAGATGGAACTACATACAAGTTTCTGAAATAGTAGATTCCTTAAGAAAATAGAGAATAATCTAGGGATTTTAAAACAAAATATATAATTCTATTAATTTATTGGAAAACTTCTTCCATAACCTAATATAGAGATAAAATCTCAAGAAGGGAGGATGTTTTCAACACCATAGAATGAAATTTGACCTTCTTACCCTCTTTCAATTTTAAATTCAATTTAACCTGATACACATGATGTTACACTCATAATTAGACATTTTTTTCATAATATATTTCAGGTGATGTTGATCTATTATCAATCATTATATATTGATTATTCCTATAATATTATAAAAGTGCTATATTTATGAAAAAGTATGATATGCATTGGGATTTATTATATTGGAGAGAATTATATAACCAATCATTCGACACAGGTGTCCAATAACAGTAATATTTAAAATATGAAAATTAAAACAAGAGAATATGATATCATGAATATATAATAATATAGGTTTTTTATGTATCATGCATCCATTTTTTATATGATAATATTTAGTCATTGTTTTTGTTAATAGCGTTGACATCATCAATGATAGGCATCACAACATTGTTAATCTCCATAATAAATGATTGATCCACAACATATATATTGTTTTAAATATTTATTTTAAATCCATGAGAATTAATATTGTGTTTGGGACCTTATCAAATAATACATATTTTAACATAACGTTAGTTATTATATCTAGAGTGAAATGATAATTCTCTTGAAATATGCCTCACATTCCATCATTGTGTTATCACCACGCTCAAGGGTTATAAATTATTGATTCATGAAAATGAAAATCACCCCAAGGTAATTATACTATGGTAACATCACATTGAAGTCTTTCAAATCTTGGTTATCGTGTATCTTCTCTTATGCAACAAATTGAAACCAATTACGGATGTGCCCTTTTGAGTAAAGGTGGTAAATTTCACATTAATTTCATTAAAGATTCTAATAAATTCAATAAAAAAAAACACTATCTATATAATAATTAATTTTCTATTTTTATTTAGTGATATATAATTCTTGATACTTATGTTGAATAAATTATTGAATGTTGTTATAATTTATTACTAGAATTGAACCACCTTCTATAGGTTGAAAAGGAATGAAACCCTCTCCTACCTCCATACAACATATGGTTATTTTAAAAGTTTTATAACTTTCAGATAAATGTAACTATTAACCAAATAATACATATATATTCCATCAACAGGGGGGTTTTTTGGGGCCCTACTAGGAGTCATGATACTACATTAATAACAAACAATAGTGTAAAATTTCAAACACCAATGAATCCCAAAACACCACAAGATATTAACTAGTTTCCAAATTCATATTTATGAAATAGAATTGTTTAAATAAAATTTTATTACATGGGGTATGTGAATGTTTTAAAACCCACAGAACATATACATGACATGAAATAAAAAATAAATAAACTCAAATGTTAGAGCAGAACAAAATTGGCAACATCCTTGGTAACATATGGTTTATAAACTAGGAGTACTAGACAATAAACCATTCATACCAATCCCTTATATACTAAAATTCTTATCTTCATCTTCCAAGATATCAAAAATATCCATAGGATTTATAAAACAATGGTCTCTAATAAAACATAGGCTCTGTTAATATTTTTTAAATTATCAAATATGACTAAACCTACATTGGGTTCCAACTCCAACCCATTAAAATTCATGAAGGGTCTTCCCAAACCCAAATTGTTAACAACTAGACCATCACTATAAATAATATTATTTTGAAATGGATTATCCCATCATAAACCTATGCGTTTATAAATTTATGTTCCAAGATTAGCCCCAAAAATATATTTTTTGTTTTTGTACCATTATTATCTATTATAAATTTATTAAATTAGACATTATTGAACAACAATGATCAACCCATAATAAAAAACACATAATAAATGATACAAAATTAAATGAAATAATAAATTTAATGAAAATATAATCGATTAAAAATTAATGGAAATTGAGGAAATGAAGGTGATACATTACCAAAGTTTTCATAATCCAAAACAAAAAACTGGAAGAAATGGAATAGATTCCCATCTCTATGAAGAAATAGGGATCACCCACTATTTTACAAATATAATCCTTGAAAATACGATAAATAAAATTCCAAACATCCATGATATTATTTTACAATACATGAATCCTTATAAACCAAGATTTATATACCAAAATTGTTATTTATAGGGTGTGACCACATAAAGCTCAATAAGATCTCACCATGTTTTCAATTATTGGAATTTCTTATAAAATCAAAAACAAACTATTTTTTAAATTTTATATAAATAATTATGTTTTAATAATTATAATATAAAATAACGAATATATGTTAAACAATAATGGATATGATAGTTTCAAAATAAACTATTGTATTTTAAAATTAAACTATATAACAGGAGAGATGAACCCTAATGAAACTATGGTGTGTGATCCTATAACTTCTAAATATTTAAATAAGGTAGATTATCATTTAATGGATACATTATATCACTACACTAGCCTAGTGGGACGTGTTCTTGGAAATAATACTCTATTAGTTATAGATACATCATAAAATATGAGATGGTTATCTTCTGATCATGGTTCTACAACTGAATCACTTTTGATGTTTTATGATATTTAATCAATTTCATATCAAACATCAATTACTTATATGGTAATAAAATTAAAATGAGTTACTTTTTCAAAAAAATAAATATTACACATTTCAAATATAAAAATAGTGGAATTTAACATGTAGCACATATTAAATATTATTTCTCAAAAATAATTCAAAAGAATTTGAATACATTAAAAAAGATAAAATTTACAGATTTCATACATTATAAAAATATTTCAAAATGGAGAAATTGGTACACCTTCAATATAAATGTTTAATACATTTGAATCAAAACAAAACTACATAGAATTGGAACAAGATACCCCACTACAACAATGAAAAACCAAGAACATAAAAACCCAAACTTATAAATAGGCTAATTGGAAAACAAGGGTCGTGTGTCTTTATGGTTGAGATAAATAAATTAAAATATTGGAAATGATATTTATGGGAGATCTATTTAATACATACATGCAGTTTTTCTTCAAAAATCCATCCATATGACAAAAACATTACACCCATTAGGTACACAGGGGAGTATAGGGCATGGGTGGTGTATTTCATTAATTAAATGATAAAATATATATATAATTTTAATCTATTTCATAGATAAGTAAAAAATTTATAAAATTTATGTTTCTTGGAACACCACTTTTTTTCAAGCGATAAGGTAATCTGTTAACCACTTATGTGGGCCACATAGACTATAATTGGGATCCTTAAAGGTAAGTTCACAAGAATTGGTAAACCATATTACAATTATATGAATGGAATCTATTAAATACATACAATATTCATCATGGTTTCAAATTAATTTTTTATATCCATTCATGATTCATGCGGTAAATAAATTTTTTATATATTTCTACGTTTTCAACAAAAATTACTTGAGATAAATAAAAAGAAAATATAAATGAAGAAATAAGGGATTCATACCTAAAAATTTAATGGTGGGAATAAAAAATTTGTATTCATATAATTTACTTAACTGACTATATAACCCCTTGTATCATTGATTGGTATTTGGTGGTATAGAATTATTATTCCATAAATCCTTATATTGTATACTGAAGTACTAACCATAAAGGGGTTACAAAGAATTAATATCTAAAATCCTTGTATTATTATCATGTTATTTATTGTTATATATATCATTTATTATAAATTATAATAAATAAAACACTGAATAATTGATTTGAAATATACTCTAAAATTATTATGATAATCAAATAATAACATGTTTCTATTTGTACATCTTTTTGATATATCATATATACAATAGTCATTTTATTCCACCTACATAGATATATTTTCCATCTAAAATATATATATATATATATATTAATTTTTATAATATATTTTCGATAATTTATTATAATCATACTATATAATTATATATATATATTCAATATTCTATATCATTATGGTTTCTATAAAAATATGTATATTTTGAAAAGAAAATCATTGTCCTTAAAAGAGCATTAAAATTTTTATTATGATATATTTTAATTAAATTACTTGTATAAATGTTTAATATTTTATGATTTATGAAATCATAATAATCATTAGATTGAAAATAACCTATAATTTTACACTTTTTAAGTTTATGGACTAATTAAAAAAATAATGTTTTACAATTCTAGTATATCCAGAGAAACATTATAAACATGAAACAAAACACACTAAAAATAAATATATCAGAACATAGGAGTAATAGGTGACTAAAAAATTATAAAACACGTAATATTAATAAAATATCCCATATATATTAAAAGAATTCCCATATCATAAACATATAGTGGAAGAATTTTTTAAAAAATTTAATATTTATTTATTATATATTTTCTATCACTTTGATACTTGTATTCTTCAACTATGATTATTTATTCACTTATAAATATCCCATATATATTATACCAATATTATCTTGGTAACCCATATGATTCCATATTTTTTATTAGGTTTTTTGACATCATTGTTCAACATATTTCCTTCTCGTGAGTTATATTTATTATTATTGTTAAGATATTGTCTATTCTAAATGTGGAATACATTTAAATATTATATTGTTATATCTTGGGTGAAAATAGAATTATATTTTCCAATATGTTATTAGATAATGATAACATATGGTGAATGATCATTTAGCCGAGACAATTCATTTATTATTCTCGAGTATCAGGTCTTAACAAATGTTTATGATAAAATATCATATATAAATATTTCTTTATTACAATTCTCATAATTTATCAACTCCACTTATATAAATAATCATACACCATATTAATTTTTAACAAATTATGAGCCCCAATTCTTTTAAACCCTTTTTATATGTATGTTCACTTATTATAACATTACCCAATAAATTTTTTCTTCATTCCCCTTGTGAATATTTCTAGATCACACTTTATTTTATGTTTGTCCACATGGTATCTGATTATATGTTATGAGTGAAATTAAATATAATATTTTTATATTTTTAAATAGATAATCGATTATGTGGGTATATCTTATAAACGTTTTATTAAATAGTTAATCTCTAAAATTCATCAAACCATTGGATTATTAGTGTGTTTATTAATTATATTTTTTTAATAATTATAAGAACATATTTTTCATATTTTGATCAATATATCCATCATAAAGTTTTTATATTTATTTTTGTCTCATGATCCTCCTACAGGTTCTTACATGCCATGTCATCTTCACTATTGGATTCAACTCAAGTTATTTTGTTCTGTCAATATCATTAGTAATGAAACTCAATAGCTAATTATACTTCTTTATCATACTCATCGGGGTTATTTTTTAAATAAATAGGATAATTGTACAAATAAAAAAATAATACATTTATTAAAATTAATTATTATTACATCCAAAATTATTCAAAAAACCCATGGATCAACAGATTTATTTTAATGGATTCTGGAAATATTAACACACCTATTTCACATGAATTTAATATTTATTGATAAAATATATTAAATTTATGAAATTTTTTGAGACATATTCCTATTCAACTTCTAATAAATGAAAACATTAAATGGTAGGGAGTCAAATTTTAAAAACGGAATTGGATATAAAATATCGTAATTGTATTCTAATATATATATATAATAATGAATAATGAAACAAATATGATATAAATTAGTATATTAAAAATTTCTGTTAACCATTATCATGGGAGGTGAAAATAAAATCTCAAATTATATAACATCATCCAATACATGTTAAAAATAAAACAACAATCATATAACATACACCGTCAAATGTTATATTTAATGTGTAAAAATGATAATCAAAATAATTTTTATCATTGTGAGCCTAGCTACCCTACAACATATTCAGTCATAAAATTGTGTGTAGATATTATCATAATCACACTCATACTTTTATTAAATCTATATACATTCAAACAATTTCACATAAAATTTCAATATCATTACACATAATCTAGTAACCAATGAATTAGAGAGAGATATAGGTTCCACTCATCTTATATTAAATGAACATTTGTGGAACATGCTAAAAAAATTAATCACATCATAAAAATATCCATATGAATAAATAAGGGTTTCATGACACTTAAATATTAACATTTAATGAATCCATGAAAATAAAATGGGTTTCCAAAAAATATCCAAAATGAAATAAATAAAATATTTATAAGAAACCATTAAAATAATATCAGTTACATAAAGTGACTAAATAAATTCAAAAATTTAATCCCATAACAATGAAAACATGATAACTATAAGTAAAAACGCAAAGGAAGAATAAAATAGGATGAAACATAGATCATAACAGCATTATAGGAAGACCTTTTTTGCAGATAATGAATTCAAAAACTTGAAAAAATATTTTGGGAATATTTTTTTATTAATCACTATAAAATTAATTGTTAGGACTCTCATTTATAAAATAATATTATTTTAATCCCAATATCCTATATACCATTCAGGGAAATGAAGTTTTGTAAAAAAAATCCAAATTTAATAGGAAAAATTAGCTAAAATGGGATGTTATGGAGAATTGTAATTAAATAAAAAATTGAATAAATTAAATAAAGGATTTTGTGTTACCAAATCCCATATCATTTCCCTTGATTTCAATGGAATCACTTTAACCTTCGGTATTATAAAAATGAAAATCTGATTTTCTTTATTAATAACCTTATTCATATAAATCTACATTAATATTCATCATTTATAAAAATTCTCTTCATGTATTTTATTACCATTACCTCTGTTCAACATAGGGTTCTAATAATCATAAATGGTTTGAACTATATTCATAAGTTTGGTTTGAACCTTCATTTCTCTAATAATAATATCATCACTAACAAACCATTTAATGTAATAAAATTTAATTATTTGATCAAAAATGATAATTCCATAATATTCACATGTGGTTTTTATTCATGTTTCTTGGAAAATGAAATGGTGCTAAACTATTTTTGGGTTATTTAATAATATTCTTGTAATACCTTATATTGATCTTTTATGTTTTCAGTATACAAATGGATCATTTTTAATGATATATATTACTTATATATATAATATATAATCTTACCATATAGTCTAAAACATTTAAATATCATATGTGAAGAAAACAATATTTATTCATGGAGGTGGAAGTCTTCAAAACACAAGATTATGATTTTCATTACCAATTGAATCAGAAGGTATACGTTGTAAATTAATTTATAATTTAATAATAATAAATAACTTTTATAAATAATATTAATTCATAAATACCAACACCATGAACACCAATATTTAGTTATATTTGAAAACTAGAAGAATCGCTCCGTGGAGAACATAATCCACACACAAACACACAATAATAATATATTTTTATTAGTATATGGGAGAGAAATGATAATTTTTTTAACATTATAATAATAAAATAACAACACAATATTGATGTTGATGATATTGTGATATGATGGTTTTGTATGGTTTATAAATTTATGTTTATGTATTAATTTTTTATAAAAATGGTGTACCTATTTGGAGACATTGAACACTCTCTTGATAAAGGAATATGATATATAAGACATAGGCTAATTTTTTATTTTAAGTGGAATTAGTGTTTTTAATGAAAATTAAGTAAAAAAAATATTTCATAATATTTTGAATAAATTTTTATATAATAATTTATAATTTAAATAGTGGTATTTTTATCCTTTTATAATTGAAGAAAATAACACTTTTGGAAATAATAATCATTTATAAACAATTAAAAGATATTATTTAAGGGTTAATTGAACAAATGTGGAACTTTTTTTGATATACACCAACATAAATTTGAAACAAATATCGTTATCTTTTTCAAAAAACTTCATTTTAACATAATATTTCCATTTCCCCAAGTATCAGGTTTTTAAAAATGTTTATGTTAAAATATCATATATTTATATATCGTTATTATGATTCTAATAATTTCACAATACCACTTATATAAATAATCATACACCATATTAATTTTTATCTAATTTTGATTCCCAATTCTTTTAAACCCTTTTTATATGTATTTTTACTTATTATATATCTACCCAATCAATTTTTTATTCATTACCCTTGTGAAGAATTATTGATCACCCTTTATTTTATGTCTTTCTACACGGTATCAGATGATATGTTACGAGTGAAATAAAAAATAATATTTTTATTTTTTTATATAGATAAATGATTATGTAGATATATCTTATATACATTTTTTTGAATAGGTAATCTTTCAAATTCATCATACCATAAGATATTTAGTGTCTACGTCAATTATTTTATTTTAATAAATATAAAAATATTTTTTTCTACTTTTGATAAATATATCAATCATCATTTTTTAGATATATTTTTGTCTCGACATCCTTCTAGAGGTTCTTACATGTCTTGTCATCTAAGCAATTGGAATCAAATAAAGTTATTTAGTATTATTAATATCATTGGTAATGAAACTCAATAGCTCATTATACGTCTTTATCAACCACATCAATACAATTTTTTAAATATAGAGGCTAATTATAAACAAAAAATAAATAATACATTTATTAAAAGGATTTATTATTACATACAAAAAATTTCTCAAAACCCATGGATCAACATATTTATTTAAATGGATTCTAGAAATATTAACACACTTATTGCAAATGTAGTAAATATTTATTCATAAAATAAATTAAATTAATGAAATTTAAATGAGACATAATCCTCTTCAATTTATAATAAATGAAAAAATAGGAGGAAGTCAAATTTCAAAAACAGAATTGTACATAAAATTCCATCATTGTTTTCCTAAATATATGTAAAATAATGTATAGTAAAAAACAACTGATATAAATTAGTATTTTAAAAATTAGGGTTAACCATAATCAAGGGAGATAAAAATAAAATATCAAATTATTTAACATAATCCATTACATGTTAAAAATAAGGAAATAATAATATTACAAATACCATTTAATGTTATTTTTAATGGATAATAATAATAAACAAAATAATATTTATCATTGTGAACCATGGTACCTTACAACATATTCAGTCAAAAAATTGATTGTAGATATTAACATAATAACACTCATCCATTTATTGAAATAATATACATTCTAACACTTTCATATAAAATTTCTATCTCATTACATATAATCCGTTAACCAATGAATTAGAGAGAGATATAGGTTTCAGTCATCTCATATTCAATGAATATATGTGGAACTTTCTAAAAACATTCATCACATAATAAAATTACCCATTTAAAATAAAAGGGTTCAGAAACTTTAATATAATTTTATAATGAATCCATCAAAAATAAAGTGGATTTCCAAAAATATAAAAAAAATCATTAAAAATTTTATATAGAACCATTACAATAATATGAGTTACATTATGTACCCAAATAATTTCATAAATTAAATCGACTAACAATAAAAACATTATAAATATATGTAATAAAAAAATGAATAAAATATGATGATACATTGAACATAATACAATTAGAGGTAGATCTATTTTTCTAATAATGAAATCAAATGCATGAAATAATATTTTTTGGAATATTTTTAATTAATCATTGTAAAATTCATAGTAACAAGTCTCGTATAAAAAATAATATGTACTTGATCACTATATTAGGAAAAACATTCATGGAAATGATGTTTTTTCAAAAAAAATGAAAAAATAAAAGGGAACATAAGTTAAATGGGGATGATATAGATAATTTTAATTAAATATGAAAATTGTAAAAATTAAATAATTGAGTGTGTGTCCTCAAATCCCATATCATTTCCCATGAATTTAAATAAATCACTTTAACCTTTGGTTTTTCAATGATTAAAATCCGAATATTCTGATGAATAACCTTATTCAAATCTATCTACATTCATATTGTTCATTTATAAAAATTATCTTCATGTATATGATTATCACCAACTCTGTTCAACATCAGGTTTTAAAAATAAAAAATGGTTTGAACTATGTTCATAAGTGTGGTTTAAACCTTCATTTCTATTAAAAAATATCATCACATACAAACCATTTAGTTTAATAAAATTTAATACTTTTATCAACAATGATAATTCCATAATACGCACATGGGTTTTATTTTCATGTTTCAGGAAAATTGTTATGGTACTAACCTATTATTGTGATATTTAATAATATTTTTGGATTACCTTATAATGATCATTTACATTTATCTTATCCAAATAGATTAACTTTAATTTTATATATTACTTATATATAATATATAATTATACCATATTGTCTAAACCTTTAATGATCATATGTTAAGAATACAACACATTTATTTGTGGAGGAGGTAGTATTCAAAACACAAGATTATGATTTTCATTACCAAATTAATGGGGGGATGAAGGCGTATATTATGTTATAATTTCATAATTATAAATAAATTTTATAAATAATATTAATTCATAAATACCTTCCCCATGAACATCCTTATTTATTTATAGCGGAAAACTGGAATCATTGCTCTGTGGAGACATTAATCGACACAAAAAAACACACACTAATAAAAACTTTTTTTATTGGAAGATGGGAAAGAAAAGATAATTTTTGTACCATTATAACAATAAAATAAAAACACAATATTTATTCTTATGATATTGTGATATTAGGGTTATATATGTTTTTTAAGTTTATGTTTATGAATGAATTTTTTAGAATAATGTGATTCATATGTTGAGACCATGAACAATCTCTTGATAAAGTCCTTTGATATATTGGACTTAGTCTAGTTTTTAATGATTTGTGTACTTGTTGTGTGTAATGACAGTCAGGTGAAGGAACATTTCATATGGTTTTGAATAAATTTAGATAAAATAATTTATAATTTAAACAATGGTATATTTAACTATTTAAAATGGATGAAAATTACAGTTTTGAAAATAATCATCATTCATCAATAATAAGAAGACATTATATATGGTTCAATGGATAAAATGCTGAAAAACATTTTTTACAGGACAACATACATTTGAAACTAATATCATAATATTTTTTTTTCAAAACATAAATTTAACATAATATTTCTAGTTCTCTAATATCAAATAATTTTCTATTTTTTCATTAGGGAACATTTTTTAACCTTAATAAACAAAATTAATTAAAAAATATATTTAACTCGGTTCCTAATATGAAAATTAATATTTTAAATTTGAAAATAATTTTATCATATAAAATATATAAATTTATTAGATGTAAATTATAAATAAAACACACATAATTCTATAATAATTGTTTTCATAAGAAATAATTATTACCATTAATTACAAATATATATATAAATATGATTAAATTATCATTATTGATAAAGTTAATAAAATAATATGATTTTTATTAAATTTAATGAAATATATGAGGACTTCATGTAAATTCAAAACCAATTACCAACTAAGAAATACCTCATTCAATGTGAGGGATAGAAACTATATTTATTAAAGTAAAATTTTTATTTAGTCTGAAAAATATTTGATAGACTATTTAGATAATAAGATAGTATATTTAAATGCATAATCTTATTCTCTATAAAAATATATTTAATTATTAAAATGTTATTTTTTTTAATATTCATATACAGTCTCATATTTATAAATTAATAAATACAGTATTTTTCTCAAAAACCATAATTTTCAACTAAAATTAAATACTTTCATAATAACTTATAAAATTAATAATAACTAAATTTTTAAAATATTATTTCAAAAAAAACTCTCAAATTCTCATTTTATTAATCAATGTTTTTTAATATATATTATATTACAATTAAAATGGATTAATTTTAATGTAATATGTTTTGATAATATATCTTATTAATTATTTATTTTCAAAATGTAATAGATTTTAATGGTATACTATCTTAGTGTTTATTATATTGTTGATAATAATTTCATTATAATGTTTTTTCTTTGTTTATGTTAGTGTGTAGCTTAAAATACATGTTATCAGACATGATATTTATTTAAGAATAAAATACATGGTTTGATATATTCGACTGTCTTAAAATAATTTCATCTTTGAAATTTTATAATATGGATTGAAAAAATTGATTGTCATTTTCTTTCATCACATAATTATGTTACCATGTAGCCTACTAAAATTTATTATTTCAGCATATAAATTTTACTATATGAATGGAATTATTCTACATAACCTTATCTCTTCGATCATAGATATCCACCAGTAGTTCTTCATAAGATAGTTCATGTTCAAGTTATATTGATTTTGAGTTTATTACATGCGATGAAGAATATTCTTGGGAGGTCTAGCTCTAATTTGGTGGTTAAAATACTATCAAGGTGCATTTGTTGTTTGGTAACTACTTCAACGATTTTTGGTTTCATGGTTCAAAAAAATAGGTGGTAAATGTATGGTCGGGGTGATCATTTTACATGATGGTTTTTGGAGTCTCTGGTAGGTGTGGAACATAGTCAGTTTGACATAATTGTTTCAACTATGAGAGCCATTAATGCACGCACCTAAAGTCAGATGCTCAATCGGACCTTGTGTATTTATAGAAGGTGGGATTATCCTTCCCTACAAAACATGAAAATTGTGATCTAGGTGAATCCCACTACTTATATTGCTCGTGAATTATGGATCTGTTGAAAACTGTCTCTCTCAGGAATGAAATTAAACACCAATCGATCTTGTCTTGTGCGTTTCATGTAGAGAGGTGGGGTGATCTACAACACTATCATCACATTCATGGTTGCTTTCATTGTGTGCCTTATAAGTGTCTCCTCCATGCAATTGGAGGTCCTTTCCATACTTTTAGGCCTTAATCTATCCATTCATGGTGGCATTGATATTGTGGAAGAAGAAACTGACTTCCCGATTCTTTTCAACGTTCTTCAAGTTACCAGCCTTGTTCCATTATCGATCATTTATCCCTTGAGTAAGTGTCGTTATCTTATCTCCATTAACATATGATTTAGACACACACATGTTGTGAGGGAAATATGGTGTTTAATCATATAGAAAGACATGCAGTGTGTGGTCTGGGTACATCCAGTTTCTATAATATTACCTATTTGAATCTCATTAGGGATAACCATATTAAAGGGTATTCCATCAGTCTCCATTACTTCCATCTGCCCTAGATTACTCTCTCTTGAGGTAAACATTGTAAATTTATTTATTTCTAAATAAAGACTGATGATGATGATACAATGAATACATAATTATATTAAATTTTGTAATGATATAGTTCTTAGAGATTTTCTATGAGTTTGAGATAAAGAATAATCACTAATGGATCAATGTTTATA
The DNA here is from genome assembly GCA_963277665.1 of Viscum album. Lineage (NCBI taxonomy): Eukaryota > Viridiplantae > Streptophyta > Magnoliopsida > Santalales > Viscaceae > Viscum > Viscum album. Next base: position 2,021,023,550 of record OY728138.1, read on the forward strand.
TATATAAAATTCCTTTTGATCCAAAAGATGATAACACATTTCCAAGGAGATATTTAGGGAAATAAATAATTTCTAAATTGAATGAGTATATATCATTAATTAAAATCTGTATTACTCTTATTATGAAACTGATTTTCTCTAATATAACTTTAAAAGGATTAATATTTTTTTCAGTTTCATGAACATGGTGAATACATATAAACATCCTCTCTTCAACTTCATCTATGTATGATGGATTCCATCATTTCCTCCCATAATAAGGTCCATATTATTACATATAAATTTATCAATGTAATATATTATTATATGATAAATCCAAAAGGGGTATGTATTAATCCAAAAATACATATAAATTTATTGAATAATATCTCAACATATCCTATGTAGTTTGAATGGTCTTCTGCAATTAACCAAATATCTAATAGAGATATGTAATTTAAAATATCATCTATATCTCCAACACATTTTGAATAATTCATCATAACCTCAATGTAAACCATATATTTCATTCAGATGATGTGGATAATGGTACTGTATGATTCCATATTAATTATCTAATATATATACATATCATGGAATGTGATTAAAGGGAGAAATTGTATTTGTTGAATTTAAATTAACATATATTCTAAGGTGGTCAACTACCTCATATATATTTTCAGCCTTTAGATGTTTACGGTTCTCAGATGAAAAAATCCATGATGAGGTTTTCAGATTTTTATACAGGTATGTGTAATGGTTCAATCAATCAAATTATGAATATTTTGTTTTTCCTTTATATGATAATATATCAAATATTGGGATACATAGTAAATGATTCCATTCAATATTTCTTACAAAAATAATACTTCAATTATATATCTATAAATATTTTTTAATATATGATAGAGATATAAATATTATCTTTCTGCATCATCTAGAAAATAAAAATTTATATTTTGGTATATATGTGAAATATATATAGGAACATAATCTTCCAACTCTATCTTTATAGTTATGTTACTCCTAAATATTCTTCTCTATTTTCGGAAGATTATTAACATTTTTATAGACATCATTTATCAGGACATAAATAGACTATAGGGCATTAATATTGGATTGATATGACTTATAATTCCCAATTGAGAATTCAGGATTCTTACTCTAATAATCCATTAGTATTGAAACATTTTCAACCAAAATATTATATAGAGTATTATAATATTATCTACGCCTAACATCAAAAATAATTTTTTCCTTTCCTATGTGTTAATGTATGCAGTTAGTTATAATATATTATTTACTCTAATTATAAGAATTAGATTATGATTTACTCATTATTTCTATAGATATTTTCATTACCTTATGATTTTTGTACATATAACACTTTTGAGATAATGGTAATCCATCCAAATATTTAGTGGAATGTTCAAAAAATTAATTATATATTATATTTATAGTAATTTTTGTCCGGATTTTTCAGTTATGTGTGGTATAATAAATTACGTTTTAATTTTACATAAGGACACATCCAATTTCTTTTAATTAGGAATCACTATTAATTTAAAACCCATCAAGGCAACATATTAATATATTCCAAGGTGCAGTTACAAACCTTTCCATCTATTCCTATAAGTGTTCATTTTTTTTTTATCCGACTATTGAAGACTCTTTTCTATGTTAACATGGTTAATGGTTCTGATAGAAATGATAAATTCCTCACAAATAATTGAAAATATCCACCCAACCCATCAAATTTTATATATTAATTTCCTAGTCGTTGGATTGTGAAAATTATCAGTAAACCTTTTTTTGATTTATATATAAATATACCTTACCTTATGACGGATTAACCAAATAGAAATATTTTTTAATCCATATTTAATTTTTTTTATGTTTTGGAAACATTTTATCATTCAATATGATATTAAACTATGTCCTTAGACGATATTCATACTCTTAAATAATTATGGAATATTTTGGATAAAATATATATAACTACAAAAATTTAATTTCGATACTATATATAGAATATATTCATATTATCCATAAAGATTATCAAGTAATTTATTAGTCTAAGTGGTATATTTAAAAACTTATGGTGTCCATACCTTGATAAAATGTAGTCTTTGCAATATCCTAACATTTTACATTGATGATAGTCATACAGAAGTTCAATATTTGATAATAAATGACTTCTTCAATGTTTATAAAACATTAATTAAATACTTGAAATATGATACTTGGTTCTGATAAGTATCTTGTTATGATGTTGTTATATATTGGGAAGATGCATTGATTCATACTTATTTATTACAATGGTGGTTAGAGAACTCCCTGGTGATGAACAGTGAAATATGTATACCTTCTCAAGATTATCTTGTAATTTCTTACCCAAGTCCAATAATTCCTTAAAATCCATTCAATATGGAGTATTTGATATTTGAAAAGATATAGGGGTGAATTTTATTGAGAAACAAACATCATGTTCACATATAAGACATAGTAATATGTTATGAAATAAAACAATATAATATTTAATAGTGTGAATGTTCTCACTATTAATTTTATCCCTTGATAATATGACTTTGTAACCCATTTTTTTTGAATAAGGAACCATACTGTAGAATTTTGTTCTAACAAATGTGAGGGGTCACCAATTCATTTATACCAGATTATTAGATGAATTGGATTATGAATGTGTATTTATCATTCCTAGATATTATGATGAAATTTATATAATTAAATTCAATCTATACACAAAATAAATTTAAACTAAAATACATAAGATGAAATAGGAAAATAATAAGTATCTCTTTAAAAATTTCAATTGGAAATTATTTTCAAACCTTGGTTTCATTTATTGTGTCAGAACATGTATTCATAGATTACCCGATATTGAATGTTTCTGGTAGCGAATAAATATTATTTGAAAATTAATATATTGTAAAATAATCTGAATAACAATAATAAAATATGTAATTAATAGATAAATATTGTAGGAGGAGTTTACATTTCACAACATCATTACTGTGGTCCACCTATGAAATAGTGATTGAATATTCATTGTTACATAATTTCATTTGATGGTTTTTTGGTGGGTATCCCCTTAAATAAATCTAGGGTCCTGGAATCAATTCTAATTATTCGCACACTCCAATAATATGAAACATTATATTGTGGGTGGATCAACAGATGGTGTCTTTTTCCTAATTAGTTTTTAACCACTTTCCATTGTTTTATCATTCATGATCATAGTGGTTTTCCCAACCAACCTGGAAACACCTCCAAAAACCGTATATAAATTACCTACATTTTCCTTTACATATAATTTACATAATATTAATTGAACATACACACACCCACAAAATACAGAGTCTATGATTTTTTGGAACTCCATAATTCTATTCCTTTGTCTATGATTATGTTGGTCTCCGTATCCCATGTTAACCATAATCTCAATCTCTAAAATATCATCATAGATTTGAACATATCTTACAAATAATTATGCTTTGACACATGGTTTCAGGTCACCAAATAACAAATAAATATTATTTTCATCTCTATAGTCAAAATTTAAGGCATTCCATATGAGTCACTTGAAGTTATCTACGTATATACCAGATAAATAATTTTCCTTTTGTTTCATTTTTTTAGAATTATTGTTTCTATCATATTGTGATGGATCTAAGGGAAATATTCTGTGAATAATATTACCATGAAATCCAACCCCATTATAGAATAAAATCAAACCCTATACATTATCATACTAATGAGTTTCTACCATTGGTAAGCCACAACATCATGTTGATAAACATAAAAAATAATCATCTCATTCTCCATGAATTTAAGAATATATAATATTTTCTCTATCACATTAATAGATTACTCATTAATATATGGGTTTAATATTATATTAATGGACAATGAAAATTGATTAATACAATATTAAATGGATTGTTTCTCCATTCTAGGTGACTTTGGGAGGTCCCCATTATTAATGATATTATTCCGAAGAGGAACGAGTTGAGTGATAATTTTCAGATGATTTTGAAATCTAGTGTGAAACTCATTTGTATAATTTCCACATTGTCCATTGCATCCATATTTAGTTAGATTACTTCTTATTTCATATATATCATTGATATATGATTTTTTATGGTTAGGATATATAAATTAGTAGATCGATAAATCATATAAACAAGAAAACGAATGAAATAATTCAAAAATATTGTGTATATTATTCCTTAATAACAACATATGATTCAATATTGGCATTTCATGATCATTTTCCTGCTAGAGTTTCCAAAACCAATCGAGTTAACATGATAACCTAATATTTAATAATTGATCAAAATAGAAATGTGAATTATTTTAAGAATATCTCTTGGGTGTGTCAAACATGTTTCGTTGTAAGGGAACATTCACTATACAATAGAATGATAGATGTAATAAACATGACATAATCTTTTAGTGGGTTATTACCCCTGGATTAATATATTCCAAAACCAAAAAAATTATGTTTTATCTAAAAAATGATGTAATGAAATGATGAACTCACATATTTATATACAATAAAAAAATAATTTGAAATACCAAAAATAAGAAAAGATCATTGATAGGGGAGGGTTGAATCAGTGATCCCCTATTCTAATTTTTTGTTTTTAGGAATTTCCCACAACTGTTTTCAATTCATCTTTTGTGGTAGGTTAAGGACATGAACCACTCTCTAAATGATGATATAAGACAAAGGCACAAAACACATGGATTTACAAGGTACCGTACAAAGATCTACTCGTTTTCATGTTGGTTATTCTCCCCAACATGGATTCATGTTTTTATTCAAGATGATTATGAAAATTAATTGGTTAATCTCACCAATTACAATCTAGTTAAACCCCCAACATCAATTCATCTTGTGTAGTGATGTATGTCCATAACACTACATTCATCTTGTAAAGACCCGGATTTTCTATGTAATTTTTTTAATTATGGAATTATTTCGAGACTGTGAAATCTGACGACATGGGATTCCGAGGCCCAGATTGATCGGAATGATCGGTCGATTTTTATTTATGATTTAATTAGTGTGCATAAGTAGTTTTCATAATATTTTTAATAACTCTTAAATAGTTGTCCGGATCATAAATCGAAGGGCACCATTGCGTTAATGATTGTGGGTTTACCATAGGTGAGAATTAATTTTAGTTGGTGTGGGCCTCCTGTGAGAAAAAATAAAATGGAAAAATCATAAATAAAATAATTAAATAAAAATATTTTATTTTTCAAATGCTTATAACTCATGAATGGTAAATAGGGTTGAAAATCCTAGACCACCGTAGAACTAATGAGGGTATTATTTCCTTAGTTTTATACTAACATTGATCTGTACGGGCCACAAGTGAAAGTTAGTTTTTGGCCATAAATAAAAAAATTAAGTGACTATTATTTTATTTTAAAATCCATAACATCTAAGATGGAACTAAGATTAAAAATACTAGAGTACCATTTGGTTCGTTGGGACGTGTTTCCCTTTGGCATAGCCTGATCTCAACTGGCGCGGGTTGAGGGTGATTTTCAATAATTTTTCTGAACATTATTTCGAGTACGTTCAGAAAATGAAGGGGTGGAATTTTATAACTTTTGAACCAGTGATCAGATTAGAAATATGAGGGCCTTACTGACTCTGCACAAATGGGATTCGCTTAAGGAAACATTAAATTGACCGTAGTCAGTCTGGTGAAAAAGTTATGTTTTGTGAATTTTTAAAAGAAATGAAATAAAAAACATTTATTATATTATTTTATTTCTTCTCCACTAATGGACAAGAAGAGTATGGGAACTGCGATGTGTATAGCCAATAAATGGATTGACGTTTCAATCTTAAGTAAAGACGTCATTGGAGAATTTGGAAGGTTCCTAATTAATGAGCCCCAATTAATTCCTCATGACTTTACTCTTCCTCCACCATATATAGAGCTTGGGGGGAGGTGTCGGCATAGCTTCTCCAAGAAACGAAGTGATGAATGAGTGTCTTGATTCCATAAACATGGAGGTTGAAGCCGGTTCCAGTGAGTGGTGACTAGCGACACCGAACCCAAGAACCGAAGGATGACGTAAGAGCGACATCGTTGGGAACATGTTCCAGGAATGAAGAACATCGACCCACCTTCAAGCGCAGATGTTATCCAACAGATTTAGAAGGTAGGGGGTTGATTTATTTATTCATTTTAAACGATTTCCTCTTCCCCATTCATGAATAATTTTAAGAACATATCCAAATAGACTAATGGGTTGATCTACGATTCATTCATTTTTGCGAGTTGTTATTGCGGGGAATCTTTGTGGGGTTTATCATGATTTAAATTCCAAGAGTTTATTGAACCCTTTATCCTTCCATATGTTTTGAGGTAAAATGAAGGGCACAGGCTTAACAAACCCAGCCCAGACCCTCTGCTACTTTGCTACACCATTGTGTTCTCCATTGAATATTTCCAGCACATCGACACCAACCGACTATATTGGGGACAGCGCGTCGTTGCATGCCGCAAGGGGATGCTGCGACATGACGATGGGACAGTCCAAGATTATAGTCAGCACACCATCCAGCTTCAGAAGAAGAGAAGGTAACGCAACTGCACCACTGAGGCACACAGGCTGTGGCTCGTCAGCAATGGCGGACCAGAGGAAGGCAGGGGACAAACTGGCCGACCACGAGTGGCAGAGTAGCGCACCATCATGCGCCACTAGGGGTGTCAGTCGGCACACTAGATGGGTGCGATGGATCGGAAGTACCTACTATAGTGGGTCCCTCATTCAACCTGGTGAATCCACATGGCGTCGCCGTTGTGAAGAAGACCGAACGACCTTAGGCCGTTAGGGAAAACTGGGTGATGCTCCCCCTGTGAAGATCAGGCGGACCCCCTTGTCGTTCACACCTTACGCGGCCGGGACACCTACCCAGTGGGATTCCACCTCGCAGGACATGCTTCACAAGGCTGGACGCCTGCCCAATGGGCCGCGCCCCATTGCGAGCCGAATGGGAAGGTCGGGCTGCCTTTTGCAGGCTACCCCTTTTGTGGGCCGCCAAATTTGCCCCTCCCCCCCCCCCCCCCCCTTGCGGATTGGGATTCCACCCAACAGGTCGGTCTATACCTATTCCCAATAGGCCCATCCCACCATGGCCCCGCCAAGACAGGGTTGGTTTGAGCGGGTCGGACCTGACCTGGGCCCAACCGGTCCCAGAAACACTTAAATGGCCATATCTTGAAAACTGGACGTCTGTTTGACGAACTGTCTTCAGTGTTGGAATCCTTGGATCAAGATGGTCCTTTTCATATACTCTAAATGAGTTTTTTATATAGTTTTATTATCAATGGTTTGGATCGAACCATAATCCAACCGGGCCCCTGGAGCTAAAACGCTTATAACTAACAAATCGGGTGTCCGATTGACGTGTCATCTATCGATTTATAACCGTTACGACATGATGATCATTTGGTATACTCCATTGTAAGGCTTAATGGTATTTTAGTTAAGCCCGATATCTTTAGGGGATGATACTACATTACTCAAGCGTGCTATGAGTGGGAATCAAGTGGCTGTTAGTGAGGCGAAAGTTGGAGACAGACCATATGAAGGTTAGTACCGAGAGATCCTATGTGTGTCAGCACCTAGAGGACATGTGTGGAATAGCACCATGATGTTCTCTATAGATCAACACCTATAAGTCTATTGTGGATCAGCACCTCGTGACCTGAAGAGGACCATCAATAGAGTAGTCCGTCATGGTTCAGCGATATACCGATCCTAGAAAGATCAGATCTGGTGTGTCTCATTTCGGGGTTCCACTACCTATCAATCCTTAGCAGATCAGATTCTATGTGGATCATTTCAAGGGTTAGTACCTATCGTTCCTATGTGGGTCAGACTCATTACGGTCAGAATCATTGCCTCTAGACACAATAAGATGATCTATCTTCATGAATAATCATCAATACTATTATACATCACTAAAAACCAGGTTTGAGATGAGACTCTAATTTCATTGTGTCTATTGCATGGTGCTTTGTTATTGAGATAATGATTTTTGGTTTTCCTCTATGGAAAATTGAGAGACCATAGGGTGTCTCAGGGTCCCTACTGGTTGTTTTTATACTCACCCTCACATGGGCCTCTACCACACCTCGTTGTGTCTTGTGTAGACGATGAGCAACTGGGATGAGTTTTGAGGGATCCAAGAACATACGGTACGCGGAGGAGATGAGTGGATGTGGAGTGCGGAGGTGGAAATCTCTACCTACCCTTGAGGTAGGATTCTCAGTGGATGATCTAGGAGCTTTTTTCTCTTTTAAATTTTACTAGTAAATTTCATTTGGGCTTGTATTATGGCCCCATTACTTTCAGTTCTATTTTTACTACAATAGTTTACTTCACAGTTTCTTCTCGTTGCGTTATAGACTGTGTGTTTTTACAGATTCAATGTAAATTCCTTCCCTTATTAGGGAATAGGCCTTTCTGCGCTAGTCTCCAACCCCTGGCCTATAGAAGGTAGGTTTGGGGTAGTCACGACATGGGACCCGGGGGACGGTTCGTGACATAGTGGTATCAAAGGAGTTGGATCTACCAAAGAACTAGAACTCAGATCTTTTCAATGAAGCAATATAGTAATGAGTTATGAGTGTGGTTTCTAGTTCAGGAATCTTCATGTTGGTGCGGCGGCTGACATATCCATACACCATGACCCGGAATTCTGATTTCCGTCTCAATGCATGAAAACACTAATTGCATGTGTTTTTGAAAAGTTCTCTTTTTATTTCTTTGGAGTAAGCTCACTGGGTATAACTTAATAATAGTTGAACACATTTTCTTTATTAGGATTCTTCTACATAGACATTTAGATTTGATTCCTGATTGAGTATGAAATGATAGTCAACCGAGCGATGAGGCCTTGATGCATGGCCCTATTACGGCGTTATCAACTTCGGGTGGTGTACTAACAACACCCCTACCCGTTGGGGAGCCGTTTCCACCAGCCCCACCAAAAAAGGGTTCATGATGGTTTATAGTATTTCACGAGTTTCAGCAGAAGTGGCCTCCATGGATCCGAGGTTAGAAGAACCCAGAGGTTGCTGAGGAAATGCTATATGTTGTGGCTAAAGTGTTCCACCTAGTTGAGACACCAATGGAGTAGATTGTAATATTAGCAGCTAGACATTTCTAGTGTGTGGCAAAGAGGATTGTCTTTAGGGTGAAGAAGCTTTGATACATGGAATGATCCCTATGATGGTACCTTCGGGTAGTGTTCCAGATATATCACTATCCATTGGTCAACAATTACAACCGGCGGTACCGGTAGAGGACACATGTAGGTTTGGTGCCTTACAATTGTTTCAGCATCAGATACCCCTTAGTTTCTGAGGCCAGCCTAACACACAAGCGGCTAAGGAATAGGATGAGAAGGTGGCCATGTCTTCATCTAGCCAAGGCACTATTCGATCATATGGTGGTCCTGGAAGAGGGCCATCTTTGTGGCTCATCATGATGATGATAGGGTTATGGTTACCCTTATCTTGTGAAGGGGTGACTTTTTTGAGGACAATATTGAGATCCTTCCTCAATAAAGGTGGTCTCCTTCCAATAAGAGCAATGGGATGAGAGTTCCCTAGACATTCTAGAGCATCTAGAAGATGGTGGCTGAGTATTCATCTAGGCATACCAACCATCCCAGGTACATGATGAATACAGTATGTTTAGTTCTTCAGGGCTCGATCCTCCAAGCAAGGTGTGTTTAGGGACTTCTGTGCAAGCACTATTCCTCTATACATTCCTACTTATTTTAGGGTTCTATAGAAAATCTTTTTAGATCAATGTTCTTGGATGAGCGGATACATCCAGTGAATGTTAGTAGTGGGATTGTAGGAAAATGACACTAGTCATATTTACTTGGGCGTGTAAAATGAATCAAGAAGAGGAAGTGATAGGGGCTAATGAATCTGTTGGCCATCATGAATGGAATTGGAGCTAAGAGAGCAGCATGATGTGGTATAAATTTTGACATGTTACAACCACTATCCCAATGTGGTCCTCATCAGGATCAGGGATCTGGAGGATAGGGGAAGTTAGTAGATACATGCGATCAAGGAATGTTAACCAAGGGATCTATGAATGATTAGAGGTACAGTCTATTTCTACCACTAGATGTCGTATTAATAGACCTAAGAACAAATCATTCATTTTTTCCAGGAATCTTTTTCAAGACCTAGAGTTTCTGGTTAAACCGTTCACCTGAACCTTAAACATGGAAATACATTTGGGAGGAGACTCAAAAATAACACTTTTGATGATGGTGTGATCTGACCATTTATCCTATAGTTTTGGTTGTAACCTTTTTGTGGTAGCGTAGAGGCCTTACGACGTTAGTTTGGGTTTGGAATGGAAATCCACAGTTCATACTCAGATTAAATGTATTAGGGAAAAGGTTTGTGGTTTATCTACAACGTTGGAATGGGGATTTCATAGGTTGGTGAGAACGGAAACCCATGTAGCACCATATAAACTCATGCATAAGAGGGTGTAGCTGATAACTCTTGATTCAGCCGTCCTTACCCTCGTGGTAGTCGGAGTTTTGAGTTTTCAGTTCCCAACAAAAGTGGTAGAGTTTGGGGAAATCTTTTCAAAATATGCTTCCAAGATTACCTTCCCAAATGGATGTGGACTTTTACTTTTTTGGGTACTACTAGAGATTTGAAACAGAATTCTCCAGGGTAGAGGCACCCTCAATAGATTTGACAATGAATGGGGAGCCTTACCATTGGAAAAAGAAGTGTCAGTAGAGCTTTCAGGAGAAGAATCAATGATGATGGATAGAGTTTATCAAGGAATATATAATTTATATAGTTTATACTTTTGGGAAGGGGAACGTGGTGGCAGAAACACTCATTAGAAGGTCTAGTCCGCAACTATTATGTGATGTGTCGGAGTATCTAGTCGTGTTATGGACATCCATTAAAGATAATGATGGAGAAGATTGCCTCAAGTCTATGAGTATCAATCCCTCAATTCATCAGCAATTTCGGGAGGCACAACTTGGGATGTTGATTTCGAGGCCTGACGTGATTAGATATCCTAAGGATGGTCTTCTATAAGATTTTACGAAGGTGGGTAGTATGTCATCCTCTTTAGAGGATGCGCTATGGTAACAGTGGCTCCTCAGGAGGAGGTGTTGAGGGATATCCATACATTCCATTTAACGGTACATCCTGGTGTGGTGAAGGTGTAACAGGACTTCTGCAGTTAGTACTAGTGGATAGGGATGAAGGAATTAGTGGAAGAGTTTGTATCATGGTGCCTCACTTTTCAGCAAGTGAAGACTGCACAGAGCTGGTAGAAGTCTTATGCTGACAAGATATAAAGAACCATGGATTTCGAAGAGGGAGACCAGGTATTCCTATGGGTCTCACCCCGATGAGGATTGTGATGGTTTGGCTGGTTTGGAAAGCTATATCTATGTTTCGTCAGCCCTTTCTAGATTCTCAGAAGAGAAGGAGAGGTGGCATACCGTCTATCTTTTCCCCCAGAGATGCATCAGGTGCAGAATGTTTTCCATGTATCATAGCTCAAGAAAAGCGTGCATAAACCATCTCACATCATCGACCATGAAGAACTAGACTTTGATGATGGGGTGACATTTGCAGAGATTTCAGTGGAGATTGAGGATCAATAGGAGCGAGTCTTTTAGGGATGTATGATAACTCTTGTGCAAATTCGCTGAAATCACGAGAACCTCTAAGAGAGAACATGGGAGCAGGAGGCTCAGATTCTTGCTCAGTACCCCCATTTTTTCAATTAGTCGGTGGTGTGGCTTTCAGGGATGAAAAGCCATATATTGGGGAGAATTTAAAGACCCAAAATTTCAATATAATTGTTTTATTATTATGGAATTATTTTAATTTGGAAAAATCTGACAACATACAATTCTGAGGACTAGAGTGCATGTAATGATCAGTCAATGTTTTTTTAATATTTAATTAGTGTGCATAAGCTGTTTTTCTAAAAATGTTGAAAAAAATCTTAAAAAACTTTCCAAATAAGAAATTCGAGGGAACTGTTGCATTTAGGATAGCATGTTTACCCTACAAGTTACTTATGTTTTGTCATCGCGGGCCTCCTGTGAGAAAACATGAAAATGGAATAACCAAAAATAAAATAATTAAATGAAATTATTTTATTTTTAAAATGATAATAACTCACGAACTATTAATCAAATTGGAAATCCAAGACCACCGCTGAACTCATTAGGGTATTCTTTCCTTTGGCTGATAATAATATTAGTATGTGCGAGCCACCAGTGAAGTTTTGTTTTTGGGCGTAAATAAAATAATTAACTGAAAATTATTTTATTATAAAATCTATAACATATAAATGGTAACTTGGATTAAAAATCCTTGAGAACCTTAGGGGTTTTGGGGTTGTTTTTCCCTTAGTTAGAGCCTAATCTAACCCGGCACGGGTTGAGGGTGGCTGTTGATATTTTTTCTGAATTTTTTTTTCAGGTATGTAAAGTAATCACACAATTGGAATTTTTTAACTATAGAACTGGTGCTCGGATTAAATATCTAAGGACACAATTGAATCCAAATTTCCATGATTCGCTTAAGGGAGACGTTTATTTTACTACAGTAGGTCTGGAGAAAAAGTTACTTTTTATGAATTTTATTAAAAATGTGAAATATATTTATTTTATTATTTTATTATCATTCTTCATGACCAATGGACAAGTGGAGTGTGTTACCCATGATGTTTAAACTTAATAACTGGATTGACCTATCAATCTTAAGTAACACCATCATTGGAAAATTAAAAGGTTCCTAATTAATGAGCCCCCATTAATTCCCACGTTGTTACTTAACATACCCACTACTATATATATGGAGTTTGGGGAGAGGTGTCGACATAGTTTTTCCAAGAAAAAAAGTGTTGATGGAGTGCCACGATGCAAAACCCTTGGGAGGTGGAGCTGGTTTCGGGGAGTGGTGACAAGAAACACCGAAACCCCAAATCGAAGATGATGTACCAGAGGCATCGTTGGGAACCTATTGATGGAATGAAGAACACCAACCCACCTTCAAACATGGACATTCTCCAAATATTTATGAGGTAGTGGCATTTATTTGTTTATTAATTTTAAATGATTTCCTCTTCCCTGTTCATTAATAACACGATGAATATGGGTCAACTGACAATGGGGTTAATCTGCCATTTATTTGTTATTGTGGGAGGTTGTTGCGGGCTATCTTTGTAGTGTTTATCATGATTTAAATTCCAAGAGTTTGTATAAACCTTTATCCACCCTTATGTTACAAGCTAATGCAGAGGATGTGGGCCTAACGAATCAAGCACAGACCCTCCACTACATTGCAATACCCCTACGTTCTCCATGGAATACGGCCAGTGCCGCGACACCGACTGGAAACTTTGGGGACAATACACCATCACAAGTTTCAAGAGGAGGTCATGGCCGGAAGCCACGATGGATGGAGAAAGAGGTCGGCACACCGGCTGACCACGGATGTAGAGGAAGCGGTGGACCCGCACCGCCGGAGGACATGGGCCGCTGCTCGCCAGACATCGTGGAACGAAGGATGTTGACCGACACACCACCCTGCCGCGGGTGGTGGAGCAGCGCACTATTGCACATGACTGGAGAAGTGGAATGACACACTAGCCCGTAGTGATGCATCGACATGACCCGCTCCAGTGGGTCCCACGCGCCACCTAGCGGTGCCACGTGGCGCCGCTGCTTCGATGACATCTGAACGAACATAGGACGTTTGGGGAAACCTGATGTCTCTCCTCTAGTGGTGGATAGGGCAGACCCCCTGGGGGTAGCACCTCACGTGGCTAGGCCTCCTTCCCTGCGGGCTGCACCACCTTGCGGGGCGGCCCTGCGGGCCGAACCACCTTTGTGGTTCGCCCTTTCCGGGCCTCCGTTTGAGGGACGCCCCATTATTATGGTTCCATATTCAATCTAGGACCCCCACCCTTGTGGGAAATGCTAGACCTCAGCCAAATGGCACGAGCCCGACACAGCCCAACCCATACTGGGTTCGACCCGACATAGGCCCAACCAGGCCCGATAACATTTTAAGGGCCATATCTTGAAAGTCTTACGTCAGTTTGAAAAACCTTCTACGGAATTGTGATCCTTAGATTAAAAATTTCCTTTTGGTATACTCTGCCTGAGTTTTGGAGATAGTTGGATTATTACCAAGTTGGAGTGAACCCGAATCCAATCGGGCCCCTGGAGAAAAAATGCATAAAACTCATAGACCGAGCATCCGATTGACGCGTCGTGTGTCGCGTTAGAACCCTTATGACATAGAGGTCGTTTGGATTACTCCTTTTTGGATATTAGTGTAGGTAGATGCATGAAAAATCTATTGAGTGGCATATTCTATAGTACTTAAGTGTGATATGAGAATAAATCTAGTGGATTGTTGTGAGGTGGAGGTTAGAGACATACCATCTGGAGGTTTGTAATGAGCAATCCATTATGGGTCATCACCTAGAGGTCATGTATAGATCAGCACCTCGCCATCCTCTGTAGATCTTCACATAGCGGTCTTATGTGGATCCATATATCAAGTCCCGATGGGGACCCGCCTTAGATTGGAACATCGTGGTTTGAGCGATATATCGATCCTGGGAAGATCAGATCCTGTGTGGGTCATTGCGGGGGATAGTTACCTATCGATTTGGGGAAGATCCGATCATGTGTGGATTATTGCAGGGGATAGTATCTTACAATCCTATGTGGTTCATAATCCTTATGGTTCGAAGGAGTGCCTCTTGACAGAATAAGATGATCTAGCTTCGCGACTAATCATCTCTACTTTAATACATCACTGAAAACCTGGTCTGAGATGAGACTCTAATAGAGTTGTTTCTGTTGATTTGTGCATTGTGACTGAGATCATGCTTTTTGGTTTTCCTTTGTGGAATTATTAGAGATATTCAAGGGTCTTCGGGTCCCTAGTAGGTATTTTTATACTCACCCCAGCAAGGGCCTCACCCGCACCTTGTTGAGTCTTATGAAGATGACGAGTAGCTGGGCTGAGGTTTGGGGGAGCCAGGACCAGGCAATACATGTAGGAGATAGGCAGATGTAGATTTCTGAGGAGGCGATCTGTACCTACCCTTCAGGTAGGATTCTCGGTGGACGGTCCAGGAATTGCATTCTCTTTTATGTTGGGCTTGCATTGTGGCCCCTTTACTTTCAACTCTCTTTTTAATACAACATTTTACTACATATTTTCTTCTTTTTGTGTTCTAGTCTGTGTGTTTGTACATGTTCAATGGTAATGCCTTCTCGTTTTAGGGAGTATTCCTTTCAATGCTAGTCACCAACCCCAAGCCTATGGAAATCCTTCTTGGGGTAGTCAAGGCACGGGACGTGGGGGATGGGTCATGAAACTTTTTTTAGAAACTGGTTAACCCCCCCCCCCCCACACACACACACACGAAGCGTAAAATTCATTCATTAGATGGCTTCATACACGTCATGATTGTTTGATAATCTTCATCCATGAACATGTAAGACCAGACTTTCATATGTACCACATAATGAACCATGGTTTTATCAATGAAAATTTTTTTCTTATGTCATAATCACATGAAATCAAACCATAATGAACTACAAAGTTCTATTTGAACTTTAAACATAATTTTTTCAATTTTCTGTTTTGTAATTTTGAAAATATGACATTCACGTTTGTGATCACTATGTTATTTAGAGTTCGATAAAAAAACATAATTTGTTTAAATAGAAACCTACCCTTATTAACAGTAACATACCCTTATGAATAATGATATACCCTAATTAATAATTACCTTACATGTGATAGTATATATGTAAGATTCAAGTGAAATTATTATGTACCTATATTTTAGAAAAAGTATATGAATTTTTTAAAAATAGTTATTTAATAAAATATTATGAATTTTATAAAATATTAAATTAATCATATTTTGAAATTAATTTTTGAAAAATGTATTTTATTTTTGGATTCAACGGGTTGACAAAAGGTTAGTGTAATATTTTTGAGATATTTCTGAAATCAGGAATTTTTTTTGAGTAGTAAAATACTATAATTTGCAATAAATGAAAAATCATAAATTTCATTATCATTCTTGGGTCATGGATGATTTAAATGGCCAGTTGTCCGATCTCAAATTCCTGTATTACTATTATCTCTCATTTAATCATCACTATTTCTAGTCTTGAGGTAAATTAATTAACTAATTATTATTAAATTATGAAATCCCTCATCTCTTTCACTATAACCCCCCACTTTCTCTTCTCTTCACTCCTCTCAAGCCATGTGACATGCCAATATTCTACCCAAATCTCTTCCAAAGATCCTCTCCCATGTCCAAAGGCCCTTATTCTTTATATAATAACAAAACCACTCCCATAAAGAGGTTATCTATGTATAAAACCTCAAGAGGTCATTTAGTTCAATCAATAAACACCATCAGACTTATGGTAATGGATACTCTCCATTTCACTCTTAATCAATACGCACCATATGCTATGCCATATATTGTTTAATCCCAAATGATATATTATTATTTCAATCCTTTTCCATACTAAACTCATGATCTATAATTTATGATAACCCAATTTTCTCTCTTATCAAGCCCTCTTAGGTACACCCAACATCGTGCCGATAAAATATAACAAATTCTACTCAAACCATCATTGTTCTTTCAGGATACCTTATCATTAATTATTTCAAAATGGTGTTATGTTATCTATCTATGTACATATTCTAAATTATGTGTAGTTGTACCAAATTTATTTATCAGGAACCTTTCATAACTCTCTTTTTGGGATATACTTGTATTTAAAGGATTCTAACCTTAGTAGTTTCCCATAAGAAAACTTGTTTAAAGGGAAATTCCCAATTTTAAACCATGTTAATGTGAAATCTATCCTCCATTTTAATCCACAATATTTTTTATAAAATCTGTTCTTTTATTATGAAAATATTCTTAGTTAAATTATCTTTTATATAAAATATTTTCCTCTTTTCTATTGTAAATGATCTATTGTATTTTCCTTAAAACCAAACAATAATGTTTTAATACTAATGTGTCTCAAATACATTTTCTATATGTTATCACTCTTTTTTACATAGCTTAATGGATTATAAGCCTATTTTACATTACGAACATCCATGATTGTTCTAATCCATTTATTTCATGGACACATTCATGATACACCCATCAGTTATGCTTTATTTCCAAATTGTGTTACCCATTCCATTCCATTGGTTCTCTTGTATTTATGTACGGTTGATTCTGTATGATTATTTATGTGGAAAGAATAATCATGAAAATTTTGATATGGGTGCTCCTAGATCACTCTCCAACACATTGGGTAAATTTAAGTATCATGAGATGTAATATGAACTGGGATTAGCGGTTAGCCTTGTCCCATTCTATTAGGGAAAACCAGATTGGCAGTTAGCCTTGACAAGTACTACTGAAGGAAATGGAATTGGAATTTAGCCCAGACTCATACTAAATACATGTTTCATGTTTCTTCTAGGTTTATATGATTCCATTTTTATATGAACCCAAGTTTATATGTTATAATTTCATATGTTCCATGAATTTGATATCATTGTGTTTGGCCTCATAACTAATGTGGTTATGCTCTATCATTATGTTCGTTCCCTTATAGTGATTTTTGGCTCATCCTTTTGTTTATGTGTTCCCCTCGGTACCCTATGAATATCTAAGGGATCAAAGTATGTTATGAACTCTTTATAGAGATTATATAATTATGTTTTCCCTTGTTTTATGTTTTATGTACCTAGTCATCAAATACACTAGACATCACCATACTTTCATTGTACTCGGATGTATAATTATGCTTAAAATCATGTTATGTTATATGTTAATAGATAGGGTATCTACAATTGGTATCCATGGATGGTCTAGTAATTTTTGGAGATTATTAATATAGATCCACAGTGAGAACTGTAAGGATTAGACTAAGTATATGGAAACACCCATCTGTTTTGGTACGTATAGAATACGTGGTTAATCAGTTGAATATAACCATGTCTGGATAAAAATAAGTTGAGGCGGCTCAGGCACATATGTACCTAGAAGTGAATAATCCAACAAGGAGTTTCGGGAAAAACCAGGGTATCCTAGTACATGACAACAGGCCATGCTGTACTCTTGGTTTGAACCTCCTGGTGATATTCTTTGGTAAATTCATTATCTCAGAATGAACAATTATTAATGAAAAAAAGGATCCCAAAATAATATACGTTTGGATATAGATCATGAATAACATTTATTGAGTCATAGAAACTGATAAGTTAAGGAGATAGGTTTAAATTTTGAGTTATCCTTTTAATTTAATTGGTTTACCCCTTATGTCATACTCATCCGAAAATTTTCTTTCTATTCATTACATTGGTTGGTAATAGGAAGAATTAGGTTATCAACCAACATGATAGAAAATTTGATGACATCCAAAATGAGATCCCAGATCAGATGGGAGCTCTGGAAGGCCATATCATGATTATACCAAACCAACTTTCAAAAATCACGATTAACAGTTGGTACTTGGTTGAATTCCCAATAGAGTCAATGAAGAGACAGATGAAATATCCTGAAGGTTCATCTGATAAAGGTGATAAGGGAATGAATAACCATTTTCCTTTGTGCAACAAGAGTGAAAAGAGGTGTGGAGGGGAATGTCACCAAGTGAATTAGAGATGTTTTCTGTGTGGAATGATTGGAAAAAAATTATCCAAGTATCGTGGAAAAATTAGATAATGCGATCAATGGAAACAATGTTCAATATAAGTCATCATGAATAGTTTTATGTCATAAATCTGGAGAAGTTAGAAACTATCTAACATGATGCTCCATTGTAATGGCAGATAAGCTTCATGAGCATCAATAATCTCCATGATCAATAGAGAAATGAAGGTCCATTTCTATGGTGGATAATGATTAACAATTTACATGTAACCACTAATTAAATGTATTGTATGTAACAATGTATTTCACTTCATGTCTTTTTATTTTATCTTTCATGATTTCTAAGAAAATTGTGTTTCTAACTATAATGATACTAAATAATTTGGGGGAACATCTATATTAATTGTGTCAAATATAGAATATTAGGGGAATTTTGTTCTTGAAAATATTATTAGTATCCATTTAGTGGAATATAAGGTAAAATTACAATGTAATTTCCTATTCCTTAAGGAATTTTAATTTTAATGAGAAAAAATATACCACACATGATCTGGAGTTGGTAGTTGTGATCATTTCATTAATAATCTAGTGGAATTATCTCTGTTTAGAGACGTGTGAGATATATAATGACCACAAAAGTTTCAATTATATATTCACTCAAAATTAGAATAATATGCGCTAGTGATAATAGATAGAGCTCATCATGGATTATGACTTCTCAATCCATTACCATCACGGTATGGAAAACAAGGTGGTGGATTCTTTAACTAGAAAGGATCCTGCATCATTGTCAATTATAATAATTGAAAAGGATTTGATCAAATAAGATATGTAGAGGATGGACATGGGAATAATTAAGTGAGGAGCATCATCAATCATTTCTCAAATTATTTCTCAACCACAACTCTTTGATAAAATAAAGGATTCTCAAAAGAAACTATTTGAAATTATAAAATGGGTAGAAGCTATCAGAAATTGAAAATCCCCAGAGTTCATAATTAATGAGGAAAGAGTTTAATTAATTGCATCACGATTCTTTGTACCATGCTTTCCAGATATAAAGAAGGACCTCTTGAATTTCACACATAGCTCAACCTTCTTTATTAACATAGGGAGCACAAGGATTAATCGAAATCTCCGAGAATACTTTTGGTGGGACAATATGAAAAAGAGATTGTTTATATACATCCAATTGCTGGTATGTCAGCAAGTGAAGTATGAGAGGAAAAATTCTAAATGGATGATGCAACCACTACCCATACCAACATGGAAGTGGGATAACATTACCATGGACTTTGTTACTAGACATCCAAGGACATCCAGAGGAAACAATTCAATATGTGTCATTATGAATCATCTTACAAAGATAACTCACATTATCACAATTCATGATCAATTATCATTGGATAAACTTGAAAAACTATATATCAAAGAGTTGGTAGGGGCTGAATGGAGTTCTATTGTCTATTGTATCCGATTTTGATTCGAGATTCACCTCGAGGTTTTGGAAAAGTCTACAACATTATCTAATCACTGAACTAAACTTCATTACGACCTATCGTCATTAAACTGATGCCCAATCTGATAGAACTATTCTGACATTGGATGATTTGGTGGGAGAATGTTCTGTGGACATCAAAGGAGGATGAGACCAACATACTCTACTGGTAATTATTTACAAAAATAGTTTCCACTCGAGTGTCAAATAGAACCATATGAACCCCTTTATGGGAAAAGGTGCATATCAGTAGCGTGTTGGGATGAAGTCGGTGAGGGTTAGTTTCTAGGACCTGAAATGGTTGAAGTAATTATGGAGAAGGTGAAAACCATTCAACAGCATATCAAGGCATCCCAATGTCGATATAAGAGTAATTCATGCAATCATTTATGATGCATTGAGTTCAATGGTGGAGATACGGTATTTATACACATATCTCCATGGAATAAGTTCATGAGGTTTTGGAAGAAAGGAAAGATATGTACCATGAATATCGGCCGATTCAAGATCCTTGATCGATTCAAAGATGTGGACTATCAACTATTAATTCCACCTACTTGGGACAAAGTACATGATGTCTTTCATGAATCCCTCTTAAGGAAGTACAAACCAGACCATTCACATGTACTCTCTTCAGAGAGAATATAGTTAGAGGATTATTTTTCTTACAAATAGCAGCTAGTAATGATCTTGGATCATTGAAATAATGTTTTATGTAATGATAATACTCACCTGGTTAAGGTTCTTTGTAACAAATATAAGTAAAAAGGGGAAACATAGGAACTGGAGGAGGAAATGATGGAAATGTACCAACACCTGTTTATGGCTTAGAATGTAAAATGAAATTTCAATGGTGAAATTTAATAAGGGGGTAAGAATCTAATGAACGACGATTTTATCAATGGAAAATATTTTCTAATTTTATAATCACATGAAATCACCACATAATGAACTGATATGACCGATGGAACCTTTAAATATAATTTATTCACTTTTGTGTTTGGAATTTAAAAAATCTAACATACACGGTTGCGATTAGTAATTTATTTGGATTATGATAAGGAAAAACATATTTTCTTTATGAATAGTAACATACTCTTATGAATAGAAACATACAATTAAGAATAGTGATATACCATAATGATTAGTAACCTTACCTTTTATAGTATTTAAATAATATTCAAGGGACTATATTATATGCCTATATTTTAGAATATGTAAATGAATGTTTTAAAACTGGGTTTTCAATAATAAATTACGATTTAAATTATATTTTAAATTAATCATATTTAAAAAATTATTTTTGAAAAAATAGAATTTATTTTCGGATTATATATGTAAAATAAATTATGGTGAATTTTTTATATTTTTTTGTAATACATGATATTTTATGGATTATAAAATACGATAATTCAATACAAATGATAAAACCTGAATTTCTGCATCATCCTTGAGTCATGGATGATTTAAATGGAAATTAGTTTGAACTCACATGCATTTATTACTATTCATAGCCATTTAATCATCACTATTTTTTCTCATAAAGTAAATTAATAAAATAACTATTAATAAATTATGAATACCCTCCTCTCCTCCTCTAGAACCCCCCATTTACTCCCTCTTTTTTTCAGTCATCTCAAGCCTTGTGCTTTTCTAATATTCTATCTATCTCTCCCAAATATCATTCCCCACATTCAAAGGTCCTTATTCTCTTGAAAATACCAAAACCTATCACCTTAAGATGTTTACAATGGATACAAACTCAAGTGGTCAATAATTTAATGCAACATTCCCCATCAGACATAAGGTAAGTGATCCACTCAATTTCACTATTAATCAAGATGTCTTCTATGATATGAAATTTTATGTGTAATCCAATATTATGGGGTATTATTTCTCACATAGCCATACCAACATCATGATGTATAAGTGATTATAACACCCTTTTCTCTCTCATCAAGCCCTTTTAGGTACACCTCACACCATGCCGATAAACCGTACTAAATTCTACCCAAACCTTCTTTGTTATTTCAGGTTTCCTTAAAAATATTTATGTAAAAATATAGTTATCTTATCTATACATGTACATATTATAAATGATGTTTTTTGTACAAAATTTATTTACCAAACCCCTTTAATTTCCCCCTTTTGGTTATATACATGTTTTTAAACAATTACCTATTTAGTACATTTCGATAAGCAAAATAGTTTTATGGGAATTTCCCAATTTTTACCCAATTTCAAGTTCACTTCCTCCTACGTTTTTAGACATCGTTGTCTTTATAAAATAATTATTTTTTGGTAAATCATTCTTGGTTCAATTATGGTTTTATATAAAATATTTTCCTCTTTTCTATTTTTAAATATCTATAGTATTTTCCATAAAACCTCTAAAAAAAGTTTTGATGCTAACATTTATCAAATACATTTCATATATATAGTAACTACCGTTTGACATCACGTACCATGTTATATGCCTATTTTAATTTATGAAATCCATGTATGTTCTAATCCCCTTCATTCTTAGACACATTAATGGTATGCCCATTGGTTATGCTTTATGTCATGATTATGTTACCCATCTCATTTCATGGGTTCCCTTATGTTTATGTATGGTTGATTATGTATGATTTATGATGTGGAAATTTTATTATAAAAATTTTGAGATGGGTGCTCCTAGATAGCACTTCAATGCATTGGGTAAAGTTTTGTCTCATGAGATATGATGTGAAATGTGGTTTGCATTTATCCTTGACTCATACTAAAGACATGTTTAATGTTTCTGACTTAATTATATGATTCCATGTTTATATGATCACATGTTTAAATGTAATGATTTCAAATGTTCTGTGAATTTGATATCAATATGTCATGCCTCCTAACTCATGTGTTTAAGATGTATCCTTATGGTAATTCCCTTATGGGGATTTTTAGCTCATCCGTTTATTCATTTGTTCCTAGGGAACCCTATGCCTATGTAAGGGCTCCAAGGAAGTTAGGATATTTTTATGGAGATTGAATAAAGATGTTTTTTCCCATGTCTTATATTTATGTACCTAGTCATCAATTACACTAGAGTTCAGGATCATTGTCTTGTACTCTAATGTATAATTATTCATAAAATCAGGTAATGTTATATGTAAAAGGATAGGGTTTCTACATACCTATTAATGTAGCTTCACCCACCTCTGATCAAATATTTCATCATTTCTCAATTATTAGGATCACTAGTATTTATTAGTTTCCTTATTGAAATAAAATCTCAGGATAAGATTTCTTCATTCTAATTGAAGTCCTGGCCTCACTTCTACATGTTCCAGTGGTTCACACAACATTATCATGATAATTAAAATGGAATAATTATTATTATTAATTTGTACATCATTTTTATTCTAGATCAAATC
The DNA here is from genome assembly GCA_963277665.1 of Viscum album. Lineage (NCBI taxonomy): Eukaryota > Viridiplantae > Streptophyta > Magnoliopsida > Santalales > Viscaceae > Viscum > Viscum album. Next base: position 2,021,047,220 of record OY728138.1, read on the forward strand.
AATTTTCAGAAAAAAAAAGTTCTTTCCACACATGTGAATGGGCATGAATAAATTGATGTATGATTAGTTATGTGTTATACAACCCAAACAGATAAATTTTTATTCTTTTATTCCATATATATTCAACGTTTAAAAATATTTTTTAGGAATAAATAAGGAGAGGATTTGATTATGTATGTTTTTATTTACTACCTATAATGTGAACTCCCAAAATGATAGAAGTTTTTCATGGTTTTCATCTTCTAAAGGGACATTGTATTGGTAATCTAATCTCATTAAAGTTCATGTGTGTAGCATAAAATATGGAGTTTCAATGCATTTTCCCCATATGGATTCACAAAATAGGTCTTTATGAAGAGACTCAAGAGTCTAAATCACTTGTTTAGTTCTCATGGGTGCCTTCTCTTTCACGTAAAATTATCACGAGGTGCCATAATTTCATCATGAAAGATGGAGTTCTGCGTAACTTCTATTTATCATGAATAGTGTGTAGTGTGGTGCTATCTTTCTCCATGAGTGAGAGTTCTCCCAATCTCAGAACAACTGCTCGATCTAGGGACAACTACTTTTATAGGAGATGAGGACCTCATCGGTTACTAACATTCCAAAAAACATTCATCATGAAATACTAATTAAAAACACTGATATTTAATCCATGCAATGGAATATCAACCAATTCCTGAGTCCTTCATCATATTCTAAAACATACACCACATTTAATGGCATTTTACATTGTTTAGATTGATACACTCCTAGTTATACTCATCAACATGACATGTTGAATGTATCTCTTGTTGATAGAGCTCGAGTTGATGAAAGTCGGACACTGATAAGTCTCCTCACCTCGAATTACATCGATCATATGTGATACATATTATTTCATTGGATGAATAAAAATGTAATTCCATACATGGTATAATGACATCTGGATAAGATATTTGGAATTAGATGATCGGTTAGGATGTTGTGTTACTTAAATGGATGAGTGATATCACCTATGTGTTTTTGAATGATGAAAAGTTCCCACTAAAATTGTCCCACATCGAAACTAATATGGGGCTGAGGCACGATATAATAATCAGGCCACTCTTTCATATGCTCTAATTACTCCTTCCCCCTCCACGGTTCTGCTCATACTGTGTTCTCCATCGGCATTCCCTCCATCCACTCTCTACATGGGATTCTGCGCAATCTTTTCGTGGGCTCTCCATGTAAGATCCTATGGTCCTAGATGACCCTGCCACTCCCTAGATGGCATGGATAACCTCTCCAAGGAATGATTGACCTAGTTTCCTACATGTGCCTTTGGTTGAGATTGGCTGGTGGGCTAGTGAGCTGGCCTAATTTATTATGTAAAGTCACATAAAATGATAGTTGAAAACACATATGAATTTAAATGTATGGGCCCCATTGTAAATAAAACCAACTCAATCCAGACCACCATTAATTGCCAAGATCATTCACCCGATTGCTTTTCTTCAATTTTTTCGGAATTTGAATTCCAAAGTACATCAAAAATGAATCCAATGTGTAAACATACTAAAATCTATAGAAAAACATTATTGAAACCATGTATTCATTGAAATGCATGGAAACCTTTGTACTTCAAACAAACTCATGAATATACACCTTTAACTACCAACATCATGAACAATATCCCTTTTCATAAATTCTTTAAGTAATAAGAATTCCAATGTACATAAATAATGTTCCTAATATGAAAACTCTTTTAGAAAACCTATTAAACAGTTAATAACATTTTAATTCTCTCAAACATTATCCAATCAAAAACCATTGGATGGATCTTGCAAATTCATTCTATAGTAGAGTATACCTTGTAATTAATCAAATGTTGTAACAATGTATTTCATTCATTTAGATGTTTCCTAGAACTTAGGATCATTTCAATAAGCATCTGATTTTATTATGGACACTTCAATGAGCATTACACCAACCATACACTCAGAAATCACATATAAACATGTCATTGAAAACAAAGGAAATCACATGTCTCAACATATTTTTTCCTATACCTATGATCATTAAAAAGGTTTTCACTATTATTTTTCTCATATTAGTCTTCAAAATGCAATTTCTATATTTCCAATAACCACAAAAGTTAACCAAGATAAACATATGTAAATATTTAATTCATCACATTGTATATTTATTACACAATTAAATAGTAATTAAATCAAAAGATATATTTGTTTAATTACATTTATACTAGAAACATAAGAAAAATATTTCACATGATATAGACATCTATCCCTAAAATAAATCCGTTATTATACATCCGATGATACATAATACTCTTAAAATATAAAGGATGGGAATACATACAAATGGGTGAGCTCAAATTATCAATAACTGATACCAAATCAACGTCCACAAATGAGAGATATTAAAAATATGGAAAATCATAAATGAGAAAAAATATCAGATTTAGAAGAGCATAAAACATTAATAGGTAACCATAATAATGAATGATAGATATTACTTGAAAAATGATAACAATTTTACCATATCATGTGAGAGATAAAGCATAATGAATATAAAGTGGGCCATGGAACTTAAGATATAACGATAAAAATTATCAATATATGATTTCATATCGTTATCATAATGGATTACTTCCAATGAATTCACTCATAAAATTATGAACATATATAAACACCATAACTCTCACCCTTTTTGAAACTAGAATTTTTCCATCTAATTAACATAAAAATTATATATTGAGGGATATAATAATTTTCCCAATGTATTTGTTGGATATATAGTTCTCACCCATCTCAAAATTGTTATATTTGTGTGAAAATAGATGAAAAAAACATCACATAATAAAATATCCTGTATAATAATAAATCAGTTTCATAACATTCCTAAAAAATATTATAAAGAACCCAAGGAAATTAATTTTTTTAATGAATATCAATTCAGTAATAATTAATTTTTTATTATAAACCCATGATGTAAGCTGATTTTAAAAAAATATCCAATATTTAAAAAATAAAATAACTTGATACTAAAAAAATTATCAACTAAAATAATAAATGAATTACATATGGTGGAATAAAAAACATTACTCCATTGGAGGGAGATCACATTTTTTGAAATGAAAAAGTAATTATGAAACGAAATTTTTGATAAAAATATTTGTATTTATGTAACAAAATACCATTGATGACGATCAGATTTTTTTAAAAAAAACATTTATTTTTAAGAAATATTAAATATAATCCATTCATGGATATATAATTGTACATGTTTTTTTTCATAAATTAAAAATTATAAGATCATTTATAAGATATTATATTGAATAAGTGATTTTAAAATTTTCAATTGAGTAACTCATATAAATAATATTGAGTTACCATGACCCATTAATGTATACATGATTTCCATGTATGTGATTTAACCTCCTTTATCATAAACAAGAACCAATTAATTAGTAATTTCTTATCATTATTCATATAAATTTATTTTAATTATCTTCATTAGTAAAAATTACATTCTTTTATTATATTTTGATAATATATATTTAGTAAAGGGTGTTAATAAGATTGACCGTTTAAAGTAAAACCAGCAAAAATGTTTCAAGAGTCCTTTTTCTAAAAATTATTATCATTAAATACTATTTAAGGTACAATAATTGTTTTCATATAAATTCAAATAATGTGATAATACCATTATATTTGGTTTTTAATTTTGTGTTAAATGAAATAAAAAATGGTAATGAATGATTATATAATTAGTTCCAGATACTGATAGATTACAATAAAATGAATATTTTTATTTTTCATCCAAAATGTAACCATATTAGTCATATGTATTACTTGTATATATAATATATATTTTTTACAATAAAATAATTACATCCATATTTTTATTTGATGTAATATGAATCATTTTTATTCATGGATGTGTAAGTAATTGAATGAATTTTTATTAAAGAAAAAAATACAGAAAAAATGTTATAATCATGGAACACCAAACAACCATAATGAAATGGCTACAGTATTGGAGATCAAAAACAGAAGCATCAAAAAACTCCCAATTAAATAAGGTGAACTCTGGATGTCAACAGAAGGATATTACATGCCTTCCAAAATAGAAGGGATGCTCCATGCACTCCAATTCAAAAACAACAATGGTTCAGGCCATTCCTAGATGAGAGATCGGATCTCCATGAACCACTAACAGAAGGTGGATACATTCACCTTTAAAGGCCAGAAATGGGCCAGCATCGGAACACATCCTCACCAGTGAACTCCTATGAAGGGAACCAACCATCACATGTGCTCACAGGTTCACCCCTTTAATTTTCTTGGAGATCCCATGAGATCAGATTCAGCATTGTGGAAGAAACTTATTGAACTCTTATTACACAAATTCTCAATGATAATAAAAAAGGAATCTCCATTCATCTCAACATCAAATAGATATTAAAAAAATGAGAAAAAAGTTAAATGAATAAGAAAAAAATATATGTTTAATCCCATTACAAATGATGAAGCATGTGAAAATAAAAAATATCACCACAAGAGGCCCCATCCAATACAAAAACCGAACAAATCATTCTAGTAGATACTCCATCAAAACCAGTGCATAAATTAAGAATGATCAGTAGACCTGCCACTTCATTCTTATGGAAAGAACATAATAAAAAGACTCTAAGGAATATGAACGAATCAAACAAACCAAAAAGACCCAAAATATTTAATATAGAACTAAAAAATGGTATAAAACCATACAAAATAGCCTAAAATAGAGATAAGAGACAACTTACACAAGTCTAATAATGGAATGATTATAGCAATCTCTTTTATGAAATGGATGAAGATCACCAGGAACATGATCTTACTAAACAAAATCAACTACATTAACTCCTTCATTTGCATGACCATCAACAACCAAATTGGCATCCCTATATATGTGAGTAGTAATATAGTTCAGGGAAAATATTGTATCCAATAATTTAATCCAACTATTAGTTACCTTCCAAGGAATGATAAAAAAGACCCATACCTAGGGAAGAAATGGAAACAGTAGAATCACTCTCGATTCATAAATTATTCCAAATATGATTAGTGTTTCTATTATCAAAATAAACTTACGGGTAAATATGGATTGTAAAAGATAACATCAAAATAAAAAATAAATTAAATATATTAACAATATTCATCAATACCATCATTAATTCCATCCATTATGGGTGGTAATGAAAAACTTAATTTGACTATTTGTTAGGACAGTAGTCCACTCACACAAATTAAGGATGATTCCAATATTTGTTATTAGATTTTTGACAATTATAAATGGTCACACAATTTTTATAGTAACATCATTAAATAATAATGATTGTAATTTTTTTATCATACCATGGTTCTAGTGGGATTATTAAATAAGTAAAAATAATGAAATGTTAAAAAATATGTGATACTCATCTCTATTGTTTCTACTTCCTCTTGATGAAGACATTAGATTTTAGTTATTTAGATAATTTTTGTTGACCATAGGAATTATGGAATTTGATGAACATAAAAAATTTAATTTTTTTGGTTTAAATATAATTAAAAAATAGTAGCGGAGTATTTTAAGGGTTGATTTGGTATCCATTTCTAAGAGAATAGCACTGATCGTTTGGAAACTCTCATAATTTTTCAAAACATCAAAGGAAATATTCACAGGAAAATGAAACTTTTTGCAATAAAGCTGAATATCAAATTGTATAATGAAATAAATATATAATAAAAATATTTCAAAATATATTTTTTAATAATTTGTTTCCATTTCCCAATAGTAATATACATTTTACAATACTTAATTTTTATCGGGGTAAGATTTTTTAAGAATATTTATTAAATTTATCGAAAAAAATTAAAATTTAGATTGTAGTACCCACAGTTTCTAAATTTTAAACCTTAATTAATGATTTTAATGGTTATAAAGTTAATGATGATGAATAAGAGAGTCGAGAGAACTTGGAATGAATTTTTGAGCCAAAGCGGATGTCACACAGGTGGCACAAGGTATGTCTAACTGTGCGATGAAACTGTGCATAGTTGACACTTGGGAGGAAGTGGAACCCTCATGGTTTGAGCACGGTTTGGGAGACTTTGTGAGGGGGTTGTTTGAGGGTCTTCTGAGGCAGTGGATAATGCACGGTGAGCGCACAGTTTGTCAAACCATGTGAACTAACCATACAGGCACTTAAATGAGAAGAAAAAAGTTGATCCCACACATTTTTTCCTCTAAATGGATTTGTTTACTACTAAGTGGACACAACATGGGATCACTCTCCATTTAATGTAGGAGAAATTCCCCCATGCATTTTGGAGGAAATATGAAGTGTTTTCATGGGGATTCAATTCTGGATTCTTGAGGTATGTGATTGTTCGTCATCATTATTGATCGATTTCTTATATCTACCTCACCTATACTAGTGCAGAAAACATGTTTTACGTCGGTTATTTATCATTTTTTATGTCGGTTTTTAGCCGAGGTTAATACGGACGACGTTATAAATAACATTTTTTACATCAGTTATTTAAAAACTGACGTAAAAACATAACATTACGATGTTTATCATGTGAGTTAATTAATAACCGACATGAAAAAACCGGGGGGGTTTATAACGTCAGTTATTATATAACCGCTGTGATAAATCGGGGGGGGGGGGTATCACATCGGTTATATATTGACTGACGTTCTAAACCCCTCCCCCGGTTTATCACATCAGTTATTAATTAACTGACATGATAAACTTCTGGGAGATGGTTTGTCACGTCGGTTATATAATAGCCGAAATTCTAAACCAGTATGTGGGGGGTTTATCAGATCGGTTAATAAATAACTGATGTGATAAACCATTCCACAGGTGTTTATCACATCGGTTCCTAAAAAACAGACATGATAAACCCTTCAGTATTTCTTTATCACGTCGGTTATTTTATAACCGACGTGGAAGCCAAATTTTTTAAAAAAAATTGATTGAAGTTCTCTTCTCTCCCTCAGAATCAACTAGAAACCAAGTCAAGAAATCTTACCACAGAAACAGAAGGAGATAAATGCAATAACCAAAAGAAAATGTAAGCATTTATATTGATAACATATAAAACATACCCCACTTGACAGCCCCACCATAATGTATACCCCCTGGACACCCCTCCCCCACCCCATTGGAGCCCCCGCCACACCCCTAGATTGCTCCGACTGCCTGGACAGCCCACCACACCCCTCGACAACTCCCACCCTCTTGAACAACACCCCCTCACCCCACGTGATATCCCCCACCACATTGGATCCCCCACCCCTCCCCTGGACTGCCTCGACTCCTTGGACAACCCCAAACACCCCTCGACAACCCCCACCCTTCTGAACAACACCCCTCACCCCACTTGATAGCCCCCACCCCATTGAAGCCCCCACCACACCCCTGGACTGCCCCCGACCCCTGGACAGCCCCAAACACCCCTCGACAACCCCCCCCCCCCCCACCATCCTGAACAGAACCCCCTCACCCCACATGATAGCCCCACCCCATTGGAGCCCCCACCACACCCATGGACTGCCCCGACCCCCTGGATAGCCCCAAACACCCCTCGACAACCCCCCGCCATCCTGAACAGCACCCCCTCACCCCCTCGCCCCACATGAGGGACATCCCCAAACACCCCTCGACAACCCCCTCCCTCCTGAACAACACCCCCCACCCCCTAACCCCACTTGGCTGCCCCCACCACACCCCTAGACTGCCACCCGACCCCTTGGATAGCTACAAACACCCCAGGACAACCCCCCCCCCCCCCACCCTCATGTATACCCCCCACATCCTGGACATCCCTCCCCTACCCCATTGGACCCCCACCACACCCATGGACATCCCCAAACACCCGTGGACAACCCCCCCCCCCCCCCACCCTCATGTATACCCCCACCCCCTAGACAGCACTCCCACACCCCTGGACACCCCTGGACAGCCCTCCCACTCCCCTGGACAACCCTCCCACTCCCCTGGACTGCCCTCCCACGCCACCGGACAGCCCTCCCAGACCCCTGGACACCCCCAAACCCCACTGAACACCCCCACAACCTTGGAACCCCTCCCCCCAGACTAGAATCCATACCATAAAAACCATCATAAGTAGACCAAAATAAGAAGTATAGAAAAATTAAACATTAAGATATATAACATTCAAAACGTACACTGTCAACTTAAAAAAATCCAACCTAAATGACTACCAAATACACAATTACAATGACAATATTCAAAATTACATTTTACATTACAAACAACTAAAATTCAATCAAACCGGTAAAATAATTTGACCACTCCACTTGTAAGTGTTTGATTTCTTCAGCAGTATAGGTTTTGAGGGTCATCAAAAAGCTACAAATGACAATGATATTAGTTAACCTGTATAATGAATAAATCAAATTGAAATATTATGTAAAAGTTTAAGAGGAAATCATACTAGGTCAAAATTCACAACTGACCCTATTGTTATTATTTCATTCATAAATCTTATCATATAATATCCGCATTCGATGATGCCTTGTTGTTCATGAAAATTTTGATTGAATGAGTGTAAATTCAGTATAATATTTTTATGTAATAAATCAAAAATTAAAAATTATAAATGGATATTTACCTTCACATTTACATATTTGATCTTTGCACTCATTTTCTTTGTGTTTTTTCGAAAGTAGGCCCCTGCACTATTATAAAATAATACGAATGGGGTAAATTTAAAATTCATTATAATATATAATACTATTGAGAAATTGAAACTACCTTTTCCAATATATTCTTAAAACTTTCCCGCACATCATCATGGACAGAGCATATCCCATAAAGTGCTTTCTCCCTTGGGAAAAACCCCCTAACATCCAATGATCACTGATAAAAGAAAATTTAACATTTGTGTGTTTTTATGTTAAAATATAATTAACTCTTTGAGAGAGATGTGTTTCTTACCTCTCAAAAAAAGGCATCATCCAACATTGTGTGACTATATTCTTTTCAATTCATTCAGCAGTATAAACCATTCTTTGTTCCTCATTCAATGCACATGCTTCACGGGAAATCAATTGTGGGTCCATGAATCCATATACATCTGTCAGCTCATTCCTCTTACAAATTTTATAAAGATACCTAATACAAAACATACATAAGTATTCATTTTAAATAAATATAACGCAGGGAAATGGTGTTAAGAGTTACATGGAAAAAAATTTCACCATGTTGATTCCCAAATTATGTCTAGTAACAAGCTCCATGATATCAGTTTTCATAATCCCCACACATATTTCACATCCACAAACATGAGCTTCCATTGTAAACTCATAATGACCCACCAAAAAATTTGAATGTTTTGACAATCTATCAAGACTACGAGAATTTTTATCTGATGTCATAGCCATTTTTCTTTGTTATTGCCTATACAATATTTCTTTAACTTTAATGTATTCCTGTAAAAATAAATTGAAAAATATATTAATTTAAAAATGATAAAACAACTTTAATAAAAAAAATATAAGATATAACATTCATACCTCTATGGTAATGAGTCGAAGAAGTCTGGATGACCAAATTAAAAAATGGCCGATACTATGTCCAACTGTCGCCACCCCATCTGTAGGTAATGGTACCCGAGCTGATCTATCTATAATATCCTGTAAAGTTACCCTCTGATTCTCTACCTCTAATTGTTGATGATGAACTGTATCTCCTATACAATATACCAACCCATATGCTACTATATTATGTTGAGAATCATCAACATACAAATCGCAATAAGTAGGAAGCTGCGGAGGAGGAGTAGGATAAAAAATGGGGTCTGTAGGATGAGGTGGGGGAGTGGGAGCTACTAATGGAGGTGGAGGATAAATAATGGGGTCTGTAGGGGGAGGTGGAGGAGTGGGAGCTGCAGTCTGAAATTATATTTGAATGTCTGCAAACATAGACTGCACCGATGCTCTGATCATGTCCTCCATCGTCGCATTAATATTATGAACATCAGCCTCCAAGGATTCTATTTTTTTATAAATCCCCTCAACGTTAGAAGTTGAAGAACGTGGAAACACTTTTGTTATTGACACACCTGCTGGATATCCTCTTACACGACCAGGATGTTCAAGCATTCCCAATGCTACAGATAAAATATCTTCCCTCCCAGTAGTTGTAAATGTCCCCTATGAACTCTGCTTCTCAAGAGAATCATGTATTAATTAATTGAAAATTTCTGTAATGATTGAAATTATATGAAGAAAATAGTTAACTTAAATAAATAAAATAGATATCTTACAATCCTCTCAAGTATGATTCTCGATTCTACTGAAAGATATTTCCCCTTTTTCCCTTCTGAGCTCTCTTCCATTTTTCATGTCTAGATGGAGGGGATGGAGGGGCCACCTTTCCAGAGCTTGAAGACTCAGCTCTTAGTTGATGAAATTTTTCCTCCATCATTTTTTCATTCAAAAATGCATACCCTCCCCAAGATAAACTATGAGGGTATACAATTTTAGATTGGATCTCCTGATGAGATTTCCTTGTTTTCTGTAAATTAAAAATACGAAATCATTTACAAAACATTAATAAGGTCATTTATATAAGAAATCATATAAAATTTTACATTTCCCTTACAAAAAATGAATCTTTTCTTCTACTTTAAAAAAATATCTCCATGTGTCTGCATCTATAAAAGGATATATACGACATGGATTGTCATGACTCCTATGACCATAAATGAAATCAGATGAGAGGGTTGATTTTAAATCCCTCCATCTCCTGGAATCCAACGATAGGCATTTCTTCCTGACTCCTCTAGTGTCAGGAATATCAAATGTCATCTAATAAATAAGAGGTTAAACATATTATATATACTAGAAACATTAAAATAATAGTCAAACAATAACAAAATATCTTAAAAAAATCGTATCCCACAACTGATAGATTATGACTTTATCCACACTTCTCTAGTCATCATTCAGAATTATTACTTTTCTCTTAGCCTGAGTTGCTACAAAAAACAAAAAATATTTTGCAGTCGGACCTCTGGGAATATCATCATCATCAAACTCAATGACTATCCTCTGATCCTGTGTACGGGAAAGTGATAATTTTGGTAAACGTTTGCACCCACGTTTACCAACCTTTGAACTCTTTTTCATAATAGGAACATGTGAATGTTCATCCCCAAAGGTATGACCAATATGCTCATCTCCAGAATCATGTGGTTGATCAACTGAATGATATGTCATTATCCATCAAATCAAAAACACAAACATTAGTTCAAAAATATACAAATTCAAATATTTTAATACTAATGTAATCAGAAAATAGAAAACTATACTAAGTTACATAATAGTAAACATTGGTAATATGGTAAGCATGTTAAAAATGGTAAATATGGTCAAGATGGTCAAGATGTTAAAGATGGTAAACATGGTAAACATGGTAAACCTGGTAAACATGGTAAAGTAATTGACACTGGACAAAAATAATAGATATCTAATTCATTCAATGGTTATAAACATGATAAAGTAAACTAAACAAACTTAAAACAAACAAAAACTTATAATTATTTTGTTTTAAAACATGTTTTAATAAATAAATAACTTACAATATCTAACATTTATGAAAAAAATAAATGTAAATAAGAAATAAACATATGTTACATGTAATTTTAGGAATATAGAAATGGATTGTTTTCCCAAATTACTTCATTGTGATCGTTCCTTATGGCACAAACCATGTCTTCAACATGCTCATCATTATGTTCTATTAATCTTTCCCTGGAAGTAGGTATCTCACATAAATCAGCATCTACATCAAGTTCATCATCACCAACATATTTTTTTTTACCTTGTAAAACAACAGCCCACTGCATATCTGATTGATCTACTATATAGAAAATTTGTTTTGCATGTTTGTCCATTACAAAATAATCAGTTGTGTCTTCCACTCTATTCAGATTAACAAGTGTAATTCCAAATTCATCGTTTCTGACACTGTTGTTGCCAAAAAACCATTTACAGTTAAAAACAGGAACTTTAATTTTAAACTAATCGACCTCCCATATGTCTTCAATCACTCCATAATATGCACTTGATATAGAAATTCGGTTTTTGTGCTTAGCACTCGAATAAATTCATTGCTTTTGCAAACACCAATACAACACTATTCTGAGCTGCACTTCTGTTGTCCTGATCTTTCGTATGAAATGTATATCCATTAATGTCATAACTGGACCATGTTATCACATTTAAACCTGGACCACCCACTATCCATTTTAATGTCTCTAATACATCTGATCTATCAAGAAAAGTCTTTTTAATCAATGACAAATATGTTTTGTTGTGCTCATTCAAAATCCACATTTCTTTCTTCTTTGGATGACATTGTTACGACTCATTAATATGCAATGTGATATATAGTTGAGCATCAGCTATGTTAATAAAGATGTATGATTTTAACTTCTTCATCTGTTCAGCTAACATTGATTTTACTTTCAAGCCACGAATCCCATTTACCTCATTATTAACTTGTTCATGGCGAGATGGAGGCAAACCTATGTGTTGCGCCACAGCCAAGTAGCTCGTAGAAAACTCTGCTACCTCCTCAGAAATATACTTTCAAATAATGGAGGCTTCAGGTGGATATGGATTTTTAACATACCCCTTTAATATTTTCATATAACTTTTAAAATGATACATCCAATGAAGATATACAAGTCCACAAAGCATTATTTCTCAAACCAGATGAATCATTAAATGCAACATTATATCAGAAAAAATAGGAGAAAAATACATTTCCAATTCACAAAGTATAAAAATTGCATCCTTTTCCAAAACTTTCAAAGCATTCACATCAATCGCCTTGTTAAAAATTGAATTGAAAAAATAACTAAACATCATTATAGTCTTTCTAACACGAATGGGAAATATTCCATGCAATGAAACTGGTAGAATTTGTTACATCATGACGTGACAATCATGTGATTTCATACCTATCAACTTCAAGTCTTTCAATGAGACAAAGTTTTTTTCATTTTAAGAATAACCTTGAGGCACTTTGATATCATGAAGAAACTAACAAAAGCTAATTTTCTCCCTCTTAGATAATGTATGACAAGCCGGGGGAAGAAATGTTCATTTTCCATTAGGAGTGGGAGCAAACTCTAAATGTATTCCCATTGATATTTAGTCTAATCTTGCATTTAACCCATCTTATGTCTTTCCTTTAATATCTAAAAATATTCCAATCAAACAATCACAGATATTCTTCTCCATATGCATGACTTCTATATAATGTTTTACTTCATGATACCTTCAATATGGTAGCTTAAAAAATATTGATCATATCTTCCAAATATGTCTATCATTACCATATTTTTGTGTCTTTCCCAATGTCACATCAAGGTGTTTCACCCTCTCAAAATACAGATCAGGGGATAATGGTTTTGTAGTAGTATCAAATTCTTGTGAACCATTGAATTCCTTTTTTAGTCTTCTATAAGGGTGATCCATAGGCAAAAACATTCAATGACCCATGTACACTTTCTTCCTCCCATGATGCAATTTACTATATGATGTCTGTTGTTCGCAAATTGGACATGCTTTATACCCTCTAACATTGTATCCAGAAAAAATTCCATACGATGGGAAGTCATTTATAGTGAACAGAAGCACTACATGCAGTTGAAAATATTCCATTTTATAAGAATCATACACCCTAATACCATCAACCCATAATAGTTTCAAATCATCAATCAACGGTGACAAGTAAACATCAATATCATTTCTGGGTTGCTTTGGACCGGAGATAATTATACTCAACATGAAATATTTGTACTTCATACAAACTTCAAGATAGAGGTTATAAATTACCAAAAAAAAATAGTCCATGAACTATGTGTGCTACTGAGGGTTCGACATGGATTCATTCCATCTGTACACAACTCTAGTCTGAGATTTCTAATTTCATTTCCAAATGTAGAATACTTCACATCAATTTTCATCCATTTTGGAAAATCAACTGGATGACGTATTTTTCCATCACGTACCCGCTCATCAACATCTCATCTTAACCTATTTTCATCATTTGAATTAGAAAATAAACGTTTGAAAAGATGAATTATAGAAAGATACCAAAATACCTTTGAAGGGAGGTTTGTAATCTCTACATCAGCCTGTGATTTTTCTTTCACATTATACCGTGATGTCCCAAATTTAGGACACTCTGATAGAAATTCATATTCCTTCCTATATAAAATGTAGTAATTCGGACAGGAATTTATTTTCTTGTATCCCAATCCCATTGGGAATAATATTTTCTTGGCCTTGTAATGTGAATCTAGAAGATCATTATCTTTTAGAAGAATGGCTTTCATCAATTGTAGCAGCTTTGTAAAACATCTGTCACTCCATCCATGTTTCTCCTTTTGGTAAATCAATCTTAGCACCACTGACAAAATTGTAAAATCTATACAACCAGGATATAATGGTTTTTCAGAATCACCATATAGACGTGCGACTGTCGGTTCTATCTCAATTTGTTCTGCTCTAATATCCCGAATCATTTCTTCAATTCCATCAGAGTTACCATCTTGTGAATCATCATCATCAGTGACATTCCTTCTAGTTTCACCATGAAAAATCTAGGGGTTGAAACTCGGATTAAAACCATGACAAATTAGATGATCTTTTATCTCTCTACTTTTCAACTTCCATATATTCAAACATGTCGGGCATGGACAGAAAAAATTTTCTCTACTTAGAACATTTCGTTTAGAAAATTCCAAAAAGGAATCAAAACCTTCCTCATATTCATTGCTCATTCGATGTGCCGTAATCTAACTTTGACTCATTATTACCTATAACAAATGTCAAAAATATATATATATTTAACATAAGACAAATATATGTTTATATGGAAAAAATCATAATTGGAATATAAAACATTCTTTGAAATATAAAACAAATCTATGGGTATTTAAAAAATGATTGAATATTATTTTTAAAATAAAATATAGTTAGATATAACATTTTTAAATTCCATTGAATCAAAGAAAACCATGGCGCCTACATGGTTGATAGAAAATCGGAGAAAATGGAGTAAACCTGAAAATCACCCCACCCACCGGACAACCCCCAAAACCCTCTGGACAGGCCCCCACCCCCTTGGACAGCCCCCACACCCACCCACGACCTTGGACCCCCTCTAGACACCCCCAACCCTCTTGGCAGCCCCCACACCCTGGACAGCCCCCCACCCCTCTAGACAGCACCCCCACCCCTCTTGGACACCACCCATACCCCTACCCCTACCCCCTTGTACACACCCTGGACACCCCCAACCCTCTGGACAGTCCCCCCACCCACCACTCGGACAACCCCCAAAACCCTCTGGATAGGCCCCACCCCCGTGGATATCCACCCACACTCACCCAACTCATTAGACACCCCCCGGACACCCCCAACCCTCTGGACAGCCCCCACCCCCTGGACAGCCCCCACCCCTCTAGACAGCACCTCCCACCCCTCATAGACACCACCCCCACCCCTACCCCCTGGACACCCCCAACCCTCTAGGTAGCCCCCCACACCCCCGAAAACCCCCGAAAAACCCTCTAGACAGGCCCCACCCCCTAAGACAACCCCCACACCCACCCACCCCATTGGACACCCCCCTGGACACCCCCCAACCCTCTGAACAGCCCCCCACACCATGGACAGCCCCCACCCCTCTAGATAGCACCTCCGCCCCTACCCCCTTGGACACCCCACTGGACACCCCCCCCCCCCAACCCTTTGGACAGCCCCCCACCCCTTGGACAGCACCCCACCCCTCCAGACAGCACCCCACCCCTCCGGGACAACCACCCCCCGACCCCCTTGGACACCCCCCGGACAACCCCCAAAACCCTCTGGATAGGATCCACCCTTTTAGACAGCCCCCCACACCCACCCACCCCCTTGGACACCCCCCTAGACAGCCCCAGCCCTCTGGACAGCCCCCACCCCCCAGACAACCCCCCAAACAAAGGATTACATATAAAAACTAGGCATGGTGAACAACTAAAAACACATGCATTTAATATATACTTCATCATAAAATAGATGGAAATACATATTATTAAATATGTCTACTTAAATGATCGTATGATAATTAAAAATAACCAATGATATTCAACTAGTCAAATGATCACAAGTTTTCTCAATAACTAATATCATAATGAGGTAATCGATAAATCTAGAAATCTTAAACATATTGTCAAGTCCTTGGCCAAGGCCTCAAAACATACTAGGGTAAGCCCTCAGCAGAGCCCATTTTTATTTGGAATCACGAGACATAGCGATGCATCGAAGGGCCATAGAGGTCAATAACCATTACATTATATGTCTAATAGATTCACATATAAATGAGGATAAACATAAGCAACAAAAACACATGAAATATCATTTCTGAATTCGTACATTTAATCAATAACCATTCTATGCAGTAATATAGGTGAATGAGACCATTAGTTGTCATTGACAACAAAAATTACCATCAATGTCAGGCATTCACGAAACAAAAACAAACTAAATAGAAGTAGTTGTGGATTACATGAATATTGCTAGTCGATCTAATAGATCTTGGGATGATAAATAAGATGATGATGGAAAAAAGTGGTAAGAGGGTTCAAAATGGAAGAATATTACCTAGTTTAAACACAACAATCACAAAACATAAATATAGACTATCTGGGAAAAATGAACAAAATAAATTCTTGGAAGGATTACTTAAGTGTTTCGAGTTGAGATGATAGATCCGAGGAGAGTAAAGATGATAAACGATGAAGGAAAAACGAGTTTAACGCAGCGAGATCCACAAGCCGACTAGGGTTTACCGCGTGAGAGAGACGAGCTGCCAGACCGTCGATCGAAAAATTATAAATGACAATCCATGGGGCTTGTTAATTTTATAAATGTTTTATAACGTCTGTTATTTAATAACCAACGTTATAAACTGTTTTTTTACATTTATAACATCGGTTATTATAATAAACAACGTTATAAATGTATCAGATACGACTTTTTTTACGTCAGTTATTTTATAAACAACGTAAAAAAATCCACGTGTTGGTTTTTTACATCGGTTATAGAATAACCGATGTAAAAAATACATCACAAATCATAGTTTTTTACATCGGTTATTGTATAACCGATGTAAAAATCATCTACGGGGTTTTTTGTTACGTCTGTTATAAAATAACCGATGTCAGAAAGGCCTCAACATCCGCTTTTATTTCGTCGATTATAAAATAACCGAAGTAAAAAACTTGTAGATATCTCATTTTTCAAGTCGGTTATCAAATAACCGACGTACAAAACCCCGCGCTTTGGTTTTTTTACATCAGTTAATTTATAACCGACATAAAAAGAAAGAACGCACGCGATTTCTACCATCGGTTATTAAAATAACTGATGTTAAAAATATACTTGCCGCATTTTTTATGTTGGTTATAAAATAACCGATGTAAAAAAACTCATTTTACAGATTATCACGTCGGTTATATATAACTGACATAAAAAATTGTGATGTAAAAAATGTTTTCTGCACTACTGCTATTCTCTTCGTTTATTATATCTACGCCCATTAATGGTTAGATCTAAGTGTTTGGATGCCAAATTTGATGATATTTGGCCTTGTTCATGCTAGTAAAACAGATCTAAGGGGGGTTCTTGAAGAATCAACCTAGTATTCTTGTGTGTTCTTCATTTGTTAATGTTTTCATCAAAACCTTCTAGGAAAGAGGCCTTTTTCATGATTACACATAGTATAATTGATTGGAATTATTTCAAATTGAATGTGTGGTGTAAAAATGATTGTTATTTGGTTATTTAACACTTGTTAGAAACCTTCTTGAGAGATGGTTTTGAAATTGGGAAAATTTGGGATTTTGAATGAGTGCATTGACTCTTAATTTTAAAAAGTAGATTTTAAAAAAGGGATATTCCTGGATTGATGGAACATGATTGGTATTAGATGTTTTCCATAAAAGGGGAATGTTTTACTGAAATTAAATGTTTCTTTGAAATTAGTTGTGCTTTGGTTTTTAATAAATGTTTAGTTTTATTAAAATGGATAGGACATTAATGGTTGGAATTCGAATTTTGTTGATGGAAATAGTTTTCAATAAAAACGTGTTTTTATTGAATGGTTTATTTTGGATTGATTTTTGGGAATATGTGTTTTGTGTTCATATTTCATATATAGGGATTGGTTGAAATATGACCTTGTTCTCATTGCCAAATTCTTAATGGAACATGGGAATTTCATACACGGGGCTTGGTTTAAATATGGCCTTATTCTTAGTGCCAAAGGGATAATGGCACATGGGAAACATTTACCTTGTGATGACATGGTAGATTGACGAGAAACCGCTTTTGAGTATGGAACTATCATAACGTAGCATGCATGGTTGGTATCATGGGTTTGATAAATGATTGATTATGATGATAAAGGTATATTGTGAAATGGTTGTAATGGTTGTTTAGTTATTTTTCTAGAAAAATATATTACTGGGAAAATTATTTTCAATTTCACTTGTATGCTTTTGGTATAAATGGTTTTGGGACTTGTTTATATTTGGTTATAAAATATTTTGGTAAATTGTTTTATATAAACCATTTTATATAAATATGACCAACTTTTCTATCCTAGTGGCATGGGTAGGGATTTCATTATGGAAAACCTACTGGGTTTTATACTCAACCCTGCTTTGGCACATTGGTGCTTTTGTAGATGCTATTTTCTTGGACAGTGGACAAGGTAACGTTTCCCATGTTTTTATCACAACCTCGCGATGATTTGGGCTCTTTAGTGATTATGGGATTTGGAGCATGTGATCATGGATTTGTGGTGTCTTTTGAGAGTCTTGAGTTGTTTATTTGCTGTGTACTTTGATACTTGGTTTGGTCATCCGATGTTGTGTACTTTGATGTGTTTTGACATAAATGAAGTTTTTTAGTTGTCTTTCATTTGTTCATGCATCATATAGTGAATGTAGGGATTGGGTTGGTTGGTTTATTTTTTTATTTGTTAAAAGGTAAATCGTCCCCCACTTGTATTTAAAACCCTTCGGTATTTATTGCTAGCCTTTGGCATCTAGGGGATGTCATTTAATTCTTAGTATTGACTCGTTGTACTCTCAATCCAATGGGATTTGGCGGGTCATTAAAAATGGCATCAGGTTGTTCGGTCCTTTCCTAATAAGTAGTTATTTATGTTCCTAGTTTTAGAGATGAAATCCCTTATTGTCTATTCCTTGAATGGGAATCTTAGAAAGGAATAGGATTGTAAGAACTTGAAATATATAGCGTAAAAGGACACAGCTAACCCTTTTATGTTGAACATCATGTTACCATGGATTAGGGTAAATAAGTGTTTCGAGACACTTCAAGGATTTTGAAATCTCATTGTCATGGGTTTAGCCAATGAGATGAGAATTATATGCATTATATATAAATTACTTCCCACTCGGAGTGCATACATCATTTCTAGAAATTATCATTTTTGAAAATTATGGAATTTGATTTCAAATGAATGAATTTGAAAAATCTGATGATTATTGTATTTTAAAAATGGTTTAATTTTAAAAACCATGTGGATTGGTTTCAAAAATAGTTGAACATGAGAAAAATTATGTTTTGGAAAACAATGTTGTGATAGTTGATGTGATAGAATTTGATATTTCTAAGCCAACAGTTCCTAGAGATTGAGATTAATGGAGTTTGTTGTTAGTTTAGAAAATCGAACCAGGTATACATCATCGAAACCAACCTGATGAAGCTAAATAGAATATTGTTGCACCTAAACCAGGTGTGAACCAAGAGCTGGTTCACAGTATTATCCATGATTTTCATGTCGTGGACACAGGGAACCGAAGGAATGAGCCACGACATGTGGATCATACCATCCTATTCATGAAGCAAACTCCACCTAATTTCCAAGGTGATTCTGATCCTGAGAGGTCGGAGGTGTGGTTATGTAGGAAGAGTCATATCTTCGAATTCATCAGCACTTTATTAGAGCTAAAGGTCATACTGGAGATGTATATGCTCGAGGATCATGCACATTAGTGGTGGGAATTATAGGTGCATGAAAAATTTGATGAAGGACTTAAATGGGAGGATTTTGAGGAATTTTTCAACAATCAATTCTATCCTCACATGTTCAAGATCGAAAAAATGACAGAATTATTTAGACTGAAAGAATAGAGTCTCTCTGTCACCGAGTCTATGACTATGTTCATGAACATAGTATTCTTTGCACTACTATATGCGTCTACTGCCTCTTTGGAAGCACACATCTTTGAATCTAAGATACGATAGGAGATTCGATCAAAATTTGTAGAAATTTGAATTACAGACTATATAAAGATGGTGAACATAAATACTATGGCCAAACATGATATATAAGGATCTATTGGAGGAGGCGTGATGATACCTATAGGAAACGGTTGGAACTGAACTGCTATGAACAAGAGGAAAAGGGACACATATTTCTATGGTTCAAGTGGAAATCAAATCCCAATGACTAGATAAGTAAACCTTCCTCCATGATACCAGATCAAAGAAGGTTTTTTTTCATTGTGGTTATCTTGAACACATAAATTGAGATTTTATGAAACAACCTAGAGCATGTCATAATTGTAACAAGATGGGACATCTTCAGTGCTATTGTCGTAGTGCTCCATGGTCAGGTGCTCGAGAAACTTCCTTGCTATCGCAAGCATAGAATTCTTCGACTGGATGAGGACATCAGAATCAATATCTTCAGTAGAGAAAAGCTAGCAATGTTGATTCTAGAAATACCATGACTCCTTATCCAGGGAAGCTTCAACAAGGAAACAATTAGAACAGTATAATGAAGAAACAATTGTATGGAGTTGAGGAAATGATTGTCAATGATCATGCTGGCCCATCTACAGTAAGATGTACGATTGTTTTAAATTCTACCTTTGTGTAGGTGTTGTTTGATATTATTGCATCTGATTCCTTCCTTTCTTCGAATTTTGTTGACTTTATATGTTTAAAACTGGAAAAGATTCCTTCTATTCTAAATATACAAACTCCTCTTGGTGAAAGTGAAGGTCATGACTTTTTGTGTATAGCATGTTCTATAAATTTTTATGGAGTATAGTTAAAATGGGACTTCTCGATGTTGGATATAGATATCTATGATTTAATCATGGGTATGGATTGGCTGACAATGTTCAAGGCTCAAATTGAATGTTATAGGAGAACAGTTTGTTTCATGTTTTTGGATGGTGTTAAGAATCTCTTTAGAGGAGGGAGGACTGAAAAGAAATGTGAAAAGAGCTTGTAGGAACCAAATGTGGGAATGATGTCTTACCAATTGTTATCATTGACATTGGAATCAATGGAAGATATCAGGAAAAATAGTTTTCTAGCTGTTTTGGATCAATTTTTAGTTGTCTTTTCCAAGAACTTCTCAAGGTTACCACCTCGATGGAAAGTGGTGTTTATGATTCATCTCCTTTCAAAGACCAGTCATATTTTCCTTCCATAATTTAGGATGGAAACAACAAGATTACCAGAATTGAATGTTTAGTTAGAAAAGTTTGAAATCAAAGGTTTCATTTAACTAAGTATGTCTCCATGGACATCACTATTTTTGTTCGCAAAGAAAGCAGATGAATCTCTTCGGCTGTGTGTGGATTATTGTAAGCTTAAAAATGTTATGATAAATAATAGATATCCACATCCATGCATTGATGATCTATTGGATCAATTTATGGGAGCTAATTGGTTATCGAATATTGACTTGTGATTAGGATATCACCAATTTAGATTTTGGAAAGAGGATACTCCAAAGACTGCTTTCAGAAGTAGATATGGACACAATGAATAGGTAGTCATGATTTTTGGTCTAACAAATGCACCAGCAGTCTTCATGGAATTGATGTATTGGATATTTTAACAATATCTGGATTCTTTTATTGTGGTGTTTGTGGATGATATTTTGGTATATTCAAAGACAAGGGCTGATCATGAGGTGAAAATGTAAACAGTTTTACAAATCTTGAGAGATCATTGTTTGTATGCCTATTTATCAAAGTTTGTTTTTTGGGTATAAGAAGTACAGTTCCTTGGCTGTTTCATTTCTGAGAAAGAAGTTTATATTGATCCTAAAATGATATATTTCATAATCTCTTGGAAACCACTGATGAATTTTTAGAGATACAATGTTTTCTTGGTCTTGCTGGTTACTACCGAAGTTTTCGGCATGATTTCTCACGACTAGCTTCACCAATAACAGCTATGACAAAGAATAATGCTCTATTTCAATGGACATAAGAATGTTATAAGTCATTCTAGGAAATGAACATTCGACATACATCAGTAACTATATTGACCTTTCCAGAATCAGGACCTGGGTTTGTGGTGTATTGTGATGCTTCTGGATTAGTGTTGGGTTGTGTTCTCATGAAAATATATAACGTGGTTTCTTATGGTTCATGGTAGTTGAGGGTGCAAGAGAAGAATTACCCAACACATGATTTGGAGTCAGCTACTATCTTCCATGCTTTGAAAACATGGATATATTATCTGTTTGGTGATAAATTTAATGTGTTTACAGATTACAAAATCTTGAAACACATTTTTTCATAGTGAGATGTAAATCTAACGTAAAGGTGGTGGATAGAGTATCTCCAAGTGTTTGACTTTGACTAGATGTACACATCCACGAATTGAAATTCGGTGGCTCATGAAATGAGTCGAAATTCATATGATCAGTTGGTGAAAGTTTCTTCAAATTAATGGTAGTTGATGTCGTTCTAAGCCAACATGAATGTGAAATGTGAATACTGAGGTGAATTTGTTGTTTTCATTTCATCTATGCTTGTTCCTGATTTAGTGAAAATGATCAAAGAAGTACAAACATCTGATGTACAATGTCTAGGTGTATTTTCAGAACTCAGTGGTTGGGATACCATAGGTGGATGGAAACTTGAGGGGGGTTCAGTTTTGTGTTTCATAGATCAGATGGTTGTACCTATGTTTTGTTTGGAACAAATCCTTCATGCTTACCACCATTCAAGATGGTATGTACATCCAGGTACACATATGATGTATAAGGCCTTGCAGGCGCATTTTTTGTGGAGCGGAATGAAAAGGATAGTGGTTGAGTTCATATCGTGGTACATAACTTGTCAGTAGGATAAATAAAAGAATCAGAGACTAGATGGTATGTTACAATCATTGCCCATCCAAATGTGGAAATGGGATCAAATTGAAATGTCTTTTGTTATAGTCCTTCCTAGAATGGTCTGGAAACACGATGTCGTTTGGGTGACAGTTGATCATTTAACCAAGTCGTCCCATTTCATCCCAATTCATGAAACTCATATAGTTGAGTATATTTCAAAAATCGATATGATAGAAGTGATATTGAGGTATGGTATACCAGTTCATATAGTCTCAGATAGAGATCCGAGGTTCACATCTCATTTCTGGAAATCATTAGAGCAAGCCCTTAGAACTCAGTGGACTGTAAGCACCATGTACCATCCTCAAACGGATGGGAAATCCAAGTAGAAGATACAGAAATTGGAAGAAATGTTGCAGGATTGTGTAATTTATTTTTCGGGATCAAGGGAGGAGCATATACAATTAGTGTAGTTCTCGTACAATAATAGCTATCAAGCCTCGATACACATGGCTCTGTTTGAAGCATTGTATGGGCTTCCATGTATTTCCCCACTATGCTTGGTGGACATGGGTGAAACATCACTAGTTGGACCATGCCCTGTCCATGAAACAACAGAGAAGATCCAGTTGATTAGAAAGGGGATGGAGATAGCTCAGAGTCGTCAGAAATCATATGCAGATCACCGTTGAATACAGTTTTCGTTCATTGTGGGTGATCATGTCTTCATGAGGATCTCTCCAAGGATTGGACCTCATCATTTCATGAAGCATGGAAAGTTATATCCTAGATAAATAGGCCCTTTTGAGACACTAGAATGTGTTGGAGAGGTAGAATATCAGATGGAATTGCCACCATTGTTTAGTTCGGGGAATAATGTGTTCCATGTATTCAGGTAGAAAAAGTATCACCCTGATCCTAACCATGTGACCAAATGGGATCACGATGAGCATAAATCTGATGCATCACTTGTATATATTATAGTGTAGAACATGGATATAAAAGAGATAGTATTTCAATGGAAAAGCATCGGCCTAGAGCGGAGTTTATGGAAAAATTGTCATATTGAGGAAAAACATGGGAACGTGAAATCGAAATGAAAGTGCGGTGGTCGAAAATATTT
This sequence comes from Viscum album, assembly GCA_963277665.1. Taxonomy (NCBI): domain Eukaryota; kingdom Viridiplantae; phylum Streptophyta; class Magnoliopsida; order Santalales; family Viscaceae; genus Viscum; species Viscum album. The sequence goes on from OY728138.1 coordinate 2,021,071,573, forward strand.
TGGGCCAGTAAGGGTTGTCAACTTTCCAAGGACAGAAGAACCAATGGTGGGGAGAATTTAGTATCCACATTTTCTAGTATGTAACCCTTACTTAATACTTTGAATTCTTGTAATGTTAAGGGTGATGAATGAGAGAATCAGGATAACTTGGAATGAAGTTTTGAGGCAAAGGGGAAGTTTCACGGGCGTCGCAAGTTTTTTCTAACCATACAGCCAAAATGTGCATATTTGACACTTGTGAGGCAGTGGATCTTACATTATTGGAGAACAGTTTAAGATTCAGATCAAGGAGTTCATGTGAGCATATGACGAGGTAGTGGATAATGCACGGTTTGTCGAACCATGAGAACTAACCGCGCAAGCACTTTAATGATATCCTAAAAAGAGGATCTCACACGTTTTTACTCTAAATGGGTCGTTTTTACTCTTAAGAGGCCATATCTTGGGATCACTCTCCCTTGAAGGTAGGATAACGTACCCCATGTGTTTTGGAGGAAATCTGAAGGCTTTCCTTGGAGAATCAAACCAGGATTCTAGAGGTATGTGATCGTTCGTCATCGTTCATGATCGGTTTCTTAAATCTACATCTCTTATTCTCTTGGTTTCTTATATCTACACCCTTTATGGGTAGATATAAGTTTGTGGATTAAAAATATGATGATATTTGACCTTGTTCTTGATAGGAAACGAGATCTATGGCGGGTCCTTGAGGAATCAACCCTGTTTTCTAGTGTGTTCTTCGTTCATTGTGGTTTTCGTCATAACCATCGAGGTAGGAGGCTTCATTCATGACTCCACTTAGTAGAACTAATTTACATGCTTTCAAATTGAATGTGTGGTGTATAATTGGTTTTGATTTGGTTGTTCAGCACTTGTTGGAAAAATTCTTCAGTGATTGTTGTGAAATCTAGAAAATTAGGGTTTTTGAATGGGTGCTTTGGTTCTTAATTTTAAAATAGATATTTTAAAGGGGGGATTTTCCTGGATTATTGGCACATGATTGTGATTAGATGTTTTCAATAAAAGGGGAATTTTTTATTGAAAATAAATGCTTCTTTGAAATTTTTTGAGCATTGGTTTTCAATAAAAGATCGGTTTTATTGAAATGGTTTTGATGAAAATGGAATGGAATTGGAATGGTTTTGATAGAAATGGTTTTCAATAAAAAGGTGTTTTTATTTAAAGTTTTGTTTCAGTTCATCGTTGCAAATATGTGTTCTATGTTCATTATGAAAATACGGTTCTCTATTGAAATATGACCTCAATCTCAGTGCCAAAGTGTTAATGACACATGGAAATTGCATACACGAGGCATGGTTGAAATATGACCTTATACTCGGTGCAAAAGTATTAATTGAACTTGATAATATATTACCTTGTGAGGAAATGGAAGATCGATGAGAAACCACTCATGAGTATGGAACTGTCATGACCTTTCATGCATGGTTGGTTTCATGGGTTTGAGAAATGGTTGAATATATTGATAAAGGGATATTGTGAACGGGTTGTAAATATTTTTTAGTTATTTTTCTGGAAAAGTATGTTGTTGGGAAAATTGGTTTCAATTTCACTTGTATGATCTTGGTATAAATGGTTTGGAAGCTTGTTTATATTTGGTTATAAACTATTTTGGTAAATAGTTTTATATAAACTATTTTATATAATTGTGACTAAACATTCTATCCCATTGGAGTGAGTAGGGAAGTAATTTGGGGAAAGCCTACTGAGTTTTACACTCACCCCCGCTTTGTCACTTTGAGGCTTTTGCTGATGCTATTTTCCGCGACAGGTGCAAAGGTAACATTTAATATTTTTTTAGCACTACCTGTGATGATTTGGGATTTTTGGTGATTTTGGAGCTTAGAGCTTGTGGATCATGGAGTCTTGGTGTATTTTGAGAGTCTTGAGTTGTTTATCGTTTTTTTACTTGGATACATGTTTTGGTATTTTTTTATTGGGTACTTTGTTCTGTCATGACAGAAATGAAGTTGTTAAGCTGTCTTTCGTTTGTTCATGCATCATATAGTGAATGATGGTTTATGGTGGGTTGTTTTATTGGTTTATTTCATAATGTTTTAATCATCACCCACTTGTATTTGAAACCCTTATGCATTTACTACTAGTCGTGGCATCTTGGGTATATCGTTTAAGGCCTAGTAATGACTCGTTGTACTATCAAGCCAATGAGAATTGGCAGTAAATTACTAAAATCATTATCTAATTTGAACCATCTGATTTTAAATTGTAAAATAATATCACCATATCAAAAAAATTATATTTTTTAAAATATAATTTTATATGAAACACTATAAATTTAGTAATAACAATTTTCAATAAAAATATGGTTCTCTTTTTTAAATTTCTATACATCGTAGAATTTTCATCGTTACTATTTTAAATGATATAAATTGATAAATTATAAAAATAATAAAATTTATTATAAATTATTATAATTATAAAAGAAAATTTTAAGATCAAAATACATTGATTAATTAGACAACTGAAAATATTTTTTTAAATCTGTAATTTTATTTATGTCTATAAATGTAGGACATAATATATATATGATCAGATAAATTCTTAATATAAATAATTTTCTTCCAGAAGTAAATTTTTTTACATTTTAAAATGCTTATGATATTCTATAATTGTTGTAAATTAATTTAAATTATAATTCTCTTCAAAATAATGTTACAAAACTAAAAATTAACTCTTTTCATAAAAAAATTCCTATATCCATAAAAAATAAATTTTCATGAGAGGTTATTAAAAATAAATATTATCTTATCACATTTTAATTTTATTATTTTTAAATTCATTTCATGGATAAAATTAAAATATAAATACAATTGATTTTATGAAAATAATTTTATTTCAATATGAACACTAATGAATTTTTTTACTATTAATGGTGAGAGTTTTTAATATATCACTATCATAACACTTATTTCAATAAAAATAATTTCTATTTGATATTTGGTGATTTATTTCTATTTTGTTTATTATTACTCAGTATATTGATCATATTATTTATTTACGAAGAAAATATTAATATTGCTAGACAATCAACATTATATAGAAGCAATTTACATGATTTTGAACATATATGTTTTCTCAATTAATTTTTTATCTTGTGTTATCCTAAAACTATTCCTATACTTCAACAATATTCAAATAGTTTAGTATTTTTCATTATAATTCAAAAGAATTTTATAATAAAATAAAATGAGTTATTTTAATAATTAAATAATTATTTGATAATAAAATTACAAAACATGTAATGAAAGGTAAAATATATGTTATCATTACTATATTCATTTACATGAATAGTTTATTAAAATATTTCTCTTAGATCCTCATAAATTGAATAAATAATATAATTTATTTTATATATATTCATTATCAATTAAAAATCCTCATCCTTATAGAGTGTACCATAAATTTAATTTTGAAAACACAAGATACTCTTCATTATTCATATATATATAATGTTGTGTGTGTGGATTATATTTTCTTTTTATCACATAACTATTGTAAAACTAATCAAGGAAGGGTTAATTGTTTTCATGAAGAGAACACCAAATCAAAATGTACCGATATAAAATAAATTAAACAACGCCTCTTTCAAATGAAGACACGAAAAATAAATAAAAGAAACTAAAGTATAGACCAAAAAATATATTTATTTACATTGGGGGATACAACGTATATCTCCAATTTCACAAGACCAAAATGTTTTATAGGTGTATTGATTTTTAGTTATAACCATTTCTTAAAGATATTATAGCTATGTGAATGATTTGATAATTTGTTTGATGATACAATATACTTCCTGATGCACTCTTTCACAGGGATTTTATAAGTCCTCATACACACACAGTTTAATATGTATTATTAAAGAGAAGGAATATAATAATATTGAAAACATAGTATTTGTTATAACACATAGTTGTAAACATCCGAAACTAAAAAATGATTATGAATCATAATTATAGAATATATACGCTTCCAAAGTGTAGCTATGAAGAGAATTATTCTTTTATATTATATTGTATTACAAAATAAAAATTTAAATGAGAACCCATTAAGAGTAATTTTATACAATAATAAAGTAAATAATTTTTTAATAAAATTATATAATTAATGACCTACAATTGATCATGTAATTCAGAACTGTCGAAACATGTGTTTTTATTGAGATGAATTATATATCATATCAAAAGTTTTTTTAGAGAAATAAATGATAATATATGTGGAAATAAAAAATATTATAACCATTAAATACCATCATTATATATATAATTATTGAATTTAATTCATTAAATATTTTTAAAATATACTTACTTGAAATTTTTGTACATCATAGTAATGATATTTTATCATTTAAAATAGAAATGGTCTAGCCTCCATATAAAACATTAATGAATGATTTTTCCCATATATGTACCAAATTATTCAACACATAGATATTTATTAAGATATAATTCCACTAAAACAATATAATAATACATATCATCAATATGGATTATGTTATCTATAACACATAATATCCTCCTTTCACTGTTTGTTTCCATCGGCGGATCTCAAGCTTAGGGCATGAAGTTCTGGTTCCATGTTTCTAAAACCGGGATGGATTCATCTGCATGAATGGTCACTTGACTTTAATGTCTCGAATGAAAAAAATGTCTTTTCTCAGGTATGGGTGCGTCTTCATGGGCTTAATTGGGTTCTTTGGCATCCATAGATCCTGCATGATATTGGAACGACAATTGGAACTCCCATCCACCTTGATAAGGAGACGACTGATGTCAGATTTGAGCACTTCGCTATAATACTGGTGGAATTTTATCTCATATCCACTCTCATTGATACGGTAACACTTTCTATTCCGTCTGATCAAATTTTGATTAATGTTGAATATGAAAAGATCCCTCTTTTCTGCACTAAATGCATGACTGTGGGGCACACTTTGGATTTGTGTCGTAAAAACATCACTTGTAAGGAGTGTGGGATGTGAGGACACCCCTCCAATCTCTGTCGAAAAAAGGATATTTTGAAGGAATCGTCCTCACCATAGCATGTCATCATGGATGACGACCCTCCTATGAAGGCAGCCCCTGATGTGCTGACTCTTTCAAAGGGAAAAGAGTCGATTGTTGATCCTACTCCGACAAGATCTTATAGTGGCCCTTCTAGAGATCATGAGGTTATCACTTCTGATAATTTGATTCATGCGTCAACATTGGTGGTGAATGAATCTTCACAGCTGAATATTCAGAAGCAATCTTCTGCGGAACGGAGGAACAACTCTGATGATGGGAAGGAAGGGGCCTAGGTCTCCACTCCATGAAATGGAGTGTCCATCCCCTACAAGTGGGGGGAAACTCATGAGGATGATGAGGAAAGTGATAGGAATATGATTAAAAACTCATACAGTGATATTGTTCGAGGTGAAAAGACCAGAATCTCTGACAGTGAGGGTGTTTTTCCTACCCCAGTTAAAAGGAAACCAAGGAAAGATTACTCTGCAGTTTAGAGGATGGTGACCACCAGGTCATCCTCCATGAAGGCTAAGGGGAAGCTATCTATGGAGCAATTGGAGCGAAGGAAGGAGTATATCAAGTTTCTCAAACAATATGAGCCCCAATCATAATGGGAATTAGTCGATGTGGATGATATGACCAGGTATGAATGTGATGCTTATTACTATTCTGACATGTTATCTCGTACTTTTTCTCTTGTTTGCCTCTGCACTTTTCTTTTTATTAAAAAATTTGTGGTCCAAGCATGCTTGGATCTGACTTCTGGGGTATTACATACATTTCCAAAGTTTGATTTTGAAAATAAATTACAAAACCTTGTATATATGTATGATATATCCATAAAATGAGATATTTTACTTTTTAAAATATCTTCTCCTCAATAAATTCTACTAATTCAATTAGATATGTAATGACTTAGATATTTAATAATTAAATAATATTGTATATTAATCATCACACACAAATATAATATGTCTAAAATACTCATAAATACATATAGTTATGTTCTATGTAAATGATTCAACTAAAAAATGATAAAATGAAAACATAAATTAAATATTGAATTGAATTATAAAAAATATGATAGTATAAATACATAGATCATGTGGGAGTGTGTACGTACTCTGATAAAGAATGAAATGGATTTAAATATATATATATATATATATATATTAATTATAGTTATATTAATGTATATTGGGTGATGGAGGATGCACACAAACTGTTAATGATATAATGAAATTATATTTAGATTTTTTTAGTAGTGTGACTTAAATATTCATGTAATTTTTTAAATAATATTATTTAATATAATTGTAATGGATTTTGAAATGTTTCCATTAATAGTGGGAAATATCTAATTCTACTCCGATAAAATGCACTGAATATAAATAATGTAATATTTTTTTATCATCATCATTGATATTGATTTTAAGAATAAATGAAATGTCAAATGGTTACTCAGAGCACTATCTACAATACAATATATTTAATGGAATCACTATTGCTGGATATATTATATAACATGAAGAGATAAGATTTATATGTGATTAAGGATCTAAAATATTGACTTATGTATGAGGAATTGACTTTTGATTACTATGTATGATGGTTTTATTATTTAGTTAAATATATATGTTGGTAGATTATTTTATAAGGATGACATTAATCTCCAAGAAGGATGTAGTGTTTTATTGATGATCTCAATGTTGATTATCAATATGATAAAAGGATGTGGTACAACACTGAAGAAAATTGGAAACAGTAAAAGTTTTCAAATGGTTTTAGAAGGGTTTTTTGTGGTATTTAAATTTAATAGAAAATATTAGTGGTATTTTGGAGTTTAATTGATATTTTAGTATATACACATGGGAAGTTGTAGGTTTATATTAAACAATTCACAATGAAAATTACACACATCAATATATATCGAGAACGGATTATTTAAACTTGGATAAGACAAAAATATAGATGTTCTATGTAATGGTAACTATGTAGAATAATTTATTAATGATGAAAATTTATAAAAATATATAAGAGTAATTTCCATAAAATATGCAGCTAAAAAAGTGAATAGAAACATCATTTGGGAAATTTTCTAAATAATGCATAATTATTAAATGAAGCTTATATAAAACTAATATTGTCCCAAGGTATAAAAAAATTGAATCTCTAATATATAGATAGAAGAAAACATAGGAATACTTAATAGATGTTCTGATACAAAAATATTATATATGGAATATTCAAAATAACCACATTGATTGGTGAAATTTTTCTAGAGTATAAATTAAAGTAAATTTATAATATTAAATAGATTATCTATTGGGAAAACATTTTGTTGAAAATTTATTAGAGATATATTCAAAAAATAACTCAGTAAATGACAAAATTATATTTCAATTAAATAAACATCGTAGTTATTCATAGTGATTATGATTAAAGTCTAGTATTAATAAATTGATCATTATATTAAGGAAAATAATGTCACATAGTGAGCCTTAATTAATAATGAAGAACCCAAATTAACATGATTCTATGAATTAATATAAACTCACATCATAAATATATGAAATACAAAATTTAGTTTCATGGATTCTAGAATGGAATATAATTGGAATCAATTTAATTGATCAGAAGAGGTTATGATATTTCTAAATATCAGAAGTAGAGTTCCAAAATTGTGATTAAAAGATCAATTTGTAAAAATATATATAATATGTAATATGTAAAATAATAGATATTTCCTTGTTAAAACATAATGAAATAAAAATATTTGATTATATATATAAGGAATATTATGAAATAATGTTATTAGATTTTGATAAATAGTACAAAATTAAATAATAATACTGAGAGTATTCAATAAAATATATTATAAAATTTTGTAATGGAATAAAAAAATGATTCATTGAAAAAGTCGAAATATGAATTATTTGCAAACACATTTAATACAACATGAATAACTCAAAGATGTCATAGAATATAAATATTTATGATATAAAAATGCCTTAAATGATCATTATGAAGTAAAATAATTAGTATTAGTAAAGATATTGACCAAAAAGAGTTATTCTATAATTGATAATCTATTTTTGGACTCTCAATTGATTATAAAATACTACAATTAAACATAAAAATATTATTGAGTGGTAGAAATGGTAAAAATCACACGTATCTTGTTTAATAAAATATGAATTAGTTGAAGACATATTTCTAAGAAAAATTATAATATAATTAAATATTCTGATATCTAGAGTAGATTGGTGGTCATGTTCATTATTTTTTTGTGGAATCATTATTCATTAGAAGGGACTAGTACGATGAACATATATAAAGAAAATATGGTGTTCTTGGGAGATATTCCATTATTTTCAATTGTGTAATATAGTGGTTATTTTTTATCATTCATGAACATAAAATAAAAAATACTAAGTTCTACATTGGGATCAAACCATTTAAAAATTCTTAGTTTCAAGATCAATTTAGTTTCATTCTTGTATGTGTTGTGAATATGTTAAGGTAAATTTTAAGAAGATATATATAATTGTTAACCATGAATAAAGGATCAAATAATGAGGGAATATTTAGAATAGGTAAGAGAGAAATAGTTATAAAGGTCACACTATTTGACATTCATTCTTAGGTAATTATATACATCATTATACACTTCAATTAGTTTAATAAAAATGTTGGGTTTCATATTTTGGGAGATAATTTATTTCCATATTTTTATTACAATTCTTTGATGTTTATATTTTTGGATTCTTATGATTTTACTAAATTTGAAAATTATGTTCTAATCACTATCAGTATAAATATAGGTGTCTCATAAAAAACATGATTAATATATAAATGAAGATGGTAAATATGTCGATTATGATTTAAACAAATAATGGGGGTTTACCTCTATATAATGGTCTTTAAAGTGATATTTTATCTAATAATCTAGGTGTTAACAATAATCGTTGTGAATTATTATCATGCTATAATGAAGATACTATTGAATGAACAATTCCTGGAGACATATACATTTAGGTTTATGATGACATGAAAAATGGTCATGCGAAAGTTAATACTCATATATATTTTTCATCTATAATTTACATGATCCGAAATCAATGTTCTTAATTATTGAACTACATATTCAAATAGAATTTAGATAGAAATTAATAGAAGAAATCATTATTGTAAAAATAGTAAAATTTAGGTGGTAAATTGTTTTATTGATTTCTGGAATATATCTGATAGTGGTATAATATTTTCAAACGGTTGGTGATTATAAGTATAAGGTTAGAAAATTATGTTAACAGTATATTAATATATTGAATAAGTTTATTGATGTCAATAATTCATAATTAGTAATGGAATTTTAATTGATAAAAGATCTTGAAGACTCTATTTAGTATATAATAATGTTGTAGGAAGATCAAAATATAATAATGGAGATATATTTTGGATAAATTAAATGTTAAAATTAGCATGACATAATTTTTTTCAATTGGATGAATCATGAATTTTTAGTTGAAATTAGATATCTAATAGAAAAACATTATGAGACTCCCAATCTATAGAGAAATGAAATTATTCCAAGGATTTTAGTGATTAAATTATTAATTAAAAATGGATTCTTATTAGTTGAAAACAATATCATGATCCCATTAAATAAGTAATAAACTATAATATTTTCTATAATGATATTATTTATCATTTATAATGATTTATATATTAACTTTTTTACATGATATTACATGTTACAGATATAAATTAGAGAAAACCAGTTTAAAACACAATCTACAAAAATACAAGTGTATCATGGGTAAATATGAGACTAATAGAGAAGATACACTTTTAATTAATTAATCAAAATAGTAATATTTATACATAAAAATAATAATATTAAGAATTTATCTTCGTTTAAACTTAAGGGATGATATAATGTTTGATTTTGTATTGTTGGTTCTATTGAATGTTTGATCACAGGATTATTGAATGTCAGTAAAATATGTTGGGACCATGTTGGATAATGGATGTTTTAGGTTTTTGAATTTTGTTTTGAATAATTTTGGTTGGTTTCAAAAAAATACTATTTTGGAAAATGATTTAGTTTTCTCTCAAAACAAATATCACATTACATTGTAATGTTTTTGATAATAAAGTTATAATGAAATGTATCATACTAGGATTTTGAAAGAATAATTTCACATTAAACATATTTTATAAATAATGAAAAAACATTATTTCAATAGAATGAAAAGATTTGAGAATCCATAACACTTTTCATTAAACAAATTCAATCTCTCTTATTTTAAACGATGCACACAACATAGGATTTTAATAAAATGTATTACTCTATTGTTATTTAAAAAATACAACTATAAACTAACGATGGAGTAAGAGGGTATGAATTTGAAATACTAAAATATTAAAATGAAATGGTTTAATCATGCCTAATGTATATAAAAAAGGTATATATTTAATACAAATAAAATAAGAATAATTTGAATGAAAAGAAATTTTTTCTCAAAAAAATGTATTTTTTAAAAGGTTGTGTCATCATGCATCAATCAGATGAATTAAATTTAATTCAAACTATTTGATAAAATATATATTTATAAATTAACAGAATTTTTGAAATCATCATTTAAAACATAAGTTATATATAATGATTAAGTGTTTTTTGAAGAGCTTAATGTTTAAATATATATTAATAGATACTGTAATTTATTAAAAAAAAGTCCATTATGATGATATTATTTACAAATATAAATTATAAATTAAGTCGGTTTAAATATAAAATTAGTTAAAATTAATTATAATATAACAAATTTAGTTCATTGGAACTCATTTCGTGTCTATTTTAATATAAACACTTTTGAAGCATTAGAATATTTTTCTATGGAAGCTTTCTTTTTCATAGCATCTACATGTTTACATTGAAATTATATTTTCCAAACTATTTTATTTTAATAAAATAAAATTTAATACATATTTTATATAAAAATTATTAATATAGTTTTATAATTACAACATAATTTTCCATCCTAATTGGTAAAAACAAATAAAATTATAATTAACGATGTTTAGGTTAAAATGTGGTCTTTCGTGTCCAATGTATGTATGAAAAAATTATTTTTTCAAAGAAATAGATTTTTTATTTGATAAATTTTATTTATTATTAATAATAATGTGGTATAAATTATCTAATAATGATCATCTTATTTTTTATTAGTCGATAAATTAAATTGGGTTAACGGACTATTTATCATAGGAAAAAAGGTAAAACTATGTAAACATAATATAGAATGAATAAAATGTTGAAAAAATGAATTTAGTAATTTTGTTATTTATTTTTGATATAATCCCTACTATATGTTACTTGTCATTTTTATATCACTTATTGTTATAGAGACTTCCATTTATTGAATAGTCTATTGTATTAAAAAAATTCATCTCCTCCTAAATTATAATGGAAATTCACCCCGTCACATAATCATTAATTTAATGATATTTTAATGAACAAAATACCTTCTAATATCTATCCCTAATATCCATATAAATATTACAGAGTCTCATGTCTTCCCAAAACATCATCCATGGGGTTCAGCAGATTGGATCAAAATATATTTTCTTTGAGAATAGTTAATTTTATTCATCTCGATCATTATTTTCCCTTATTCATTTACATAAAAAAAGTAATTATGAACTCATAAGATAAAATAAAACTAGTATACTATATAAAAATCGATTTTTTATGATGATTTAATAAAATTAATCTATATATACTTCTGTCAAATGGGAATTAAAAGCTCTAATCCCGTATATAGTGGACTACCCCCCTGAACCGATGTTACTAGTTTTCCATCAAAAAATTCAGGAAAAGATATAATGATTTAATATATATATATATTATAATTACTTATATAATTAAAATTAAGTAATTATTATATAAAATATACCATGAAAATTTCTTTTACTTTTAAAATATGACGACATCACTCATGGGTATGGTGGAAAGGCACCTTGTAGTGTTTTGTGATTTGTTTTTAACAAACATGACTCATAGGATGATATGAAGAAAAATATAATAAACTTATGTGATATATATTAACCGATAAAAATTCATAAAAATTAATATATCATAAAATGATTCAACCTTTTAACCTTAAATAAAATTATATTGACGTTCAACCATACGTACAGACTACCAACTATGAGAGGCAAGGGGGTTCATTTTCCTTGTGATATTTTCAAGAATTTATGTTGGGTTTTTTCAAAAAAAAAAGAATGAATATTTACTAAATTAATGTAATTCGGGAAATTATTTAAATAGAACTTATATAAAATGACTAAAACACTTATGAAAGACATATTTGTTGAAAAAAGGAAATTAATAATTGAAAAAATAAAATTAAAGACATTATTAACAAATGTGACGTAAAATGTTATAATAGAATGAAATATTAAATGATATATGTGTATGGATACATAATATATTTAAACTAAACTTATAATTATTATATCTATGTTTTAAAAATATTTGAAAGGTGTTGACCAAGTGGTAACAATTTCTCATCCGCCTTTTAGTTTTGTGAGACATATACCATATTCACCACTTATTCCATTGTGTGGAGTATGTGATACAACATTCAAATTTTATATCATGAGTCTATTTTTATTCTTAATATTTAATTTTTCATTCAAATATTTACCATTGGTTGGTTTTATAATTATATATTTACTAGTGTGATAATGGTTTATTTCACAATCTCAACATTGCTTAGGATTTTTTATATTTAATTATCCATGATGAAAATATTTGATTTTTGAATCATAAAACCATTAAATATTTTTATCCTGTTGTTATTCATGAATTTTATTTATTTATAGTTCCATTTTTATTTCTTAGGTACTTCTAATTTTTGATAAAATATTTTTACCGAAAGAAAACATTTCATTAAATTTTGGTTAAACTTGATTTTTCATATCATTTCATGTTTTACCAACGAGTTTTTAAATTTTTTTTTTCAACATTATCAAATTTATTTATTAAATAATATTATAATCATATTAGAATTTTCATAAAAATTGGACGGTATAACTTGGTTAATGTCATGTAGCACTTTTCATCCAACATAAATGTTCTAATCAATGCTCTTCAAACAATCTATTATATATGGTGAAATAGTATGAACATGTCATATATTATTTTTGTAGGTCTTAAAATGTATCCAACAAATAGATACAAATGTTTTTTCAAGATAAACATGTCATATGAAAATTAATTATAGATATCCATCTTTTTTATGATGTTATTACCAATTTTTGGATATGAATGTGAATAAAATAGTTTTTTCAAGAATAGAAAAGTTTATGTCCACAAAAGATATATAGTTTCAAAAATATGATCCAATTGATGAGGGTTTCTAAATATGTTATCAAATCATTGTTATATAATTTACCAATTTAAAAATAATATTTTTTTTATAAAATTCATTCCGTTTTTAATAAAATTTCATTAATGTTGTAACCACATAAAAATATTGTTTTCATGATGATTGTGTGTTATTCAATTATTACCAAACCATTCCAAGTTCTAGACACTCTAGATGATTTTCGAACCTTGTAAATACTTTTGTTCTTATAGACATGTGTTGATTATTGTTTTTTTAAACATTATAACTCTTTAGGAAGAAGTTAAGAATATGTTATAAGAAATAATAAATTCAAAAATAAATAAGAAAATAGATTTACAAACTCTCACACTCGGATGTTATAATTTTATTTTAGAATTTATTAGATAGAATGTTATAATTATTTATTCTTTAATGGTGTTTTTAAAAAATAGATGTTTCTGTATATGTTATTAATTCAATGAAAATAAAATGTCTTTCAATTTTTTACAAAAATGACATTGAGTTATATAAATTTTAATATAACTTATAACTCTTTTTACGAAATTCATAATGTTCTGAGAGATTTATTACCTTTTCATTCTATGAATTTTACACTAATTGTTTATGATGAAAAAAAATTCATAATCATCGGAGATCGTGAATTGATACTCTATACTCAATCTCTAAAATTGAGTTACTTTGAGTTAATAAAGATATGACTAATATTGGAATTTGGGGGAAGTTGAAGAACATATATAAATGATATATTAATGTTAATAAAATGATGTTATGAATCTATAGGATGGAGTATGAATATCTCCAAATGGATTATTATGAATAAGTTGGTGACTTCTTTATAAGGGGTAATTTTTTTATAATCACTGTAAAATTTGTTGAGGAAAATATGGAGGTATCAAATGTACATGAAAATATGATTTGAATTATTTATATAAATTTTATTATAAAGATTAATAATTGTAAAATAAATATCATAAAACTCTATATTTGGATTATAATCAGAGTAATATCATCAAATATGAATTGCGAAGTGATAATGTTGTGATTTTTAATTTAATGGATGAACTAGAAATTTTCCCGAAAACTATAATGAAACGAAAAAAAATATCTCAAAGAGAAAAAGATTCCTAAAATCCAATATTTAATGTGAGGTACGAATTTTTTTTTAATTTTTTTTTACTCTAAAAAGGTGAAATGAGGTAGAATAAGGTACATATTAAAAATACCTCTGATATAATTTAGTTGTATTACTATTGGTCACTTTTTTGGAAATTCTACATGAATAAAGGAAGATGTATAGTGTGATATTAGTTATATACATTGAAGAAAAAAATTAAGGAGAAAACATAAAAATACAATTTATATTTTGACAAAATGATAAAAATTAATCTAACTCTAAAATTATAGGAATTTTTTATAAATAATAAAATGATTAAAAATTAAGAAATAGATAAGTGCACTATGATAATGCAACTATAACTATATTTATTTCAATGGTGAGTGATTAAAAGTTAAACATTTATGGAACAAGTAATTTATAATAATTAGAGAGTGAGATAATGTTAATGGTGAAAATAATACAAATATAATATATTTGAAGTGTTGTAATACTGGAAAGATAATAAGAATTTAATAAAATATAATCTCTGGGAAAATAAAAAAATTTATTTAATGAATAAAAATACAATTTTTTTATTAGTATAAATTTGATTAAGAAGAACCTTGATTGAAATAAATATCAAAATAATATAAATGAAGAAAAGATGAATGTAATTGATGATGTTTTGAAACTTGTTAAAAAGACAGTTGTTAAAGCAAAACACTGAGAAAACAAAATAAGTTTTAGATGTTGGTAATTGAATTTAGAAGAGTAAACCTCTAAAGGATAAAAATTCACATCATCCAATATGGATCCACATAATCTAGTTACCATATTTTTCTTCTTATATGGCTCCTCTCTACAGATCCCTAACTCTGATCACCCCATTCTAGTAAGTGGTCTTCCTCTAGCATGCTTCATCTTCTTTCTTATTCAACCCCTTGTTTTCCCCTAGGCCTATTATTCTTCAAAAAATATATTAATTATTTAACCATATTTAATAAACCCTATATTATATTACTGGGTGAACTTCATAAATATGGGATGTTGGTGGTTGTATGCGACGAGGGTCCCTCTGTTGGATTTTACTTCTCTGAACTCTTACTCTTAACTTACTTCCATAATCATTAGGGAATGACCCATTTTGGTCAACCATTAAAGTGAATTTTGTATGTTTAGGATGATTATCGTGGTAGGAATGAAGGTGTTCGCCCTAGTATTTCCATTATACCATTTTTAATTCTAGTCATTTTACATCCCCTTTCAAGGTTATAGACATTTCATGTTTAGATCATCTTTTGTCATTTTTTTTACATCATCCTTGATTTTGGGTTTTTGGTCTGTGGTAAACTGTCTAACTTGTGATGGTTTGGTGGTAGAATTGTCAAAATATTGTAGTCTTGCTGTTTACCTACCATAATATTGATTATGTGAAATCTGGCGTGTTCCTATTGTGAGGCTTTATTTCCAAAAAACAATGCTACGATGTCCTAGTCCATTACTCCATCCCTAGTCAATCTACTATTATTTTATTCATATAGGTTATATGATGTATTTTTTAGAATCTAATGGTCTGTGGGATGGATGATTGACATGGTGTTTTTACAGTGGAAACAATGGTGTTAAAGTGATGATGATGGTGTTTTAAGGCAGTGAAAATGGTGTTTTTGGAGGTGATGGTGGTGGTTTATTAATTTGGAGATTAATAATATGTTTCATCATTTTTCATCTAGTTTGTGGGATCTTTTTTTGATAGAAAAAAGCTTCATTTTTGTTCTGGTTTTTTTGTCCTGCAATTACCGATGCTGAATGATGTTCTCTTAGGATATGACCAACATTGGAAATGACAATGATGCTTAGAGTGGAGGACATAAATTATTTGGTAAATTGTGATGGTATAATGATTACATTGTTTTTTTGACATCACTGATTATTTGGATATCATTTTTCGATGAAATTCTATACCTCAATACACTTAGTGGATCTCACAGAACGATTTGTTGGTACTTGGATAAATGAGTTTGGGTGCGGTTATGAAAGGATTTGTTGGTTTGATTTTTAAAATTCTAGTTTCCAACAAGGAAGAAAGATTTCATTCAATTGATAATAGTTTACAATGTTTATTAAATTTCCTATCTGTCTATATTAGCGTGCGGTGATGATATTTGTAATATTTTAGGGAAGAATTTTTTATATTTGGTTTATTTCTTGGTTTAAATTTTGTTATGTCTTACACATAAAATTAAAAATTATATTCGTAAAATGAAAAAAAGTATTTGGTGAAAAAAATATATCATCAAGGAATGAAAAAAATTATTATGTTTCACATAAAGAACAATATGTTATGAAAACCATTTAAATGCCTTAAAAAAGAAATGAAAAATATCTTATGTCTGTTTCTAAAATATAAATTGCAAATTTAGACAGTTGGTAATTCTATTAAGGATAATAAAAAAATATTAGTATTTAAACAAATAATTTGGTTAATATGAAATTCCCAAGTGGAAAAATACTTTTTTAAAAAAAATTGTAACCAACATCTAAATGTGTGGAAGTTTCAGAGAAACATTTATCTTCTTTGGATGAAACTAGTATTTTGGGTTATTTTTATTTACTAAAAATATGGGTTGGTTTAATCATTGTCGTTATATGAATTCTATGGTAAATTAGAATTATTGTATTTTTTGGTGTCAACCTAAAGAATAATGCAGTATAGAAATATTTTTGTGAAGATTTTTAATAAATTATTAACCATGGAATCAATTTTGGAATGATGTGAACAACCAGGAAAACATGAAAAAATATATCATTCCATATTTCTATCCAAATAATGATTTTTATGAAAAAATATAATAATATACATGTAATGAATGAAATAGGAAAAAATAATATTTTAATATTGGAACTTCTAAAAAGAATAAATGGTTATAATAATCCTATATATTACATATAGGGTGATATTCACATATGACTGAAAATATGACTATGTTAGAAATGTGATATATTTTAAAAATGGTATATTTACAATTGCAATTTATGAGTCACTCAAAATTAATGGTTATGGATATTGAATCATTTTGGTAGAAAAGATAATATCAAAGTGAATTATTTTAATGGCATGAGAACCAATTTTTATGCTTCTCAAAACATTGAAATGGTTCTAATAATTTGTTTTCCAATATAATTATTTTTTTAATTGGATTTAATGATGTGAAAGTTGAAATTGAAGTCCATCCAACCTTGTGAAACATGTTGGTCAGGTTTAAATTTCAAATGATATTATCAATTTTGAATTATTTATGTTATAGAATTGGAGTTTCAAGACATGTGTTAGAAGAATATGAAAAATTTGTTAGTGATAGATGGTATATATAAAATTCATGAGGTAAAATCTAAAAGGAATTTGTAATGATATATTTCCCAAAATAAATGATAACAAACTATGTTCTTATACATGATGAGATAAGTTCAAATTTTGACCAAGAGCTGACCCACTCTTATATCGTTGGGCTAATATGTAAAAAATAAATCTATGGATTTATGTATTATATTTATTCAATTAACTATTTTACATACATTAAATTTATTATATTTTTAAAATATAAATTAAAGGATATTAACATGTTTAAGAGTTTCAGTGAAAGATAAAAAATAATATGGATATTTTATGAAGAAATTATTAAGTGATAAATCTATAAAACATAAATATTATTATATCATAGATCATAATGAGAATCAGGTAATTCTTAATGTGTTTAGTGAAATGTAAAAACACTAGAAAAATATGTTTCTAATTAAATCAATTGATTCTTTTAGAGATAGATTGAAATATTATTATAGAACATGATACTTGTCATTATTTTAAGAATATGGATATATCTGCAACAATATATATTTAAATTAAATTTTTGGATATACCAAACTTTAACATTAAATCATATAAATGATTTTTATAATGATGCTCTTTGTTTGATGAAGTTGTGAGTATTATCCTTTCATGTAGTATAAGTCTATGGTGGAAATATTGGAAATTTTATTTGATAGGTTTTGATGAAATATTTTAGGTTTATACTCATAATGGTAGTGGATAATAAATTTTCTTGAAATAGACAATAAGGATATTATATTGTAAATAAAAAATTGTTATTAAGAAATATAATAAACAATGTTTTACAAACTGATGCATATATAGAATATGGGGATTATTATATTTTTATATTTGTGCATCATGATAATATTTGTAATTTTAAAAAATAATTATATTTTAGAAATATAAGATTCAGACAAAAGTATCTCAAGTGATGAGGAAAAAATTCATAACATTAATCCTAGTATGAGGAAACTGGTGGATGTTGTTTTGATCAATGGATATCGATAGAAATATGGTCAAACTAAAATGTTTTTAAAAAATTATATGATATACATATTTATTTTCAATTGTTAATCTAATAAATATTGATTAATATAGGAATCATCATGAGTGTATTGATGTTATGAATGAATTACTAGACCATATTGGGTAGAATTATGCATGGGAATTTTTAATGAAAACAAACAATAAATAATGTGATTATCAGAAGTTATTTGTTCCCAAATAGGTTAAATTATTATATTTAAGTGAAAAGAGGAAATTAATGATTATTTTTTAATGTTTACCCCCAAAGATAAGGAATTAGTTTTGATGAGTCCTTTTCTCCATTAGTATATTTATAAACTATTACAATATTTCATATTATCATTGCATAATAAAGATTTAATATTTTTCAAATGGATATTAGGTCATATTTTGATAATAAAGATCTATATGAAGATGTCTTTAATGAAAAACCATTAAACATCATTATTAAAAATGATGAAATATATTTTTTATTTTAAAAAAGTATTTTTAGTGGTTAAAATAACATACAAGAGCTTGTTATTTCAAAACTTATACATTCATAATGAATATGAGCTTCATGAAAGGAATTTTTGATAAAATGATGTATATCAATGAAAATGAAGAGATATAACTCATCAATATCATTTATTTCAATGATATGATCAATAATGAGGATAATGAAAAAACTGATGAGAAGTTTTTTAAAGAGATAAATATATTATTATTATTTTCATAAAAATATCACAAATTAAGAAACAATTATTCATATGTTAATATAATTATTATTTGGAACCTTTATATAAATTTTTTCTTTAACATTAAAATTCATTTTCAAAATCAATTTTAGTGGGAATCATTTTTATACAGTTGGAGACATAATATGGGTGTATCATAATGAGTTTAGCACATTTTTAAAATACTTTTATATATATCTTCTCAAACACTAGAATTTGTGTTTTATTAAATTATATTCATAGTATCATATTTCTATAAAATAATTACATCTCATAGAAGTAGAAATAACTAACAGATATATCTAATGAATAAATAATATTGTTAAAAAATAATATATATCAATAATCATATATCTTTTTTTATACACATTCTAATTAAGGAATAATAATTGAGAATAGAATAACCTCATATAGTAGATATTTTATTATGGGTGAATGATGTGTAATTTATAATAAAAAAAGACAAAACATTGTAACTCTTAATATAGAAGAACATTTCTATGTAGCTATCACATAAGATACACCATGATTTTTATGGATAAGGACTGGGTTAAAAAATTTGGTTGTATAAGTGAAGTTATCCCTACACATAGTTTTGGTAATAAATGTTCATATTAATATAACAACTAATATGGTGATATTTATTATTAAATTTATATATAGATTAAATATCACATCATAATAGATATTATGACAATAATGAACTAAATTTGTAATTTTTTACTAAAATGAAACAGTTTGATTATATATTCCTGAAACTATTTATTTAGAAAAAATTTTATAATATGAGGTTGTACGTTGGTGGAAAATATTACTCTCTTCAAGGATAAGGTATGTGGTTTTAGTACCCTCTCTCATTTTTTCATTTCAATGTTTTTTCAATGGAATTAAAATGATGTAAAATACATCTATCCATTGGTATATACAACTTAATTTTAAGGAAATTAAAAATTTATAGTCTGTTTTAAAATGCAGAAATCTCTTATTATTGTATGATTGATATATTTTAAAATTAATTTAATTTGGATTAAAGAATCATTATTATTTTAGAAAAAATGGAAAATCTTATGAATGCATATGAATTTAGGAAAATATTATGAGGATGTATTGTAATGCCTAAGAATTTCCATATAATTGTTTTTAATTTATATGGAATAATTTCGAGACCACAAAATTTGACTGTTCATGATTTTGAGGCTTGGAGTGCCCGAAATGATGCGTAATAGTTTTGAAAAAATTTAAATAGAATGCTTAAGCAGTTTTACAGAAAAAGTAGAATAACTCTTAAATGGTTTCCCATATCAGAAATATGAGGACACCATTGTGTTAATGATGGCGGGATTACCCTTGGAGCGACTTAAGTTTAGTTGGTGCATGCCTCCTGTGAGAAAAACTGAAAATGGTATAACCGTAAATAAAATAATTTTATAAAGTTGTTTTATTTATCAAATACTTATAACTCACGAATAATGACTCAGATAAAAAACACGATACCACCACGGAAGTCGTGAGAGTATTCATTCTTTAGAAAGATACAAACATTAGCCAGCGTAGGCCAACTATAGAAGATAGTTTTTTTCTATAAATAAAATAATTAGGTGACAATTATTTTATTGTAAAAATCCATAACATCTAAATGGTAACAAATAATTAATATCCGAGAGTACGATTGAACTCTTTGGGGTGTGTTTCACATAGGCAGAGCCAAACCTCATCCGGCATGAGTCGAGGGTGATAATTAAATTTTTTTCTGAACTTTTTTTCAGGTACATTTAGTAAACACCTGAGCGACATTTTTTTACATTTGATCTGGTTCTCAAAATAAAAATATGAGGGAATGGTTGAAACTACATCGTCAGGATTCGCTTAAGAGAGACATTACATTGACTGCAGTAGGTTTGAAGAAAAATTAATGTTTTGTGACTTTTTAAAATATATGAAATAATATAATTTTAATATTATATTTTTCTTTTTTCTCCACCAACGGACAAGAAGACTGTGGGACCCATGATGTAACATTTCATTAGTATTGCAGGTATTGATAAAGCCTCTTTTATTAAATTTATTAATCTCTTACATGAAATTTGAAAAAAATGGTTTATTAGTTAAAAATTGTGTGTTTTTTAACACGTCACAGTTTTTCAAAATACCCAATTTGCACTCCATAATATTAAATTAAATTTTTTCTGAGTTAAACACTGATTATGTATGATTTTTCAAGGCCCGAAAGTTCTCAGCAAAGACGGAATAAAATTATTAGACAGAATATAATAAATGTGTACTTTTTAGTCAAAATATTTGAAAAACTCTAAAACGAAGAGTCATTAGAGTAATATAAGACCACAATTATGTTAGAAATTTGGTGTTTACCCTATGAGGGGTATAACATTCAATGGTTCCAGACATTTGGATGTCTCTCTAATGAGATAAATTTATTAAATAATATCTAATCTATATTTTATTTAAAAATATATAAATATCTCCCAAACGATGTGTCGTATATGAAATTGGAGACCACTGATGGGTCTGTAACGTGGTGTTTACCCTAGAAAAGGTATAAAAATTGTTCGAATTGAGCGATTGGACACCTCACTCAAAAAAATATAACTTTGTATTTTAATTAATTATTTTTTCTTTTTTTTTAATTAATATATCTTTAATATCTCTCAAATGGTGCATCCACTAAGAAATTTGAGGCCACAATTGTGTCTGGAATGAGATGTTTACCCTTAACAATGTATAATATTCACGAGCAACCAACATTTGTTCTTGTCAAACAAGAATTTAAAGTTATTTAATAATTGTATTAAATGAATAATTATATTAGTCCCATTTAATTATTAATTTAATTCATTAAAATCAGAATACACTATTCATCTTCACTCTCAACACCAAAACATTAATTTTGAACGGTCAGAATTTTTCAAACTCCCGATTTACCAACATTTAAACCACAATTAAGTTAGAAACTCCCTAATAAATGAAAATCAATGACTCCATGATAGGTTTTGGGTTGAATAGGTGTTTAAATGGACTGTTTGAATGTTTACACCGGAACTATACCCAATGGAATTTTCAGATAAGATCGTTTCAGTTTTAGGATCTATCCTATCAAAACCATATGACTACAAGACTACTTGTAGTGAGGTAATCTTATTTGAATTATGTTAGGAAGCGTGGTGTGTGGCTACTCTTCCGATGGGGCGATGACTCTTCGCATTTCCATAGGCATAGCACAAATTGTGTTTGCTATGTTATTTTTTATTTAATTATTTTTTATACTTATTTATTATTTCTTAAATTCTTAGAAATAGGGATTTTAAATTTTATGAAAATTAAACATAATTTATGAAAAGATAATTCTTAAATGAGTTATAAAATAATAATCAAGAAAATTATCAAAATGCAATGACATATAATTATCAAATAATAATTTATAAATTATTATAAGATAATCGACATTATCCTTTTACAAACATATATGAAATACAATTATTTTCAGTTACAAAATTGTAATTTTATTGGGTTATCCGATGTTTTTTTATCACATTGAATTATCATTTTTTTTGCGGAAAATTATCAAAGGATAATTTATAAAATTTAAAAATGATTATTTATTTAGATTATCAAAGATAATTATTAAATAAATTAAGAAAATATGTTCTTGAAAATTATCAAACAACAATTTCATTATCAAAAGATATTTTGACATATATACATTTATATAAATATGTTTATATATATATATGTGAAATTCAAATTCTTTTCTCTAGTTAATTTAGTGATACAAATTATCAAATTTTGTTTATCAATTTATCGTATATATTATTCTAGAAGAACTTTATTTCAAATTTATCAAAGGCCAATTTCCTGGAAATATATAAAATAATTATTTTACAAAGATTGTCAATGGTTGATTATTAATATTACTAAAAAAATAATTGTGATAATATCAATGATAATTATTCTAACAGATAAACGTGAGTGTAAGCATTGATTTAACAATAATTTGAATAATTTTCTAGAGAAGATAAATATTATCACATGTGACTATATATATGTTTTTTGAAACTTATCCTGGTGAGATTAATTATCATCTCATGTGATAATTGAAAATGTAAATAAAAAATTATTGAGGAGAGTGAAGTAATTGTTGCTTGTAATATTTTAATATATAATTTTAACTTTATTCAAGCGAGGTAAAATATTATTTCATGTAATATTTTAATCAGTGGTTTAATGATTTATCCAAGAGACAAAATGCCTCATCGCATGTGAAATTTTATTTCCTTTTGCAATAAAAATAACAGGTATTGGTTTTTGGAACCCTTGACGAACATAGACTATTGATGTGTCGATGCTTATGATAATAAGTTAGTGAGGAGGTCTACTAAACCATATTGAGTGGATTACCATCACCTCTAAAATCGATTACCTTGAGGTATGTGATTCCATTCTTATTATCCAAGTTGATTAAATTTTTATTGATTGATTTATTTCAAATGTTGATTTAAATTAAACTGCACAAATTTTTTTCAATTAAACTGAAAAAAACTCGATTCTAGTGAATTGAGATATTTGAAATGGTTTTGGCATGAAAATTTAGAAAACCTCTAACTCCATTGAATTTGTTTTGGTTATCGAAATTGGATGATTTAAACTATTTAATTTAAATTGTGGATTTGATGGAAATAAATTCAATTAAAATTTTGAATTTAATTGTGGAAATAAATTGTGCAATGACGGAATTTTTTTTGAATGGATTTCAAACTGGTGAAAATGGCTTTAAATTAATTGAGATAATCCCATTGATTTTATCCTATGCAAAGGAATGTTTTTGAATAGAAAATGTTTTGGTTACAAATGGAATGAAAATGGAAATTTTGAAATTGAATAATGGGGTTTATCATATTTTAATGTAGTCTTAAAATTGTTCACCCATCAAGTAAAAGTTCATAAAATACCTAGGTAGTTAGTGAGTAATTTGGATACACTCTATGCTATGACAATGTTCTAATACATACGTGCAGTGGGTCATGTCCTCAATGATTTGGTGATGAGTCTCCTTTGGACAGTATCATAGGGACGTATGTATACACATTTTGATGAGTTCACATTGAGAGTCTGGAATCCTATAGCGGGATAATATTATCATAACAATTTTTAGATGACCATGTTTCTCGCATAATAATATATATTTTAGATATGAATGTATGCTAATGTTTCTTTGGACTGGTTACATACCTTTTAAATTTATATAATCTATTTTATATAAATGATTCACATAATCCATTGTTTTATAAATATTCCATCATTTTTAAATTCATTACCAAAAATATTTATTTTCGTCATTTGAAAATGTATAGCACGTTTGTTTTATATAGGATTTTGAATTGCCAAACCGAATTACATTAAAAATGAAATAAATTATTTTGAAAATATATATTTGGAACATGTTATGGAATCATTGGTGGTATCTTAATAGGAATAGGATCACACCCTACTTTTTCCTTTGGGTGGTTGTAGACTTTCTTCTTCTAGGTTCGAGCAAAGGGAAGGGATCTCATAGGGGTTAATCTAGCTACTGAGTTTTGGTCTTATTGATTTGTGTCCTTTAGGACCTTAGGGTTGTTTTCCCCATTTTATTACTTGGATTGTATAAATTTTGGTTTTCATTCCATGTTGTATTCTGGTACATCATTCCCAGTGGAATTTCTTTTTTTATGGATAATGCATTGTCTCTTTTTTTTTCTTCAGCATTCTTTTAGAAAAAATATTTCCCTCTTGAATGTTGTATGATTCAAGGTGCTTGTTGCCAACCCTTGGGGATCGGTAATGCCCTTCGGTCTATGTTAGGACTGGCTTAGTTATCGGGTTACTACGGAACCAGGGCTGGTTCGTGACAAAGTGTTATCAAAGGTAGGTTAAGCATCTCCCCTTGATGGGAGTATTTATTTGAGCATTCTAATCGAGACTTAGGAGGTAATTGTGATTGACTTCCTGGCTAGCCCTCACCACAATGAACCTTAAGCCACTATGGGTTATTAGAGAAAGATGTCTTGTTGTTTTAATATATTGTTTTAAATATTGTGATTTGGATAGAGTGAAATCCAAATCATGTTTTTTCTTTTTGTTGAAAATAATTTCTCAAGTAACTCAGTCTGAGTGTTAATCAAATTTCTCCCTTATCTTCTACTAATGTTTTGTAACATCATGCCTCCAAGAAGACATGAGAATATGATATAGGAAGAGGAAAATACAAAATATCAATGAGTGAATCATCCAGTGCACTCGGGGTTAGTTGAGGTGATTGTGCGCTTTATCCATGATCTGGGATATGAACCACCTCTAGTCCCCATTCAGGCTCTAGGTGTGGAACCTGAGGTGTGCTCTTGGAAATTTTTTCCTAAATAGTTCTTTCTCCAGAAACCTCTAGTTTTCAATGGATACACTGATCCTTAACCTTCTGAGGAATGGTCAGACATGATAGAATATCTATTTGAGTTCTGGTAGACACTAGATGAGAACAAGTTGATGTGTG
Source organism: Viscum album (assembly GCA_963277665.1). NCBI lineage: Eukaryota > Viridiplantae > Streptophyta > Magnoliopsida > Santalales > Viscaceae > Viscum > Viscum album. The sequence goes on from OY728138.1 coordinate 2,021,097,781, forward strand.
ACACATTTATGTTTGAGGGACCAAGAAGGAGATGGTGCGACATGATAGTGATGACAAAGAAACCTGAGGGATTAGATTGGATGCACTTGTAGGTTCTTTTCACCAAATATTCCTATCCAAATTCAATGGTGTTGTTAAAATCAATGGGGTTTTTCAAGATTGAGTTGGGTAAAGGAATTGTGGCTCATGTAGACGTTTGGGGGACTTGCAGAAGTTCTACCACATCTTTCCCACTCAATGCAGTAGCAAGAGATCATAAACACCATAAACAACTGTGGGACAATCAAATTCATCACATACAAAAGGGTTCTAGCTACATTCATCTGAACGGAGATTCTTCACATATTAGAATAGTCTCTAGAGGAGGAAGATTCTAGTCCAATGCCCTTTTGTTGTACAATTACAATAGATTTTTCTTTAGTGACAACTCTTTTCGATATGGGTTCATCTCAATCATTTATTTAAACTGATACAATTAATATTCTTAAACTTCCTATGGAGTTTTTTTTCTTTTGCAAGGGATATTAATATACCCTCTAGTATAAAGATAGTGCAGGGTCTCTGTAATCCCTATTCTCACATCTCTCTATCAGTTGTCAATCTAGCTTGGAGATTTATTTCTGGTACTTAACAAGTAATCTCTTAACATCATATTCATGATGTATTTACATATAACCAAAAAAAATCCAAAAATGAGTGTTATCTTCGATGGGTGTACATTACAGCACCCAGTTGTGTGACTCTTATCCTTTAAGAAGAATTTGTCCCAATGTCAAGTAGATTCGGGCCTTCTTATATGCAAATATAGAATGTGATATTAGTGTTTACTTTTGGTTTAGAGCAAGATTCAATGAATAATGATCTCCCTCAAGTCATCGTTGAGCTTTCCTGGTGTGTTTTCTTATAAATTCTATAGTTTTCTACTGTTAAGGGAGGTTAAGTTTTCTAAAGACTAAATGTTTGGTACTCAACCAGTTATTTTTACATCTTACCAAATGTCTCTAGTTAAACTAAATGAACTAATGTCCAAGTTGGGCGATCTACATGAGAATGCCTTTATTCTACCATGTGTGTCAACTTGGGTGGTTTCGATTCATTCATCTATGAAAATTAATGGTTCTGTGATATCTTATATTTTCGATATGATTCTTGATGGAAAATTTCATATTGACGAATTCTGTAATCATTAGATACTATCGTTATAGAAGGGAGACTGAAGCCTTGTGGTTGTTCTTTAAAAAGATTGTACTGGGTCATAAAATTTTTTATGAAGAACTGTTAGTTACAAGGATGGATATAATGGTGGAATGATTTTTTACTAATGGTTTATGCATCTTGGAAGCACTAATACATTCTATGACATGAAGTTCCATTTTTGGTGACCAGGTATTTTTGAAGGATTCACCCCGGTTGGGTCATCAATGGATTGGGAGGTAAGGGAAGCTTGCTCCTCATTTTTTGGGACATTTGAAGACTTTAAATAATGTGGGAAACGTTTCATACCATTAAACACTACTACCATAGATGACATCGATTTATAATGTGATTCCATGCATCGTAGCTATGAAAGTATCTCTCTGATCTATCTCGTGTTTTGAGAAGAAGTGATCTTGAAGTGGAACCAATTTCATATGTGACTAAAGACCATCCATGGTTGTTGACTCTTAGACCAAGGTAATTTGTGGGAGGACGATACCTCCGGTCCATGTGATATGGAAGCATGGTTCTAATTCTCATAAAGTAGGAGAGAGGGATGCTCTGATGGGAGAATATTGACCTTGTATTTTTCAAATGGAGGATTCTTCGTATGTTTTCTGGGGACAAAAATATCATATGGTATAAAGGTTGTAACATTACATGACTATTTCAGGTATTGATAAAGCCACTTTTCTTAAATTTATTAATCTCTTGCATGAAATGGGGAAAATGGTTTATCAGTGAAATGTTTCATTTATTTAAACTTGTTTATTGATTGGTAAAAATCCCAATTAATACTCCATAATATTCAATTAGTTATTTTTTGAGTTACTCACTACGTAATTATGTGTTTCTGAGGACCAAAAATTCTAGGAGAAGACAAAATAAAATTACTAAACATAATATATTAAATGTGCACTTTTTATTCAAAATATATGAATAACTCCAAAACGATGCATCATTTGTGAAATCTAAGACCACACTTATGTTCAAAATAGGCTGTTTACCCATGGAGGGTTATAAAATTCAATGTATCAGGACATTTGTATGGATCTCTCATGAGATAATGTTATTAAACAATATTTAAAATATATTTTTATTAAAAATAATTAAATATCACTCAAACAGTGCATCATATGGGAAATATGAGACAACCGGTGGGTCAAAAACATGGTGCTTACCTTATACAAGGTATAAAGTTTTTTCTCAATGGGGGTTTGTATACCTCACTCTCCAAAATAAGAATTTTCTATTTAATTAATTATTTTTTTAGTTTTTTAATTAATAAATCATTAATATCTCCAAAACTGTGAGTCCTATGAGAAATATGAGACCACACTTGTTTCATGAATGAGATGTTTACCTTATATACGCTATAATTTTCATGATAAATGAGCATTTTTTTCTTGTCTCAAATGAATATAAAGTTATTTAATAATTGATGAAATTATTAATTTTATTATTCCAATTTTATAATTTATTAAATTCATAAAAATAGAAATACATAGTTCATCATCACTTTTAACGCCTAAAACCCCATTTTGAACCATCTGATGTTTTCAAACACCCGATTTACCACCATTTTAGAAACATTTAATTTACAATCAACATAAAAAATGAAAATATATGACCTTGTGATAGTTTTTGGGTTGAATCGGTGTTTAAATGGATTGTTTGAATGTTTACGCGGGAACTATACCCATTGAGGTTTCTATACAGGATCATTTTGGTTTTCGGATCTATCATATCCAGACCATACGACTATAAGACTACTTCTAATGGGGTGATCTCATTTTCCTTGGGTTTGGAAGCTTTGGGTGTGGGTATTCTTCTGGTGGGGTGATGGCCCTTCGAATTTCCACATGCAAAACACATATTGGGTTTTCTGTGTTATTTTTTATTTAATTATTTTTTTTACACTTTTTCATAATTTCTTAAATTCTAGAAAATGAGGATTTTATATTTTATTAAAAATGAAACCTAATTTTTCAAAGGATAATTCATAAGTGAATTAGAAAATTATAATCATGCAAATTATCAGAAGGCAATGACATATAATTATCAAATAATAATTTATAAATTATTATAATATAATAGTCATTATACTTTCACATGTAGTTATGAAATACGAATATTTTCATTTACAATATAGTAATTTAATTTGGTTATTGAATTTTTTTTATCACTTGTAATTTTTTTGTGGAATATTTTCAATGTTTAATTTATAAAATTAACAAATGATAGTCTTCATAGATTGCCAAAGATAATTGTTAAATAAATAATGAAAAGATGTTGTTAAAATATATCAAACAAAAATTGCATTATCAATGGATATTTATATATATATACATATATATACATATTGATATATATATATATATATATATGTGAAATTCGACTTTTTTTCTCTAGTTAATTTAGTGATAAAAATTATCAAATGTTGCTTATCAGATTATCGTATATAATATTCCAGAAGAAAGTTATTGTGAATTTATCAAAGACATATTTCTTGGAAATAAAAAAAATAATTATTTTACATAGATTATCAAAGGTTGATTATTAATATTAATAAAACTATAGTTGTGAGCTTATCAATAATAATTATTCTCTTAGATAAACAAGAGTATGAGCATTGATTTAACGATAAACTGAATAATTTTCCCTAAATGATAAATATTATTGCATAAGACAACATATATGTTTTTTGAAACTTATAATGGTGAGATAAATTATCATCACATCTGATATTTTGAAATGACAATCGAGAATTATTGAGGAAAGAGAAGGTATCCCAACATGCGATATTTTAATTTATAATTTTAAAATTATCCAAGAGAGATAAAATATTATCTAATTTAATATTTTAATCAGAAATTTGATGAGTTTTCCAAGATAAAAAATGTATCTTCGCATGTGATATTTTATTTCCTATTCCAATAAAATAGCTGGTATTATTTCTAGGAACCCTTGAAGAAATTCAGCCATTGATGTGTCGATGCTTATGATAATAAGGTCGTGAGGATGAGTATTGAACCACATATGGTGGTTTATCTTCACTAATAACATCAATGAACTTGAGGTAGGTGGTTCTATTTTGATTAGCCAAAGTGATTATCCTTCTATTGATTGATTAATTTCAAATGATGATTTGAATTCAATTTCTGTAATTTGGTTTCAATTAAATTGATAAAAACATGATTCTAGTGAATTCAGATATTTGAAATGGTTTTGGCATGAAAATTTCTATGACTCTCGATTCTATTGAATTGGTTGTGTTTATAGAAATTGGATGATTTAAATTGTGGGCTTGATGGAGATGATTTTAATTAAATTGTTGTATTTAATTGTGGAAATAAAATTTGTAATAATGGAATTGGGTTTGAATCGATTTCAAACTGGTACAAATGGATTAAAATGATTTGATATAAACCCATTGGGTTTCTCTCATGCATTGGCATTTTATTGAATAAAACTTATTTTTGTTTTAAAAGTAATGAAATTAAAACTTTTGAAATGTAATACTGCGATTGATAAAATTTTTATGCAGTCTTAAAATTCTTCACCAATCATATAAGAGTGCATGAAAGCCTTAGGTAGTTAGTGAGTTATTTGGATACACTCTACACTACGACAATGTTCTAATACATACTTGTAGTGGGTCACATCCTTGATGGGTTGATGATGATTCTCCATTGTCTAGTGTCATAGGGACATGTGTATTAACATTATTTTGAGTTCACATAGAGAGTGTGTAATCTTATAGGTGGTAAAAACTATCGTACCTTTTGGAAGATGATCATGTTGTTCGCTTGTTTAATTATATTTAAGATATAAATATATTCCAATGTTTGTTTGGACTACTTACATTCCTTTTCAATTTATATAAATCTTTTTATATAAATGTTTTACATAAGCCATTATTTTAGAAATATTCCATTATTTGTAAAATCATTTCTTAAAATATGTATTTCTATCATTTGAAAATTTATAGCATGTTTTGAATATATATGATTTTGAATTTCCAACCCTATTTACATTAAAATTGAAAGATTTTATTTGTATAATCTTTATTTGGCATCTTTTATTAAATCATTAGTGGTATCATACTGGCCTATGAATCACACCCTACTTTTTCTTTCGGGTGATTATTGACTTTCTTCTTCCAGGTTCGAGTAAAGGGATGATATCTCTTATAGGTGGTTCCAAATTTTGAGTTTTGGTGTTGGGGAGTTGCGTCCTTAGGGACCTTGGGGATTTTTTTCCCATTTTATTACATCAGATGTATTACATTGGGTTTTCATGACATGTTGTATTCTGGTACATCACTCCTAGTGAAGTTTCTTTTGTTATGCATGCTACATTGATTATTTTTTCTTCCTCATTCTTTAGGAGAAAAACATTCCATCTTGTATGTTGTATGATGACAGGTGCTAGTCACCGTCCCATGGTGATCAGAAACACCATTCGGGATATGTAATGTCCTACTCAGTTATGGGGTTACTAGGGTACCTGGGCTAGTTTGTGACACACAATGCGTCAAGCCAATAAATGGATTGACCTATCAATCCTATGTAACGATGATGTTGGGGTATTATGAAGGTTCCTAATTAATGATCCCCCATTGATTCCCCACATCGTTACATACCCTCGGCCTAACGCATATTTATATAGAGCGTGAGGAGGGTTATCGATATAGCTTCACCAAGATGCAATGTGATGATAATGTGCTAAGACACAAAACCCTTAAAGAACGGAGATGGTTCCAACATGAGGTGATATGAGACACTGAACCTCAAACCAAAGGACGATGTACGAGAGGGGTCATTAGAAGAATTTTGTGGGAGAATAAAGCATCAACCCACCATGAAGTACGAACATTCTCCAACGATTTTAAGAGGTAGGGGTTTTGATTCCTATTTCATTCAAGTGAATTTGTGGAACCCTTTATCCTCTACCTTGTTACGAGATAACACAGAGGGTGTGGGCCTAATGGACTCGACCCAAACCCTCCGCTACATTGCTTTACCCTTGCGTTCTCCATAGAATACCGCCAGTGCAATGACATCGACAAGCTATGGTGGATGCATGTGCCGACGCACACCATAAGTGGAGGCTTCCCCTCAAAACTGCGGTGGTCCTTAGAATTGATGGACCCGGAAGGTCGTGGAGGAGGTACGCTGAGCCGTCACGTGTCGTTATGGTGGAAGGGTCCACGACTCATCATATGCGGTGATCAGAGCAGGTGGCCTACACGAATACTGGCTTTAGAAGGGTAGGCGGGGCGACCAGCACGCTTCAGGTGAGCAGAATCCATGGCCGACGCCATGAAGAGAAAGAACCCATAGCTCTGGCGGGTTCCGCAGTGACTGGGTGGTGCCCACATGGAGCTGCTGTTTCACGAAACCGAATGGCCTCCGGGCCATTCGAGATACATAGGGGAAAAAATCCCCCCTTTCAAGGTCTGGCGGATAGCGGCTGCGCCGCTATCTCATGGGTTGCGCCTTATATGGCAGGGCCACCCCATTGCGGGCTGCACCCTATGTGGCCTGGCCGCTCCCTCATAGGGCACACCTTTCACGGACGGGCTGCCCCTTTGCGGGTCGTTCCTCACATGGTCGGGTCGCCCTCTTATGGGTCAGGCTGCCCATGTAGGCCACTCTATTAAGGTCTGGGCGGATCCTCAGCTTAGCGGGCCAAGCATGACACGACCCTACCATGATTGGGTCGAGACAGGTCGACCCGACAAGGTCGGACCGGACCCGGGCACAAACGGGCACAGAAACACTTAAGGGGTCTTATCTTGAGAGATGAACAACCGTTTTGAAAAACTACCCATGGAGTTGGTATCCTTGGATCAATTCAGTACTCTAGGTATACTCCACATGAGATTTGGAGACAGTTGGAGTATGACCAGGTTGTGTCGTACCCTAATCCAATAGGGGACCTGGAACTAAAACGACTTTAACTAACAGACAGAGTGTCTGATCGCCGAACCGTCTGTCGTGTTATAACCCTTATGACATGGTAGTCCTTTTAGTTACATATATTTGTAACTTTGTGTATGTTGAAATATTATCTATGGCTTGAGAAGAGGTTCTACTATAATCATGCGTTCCATGAGTGGGAATCCAGTGTCTTGTAGTGAGGCAGAGGTTGGAGACATATCATATGGAGGTTAGTACCGAGCAATCCTTTGTGGCTCAGCAGTGACTTTGTGTTGGTAAAATCTTGTGGGGGTTAGTGCTTAATTATCTTATGTGGGTCAGCACATACTGATCATGCTTGGGTCATATCCTGTGTGGGTCTTTGCTCTGCGATCCTCTATAGGTCAGTGCATACCGATCCTGTGTGGGTCAAATCATGTGTGGTTCATTGCGGGGTTTAATTACCTATAGATCATGTGTGGGTTATATTATGTGTGATTAATTACATGGGTTAGCTACCTATTGATCTTATGTGGGTTAGCGGAGGGTTTTTACCAATCGATCCTCTGTTGTTCAGACTCTGTATGGTCAGCAGCAGTTCCACTTGACAGAATAAGATTATCTAGCTTTGTGACTAATCGTATGTACTTATATTACTTACATATATACCATGTTTAAGCTATTTCTTTACCATCGTGGTATTACCTAGGTGGTACTTTTACCATCGTGGTATTACATGTGTTGTACTTATACCTTCGTGGTATGTTCAGTACTTCTACCTTCGTGGTATTACCTGTGTGGTACATTTACCTTCCTTATATTACCTGTGTGGTACATTACCTTCATGGTATTACCTGTTTGGAACTTTTACCTTCATGATATTAAATATGTGATACTTTTACCTTCGTAGAGTAACCATTGTGGTGTTACATTTTCATTATTCTTCTTTCATGGATCAGTTGTGTTTTGGATGAGTATATTTTGATAACTTAGGTATATTTATGGGAATATAACTATGTAGATTTTCTGAATACTTCATGAGTTGAGATTGAGGACTAGTTTTGAATATTTTCCTTTGTGAAACACTAGCAGACCTATGGGAGTCTCAGGGTCCCTACTGACTATCGTTATATTCAACCCTATATTGGATACACCCGCACCTTGTTGTGTCTTGTGGAGATGACTTAAAACGTTGATCGAGGTTGAGGGATCTAGGACTAGACATTTCTTAAAGGTGGACCATTTGGCATTATGTGACAGATGGACTATTGACCGTGATCTGTACCTATCCTTCTGGTAGGTTCTGTGGTGGATGATAAGAGAGATTCTTTTCACTTCATATCAGTTTTGTACATTTCAATTGTAATTGTTCTTTTTCTATTTGGGATTATATTATATCCCCTTCACTTTTATCACTATTTACTAAAGTAGTTTAAATCATGGTGACTTATTCTTGCATTCTACTCTGTGGGTTTTTATAGGTTTGAAGGCAATGTCTTCCCATTTTAGCGATATTCCTTTCTTGTGCTAGTCGCTAGCCCCTAGCCTATGGACTGCAGGCTTAGGGTACTCACGGCACGGGCCCCAGGGGACGGGGCATGAAAAAGTGGTTTAAGAGGAGTTTTTTTCTATTGAAGAACTAGGACTCTGATCTTTTCTTTGTAGAAATAGTGTCACATGTTATGAGTGAGTTTTTCAGTTTAGGGAATCCAGTGTTGGTGCGGTGACCGACATATCCAAACACTAGGACCCTGAATACTGATTTCTAACTCATTGCATGAAAACATGGATTGTGTTTGTTTTTGAAAAGATTTTCATATGATTTATTTGAGTAATATCACTAGGTATTGCATAATTATTGTTGGACACATGTTTATTTTCAGTATGTCACCATGTAGACATCCTTCCCGGATTCCAGAGTGAGTACACGATTACGACCCACCGAGCAATGATGCTCATGTTTAGGGACCTCTTACTGTATTGGAACCTTTGGCTGGTGTACCAGTACCACCAAAACCTGTTGGGAAGTAGCTACCTCCTACCACATTAGCATATGGTGCACGCCGACTGAGCGTGTTGTACGAGTTCCAGTGGCAGAGGCCTTTGAGTTTTCAAAACAAGACAAATCACCAGGCAGCTGAGGACTAGCTAGAGGCTGTATCTAGAGTTTTCCAACTATTTTGGACAACAATAGATCAGATGGAAATACTAGCTACTAGTCATTGTATTAGTGTGGACATGAAGTTGGTCTTCATGGTGATGACACTTCGGCACATGGACTGTTTCCCAAGATTGTACCTTCGGGTAGTGTGCTACTTATATCACACCCCATTGGTCAGAAGTCACAACCGGATGTATCGGTAAAGGACACATATAGGCTTGGTACCTTAAATATGTTTCAACATCAAATACCGCTCAGGTTTTAAGGCGATCTGGACTCATAAGTATCTATGGAAAGGCCTAAGTATGCTGCCATGTTTCCATCTAGCCAGGGCACCATTCAATCATTTGAAAGTCCTAGTAGGGAGCCTTCTACGTGGCTTAATAGGATAATGATAGAGTTTTGATTACCTTGATCTTGCAAAGAGGTGACTTCTCTATGGAAAAGTTTGAGAAACTTCCTTAATTAAGGGGGTCTCCTTAGATAAAAATATAAGGGATGAGAGTTCCATAGAGCTTCTACAGCTTTGGGAGGATGACATAATAGTAGCTAAGTATTCATCAAGGCTTACAGACCATTCCAGGTACTCGATGAATATAGTATGGTCAATACATTAGGTTTAGAACCTCTGAGTGAGGTGTGTTTAGGGACATCCAAGACAGAACTATTCATTCGTGAATTCCTACTAATGTATGGGTGATAGAGATACCCTTTGAGGTTGAATTTTATTTGGATGAGTGAATACAACCAGTGAATGTTAGTTGTGTGAAAACGGGAACCTGACACAAGTCTTAGAGACTTGGGCATGTAAAATGATTTAGATAAAGAAAATGATATGGACAGATGAATCTTCAAGGAAGAAGTCATGGAAGATGAGTTGGGATTGCAACAATAGGTGGTACATATTTTGACATTTTATAACACCCCCCCCCAATGAGGCCCCCCAGGTCTTGGGAGATGGAGAACAAAGGAAGGAGTAGATGTATGCGGTCAAGAAGTGTGACCCAAGGGCTCTAGATGTGATTCAAGGTATGGTCTGTGTCTACTAATAGATTCTGTATTAATAGTGAAAGGTACAAATCCTTCCTTATTACTGTGAATCTTGTTCAAGACCAATATTATTTGTATAAAATGTTGACTTCACCGTTATGTTTGGAGATACCTTTTGGAGAATACTCGATAATCACACGTATGCCAACAGAGTGACCTGACCCTTGAGGTGGGATTTTTTGGTTAGAACCTCTTGGTGGCAGCATCGAGGATTTACATCATTTCTTTCAGCATGGATTGGATTCCCACAGTTCATACACATATTGAATGTATTAAGGAAAAATGTTTTGGTTTATCTATAATTTTGGAATAAGGTTTTCCTTGGTCAGTGAGAAAGGAAACCCAAGAAGTAGGGGATAAAATCATGCATAGGAGTGTGTAGTCGATCACTCTTGTGTTGGCTAGAATTACCCTCATGGTAGCAGGAGTTTTCAATTTTCAGTTTCCATCATGAGTGGAAGAGTGTGAGGATATCTTTTCAAAATGATTTTTTAGATTACCTCCCTAAAGGGAGAGGGACATTTTCTTTCTCTAGGTACTACCATAGTTTTGAACTGGACTACTATAGGGTAGCGACCCCCTTGATAAAATATATGAAGAAGGGGGATCCTTCTCTATGGATGGAGAAGTGTCAGCGGAGAATTTAGGAGCTGAAACAACGACGAAGGATAGAGTTCATCCAGGACTATGACCTTGAGATTGTCTATACTCTTTGGAAGCGGAACATGGTAGAAGATGCACTCAATAGGATTTCTGGTCTATATCTACGGAGTGAGGAATCATGGAAGCTAGTCGCGCTAGGGATATCCATCCTGGAAAAAAATGGATCATCTTACCACTTGTCTATGATTGTCACTCCAACAATTCTTCATCGAATTCGAGAGTCATAGATTGGGATGTTGAATACAAAGCCTGACGTGCTCAGATATCCTCAGGACGGTCTTCTGAATGATTTTCTAAAGTTGGGGGGGATTTCATCCTCTTAAGAGGAAGCACTATGGTTCCAGTGATTCTTCGGGAGGAGGTTTTGAGGAAGATCCATAGATACCCTTTAAAAGTAAATCCTGGAGTGTGAAAGATGTAACAAGACCTCTAGCTTAGTATTGGTGGCTAGGGATGAAGGAATCTGTGACAGAGTTTGTATCATGATGTCTCACTTGTCAATAATTGAAGAATTTACAGAGCTGGAAGAAGTCTTATACCAACTGGAGGTGGAGATCCTATGAGTTCTAAAAGGGAGACCATGAATTCATAAGGTTATCACCATGATGAGGATTGCAAAGGTTTGGCTGATGCGGAAATCTATCTTTGATATCTATCAGATATTTCTAGATTCTCTTCAGTGTGGGTGAGGTGGCATACCATCTATCTCTTCCCCCATAGATGCACCGAGTGTATTTTTTTCATATGTTAAATCTGAGGAGGTGTGTACATGATCCATCACACGTTATCAACTAGGTCGAGGTGTACTTTGATGATGGGGAGTCCTTTTACCAAGTTTCTAGTGGGTATAGATGATTAACAAGAGTGATTCATTCATGTATGTCGATCCCTCTAGTGTGAGTTTGGTGGCAGCACAGGAACCTCCAAGAGAGCACATTATAACAGGAGGCTGAAATTCGTGCTCAGTACCCTCTTTGGTTTGTTTTCCCTTTGTTTTTTCTTTCGGGGACGTAAATCCCTAATGAGTTGAGAATGTAATTTCCCAGAATATTAAAATAATTTTTTATTTATATTGAATTATATCGAGATCGTGAAATCTGACTGTGTGTTATTTTGGGGCCCGGAGTTCCCGGAATGATCCATCGATGTTTTTTAAACATTAAATAGCATGGGTAAGATGTTTTATTGAAAAATAAAAATAACTATAAAATGGTTTCCCAGACAATAAATAATGGAGAACTGTTTCTTTTGGGATAGAAAGTTTACCCTAGGTGTGACTTATGTTTAGTCAGCACATGCCTCCTATGAAAAAACCGGAAAATTTTATAATCATAAATAAAATTAATAAATAAAGTTATTTTATTTTTAAAATGATTATAACTCAGGAACGGTGACTCGGATTAAAAATATGATACAACCACTATTCTCATAAGAGTATGCTTTCTTTAGGAAGATACTAACCTTGGTTGTCATGGTCTAATTATGGATGTTAATTTTTGGATGTAAATAAAATAAATAATTGAAAATTAATTTATTGTTAAATTTCATAAAACCTAAACAGTAACTAGGATTCCAATTCTGAGAGTTATGTTGAGTTTATTGAGGTGTGTGTCACTTGGGATGAGCCTGACCCTGTCTAGCACGAGTCGAGGGTGACTATTAATATTTTTCTGAACTTTTTTTCTGGTACATTAAATAAACACGTGAGTGGCTTTTTCTATCTTTTGAACTACTGATCAGATTAAAAATATAAGGTCATCGTTGAATCCACAGTGTTGATATTCGCATAAGCGAGACTTTTTTATGACTACATTTGGTCTTGTGAAAAAGATATGTTATGTGTCTTATTAAAATAAATGAAAAAAAATAATGTTATTTTTTTATTTTTCTTTCTTCTCCACCAACGGACAAGTGGAGTGTGAGACCCATGATGTGTGAAGGTAATAAATTGATTGACCTGTCGATCTTACGCAATGACTTCATTGTAGAATTAAAAAGGTTCCTAATTAATGATCCCCCATTAATTCCCTACATCATTACTTACCCCCCCCCCCAATGCCAATTTATATGGAGCATAGGGAGTGATATCGACATAGATTTAGCAATAAGAAAAGTGTTGATAAAGTGATTTGGTGCCAAACCCTTTTAAAATTGAGTTGGTTCCAGCAGGTGGCGATGAGAGACACTGAACCTCTAACCAAAGGACGTCATATGAGCGAACATTTTGGAAGATTATTGTAGGAGTGAAGAATATAGACCCACCATTATCCTCGAACATTATCCAATGTTTTTACAAGGTAGGGGTTTTGATTCTTGTATAATTCAAGTGAATTTGTTGAACCCTTTGTACTCCCAGATGTAATGAGCTATCACGGAGGGTGCAGGCCTAACGATCCCAACCTGGACACTCCATAACTATGATACAACATTGCATTTTCTGTGGAATACCACCAGAGCAGCGACATCGACCATCTACGAAGTAGGTAGTGTGCGGACGCATGCCTCATGAGGAGGCCATGTCACAAAACAACAGTAGAAATCAGAATGATTGGAATAATCCATCCATGAATGAGATGTGGAGCACTGTTGTGTGCTACCAGTGAGCTAGTGGTCAAGACTTGTCATCCACAATGGTCAGAGGAGGCATCTGAAACAATGAACACTAGTGGAAGGGGAGACGGCACGACTGGCGTGCTGCTGGTGAGAAAAATGCATAGCTAAATCTTCAGAAGTGGAAGAACCTGCACCTCCATCGGGTTCCGCGGTGACCAGGAGTTGCCTACGTGGCACCACCGTTTCACGAAATCGAACGGCCCCTGGGATGTTCATAAAACCACCCACCATTTCTAGCTCAGGAGGACAGAGGTCAAGTTGTAGTCTTACTGGATGCACCCTACACGGCTGGTCCACCCCTTCATTGGTCGAAGACTAATTGGAAAGGTCGCCCCATCTTGCGTTGGACCCTACACATTTGTGCCACACCTTTGCAGGTTGCGCCCTGCACGACCGGGCCGCCCCTTTGTGGGTCGTGCCTCACGCGGCCGGGCTGCCCTTTGCAGGCCTCCCCTTTAAAGGCCAGGCCACCCTTGGAAGCTGCTATTTTTTGGCCACCACATTGATGTTTGAGCCAGACCTCAGCTAGCTGGCCGAACCGGCCACGACCCAGCCCATGTTGGATTGGTTCGACCGGGTCAGACTGGACACAGGTCCAACCGGTCCCAAAAACACTTAAAGGGAAATATCTTGACATTCGGATGTTTGACTGAAAAACCGTCTATGGATTTGGGATCCTCATTTTGAGATGGTCCTTTTGGTATACTCCAGTTCAATTTTGGAGATAGTTAGACTATGACTGGTTTGGATCGTACACGAATCCTACCTGGCCCCTGGAACTAAAATGATTATAACTCATAGACCGGGAGTCCGATTGACGCACTATCTGTCGCGTTGGAACCCTTAAGACATGGAGGTCCATTGGATTACTTCTTCATAGAACTTTGTACTGGTTGAAATGAAACTGATGGCTTGAGGAGCGGTTCTCCCAGAATCATGTGTTCCATGAGTGGGAATATAGTTTCTGACAGTAAGGCTGAGGTTGGAGACAGATTATACGGAGGGTAGTACCGAGTGATCATGTGTGATTAATCACCTATCCTATGTGGGTCAGATACTGTGTGTGTCGTTTCTCATCGATCCTGTGTGGGTCAGTTCACACCAATCCTGTGTGGGTTAGATCCTGTGTAGATCAACGTTCAATGATCCTGTGTGGGTCAGCGCATGCCTTTCTTGTGTTGGTCATTGTAGAGGTTTTTTTTCTATTGATATGATGTGGGTCATATCATATGTGGGTCATTGTATTGGTTAGTTAACTATCAATATTTCATGGGTCAAATCCTTTGTGAGTCATTGTGTGGGTCAGCTATCTATTGATCCTATCTGGGTCAGATCCTGTGTGAGTCAGCGGGGGTTAGTTACCAATCGATCTTGTATGGGTCAGACTTTGTATGGTAAGCAACCATGCCTCTTGAAACAATACAATGATCTAGCTTTGAGACTAATCATGTGTACTTTTGTGCCTCACTTATATACCTACTATGATCTGAGTATTTACCTTCATGGTATTACCTGTTTGATAATTCAACCATTGTGGTGTAGCCTCTATGGTACATCTACCTTCGTGGAATTAGTTATGTGGTACGTTGACCTTTGTGGTATTATATGTGTGGAACTTTACCTTCATAGTATTACACGTGTGGTAATTTTACCTTCGTGGTATTACCGGTGTGGTACTTTTACATTCGTGGTGTTACCTTTGTGGTATTCTTCCATAATTGATCAGATGTGTTTTTTATGAGCATCTTTTGATAACATAGGTATATGTATAGGTATATACCTATTTTGAGATGATTTTTGCTTCGTGATTTGATATTGAGGACTTTCTTTGTGGGTTTTCCATTGTGGAACACTAGGATACCTACAGGGGTCTCAGGATCCCTAATGAGTATTGTTATACTCACCCCTACACAGGCTACGACCACACCTTGTTTTCTCTTGTGCAGAAAATGTAAAGCGTTGATCAATGATGAGGGAGCTAGGACCTGAAGGTGCTCGGTGGTGGTCCATTTGAAGTGACGTGACATGGGGACTACTGATCATGAGCTATACCTACCCATATTTTAGGGTCAGTGGTGGACGATACAGGAGATGATTTTTAATTTTCATATGTTTTGAACTTTTCAGTTGTACTTGTAATTTTTCCACTTCGGATAGTATTGTATCCCCTTCACTTTTATCACCATTTACTACATATGTGTACTTCAACGTTGCATTTTTTTGGGTTCTACTCTGTGTGTTTGTACAGATTTAAATGAAATGTCTTCCCGTTTCAGGGATACATCTTTCCGGTGCTAGTCTCCATCCCATGTCCTATATAAGGCGGGATTGGGGAAATCATGGCACAGGCCCCATGGGACTGGTCATGACATGTATGTCGAATGATGTTTCAAATTCCCTTGTTATTTAAAACATGGTTGTTTGTTCAATTAATCATTTTTTCATCATTGAGTTCTCTCGTATAATCATTGAATATTGGATAAGAAATTCATAACTTGTGTTACAACTTTTCAGTGGATTATGATTCTTATATGATAAAAAATGATAGGGGGTGATAGATGTGACCATCTTGTCTGAAGTAGTTTTTGGCATTGTGAAATTTTTTGATGAACAATGGTTGTCATTTTTTTCAAAAGAATTTTTTGTTGGAAAAGGGTATCCATTTCATAATATAAAAAACCAGTTCACATTGTAATGTTTTCTAGGAAAATGATCGGATGAGATTTTTATAATAAAGTGATATCAGATAGATAATGATGAATAATTATTTAAAGAATTAAAAATTATTGGATAAAATATTGATATGACATTGAAATAGATTTGTATAACTATTAATAATAAAGTGTAATATATCATATATTATTTCAATATGAATATTTTGATCATATTATCACCATATGTAGAAGTCAATGAAAATAAAATCTTCTAATTATTGTACATTAAAAAATATACCAACATCCTGAGTAATAAATTCTATCAATTTATGGGATTTTATTAAAAGGGGAAAATTGGTTTTGGTGTGAAATAGTAGATAGATTTTTGGATGATGAAATTTCTTATTATATTTATGTATCTTAAAAATTCATTGTTTTTTTAATTTTACAATTGTTAATATTATAAGGAAATTTTATTGTTTTACAATGTTTATGAATGTTGGAGTCTATGGTAGTACAGTATTTTTTATAAATATTTTTTATGCATGAAAATAAATGGAATGTCAGTGATGAATAAAAATAAAATAAACATTTTCATATGATAAAAGAGAACTTTTTGGAAGAAAATTCATGAACAAACATTTCAATTGAATAAAGTGGAAATTTTGAATAAACATTCCATATGATTTTTTCAGATTATAATTTTGGCACAACATTTTTTTGATGTTGTATTGTGAAGTGATGTTTTATATTATGAAATTGTAAAGATATCAATTCTGATATTTTCTCTTTTAGTACAAATTTTTGAAATTCATTTTTGGATTTATGTGAAAAAATATATTGTAATTCCCATCATTTCTAATCTGAGAATATATTTTAAGTATTGAAACACAAATTATGACATGTGTCCTATTGACATGTTAAAAAAGTTGAATTTTTTGACAATTAATATCACACAATGGAATTTGATGAAATTTTTTATTTTGGTTTTTTGGAAGGATGATTCCAATAGTGGAATATCATGGATAAAGAGAGGAGGTGGTTTGTGAGAAACCAAGACTATTTGATCAGGTTTTTCTGGATGAACTTTTTTATCTGGTGAAATTGGATGTACATTTAATAATAATGTTTTATATTTTTTTGAGGGAAATAGATTGAAGTTTTATATGGATATTGTAGCTACAAATTCTAGATTGAAATCCAAATTACTCCTGAATTCCATACCATATACACGGTATAAAGGTGAAGATGAATAGATTTTCAAGAATATAAAATGATAAGTTATTAGAAGGACATTGA
Source organism: Viscum album (assembly GCA_963277665.1). Lineage (NCBI taxonomy): Eukaryota > Viridiplantae > Streptophyta > Magnoliopsida > Santalales > Viscaceae > Viscum > Viscum album. The sequence goes on from OY728138.1 coordinate 2,021,115,342, forward strand.
AATCATTATGAACCTATATGTAATGGTTTTATAAGTTATTATGAATAAATTATGACATCATTAATTTGTGACAAATTCATTACAATATTGTTTTTTATGAATGTGATACACATATTTTTGGGTATACACATTTTATTATAAAAAACATAATTGTATTCTATTCGATTTTATTATATTGGATTATTTTAAGAAAATTACATTGTCTATATACTCTTTTTAAGTAGTGGGGCTTGTAAATTATTATTTTTATGTGGTTTTGTTTGGATGTTAGGTTTTGGAAAATATATATCAAATTAATAGGAGTAAAAGGTTTTTTTATAAGCATGTTGATATTTCAAAATTTTACAAATGACTCGTTAAACCCTATATAATTGATAACGTTTTTATATTCATAATATATCAAATTATATAATTTATAAATGGTTTTCAATAAGAGAGATGAAATCAGAATCATATAAAAAATCATGTTGAGAAAAAGAAGTGTTCTTAGAAAGGTTTTAATATATTCCCAATGAAAAGTTATTAATGTTATTTTTAATTTATTTCATTATCTATACATCCTTATTTAAATCATGCTTAGTATATTTGAAACAAAAATCATCATAATAATGGAAATTGGGTTGAAATTTTTATGGATAATTTCAAAGAATGAATGACTAAATGAATTGGTAATATTCATTGGGTGTAATAATATTTATTGTGTTATGAAAAAAATAAAAGTTGAATGGTGATAAGTATGAAATATTGAGGAATATAAGATATTCTTACTAGGTAAAAAATTCCACTCACTATCCATTATAAATAGTGTTAGGCTCACCTATTTTGATAATATCATTTATGATTAATTATGTTTTGATAATCCCACATGATGTTCATTGATTAAAATTTTCATTAATTTGGTTATAGTTTAAGTGCATAATTTCAAAATATAAATACTATTGAATATGTTCAAATGATATATCTTAAATTCAAGAATATTCGGTTAATCAAATGTATATTTTCTTTGTAATTTTTTATCTTAACATAATCTATGGATAGTTTGCATAAACCCATAAATAGATACCGATACAGAAAGGTCACTGGTATGCTGAAGAGAAAAGGAGACAGAAAGGTCACAGATATGGAGACAATTACCGTTACACCTATGCTACCGGTAGAGTAAGTATACCTATATGCACAAGTCGACCGATACAAAGTGACAAATACTATTATTAATTATACCATTACTAGCTCACAGGTATGGGTCACTGGTACATAATTCCACCACTAGAAGGAGCTACCACTTCATACAGCTACAATTACAGAGACCACCAGACAGCCGACACTGTGTCATTTCATTAGCTTTGTTTATTATAATTAATGGTCATATATGGCTAATTTAATTCGTCTACTATTAATTAATGATAATTTTTGGAATGTCCGTAACCATACCATGTACAAGTCATTTCTATTGACGGAGCTCAAGGAGTATAAAAGGGTACCTTGAGCTACTGGAGAAATAGTCTTTTCAATGCACATACAAAACACATTTCTAGATATACACGAGGATAGACATACATAGAAGAAGAAGGAAGAACACATGTTGAACCTGTAGAACCTAAACATTAAAGGAGTGGAGAGCTTCAACGACTACACCTACACTGAAGCTAATAAAGTTGATCAAGATGGACATGGATGTTAAAGAAAAAGTGACACTTTTTTTGACAAAAACCAGTGATGGACTCAGAGCAAATTCTGATCAATCCAAGGAGTCCAGAGCTTCACTTAAACATATAGATCATTATAATCTCATCTTTATTTGTTTAGATATATTGTGTTTCATTTATTTACATTTTGATAATTGTGTGAGATCTGTATTTTAACCACACACTGTAGAGACCCGAATCTTGACGTACATGAACATTACATTACTTTTGCAGAATACATAGTACATAACAAAAACACACACACAAGGATCGTAATAGTTTAGTGTCTTTGGAAACTCAGAATAAAATCTTCTAATCGTGGTGAAAGATCTTCAACATCTCCCATAAAGATCTTCCTTTTTTTTACCTAAAACCTTTCTTTATATCCTGGGGAAAAGAAAACATAAAAGGGTGAGCTCAAATGCTCAGTAAGGGTAAACAAAAGAAATATCAATCACATCGTATTCATAAGAACATAACATTTTGGAAATCATAACCTGCAAAAGAGAGCATAATTTCATAACATGGGATAAATCATGGTAGTGAAATGTAATCACAATAATCATAACTTAAAACATGAAACATTGTGGCATACACACATAATCGTAGAGAATCATTTCTTGTTAGTCAAGACTCATTGCCAAGACTATCTTAGTGGACAAAGTCCCTTTCTGAATCGAGTAACCCTCATTTCAGTCCTGTTTCACTGAACCGGTATAACCTACCATTTCAGCCATGTCTATCTCATGAGATATAAAATCTTTACCCAATGCATTGGAGGGAGATATAGGTCCCACCCATCTTATAATGAATCCTTTCTTATGTCTGCCACATAATCATAAATCATACATCATCGCATAACCCATGTAATAAATATGGGATTCTTAAATAACATGACATCATACAACAATTCATATAAGATAAAGGAATTCATAAAAATATTTCCATCACAACATAATCAAATCCATGTAATAATAGGGATAAAACAGAACCCTATATTATCTTAGATGGAAAATAATTTTGATAAAACATTTGAAATCCATTCTTGGGGAAATTATCCTTTCTTCTTCAAAAAACATTTTTCCTTTCATAACATGTCATACGACTTTAAAATAAAAGAAGTTGATTAAAATAAACTTGAATACTTTTAAAGTAATCTTCTTGGAAATAATGTTTTAAAAATCCATACATGCCGTATAAGTTAAAAAACATTCTTCGTACTTTTGTCGGAAAAGTCAAAAAGCACCTCGTATGAAAACGTCAAAAGATTCCTTTCATATTTTTTACTAAAAACTAACCGAAGGGGAAAATTGGATTTAAACTATTGTAAGTGGATGGAAACAATATTACATATTTAGTGAACATGGATGTGGATGATAAAATACACCCCAGTAAATACAAAAGTAAAAACAATCTCGGATAAAAATGAGATTGTGATATTTCCCTTACCTTAGGTCCGATTTGCTTTGTACGTGTCCGAAGCTCCTGTATAATGGTTTAAATAATGTTATTGACTTATTCCAGAATCATACATATTGATATGATATCATATATGGTCATATTCTTAGCTTCTTGTTAGTAATATTTCATTGTTACTTGTTACTCGGGTCTTTATTGCCTTTTGTTCTTATGCGTGTTTTGCCGAATACATTTTTATTCTTCTTTTAAGGTTATAGATAACTTATATCCAGAATGGTATTAGTGTAACATATATCATATTTATTCATTCAATTCATTTATATAATTACTATGTAATGATGATCATGTAGAACGAGTCGCATCACATCGTGGAGACGGTATTCCGTACGTACGCACGAGTGATGATATCGTTCCTATGATCGTGGAACTGTATTGGAGTATATATATATTATTTCAGTATCAATATTACTTTATAATAATCATAAATAGTTACTCATTACACTATTATACCAATCCTTGTAAAGTGATGGTGGTAAAATAGATTACACCACGGCGTGGAGACATTATTCCGTACGTACGCACGCGCGGTGATTTCATTTTTTCCGTAGGATGGATAGAAGGTGAATTAGGGTTGTTTAATATTTATAATAACATATCAGTATGTATGTAATACTGATGTTATGAAACAACTAAAGGAGAAGAATTTGACGAAGAAAGAAATTGAAAAGATCGGTAATGGATATTACCTATTCTTTGGAACGCTTCTTTGAATCCTCCACTTAGGGAACTAAGATTGGTCTTTGAAGAAGACCAGGACCTCTAGGATTATTCTAGGGAAGTGGAGAAGAGAAAATGGCAGGGGTTGTCCGAGCTTGAGTGCTCAAATTGGTGTGAGGAGGAGGGGGAGGAGGTGTCCTTTTATAAGGGAGGAGAGGGGCACCTTAGGAATATCTCAAAATATTATTTTATATTAAAGTCAAAATCGGTTTATAATGGTTCCAAAGGGTCTTATTTCGAAGCTAAAGTGGGGATGGGTAGAAAGACTATCAAATAATAGGATTTAGACAAGTTTAGGGTGTTATTGTAACCTTATCAATTAGATTTAACTCTAAGTTAAATAATTTAACTTTTACCGTGTCTTTTTGTTTTCTTTCACTATGTGGTTAATACACTTACTATAACATGCCAAACGAACCCCAAATTGTTTATTATTAATATATATATTTTTATCTAAGTCATTTGGCCGAACCTTAGATTTTTAGGAATAAAATAACAATTAATAATATAATATTTTATTTAAAAACTATTTTGTGTCAATTTTGACACTATTTGATATATGAATTTTGTGAAAGTCATAACAGAATTATATGTTCGAACCAAGTTGATTAAATCAACACTAATATATCATAGTAACCTAGAAAATTAGTGTAATTCATAAAAAGTCTTAAATTACATTTATTTCGGTATTTATATTATCAATTATGTCAATATTTCATTAATAAGATAATTACTCCATCATCATTGTGTCATAAATAAATTAAATTATTTGATGTCTAAAAATTAAAAATAAAATACCATCATTTAGGAAATCGTTTTATCTTTCTAATGAATATTTACAATCGAATTTATATTATTTATAACCCCATATTAAAAATGATTTACTTATTCAACTTTGATTTTAACTATTTTAACCCATCTTTAAATAAATTAATAATAAATGTCCTAATCTAATCCAAGTGGGCCTAAATGGTCATATTTTATTCCTAAGTATGTTTTTGGTCGAATTACACTTGTCCAATAGAATTAGTACATGTGTTAGGGTAATATTAATATCATATTTACCCTTAGTTACCCTATTTACTATTAACTGCGGTAAAAATAGTAAAAAGTTACTATTCACCAAAAAATTATTTTTATCTCATTGAACCACATTTTACTTACTGATATCAACAGTGTCTGTCGGATTTTTGAAATTCCATTCACAGAAGCGGTAAAATTGCGTTTTATGCAAAATTCAGTTTTTTAACTACCACTTAGTAGTTTCACTATTCATCAAAAATTGATGTTTTTCAGAACACTGCCAAAATTTCATCCTAAGCTATATTTCATATTCCAAATTCAAAAATGAAGTCTATTTTACCAAATTCATAACATAGAAGTTGCATTAATTAATTTTATAATTAAATCCCGATGTTAAAACAAATAGCGTGTTTTTAAGAAACAATATCTATCAAAAGATTGACACTTGATTATGTCTGGTTTAAATGTGAAATTACAACCAATGAACAACATTGTATTAAATTGTAAAAATATATTCTAAATATACTTTAAAACAACTCAAATTAATAATTTATCACTATTAATTATTTTGATTAAAAAAGTTGTTTTTAATTATAATTTAGTAATTTTCACTATTCATCAGAATATGAATGTTATCCGAAATGTACCAAAATTTCACCTTAGGCTAAATTCGATACTCCGAATCCAAAAATGAAGTCCATTTTGAGGGCTAAAATTTCTAAAATTTTAAAAGGTGGTTATTACTATTCATAACGGCTAGTTATAATAATATTTTAATATCATATCGTTGTTTAGTGAAACTTGGTGTTGCGTACAACACACGCTATCGTGGAAGGTCGCGATTGCGTGTAATGGAAGGAAAGTCAAGGATGCGTGTTGTGAAAGCTTCTTTTGGTGTAGCTTACAACACAAGACATTAATGAAATTAAAAACAATATTTTTCATAAAATCTCGGGGTGTTACATTCTACCCCCCTTAAAATGAATTTCGCCCTCGAAATTCGTCGGGGTTATAAATGGTTTACTACTCGAATGTTTCTTTAATAGAAACCCACATCGTAAAAAGGAATACCAAAACCTGGCTTTAAAAAACTAAAGTATGAAATGTAACGATTACCCAAATAAACTAATCGCTGGGTTTCCACATAGGTGAAAATATGGATATGGAAGAGAAATCTAACCATCATGTTCCGATGGAGAGTGGTAGAGAACATGGCTATGGAAAAGCCAACAATCACAAATCCATAAATTTGTGATGATCTAAGGTACCATCCCATTCATCAGGTATAAGATCACTAGGACAACATTTTTGGTTTTCAAGATCATTTCCCTAAAGTTGAAAATTTGAATTAGAATAAATACTTTCATTATTTTGGTACAATCTCACTGTTGTTCATGCCTTGAACAATTTCCACTTCATCTCTTAAATAAATGAAGTTGAATTTGTTATTCGTGAAGTGTTAGCAGATCATGTGATAGAATGACGGGTCATTCCATCTGTCTCAAACAAAAGGTTAGCAAAAAATATATACATAAGTCGATCTATAGTGAGATTAATCACATATGGTTCCTAAAATGGACTTATACTTCATATATCATACTGCTTAATATAATAAAACTAGTTTCTACTAAACAGGGACTTCCTGTAGGCCAGTGGTAGGCGATAAAGGCCAGTCGCACTTCGGTTGTGGGTTCGATTCCCATAGCCTTGTCCGACGAGATGGGCTGTCGCCCGTCCTGCAGGTTGTCCTTTTTCTAAAACTACATTACTATAACATCCTATCAATACTATCAAAAAAAGAACTTCTTTAGTCTTATCCATAATACTGCAGTCCACTTTCATAACACAGTGAAAATGATTACCAGAGATTTAATACCATCGTTGATCCCCATATATCATAAGATATGTTTTGTTGGTCACATTCCAAACATTAAAAGTCCTTAATCATGTATTCTCTTGAATACCTTAGTGAAAACATGAATGCAGTTTAAAGTTAACACTTTCCACATACCAAAATCCTCAAAATTCTATATACTCAAACCATGATATCACTTAGTCCTTATATCAATCATGATCTCATGAATACTATTAAACATTTCATTTTCTCGTTTTCCCTTCATTATGCACATATCATCTTATTTCCAAAAAATATATCAATCACTTTGAATACCACATTAATAAATATTGCAATACTCAATGATACAACATTATTTTGGAATCCCATTACATAAACACTTAATCATTCCACCACATCGTTGTCATATTCAACATTGCCAATAGTGAACACATGTGACTTCCCTTTTTCCTTTGCCTTCAGTGGTTGCTCATGTTGATCATCACTAACCTTTGGATGAGGGCATTTATTAGCATAATGCCCCATTTCCTTGCACTTGAAGCATTGAAGTGTTGGTGGTGCGTTCTCTGCAGTGTTTGCTTTATTCACATCATTAGAAACCCTTTTTCCATTACTTCGACACTCAGCTGCTCGATGACCTTCTTTTCCACACTTAAAACATTTTATAGTCCCATTAAGACAATCTCCACCATGCTTCTTTCCACACTTTGTGCATAAGGAAACATTCATCTTCTTTTCACCATTATTCTGAGATTTCTCCTTGAACTCCATCTTTCATTTCTTGTCAAAACCATGAGATGGATATGTAACACCAACTTCGATTTCTACCTTGATAGCACAACGCACAATTTCTTCATAGCTACTGAAGTCTCTTATAGCTAATGCCCTTCGAAGACTTGGTTTTAAGCCACTGAAAAATCGATCAACTTTACTTTCAGGTTGGATGATAATGCCATATGCATACCTTGCAAGTCTTGTAAAATTCGCTTCGTATATACCAACAGATTCATCATCCTTCTGTTTCAGCTCAAGAAACTCATTTTCCATCTTCGTTCGAAGAATACGAGGGAAGTACTTACTGAAAAACAAGTTCTTGAACTCGTCCCATTCCATGGAATCAATTTCATCTCTTTGCCTCGTATTCTTGATAAGATTCCACCGTTGATCAGCTTCACCTTCCAAATGATATACTGCTAAGATGACTTTATCATGTTCAGAACATTGAAGAACTGAAAATATCTTTTCAGTGGTACTGATCCATTGTTCAGCAACAAGTGGATCAGAAGACCCACTGAAAGAAGGTGGACGTTGCCTCATGAAGGACTCAATAGAATATTGTTCCCTTCTCTGCTCATTTGGAAGTCCATAATGATTCATAGCTTGTGTAAGTATAGCAATAAGATTTTGCACTCCATCTCCCATAACATTTGCTTGTTCAGGAGGACAATCATTGCATTGTCCATTGCATTGATCAACACGGTTCCTTCGGGTTCCAGCCATCGTCTAAAACCCAAAAAGAATAGTGTGAGAGCAAAAATCATGCTAGGGAAATCAACATAATAAAGGGGGAGTAACTTCAATATCTATCATCTTAGGTTTAATTCTATGATTGTTAGCGTAATTCTAGTACTATAACCTATACGTATACTTAACCTTAGGGACATCCCTAGACATACCGTAGAAATATCTCTAGGGATCTCACTAACGTTTTCGCATCCTAGTTTCCAAAGGTTGACTAAACCTTTCCTCTGATACCAACTGTAGAGACCCGAAGCTTGACGTACATGAACATTACATTAATTTTGCAGAATACTTAGTACATAACAAAAACACACACACAAGGATCGTAATAGTTTAGTGTCTTTGGAAACTCGGAATAAAATCTTCTAATCGTGGTGAAAGATCTTCAACATCTCCCACAAAGATGTTCCTTTTTTTACCTAAAACCTTTTTTTATATCCTGGGGAAAAGAAAACATAAAAGGGTGAGCTCAAATGCTCAGTAAGGGTAAACAAAAGAAATATCAATCACATCGTATTCATAAGAACATAACATTTTGGAAATCATAACCTGCAAAAGAGAGCGTAATTTCATAACATGGGATAAATCATGGTAGTGAAATGTAATCAAAATAATCATAACATAAAACATGAAACTTTGTGGAATACACACATAATCGTAGAAAATCATTTCTTGTTAGTCAAGACTCATTGCCAAGACTATCTTAGTGGACCAAGTCCCTTTCTAAATCGAGTAACCCTCGTTTCAGTCCTGTTTCACTGAACCGGTATAACCTACCATTTCAGCCATGTCTATCTCATGAGATATAAAATCTTTACCCAATGCATTGGAGGGAGATATAGGTCCCACCCATCTTATAATGAATCCTTTCTTATGTGTGCCACATAATCATAAATCATACATCATCGCATAACCCATGTAATAAATATGGGATTCTTAAACAACATGACATCATAAAACAATTCATATAAGATAAAGGAATTCATAAAAATATTTCCATCACAACATAATCAAATCCATGTAATAATAGGGATAAAAACAGAACCCTATATTATCTTAGATGGAAAATAATTTTGATAAAACATTTGAACTCCATTCTTGTGAAAAATATCATTTCTTCTTCAAAAAACATTTTTCCTTTCATAAAATGTCATACGACTTTAAAATAAAATAAGTTGATTAAAATAAACTTGAATACTTGTAAAGGAATCTTCTTGGAAATAATGTTTTAAAAATCCATACATGCCGTATAATTTAAAAAAACATTCTTCGTACTTTCGTCAGAAAAGTCAAAAAGCACCTCGTATGAAAACATCAAAAGATTCCTTTCATATTTTTTACTAAAAACTCACCGAAGGGTAAAATTGGATTTAAACTATTGTAAGTGGATGGAAACAATTTTACATATTGAGGGAACATGGATGTGGATGATAAAATACACCCCAGTAAATACAAAAGTAAAAACAATCTCGGATAAAAATGAGATTGTGATATTTCCCTTACCTTAGGTCCGATTTTCTTTGTACGTGTCCGAAGCTCCTGTATAATGGTTTAAATAATGTTATTGACTTATTCCAGAATCATACATATTGATATGATATCATATATGGTCATATTCTTAGCTTCTTGTTAGTAATATTTCATTGTTACTTGTTACTCGTGTCTTTATTGCCTTTTGTTCTTATGCGTGTTTTGCCGAATACATTCTTATTCTTCTTTTAAGGTTATAGATAACTTATATCCAGAATGGTATTAGTGTAACATATATCATATTTATTCATTCAATTCATTTATATAATTACTATGTAATGATGATCATGTAGAACGAGTCGCATCACATCGTGGAGACGGTATTCCGTACGTACGCACGAGTGATGATATCATTCCTATGATCGTGGAACTGTATTGGAGTATATATATATTATTTCAGTATCAATATTACTTTATAATAATCATAAATAGTTACTCATTACACCATTATACCCATCCTTGTAAAGTGATGGTGGAAAAATAGATTACACCACGGCGTGGAGACGGTATTCCGTACGTACGCACGCGTGGTGATTTCATTTTTTCCGTAGGATGGATAGAAGGTGAATTAGGGTTGTTTCATATTTATAATAACATATCATTATGTAATTAATACTGATGTTATGAAACAACTAAAGGAGAAGAAGTTGAAGAAGAAAGAAATTGAAAAGATCGGTAATGGATATTACCTCTTCTTTGGAACGCTTCTTTGAATCCTCCACTTAGGGAACTAAGATTGGTCTTTGAAGAAGACCAGGATCTCTAGGATTATTCTAGAGAAGTGGAGAAGAGAAAATGGCAGGGGTTGGCCGAGCTTGAGTGCTCAAATTGGTGTGAGGAGGAGGGGGAGGAGGTGTCCTTTTATAAGGGAGGAGAGGGGCACCTTAGGAATATCTCAAAATATTATTTTATATTAAAGTCAAAATCGGTTTATAATGGTTCCAAAGGGTCTTATTTCGAAGCTAAAGTGGGGATGGGTCGAAATCCTATCAACCAATAGGATTTAGACAAGTTTAGGGTGTTATTGTAACCTTATCAATTAGATTTAACTCTAAGTTAAATAATTTAACTTTTACCATGTCTTTTTGTTTTCTTTCACTATGTGGTTAATACACTTACTATAACATGACAAACGAACCCCAAATTGTTTATTATTAATATATATATCCTTATCTAAGTCATTTGGCCGAACCTTAGATTTTTAGGAATAAAATAACAATTACTAATATAATATTTGATTTAAAAACTATTTTCTGTCAATTTTGACACTATTTGATATATGATTTTTGTGAAAGTCATAACAGAATTATATGTTCTAACAAAGTTAATTAAATCAACACTAATATATCATAGTAACCTATAAAATAAGTGTAATTCATAAAAAGTCTTAAATTACATTTATTTCAGTATTTATATTATCAATTATGTCAATATTTCATTAATAAGATAATTACTGCATCATCTTTGTGTCATAAATAAATTAAATTATTTGATGTCTAAAAATTACAAATAAAATACCACCATGTAGGAAATTATTTTAGCTTTCTAATGAATATTTACAATAGAATTTATATTATGTATAACTCCATATTAAAAATGATTTACTTATTAAACTTTGATTTTAACTATTTTAACCCATCTTTAAATAAATAAATAATAAATGTCCTAATCTAATCCAAGTGGGCCTAAATGGTCATATTTTATTCCTAAGTATGTTTTTGGTCGAATTACACTTGTCCAATAGAATTAGGACACGTGTTAGGGTAATATTAATATCATATTTACCCTTAGTTACCCTATTTACTATTAACTGCGGTAAAAATAGTAAAAAGTTACTATTCACCAAAAAATTATTTTTATCTCATTGAACCACATTTTACTTACTGATATCAACCGTGTCTGTCGGATTTTTGAAATTCCATTCACAGAAGCGGTAAAATTGCGTTTTATGCAAAATTCAGTTTTTTAACTACCACTTAGTAGTTTCACTATTCATTAAAAATTGATGTTTTTCAGAACAATGCCAAAATTTCATCCTAAGCTATATTTCATATTCCAAATTCAAAAATGAAGTCTATTTTACCAAATTCATAACATAGAAGTTGCATTAATTAATTTTATAATTAAATCCCGCTGTTAAAACAAATAGCGTGTTTTTAAGAAACAATATCTATCAAAAGATTGACACTTGATTATGTCTGGTTTAAATGTGAAATTACAACCAATGAACAACATTGTATTAAATTGTAAATATATATTCTAAATATACTTTAAAACAAATCAAATTAATAATTTATCACTATTAATTATTTTGATTAAAAAAGTTGTTTTTAATTATAATTTAGTAATTTTCACTATTCATCAGAATATGAAAGTTATCCGAAAAGTACCAAAATTTCACCTTAGGCTAAATTCGATACTCCGAATCCAAAAATGAAGTCCATTTTGAGGGCTAAAATTTCTAAAATTTTAAAAGGTGGTTATTACTATTCATAACGGCTAGTTATAATAATATTTTAATATCATATCGTTGTTTAGTGAAACTTGGTGTTGCGTACAACACACGCTATCGTGGAAGGTCGCGATTGCGTGTAATGGAAGGAAAGTCAAGGATGCGTGTTGTGAAAGCTTCTTTTGGTGTATCGTACAACACAAGACATTAATGAAATTAAAAACAATATTTTTCATAAAATCTCGGGGTGTTACACACACAGTCTCCTGTGCTGAACTACATGATTTCTAAATCCTCACTCAATATTTCCCTTACACTCTTGTATCCCACTGTGGATAGTGTTAGAGGTCAAGTGTGAAATGGACATCCTATGTCTTGTTGTTTAGTTTTTCAATGTAGAACTGTGGTAGAGGTCTGAGGACCTGGACAGTCTACACACTATTGTAAAACCCCGATCCAGGGTGTGGATCATAGTTTATAAGAAACAGTTTGAGCGGACTACGTCTCTGCTTGAGACTGAACATCTTTTTTAAAACTATTGTGAATTTTTATTTTAGTTAAAAATATTTTGAATATTCTACTACTATGTAATCTAAATATAAATCTATATTAAAGTTACTATGATAGTTAAACTAGAAAGTGTTTGTATTTATAGCAAATAAGTAGGTAAGTTTCAAAAGCTAATATATTTTTAAGATTATATTAAGTGAGAACTAATCAAACCCTTGAGAACATATCTGAACCTTTAATATATTACAAATTCACTATAGTTTAGATAGTTATTTAAATTGAGGGATTTTAATATAAATATTTTAAATCATAAATATTTAATAGGAACTCAATTCACCCTCCTCTAGAGTATTCCACTCCGACAACACTTGGTATCAAAGGGATGGATAAAAGTTTTTCAAAACACTCAATGTTTTTAAAAACACTCTGTTTTTTAACTGTGATTCTAGTTGTATCTTAAAGATCTTAAATTTTTGTTATTTTTAATTTTTTATATCATTAAATACATTTTCAAAAATCTTATTATGGATAATATATTAGAAGGTGCATCTACTAGTAGGCCACCTTTCTTTAGTGGTGTTAATTATGTCCAATGGAAAAAAAATTAATATTCATTTTGAATGTATGGGATTTGAAATCTTGACAACTATAAAGACCCAGTATAATATTCCAGAAACTGTTAGAACTACATGGGATGAACCTAAAAAAGTTGCATACAATAATAATCGTAATGTAATGAGTGCCATTTATTGTGTTTTAAGAGATGAAAATTTTAATCAAATATCTTCTTGTAAGACTGCATATGAAATCTGGGATTCCATCGATGTTTCTCATGAAGGAACAACCCAATTGAAAGAAATGATATTGACCACTTACACTATTAATATGTTAATTTTTAAATGAGGCCTGATGAACCGATTTATAACTGGTATCTCATGTTCAATGAAATTGGTAACACTATGGGATCACTGGGAAAATATGTTCCTAGAAAATAGAAAATCATTAAAATACTCAAATGTATGCCAGAAATAATGAGAGGGACATTAGTTTCAATAAGAGAATCATGTGACATAAGTTCAATACCTGTTAATGAGATGATTGTTAAGTTGATGATGTATGAAGAAGAGATAAATGTAAACCAAGATGATGATGATGAACCACGAAAGAAATCAGTATCCTTCAAAACCTCTACTTCAAAAATCAAGGATAAGGAGAAAAATCAAGGTACAAGTGATAGTTCAACTAGTTAAGAGAGTGCATCTGATAGTGATTCTGAAATAGATCAAATAGCAAGACAATTTAAGAAGTTTTAAAGGTAAAATAATTTTTCCAAATAATCCAATTACAAGGGAAAGTTTGATAATTAAGGTCATTGGAAGAATGATTGGAAAAGGACTGATAAAAGTGATGACACAGTCTGCTACAAATGCAATTGGAAAGGACATGTGAAAGCTAACTACTCAAAGTTAAAGTACAAGAAGAAATATGAGTATAATGACTATAAATATAAGAAAGCTATGAAAGCAAGCTGGAGTGCTTTAGAAGATATTTCATGTGATTTTTATTCCACTCTGGATGAAAAATCTAAAAAAACTAATTTTTGTTTAATGAAAAACAAATCTACGTTAACATTGGATACTCCTGATTTAATCACTTATTATTCTGGAGAAGATTCTGATTCTAATTCTAATAACATGTCTAGTAAAGAATTATTTGAATATTGTAACATGATATAGGATTCCTGCAATGAGCTGAAAGAAAATTATAATGCCTTAAAGAAACAATATGCTTGAAATAGCACTGTCAAATATGTACTAGAATAGAAAAGTAAAAGAATTCTCAAAAACTCAAAGAGAATACTGAACATACATTTTCAAATAAGTAACCCAAGAATGATTTAGAAAAATTTACGAATGGAAAGGACACTCTTACACAAATTCTTCAAAAAAAAGTAGCACCAATGTATACAGCGGGTTTAGGCTATCAGCCGGGACATAGACAAATTACAAAGAATAGATTTATTCCTAAATCTGGATAGTATACTACCAGTTCTAGTTATGTAACTTCTTATGTCTCAAGTAGCTACTCACATCATTATATATCAAACAAATTTTTCATTAAAAATCATTTAAATCTATTGATTATATGAATCCCATTAGGCAAATCTGGGTACCAAAAGTTCTGCTTGCTAACATATCTGGACCCCAAAAAATATGGGTACCAAAATCAGTTTCTATCAAAAATTGTGTTGTAGGAAACCTTCTTAAAAAGATATTGTAGGAAGACATGGTACTTGGATAGTGGATGTTCAAGACATACGATAAGATACTTTTCATGTTTTAAATGCTTAGTCAATGTTGGTGGAGGGTATGTCACATTTGGGGAAAACTCAAAAGGAAATATCTTCAGCTTAGGCCAGACTGACAACCCTGATTCAATTTTAATTTATACAATTTTATCTTTTGTTGGACTAAGGTATAATATTTTAATCATTTCTATGTTGTGTGGTGATGTGTTTAATGTTATGTGTGAAAATGACTTATGTAATTTATTTGATTATAATTCTTTTTTATTATTTACTGCATTAAGAAATTAAAATGTTTATGTTGTAGATTGGAAATCTTTAGAAAAGAATAATATTACCTATTTAAATTCATTTCATAAATAATCTTGGATTTGGAATATAATATTAGGACACTGTAGTATACACTCACTTAGAAAATTGACTAGGAAGAACTTAGTTAGAGAACTACCTAAACTTGAATTCTCAGCTAACAACGTTTGTAATCCCTATCAAAAGGTAAAGCAACATAAAGTTTCATTTAAATCAAAGAATGAAGTTTCAACTTCTCAACCTCTTGAGTTGGTTCACATTGATTTATTTGGACCATCCAATGTTTCTAGTTTAAATGGGAATCACTATGTCTATGTCCTTGTAGATGACTTTTCTAGATATACCTGGGTATATTTTCTAGCTCACGAAAGTGAAGCTTGCTCTTATTTTATTAAATACTCCATGTCTGTAGAAAAACCTAGTGGACATAAGATTAAAACCGTGAGAAGTTATCATGGTCGTGAGTTTGAAAATCATGAATTTGAATCATACTACTCACACAATGGCTACAATCAGAAATTATCTTCCCATAGGACACCTCAACAGAATGGTGTGGTAGAAAGAATAAATATAACTCTTTAAGAAATTGAACGAACTATGCTTAATGAATATGATTTACCTTGTTATTTTTGGGATGAAGCTATAAATACAGCTTGATAAATTATAAATAGAGTTTTCATTAGACCAGTAATTACAAAGACCCTTTATGAATTATTGAATAATAGAAAACCTAATGTTAGTTATTTTAATGTTTTTGGTTGTAATGTTGTTATTATGAATACTAAAGATAATCTGGTTATGTTCTCATCTAAAAGTTATGAAGGAATTTTTCTTTGTTATTCATTAGCTAGAAAAGCCTATAGTGTTTTTAATAATAGAACCAAATGTTTTGAAAAATCTGTTCACATCAAATTTGATGAAACTAATCCACATGAACCTAAAGATTATCTTGAGAATCATAAAGAAGATTTGTTTGTTCTAAACCTTAATGATAAAATCAGTGAACCTATTGTCAAGACATCCGGTTCTGGAAATATTTTAGAATCTACTACAGATGAGCAAGAACCTACAGAAGAACCTAACATTTCTAGTCCTACCTTTACTAGATCAACTAGGATTCTAAAGAATCATCCTTTATATGCTGTTTTAGGTAATCTTAATAGAGGGACGCAGACTTGAGCTTCTCTAAGAAAACATGTTTAACATCAAGCTTTTCTTTAATAGTCAAAACCTAAAAATATCAATGATTTTATCAATGAAAAATATTGGGTAATGGCTATGAAAGAAGAGTTAAATCAATTTGATAAAAACAAAGTCTGAGAATTAGTAGAAAGAACAAAGGACACATTGACAACATGCATCAAATGGTTGTTTTGAAATAAGGTTGATGAATGTGGAAACATCATTAGAAACAAAGCTAGGATATTGGAATAAGGATACATTGCAGAAGAAGTAATTGATTAAGAAGAATCATTTGGACCCGTAGCAAGATTAGAAGCCATTAAGATCTCACCTGCTCATACGTCTCATCTGAATTTCAAGTTATATCAAATGGATGTTAAAAGTGATTTTCTAAATGGTTCTATAACTGAAGATGTTTTTGTTGAACAACCACCAAGATTTACAATTCCCCATTTTCAAAACCATGTTTTTAAAAATTCTAAAGCTTTATATGTTTTAAAACAAGCTCCAAGTGTTTGGTATGATAGACTAACTAATTTTCTTATTTCCAAAGGATTTTGTAAAGGAATTTATGATCCCACTCTTTTTATAAAAAATATATCCAATGATGTTTTGATAGTACAAATATATGTTGATGATATTATTTTTGGATCTTCTAAAAATTCTTTATTTACTGATTTTTCAAATATTATGCAAAATGAATTTGAAATGAGCTTAATCGGAGAACTCAAATATTTTCTTGGATTTCAAAATTTTCAAAATAAGTATGGTATTATTCTAGATCAATTTAAATACACTAAGGATTTATTAAAACGTTTTGGTTTGGATAGTAACATGGGAAGTGATACACCTATGAGTACCACTTTTAATTTAGATAATGATGAATGTGGGAAACTAGTAGATCAAACCAATTACAGAGGTACGATTGGAAGCTTACATTACCTTACTGCTAGTCGACATGGTATTGTTTTTAGTGTATAAATGTGTCCATGATTTCAAACTAACCCAAAAGAATCACACTTACTTTCTGTAAAAAATATTTTCAAATATCTTAAACATGATACTAATTTTAGTTTATTTTACCCAAAAGGACAATCTTTTGATTTAATATGATATTCAGATGCTTACTTTGCTAGTTCAAAGTTAGATAAAAAAAGAAAATCTGGAATGTGTCATTTATTGGGGAAATCCTTAGTATATTGGTGTAGTAGGAAACAAAATTCAGTTGCATTGTCTACTACTGAAGCAGAATATATTGCAGCTGGTAGTTACTGTGCACAGATTTTGTGGACCAAACACACTTTGTTGGACTATAGATATGATTTTAGATATGTGTCTAATAATTGTGTCACACTATTGCTATCAATAAATATAAAAAACCTCTATAACACTCTATAACTACGAACATGGATGTAAGGCACCACTTTCTAAGAGATCACTTTCAAAAGGGTGATATAACTCTTGAATTTATAAGCACTGAACATCAACTAGCTGATATATTTACAAATACTTTAATTTTAGTGAGACTAAGTTACATTAGACAAGAATTAGGAATGATCAAATACCCTTAAACCCTGCCGTTAGACACACCTCACCGTTAGACATACCTCATAGTTAGATAAGCCTCACCGTTAGATAAACATCACTATTAGACAGACATCACCATTATAAAAACCTCACCATTAGGATACCTCACCGGTAGTGCTTACCATTATAATCATCACCGGTAGAATGGTTACCTCTATATCGCACTGTTTAAATTTTATTATTTTAAGCTTATACACTTTATCTTTTTAATGTATATTTTTTTATTATGTTTCGATTCCTAAATGATATATGTCGAGTATATATCACATTCAATCCACTTCGAACTCCACCCTTCCAATACCTCACCTACCCATGTCTCTGAAATCTTGAGAGCCCTAATTTTCTCGTTTTGGAAATGGCCCGAGTTATGTGGCCAATAATTGATGAAGGTAATGAGCCGAGAGAGAAGCGAAAAAAACGTTAGTTATGGAGCCACTGGAAGTAGTATTGGTACTTGTAAAGAGAAGAGAAAGTCTGGGAATCCTCATTTATCGAAGAAGGAAATAGTGATTGAGAAGGATCTTTTTGCTGAGTGGTTGATGTCATGAAAGTCACTGATATTGAGGATTTTAGAAAAGTAAGGATGGATAGATTGTTTTGCAAAAAACAATGGCCCTTATTACCCAAAACTGGTTATGTAATTTTATGAGTTTTTTAGATTTGAAATAAATGAAGATGAGAACATGATGATTTCCATGGTAAATGGTAATGAGATATCTTTTTTATCTTCTAAATGGGCTGAAAGTCTGAAATTACCTCATGCAGGTGAGTATGGATTTTCATATAAATCGATACATGCAGCTAGTGACCATTTTTAGTATGAGGCTGCTTTGCTTGAGTTGAATCTGAATGGATCTCTTAGAAAAGTGATTGCTGCTGAAATGGAAGGAGAAAACAGATTGTTTTTTAAGTTCATCCAATATGTGATTAGTCTCTGGAGAAGAGATTTTTCAATCCTAAAGTTTCAAGATATATATTTGATGTACTTGTTTAGGAATGTATTGATGTTCAATCTATTCACATTGTTGATGATTTAGATAAATGATATGACCATACCTAGATCAAAGACTAATACTTTGTTCTTTGCTAAGATGATTTATATTATGTTAAAAGTTAAAAGTATTTCTCAATCTTGGGATGTAACTTGTAGAGACTCAAAGCTTGACGTACATGGACATTACATTACTTTTGCGGAAATACATAAAACAAAACAAAACCTGATGCCTAAATACTTTATTAGTTTAGTGTCTTTGGAAACTCAAAACATAATCTTTTAATCATGTTGAAAGATCTTCAACATCTCTCATAACGATCTTCCACTTTTCTTCCTAACTATAACCATTATTTAAATCCTATGGAAGTAAAACATATAAAGGGTGAACTCAAATGCTCAGTAAGGTCAAACATGGATAACATAAAACAACCCAAAAACATTTTAAGATAAAACCATGAACGTAAAACATCAAAATCACGAGTAATGACATAAATCTTGGTAGTACATAAGGAATAGATTCTAAAAAAACATTAATCATGATAAAATAGAATGGGAATTTAAACATTTAATTGTGGAAAACATTTAAGCACATGATATGATTTCCATAGTATCCAAGGAATTTATTCCAAGACCATCATAGTGGACGAAGTCCCTTACTGAATCGAGTTCACTCCTCATTCCAATCCTATATCACTGAACCAGATGAACATTCTATTCCAGCAATGTCTATCTCATGAGATATAAATCATTAACCAATTCATTAGAGGGATATATTGGTACCACCAATCTCATAATGAAATCATTATTTCGTGTGCCATAAAATAAAGATACATCATTCATAATATCCCAATGAATAAAATGGGTTTCATAAAAATCATACCATCATAACATAATCCATATAAATGAAATGGATATCAATTATTTATTAGAATAATAAAACCATGTAAATAATAAATACATTATAATTGAACATAAACATACTAAATAAATTTATCTTAGATCGAAAATAGTTTTGATAAAACACAAGAAATGAATTCTTGAGGAAAATATCATTTCTTCTTAAAAATCATTTCCTTTCCTCAATATGTCATGAAATTTTAAAAGAAAATGATTTTATTGAAAATAATCATAAAATTTTGTTGTGGAACCTTCATTGAAATAATTCATTATGAAACCATAAGAATCCATTCATGCCGAATAAGTTAAACAATCATTTTTCTTGTACTTTTTCTGGAAAAGTAAAAAAGTACCTTATATGGTAACCAAAGGAAAGATTCCTTCCATACAATGTGGTGAAAGGTCAACAAAGGCTATAAATTACATTAAAAATATATTGAAGAATAGTAAACAATTTATGAAATCATTTTTAGAAAACATGGATAGGGATGATAAACATAACCCCAGTAAATACTTACGTATAAGAAATCTCAAATAAAAATGAGATTTACAAAATTATCCATTAACTTATGTCCAATTTCTTCCGTATGTGTCTGAGACTCATGTATAGTGGTTTTAAACATATTATTAACTTATAATACAACCATAAAAATATTTATGATATCATACATTATTCACTTACGACTTTATATTACCTGTTCTTTTGTCAACTCCATGTTAAAGCAGTGCTTTCGGTAAAATTGTTTCATTTATCGTACATGTTTTGACTTTTTATTCTCTATATGATTACTTAAGTCATGATTATATATTTCCTGATTTTAAAACATTATTTATATATAATATATAATCATCATATAAATATGTAATATATTGATAAATAAAATGAAATATATCATTCATGGAGACGGTAGGTCGTACGTACGCTTGAACGCTATTTTTGTTTCCTTATTAAATTGAATAGAAGTAAGTAAATAACATATACATAAATCCAGTATCAATAATCTAACACCCGAGACTTTTATGTTATATAAATCATCAAAGGAATCTTTTTCTACACAACACTTGCTTGGCTTGCTTTACACGCAATCGCGACCTTCCTCGATAGCTTGCGTCGTACGCAATATCGAGTTTCACTAAACAACAATATGCTATTAAAACTAGCCGTTATGAATAGTAATAACCACTTTTTGAAATTTTATTTTTCAAAATGGACTTCATTTTTGGACTCAGAATATCTAAATTAGCCTAGGGTGAAATTTTGGTATTTTTCTGAAAACTTTCAATTTTTGATGAATAGTGAAACCACTAAGTGGTAGGTTAAAAACTGAATTTTGCATAAAACTTAATTTTACCGCTTCTGTGAATGGAATTTCGAAAATCCGACAGACACGGTTGATATCAGTAAGTAAAATGTGGTACAATGAGATAAAAATAATTTTTTGGTGAATAGTAACTTTTTACTTTTTTTTACCACGGTTAATAGTAAATAGGGTATCTAAGGGTAAATATGATATTAATATTACCCTAACACATGTCCTAATTCTATTGGACAAGTGTAATTCTACCAAAAACAAACTTAGGAATAAAATATGACCATTTAGGCCCACTTGGATTTGATTAGGACATTTATTATTAATTTATTTAAAGAAGGGTTAAAATAGTTAAAATCAAAGTTTAATAAGTAAATCATTTTTAATATGGGGTTATACATAAGATAAATTCAATTGTAAATATTCATTAGAAAGATAAAAAGATTTCCTACATGATTATATTTTATTTGTAATTTTTAGACATCAAATAATATAATTTATTTATGACACAAAGATGATGCAGTAATTATCTTATTAATGAAATATTGACATAATTGATAATATAAATACCCAAATAAATGTAATTTAAGACTTTTTATGAATTCCACTAATTTTCTAGGTTACTATGATATATTAGTGTCGATTTAATTAACTTGGTTTGAACATATAATTCTGTTATGACTTTCACAAAAATCATATATCCAATAGTGTCAAAATTGACACAAAATAGTTTTTAAATCAAATATTATATTACTAATTGTTATTTTATTCCTAAAAATATAAGGTTCGGCCAAATGACTTATATAAGGATATATATATTAATAATAAACAATTTGTGGTTCGTTTGGCATGTTATAGTATGTGTATTAACCATATAGTGAAAGAAAACAAAAAGACACGGTAAAAGTTAAATTAATTAACTTAGAGTTAAATCTAATTGATAAGGTTAAAATAATACCCTAAACTTGTCTAAATCCTATTGGTTGATAGGATTTCGACCCATCCCCACTTTAGCTTCGAAATAAGACCCTTTGGAACCATTATAAACCGATTTTTACTTTAATATAAAATAATATTTTGAGATATTCCTAAGGTGCCCCTCTCCTCCCTTATAAAAGGGAACCTCCTCCCCCTCCTCCTCACACCAATTTGAGCACTCAAGCTCGGCCAACCCCTGCCATTTTCTCCTCTCCACTTCCCTAGAATAATACTAGAGGTCCTGGTCTTCTCCAAAGACCAATCTTAGTTCCTTAAGTGGAGGATTCAAAGAGGCGTTCCAAAGAAGAGGTAATATCCATTACCGATCTTTTCAATTTCTTTCTTCTTCAACTTCTTCTTCTTTAGTTGTTTCATGATAAAGTAATAACATCAGTATTACTTACAAACTGATATGTTATTATAAATATGAAACAACCCTAATTCACCTTCTATCCATCCTACGGAAAAATGAAATCACCGCGCGTGCGTACGTACGGAATACCGTCTCCACGCCGTGGTGTAATCTATTTTCCACCATCACCTTACAAGGATGGGTATAATGGTGTAATGAGTAACTATATATGATTATTATGAAGTAATATGGATACTGAAATAATATATATATACTCCAATATAATTCCACGATCATAGGAACGATATCATCACTCGTGCGTACGTACGGAATACCGTCTCCACGATGTGATGCGACTCGTTCTACATGATCTTCATTTCATAATTATTATATAAATGAATTGAATGAATGAATATGGTATATAATACACTAATACCATTCTGTAAATTAATTATCTATAACCTAAAGATAATAATAAGAATTTATTCGACAAAACACGCATATGAACAAAAAGTTATAAAGACCCGAGTAACAAGTAACAATGAAATATTACTAACAAGAAGCTAATAATATGACCATATATGATATCATATCAATATGTATGATTCTGGAATAAGTCAATAACATTATTTAAACCATTATACAGGAGCTTCGGACACGAACAAAGCAAATCGGACCTAAGGTAAGGGAAATATCACAATCTCATTTTTATCAGAGATTGTTTATTCATAAGTATTTACTGGGGTGTATTTTATCATCCACATCCATGTTTCATCAATATGTAATATTATTTACATCCACCTACAATTGTTTAAATCCATTTTTACCCTTCGTTGAGTTTTTAGTAATATCTATGAAAGGAATCTTTTGTCATACGAGGTACTTTTTGACTTTTCCGACAAAAGTACGAAGAATGTTTTTTTTAACTTATACGGCATGAATGGATTTTTAAAACATTATTTCCAAGAAAATTCCTTTACAAGTTTTCAAGTTTATTTTTAATCAACTTCTTTTATTTTAAAGTTGTATGACATGTTATGAAAGGAAAAAATGTTTTTGAATAAGAAAGGATATTTTCCTCAAGAATGGAGTTCAAGTGTTTTATCAAAATTATTTTCCATCTAAGATAATAAAGGGTTCTATTTTTATCCCTATTATTACATTGATTTGATCATGTTGTGATGGAATTATTTTTATGAATTCCTTTATTTTATATGAATTGATTTATGAGGTCATGATGTTTCAAGAATCCCATTTTTATTACATGGGTTATGCGATGATGTATGATTTATGATTATGTGGCACACATAAGAAAGGATTCATTATAAGATGGGTGGGACCTATATCTCCCTCCAATGCATTGGGTAAAGATTTTATATCTCATGAGATAGACATGGCTGGAACCGAAGGTTATTTCGGTTCAGTGATACAGGACTGAAACGAGGAGTGAACTCGGTTCAGAAAGGGACTTTGTCCACTAAGATAGTCTTGGCAATGAGTCATGACTAACAAGAAATGATTTTCCATGATTATGTGTGCATGCCACAAAGTTTCAAGTCTTATGTTATGATTATGGGGTTCTCATTTTCACTTCTATGATTTATTCCATGATAAGATATTATGATCTCTTTTGCAGGTTTTGATTTTCAAAAAGATATGATATGATTTGTATTTCCTTTATTTGCCCTTGCTGAGCACTTGAGCTCACCCTTTTATGTTTTCTTTTCCCCAGGTCAGGAAGATGGATATTAAGTAGAATATGCTAAAAGGGACCCTAGATATGATGAAATAAATGGGAGACACTGTAGAAGATTTATGAACCAGTTGTTTATGTTTCCCAGTTTCTAAAGACACTATACCTATACGGTCCTTTGTGGTTTTGTCATATGTTGTACTAAGTGTGCTTCAATTTCGAAGTATTAACAATGTATGTAAAGTATGGGTCGTTATAGTTGGTATCAGAGGAAAGGTGTAGTCAACCTTTGGAAACTAGGATGTGAAAGCCTTAGTAAGAACCCTAAGGATAAGTTTAAGCATAGAACACAATCTTAGTGTTTTAGAAATGGCCTTGAATAACCTAGGATAAGACCTTAAGCATGAAAATTTTATTCTTGAATTATGTGGTTTCCTATTATAATTAGTGTTGCTCACACTATTCTTCTTGGTTTTAGTCAATGGCTGGAACCCGAATGAACCGTGTTAATGCGGAATGTGATGGGCAATGCAATGATTGTCCCCCTGAGCAACCAAACGATATGGGAGCTGGAATGAAAAATCTTGTAGCCATGCTCACACAACTTTCTCAAGCTATGAATCATGCAGGATTTCCAAACGAGCAAAAGAGGGAGCAACATTCTGTTGAATCCTTCATGAGGCAGCGTCCACCTTCTTTCAGTGGGTCTACTGATCCATTAGTTGCTGAACAATGGATTAGTACTACTGAAAAGATATTTTCAGTTCTTCAATGTTCTGAACATGATAAAGTCATCCTAGCAGTGTATCGTTTGGAAAGAGATGCTGATCAATGGTGGAATCTTGTTAAGAATACGAGGCAAAGGGATGAAATTGAGTCTATGGAATGGGACGAGTTCAAGAACTTATTTTTCAATAAGTACTTCCCTCGTATTCTCCGAACAAAGATGGAGAAAGAGTTTCTTGAACTGAAGCAAAGGGATGATGAATCTGTTGGTACCTATGAAGCAAATTTTACAAGACTTGCAAGGTACGCTTCTGGTATTATTATCCAACCTGAGAGTAAGATCGATCGATTCTTTAGTGGCTTAAAACCAAGTCTTCGAAGGGCGTTAGCCATAAGGGACTTAAATAGCTACGAGGAAATCGTTCGATGTGCTCTCAAAGTCGAGATGGAGATTGGAGTAACCCATCAGTCACATGGGTTTGATAAGAAGAGGAAGATGGAATTCAAAGAAAAATCTAAAGAGAACACGGAAAAGAGAATGAGCTTTTCCTTATGCTCAAAGTGTGGAAAAAAACATGGAGGGAGTTGTCTTAAAGGGACAAGTAAATGTTTTAAATGTGGAAAAGAAGGTCATCGGGCATTTGAATTCCGTGATAATGGGAAGAAGATGTCTAATGACGCAAACAAAGGAAGGGATACACAGAATGAACCTACTACACTTCAATGTTTCATGTGCAAGGAGATGGGGAATTATGCCAATCAATGCCCAAATCCAAGGGTTGATGATGATGGTCGACGTCAACAAACTCTTAAGGATAAAGACAAAGGAAAGTCACATGCAATTTCTATCAGCGATGTGGAGTACGATAACGATGTGGTGAAAGGTACACTTACCATCCACTCTAAAGTAGAAAATGTTTTATTTGATTCTGGATCCACCCACTCTTTTATTTCTGAAGACTTTTCTAAGGGTATCACCGTATTACCTCAACAATTAGATGTTGAGTTAGCCGTGACAACACCTAATGGCACATCAATCGCATCAAAAGTTTATAATTCTTCTCCGATCGAAGTTTGTGGGAAAGTGCTTCCTGCAAATCTTGTGATCCTTCCTTTAGTGGAATTTGATGTGATTCTTGGCATGGATTGGCTTTCTCTACATGGAGCTCATATTGATTGCCAAAGAAGGGAAGTCACATTTCATATTCCAGATCAATCTACGATCGTCTATCAATGCAAGGATGAACATAACCTTCCAGTGGAAATTTCTTCCATCTTATGGGTATTGATTCAACTAAATGAAGGTTATTTGTCTCAAATGGTTGGTGAGAAACTCACGATTAAGAATATGCCCATTGTACGGGTGTTTGATAATGTCTTTCCGGAGGAATTGTCGGGTCTTCCACCAAATCGTGAAGTTGAGTATTCAATATAACTCGTACCAGGTGCTTTTCCTATTTCAAAGACACCATATAGAATGGCCCCAATTGAGTTGCAGGAATTGAAGAAGAAACTCCAAGAGAATCTTTATAAGGGATTCATACGCCCTAGTGCGTCACCTTGGGGAGCACCTGTTCTATTTGTTAAGAAGAAAGATGGATCAATGAGACTTTGCATTGATTATCGAGAACTTAACAAGATCACTATCAAGAACAAATATCCTCTCCCACGCATTGATGACTTATTTGACCAACTACGCGGAGCTCAATACTTTTCCAAGATTGACCTTCGTTCAGGGTATCATCAATTAAGGGTCAAAAGGGAGGATATACCAAAGACGGCTTTCCGTACAAGGTATGGACACTATGAATTTATAGTGATGCCATTTGGTCTTACTAATGCCCCTGCTATCTTCATGGATCTAATGAATAGAGTCTTTAGAGACTATCTTGATCAATTTGTGGTAGTCTTTATAGACGATATTCTTGTCTATTCAAAGAGCAAGGAAGATCATGAAGATCACTTGAGAATTATATTGAAGACCCTGAGAAAGGAGAAGCTTTATGCCAAATTTACCAAGTGTGAATTTTGGCTTCAAAAAGTTGTATTTTTGGGTCATATAATCTCAAAAGAGGGGATATCTGTGGATCCAGCAAAAACAGAGGTTATCGAAAGATGGTCAAGACCAACAACAGTAACTGAGATCCAAAGTTTTCTTGGTTTGGCTGGATATTATCGACGTTTTGTAAAAGATTTTTCACGATTATCTAATCCAATCACCAAGTTGACTCGGAAGGGAGTTAAGTTTGTCTGGACAGAGGAATGTGAAGAGAATTTCAAGGAGTTGAAAAGAAGGTTATCCAGTGCACCTGTGCTCACACTGCCTTGTAGTGGAGAAAGGTTTGTGATCTACAGTGATGCATCCAAGAAGGGATTGGGGTGTGTTCTTATGCAAAATGATATGGTGATAGCTTATGCCTCACGACAGTTGAAAATCCATGAGCAAAATTACCCAACACATGATTTGGAGTTGGCTGCGGTAATCCTTGCATTAAAGATTTGGAGGCATTACCTTTATGGTGAAAGGTGTGATATTTATACTGATCATAAAAGTTTAAAGTATATTTTCACACAAAAGGAGTTGAATATGCGTCAAAGAAGATGGTTGGAGCTGATTAAGTATTATGACTGCTCAATCCATTACAACCCTGGGAATGCCAACAAGGTGGCAGATGCATTAAGTCGACAAGACCATGCTAGTTTACCCATGATGAGGATCACAAAAGATCCAATATTTATGGATT
Organism: Viscum album; assembly: GCA_963277665.1. NCBI lineage: Eukaryota > Viridiplantae > Streptophyta > Magnoliopsida > Santalales > Viscaceae > Viscum > Viscum album. The sequence continues at coordinate 2,021,143,191 of OY728138.1, forward strand.
TACAAAGGATGGATCTTGGAATTATAATGGAAGGGGAAAAATCTTATCTTTCTCAAATGAACGTTCAACCATCTATACATGTGAAGATTAAAGAGGCACAGAAAGAAGATGTCGAGTTACAAAAGAAGGTGAGAAATGTTCCTGAATTCAACCTTGATTGTGATGGGATAATAAAGTTCAGGAATCGGGTTTGCGTTCCTCCCATCCCCGAATTAAAGAATGAGCTGCTGGATGAGGCTCATAGTTCATCATTCTCTATTCATCCTGGAAGCACGAAGATGTATAGGGACCTGAAAGAGTACTTCTGGTGGGATGGCATGAAAAGAGATGTTGCTGAATATGTCTCTCGATGCTTGGTTTGTCAGCAAGTTAAAGCTGAGAGACAAAAGTCTAAGGGGATGTTACAACCATTACCCATACCCGAATGGAAATGGGAAAACATCACTATGGACTTTGTCACAGGACTTCCTAAAACATCCAAAGGCAATAATGCTATCTGGGTCATAGTTGATCGTCTTACAAAGTCTGCACACTTCATTGCTATTAGAGAGGATTTCTCTCTAGATCAGCTTGCCAGGATATATGTAAATGAAGTGGTAAGATTGCATGGAGTACCAATTTCTATTATATCTGATCGAGATCCGAGATTTACCTCGAAGTTCTGGCGAAGTCTTCAGCATACTCTGGATACAGAGTTGAGTTTCTGCACTGCTTATCATCCCCAGACAGATGGTCAGTCTAAGAGAACAATTCAAACCCTAGAAGATATGTTGAGAGCTTGCTCTATGTATTTCAAAGGAGGTTGGGATCAACACCTGCCTTTGGTGGAATTTTCTTATAATAATAGCTTTCACTCCAGTATTCAGATGGCTCCTTATGATGCTCTCTATGGAAAGAAATGCAGGACTCCAACTTGCTGGGATGAAGTTGGGGAATGAAAGCTATTAGGACCTGATCTCGTTGATGAAATGGCAGAAAAGGTCAGATCTATTCAACAACACATAAGAGCAGCTCAGAGTCGACAGAAAAGTTATGCCGACAACCGAAGAAAAGACCTAGAGTTTGAAGTGGGCGATAAAGTGTTCTTACGAATATCTCCCTGGAAGAGGGTTATGAGATTTGGAAAGAAGGGGAAGTTGAGCCCTAGATATATCGGTCCTTTTGAAATACTGGATCGTGTTGGGAAGGTAGCTTACCGATTGGCGCTTCCACCGAATCTCTCTAAAGTTCACGATGTGTTCCATGTATCTCTCCTGAGAAAGTACATACCAGATCCTTCACATGTACTCAGCTCAGAAGTTGTACCGCTGGAGCAAGATCTTTCTTATGAAGAACAGCTGATAGAGATTCTGGATCGTAGCGAAAAAGTCCTACGAAACAAGACCACTCGCTTGGTGAAAGTTTTATGGAGAAACCACCAACATGAAGAAGGTACATGGGAGCTTGAGGATATGATGAGGGAGAAGTATCCTCATCTGTTTGTTGCAAAGTGACGAATTTCGAGGGCGAAATTCTTTTTAAGTGGGGTAGAATGTAACACCCGAGACTTTTATGTTATATAAATCATCAAAGGAATCTTTTTCTTCACAACACTTGCTTGGCTTGCTTTACACGCAATCGCGACCTTCCTCGATAGCTTGCGTCGTACGCAATACCGAGTTTCACTAAACAACAATATGATATTAAAACTAGCCGTTATGAATAGTAATCACCACTTTTTGAAATTTTATTTTTCAAAATGGACTTCATTTTTGGACTCAGAATATCGAAATTAGCCTAGGGTGAAATTTTGGTATTTTTCTGAAAACTTTCAATTTTTGATGAATAGTGAAACCACTAAGTGGTAGGTTAAAAACTGAATTTTGCATAAAACATAATTTTACCGCTTCTGTGAATGGAATTTCGAAAATCCGACAGACACGGTTGATATCAGTAAGTAAAATGTGGTACAATGAGATAAAAATAATTTTTTGGTGAATAGTAACTTTTTACTTTTTTTTTACCGCGGTTAATAGTAAATAGGGTATCTAAGAGTAAATATGATATTAATATTACCCTAACACATGTCCTAATTCTATTGGACAAGTGTAATTCGACCAAAAACAAACTTAGGAATAAAATATGACCATTTAGGCCCACTTGGATTAGATTAGGACATTTATTATTAATTTATTTAAAGAAGGGTTAAAATAGTTAAAATCAAAGTTTAATAAGTAAATCATTTTTAATATGGGGTTATACATAAGATAAATTCAATTGTAAATATTCATTAGAAATATAAAAAGAGTTCCTACATGATGATATTTTATTTGTAATTTTTAGACATCAAATAATTTAATTTATTTATGACACAATGATGATGCAGTAATTATCTTATTAATGAAATATTGACATAATTGATAATATAAATACCAAAATAAATGTAATTTAAGACTTTTTATGAATTACACTAATTTTCTAGGTTACTATGATATATTAGTGTTGATTTAATTAACTTGGTTCGAACATATAATTCTGTTATGACTTTCACAAAAATCATATATCAAATAGTGTCAAAATTGACACAAAATAGTTTTTAAATCAAATATTATATTACTAATTGTTATTTTATTCCTAAAAATCTAAGGGTCGGCCAAATGACTTAGATAAGGATGTATATATTAATAATAAACAATTTGGGGTTCGTTTGGCATGTTATTGTAAGTGTATTAACCATATAGTGAAAGAAAACAAAAAGACACGGTAAAAGTTAAATTAATTAACTTAGAGTTAAATCTAATTGATAAGGTTAAAATAATACCCTAAACATGTCTAAATCCTATTGGTTGATAGTATTTCGACCCATCCCCACTTTAGCTTCTAAATAAGACCCTTTGGAACCATTCAAAAATAAAATTTCTCTAAAAATGAAAACATGGTAATACATACTATTAATTAAGAACGGGTATGTAATAATGTGGAAATGGGAAATTGCTAATATGATACCAGAATGTATGGTGTATGAAATAGAAATTAGATTTTCTAATATAAAAAGTTATATCTATCCGTTAATTTTTATTTTTGGGATTCAAAGAAGACATGTTTTGTAATTAAATGAGATTATTTCAAAAATTTTCATTATGGAATAAAATTATATAAATATTCAATTTTTTTGGGATTCAATATTTGAGATAAATAATTTATCTTCAAACTATGGGGATAAGATCATATTGTGAGGTTGATTGTTGAATGACGATTCAAGGAGAATTTGATTTTATGAAATTAAAATCATTCATTCCATGATGGGATTCACCACCATGATGATATTCATGCATTCCTTATTGGGTAAAAATGTTTTTTGATTTCATGGAAATAAAGAGGTGAAGATATTTATAGATAACATGTCATGTATTACTAGGATGACTCATATAAATTTGTTTGAATGATAATGATTACGGTGATATAAATCTAACAATTAATGAGGTTTCTATAGTAAAATATTGAAAAATATGTCAATAAACTTTTATACCGATTTATAATAGGAAAATTAGGGTAATAACATTATATTTTTTTTATAATTGGTGTTATATTTTCATATAATAAATAAAATATTAACACAAGGAGCTCGTGAAATTTATGAAGGGGAGAACATGTGTGTTGAGGAAGAAGAAAATGAAGTATTTGGAGAAGGCTCAAATTTATATCCTCTGATACAATTATGTCCTAGAATAATAATAATAATAAGTTGAAAAATATATTATTTTCACAAAATATGATTTAAAATCCTAAAAATAAGAGTTAATAGAGATAGTCAACAATTTTTTTTTATATTGATAATATGTGTCAAGGCATTCAGTATTGGATGAGATAATACGATTGAAGATCATAGTGGTATAGAGTTAATGGAAAAGTTTAAGTAACATTATTATAGTTAAAAACATTTATTGGTACTAAAAGACATATTCCCAAGTATGGAGAACATATTATTTGATATATAGTGATCCAGATTATATTGGATGACACGTCGATTAGATTTTGTGACAAATCATCACACTCTATTGGGAACCAATATAGTGAAAAATTCAAGACAAAATAATTTCCTTTTAGGATATATCCAATTATATTCACTTAAATAATATAGTAGATATTCTCTTCACTAACTCATACTGAACACAACAATGATTATCTATCCATATCATACAAAAAAATATATAAGTATGGTGCTTTATACTACCATTATATTCAATATTCCATGTGATGTGAATCTGTTGAGAGACATCATAAAAATATCTATTTAAAATCTAAATGAAAATAAATTATATAATATTGTGTTACAAATTTTTTATTAATGATTCCTTATTAAAAAAATCCCAAAGAGGGATATATTTTTACAATGTTTTCTGAAATACTTTTTTGGTCTCATGAGTTTTTCAAATGAACTTTAGGTGTATTTTTTTTCAAAACAATTTTTTATTCTAAATGGATATCATTTTAAAATTAAGAAAAATAACTTCACATTGTGTTGTTTTTGTGAAAAATATCATATTTATTTTTCATAATAATGTAATGTCAAAATATCTGATATATATTTCTTAAGAATGTGAAAATTAGTGGAAGAAAAATCGATAAGACCACGAAAAGATAAGAAAAACTATTCCTAAGGAAGGGAAAGCGATAATACATATATTTCAAAAGAATATTTTGATAAAAATGTTACAATACATAGATGGAATTGAAATTCAAATATAAATATGCATTCCCATTCTAAATGTTACAAACATCGAGACTTATAAAATCTCATAATCCATGGGTCTTGATAATAGGTGGGGGAAAATTGTTTGTGTGTGAAATATAAGTCATAATTTATTTTATGAAATTTATTTTTAAATTTTTTATTAATATTAAAATGTATATGATTTTTCTTAACTAAAAAATTATTATAATTATTTTGATGTCAAAAAAATTACTAATTTTATAAATCTTGGAAGATATGGCTGTAAAATAATATTTCTTGGTATTTTTGAAGAATAAAAAAAATTAAAATTCACCGAATGAAACAAAATTGTATAAAAATATTCTTATGATAAAACAACCAATTTGAATGAAAATATTTGAAGAGAACATGTAGATGAAAAAGGTGAAAAGATGGTATAAACCATTTATCCAAACATTTTAGTTTTAATTTATGAGATAATATTTTTATGAGGATTTCTTGTAAAGTGATGTAATTTATGAATGATTAATACATATAAAAAATGTGCTAATTTTTTATTGGTCATTTATTGTTGTCACTGTCATTGGATGATGTTCAATTATTTTGGCTGAGTAAGAAGGAATGTTTTTACCTTTTGAATTTATTATAATATTCTTTATCACTCTATAAGTCGTACAGTTTTTTGTAATATTTTTTAAATATGTGTTTTTAAAAGTCATATTTTAAAGAAGTGAAAAATTTAGAATTTACACCATTTCGAATCTAAGAGTATCTATAAAAGGGTGGGAAAACAAATTATGTTGCGTGTATTATTTAGATAGGGGAAAATTTTATTTTTTTTATAATTAGTTTCGTACTGGGACATCAGACCAAATTTTGTATGATAGATTTTTGGGAATTATTTTTACATCAAACGAAATATCATGGATAAAGAGAATATATATTCTGGGATGAATCAAGATAATTTTACCATGTTTTTCTGGATGAAATTTTATATTTCTTGAAATTTGGATGAACATTTACTAAGAATGGTTTATATTTTTTTAGAGAAAAACACATTAGATCGTTATATTGAAATTCTAGATAAACATTTGAGATAAAAATAAAACTAATTGAATATTTATGTATATTATTGATGGTATGAACGTGTTGAAGAATACTTTTTCAATAAGATAAATAGCTAATATAGTGTAAGAATAACATTGAATGAATTTTGAGCCTATTAGTAGTTGATTTTTATGTTTTAGTTAAATACTTTTTACATCATTAATATATTCAAAATTCACATGTAGCTCAATTTTTTAAAAAACTTATAACCCATGTGTCATGATATATACTAATTTTTTAACAAAATAATTGAATTGTATTTTAATTGATTATTTGGCGTTGAATTATTTCAAAAACATTCAAATGACCAGATACTCTTTTTGAGTATTGGAACATGTAAATTATTTTGCACTTGTGGTTTTGTTTAATGGTTGTTTTTGGGAAAATATATAGCTATTTAATATAAGTAAATGTTTTTTTATATAATACTTAATATAGTTTAAAACTAAAATATCACTGATTCACCACTACCGCTCGCACTGACCATATTATCCCATTAATAATATATATATTTTTTATCCTAAAAGAGGATTTTCATTATGTGGGATGGTATCATAATCATTGAAAAATAATACTGACTAAATGATTGTTCTCTAAAGAGGTTAAATATATTAAAAAAGAAAATATGTGAAGCTAATGACTTGTTAAATAAAAAATGAATCATTGTTTTCAATTATTATGAAATTGTTTTTAAAATATACTAAGAATAATTAAAAAATAAATTTTATTATAATTCTATAAATAAATGAAATGAATGAATTTATGATAGAATGATCATTATTCCATAGTATGGAATAAAATTTAATGTGTTACGAAAAATACATCAACTTTTAATGGTGATAATTATGAACTATCAAGGAAAATAAGTTGCTTCTGTAGAGTTAAAAAAGGCCACATCATTTGTCATTGTAAATATTCTAGAAATTTCATAGCCCAAGGATTTTATCATTATAAAAAGAGATAATTATTCAAAAAAATATAAACTAGTATTTATTTGCTAATATACATCCATGAAAAAAATTAGGAGACACTTTTAATAAATTGAAACAAAGAAATCTATGAATCGATTTTTATAGTCATGTAAATATATTAATGATTACAATTTATTCATATATATCCAATTATCTCAAAATAAAAAGTATATATAGATGATGAAACCATATGAAAATTAATATTATAATGGGAAAAAATTATTTCTATATCAACAAGTTCAATTTCATTATTTTTCGTCAAAATATTATTACTCAATCATTTTAAACAATCTATATTGAAGGTATAATTATACTATTGTATCTCCCATTTAGTATATAAATAGATGGAAAGATAGATGAATATTCTTTAAAATAATGATGATGTTTCATTGACTTAATGTCATTTACTAGCGACTATGAAAAAATTGTCCACTTAATGTAAAAGTAGAAATTTTAAAAAAATATCATGTATTCATAGAAGGACTTAAAAAGGAAATTCAATTAGTCATATTCATAAAGAGTAATCGTAATGTTGGAGAAAAAAATAAAATATTATTTGGGTTTATTGAAAAATTTGAGCCATGTCACTTTCATTAGAATGAAAAGGAAGAAGCCAACATATTCCAATAATTTATTTTTGTGCTTATTAGTATAGGGAATTGAAATTGATAAATAAAATGTGAAATCTATTTTTATGGTAAATATAAATTGTGAATAATAATTTACCATCTAGTTCTTAATGATTCCATTATATTATTTAACTGATATTTAGATTTGCATTGAGATAATTTTTGAATAAAATAGCCTTGATAAATATATATGAAGTGCATAACTCATGGGGAATATATGATGATGAAAATTTCAAAACATTACCTTTTTACGTTAATCTTGAGTAATGAATTTTTTTTCCTAAATTATAGTTGATATATAAAAATCAATTTCCCTTGCATGTTTTTTATTATTTAAAATTTGTTTATAAAAGGGGAGTGTTGGTTTAGATAGTAAGTTATGGAATATATTGTTATAGTTAAATTTTATATATGTGTTTTTTGTTGGCTATATAAGGTTATAAATTAGTTGAAAATATATTAAAGGATCCCTCTGAATGTTATTTATAAGCTAGTATCACATACTAAATATTTTATAGAATAAATTGATATCTATGTTAATAAATCATTATTAACACGGAGAATGACCATAGTAACAAATAATTGATCAATTAATGAAACATTGATTATAGAGATGTGATTCCACCCATCTCTAAAATGAATTCAACATCAACTCTCAATGAAGTTGGAGGATATAAAGTGGGGATTAAATATATTTTGAAAAAAATACTATTGAAGATGAAGTATATGAGAAGGAATTTCCAATCAATTTATACCTCTGTATTTACTTTCAATAATTTTCAAAGAAAAGGGGATATCATTAGAAAAAAGAGGATCCCTAAAATATTATTTATAATGTTTTATGTAAATAATTAAAATGTATTTAAATAAATAAATAGGGTGATATTTATGAACACATAATAATCAAGTAGTCAAATTTTCTCCCAATGTATGTGTTAGTGTATATTGAATGTTCAAGAATGTTACCAATGAATTAAAATTGACTGGAAATAACCTTCATATTTTTAAATGGATCACTTGATTATATTTTTTCCAATATTTTATCACGAATGTTAATTAATATGATAATGGAAAAATTAGATATAATATCCATTACTATTTGAAATAACTGCATCATATCTGAAAACATGGAAAATATAGAAAAATAAAAACATATACATGTGAGGATTGATGATCTTGATTTTAATGAATGATAAACCACTCTTATGTTTGCATTGAGAACTTTCTAGAAAATAGTATATTCATGGATGTAATGTCAGTTGAATATATTGGATATTTAAAATATATATTTCTAAATTGTGAAAAAAGAAGTAAAAATGGGTTCAATGTTTGAAAAACCATCAACTTACTATTATACTTTATGGATTATGTGTTATATTGATTATATATTTATGATAAATATTACTGAGATATGATTTTATTATAGATATTAATAAGGCATTGAATTTTTATTTATGAACAAAAAATTTCGTTTTATATTTTGAAACTATTTAAAAACATTTTAATGTTTAGTTTATGTATTATTATATTTCCAAAATATATTTAATGAGGTTTTAGTTGTGTTTTAGTTCTTGTTAAATCCCTGGGAATTTTTTTAGTTAATTGTGATTTAAGATATATGATTTTTATATAGTATGGTTTGATTTAAATTTGATACTATAATATTTCATACGTTAATGTAAACCCAAAATACTATTTTGGAATTTTGAAAAGAACATAATCTCTATGTAGAATGAAAAAAAAACATAGTAGGATAACTAATGAAATATTATGAACGTGGTAAATATGTAAGACTCATTTCATTATAAACTGATGAAAAAAATACAAAATGCATGGGAATGTCTAAAAGTAATCTAATGCATGTGTAAGTATCATCTAAATCTTAGGTAATAGTAACTCCACCTTAGATAAAAATAAATTCTCAAAGTAAATGTTTTCATAAATGTCAAATCTGAATAAATAATTGTCCTTCAACTTGGGTATGTAAAAATGGTGAAATTTTGAAATTACCAATATTATATATATAAGTGTGTTGGAGGAAGTAGAACTTATAGTGCTAAATTAATAATGGTAATTTATATTTTAAATTTTGATGTTCTGGTTTTCAAAATATAATTTACGAAATTAACTGTGATGATTAAAAATATTTTCAATAATCAAAAAAATTTAATAATTATTCAAATTTATTGTGATCCAATCATTGAGTTAAATAATTGATCACCAAAATATTTAGAAGAAGACAGTTTTGTCAAGCTACTTATTAAATGAAAATTCAAGAACAATTTTATTTTTTGAATTTCAAATCACTAATTACATGAAGTTATTCAACACCATGATGATATACACACATTCATTCAGGGATTAAATGCTTTTTGGATTTCATGAAAATGAGATGTCCATGATATTTCTTGATATTGTGTGGACTATAACATAGATGATTCATATAAATTGGTTTGAATGAAATTTTTTGTTGAAATAAATATCTTAAAATTAATGTGGTTTCTATAGTCAAATATTGAAAACAATATTAGTGAATTTTTAAACAAATATATAAAAATAAAATGATGATAATCAGATATTATTATTTTTATAATTATTATAAAATTATAAATTAATATATACCATATTAAATTGATGATAATATGAAATTTTGTAAGGTAAGAACATGTGTGTCTCAGAATATGAAGAAGAATAAGTCGGAGAAGGATCAAATTCCTATTTCATGATATAACAATGTTGGCGAATAATTATAATAATAAGTCTAACAAAATCATAAAATATGATTGATAATACAAAAAATATGTGAATGTTGATGTGGTTAAGAATATATGTATTCTTTCAATTTATAGTCTATGTCAAGAAATTCAATATTAGATGGGATACTATGATTACAGATCATAGTGATATAGAGTTAATAAATATTTCTAATGAACATTCTACTACTCCAAAACATTTAGTCATAGTAGAAGATCAGACTATTTGATATATTGAAATCTAGATTATATTGTAGGTCATGTTGATTACAGAGTGTGAAAATTCATTGTATTCTAGTGGGAGGAAATATAAGGACAAATCAATAGTCAATAAAGTCCTTTTAAGAGATATCCAATTACATTCCCTTACATTATATCATGAATATTTTCATCATATACTCGACCTGAACACAATAAGCATTGATAGTATATTTAAGAATAAAAACATATATAAATATAGTGTTACATAATCCCATTAGATTAAATCTTCCATGTGATGCAACTATATTATGTTTAATATTGAAAAGATGCGTGTATTTTTTAACTGGAAAATAAGGAGATAATGTTGATATTTAATTTATAATGGATAATATTATTTAGTAAAATTGTCATACTTATTCACCCAATCCACCCTCCCCGACCCCCCGTAGGTTACCACACACATCATTTGACACTTTAACATTACCTATGTAACAATATTCACCTCTTATGATAAAATCATAAATAAAATGGGGAAATATTTTATTTAGATTAATCATAAATGATTATTAATATTATAATAATAATTAATGAAACATTGTAATATAATATGTTTTACCAGAAATTCCCTTGATTCTAGGAAATCAAAGAAAAAATTGTTAATGTTGGAATAAAATATAGACTTTTATCAGAAAATTTAAAAAATAAATTATAATATAACACTACATTAATGATTAATTTATTTGTGACCTCTATTCAGCATACAAAAATAAATGCCCTAAAAATGAAACTAAAAACTAAAAAATAGAGAAATAGAATCATTAAGAAAATTAATATCATTTTTTCTGGTATTTACAATGGTTGAAAAGCATTAAATAAAAATTATTTTGATGGTAGAAGAACCAAATTATTTCCCTTATACAATAACATATTGAATATTATTAATGAATGTAGCTAGGTATCCCTTATTTTCAATATTAATATGATCTCATTACTTCATTTTCAAATATTTATACTATGATTCAAATGATAATATAATTATATAATGAGTATAGGTAGGTTTATAGTGTTATGTAATCTATATTTTTATCGGTAAAATTACTTTAAACCCATTATGTTATTTTTTTGGATGACTCAATTTGGAAGAATCCATTGATTATTGAATGTATGGATTAGTTTTGAACTCTAATGGTATAATTTTTTTGAAATGCCAATTTTCTATAAATATATATTATATAACTAGTATTTAAAGTGGAACATATCCACCCATAGCCCTATCGACCATAACTATATCCTTCCCAAAATTCTATAATCTTAACATGACATCATTCATGATATATTTAATTAGAGTGTCATATCTAAGGGTTATGAAATGTTTATAGCTTTAATATATATCAATAACAAACCATGGTTTTTAAAAAAATTGGCATGCCTGAATCTTTGTTTTAATTAGATAGATATAACAAGTTTTTAAATATTATTTTTCTCCATATATGATTTAAATTTCAAAAAACGGTCATCTAGAGTTTATGATCATTAAGTTATTTGGAGGGAGTCTGATAGAACTAACTTGTTATTTTATTTGAATATATAGTAGAATAACCTTATGAATAAGAGTTCAAATAGTATTATGACCTTTATTAATTTTAATTCATATTATTTTATTATTAAGTATATAAGATAACGAGATGTTGATTAATTTTTCATGGTGTTAATATTGAGTTGTAGATTTAAATTTGATATTTTTGAATAAATTATGATTTTAAATTAAAATAAAATTAATAATATTAAAATAACTATTGTCAAAAAAATGGAAGTCATTTATGAATTCAACATGTTGACAAAAAAATGGATGTTTTTTTGGAATTTTTCTGAAATTCTTGAATTTTTTATGTACAAAAAAATAAGATAAATTACGAAAAATGGTAATACCTGTTTTACTACATCATAAGTGATTCAAGGCTGATTTAAGCACACATTAATCTTTATAACATGAAATTATTACTATACAGGGTCACACTAACCAATAATATTCATAATCTTGAGAAAATATGAAATAATAATGATTAAAATAATGTTTAATTCCTCATATCCTGTACTATAAATACCACCTGCTTTCCCCTCTTCCTCTCACAACTCTCAAGAATTTAGAATTTCTTATGTTCTTCCAAATCCCCTATGAACGAATCATTCCCATGTCCAAGACCAGATTCTATCACCAAAATATGAAAACCAATGGCCTTAAAGAGGATATCTATAAGGCCCCAACAATAAACATTACATAATATTGAATTAAGTTAATAATTCACGTGGAAGATCTTTTCAAGATCAGAGTTTTATAGATTTTGGCCATAATTATTATATTACTAATCAAATATTAAAAAGTATACACTCCTACACAGTATCCAATTTTTCATAAAATAAAAACACTTAAATGAAAACATGTATTATTTTCTCTATATAAATCTTCTTGAATTATCCCATTCTCTTACCCTTCCTTATACCCTATGAGAAACATTCTAAAAAATTTGTATGATCATAAAAATCTCAGTAAGGATTATAATATTATGAATTAAAACATTATTCCATCATAAAAAACTTAAGTTCATTAACATACCTCCAGAAATATTATGCTTTATGACTAACACATAGAAATCATAAATAATAAAGGTTACTGGTGGCATACAAAACATACTAACATTGTAGCTTTCACAACTACATAAGATGTTACATTTGGAATCCCCATCCTTGTATATTCCTTAAATATCTTATGATAAACATTAATATTTACCTACGTCACATTAACAAATGCATTAGAGAGCTATCTTAGGCTCACCTACCCTCAGTTTATCATGGAACCACCCGTATACATAAACAATGACCATGAACCATAACATATTAAGAATATATAAAATAGAAATAATGAAAAGAAAAAATTTCAACATTTAATAACAATATATCATTTAAATATATTTAGATAATCAATCCATTACCAAACCCATTCTGAATACAAAAATACGTAAAAGAGTATATGGTATTAGTTTTCCTTCTAAAACCATTATGGCTTGTTAAGGAAGTGAAATATCAAATATCGCACGTGGCGGAGGAAAGGTCATTGTCACTGCGTACATGAAAAAAATTTCATTAGTAGTTTTGTAAAATGATATGTATAAAAAGATTAAATTTAATTGAAATGAAAATTCAAATGGGTCTATACACCATATCAAATAGTGTCGTGTATAAATCAAAATATACCTCAATGAAAAGAGATTGAGAAGATGTACCATACCTTGAGTCCAATTTTACTCATATGTTATTTAATATCCTAAATAATAAAATAAATTTAATTTATAAATTATTAATAACCTATTTAGAGTTTATTATTCCTTTTATATCACTTCATACCACGTAATAAACATTATATAGTCATTTTAGTTAATAACAGTCATTTTGTTGATATTTGGTACTTGAGTCAAAAATGACCTTCATATAATTACCAGATACCCCTGTGGTAAAAATAACATTATCTCCTAAATGATATCAACATTTTAGTTATAATATATATAATATATATTATTTATGTATTTGTATTTATATTAGCACATATCATTTGCAGATAAGAAATGAAATGCACCATTCATGGAGACGGTATGTCATGCGTACGCATGAATGCTAAATTTATTTATATTTCATCTTTAATGGAATGAACAAATAATGATACATAGGTATATTATAATACCTATATATCATCATATAAAATTTTATTAACTCCATCCTTTATATTTCCATGTATTTCATGAACGAGTCATTTCACTTTGAGGGGGCGGTAGTTCACACTTCCTCAAATGATATTATCACATTTACGTGTTATGGAAACCATAAAGGCATGTTATAAATTAAAAATACATAAGTATAGATACAATATTAAAATGATATATATAACATATAAATATAGTTATATTTTTATGGCAACCATTAGATGTTGGGAGATTATTTTGGTAGTTTTTGGAAGATCTATGGGGCTTGAGAGGTGTGAGTAATGGGTTAGAGTTGGTTGCATTTTATAAGGGGGGAGTAGAGGATCTTTAGGAATGATTAAAAGCATTATTTTATTATAAAATGATTCTCAATTTAAAAAGGTTCAAAACTCATTAAATGAAAATATAAGATAATTATTGTTCCAAATAAAATAATCTAATAATAATTGGACAGGTATTGGATATTATTTTATATTTTATAATCTCATTTATTTATATCATTCTTTGATAAGGTAATCACTGCATCATCATTATTTCAAAAATAATTTTATTTATTTGATGTCTAAAAATTATAAATAAAATACCATGATGTTGGAAATATTTATATATTTAAAATGAATTTATATAGTCGAATAGATAAATTATATAACACCATTAAAAAATTTAATTACTAAAAGATATATGTTTATGTCATTTTTGTCATTATTTTACATTAATTAATATAAAGTCTCATTATCACTCTTATGTAGCTCCATGGGGTCCCAAAACCAACCAAAAGATGTAATTAGTCATAAATATCTCATTTAATAGGGTTAGGAAAATTTTAAGGGTAATTTAATAATATTATAACATTATTTTTTACCCATATTTACCTTATTTACCATTTGACCATAGTAAATAAAATATTTACTTAAGTAATTATTCATAAGATCTAAAAATATATTTTATTATTTAAAAAAAATTAACTCGTGATTTCAAATATGGAATCCATTTTTCATAATTCAAAACACATAAGTGGCCATAATTAATTTAATATTAATTCCTTATCGTTAAAAAAGAGTTTTTTTTTAAATAATAACTATCAAAAGAATGACACATGTTTATATCCTTTTTCAAAGTGAAATTAAATCCATTGACCAAAATTTTATTAAACGGTAAAAAAATAATATAATTACTCTTTAAAACTAATTAGAAAATATAATCTAACCAAGAAAATTTATTAGATTAAAAGGCAATTTTGAATTAACATACATTATTTTTCACTATTTTTTAAAAAATTAAATTTATCAAACAAATTGTAATTTTTTTTCAAATGTAAATTTTGATGTCCCGATTCTACATAAGAATTTTGTTTTATAAAATATAACATATAAATGTGAAAAAAACTATATTTAAATATTGTTTTCAATAAAAAAGTAGTTAATCGACCTTTTATGGAATGCTAGAGTATTTGTGCTTAAAATTGGATTTATTCCAATTTTATGCCTATAACTTTTATTGGATAAATTTAGAAAAATATTGAAAAATTTATAATCATATTTTAGTTAGTTTTGTTCATTTCTTCCATATCAATGTCTAGGTGTTAACTACCATTTAAAATTATATTATTTTATTGTTATTTTTTAGTATAACTCAACGTTGTGTGCAACGTAAGATTTCAAAGAAACCCGCTGTTATGTATCAGATACGCCATCGAACATAGTATCCCCTTTAAAGTGAAATTAATATTTTATTCACAAATATTAATAAATATGAAAATATTATATTCTTTATTTACTTGGGATGTTACATCCTTCTCCACTTTTGGAAATTGCATCCTTGCAATTTTTATTTCACTTATCAAATAAGTGGGGGTATTTAACCCTCATTTCATTTTTAGATTCGCATGCTACCTCTTCAACCATATAGTTTTACCACAAAACATTTTCATTATGAATTACTATATTCTTCAACACATTCTCTCTATAATCATGAATATGGACTGGTTTTTCCTAAAAAGAAATATTCTCTTCCAACTGAATTACCTCTAGACTGAAAACATGAGATGGATCTAGCATATACATCCTCAATATTGAAACATGAAAAACATTGTGTAACTGTGATAAATTTGAAGGTAAATCCACTCTATGTGCAACTGATCCAACTTTCTCTAGGATTTCATAGGGTCCAACTAACCTCGTACTAAGCTTTCCCATCATTCCAAAATGCATCACACTTTTACATGGAGAAACTTTGAGAATGAAATCATCACCAACCTTGAAGGAAAGATCATTCCTCCAGTTATCCCCAAAACATTTATGCCCTCTCTGAGCTGTTCTAATTTTCATCTGAATCAACTGATATTTTTCTACCATCTCTTCTGCAAATTTTGGTCCCCCTAACCTTCTTTTAACTTACTTCATCCCAAAAGATGGAGTTTGACACTTCCTGTCATATCAAATCTAAAATGGATCCATCTATATACTTCAATGAAAAAATTTATTATAAGAAAATTCCACCATTGAAATATGTTGGTCCTAACATTCCTGTTAGTCAATTAAAAATGATTGTAGCATTTCTTACAATGTATGAATTGTTCGTTCTGACGGACCATCATATTGAGGATGAAAAACTATACTAAAATTTAATTCATTTCTCAATTATTTCTGAAGGCCTTTCTAAAATATGTAAGTAAACCTGATATCTGGATCAGATACAATGGAGAGGGGATCTCTATGAAACCTTACAATAAAATTAACATATAATCCAAAAAGTTGATCTAGAAACAGAGTATCTCGAATAGTAATGAAATAAGAAGATTTTGTCAGTTGATCAACAATAACCCAGATTGAATTATAACATCGAGATGCCTTCGTTAGTCCCATAATGATGTCCATGGATTATTTTCCCATTTACAATCTGGCACCAGTTAAAGATGTAGCTTCCCTTTCTGTAACTGTCACTTGACTTTAAGCTGTTGACAAGTCAAACACATAAATGTAAAGTCACTAATATCTTTTTTCATTCCATCCCACCATTAATACTCTCGAATATTTCTGTACATAATAGTACATCCAAGATGAACTTAAAACAAAGAACTATGAACTTTACATAACAACTCTTTATTTAAATTTGAATCATAAGGCACAGATAATCTCTTCCAAAATCTCAAAACATAGTCTTTATCAATATAAATATCATATATCCTACCCTTCTAAACCAACTATTCCATTTTTTGAAACTCACTATCTTCTTAATGTTCTTGTTTAATTCTGTCAGATATAGATTATTTCTGTGACAGCTGAAACAAAATAGTGGAATTTCTTGCACCAACTACTTATATTCCAATGTTCATCAAATCGTTAACCAATTTATCATTTTCCAAATGTAACATGGTTAATGTAGCACTAATTTTTCGGATCGTAGCATCAGCCACATTATTTTACGTTACTGGATGGTAATTGTTAGTGGATTTATAATCATTGATTTATTTTATCCATTTATTATGTCCAATGTTTAATTATTTTTGAGATAATTTATACATAAAACATTTATGATCAGTATATATTTTACACATTACTCCATAAAATGAAGCCTCTAAATTATTAAATCAAAAACAACAACAACTAATTCCAAATCTTGTGTTGGGTAATTTCACTCATAAGGTTTAAACTAACGTGAAGCATAGGCAATAACCAAATCATTCTGCATTAGGGCACATACATGTAATTTCAACAATGAATCATTATAAATACCAAATTTCAAATCCCTATAAGGCGGTGCCAAAAATAGATCATTCACTGATCTTATTTTTATTTCTTGAAAACATTCATCACATTTTTTTGTCTAGATGATCTTAACACCTTGTCGAGTTAACATAGTCAGTGGCCTTGTTAACTGTGAAAACATCTCAACAAATCTTTTGTAACAGCCTTACAAACCAATAAAACTATGGATCTTCGTTATATTTGGGGGTCTTGTCCATTTTTCAACCTCTTTTGTTTTAGAAGGATCAATAGTTATAACATTTGTTTTGAATCAATGTGACCAAGGAAAGAAATTTTATGAAACTAAAATTAACTCTTACTAATTATTCCATATTGTTTCCTTTCTATTAAGGTATCTATGAAAACCCTTAAAATGACTTTCATGCACCTCTTGGATTTTAGAATATACCAAAATATCAGCTATAAAAACAAACAAAAATTTACACCTCAGTCAATTGAGCCATCACTACAACAAACTGTTCAATTTTGGTTCTGACTATCTTAGAATGATGATTTTGAAGGTGATTTCCCTCAACATGCCTTCCCAGTAGAGCTTCCCTATGTCCTTTAAGAAAACCCATTCTGAACACAAAAATATCTTCTGCGAAGCAACATGGTAATCTATAAATTCTATACCATTTCTGTATTAAAATAATTTAATTTATGGATATTAATTTAAAAATATCCTAACTCATAATTTTTTTCTAAACTGACCTTCAATACCAACTATATGGATAGGGCCTTGAACATTACATAATCTTGAATTAACATAGTAATTCACATTGAGGATCATATCTAGTTTAGATTTTATAGAATTATCCCATAACTATTCTGTTACATCTCAAATATTACAACGTATACCTTCCTACTAAGTATCCATTTTTTCATAAAATAAAAACCCTTAAAAAATACGAGAATTATCTTCTTGATATAAATCTTCTCGAATTATTCCTTTCTCTTACCCTTCCTTATACCATGTGAAAAACATTTCAAAAATAGGGGATTAGCATACAAATTTAAGTAAGGGTTATAATATAAATAAACAAAACATTAGTCCAGAATAATAAACAAAAGTTCTTTAACATACCTCATGACATCAGAAGCTTTATGAATAACACATAGAAATCATAAATCATAAAGGTAACTTGTGGAATACATAACATACATATGTTATAGCTTTCACATATATGTTGGGAGTTATGTTATGAATACCCATCACATTATATTCCCAAAATCTCTTAGGAGAAACATCAACATTTAACTCCAACACATTACCCAATGCATTGGAGATCTATCCCGGGCTCACCCTCCCAAGGTTTATCACAAAACCACCCATATACATAAATAATTCCCAAGAACCATAACATATTCACAACATATAAGACAAACATAAAGTAAAGATAACACTTCCACATTGCAATAACAATTTATCATTTAAATATATTGACATAATCAATTTATTACCAAAATAATTTTCAATAGAAAAATACGTAAAAGAATACACGGTATTTATTTCCCTTTTAAAAATAGTACTTCTTGTTAGGGATGCGAAATATCTAATAATGCGCACGATGGAAGAAAAGTCTTCTCACCGCATATGTTAAAAAGAATCATTGCCATTGTAGTTTTGTAAAACGCTACATAGAAAAAGTTTCCCTTTGAATGAAATGAAAATTAAAAGGGTTTTATATCCCATATTAAATAATGTCATGTATAAATAAAAATATGCCGCAATGAAAGAAAACTGAGATGAAGTCCCTTACCTCATGTCTGATTTGACACGTTTGTTCTTCAATCTATTGAATAATATACTAAAAATAATTTATAATTTTTTCATAATCATTTTTATGTTTATTATTCCTTTTATATCAAATATTACCCTGTTATAAACATTACATAATCATTTGAGTTAAATAACGGTCGTTTTGTCGATATTTGGTACTTGAGCCAAAACAGATCTTCTTATAATTATGTGTTGTCCCTATTGTAAAAATTCCATTATCTATAAGATGATATTACTGATTTAGATATCATATATATCATATAAATTAAGTATATATATCTATTTATAATAGTACATAATATTTGGAGATTACAAATTAACTGTACCGTTCATGGAGACGGTAAGTCGTACGTACACATGAACGCTACTATCATTTCTATATAATATTTAATGGATTGAAAACAACATGATACATTGGAATATTATTATTAAAGTAAAAAACATATATAATTTAATTAACGCCTTTCTTTATATGTTCCACATATGCCATGAATGAATCAAATCACTTTGACGGCGGTAGTTCGCACTTCCTCAAATGAAATTATCACGTTTACCCTTTATTGAAACCATAATGGTATGATAAAAATGAAAAATAAAGAAGTATAAAAAAATATAAATATAATATATATCACATATAAATACACTTCTGTCTTAATTTCCTCCATACGAGGTGGTAGGAGATGATTGAACAATAATCGTTTCGTGAGAGAGTAGTTCGCCATCCACAAAAATAGTATGTCTTTATCCATTACATAAAGGTGTGTGTAAGTTTAGTTAGAATAATTCTCATAAAAACCTCCTAGTACATTGAGGATATAGGTTTTTTCATAAAATAAAATAATAATGAGTGTTTAGGTGGTTGGAAAAGTTAGATAAATGAAGTGAACTTGAGGGAAGTTGTTACATTTAAATCAAGAAACTCCCTTTGGTTCTAAAAGAAAGGCATCCTTGTAGAGCCTTCTACCTAAATTTAGGATTATAGGTGGCATAAAAAGATGTTATGAGCTTATTTGGGTAAGTATTGGATGATCCAAGGGAATTGAGAGGTGTGAGTAATGGGTTATACTTATTATCCTTTTATAAGGGGGGAGGGGATCTTTAAGATTGTTTGAAAGTATTATTTTATTATAAAATAAATATAAGTTTCAAAAGGTCGAAAACACATTAAAAAATAATATAAGATAAATAATTTTCTAAATAAAATCTTCCAATTATATTTGGATAGTTTTTGGATATTTTTTAAAATTTTATAATCTCTTTTATTTAAATCATTCATTAGTAAGGTAATAATTGCATCATCATGGTGTCATAAATAATTTCATTAATTTTATTTATAAATATTATAAATAAAATTAAATGATGTAGGAAGTATTTTTATATTTTATATTAATATTTATATTTGAAGATATAAATTACATAACCCCATGTAAAAATTTATTTACTAAAAGATATAAGTTTATGTAATTTTTGCCTTTACGTAAATTAATTAATATAAAGTGTCATTATCACTCTTATGTGGATCCATGGGGTACCAAAATTTACACGTGTATTTCATTAGTTTTGAATATCTCTTCCAATAGGTTTATGACAAGTGTAACGGTAATTTAATATTATCATAATATTATTTTTTAACCCTTATTTACCATATTTAACCTTTAACAATGATAAATAAAATATTAACTGATGTAAATAATAATAATTCCTAAAAATAAATGTTACCTATTTGAAAAATTTTGATCTCATGATTTGAAATATGGATTAAATTTTTCTAAATTCAAAAAAAATAAGTGGACGAAATTAATTTAAATTTGATTCTTGCTATCAAAACAAAAAGCATGTTTTTAAGAAATAATAATTATTAAAAGATTCACACTTGTTTATGTCAAATTTCAATGTTAAATTACATTAAATGACCATAATAATATTAAATGGTAAAACCATAATCTAAATAATATTTAAAACCA
The DNA here is from genome assembly GCA_963277665.1 of Viscum album. NCBI lineage: Eukaryota > Viridiplantae > Streptophyta > Magnoliopsida > Santalales > Viscaceae > Viscum > Viscum album. Next base: position 2,021,164,793 of record OY728138.1, read on the forward strand.
ATTAATAAGATAATATAACTATATAAATAAATTTTATTAAAAGGAAGTTTTGAATTACGATACAGATTTTTTCACTATTCATTAAAAAATAAACTTTATGAGAAAAATACCAAAATTTTACTCAATGTAAATTTTGATGTCATGATAAAAAAGATGGATTTTATTTTTTCCAATATAACAAATAAAAGTGACAAAAACAATACTTTAAAATGGTTCTCCATCAAATGGCTGTAAATCGACCTTTTAAATAATATTAGAGTATTTGTGCTTAAAAGTGTATTCATTGACATTTTAAGACCCTAACTTTTATTGGAATATTTCAAAAGATTTTACATACATATATAATAATATTTTAGTTATTTCTATTCATTCTTTCCAAACAATGTCTAGTCGTTAACTACCATTTAATGTAATAATATTATGTTATTATTTTTCAGTACAACTCGAAGCTGTGTACAACGCAAGATTTCAAAAAAAATCATTGTTGTGTATAGAGTACACCATTGAACATAGAATCCCCTTTAAAGTAAAATTAATATTTAATTGGAAAATATTAATAAATTATAAAATTTCATATTCTTTATTTACTTTGGATATTATAATCTCAATGAGAAGATATCAAGAGGTAAGAATCATCTTCCTTTTTCAGGTGTCTTCTTTTCAATTCCTTTATTTTCTTATACTACCTTCCCATCTTATTTTCCAGTAAGTATGAAATCAATATAAATATATTCATCCATTCAATGTTATATAATGTCCAAATATTCAAAATAATATTTATTTATTTTATCATTTTCAAGGTGAATGTGATCATTGCTGGTCAATGGTCAAAAATATCATGAATATAGAGGAGATGTATGATTTAGAGTGGGATGAATTTAAAATTATTTCCCATCAAAAATATTATTCTATGGTGGAGCGACAAAGGATGGAGAATAAATTACATTAATTGATGAAAAGGAAGGATATTTAGTGGTTTTGTAAGATGAAAACATCACCCGATATGTGAGGTATACTTCTAGTATTGTTCTAGAACATGATAGAAAAATTAACTTCTTTTACATAGGATTAAATTTGAGGTATTAAAGGGAATTTTCCTCTGTTGAATTCCAATTTTTTTAGAAAAATCTCTGATGTGTAGGGAGGGTAGTGATGATGTTTTTTGATGATCATAAGCACTTTGAAAAAAAGTAAAAGAATAGGTCCAAATGGAATTAAATGGGTATTAATCAACCAAATAAATATTTTTGTTTGAAATTATAGCTTCGAGTTTGAGAAAAGTGTGCCAAAATAACCCTAGGGAGTACTTTCCAAAACTAGGAATTGTTTTTGACGTGGTATTATTGGAAATATGGTCTTAGATATTAATGAAAATGATCCGAGGAATAATCCTTAGAAGAAAAATGTTAACTGTTTTAAATAAAGAGATATGTGTCATTATGCAAATTCGTACCAAAGGGGAGACTCAAACGAACCAAAGAATCCAGAATAGAAGCATAAAGGTGGATGAAGATCCTTTGCAGCTACATTAAGAGATTTTGGGCCATCCAATGAAGTTGAAGCGGGTACATTGTTATTTAAATTCTTTTTTCTAATGTTTTGTTCTATAAAAGTATAGACATTAGTTTATTTCTGATGAATTTTCTAGTAAATTGGAAATATCACCTCAACAAATGATAGTAAAACGTATTGTTAAAACACCAAGAGGAAATATTATAGAAAAAAATAATTATATGAGTCATTATATTATAGTTTTTGAATATTCTTTAACTACAACAGTTTTTGTTTTCCCCATAGTAGAGTATGATGTCATTCTAGGAATGGTTTCGATTTCTTTTTATCATTCTATGATTAAATTAAGAGATAAAGAACTTTTTTTCACAAATTATTTTAGTTTGTATATAATAATGAACCCATACAATTGGTAAAAAATCAGGAAGTTGTGAAACTATTGAAAGATGAAAATTAAAGTTATCTTTCTCATATATTCGTAAAAAAGGGATCTCTTCTGATTAATGATTTGCAAGTGGAAAATAAAAACGTTAATGTTTTTTCATATTAGTTACTCTATGTCATACATGATTAGGAATTTGAATTCAAAATTTATTTATATCCTGATTCTAATCCAATTTCAGAAACCCCATATCTAATGGATCAAAAGGATATTTTGGAATTGGAAAATCACTTGCAAGAGTTTCTTGATAAAATCATCAGTCGTCTGAGCAGTTCACTATGGGGGGAAAATTTTTTGTTGTTAAAAAATAAAGATAGTTACATGAGACATTGAATTGATTATAGGCACTATAATAACATCACTAATGAAAACAATTATCCTTTTCCTGACACTGAGGGATATTTTTATTTGCTATAAAGAGCTAAATACTTTACCAAGATTGGCTTGAAATCATCATACCATCTGTTGAAGGTGATGGAAGCTGACATCCTATAAATAGATTTTCATACAAGATATTGTCATTATGAATTTTTTTTATGTAGTTTGGTTTATCTAATGAAATTTTTATATTCATGGATCTTGTGAATATAATATTTCATGAGTATTTGGATATGTTTTTTCATTTATTAATGACATTATGGTATTTTAAAAAGAGTAAATAGTAGCATGAAAAACATATATGGGTTGTTTTTATTACCTTAATGTAAAAAAATGAATGGAAAATTCATTATGTGTGATTTTTTGTTACAAGTTATTTCTTTTCTTGGGAACTTAGTAAATAAGGATGGAATAAAAACAGATCCATCCAAAAAATTTGCTCCTAAATGTGAAATACCTAGAAATTATACCGAGGATCATAGTATTGTTTGATTTAAAGTATATTACTGATGATTTGTTTAAAAAAATTCATAGTTATCTTTCCTGATAACAATGTTAATGCGAAAAGGGTTTAATTTTATTCAGATAGAAGAATGTGATGTTTTGTTTAAGGAACATAAGAAGTGACTGGTGAATGCTCCAGTGTTGGCCTTACCTTGCCAAAATATTGGGTTGGTCATCTATAATGATAATTTATTAAAGGGACTTGGTTGTGATTTTATATAAAATGATCAAGTAATTTCTTATGCTTCAGGACAATTAAAACCTCATGACTTTTGTTATCACACACATGACTTGGAATTGGTGGGATTGGTTTCTTGCATTGAAATTTTTTAAGCATTATTAATACGAAACGAAATATAAAATATATACGAAACATACTATTCTGAATTATATATAGTCACTTATAATGAATTAGACATAAGGCTTAGGATATTGATTTAACAAATAAGGGATTATTCTTTCTTGATCAATTACTATCCAGGAAAGGAAAACTATGTGGTAGAATCCTTGATTCAAAAACATCATGCATTATTAACCATGTTTCATTTAGAATATGATCACTTGATAAATGATTTAAAAAAAATCATATTACAAGTTTTTGTTGTGTGAATTAGTTCTATTTTGTTTCAATATTCAGGGACGTCATCATAATCTAGTAGAATTAAGAATGTGCAAAAGGAATACCAAAGCTATATAAATAGGATTAATTGGTAAAAATGGGTATGTTTCAAAAATTTAACCATGATAAATATTATCGTTTAATATTTTGTAAAAGGTTTGGGTGCCTTCAGATTCTTAGTTGAAGAAAGAATTTTTGTGTAAATCTCATAGTTCTCAATTTTCAGTTCATCTTGAAAATACTTAGATGTACAGAGAGCTTCGGGAGTATTAATGGTGGGTTAGAATTAAAAGGGATGTTTTTTATTTTACCATGTAATATATTACATGTCAATAGGTTAATGCAGAGCGACAGTCACTAAAGGGGATGATTCAGCCTATTCCAATGCCAGAGTGTAAATGGGAGAATATATCCATGTATTTCACTGTGGGACTACCAAATTCATCTCATGGTAACAATACAATATGGGTTATTATTGAACGACTAACTAAATCTTCACATTTTCTACCTATTTGATATACAAAGTCTTTGGATCAACATTCTTAGTTGTACCTCAAAGATATTTTCAGGTTACATGGAATTTCTCCTTCCATTGTATTTGATTGGGATCCCATGTTCACTAATATATTTTGGATGTTCTTTGAGAATTCGTTCAACCAAGAATTAAATTTCAGTACATATTTTCTTCATCAATCATATGGGCAGTTAGAATGAACGATTTAGAACTTAGCGGATATGATTCAGGCGTGTTAAATGGACTGAAAAATAAATTGGGATTACCATCCTTCATTAGTTTAGTTTCCTTATTATAACAGTTTTCATCCCATTATACAAATGGAACATTTCTAGGTGTTGTATAGGAAGTGGTATATCACTTTAGCATTATAGGATAACATCGTGGAAAGAATGTTGATGGGAAATGAATTAGTAGAGGATGTGGATGAGAAAGTATTGATGATCTCGAAAAACATGAGGATAGCTCATAGTAGGCAGAAAAGTTATGCAGACAATAGGAGGGAAGACATTAATTTTGAGGTAGGTGATAATGATTATCTTATAATCCCACTAGAGAAAAGTGTTATGGGTTTTGTTAAGAAATAAAAGATATGTACTAGGTTTATAGGACCTTATGAAATTTTAGAGAACATTTTAATATCCAAGTACTGAATATCATTTCCTTCTATTGTATCTCAAGTACACTATGTTTTGAATGATTTTATTTTGAGAAAGTATGATTCAGATTCATCTAATGTTTTGAACCCAAAATTAGTTCATGTGGAAGAGAAACATTCTTATTAAGAGAACCTAGTTCAGAATCTTGATTTAATGGAAAAATAATTATAGAATAAGTTAATAAACCTTGTAATGGGTTTGGGTAGAAACCACTTTGTTATAGAAGAAACATGGAAATTTGAAAGAGCTATGAGGTAAAGGTACCCTCACTTGTTTAATAAATAATTAAAATTATGAGGACACAATTTCCAAAAGGATTAGTTAATGTAACAAAAAAAAGTTTTTTAAAAAATAAATTGAAATGAAAGAAACATTGTTTTATATAGATAGATATAAATAGATTTTAAAAATAACTTTTCCTCTTCTATGATTTGAATTTCAAAAAATGGTCATCTACAGTTGTGATCAGTATGTTATTCAGAGTCTGATAGAATGAACATATTATTTGGTGAATAGTATCATAGCCATTTAAATAGTAATATCAATATTAATATGAATCATATAAATATTAAATCATATTATTATTTTATTTCTTTAAGGTTATATGATAATGAGCTATTGATTAATTTTTCAATTTGTTAAAAAATATGTTTTAAATTTAAATTTTTTATTTTTGAAGAAATTATGAATTTATATTAAAAATGAATTAATATTATTTAGAATTTTATTTTCCAAAAATAGATTTAATTTTTTAATTCTACATGTTAAAAAATGGTTAGTGTGATTTTTTGGGTTTTCCTAAAATTCTGGAATTTTTTATGAATATTAAAATACAATAAATTACGAAAAATGCTAATACTTCTTTTACTGCTTCATAGGTGGTGAAATCCTGATGTATTCCAACATGGTTCAAAGTAACATTCAGTTATTACTTTTTTGGGTCTCATGAATCATTACTATTTAGTAGATTGAGCAAAAATATAATAATAATGATTAAAATAATGTAAAATCCATACTCTCATCCTCTAAAAATCCCACACTCATTCCCCTCTACCTCTCACACCTCTCAAGCATTGATCATTGTCAAAAATCTACCAAATCCTATCCCAAAGGATCTCCCCCATGTACAATAATTTTTCTCTCAACCAAAGTCCACAACCAAATCCCTTAAGGTGGATCACAAAGAGAAGAGATCCATAGGTAGGAATCCTCTTCCTTTTTCATGTGTTTTATTTTCAATTCCATTATTTTCTTATACTCTCTTCCCATCATCTTATCAATAAGGTATGAAATATCTAAAATAATATATATTTTTATTTTATAATGTTATATAAAATATACATCATCTTTATTCCTCTCCTTTTCCTCTAATTCTAAAAATGAAAACAACATCCATGATGGGCCGATGTAATAAAGTCGTGGATGATGTGATTTCAATTTGAATTAAATCATTAAATTATGATCATAAAACTCTTTAAATGGTTGAAAAATTATTTAAAAGTATATTATGTAAACAATTTTATTTTATTCAAAGAACTTATAATGAATGACATTAAATTTTATACAGAAACATGTTCATGATTATTGGGGAACATTATAAAATGATCTAAAAATTATCATTATCATTTTATATAATGATCCATCAACATATGTGATAAAAAATGATTTATTATATCATTATATATTCATGAATTAATTAATTCCATTTCATTCCACTTATGGAATTTTATTTCCATTGGAAGGAAATATCAAATACAAACCGGCAATGCAAATCATCTAATGATCGCACCCAAAATAGTGGAAGCATCAAAATACTTACAATTAAAGGGTGAGATGATGTTAGTAAAGGTTAATATAAGGTGTTATAAACATGAATATATTTTCTTAAGATAATACTAACATGTTTTTAACAATTATACATGAGTTTATAAAAACATTTATTTAAGAATCACCCGAGGTAAGGGAATTCCTAATCCAATTTTGATTCATTGGGTTTACCTTCAACTTCATTATTTATGTGGTATTAAAATTTATTTTGTGATTAATTTTGTATATATTATGTTCAATTATTTGTATTTGTAGTGTATATACATATTCCATCCACTTTATTATGTCTCATGACAATTACATGATATTTTTAATGGGCTTTTCATAAAAAATCCTCTTTTAAAATTCTATTTTACAATATTCAAAAGAAATGTTTTTATGAAATAATTAATGCTTTATGATTATTTTCTGGTTCTTGGGACATAGTTATGATGAATATTGGGACCTATATCTCCCACAAATTCATTGTGTATGGGTATATTGGAGGTCATCCATATAGTTACTCCAAGTGTAACAACAAAGTTTACACAAAAAGGTAGCTGGGATGCATACATTGTATGGTGTCCATGAGGGTTCCAAATTATAAGTTAACAAATTAAGTTACAAGATTATGTAAGTAATACAACAATATACCTAAATGGTTCAAGTTATGATCTTTATGTCTGTTGAAAATAACATGGAGATCATAAGTTTCACAATGTATGTTTCTAGGGGTAACGAGTATATCTTTATTGAAAATTGAATAATACATTATTAGTAATCATAAAAAAATGTTTTCATTTATACTTTTTATATCCCTTAATATGCTTTTTCTAATCATTCCATGGATTTAAATAATGTTTATAAGTTATAAGGATGTGTATGTCAAATAAGGGAGATAAGTAAAATGTTATGAATATTTTAAAAAAAATTGTGTTTAATTTGAAATTTTTTATATTTTGGATGAAATGGAAATTGTTTTTGTTGTATTATCTGAACAAAAATGTGGAATGTTATGTATGTATTATATCCCAATTCTATAAAACTATAAACATGACTATAAACTCAATATGAAAGGATATCTTTTCCTAACTACGATTCAATATTATGTAATATAATAAAGTCGTCTCCTTAAAATCCTCTTCAATCAATTTATTCCTTGAAAATCCACATTAATTTATTATTCAATGAAATCCATTTTTTTATTTTCATTTACATAAGTTTATCTATTTCTTTTTTTTTAATTTTAAATATTAAAAAATGGTTGCATGTTTTTTCCCACATTGTGGATGTCTCAAAAATATAAAATTTGTTCAGAATAGATATGAATGTAATTAAATGTATATTTCTCTATAAGAAAGAAATATTCATAATGAACATGTACTAAATTAGGTGTACATGTATGAACATCAGTTTTATTATATATAAAAAATGTTCCTTATATTAACAACTTTTGTTTCTACTTTCTCTTCTTCCAAAAAAATCAGTGTCTCAGGAATAATGAATAGTAATATTTTCCAAACATATCAAATTATATATACTATAAATTGTATATATTCATTTAAGAGAATATTTTATTCCATTAGTAAATTTATTATATAATATTGCTCATAAATATTTTTCAATAACACCTCCATTAATGATAAATGTTTTTTTTCAACAGTTGTAAATGAATAATTTATAAATGTATTAAATACCATTCATTCAAAATGTTCGTAGTAATGTTTATAATCGAATTTATTTTTATGATTCTAAAAATTTATGTTATATTAAATGATCTATAATGTTTTTTATCTTCTAGAATCTAATTGACAATATTTTCAACAATGTGATCTTATAATGTAACTCATTTTTTTATATTTTACTATGTAATTAATAAATAGTTATATTCATTCTTTCTCATTCATCATATTTATATACTAAAATTTTATATTTATAAAAAATATTTCACACTATGGCTATCAATAAAACATCGAACATAGAAGAAAAATTATGTTATAAAACATATTAATTTCATTTACCATCAGCCTATGTTTCACCAAGATAATTATTAAATTAATGATATAAAATTTCAATCTTGGGTTCCAAAGAAACATTCTGAAGCTTCACCTCAAAAGTATTACGGATCAAATAACTTTCTTGATTATCTTTCTCTTCATAATATTCTATAACAACATCCTCTAACAGAAACTAGTTTATTTGGGAAAAAATTAAATATATTTATAATCATGATTAATACTTTAGTTACCAATATATTGTGTTGATGACATTAAATGTATTCAATCTCATTCAATTAAATTTCATTCACTTGGTACATGAAAGTTAAAATCACATAATATGTTTAATAATTAATTTTATTTATCCCATAATAATAATATATCATATATGTAATCATGTACCATTTTAAATTAATTCATTTATCATTTAATATAAGATAAAAACACATATATTGAAATAATGGTTTTTTTAAAACACTCAATCCCTTTTGGAAATATGATTTCGAATAATCTTTGAATGAATCATATTTTTAGTTCATAAATGTGTCTAATGGTTATTTTGAACATTTTAGTTCCAAATATAAAGGTCTTATTTTCCATGTGGATATATTTTTCTTTTCTAACTAATGTCTGAATAAGCATAAAATTTCTATCATTTTGAAAATACAATGATTTATTTATTTTACTTAGAGAAATATAAATTTCATTCCTATTTACATAAATTGTAATGAAATAATTATTTTATAAATAAGTTTTTTATATATAATATAAAATACATGAAATTAATTCTCAAAATTCTTTTTTCTCTATTAGTACAAAAATAAAAATAAATTTCTTGAAAACCTAAAATATTACATTGAGAAAGTTTGTTAAAGTCTATATAAGAAAACATGAATATGCACCATTTGGAATTAAAAATTATGAAGTAGTATTTTATGTATGGTATCTACCTAGTAAATATTATACTCCAATCAATGATGTTAGAGGAAAAATTACTATTCACTACACTACTCATGATGATTTTTTAGAATGTAATTAATATAGTTGTATTTTCTATTAATTTTTTTTAATATTTCATGAAAAAATATTTTTTAAAACAAAAAGTAATATTATATATTAAAAATATATACTGATAAGATATAAATTTTTATTGATAAATTTCTAAATATAGGTAGGATGAGTTTAGGATTAACTAGGGCTCTGCTGGAGAAATCAAAATTCTCACCGGTAGTAACTAAAGATCAATATTGGAGTCATGTTGGGTGGTGAATGATAAGGAGATTAATAGAACAATATTGTGGGGTAGATGTCTTCTGGTATCCATAATATTTACTAATACATTATATAAATATATTGGAGTCATAAAAAGTATGGAAGTAATATTTTGGAGTAATTAGATAATATGATATCCATATACTGAACAATGACTTTCTTAAGACTTTGAGGATTACCAACAAAAAGGTGATACTCAAGGGATTGTGGTAATATAATGGTTTTAATAGTTATTGAATGTATTTAATATCACTAGTAACATTATATATTCTTTATGTTATCTATTCTTTTGGCATACAGTTCTTCTCCATGGAAGCATGGAATTTCATAATCATTCCACATTCATTATATACCAACTTTTTTCTGTATCTAATCTATTGTAATGTTACTGTGCTAATCATCAGTTTAAATTCAAAATTAGGATTCATATAATCATTTTATTATGTGATTCTATCCTAGATAAACTATTATCATATACTTATTAATTTCTAATACATGTTCAAAATTTGAATTCTGAAGGATTCATCATGTTTCATGGCCATTATTATTTTTCGAGTAAATTAGGATTGGATCATGAAGAAACTATAAATATTTGAGTAATAAAATATAAATTTTAAATTTTAAAAAGTTTATAAAAATAAATTATATATACATTAAAATAATTTAATAAAAAATCATTCAAAACAAATTATAAATGATAACAAATATTAAGAAATAAAATTATGAAAGAAAAATTTAATAATAAAACAACCATATTTTGATTCATTAAATGCTTGTAAGTGATGGAAATTAATCCGGTACTATAGTCATATTTTACATGACATGTGCTTATAGATATAGTTACTATGTTTTAAAATAAACTACATATAGAAATTTATTTATTTAATAGTAGTTTAACATTAAATTTTATAAATAGTGTTTTGTAAGACAATTTCAGAAAACTGTGTTCTAATTTTTTTATAGATCATATCCTTTCAAATAAGTGATTTATTTTAAAACCTATCAAATAATATGTGGATATTGACATGTATTTTTATTAAATTTATTCCAAATAAGCATTTTATTAACAATTAAAATACTATATATTACTTTTATTTAGGAATTTCAAAAATATTTTACAAAATCCTACATGAACATCCTTTTTAAATAATACTAGTGATTAACATCTTTTTTGGATTTTTTATGTTGGATTTAAGTATATCATTTCAAGTATTTGAATATTAATATATTATTAATAATAATTCAATATTAATAGCACATGATTAAAAATAAGACATTATTAATAATAATATTTTAATGAAAAATATTTATAATATATTATTAATTATTAATAATGTTATAGTCAATAAAAAACATATATCTATGTTAATAAAAATAACAATGTGATTTATAATAATAAAAAATTAGAACATTAGTCTTATGGTTGATGAGGAACCCTTGACCTACAATTGGGAATTAGTAGTTGAAAATAATAACCTGTACACACATGATATGATAAACTAAAATAATTAAAACATAATGAAATTTTTTCAATCGAATAACCTTTTCGGGTTTTGAGGATTATAGAATTAATAAAAAAAATTAAACTAATAAAACCCATTTTATTTCTATCAAAATGATTTTTTATCGCACTATATAAACAACTACATAATGCATAATAATCTTTCAAAATCTCTCACAAATCCAGAACTCAAATTACACTTGATGATAAACCATTTTTAATAATTTTCATCATCACACGAGGAAATGGAATTACAATTAACGGTTGATAGTTGATACTCAGTAGTGATATTCATACCTGATTAAAATAATTGGTCATATGTGAGAGTATAATGATAATATGTGTATAATTAAAATACATAATAATGATATTAGAAACAAATAATAGATCATGGAAAAGTGATTTTCATAAAAAACTAAATGAAACCAATGTGTGTGGATACATGTACATTTAAACAACATCTACGAGAGAATAATAAAATGATAAAGATTAAATAAAAATGTTAGATCATTTAAATAATGAAAAATAAATTTTGCAAGGATCATTAAGATCATTAGAAACATCCTCCATTAATATACTTATTCGAATCCAAAACATACTCATGGATACATATCTCAATTGATATTAAATATTACCAGTGCATTGAAGATAAAAAATAGGACCCAACCTTCATTCATCAATACTTATGAGTGGAATTTAAAATTTATAAGTCAACATATTTTAATGAATCTATGGAAATAAATATTGTTAAATTCAACAGATGATAAACAATACATAAAGTGAAATGTGTTTAATATCAATTTCAAATAGAAGCACAAAAATAAAACATTCATAAAACCATAAATAATAATAAAACAGAAAACCATTGAAAAATAAATGATTACTCAATTACATAAATTAAATTTATTAACATGTAGTATTCTACCAAGTTAATATATAATCTAGTATTAACATAAAATAAATAAAGGTTGACTGACAATGTTAATAGTTTCCTCAAATAATTGGTGGTATAACATACAGGTGGATATAGAATAATCAAATGATTGGAATTTATATTGTTAACAATAAAATGAATAAGATAAAATTGTATGTCTATTCATAATTGATGTTTAAAAATTCAATGGCAGTGATAGATTATATCATTTATAAAACAAATAATATTACATAATCCATATTCTGAGATAAGCTGAATACTCACATTTTATGAATTTTAGTGATAAAAAATTATGACATAAAATATGATATTGACATAGATTAAGAAAATGATTTTAGAGTTTTAATAAAATCACATTGAAAATAAGAAAAATTAAAATATTATTTAGAAACATTTATTTATATCGAACTATTACTTTGAATAATATTTTATAATATATTCTTTAGTAAATACATTACATCTATGAAGGCACACTATATCCAAAATTATAATGAGGATTGAATGATGTGTTCACATGGAAAATGTTGGAATGAATTTTTTTAAAAAATACACTAATAAATAAAAACAATTAATTTATTTTAATTTGATTTGATTAATTTTAATGGATTTAAGGTTAGTTTAAAATTTTTTTTTTCATTTTTTTAAAAATATATTTATATCCTCAAAATTTTGAATAATTGATAAAATTTTAATGTAAATTAAAATTTTCATTATAATATTTAAAAAATTATTTTATTAACAACCCATGGATTTAAAATAAAATATTTCATCAAGTTTAGAAAAAATATAAGTAGAGAAAGATATAAGACCAATGATAAATGTTAGGGAATAATAATTTCTCGATATTGTATGAAATACTATACGAATTCCCCAACTATATTATTATATTTTATAGACCTAGATTCAACAATGTGTTTTGGAAAAGAGAACACACACCTTGAGTAACATTTTAATAAAAATCCCGAAAGAGAATAAATGTGAATGTGAATATAAAATTCCATTAATAAAATATAATTCATGGTATTTTATAATGGAGTGGTTATATATACAATATATAGATATAAATTTGTGATAACTAAGGAACATGTCTCATGAAAAATTATTTCGGACTATAAAACCATTAAAATAGCATAATATTTTAGGTTAATGTAATTTAATAATGAGTTTCTAATAAAGATTTTTAAACCATATTAACAAGAGAGGAGATAAAATATATATTATTATTTATGAAAAATTAATCAAACATTTAATAATAGATTTGAATAAAAAATCTTGTAACTCAATGGAAATAAATTCGAGTCAATAGAAAGACTTACGTAATTTTTTATCTTTCTGTAAAAAAAACAATTATATAAATAAAATGTAATATATAATGTATTACAATGAAATATATTATATCCATGACCCAAAAAATTAATGGGGTATTATATACACTATTTCATAGAAAATAAAGGGTTTAATAAAGAATATATCTCATTTGGTGAAAATCTAATATAAAAACCACTCATACTGAATAAGAATAAATATCTGTATTCTCCAGAATTAATGTAAATTTAAATCACTTTTTTCAAATAACTTAGTATGAACCTAATTATTATATGTTTTTTTAATATAGAAAATATATTATCTTTCCCTATTGATATATTATAAAATTTATCATTATTCTATACCGAAAATTTATTCACAGTTGGGTTATTCTAGTAATTTAATAAATCAAATATTATATTTAAATAATAATGTAGATATGTAATATAAAAAACAAATAACCATATAACTATTTTTATATTCTTAATTAATTATTAAAATAATTTATCTCATTTTCACGTAGTCACACATGATATAGATTTGTTGAATGATCACTTAGGTTATCAAAAAAATTGTGACATGAAAATAAAATAAATGAGGGAGTGTATGGTTATGAAATTTGTTCTATATAGTTTATTAAATAAGTAAATAAATATTACGATATTATTCATAAAATTTGATTTTTTTCAGTAATATTTTAATTTTTTTTACAAGTAAAACATAATAGATATAAAAAATATATACCTCACATTCATGGAGAATATAGTTTGCAAGTACCCACATATATCATTTTCATTATTCAAAATATTACTGGAATTTAATGTAAATATAATATAATATTTTTACAATAAATCAAATATTGTATATACTATATTTATTCTTCAATTAAATCATTATAACCACAATTGAGTCGTGGTTGTGGGAAAAAAATTGATTTGTGGATGTGGTAGTACTCATATATATAAGATCGAGATTATTTTGTTTCTCTTACTACATTTAAATGGATAAATAATTGTTTTTATTTTAATATTATAAGATTATAATATATTAATTATACTAATTTCATTATTATTTTTTTAGGAAAGTGTTTGATGTAGAATACTTTGAAAACAAATTTGAAAGTATACAAAATATATGTTGTGTGCTCAAGATTTCTCTAGAAATCTGCTTTGAAGTGGACTGATTATGATAACTAATGGAGAATTGAGGACTAAGTTAGATAGAAAGTGTTTATGGGGAACAAAATAGATTATTTATAAATATAATTTTAATTTTAATTTGTATCTTGTTGAGGGGGGAGTGCTTGTCTGTATACGTTAAGAGAATGAAAATTTTATTTTCACTATTTACTTTTTCAGTATTGAAATTCTATTTTTGGGAAATAGATAAAAACGTGAAAACAACGATTTGGTGAGGAATGGTAGACCTACATATCATTTATCAATTCATGTAATTAATTATAATTACCATGTTAAATTACAACCATTTACCTAATTTAAACCTTTTGATTTAAAATTTTAAAAATATTTTATGAAATAAAATTTCAATCAATGTAAACTATTAATTTTCATACAACCACAAATATTATTTAAATAAAATTTTATAAAATATTATATATTTAAGAATAAAATTCATGTGTTGGTTAAAATTATCCTATTAAAGATAGAATAAATTTGTTTATTATTAAAAAAATTTACATTATGTCTCATTAAAATTAATTTCCCTAAATTATTTTTTTCTAAATTGAAAATAACAATGGTAGTACCTATTAAAACTAAAAACATTGTTTTTCATTTATACTAATAGTAATAGTTTTTAAAAAAATAAAAAAATATTTATATTGAATAAAATTATTATTCTGATCAATTAATGGGTTTTATAAAATTATAGATCTCTCTTATTTGTTGATAAATTAATAAGTCAAAAAAACAGTACATTTCATTTATCTTAAAAAAATACATCTCAAAAAATAATTAAAATTTATAATAAGATATTATTTACTAGAAATTAAAAAATAAAATTAATTTTTTAGAATAAATATTATTACATTTTCATATTTTTATTTTAAAATAAAATTAATATTAAAAAAATTTCTTTTATTAAATAAAATTAAGTCATTAACAGTCCTTAATTTTATTTTATAACAAATATTTTATATAATTCTAATATATTATTTCATATTTTGAAATTTTAAATAATATAATTTTAAATATCTATATTTAATATATAAGGATAGAACACAAAAAACTTTTAAAAATTATATGAAAATTAACAGTTAGGTCAAATTTATTTTTCTCCTTTACGAACAATCATAGATGAATTATATATTCTTATTTAATAAAAGTGTTATTATCCTAATAGAAATATAAACAATATTAATATAATAGATCATAACTAATTTTAACTCGTAGGTATATAGAATATAATTTAGCGAACATAATGGTTGTTTATATGATAAATAATGTAGTGAAATCTTGGGATATTTCATTCTCCCGACAAGAAATAAATTATGTTCTTGTAATTTAAACTATTATAAAATAATTACATTATATGAGGGTAGACTTATAAAATTACTCATTTGGGATATCACATCTAATATATAAATATACCTTACACTCTTAGGATAAATAAATTTAGATACATTTTCATAAAAAACATTAACTATACTTACAATCATATTCCAATTTTTACATGCTAATCATATATTATATAAAACATAATATTTCAAAAACAATTTTGAATCTCCATGAAAATAAATCATAGAAAATAATATAATACTCTAGAAATTAACTGTATCTTAAATCCTAATATTCTATTAACAATAAGTTCATAATGTCACACACTCGCAAAATTATATCACAATCATTAAATTATGATAAACATCATAAAACATATCATATAAAATGGTTTCCTTAAACTAGTAATAATTTTCTTATAAATAAATACCATCTAACTCACATTACTCAAAATTAATCTGTCTTTGTTACCTCAAAACCAAGAATATGTTAAACTAATAATTTATTGATATAATAATCATGTTTCTTTTGAACAGTTTTACCTTGAAATATACCTTTTCATAAAATCACATTTAATGGTTATTGATAAATAGTAATATATGTCCCATAATCATTAATGTATAAATATTAAATTACATTCATTATATGATTAAAACATTCCACATAACATTTATAATTTACCAAAGTATCGTCGATAAATATTAATTATTAATGAGAATCAAAAAGAGTATCAATATTTAATTTCTATTATAATATAAAACGCATTTACTGGTATTTGATTATGAAATTAAAATTTTCTGTTATAATATTCATATAATAAGATTTAAGAAAATTGATATATGTAAAAAAAAATTATAACACATACTCTTTTCTGGAAAAGTATTTTTACTAGTTTCAATTTTTTGATTTTCTTTAAACAAAACACTAAAACCCAGAATCATTATCAATAAAAATTATATTAAAAAATAATTAGAATATGAACTCTCATTCAAATTTTATATTCTCTTAGGAAAACTTATTTTTATATTTGATGCCTGAAAAAAATATACATTTTATTATGTTAGGATAGCTTATATTTCATACCCTAATTCAAAAATAATTGTCCCCAATTTATCATAAACATTATTTGTTTGTTCAAAAATAAAAAGTCATTGAAATATTTTATCTCAATGTCATAATTAAAATTTATCTTGAAAATAATATATCAATGAATATACACATTATCAGTAGAATATCTACATTTTAATTTATGATATACTTAGCCGGTCCCTAATTGTTTTTCAAACAAAAATATTTTCAAATCTTTCATAGTGATTCTTAAGGAGAATAACACATAACAATAGAATATAAAATTTTCATGTCAAACTAGGTGTGATGTTCTTCCTTCTTTATATTTAATATGAGGAAATTTCTTTAATCCTTAACATTCCCTTTCCTAGGTTATTAACCAATTATACATTTGTTCTACATCATATAACCTTTTGTAGTATCAATATGGGGAAGTAATTTATTAGAGAAACACCCAATATCTACTTCACAAAAACATTATGATCCCATACATCACATATTCTAATTCTTCAGTTTTTCTCAAATACATTCTCATTATTATCTATATTCAATATAAAATGTTCATTACAATTAAATTAATGTTGGTTTATAACATTGATACTATGATCACCATTATCCTAACAATCCTTAATATCGTTAAGAATGATTAATTTATCTTAAACAGATAACACTTGAATGACTAATGGTATTCAATATAGATACCCTATAAAAACTAAAAAAAAATATTAAATGATTGTTAAGAAAAAAAATATTGTTGAATGAAATCTGGGATCCTCAGTTTAGTGTCTTGGGAGAAATAAGACCCTACACAAATTTTACATTATAAAACATAAATATTTATTTTATTCCTTCTTCTCAATATTCATAGTGTCCTTCAAAATCATCTTATTATAGGAAATAACAAGTGTATATACATTAATGAAAGTGATGACATAAAATACTATTTATATTATAGACGATGATGTATATTAATATAACATGGGTGATAATAAACATCCTAAAAACATCATAATCATGATAAGAATAGTATATAATTCCATGGAATGTTGAAATACCTAAAAAATAATAACTATTGAATTAATGTTAAAATACCACACATAGTTGTAAAAAAATGTATAATCATATTAAAAAATATTTCAAATTTTTTCTTGACATACATCAACATAACCAATTCATTGCGAAACTATATAACTTTAAGCGTACTGGTCACATCATAAAATTTAAATTCTCTATATAATTATTGGTGCACCCATTACATCTTAGCATTTACATTGTCAAGCACCCCAAACATAATACATATCAAACATAAATATATCATTACCCATGGATAGGATTGGATTCCATTTCTTAAAGAGTATATTCATGAATAAACATTGGGGTTCTCAAATTAAATATATAATGTCATACAAAGTATAATAATCCTCAATCATGAGTGATAAAAAACAATCTAATGAGAAATAAAAGATGTATTTTTGTAAAGAATATTTTTTTTGAAAATTATATTCAATTACTGTAAAAATATATTTGATATAATTCTATATTATAAAATAAAGGGGATAGAAAATAGAAATAATAGTAAAGTATTATTAATTGAACATATATAATGAAAATGTTGTAAAAGTTGTAAAACTAAAATAAAGAGAGTTATGTTTGAGATTACCCTTACATTATTTTAGAATGCATAGGTCACTTCAATATCTAGGATAATAAAATTAAAATCCATAATTAAATATTCCACAAAACTATTATAAATTTATTTGTGTATTATTATTTTATGAATTTCATTTATATCCTTTTGATGAGTTATTGTGTTCAATTTCATCAGTCGGGAGCATTTGTTTCTGGGATTTGTTGATCAATTAACATATATACATTAATGGGAGATCATATAAAATTGGAATAGTTATAAAAAGAATTAAATTATATGTTAGTTTTGATATTTTATAAGAATAAATGATCTTTTATATCTTTTGGTTATATGGTTCGATGACAATTTATTTGATTTACTGTTATTGATAATTGATTATAATAGTTTTGGTAGTTTTACGACCATAAGGATCTTCTCTATGTTTTTTAACAAAAATAATATTTAATTCTTATAGAATATTATATGACCTATAATGTTTATAATAAAATATTATTTATCCATAATTATTGTTTTATGAACATCATTGAATGTTGTAGTAAATGATAAATGTGAATCAGACATAGTGGTAGTAAATAGACACCCCACAAACAATATTTTCGTGGTTAAAAAACTAAAATTTAATGGGATTTGATGTTGAGTTAATAAATTAATATAATTGAATTATATTTAAAAAATATATAATGGTGTTATTATAACTTCTATATAGGTAGTGGGGAGGAAAAAACACAAAATTATTGAAATTTAAATGAAAATAAACGAAAAGGAAAGTGGGTGTGTCTTTTGAATTTTTCTTCATTGGGAACATTCTTAGGGTAAAGGGTTCAATATTTTGATGGTGGAAATGGATCATGGTTGTGGGGATGGTATTGGGAAGATTATTTTCAATTATTTTTAGATTTCTCAATTCTTAGAAGGTGTGAGGATATTATGTGGCGAGGGGTGGTATTAACAGTGTTAGAGAGGGTGTTTAACATTATTTTATTTACTATTTTATTATTTTTCCTCAATAAAATTAATTGTATGAGAATTATCAAAAACAAACATTAAAATAATTAATGGGATTCCAATATTATTTTGATATAATCAATGATGACTCAAATTAAAATTGTTCCACTTATAATGTATATATACCATTATATACTATATCTAAATATTCACTAAAAATTCCTATATTTCTAAAAAATACCAACTATTCACTACATCAATTTATCAACATGTATAATTGAAAAAACAACTACTTTTTATGAAAATAAAAATCTAAATATGAGAAATTTAATTTTTTAAGAACATCTTACACTAAAAGAATTCATATTTTAAAATTTCATCTAATTTTAAGTACATTAAAATATAAAATATGGTCTCATAAAATTATCCAATAATCATAAAAAATTACAAATTTATAAATAATTTTTATGAGAAATAATTTTACTTTTAATTATTATATTAATTAGAAATTAGAAATTTTTATTTATGTTTTCTAAAATACCAACACTTAATTAATAATTTTTTAAATAAATTAGTATTTATAATATGATATTATTATATAATATTAACATTTATAAGATTCCTATGTATTATTTATATATTTATAGTCGACGTTACTATTTTCTTTGAAGGATTACTATTTATAATGGTATTATAACTAATCCAAATTTCAAGTTACTATTCAGTTTGTATGGGTTCATTATCATCATTAAATATCCCTAATTCCATTCAATATTGGTTTATAATGTTTAAATTAGATATTCTTTGGGAATTTATGTGATTTATACTATATGAAATATTTATATGGAGGTAATTTCAATTGATATAATTTTTTGTAGTTATAGTCTTCTCCCCTTGTAATTTTTTATTACATTATAATTTGAAAACATGTGAGGGAACTCCAACATTATCACTTCCTATAGATCTCATGCTTCCTCTTACTACCTATTAGTTGCATAGTAATTTGACCAGATGAGTAGTCTTATTTTGTATAACCTTATATTTATGTTCCATGATCTTCAATGGATAATACTTATAAGAGAGATAATTGTAAAATTGGTCCACCTATGGATTTATTACTTATGAGGGATGTGGTATGTACATGATCTAGATGGATACATGGAATACATCATGTACTTGAGACATGGTAGGTGTAATTTCAAGTAAATTTTACAAATGTCTAACATGATAATGGATCTCAAATTGTTCAATGTTCCTAGGTCTCAACATTTCATTATTCTTAAATATCATGATACACATCCTTGTTGATATATGGGGAATACCATATCTCTAGTCTTCATCTCTAGGTTACACTGATGATATTATTCAAATATCTCATGTCATCTTAGGGATACTTTGATTTTCTGCCAAATGGATTTGACCATTTCCACAAATTCATGGACCTTTTTTAATTCATATAATCCTATATTAACATACATCATCCCATTATTTCTGCCTTCAATATATTTTCTGATAAATGGCATTATGTGGATCCATTTCGAATCTCTTGTGGAAACTATTATTATAAGAAAACTCCTCTAGAGCTTGATATTGGTGTTATCCTCTTTTATATTGTATAAAACATGTTACCAGCCTAAATTATAGTTTCTGAATCATCATCTCATATTGGACATCAGTTTGAGGATGATAAGTCATAATGAATATCATTTTAGTTTGTAGATCATTTTGTTGATTTTTTTGTACATCGAAGTAAATTGTAGATCTAGATCAGATACAATAACTTGTAGAACACCATGTCTTTTTACCACATCTCATGTTTATATCCACGAACATTTTTTGACTAAGAAGTCCATTCAAATTATGATAAATTGGGTTGCATTATAAGATGATCCAAAAAATCGATATTTTTTTTCTACATGACTTCATATGTCTTTTGAAAAGGTCGATGGTGATGTTTTCCAATTTCCATGATTGTATTGGTAATGGATACATAGTACCCATTGACTATTTCAATTTTATATTCACATTCTGACATACAATGATCAATATTTATATTTAGAATTCTCATTCTTCTAGTCATCTAACAAATATTTTTCTCAGATATATCAAAACATCTTTGTGCTCCCTAGGTGAATGTAGAATGTTGAGATATTTTAATCATGCATGATCTAGTTGATTATCTCTTGATTTGAAGGTAAACATTTTTTTATGAAAATATTATAATTTAAACTTCATTAATTTTATATTCTATTTATTTCTCTTTTCTCAGATCTTCCACCTTCTTCTGAATTTCCACAACATTTCATTTATAATAATTTAATTTATGCATGTAGAATATTTGAAAAATAATCTTATAAAATCTTGATTATGTTCATTGCATAATAATTTTTTTTCTATCATTTTCAAATCTAAGAAATATTTATCATTATTTATTTTTATCATTGAAATTTTTATCCAGATAATTTTTACTTTGAGCTTCTACCACATTGTTTCTGTTACCATTATGATAGTGTCTTAAGAATTCATAACAATTAATGAGATATTACCATCTTCAATGGGTAAAATTAAACACCTTCTATGTGAATATATATTTGAGGCTCTCATGATCTGTATGTACTTAACACTTATTTCCATAGAGAAAATGATGCCAGATTTTCAATGTAATTATCATAACCAAAAACCCAAGACCATTTATGGGATAGTATTTATCATGAATTATTAACTTAATTGAGGTTTAGGGTTTTAATTTATCCTTTTTCATCTGCAAAAATCATAATCCCATGTTTTAAGAATCATTATATATCATAAATTGTTCTCAACTTGACAGAAGTGTGAGTATTGGAGCAGTGATAAGGATCTTCTTTAACTAATTGAACAAATAATCAAATTCAATGGTCTAGAAAAACTTTTCTTACTTCTAAGTCATATTTTATAGTGGGTTTGAATATTATAGAAATTTATTCAAACTTTTGTGGCTATACCCAGTAAGCCCAAGGAAACTATGGGTCTCTATTATAGATGTTTTCATGGGACAATCTTCTATTTTCTTGGTCATTGAAGGATCAATATATATTACATTTCTGGTGATAACATGCCCGAATAATGATAATTACTCTATCAAGAACTAACATTCACTGTAGATTTCATATATCATTTTTCTTAAAAATTTGTTTACGACAGTATTCAAATTCCCCTATTGTTCCTCCTTTAACTTGGAAAAAAGAGGACTATAACTGTTCAATATTACAACAAATTTTTCGATATAATATATTGTGATTATATGAATTGTATTCAGGAATATTTTTTGGGACTTAACAAGTCCTATAGGAATCACTATGAACCCATAGTGTCCATACCTAATTCAAAATGTAATTTTGGTTATACAATCCTTCCTCGTCATTAATATGTGATATCCCGACCAAATTTCCACCATAGAGAAATAATTCACCTCATATATTTGATCCAACAAGACATCAACACATTTAAGGGGATACTTGTTCATTATCCTGATTTTTTAGTTCACAATAATCAATGAAGTTTTTCATTCATCCATCCTTCTTCATGATGAAGAGGATAGGTGCACCCCAAAGTGATGCACTGGGGCATTAAAAACCCTTGTCCAAATTCACTTGAAACTACTTATTCATTCCCTCCAACTCAATGGTTTACATTATGTAATGTATATCTAATATTTCTAGAGATCTAAGAATATGTTCAATTGAGTACACTAACTCTCAGTTAGGTGGAATACATGAAAATTATTCAGGAAATATATCAGTGTAGTCTCTCACAATGGGCATGTCAGTGGCAATGATTCCATCCTTTACCTCAATCATGTGAGATTGATATGAAAGGTCATAGGGAAATTATATCCACACATAATAGGATGTATTTTAAAAAGATCCATTATACTTTTATAGTTATAAAAAATTGATGGATTCCTTGGGATGTGAATAATGATATCCCTTTCCCTGATAGTTTATATTAGATTTGTATAAAAATAGTCAATCCATGCACAAAATAACAACAAAATCCACCAATGGTAGTAGGTTATGACTTTATAGGAGGTTCATTCAATTAAATTTACTGGGAAGTACTTATATTATTTGGATTAAATGATTTCCACATTCCATGTTATCATGTATAGATCAACCTCCAAAATATGAGGTGGTTTGTGAGTAGTTATAATAAACCTAGAAGATATAAAATAATGAATAGAACTAGGATGAAATTTATTTATGTCATTATTTAATGATTAACAATCATTCATATCACCACATAATTTTCAGGATCCACATTTGTGGTATTGATGGAATAATCACTCACCAATCCTTTTGATTTAGTGGCTTGTGATGCTGATTAACCTCAAGAATTGAAGTTTTGTTGCTCTATATTTTGTATTTTTATTGAATGTGTTGTTTAAAACCACTAATTAATATATATATTTTTAAATAATTATTGATTACAAAATGTAAAGTGTACCTTTCAAGCCCTGTGATATTTTATGTTTTTTCCATGATAGACTCACCTTCCTTTTTTTCATCTCAATGAATTATCTATCCATATTTTTATGAATGTAATGGGAGGAATACTTATTAATAATCATTAACATTAAAACAATCCACTCTATATATTCAATTTCATCCTTAGTCTTAGTGTTTTTAATAAATCCCCACCGGTGATTAAACTCTCCTTCTAGATGATAAACAGATAAATTCACATTCTCCTTATCCAATCAGTGGATCTAATAAAAGATCTTCTCTGCTAAGTTGAATCATTATTACATGATCCGTGGTTCCAAAGATACACTAAATTTTGGTGGTCATTTCTTACTTAAATAATTTATAGCCTATTTCCCCTCTTAGTGGACGAAGGACATTCTGCATTATTCAGGTTATTGGTCATAGCTAGAAAAAGTTGACTACACATCACCATAATATTTTATATTCTATATCCATGGCATATGGGATGCCATTTAGGTAGTGGATGCATTGACCATTACACCGGTTGTTCATCGGGTTCTTCCTGGTTCCCTCCTTATTCTAAAATATAAATTGGTCAAAAAACTATTAGTCAAGAAGTCATGAATAAATAATATAATCCATTGCGCAATTAATATTAGAGTAATATTTTTTTTGGGATGTATATGATTAGAATTTTCTAAAACAATTCTTCATGGGTTCTTATACGTACTTAGTCTCATACTAAGGGTTTTCACCAAGGTTCTCTAATTCTAATTACCAAATTAACAAACTTTTTCACCCATAAATACTACATAGATCCTACAATTTCTTACATGATTGTTCCATTATTTTAAAGTTAAATAATAACAGTGTTTCAAATCCATGATCAAGTGTAAAACACCCCAACTTTTTTAGATAAATATTGAATATATAAAAAACTAAGTGTCTGAAAAAAATTATCTTTCTTCTTATCTAGACAATAAACATAATTTTTTTCCTTATGGGATTTGAAATTCAAAAAAAAATGTAGATGGAATCGTTCAGAAAGATATTTAGAGTCCTAGAGGAACAAATTTCATTTTTGGTGAATATTAACTTTACTATTATGACTATTAGCATACACATATTAATAGTCATGAAGAGTAAATTAGCTAAAAAATAAAATCTTCACCCATGAATGTATAAATAATATTTAGAAATCTTATTGGTGAAAACATGATTATAACATACGTATTAGTATTTTTTTACTTCATAAATATTTTAACTACAATTTTATGATTAATTAAATAATTCAAAATGTAAATATATTTTCCTAATATGTAAACATAATTTTTCATTTTAAAGTCTTATTGTTATAAGATGATTTAATGAGACCATTCTTAACATTTCAAGGTGATATAAATATATATATGATTTTAATGTTGTTTTTTTTGAATAAATTATTATTTGATATAAAATATTATTAAAAATAAAGTTAAAATTATTTTCAAAAAAAATATTTAATTATTTAACAATACCTGTAAAAAATGGTGTGATTGAATTTTTTTATTTTTGTAAAATATTGGAAATTTTTATGAATAGTGAAATATGGTGATTGAACATATATTTACATTATGAGTAAAATAAGATATTCATATCATCATTGTAACATCCTAGGTAAATAAAGAATAATAAATTTTCATATTTGTTAATATTTATGAATTTAATATTAATTTTACTTTAAATGGGTTTCTATGGTCGATATCGTACCCGATACGCAACAAAGAGTTTCTTTGAAATCTTACGTTGCACACTAGTAATAAAATAATATTATTTTAAATTGTAGTTAACACGTAGCCATTGTATTGGAGGTAATGAATAGAAATAACTAAAATATGATTATATATGTTTTTTTAAATGTTTCTACATTTATCCAATAAAAGATAAAGGATTAAAATATGAAAAGAATTCAATTTTAGGCATATATACTCTAAAATTCACCAAAGGTCGACTTATCACCTTTTGATGGAGAACTGTATATAAAAATAGTTTTGGACACTCTTATACATTATATTGGACCAAATAAAGTTCTTCTTTAGAATCAGGACACGAAAATTTACTTCGTGTAAATTTTTGGTATTTTTCCGATAAAGTTCAATTTTTAATGAATAGTGAAAAATGTTGTATTTTAATTCAAACCCACTTTTTAATATAATTTATTTATATGATTAGATTATCTTTTAAATTTGTTTTAAAGTTTAATTAGAATATATTTTTACCATTTAATCCAATTGTGGTCGTTGGAATTAATTTCACTTTGAAATCAGACATAAACGAGTGTCAATATTTTGATACTTTTTGTTTCATAAAAACAAGCTAATTGTTTTGAAAGCGGGAATTAATTATTAAATTAATTAATGAAACTTTTATGTTTTTAATTTTGTAAAATAGACATCATTTTTGAATTCATAATATCAAATATAGATTAGGGTGAAGTTTTGGTATTTTTCTGAAAAAATTCAATTTTTGATTAATAGTAGAACCACTAAGTGGTACTTAAAAACTGATTTTTCATTTAAATGAAACATTACCAATTTTTTGTTTTGAATTTAAAGAATCTGACATACATGGTTTTCATTAAGAAGTAAAATTTGGTTCAATGGTATTAAAATAATTTTTGGGTGAATTGTAACTTTTAAGTTTTTAATCGCGATTAGAGGTAATTAGTGTAATTTAAAGTAAAAATAATGTTTTAATTATATTAAAGGACCTAGACACATGTCCTACCATTATTTTATGTATCGTGGCCGACCAAGAAAACCCATGGGTCGATTTTGGGGACCCCATAGAGCCACTTGGGTAAGATAATGACTTTTATTTAAAGTTAAAATTAAAATGTCACAAACATGAGATGTTTTACGAAAAAAATTATTAAATGGGGTTAAACAAGTCATATTTTTTACTATAAATATTCATTAAAAATCTAAAAATATTACTTACACCATGATAGTTTTTTTATAATTTTTAAGCATTAAATAAATTAAATTATTTATGACACCATGATGATGCAGCGATTACCTCATTATTTAACGATTTAAATAAAATAAAAAGGTAATGTAAAATCTATTACCTACACTAGTCAAAGACCTATTTGATGAGTATATTTAGAACCTGTATCACCTTATAATCTAATTATATCAATGTGGGACCTTTAAAATCCTAAAATCATTTTATAATAAAGTAAACTCTTATAACTTTCCAAGAGTGCCCCTCCTCTCCTCTTATAAAAGGCCCCCACCTCTACCACCTTACCCATACTTCCAAAGCCTTTGGCTCGGACAACCCCTTTCCATTTTGTCTCTCCACATTCCTCTATTACTCCTAGAAGCCTCACTTTGGGCATAAGTCTTCCCAAGGAAGCCTTTGAGCTCAAATCATAGAGAGTTACCCGATTTTAAGGTAATTTCTTCACTTGTGTTCTTTTGTTTTATTTTGTTTCTACAACCCCCTAAAACTCTTTTAATTCATTTCTTTTGTAACAAATAAAGTATCTCCAATATACTAGGATGTTGTTAT
This sequence comes from Viscum album, assembly GCA_963277665.1. Taxonomy (NCBI): domain Eukaryota; kingdom Viridiplantae; phylum Streptophyta; class Magnoliopsida; order Santalales; family Viscaceae; genus Viscum; species Viscum album. The sequence goes on from OY728138.1 coordinate 2,021,192,431, forward strand.
AATAATAATTCGAGCTACACCTACACACACCTACATCTAATGGTTAAAGAAGATAATGTTTCCGTGGATGGTGAATTTCTGCCTCACGAAATGATGATTGTTCAATATTCTTCCAACACCTTCAAAGGTGGCCATTAAGTTGTAAATATATTTATATATGATATATAACATGTTTATGTCTTCCTTAATTTTCTGTATTTTTCATTTGTGGCACACCTTTGTGGATTCCATTATGGTTATAGGCGATATCATCATTTTAGGAAGTGCGGACTACATCCCCCTCAAGGTGATTTGATTTGTTAATGCCATATGTGGGACATATAAAGGATGGATTTAAAGTTATTATATATGATGTTATACTGTAATTATAATATAACTTTATATCATTATTATTTGATTCCATTAAAGTGTGAGATAGAAATGAAAGTAGCGTTCATGCGTATGTATGGATTACTGTCTCCATGAATGGTGCATTTCATTTCTTATCCCCAAATGTAATGTACTATTATCAGTACATATATACAATTGATATATAGGTTTTATGTTACATATAAATTATTAATATAATTCTTGAATTAAAATATACATATCTCTCATTTAGTTTTAATTCCATTAATATGACATAGAAATGAAAGTAGTGTTCATGCGTACGTACGGCTTACCGTCTCCATGAACGGTGCATTTCATTTCTTACCTCTAAATGATTATGTAATATTATAAATACATGTATATGCTGGATATATATGATATATATGATATCCAAATCATGAATATCATTCTGGGTATAATGAACCTTTGACCACATGAACAACATGTAATTGTAAGAAGTCCACTTTCGACTTAAGGACCAAATATCGACCAAACAAACATAATTAACGTAAATGATAAAATAATGTTTATAACATGGCCATAAGTGATATAAAAGGAATAATGAACTTGAAAAAGGTTTTTAATCAAGTATAAATTAACTCAAGTATATTATTCAGGACGTTAAAGAACGATCGAGTCAAGTTAGACCTGAGGTAAGGGACTTCGTCTCAATATCCTTTCATTGAGGCATATTTTGTTTTGTACACAACTTTCATTTATACGGTGTATAAACCCCTTTGACTTGTAATTTAATTAAAAAGGAATCTTTTTATACAAATCTTTTTACTAAACGACAAAAAGGAATGTTTCTTTTAACGTACGCGGTGACAATGACCTTTTCCGCCACCGCGAGTTTTATTTGGTCTTTGGCTTCCTCAACAAGCCGTAATGTTTTTAAAATGAAATAAATACCATATACTCTTTTATGTATTTTGGTATTGAAAATGGTTTTTTATAATGGATTTGTTATGTCAATATATCTAAGTGATATATTGTGATCAAAGTGTGGAAATTTTTTCTTTCCGTTATATTTGTTTTATGTCTTATGATTTTATAATGGTACTTGGACATTTGATGGGTGGTTACATGATAAACCATACGAATAGTGGTGCCGTGAAAACTAGGATGGGTGGTTACGTTATAACCTCCAATGCATTGGGTATGGAAGTCGGCCGTATGGTTATTCCATTAAGTGATATGTGTGGAAGTCGACTGTATGGCTATTCCATTTAAGTATGTTTATGTCCCAAGTTACCTTTATATGTTATGTGATCATTATATGGGTTTTATGGTAATATTTTGGTTACAAAAGGTTAATTAATGATCTTTTATTCATTGAAGAGTTTTTACTACTTCATAAAGGTGAAAAGTATTACTTTGATAAAGTATACATGGTTTACTTGTTGTTTTGAAAAACTAACAGTTTTCATTCCTTGTGTATCCCTTACTGAGCTTTTTATGCTCACCCCAAGTTTTTTTGAAATGTTTTTCATAGGACTTAATGTGAAATAGGGTCAATGATGGGATCAATGGAAAGTCATGCTATCTAAAATATGGAACTAGACACGTTTCCTTTTAAGATTTTTTATTTTATGGAATCTTAGTAGAAGTTTCTACTTTGTAATCTTTTGAGATGTAATAGTTATGTCGTAATTCTCTAAAACTCTAAACCGTGAAAAGATCCTCAATGTGAATTATTCATTAAATTCAATATTAAGTACGGTTTATGGTTGGGGCCTTATAATCATTGCTGATGTAAATATCCTTTGTTAAAATTCACGTGAACATATTACTATTTTTGGTCTTGTAATAATCATTATTTCTTGTCTTATGAAAAAATAATAAAAAATGTTTAAAATATTTTGAAAACCCTACTCTCATTCACTATAAAAACCACCCACACTTTCCTCTTATCTTCACTCCTCCTACGCCCTGTTACATGACTAAATTTTGTTGAAATATCCTCTTAAGATCCTCCCACACCTCCAGTAGCCCTTGGTCTAGAAAAAGAACAAATACTCTACCCTAAAGAGGCTCCCCAGGAAGATTAAATCAAAATGAAAATTTCTATTTTCAATTCATTTACATTATTTTCAAGTTACTTTGTTTTATTTTCTATATTCACCTATCCTCATTTAAATGTTAAGAAAAAACTAGTACCTTATATGTAAATTAAGGTTTTTATGATTATAGAATATGTTATTATCATCTGTCATTTACCCTTCTATTATGCTAGTAGTAAAAAAATAGTATCCGAGATGTGCTAATTTGATACATTCAAGAATGATGGGTTTTTAATTTCTTTTACAAAATAAAATAAAGGTATTGAAAATACTTTTATTATTGAAAAAGATTATAATTTATGTATTAAATCTCATATATTTTTCTTGAATCTGTTTGTATAGATAGTTTTTATTTATAAAAAAAATGAGTATGTTGTGTTGAAAAACCGCCAATTTACCCAATCATTTATAATTAAATAATTCATATAATGATTCATCTTCCATCCAAGTAACCAAAATAAATTTAAAAACTTGCAAACTTATGGATTTTCAATAATAATATATGACTACAATTCTGAAAACCATCCTACATTTTTCACGATTCTCCATTCATGTATATATGTATATAAGTCATGAAACAAATGGACCCGAACAATGAAATTGAACCTCTTAACGCATAAAATATACATGAATAAACTTAATTAGGTTATAATAAATAATTTAGTGTATTGGAGGTTCAATAATTATTAATTAATGAATCTAAATTTTATTATTCAGGTCATTGAGATCATGTGAAGAACAACATCAGACTTAATGTAATGGGTTTCTTCACCTCACTTCCATTTTTGTGAGATATTCTATATTCAATACTATTAATTATATCTGGTTTATGTATAATAACCAATGATGTTTCATATCATGAATCTCTAAAGTTTCATGATATTCAATATATCACTTTATGATTATTAGACTTGGGGCCTAAAATTGAATTTATTTCATTGATATAAGTATTTTCTACCCTAATATAAATTTTCAATCGGGTTGTTTTTATTCTCTACTCAAATCAATGATATTGTTTTATTCTAATGTATTCCTCATAAATTCTATGTGGTATTTATATATATTTTCAACAATTAAAAATTATATTTCTTTTATGGAGATTTACACTTTTTAAAATAATCATTCCAAAATTCTTATTAAATGCATTACTGATTCATAGAACTTCTAAAATTCATACATATTTTAGCTTTCAGTCTATAATCTATCTTAATCTATATTTATCTTTATAATATAATTAATTTTATCATAAAAATATATATTGGGTCATTATTGTTCTTATGAATGCGAACAATCCTTTGCGCATTAAAATCCATTATATTCCTTACACCCCACTAAAATGTTTTATTTTTAATGCTTATTTAAAATCTATTTTTAAATAACTTCTCCTCAATAAGATTTTATTTAAGCCTCAAATATGATTTCTATGAACATCCATTTTTTTATCTAGAATATATATATTTAAAATTTGATTTCATGGAAAATACAAATAATTTTCCCAAATAACTCTTCTTTCCAAAGTAAGAAAGTATTTTTGTCATCTAAATTTAACATTTATGAGATATATGCATTTGAAACCCTTTATTTCATAATTATGGTGTATATAATTCCTTTTGGTATATCATAAAAATAGTATCATTATAATCATGATATTCTAATGTATTGTGATTTTAAATTTTCAAGGTGTTTTGGGAAACTATTAAACATTTTAGGATTTTTTCCTGAAGAATTTTTCAATGTTGACATTTAAAAGTATCTTCATCTATGTCAACATATATGGATGAATCATCTAATTCATTGAGTTTGATCTCCTATAATATCATCCACCATGTTTTATTTAATTTTTTATTATTGTATTGACTGTGGATGTTCAATCATAAAACCATTCACCATATTACTTCGAATGGTTAGTGTTTATGTTTATTGATTACATAATGATATTTAAATTTCATATATTAGTTTCAATATTAGTGTGTTAGTTTTTTATGTTGATCCCAATTAATAATAACAATGCATTGGAATAAGTGGGTGACAGGTGGATCCCGCTATAGCCCTTTGATACATCGGTAGTTCTCATGAGAGAAGCAATAGTCTCAGCACGAGGACTTGAAAAAAATGGTTATTTATGGTCTTGGAACGTTGCATTGATGGTATGTTTTTGATTTACAACATTATGAAATATATCATTATAAATCTAGTAATTTAAATTTCATGTGGTTGTTTGACTAATACAATAACCCTGACAAAGCATTATTATGACATATTCACTCATCTTGTATTCCTTCATTATTATTTTCATGTTTACTTTTAATGGAATGTGGTTTTAGTTATTCACCATGACTAAAGATTATTTTATGATATCATTCTATGTATTTCTTACCCTTACTAAGCATCTGAACTCACCTATTTCGTATGTTTTATTTTCTTTGGACATTAAGATGTTTATAATGAATTACATATTGGGATAGACATATATTTTTGGATGTTACCAATAATAAAAATATGTTGTATTTCATTTCAAGTAGTAATTTTGATACTATGTATGTATCTTGTTTTCCAAAACTAATAAACTACACAGTCCTTCAAAATTTGATTTCATGTAATCATGCCATTATTTTAAAATAATGAAACTGCTTTGGGAAACTATGTTTAGGGAGTCACAGTTGGTATCAAACTATTTTTAGTAGAAAACAATGAAACTAGATTTAGAAAATGTTGATTATGGAAAAATTCCCTAAGATAGTCTTTGAGGATAAATAATAAAGAAACTCTATGAATTTTGGTAAGGAATAGATTATGTGGATCCTTCTAGAAATTAACTCCATCTATGGATACTATAAGTAGATGTGGTTCTGGTACAGATGTTACTAAGAGTAACAACACTGTAAAGGATCTTCAAGCTTGACTCAGGGTGTCTTAGTACACGATGAAGTGAATTACTCTACTCCTGTATTGACACTCCTGGGGGATATATATAGGATAATTCACATTTTAATCATACATACACTTATGAAGGATTTATTCTTACAATGTTACCAAAGTATATTGTTCAAGGATTTATAATGCATAAATTAATTATATGTTATATACTATGTTTGGTGTTATAGGAATGTTCACAATTTTATGATCTAATTTATTATTTGGAATTGATTTGAAGTTCCTTCTAGAATAATGAGAGATATCTTCACCAATGCACATAATGAAAATAGTAAGAAGTATCTTATCTTTAATGGTATTAATCCATCCATTAAAATAAATATAGTCGCCTATATATCCTCATCATATGATGAAAAAGTATCATTTGTTAAAAATGTATGTAAATACACCAATATGTTTTATTGATGAAGGGATACAAAATAAGAAGACCACATCATAGAAAAATATGTTTAAACTAAATAATGGAGTGATGGGTTTTCTTACATTTGATAAATGAAGAAAGAAATACAATGGTAAATGCTTGAAGGGTATTAGAGAATTTTATAAGTGTGGAGAAAAAGGATACCAATTTCATGATTTCAAGGTCCATAAAAATGTTTCTAATTTTACAATTCTTTAACTAAAAATTGATGGGATACTATACAAATCAATGTCCCAACCATCAAAATAATATAACCAAAATGATGATTCCAGATAATGATCAAGGAATGATTCAAACACATATAAAGTAGAATGATTAATATGCCTAGTCGTGAATCATATCATATGAATATTTTTTATGCAATTTATTGATTCTATGAATTGTTGAATATATGATGATTGTAATGCAATACTTTTTATTAAGGATTTGAAACCACATGTTGAATGGTACCAAGAAAAGATATTTTGTATAAAGCTAATGTTTTTGGAAAATGCATGATTGATGGAAGTACAACCCATCATATGATTCTATTGATAAATATAATTATGATGAAATGATTCATTTGGATAAGTATGGACTTCCTCAAAACATATTTTTTACTTTTCGATAGGTGGTATATTCTATCATTTATGAATTTTAGAATATTATGGATACAATAACTATATATAATAGCATGTGTTCAGTTGAATTTAGGTTTCCAAATAGGTATTATGGTAATTCATGTTATTACCATATTTCCATAGGACATGTGAATAAAACATTCCCATATCAGGAATGGGAAAATTTTGGGAATCATCATTTTGATTAAAGGAAAATAAGGTAAGAGATGAATTGAGCAGGATGGATAATGAAGTTATAATCAAATGGGTATTTCTATGTACTATGCGTACATAGATATGGAAAGGATGGATATGATAATGATTCCAACGTATTGGATAATGATCTTTTGTAAATTTATAAAATTTCTAAAATGGATTATTTTGATCATTGGATGATGTTTTTGAGATTAATTTCACTACATGATGAAATCTATTATATGAGATGAATTAATGATAGTTCATGGAAAATTGAAGGATAAGATTGTGTTCATGAAATAGAAACATATATTTATACTTTTATAGAGTGTAATAATTCATCAACTCATAGAAAAGATTATAAAATAAAAACATTATCATATTATCATAAATTTTTTCATGATATCAATTAAATTTTTCATAACTGTATTTTATGTTTTTTTGGTAATGATCTTTCATCTGAGCATGTTCTCCATTTATTTCCATAAGAACCAGATGGTTTGTTTATTCTTCCATGACCATGTTGTCCAATTAGAATGTGTAGTTTTGTAGTAACCCAAGAATTTCCCATTCCATGTTATTAAAAGTATATATTAACTATATTCCTAATGTGGTCCCTCAATTGAATTTTTATGTTTCAACCATTAACATTTGAAGTTCAGTTAAATATATTAAAGTAAAAATTTATATAAGTAGGGTAAAACTAAACACCGCATGATTTTTAAAAACAAATATTGAATGCATAAAAACCTAATTGTCAACAAAACTACACTTCTTTATAATATATTTAATAAACAAATTTTTGTCACTTCGATGATTTGAATTTTGAAAAACTGACATACACTGTTGTCTTTAGTAAAATATTTAAAGTATCATATGATCAATTTCATTTTTGGTAAATGGTATCATGACTCAGATGAATAGAACCACACCATAATGAAAAGAAATGAATATTAAATGGGAAAAAAATAGAAACATCACCCGTTAATGTATAAATACTATTTATATATCTTATAAGTTACAAAAATGATCATAGCATAAGAATTGGTATTTTGGTAAGTCCTATATATTTTAATTAAAATTTTATGAATAATTGAATTTTATAAGACGAAAATTGATTTCCTTAAATTGTAATCATAAATATTCATTTTATTGTCTTATGGTTACTATAAAATTTGATGAGACCTTGTAAACTTTTCATAGTGTCATAAAATGATTTATAGTTATAAAGTTGTTGTTTTTGAAAAAATTATGATTTTATTTAAAAATTAAAGAAAATTTAACGGGAAAATAATTTTCAAAAAATGGATTTCATTTTTTTATTCTGCAAGTAAAAATTTGTTGGGGTGAATTGTTGGGATTTTTTTAAAATAAATGAATTTTTATTGAATGGTGAAATATGGTAATTTACATAATATATAAAATATGAGTCAAATAAACAATTACTACCATCATCACTGGAGTAATAACCCTTGGATAAAACTTAGATGGACATATTATAGTTTTTGGTCTTGGAATCACTACTGTTACTAGCCTTATTAAAATATAATAATCTAATGATTAAACTATTAATAAAACCCTCATCTCCTCCAATTAAAACCCACCTACACTCCCCTCTTCTCTTCACTCCAATCAAACCTTGTTACTTTTCTAATTTATTCTCAAATATACTCCCATGATCCTTCAACATTTCCATCAAACCTTGGCCTCATAAAAAGTTCAAATATTCTAAAGAGGCTCTCAACGATGATTACTTCAAGAGGTAAATTCCTCTTTTCAATTCTTTTACTTTCTTTTCAAGTTCAATTTAATCTTTTCTATCATCACCTCTCCTAATATAAATTTTATGAAACCTCTAGTACCTTAGATGTAATTTAACTTGGTTATTATTTTTAAATAAGTTATTATCATATCTCTTTTACCTTTATTTGATGTTATTAGTAAAAAACTCTATCCGAGATGTGATAATTTACCACATTCAAGGATGATGGGTTTTCAGTTTCTATTATGGTATATAATTAGGATAATAAAACAATTATTATGGTTCAACCAGACTATTATATATGTTTTATTATTCATCTATGGTGCTTGAATCTTTTTTACACATAGTTTATATTTATAAAGAAAAAAATAGTTATTTGTGTTGAAAACCACCAATTAAACCAAGAAATTATCCTTAAATAATATATATAATGATACATATTAACGCCTTGAAACCAATAAAATTTACAACCATGTAACCTTATGTATGTTCACTGATAAAATAAAAATTTAATTGTGTAAAACCATCATCATCATCCATGATTCTCCGTTCATTTAAATAAGATTAACGATCATGAAACAAGCGGACCCGAATAATTAAATTGACCCTATTAACCCATAAAAAACCCATGAATGAACATAATAATGTTAAAATACAAAATTAAATGTATATTAGGATCTATATGTATAAAATTATTAACCTATATTTTATTTTTTAGGTCATTATGATCAAGTGAAGAACATAATCAGACTTAAGCTATGGGGTTTCTTCATCTCACTTCCATTTTTAAGAGATATTATGTTTTCACAATTATTAATTGTTTATGTTGTATTTATAAAATAGAAATTTTTTGTATCATTTTCCTATTTATTTTCATGAGATTAAATTTATAATTTTTTCATTATTAATTTATGGAATACAATTAAATTGATTATAAATTTTAAAGTATTTTCTGCTCGAACCTCTACTTTCTTTCGGGTTTCTATTATTTTATAATCACTTGAATTAAATTTTTATTTGTTTTTATATAAACCTAAAGTTTTTAATGTTTTATATATTTTTACCAATCATAAAAATTCTTGATTTTATCTAAAGTTACATGTTTTACAAGAATCATTAAAAAATACTTCAAAAATTAGAGCCTGATTCGAGTAACTTCTCAAATTCTTATCTATTTTTTAGTTAACTCTTTAATATAATTTATTCAATTTTAATATTCCTAATATCAATAATTTTAACATGAAAAAGAAATTTTGGTTCATTTCTTGTTTTATAATAACAAACATGACTCTGGGCTTTAAAATCTTTTTATATTTTCCTAAAACAGAAAAAATGTTTTTTATTTCTAAAGATTCATTAAAAAATAATTTTAAATGATTTCACATCAATAAAACTATATGTCAGCCTAAAATATAATTTTAATTACCTTAACTTTTATTTTAGGGGATATAAATGTTTACAATATGATTTTGCAACAAATACAAATGTTATTCCAAAATAACACATTATTCTAAATTAAAAAAAGACATTTTATCATCTTACATTATCTTTTATGTGATATATGCCTTATTCACCACATATTTCATTCTTGTGGTGTATGTAATACCATTTGGTTTATGAAAAAAAATAGTCTCTTTATTCTCATTTTATTCTAATGGAATACGATTTTAATAATTCAAGGTGGTATTGGACACTTTGGAATGTTTAAGGATTATTTCCCCAAGGATTTTTCAATTGTCTCGTTTAAAAGTATATTCATCTATATCAACATAATTTTTTTAATCGTGAATGTTATTGAGTATTATCTCATATTAAATCATCCAAAAAAATTATTGAAAGGTTTATGATTTGTTTGACTATGGATGTACTATCTTGGAACAATTCATTATATTACTCTAAACGGATAGTGTTTGTGTTTAATGCTTGGAGAAGGTTATTTACATTTCATATGATAGTTTCAATATTAATATATATGTTGTTTATGTTGATCTACATTAATAAGAGGAATTCATTTTACATCGTATGTGATGGGTGGGCCCACTATATCCCCTCGATGAATCAATAGGTATCATGAGACAAATTATGGTCTTTGTGTGAGGCCTTTCCAATATGGTTATTTATGGTCTTGGCACAAGTCCATAATGGTATGGTTATGATGTTCCACATTATGAATTCTCTTGTTATGAATCTTATAATTGAAACGTTATGTGGTTATTCGAGTATTAGAATAACCATGATAGTGTTTTATTATGACATAATTATTCAGATCATATTTCATCCATATTATGTTCACATTTATTTTTAAAGACATGTGTTTTTAGTTATTCACCATGCATACTGTTTTTGTTTATGATATCTTCCGTTGTATTTCTAAAATTTATTATACATCTCAATTAACCTCCTTCTCATTTTTCATTTTTTCTAGACATGAAGAAGGTTATTATTAATGACCTATAAGGATAAAATTAGAGTAACGGATGTTCACAATAAAACATATATGTTTTATTTCATTTAAAGTTTTAAGGTTGAAGCTCTGTCAGTATCTAGTTTCCCAAAACTACCAAACAAATCGGTCCTTCAGGATTTGAGACTTTTTAATCATGTCAGTGTAGTTAATAATTCACTGTTTCTGGGAAACTACGGTCCAGGCATTACAATTTGGTTTAGTGTGTTGGAAAATTTAGGACCATATTTAACATTTACATAATTAAATCTAATAATTTATTTAATTCCTTCTTCTATATCTTCTTAGTGGCCTTCACACTCTTCTTATTACAAGTAATAATTAGAGTATATTAATCAATGAAAGTGTTGAGCTAAAATTCCAATAATAGGATAGATAATGACATAAATCAATATAAAATCTGTGAGAATCAAAATCATCTCGACATCGTAATAATGTTAGGAATTTTAGATTAATTAATTTAATTTAACAATGCAGTAAAATGAAACATTTTGTCATAGTTTTAAAATATCAATCATTGTTTGGAAAAAAATATAGTATCATGTTCACACATATTTCAAAATATCTCATGAGATACAACACATTATCCAACGCATTAGAGCGATATATAATTCTATACACACACATCACGTGATAACAATTTCATGAGCTATATAATTTCAGGGACACCCATCACATCATAACATTTATATTATCATGCACACCACAAAGTATGTGTACCAGTAATGGACATAAAACAACCCATTGAAAGGAATTGATTATATTTCATAAGTCATTAATTCATGAATAAACATTGGAATTCCCAATTGAAATAGGAAATTTCATACTTTTTATAATAATCAACAATATTGAGTAAAAAATATACAATCATCATGAGAAGTAAAAGTAGTATTTTTTGAATGAAGAATTGTTTTTAAAAAATATTATCATTTTTAATAAAATATTATTTTAAACATGAATATAAGAAAAAATAATATTTATTGAAAAAATAATTGGTATTTAATAAATAATAAAGGAACATCTATACATCAAGTGGAATGAATGATTGAAAATACAAAGAATTAGAGCTAGGTTCGAGAATCTTATTACATTATGTTGGAATGAAAATACAGTTTCATGTCATGTATAATCCTTTTAAATTTATTAATTAAAAAATTAAAACCCTCTTGTACATTTATTTTATATATCTTTTTTTTATTTAGTTCATTTATAGCCTTTTTATGAGTTATAGAGTTCAATTGCAATTTTCTAGTGTAATTGTTTTCTTGGTTTTTATAATCGGTAATCTTGAATAAATTTATTAATGTTTATTTAAAATTAAAAATTTAATTTAGAATTGAAATTATATTTTATTAATGAAAATATTAATATTAAATTATATATGTTTTATTTGTTTATATGGTGTGTGGATCATTTATTTCATTTATTGTTCATGAAAATAATTTCATTAGTTTGTTCAGTTTTTACGATCATTATGAGAATATGTCATTTAGTTTCAAATAATTTTTATATATTTATTAAATAACCTGATATAACTTATATAATATATAATAAAATATTATGTATCCATAAAAATGGTTTTATATCTAGAATCGATGGAGGTATTGAAAAATGAAAACAAATTTTCCATGGTTGGGGGAAATCATCCCACCAAATACTATATTTTCATTTAAAAAAAACAAGTTAAAGGGAAGATACTTAAATTTTAATTATAACATTAACATTATAAAATATCAGTATATAAATGTTATTGGAGTTATGATTCCTCTTTTATAGTAATTGATTAGGATAAGATATGAATGGAATTAAATTTTAATGAAAATAAATAAAAAAGAAATAGAATTTTACCTCAAGAATTTATCCACCTTGAGAAATTCCTTAGGAAAAAGGTTTTGTATTTTGGTGAGACCAAGGTCTCTTCGATGTGGGGTATGGGATTGGGAAGTTTATTTTTCTAAATCTGGACATTTCATAAATCTTGGACATAGTGAGGAGAATAGGTGGTGCGGTGTGTTATTTATATTAGAGCAGATTGTTGTTTTGTAATTATTTTATTCATTATTTTACTAATTTGGATCAAGAAAATGAATTGTTTTAGAATTATCACAAAATATATAAAAATTATTAAGGTTAATTTATGATTATAGTAATTACATAATATATGACACATTGAATATGGTATTTAACAAATAATTTAAATATACTATAAATAACTATATTACACTATTATGAAACAAATCATTTATTTTAGAAAAGTATCAAAAAATAAAACTATTTTTTTCAACATTTAGAATTAAAAAATATAATGGAATTTATGAAATAACTATCTAAATATGTGAAATAAATTTTTTATTTAAAATCATAATTTACTTTAATTATACAGATTTTATAATATTAAATAATTTGTTAAATGGTTGAAAAATTAATTAATGACTCATTAAATTATACTATAATTATAAGAAAAAAATTAATAACATAAGAATATATTTATGAAAATAAATTCAATTTGGGATATTTTTATTGATTATAAAATTATATATAAACATTTATTTTTTATAAATGTAACATCAATTAATTAATTGTTTTTAAAATTATTAATTAATTATAATAAGATAAATTTATATCATATTATCATTTATTAGATGAAAAACATCTATTTGTACCTTAAAAAATGAGGTTACTAATTTATTGGATGGATTATAATTCATAATGGTCACATTACTATTCCAAAGTCCAAGATACGATTCCATCAATATAGGTTCATTAATATCTAATCATACATCACATTCCATTAATCATTCCTTTATAATGTTTGTGTTGTTTCCTATTTTTGATTTTATCTGATTTATAATATGTGGAATATTTATAAGAAATAAACTTCTATTGATAAGATTTTGGGTATTTACAATTATGCCATACTATGATGTTTATTTGGGACCCCAGATTTTCATTCTTAAATCCAGTGATGAAAACAAATAAATTTTTGAAATAAACATTGATGCACATCCATAATTACATTATAATTAATTATTAAAATAAATGATACTAATTTTTCTAGAGATTTAAATAATTTCCAAATATATTTAAACTGGTAGACCCATGTTATTTGTATCAAAATTAATTTTCAAAAATATATATGAAATTACATAATCAAAAAAAATTATTTAACATCTCTCTAAAATCATCTAAACTAGATAGTCTTATTGACACATCATATGCAATACTATTCTTTCAAACCATGGTAAATGTAAAAATATTAAAAGGGGATCTCTGATAATTACTAATTTTAAAAATAATTTATAACAATAATGTGTCATAAGGGTAAAAAAGAAGATAATGTTTTATAATAGATATATGTAATAATTTCAACCTAATAAACCATATATCATGGAAAAATACCTAACATAACATAATACCCAAATCAATAGAGGGTGGAAATGTGAGTTAATAAACATGATCCATATAATGCCCTATTTTTTATGATACATAATTATTATTATTATTGTTCTAATAATTATTCTTATTGTTATTATTACTACTATTTATGTATACAAAATTAAATCTTGTTTCTATATTATGTCAAATGGAATAATACACGATTATAAAATATTCCCTACAATATATGATTTAAAATAAATACAATTTATTTACTCAAAATTATGAAATTAAAAAAAATATGATAAAAAAATTACTACACACTATGGATTTTTAATCACCATGGATGAATTAAATCCATTTAAATTAACTAAATCAATAGGTCACATTAGATAATAAAGTACAAAACTATCATTAATAGAAAATATCATAGATCATCTTCAAACATGAGGATTAGTAAGAGATAAGTAAAAGGAATGATGAATATGATAGCATTGAAATGAAATAAAATATATTCTATTTATTTACTATTTTTCCTTGTGATTTAAATGTGGAATGAAAATATTATTTAGTGTATTTATATATATAGGAATGAAATATATAAATAAAAATATTTTCCTTGAAAATATGATAATTATAATTATGGTCATTTGAAATAATTAATAAAAAAATATGGTAGTTGGTTATATATTTTATTTGTATAGTGATTTCATGTATTATTTACTAATAATTTTAAACATTACTACTTATAATGAAATAATAACATAATATTAAAATTATATGTATATATATTTGTGATGTATATAAATACTAATAATATTATTAAATTATGATAATATATATATACATGCATAATTCATATAAATATTTTAATATCACTAGGGTAGTAAAATTAAAATTTATAATATAATTAATTATTTTCAATTCTATATGGTAATGTGTATTTCGTATAGAAGTTATATTTCTTTTTTAAGAATCATTTTAATTAGTATTTAATATTTTATTATAATAGATTAAATTTAACACATATAAACTTATCATAAGATATAATATATATATATATACATTGAATTTTAAATTGATATGAAATAGTATATTTATATGTTAAGGATTGAAAACATCATTTATCAATAAAAGCCATTTTATTTTAATATTTTCTTTTAAAAATGTTATTTATGAAGTTAAATTTCTTAATGTCGTATAATTTTCACCACAATTTATTTCTTCATTTTAATATTTCAATGAGATATTTTTTTAGATTTGCATTTAATGTTCATTTTTAAAAGAAAAATTAAAATTACATATCTTAATAATTTAGTAAATTTTATGGAATTATTATAAAATAATTCAATAAAAGATCATTCAATACTTTCATAGTATAGAAAATATCATTTAAAATTTATATAAGAAATTTAAAATACTATATTTATAAATAAAACCAATAATTAACACTTTTAAAAATTTAGTTAACATTTTAACAAAAACTATTTTCCACTCATTCCTTTAAAAAAAATTCACATTGTATAATTTAGTTTTCAAATTATTTTAATTATAATTAATTCTTACATGAATAATATTAATGGTTTTAATATAAATAAAATAAATAACATTGATAATTTTACATAAAATGTAAAACTTATTTATAAAAATAAATGTGTTTTTAAAAACAGGTTATTGTGTGGTATGTGAGCCAATGATAAAGTTATTCTTTCATATAAAAATTATTTAATAAAATTTATTTAATATTAAAATTAATAATTCTAAAATTATCAAATAAGGAAAATTTTATGATTAAACATTAAAAGTAAATTACTTTGTTATAAATTAGTTACTATTGTAAAAATTATAACTAATAAAATAATAATAAAATCTAAAGTAAATGACATGAAACATTTTTTAAAAAAAAATATATAAATGAATTGATAAGGATTTCGCAAAAAAATCATTACCATGTCATGTTATTATTATGCCATTTTAATTTATATGTCCTTTGAAACATGTCATCTCTTTATAATAAAATGTGTTATGTGTGAAAATTTTCATTCTCCTCAATTTTAAATTAAACATCCACACCTCCAACAATTCAAACATGAATTGACCATTAGGATCATCTAAAAAATTTAAATAGTATATATTATACATTATCCATTTTATTAATATTCTTCTATCATTATATATGACAAATCATTGGTGCCTTAAGGTGCTCACAAAAGGAGTACATCCCATACAAGAGGAAAATGTTATCATAAGAGCTTCTTAAGAGTTTTAAAATTATAATTATAATAAAAACAATTATCAATGAGAGTATGATAAAAAATAAATAATATTAATATTATGTTAGCTTTTATACTATTAGAACATTTATTTGTAAATATCCCCCAAAATCAATAAAAAATGAAATATTTTCTTCTGTTTGTACAGACTACCATCTTAGTGAATGATGTGTCAAATTATAAATTTTTTTCATTCGTTGAAGATATAAAAATAATATTATGTATTATAAAACTATATCTATTACTGGTAAAGGGTTATTAAGATATAATATAAATTTTTATATACCATTAAAATATTCTATTAAAATGAGAAGTTCTTATGTACATATATATGTGCAGACTACTGTCTTTACTAGATGATATTTCTCTTTAGTTTTCCATACCAACCAAAATAAATATAATAACAAATGTATTAAATGAGTAAATAGGTTATTTACATAATTATTAATGTTATATAATGATTATATTGTGCATTTTATATGAAATATTAAAATCAATCATTTATAAATAATTTAACTGTTAAAAAGGATATATAAATGCAACATTTGTAATCTGATTCCACTAAAAAATTATTTACTAGCATAAATTAATTGAAAACGGAATAGAAAATAATAAATAATAATATAAAATTATATCTATTATTATTATATTTTATTACCCATTGACCTTGGTCAACATATGATGAATATTTATGAGAATTTGATCGAGGAAATTATTGTAACAATAGAAAGAGGATGTGAAAAAATAAAATTTTCACACCTGATATAAATATTCTTTTGAATGAAAATTATATATGGGTAAGAATAAAATAAATTATTTTAATAAAAAACATTAATGATTCAGCATATTAACTGCATGTTTATAGTTTATTAAGATACAAGGTAAGGGTTTTCATCTCTATCACACATCAGTATGGCCCGATTTGATATTATGCATTAATATTAGAGTTTATAATGTAGAAAAATTATACTTGATTTGAATTATCATTAATTATAACTTAATAAGGATAAATTAATTAAATTCAAGATATACCCTTATCATTACATGATTTATGTTATCCCTAATATATAAAGGTATTTCATGATACAATTTTTTTCATTCATTTATAATACTGATCCCTATGTTTCATCATAAATTTCATATGGTATACCATATTTTTATATTTAGAGATAAATTTTTCATTAAAATCTTATTTATTTATGAGTTATAATACTTCTTTAAAAAATCATGTATACTAAGTGTAGATCTCATACTCTGAATGAATCTTTTCCCAACATTGTCTATAATTAACATTTACAAAAAAATCACCTTCTCAATTAAAAACTATATTAAGAGATATCTCATGTTAAAAACATATTTAACTTTACATAATTTAAAATAACTACTTATCATTATTGGGCTATTCGAATTCAACAATGGTGTTTGAAAGTGTAAAAATGGATCTTTCTTACCTCAGTCATGACTTTTTGATAATTTATTTTCATTCCGTTGGTTTCATTTTTTCACTATTTTACCACAATCCACTTATATAAATATTTATATTTACCAATACCATATACCAATTATAGTATCATTTACATTTAATGGGATGAATTTTTTTTATTTTAAAATCCTCTATTTTTAGTGAGCAAGTTTTAAAAGAAATTTATTATTTCATGTCTCACATTGAGCACCACCCCTTAAATTTTATTAAACCATGAATAACATATTAAAAAAATAATCATTTTGTGACAAAGAAAAATATTTAAATTTTTTTCCCGTTATATAAAAATAGATTTTTCTCTTTAAAAAATTCATTTTCTTATTTAAAAATGATTCACCTTGTTCATTAATGTTTCTTGTTTTTCATTATAGACCCCTCTCATGAAATATTTATACTTTAACTCAATGATCAAGAAATATGATTCATGGTCATATAAAAAAATAAAATTTATTTATTAACATATTATTCAAGGAATACTAGTGATTTTTCTATTTAATATTTATAGAAATATAATTATCAAACCTGCTTCCTTCACAGATTTTTTATCATGATTTTATTTATATATGGTTTATTTTTTACATGATGCATGGATATAGATTATTTTTTATATGATTGTTTTCCTATTATTACATATCCTTCCAATATGTTGGGTAATGCTATATAACTAATTTTATGATATGTATGGGATTACAGTGCAGAATAAACCTCACAAGAGCCTTTGTCTAATCTGTTTATGGTAATGGGGATAAAAACAAATCCAAATTAGAAAATTCTAAACAATATGATTAAAACCATTGTATTTAACATTGACTTATTTTTATTTTATCATGTATTATTTTGTTTTTATATTTTAATGATTAAAAATAATTATTTCCTTTTTTCATTTCCCCATCATTATTATTATCCTTTTCATGATATCATGTTACTCCTCTAGATTACAATTTTATTTTATGTCATGTTTATTTCTTTAATGGGCTTCCAATCTCACTTGTTTCCTCATGTATTTCCCCTACGGAATCATATATCATTTTTTAAGATATATGGTTGTCTGCATAATTAAATGGTTGTTTAAATGAATATGTTTTTTTCTTATATATTGTATTTTGGTGTCTAACATTAATAATACAACAATTATATAAATCCAGGAAATTTATTTTTAGGAAACATATTTTATGAATTTTGAATTAAGTATGAATAATTATTTGGTTTTTATAGTTGGTGTAAGATGAAATTATATCTCTTTTTTGGATATTATAATTATAGAATTATATTAAAACACTTTGGGAAATGTAAAATAGATAAATCATTGTATTATATTGTCTTATAAACTTTTGGTAACTGTGAGACCATGTGGTCTTTCTTAAAATTTTATTATTGTTTCGATACTGAAATTTGGATTCATGATCATTTATAGATTTATTTATGGTTGATAAATCTGAATTTGTTCTATTGGGTAATGATAAAATGGTTAAGTATTCCACAAATAAGAGTCATATCTACAACATATGATAGAATCTTAAGGGTGTTTTGATCTTGTTAATCTCATCTTATTTTCAGAACACTATAAACAATTGAAATCCTAGTTCTATAGAGGTAATAGGTTTACAATTATACTATAACTCAATTTAATGTAATGTATGATTAACCAATATTGATATAGGATGAGCTAAATTAATTACAAGCTAACATGATTATATAAAAGGGTAAATTTCTTTAGGATTGAATCTATTTTATGTTATTGATTACAATAATACTCCTATTATTTCAAATTCTAATCAAAATTTTAACCAATTTTTGTTATAGTAATATTTTAAATAGTATGGAAATGAGTTATCCTATAGTTTAAGAAATTATTTCATGCTTACCTCAATTATCACACAATTTTAATATTATTTTGACTGACAATTCATGTGATTATGAAAACCTAACTATAATTAAACATGAATATCAATATATCAATATATAAAATCCTCAGTACAGCCACTAAGGGATGTATAAAATCTCATGAATTTTATAGTATATAATATTATGATGTATATAAGATTAAATATAATTTCTATAAAAAATGTCGAATAATGAAACTAAGGGATTTTTGACAAGGGGGTGGGTGATTCTTTAATTTTGGAGGATGGGGCCATTGAGAATCAAACTATCATAGAAAAATAAGTATATTGGATAAAAAATTAATTAATAATTTTTTATCCTAAGGTGCAGTTAAATGTTTTATGCCTTTTATGTGGGTTACTTGGTCATTATCTAGGTAAATACCAAAATAAAAGCACTAAATAAGATTATGAGTAAGACCAACCTCTATGATTGAAATATGTATGGACTACATTTGAAAACACTACTCTGGATGTGAATTCTAATATTTAAGGTACATTAACCCTCTAATTCAGAGTTGTATATTTATTGTTTAAATTTGATTCATTGAACAATAGTACATCTATGATGTTTTATAATATCATTAAATCTCCTCCTATATGAACAATTTATAGAGGAAACATTCTTGTCAAACAAAAAATTCTATAAGGAATATTATTGGAATATGTCCTGTGGAAATATTATTTTCCTTAATTTACCAAATATTTTCATGATTTTAGTTATGGATTAGTTCTCTACAAAAGGGGAATAAATTATCTATAGTGAGGAAAGAACATTTCATATTAACCAATGATATTTTCTCAATGGTGGGATAATAATAAACATCCTATGTATATAAATTACAATATATGTGTCCAGATTCCAAATAATGGTAGACTCCTAAGGAAAATTGTTTTTGAAAATCATTAAATTATAGATAATACTATACAAAATAAAATGATATCTTTCCCATGTTTTTACTGTTGATATCACTCTGGAAATTTTATTACATGGGATCCATATAATTTAGAATCCCTTAAAATATTTTTGTTTCTATTTTTTAAATAGTTTTAATACAAAGCCCCCTTGTGAGGATTTATTATGATAGTGATGATGCTTGTAAATATAGACATAGTTATTGATACATGGAGGTGATGAATGAGTGATTTTGGTCGCGAGGAAAACCTATGTAATATCCTATGGGATATTGGTACTTTTGAGTAATATATGTATTATTATATCTAGGGATTGTGTCTACCATTGGAGGGGGTGTGCCTTTCCTTATGTGCGGCCCACTAGTGTGTGTGTGTCTTCATTTTCATGTTTATCTATGAAATTAAATAAATTACTATTACTTATTTCTATAATTTTAAATATGTTTTTTGTAATTTTGTTATCTCAGGTATATATCCTTCTAAATGTAGTATAATTATTTATTATGGAAATAAAAATGTATTCAAAATTTGGTTACATAGGTTACAATAATGTTCATGGATTATTAATAGATCCAAAATCCAGTTCGTGGGAAAAATGAACTAAAAATAGGGTTATAAGGAAACTTGTGAGCCAGACCACATAGTTTCACATACTATGTGAGGTATAGAATGAGGGGAGATTCATGGTGCCCGGTTTTATGTTATCAGGAACCTTGGTCTGCACGCCCCTATGTTTAGTAGAACACAATGTATTAGAGCTATCAACATGTTTGGGGAATAATTTCCTAAACTATACATACCTAACTATGTGGTGCCCCTCTTTTGGTAGTTGGTGGAAGACTGTTCAACCATTATATGTCTAACCATTATACCATATTATAAAACCCGTATATTTTACAAACCCATATATTTTGGGTAAACATCTAAATTTTAAATTAAATTTTTGTATCTTTTACCCCTAAAAACATTTATTTTACTCCCAATAGAAGAGGTAATCTTCATTATGTAGGATCTCCTTCCTTGGGATAATATTTCTTCTTGAATAACTTCTCTGTATGATCTCTGATCGTACTAATTTTAACCTATTTTGACTCTTCTTGGTATGTTATAATATCATCTTAACCCATTATTCAGTTATCTTTTTATCTAGAAGGATATTTAGGTGCAGGTTCACATGGAATATTTTTAGGGTGTTGGTCTGTTCATCAAATTTATTCTAATCAAAGACAAACTAGCGGATTCTAATAATGGATGAGAGTAATGCTGACATGAAGAGTAGGAGTTCTAAAATTTATCCCATCATGTCTTGCTTTATTATAATATAAAATAAGTTATTCACAATGGTGTCATCATGTGTATGCTTTAATTTGATTATTTCATATACTATTTTTCATTCTTTGAATTTAATAACTTGTTAAAAGACAATTCGTATAAAGAATTTCTATCTTAGAGTGAGCCACTCCATTGGGTTTTCTATCTTACATGACTATTTCAATTCCATAGTTATAAATCCAAAAAACCAATATGTGTGTTTGGATTTACATTGAAATAAAAATAGAATATTGATAGTATATTATTATTGTGACATGGAACATTCTACTACCTTATCAAATATATTCAATTGAATTTATTTTGAGTTGTATGGCCTATTCAAGTTAATTAAATAGAATAATAGTTACTACCATGTTATTATTATATGAAATTGAGTTTTAAATTATTATTTTTTATCTTTTTAAATCCATGAATACGTCATATATATTATTAATGATTGCATGGGAATCCTTGATAAATACGATTATTCGACATGATTTACCTTCTACTTATTATATATATGGGTCTAGATTCCCTTATACGAATTTAATATACACTCATAGATTCTAATTATAAATTAAATATGGGTATGGACACCATTATTTAAATGTGAAATGATTATTACAACCCTTATATAAATGTGATAAATTCATTTAGACCCTTATATAAATGTGATACTATTTGATAATTATGTACCCTGTTATATTATAATGGAATGACGACCCTTACAAGGATACTAGTCATGCAGTCCCCTACTTTTGAGATAGTATAAATTCCTGATAAACCTTACTGTGATATTAGGCCTTGTATCCCCAAAATGTTTCATATTGGGAATGAATACCACAACAATGATACTGGGAAATGTGTCCCATAAAGTTACATCATACTATACATTTCTTCCCTAACATTTACGATAGTGGACATTGTGCCCCTGAGTCTTGTTCAGAGATATTCCAGAACAAGTTGATGTAAATATTTTCTACCATATTTCCCTCTAGGAAGCTGAGATGTCCCATTTACTTTTATTTTCTAGTTATTTACATATTAAATTTACAAAATAACATGTTATATACATGGACTGGATATTTATAAACATTATGGTTTTCTACTAAGTTTATCTAACACCATATCTATGCAACTTATGGTGCCCAAGAAGACTATATGCTTGAAGATTCATACAGGGGGAATCATCCACTTACATGTGATTGAATTATTACATAATATACAGTGAAGCATAGTAATAGATGACCCGAATAGAGCTTGGGTTGTTGAGATAGATTTTTCACCTTTGTTTTTTTATAAATAATGTATATTAATGGTGCCTTCTTATTATGTCCTTTTTTCCTAATGTATAGATACATGAAATACATTATCATCATTTCTTATAATTATTTTTTTAGATTTATGTATTATAATATATTTCTTGATTTTTTTTCTGATTATTCTAAAGAAGATTATTTGTCTATTCATTCTAGTGTATTCTTTTATTGTTGTTCTAACTACTGTTATGATTCCATTATATACTTGTTCTTATATTCATTATACTACACTCTGTTAGTGATGGAATATAATCCCCACATATACATTATAAACCCTCTCTACTAGT
Organism: Viscum album; assembly: GCA_963277665.1. Taxonomy (NCBI): domain Eukaryota; kingdom Viridiplantae; phylum Streptophyta; class Magnoliopsida; order Santalales; family Viscaceae; genus Viscum; species Viscum album. The sequence continues at coordinate 2,021,216,084 of OY728138.1, forward strand.
TGGAAGCCTCTTGAATACTAATATTCATGCTTGAGTCAATGTTTTTTACTAGCTCAGGGCATAATATAAGTGGCATCTAGGTCAGGATGTAACAATTTCTCTATTTTTTCAACAGAATGTAATGATTATTATAAATTTCTTCCTATATAATATAAACCAAACTAAATACATTTTATTCATATATTTGTGGAACATTTCTATAAAAAGATTTAAAAATAAACAATTCACACCATGGAATCTTACATTTAATGGATGAATTAAATCTATTAAATCTCCATAAATTAATATGAGAGATTTTATAGTAAAGTATAGAATATTATGGTCTAGGAAAACTCATAGATGATCATAAAACATAAGGATCGCTACTAAATAGTCACAAATTATAATGAGGAAGATGTGAGGAAGAATTATGAAAATTCAATAATAGAAAATAGAAGCTATTCCATGTAAGTACGTGTAGTGGGGTAAAATGACTTATCATGTCTATATATATAGAAATGAAATTTGGATATAGTAAATATTCTCTTTGAAAATATATTTATCGAAAATATGTTTACTTCAATTATTATCATTTAATGTGTAGTCTTCAGTCCTATATCAAATATATATAATAAATTCATGTATAGTTAAGTGGTTAATTTAAAAAAATTTAACAAACTATTATATAAAAATTTGATATTAAAATATTACATATATTTATGTATTAGGTATATATAATAATGATATTTTAAAAATATTATATTATTTATATATAAAATAAAAATAAAAATTTTTATATCAATAAAACTGTAAAATAAATGTCTAGAGTAAAAATAAAAAATAGAAATAGTATTTATTAATTCTTGTTTAGTATAAGTGTAATATATCATATATTTTAAAAGTGATATTTTTTTAATTATTTTATATCTTATCCTAATAGATTTAATTATAAAATTTTAATATTAATATATGAACTAATATATTAACATCAATTAAGATATATATCTTTGAATAAATTATATTATGAATAATTTATTATTGAAACATCATTTTTCGGTAAAATGTTTTTTCTATATATATATATATTAACTAAATTTAATAATATTTGAATATATATACTGTAAAATGATCTATATTTTTTTTTCATGTAAAAATTAGCTTATTATAAAATGTTTAGATTTCTCTCATTTAATTATTATTTTTCTGAGTGATGGAAAAATATATATTTTCATAATACTCAAAAATTTGTGACATTACGATATAAGAATAAAATGAAATATTTTCCCAAAAAAATTAAATATAAAAATATATACTACATCAAGGAAAACTATTTATTTAATAATTATTTGTAGACATATAAAATTAACATTTAACAATTCTATGAATTTATAAGGTTTTTTAATGAATAGTTTTTTCATTTGTTTCTTTTAATAACATATTCACTTGGAGGAAATTGTTTTTCAACATATTCTAAAGATAATTAAATATTATAAGAATAATCATTAACACATCACTGTTAGTATAATTAATAATATTGATAACCATATCATAATTACAAATCTTATTATAAAAAATGCATTGTTTATTGTTTAAATATATTTTTGAGAGTTACATGCTCTAATGTTAAATGTAATTATACTGAAACATATTTATTTTATATGATTAATTGGATTTAATATTTATTTTTATTATGTTAAAAATACTTATTAATAATAATTTTATTTTTATGTGTTATAAATAAATTACATTGCTATTTTTTTACCATAGTAAAAAAATGATAAATCTAAATAGCTTAGAGAAATTGGAAACAAAATATTTATAAAATATTTAAAAAATTACTAATAATTATTAATAAAAATGAATCCAAAAAACATTTAAAATGAATTATTGAATAAAATTTAATGCTAAAAGGTGATATTATTATATTAAGGATTTATATGGCTCAAAAAATCCATTCTCTTAGTGTAATGGCCCAGACCTCTCCGGCCCATTCCTTTGTCAAAAAGAAGGTCATGAAGTGTTATGTAGGGTAAAATGGATATTTCCCACACCTTCCAAAATTCTGAAACTACAGGCCGTGTAGTTTGAGTACACGCTGTGTAACCCCTTTCCGGGTATACCCTGTGTTGCAGGCCGTGTCCTCACTGTTTGAAATATTGGGTGCATGCTGTGTGTCCAGTTCTACACGCCGTGTAGTCCTTACCCACTTATGTGTTACCAGTCAATGGTCCTGTACTGTGTTGGAGCCGTGTTCGTGTCGTGTGCAATAAATGAGTACAAGCCGTGTGTCTAGTTCTACACACCGTGTAGTCCTTCCCTGCGTACGCGTTACCAGTCAACAGTCGTGTACCGTATTGGCTTTGTGTCCTTGACATGTGTAATAAATGAGTACACGTCGTGTGACTAAACTACACACCATGTAGTCCTTCCCCGCATATGTGTTACCCTCAACCGTGCATTTACCAGTCAATGGCCGCAGATCCGTGTTGGAATCCACGTGGAGACCGTGTAAAATAACTAAGTACACGCCGTGTACCATAAAGTACACATCGTGTACTTTTCCTTTTATTTCCTATAAAAGGAGGGGTCCCTTCCTCCTTTTCAATTCACTCCTCTCCTCCCCTTTCCTCTAAGCAGAGCTCTCCCAAGAGACTCGAAGGCTCCTTTTCTTCCATAACTTCTTCAACCGAGCTCCGATTTATGATCCATCAGCAGCCATGGGATCGTAATGATGAGGCGGAACATCCGAGCTTGGATCTGTTGTCTTTCCTTTGGCCTTTCCTTTCCGACTTCCACCGGAGGAGGTTTCTCCGGGACTCGACGGAAGTGACGGACGCCGACAGACGTCTTCTAAAGTTGATCCAGGGGAGCGTTGCGATCAGAATCTATTGAGGTAGGGATCTTACCTTCATCCCTCTATTTTGTGCATCATGTGGGGTGGGTGTTCTCTTGTTTATGTGAAACTCTTTTGAAATGGTTAAATAAAGATAATAAATGGTTACAGAATGAGGATGGGGAAGTTATTATGTTTATCTTTTCTTTTCCTTTTGATATGTTATGAATTTAATAGGCTTATGCCTATTGAAAATCACAGTTGTTGGGGGCCTTTTCTTGAACAATTAAATGTTTCCCTATCTTTCTAGATTGTTTTTTGGATGGAAACTTTGTAGAATGTGGAATTTGGTTAATCACGTAAAATTGGCCGTTTAAAATATGGAACCCTTGTGTGATCACCTCGGTTAAACAAAATGGAATAATGAACATGTGGGTGTTGTCATTGATATGTGGAATGTGATGGGGGTGTTTTGTGGGTTGTTGTGGATCAGGTGGGCAATGGGGCTATGTTTGGCTTGGTTGGGGGTTGGTGTGAATGTGATGTTGGTGACGGGCAGCGGTGCTGCGATAAGTGGTGTTAAAGGGATAATGATGTATGGGTTTCGGTGCAGTTGTGGTTATGGTGGTTGGAAATGGGGCTACGGAGATGGTTTAAATGTGAACGGACTATGGGTTGTGAATGATAAATAAAAAGAGAAAGAGTTAATGAATGGTGAGGTGTGGTAATGAAACAGAGTTAATAATAAATGGGGTTGTTTGCTTAATAAGAAGGACTTTATTGTGTTTCTTGTGTTTTCCTAACTTGATTTGTGGATGGCAGGGACATGGTTTATGAAAAATTTATGTGGTTGGTTGTGGATAGTTGCCCAGTAGTTAAGGAACTAAATAAACTACTTCTTCTAAAACATGAAAACCTAAATTGGGTTGGGGTTGTTTGTTGTATGCATGCTTCGTAGTAGCAGTGTCGAGGCATGTTTTCAGTTTCTCTGTTTAGAAGCTATAGGTTGGGTTGTGTTGTTGGTATATATATATATCTATATCTTTTTTGTTTTATCGCACCCCACCCATGTTGATCACTTAGTGCCGAACACTCCCATTTCATGGGAGAGGGTGTTTTTCCATTACTTACTAGCTCCTTCCTTTTCCTTCTCCCCTAGGCTGTGATGGCTTGAGGCATCCTTACACCTAAGACTCTTCAGGTAGGTTTTGATTAGGGTGGATTTAGCCCAATACTCTTCGGGCAGGCTCTACTTTTTCCAATGAATCTTCGGGATAAGGCCCAGGTGTGTGCGGGTGGGATACGTGGTTGTGAGGCCCAGGTGTGTGCGGGCGGGATTCGTTGTTGTGAGGCCCAGCTGTGTGCGGGCGGGATACGTGGTAGTGAGGCCCATGTGTGTGCGGGTGGGGGGAGTGTGGCAGCGTCAGGACGTTCGCCGTTACGAAGAGCAGCTAACTAAAGGGAAATGGTGCAGGGTACCCAATACTCTTGTTTCTTATATACTACTACCTGTTGTGCTTGTGTTTTGGTGAGTTCGGCTGGTGACGTTGGGTGGATAGAATTCCTTGCTAGGTTTCTTTTGTTGTTCTCACGGTACATTAGGATGTTTCCCCACTTGTGCACGAGAGCTTTAGGTTTACCTACTGAGTATACTTGTTTGCTCACCCTACGTTTACTTTCAGGATTCCAGGAGGACTACCAGGGTCGTGTGGGACCCTACTAGTCAGACAGTTGGAGTTGTTGTTGTTCTTATACACTTGTTTTCTTTTGGTATTGTTCTTTGAGATTTCGTATACTTTCACCTTGTTATAAAATTGTTTAAACATGCATGTGTGCTTGGTATGGGTTTATTTCTATAAACTTGTTCTTTTTCCTTTTTGGTGTTTGACTTGTCCTATTTCCCGATCCTAAATAATAAAAAGGTTAATACCTCCCATATTTGTGAAAACTCATACCTTGGTGCTAGTCGCAACCCCGAGGCCTATTGGAGGCGGGACTCTGTGGTCATTATCTCCCTTTCACCATCACCAGCTCAGGAGGCTCATCTTTGGGGGGAGGGGGTTGTGACAGAATGGTATCAGAGGTGATGGTTGAGAGATAGGATGGAGTCTGGAGTTAGGCACAGTGTGGATTGCATGGGATGGTAGGGAAATAATGTTGGTTAATCTTGGTGCGTGACATAGGCCAGAGAAGACTGGCTAGGACACGGGATTTTAGGGCCCCCCATGATTCGATGTAAGGACTCTAAGCCTACCAAACGACCAATTGAGACTACATTGATTGTAGGGTAGAGACCCTAGGGAAGGTACATGCATCATCATGAATGTGTTTTACTTGATTTGGGTGTTCTATGAAAGAAATTGAAATAAAATGATAAAATACAACCTTGAGTTTTCCTTACTACTTGGGCTTAGGCGATCCTTGTTTACCGTACAGCAATGGCACCTATACGTCATCCCCGGGTGGCTCAGACGGCCGAGGCCCAGTAGTTTCAAGCGGTCGATCAATTGAGGATTGACCGAGAGGAGGAAGATATCCAGTGGGAGAAGACTCTCCGTTATTTTCAGCAGAATAACCTCAAGAAGTACGAGGGTAGTACTTTGGATACAGAGACGGAGGGGTGGCTTGAGGTGCTAGGGATTGCTTTTACCTTGATCCGTGCTCCGAGGGAGTACTAGGTTCCCCTAGCAGTCAGTCAGCTGAGAGGTGCGACACGATAGTGGTGGACACTCTACCTCAGATATAGGATAGAGGTAGAGGTTCCATGGGCTGACTTTGAGAATGAATTCCAAGAGGAATTTCTTTATTCCATGATCAAGGCAGAGAAGCGGTAGGAGTTACTCTCCCTTCCGCAGGGTAGTATGTCAGTACGAGAGCTGGGGATCATGTTCAAGGATCTCTTGCGCTTTTCTCTGGATCTCTTTCCAGATGAGGAGTCTCAGGTGAGACGTTTGGAGTAGGCACTTCGTCCTTCACTCCAGTATGTTGTCACCCCCTTCACCCTTCTGACGTACTTGGAGGTTTAAAAGAAGGAAGAGGTTGTAGAGAGGATGCACTCGCTGGGAGGTGCACCACGTGAGGGGAACCAGCCGGGCTCGTCGAAGGGGAAAGCAGTCAACAGCAGGTCTCCTGTGACGGGACCTTCCAGGTTCAGGCCTCTGGGGAGCAGGCCCCAGCAGATCCAGTTCAGATCTTCGGGTCGTCGTCCCTTTTTTACGAGCCCAGAACTGAAGTGTTTTTCTTGTGGAGGTTTCGGGCACGATCAGAGTTGGTGCCTGACCCGATCTCAGTACGGTGGATGTGGGAAGGTTCAGCGCCCACCTCAGCTGCACCTGTTGCCAGTGAGGCCCTTCCAGCAGCAGCAGGACCAAGATCCTTTGAGGGGAGACTTTGCGGGAGGAGGCCGACCTCAGGGTGCTCTTCAGGGACCTCGACAAGGGCATGGTTGGGGAGGTTGACGACATCAGAGAGGAAGAGGAACTGGGCATGGACAGTTGCACGCAGCAGAGTTGACAGCTCCAACAGGACCAGAGGTGGTGCGAGGTATGATTTGTTTGTTCAGCACTCTTGTTTCTGCTTTGTTATATTCGGGAGCCTCGCACTCCTTTGTTGCACCTGGTCTATAACATGATTTGGGACTAGATGTTGAGAGACTTTCTGTACCACTGGTGCTGAGTACACCAGTTGGAGGCCAGACCAGTGTATCTTGTGTTTCCCGAGGATGTGGGATGAAGTTGGGACCACATCTATCTAGTGGGGACTTTCTTCTGTTATAGATGCCGCTATATGATGTTATCATAGGCATCTACTAGTTGTTTTATGTTAGTGTCGTTATCAAATACTTCCAGAGAAGAGTCGTGTTCTCCGAAGTGGACGGGAAGCGTGTAGCTTTTGTTGGTGAGAGGATCTATCAGGTGGGAAGCTGGCGTGTGGAGCCTCTCCTTTCCTTGTTAGGTGGGCTATCAGTGGTTCCAGCTGATACAGAGATGATGGATGTCCCGGAGGTTGTTGGGGAGTTCCTCGATGTTTTTCCGAGGAGGTTGTGACTCTACCCCCCCCCCCCCCCACATGACGTTGAGATCCGGATATACATACATCCTGGTGCCCGTCCCATTTCGATGGCCCCTTATCGGATGGCACCTTCGAAGTTGCGGGAGTTGCAGATTCACATTGATGATCTGATGGAGAAGGGTTTTGTTTGACCCAGTGTATCTCCATGGGGTGATCCAGTTTTTTTCATGAAGAAGGCGGATGGTGGTCTCAGACTATGCATAGACTACCGAATGTTTAACCATGTAACAGTCAAGAACTGTTACCCCCTTCCAAGGATAGATGATCTCTTCGACCATCTAAGGGGAGCAGGTTGGTTTTCCATGATTGATCTATGATCTGGATATCATCAGCTGAGGGTAAAGGACAACGACATCTCGAAGATGGCTTTCAGGTGCAGGTATGGGCACTTCGAGTTTTTAGTGATGTCGTTTGGAGTTACGAATGCACGGGATATATTCATGGGACTCATGAACTTTGTCTTCTGAGAGTTTCTGTATCGGTTCGTCGTTGTGTTTATCGATGACATCCTGATCTACTCAAGGTTAGAGGAGGAGCACGTTGAACATCTCAGGGCGGTCTTGGAAGTCCTTCAACACCACCAGCTTTACGGGAAATTGTTGAAGTGTAAGTTCTTGACGCAATAAGTACACTTCCTTGGGCACGTAGTGTCTCAGCATGGAGTGTCTGTAGACCCATCGAGGTGGAGGCAGTTGTTTCATGGGCAGCACACAAGAGTGTGGCAGAAGTTCGTAGTCTCCTGGGGTTAGCAGGTTACTATCGGAGGTTCGTTTCGGACTTCTCTCAATTTTCTGCTGCATTGACAGCTTTGAAAAGGAAGAACTGGGTCTTCCTATGGAGCGAGAAGTGCCAGAAATCTTTCGACTACCTGAAGGAGAAGTTGGTCAGTGCTCCATTACTCAGTTTTCCAGAGGAAGGGTTGTTGTATGAGGTTTTTTGTGATGCTTCTGGCCTTGGTCTAGGGTGCATGCTGATGTAGAAGAAGTGAGTGATATGTTATGGTTCTTGAAGTTATGCCCTCACGATCATAACTATGCCACCCATGACCTATAACTTGCAGAAGTAGTGTTCGCACTGAAGTTGTGGCGACATTACCTCATTGGGGAGCACTATGTGGTCTTCTCAGATCACAAGAGCCTGCGTTATATCTTCTCCCAACGTGACCTGAACTTATGGAAGCGGAGATGTGTCGAGTTTCTCCAAGACTATGACTTTGAGATCTCTTACACTGAAGGTAATGAAAATGTTGTGGCTGATTCCCTAGGCAGGAATTCGCGTAAGGAAGTGGTTCGGGAATCCGCTGACGCTTGGAACACGATGGGAGAGTTGGCTGCCTTGCACTTTGATGCCAGGGAAGAAGGTGTTAGAGGCTGTTTGTTTCAGATAACGGTGCAGTCCTCCTTGTTGCAGCAGGTGGAAGAGTCTCAGTGGGGGGACTCCGAGGCGGAAGTGATGTGTGATCGTGTCGATCAGGGGAACGCTTCAGAGGGATGGTCAGAGGACAGCTGGCATCAGATGCTTTTCCATGGAAGGTTGTTTGTCTCGTAGACAATGCATGAGGGAGTTCTCCATGAGTTCCATAGCTCAGCCTTGATGGTACATCCTGGAGTTTTAAAAATTTACCAAGGCCTGAGGGAACAGTTTTGGTGGCCCGGGGTGAAACGGGCAGTGGCAGAGTTTGTGGCTCAATTCCTAGTGTGTCTGAAAGTGAAGGCTGAACACCATGTTCCCAGTGGTTTCTTGCACCCTTTAGATGTCCCTGATTGGAAGTGGGATGATATCTCAATGGACTTCGTCACAGGACTAGCCATAGGTCAGGGTGGTTATGATGTTATCTGGGTGGTGGTGGATCGACTGACAAAATCAGCTCAATTCTTAGCAATTAAGGAGTCAGGCCCGGTGAGTACCTTAGCATAGAGGTACGTAGACAAGGTTGTGTCGTTGCATGGAGTCCAAAAGACTATCATCTCAGATCGGGATACTCGGTTTACCTCACGAGTCTAGAGGGGGTTACAACATGCTTTTGGCACCCAACTAAACCTTAGCACTGATTTCCTCCCCTAGACCGATGGGAAGATAGAGGGAACTATCTAGATGTTGGAGTACATGCTACGGGCATGCGTTCTGGATTTAGGAGGATCATGGGTACGAAACTTTCCTTTAGTAGTTGTTTCCTACAATAACAGCTTCCACTCTACTATTGGAATGGCACCGTATGAGGCTTTGTATGGAATACCATGTCGTTCACCCATTTGTTGGGAAGAGGTTGGTGAGACAGGTGCTCTTGGGCCAGAGGTAGTGAAGAGCACCATAGAGAAAGTCCAACTTGTACGTGAGAGGATGAAAGCGGCTCAGGACCTACAGAAGTCTTATGCTGATCGTCGGAGGAGGCCCTTGCAGTTTGAGGTGGGAGATCATGTGTTCTTGAAGGTTTCCCTTCGATGGGGGCAGGGGAGGTTTGGGAAAGTGAGCAAGCTCTCACCTAGGTTCATCGGACCTTTTGAGGTGGTGAGGCAAGTCGGCGAGGTGTCATATCAACTGGCCCTGAAACCTCAATTGGAGAAGGTTCATGACGTCTTCCACGTCTCCCAGCTTCATCGGTACTTACACGACGACTCCCACATTATCGACTAGGGAGAGTTAGATATGGGAGATGACGCAACCTTTGAGGAACGACCAGTCAGGATCAAGGATCGTAAAGAGAAGGTGCTATGTGGACGAACTATTCTGTTGGTTCGTGTGTTGTGGAGGCATGGCAGCCTTGAGGAGAGCACTTGGGAGCGAAAGACCCAGATGCACGCTCAGTACCCGGAGTTGTTTTGACTTTTCTTTCCCTTGTCTGAGCATTTTGTTGATGTTCTACTATGTACCTTTGATATATAGAATGCTTGGCATGTCGGTTGTGAGTCCTTCTGTTTCCTTGTTCCCTGGTAATGTGTAACATGTCCGGATGTGTGGGGAAAGGAAAAAACCTGACCCTTAATCGAGACGCATTAATGAGGATGCAATTGAACCCATTCGGGCGAGTCAGTGCCGCCTAAAGCGGATAATATCTCGACATAGGAGAAGAAATTTCCCAAAACCACATGTTCGACTAGTGTGTTGGTTGTGCGGTGTTGGGGGTAGTACGAGTTGAAAAATCCTAATGTATGAAAGTGGTAAGACCCAATTCTTAATCGAGATGCATTAATGAGGATGCAATTAAACCCATGTAGGTTAGTTAGTTCCGCCTAAAGTGGATAATATCTCGATATAGGAAAATTAATTCCTAACACATATAATTAGGGTTGTTGGTTGGGTTCCTGTTATAACAATAACCCTAAGAGGTACCTTGTTTGGTCTCTCTGGGTTGGTTTTTTAATTCTTGGGGACGATAATGTTTTAAGAGGTATCTAATGTAATGGCCTGGATCTCTCCGGCCCATTCCTTTTTCAAAAATAAGATCAAGAAGTGTTTGGGAGGGTAAAATGGACTTTTCCAACACCTTCCAAAATTTTGAAACTACACAGCGTGTAGTTTGAGTACTCGCCGTGTACCCCCTTTCCAGGTATACCCCGTGTTATAGGCCATGTCCTCACTATGTGAAATAATGGGTGCGCGCCGTGTGTCCAGTTCTACATGCCGCATAGTCATTCCCCGTGTACGTGTTACCAGTCAACGGCCATGTTCCATGTTGGAGTCGTGTCCTTGTCGTGTGAAATAAATGAGTACACGTCGTGTGTCCAGTTCTACACGTCGTGTAGTCCTTCCCCGCGTACGCGTTACCTGTCAACGGCTGTGTACTGTGTTGGAGTCATGTCCTTGTCTTGTGCAATAAATGAGTACACACCGTGTGTCTAAACTACACGTCGTGTAGTCCTTCCCCGCGTATGTGTTACCCTCAAACCATGTGTTGACCAGTCAACAGTCGTGGAGTCGTGTTGGAAGCCGCGTGGAGATCTTGTAAAATAACTGAGTACACGCCATTTACCATAAATTACACGTCGTGTACTTTTCCTTTTCTCGCCTATAAAAGGATGGGTCCCCTACTCCTTTTCAATTCACTCCTCTCCATCCCATTCCTCTGAGAAAAGATCTCCCAAGAGACTCGAAGGCTCCTTTTCTTCCATAACTTCTTCGTCCGAGCTCCGATTTACGATCCGACAACAACCACGGGATCGTAACGACGGGGCGGAACTTCTGATCTTGGATCTGTTGTCTTTCCTTCATCCTTTCCATTCCGACTTCCACCCAAGGAGGTTTCTCCGGGACTCAACATAAGTGACGGATGCCGACAGACGTCTTCTAATATTGATCAGGGGGAGCTTTGTGATCAGAACCTATTGAGGTAGGGATCTTACCTTCTTCTCTCTAGTTTGTGCATCATGCAGGGTGGTTTTTCTCTTGTTTATGTGAAACACTTTTGAAACAGTTAAATAAAGATAACAACTGGTTAAAGAACGGGGATGGGGAAGTTTTTATGTTTATCTTTGCATATCCTTTTGATATGTTATGAATTGAATAGGATTATGCCTACTGAAAATAACGGTCTTTGGGGGCCTTTTCTTGCGAAATTAAATGTTTCCCTATCTTTCTAGACTATTTTGTGGATGGAAACTTTGTGGACTGTGGAATTTGGTTAATCACGTAAAGTTGGCCGTTTAAAATATGGAACCCTTGTGTGATCACCTCGGTTAAACAAAATGGAATAATGAACATGTGGGTGTTGTCTTGGATACGTGGCATGTGATGGGGGTGCTTTGTGGGTTGTTGTCAATCGGGTGAGCAGCGGGGCTACAGTTGGCTTGGTTGTGGTTTGGTGTGAATGCTATGTTGGTCACAGGCAGCGGGGTTGTGATAAGTGGTGTTAAAGGGATAATGATGTACGGGTTTCGGTGCGGTTGTGGTTATGGTGGTTGGCAGCGGGGCTGTGGGGATGGTTTGAATGTGAACAGACTATGGGTTGTGAATGATAAATAAAAAGTGAAAGAGTTAATGAATGGTGGGGAGTGGTAATGAAACAGAGTTAATAATCAATGGGGTTGGTTGGTTAATAATAAGGACTTGTTTGTGTTGCTTGTGTCTTCCTAACTTGATTTGTGGATGGCAGGGACATGGTTTACGAACGATTGATGTAGTTGGTTGTGGATAGTTGCCCAGTAGTTAAGGAACTAAATAAACTACTTCTACTGAAACGTGAAAACCTAAATGGGGTTGGGGTTGTTTGTTGTATACATGCTTTTTAGTAGCAGTGTCGAGGCACGTGCTCAGTTTCTCTGTTTAGAAGCCATAGGTTGGGTTGTGTGGTTGGTATATATATATATATTTGTATCTTTTGTGTTTAATCGCACCCCACCCATGTTGAGAACATAGTGCCGAACACTCCCATTTCATGGGAGAGGGTGTTTTCCCCTTAGTTACTAGCTCCTTCCTGCTCCTTCTCCCCTAGGCTGTGATGGCTTGAGGAAACCTTACACCTAAGACTCTTTGGGTAGGTTTCGATTGGGGTGGCTTTAGCCCAAGACTCTCCGGGCAGGTTCTACTTTTTCCCAAGAATCTTCGGGATGGGGACCAGGTGTGTGCGGGCGGGATACGTGGTTGTGAGGCCCAGGTGTGTGCAGGCGGGATACGTGGTTGTGAGTCCCAGGTGTGTGTGGGCGGGATACGTGGTAGTGAGGCCCAGGTGTGTGCGTGCGGGGAGAGTGTAACAGTGTCAGGATGTTCACTGTTAGGAAGAGCAGCTAACTAAACGGAAATGGTGCGGGGTACCCAATACTCTTGCTTCTTGTATACTACTACCTGTTGTGCTTTTGTTTTGGTGAGTGTGGCTGGTGAGTTTGGGTGGATATAATTCTTTGCTAGGATTCTTCTATTGTTCTCACAGGACAATAGGATATCTCCCCACTTGTGCACGAGATCATTAGGTTTCCCTACTTAGTATACTTGTATGCTCACCCAACGTTTACTTTCAGGTTTCCAGGAGGACTACCAGGGTCGTGCGGGACCCTACTAGTCGGACAGTTGGAGTTGTTGCAGTTGTTGTACTCTTGTTTTCTTTTGGTATTGTTCTTTGATCTTTATTGTACTTTCTCCTTGTTATAAAATTGTTTAAACATGCATGTGTTCTTGGTGTGGGTTTATTTTTATACACTTTTTCTTTTTCCTTTTTGGTGGTTGACTTGTCATATTTCCCGATCCTAAATAATAAAAAGGGTAATGCCTCCCAAATTTGTGAAAACTCATACCCTTGGTGCTAGTCGCCACCCCGGGGCCTACTAGAGGTGGGACTCGGGGGTCATTATCTCCCTTTCACCATTTCCAACTCACGAGGGGCATCTTTGGTGGGAGGCGGTCGTGACACATAGATTATAAAAAGAACCTCCATCCATCAATGACTCCTCACATCCAAATACCTTAATATTGTATCAAACACTATCTTAGTCTATCGTAAACCCTATAAAAACAAACTATAATCCATTATTTTTACAGAATTCCGCGCTGAACTAAAATAATTTGGTGACCAAAGTAAATCATCCAAGGATAATGGTAATATTTTAAAATACACCTTCAAAATTATTTTATAATTTAATGAATTCAATAATATTCAAGGAATGTGTGTATGATAAATAAATATTATGAGTATTCTGGTATGTTTTTATATAATTGGATAATTCATTTTATATCTTCCTATAAAATAGTTGAGAAAAATGATAACATTTTCATATGCATTTGTATTTGAGGACTACAACATCGATCAACGTCATGTTTAATTTTCCATCACTACATATAATGAATTTTTCATGAATGTTACTTACAATGATAATATGATATTTATAATAATATAATGATTCATAAATGATAATATGTATTATTATATACCTTCCACATATTTTTGATAAATGGTTGTTTTTTCATTGTGTACATATGGACTACCACCGTTAAATGATGATGTTTCTATTTCATTTTACATAAAAACTAAAATAGGTCGAATGATATATTTATGTAGTGTATTAAAATATTATTTACTAAACCATTATAATTATTTAATGGTAATAATTTACCATAAACAATTAACATTAATAAAAAATTATTATAGTAAATTTAATCTCTAAAATGGACATATCAACGTCTCTTTCAAAAATTTAGTTCATTCATGGAACCCCTATTTACATATCTAAATTATGTGATAATGGAAATAAAAAGGACATAGTAATATAATATAAAAACCTAATATTTTTAATATCAATCAATATTAGGTCTTATAAATATTTAATAATAATATATTAAATATTTATATTCCCTATAAAAATGTGATGTAATTATTTATTCAAATGAAGAAAGAACTATTTCTCTCCATATTCGGTTTTAATGCATTATTTGGTTTTAATTTATATATATATTTAAAAATGATATAATTTTAATTTTAGAAAATTAAATTCATTATTTAAATAATATTTTCAAAATAAACATTGTTTGAATTTTTCAGAAATTTCAGATAAGATTTATTGTTCGATGAATAGTGACAATTTTTTATTTATATTCAAAATTACCTTTTCTTTCAATGCATTAACGAATTAAATTTTTGTAATGAATTATTTATAAAATATATTTAGTTATTATTTGATAAAAATAGTTTAATAAATTTTATTAGAATCAGAATTATTTTATAATTGGGTAAAAAAAAATTCTTACCTAAAGAGTCATTTTTCTGAAAAACATTTTTTACTTTTTTTCCTAGAAAACGTGTAAATTTAATTTTACTAGTTCAGTTGAAAAAATTAAATATAAATATATTATTTATTATCATAATTAATAACATTTAAAAGTGCTATGTTAATCTTTGGTCATAATGAATAGTAGAAAAGGTAAAAATTCGTTATAATGGTTATGGTTAAGACGTGTTAACTAGCGGTTAAACATTAGTGATAATTGTTAATGTGATATATAATATTGTAAAAATTTGATTTCATGGCCATATTTTGAAAATAAATCGTCTTATATTCATAAATTTTCCATTTTTTAGCCCATATTATTGAGTAAGACATTAATATATTTTAATCATTTTTAAAATACTACATGTATCAAGACCAACTCTGAAAATCCCACCATATCTATTTTTTACAGACATGAAAATAATTTTTTATTTGTAAGTATCTCCCCAAATAACATTCTTACAGCCATACCCACATCTTATAAATACATTTTTGATCTTAAAACAATCTATGTTTTACATCAGTTATAAACCTACATAGTTTTTCAAAAGTTTTGGCATCATTGCTAACTAATCATTTTTGTTTTCATTCATTTTGAATGTCCATAAAGTATTTTCCAAAAATTATGAAATAATTACACCATTATATTCCATATAATTATTTTATTTATGTTAATTACGAGACCTATATCCTAATCCTACCATTAAATTTGAAATCCATACATCTTTCGTTTGTATAGTCGGTAACCACCATGCGATCCATGGTTTCTCATTTTCCATCACAACCTCTAATGAATGGTTATAATAATTTTTATTATGTATATATTTGTATATGATAGTATCAAAATATTTATAATTATATAATGATACTATATAATCTATTTATTTACCTTTCCATTCATTGAAAAATGATATTGTCTTCTTTATGTATCAGTGGATTATGACCTCTATAATGAAATTTCATTCATTTTTCATGGAAACATAACATGGATATCTTATATTAATGTATTTAAGGAAATAATATGATATTTATGATATAATAATAATTTAAATAATATATTATAATACAATCCACATATTCAATAAGCTCGTTGAAACATGTAAGTGTTACTCATGCGTGTGTATAGTCAACGATCTTCATGGTTGTAACATAATTAATATTTTGTAAAAATTCCTCACAGTTGATCTTAAAAAATAATTAATCTATAAAAATTAAAATTATGTGAATATTATGATTATATATAAGATTTATTATTAACCTCATTGAATATATTCAGGTTACCAAAGTCATTTTTGGATATATGACCCAAATATCATCAAAACATTAGATGTGAAATTTAATGACTATGTAATTGTATGTACGATTTTAAAAAACAAAATTAAGTAATAGTAAACATGAAATAAGTTCCATATGAAATAAATTAATTTAATTATGTTCATTATTGACATTGAAAATTAACATATGCGTTGACCCACATTGGATGTATGGGAATCTTTTCCATAAACACATCTTGTCAAATGTTTAAAAAAATTCAAAAGCATTCTATTCCAAATCAATATTCATAAAATTTTGTTATCAAGGTATTGTAAGTGAAATAAATTATTTTTTTTGGAATTTTTATGTCAATTTTTACAAACCTTCATGGTTTTTCATTTTTTTTGCATTTTTTTTAATATTTTGATAAAAATGTAAATGGAATGATTGATTTTTAACATAAACAGAGGCAATTGTTTCTCCCATTACCATAATTATTATTTTATGTTCATACTATTATAATAAATTCCTTTCTATAATTCAATGAAATAACAACATTCCATATGATTTGGTTTTTTTAAAAAATGTTTTAAATGGAAAGGGAATTTTTATCCATTTTTTTGGTTCTGGGTAAAAATAATGTTTTTATTGACATTGTAGTTGAAATGAATTATTTTTATTATAATGATTATATTATTGTTTTGAGTAATTGTTTATGAAGATTTGGGAGGCTGATATAGGGCACGGTGATGGGTGAAATTAATAAAACTCAAGATTAAGGGTGAGCCTTATATATCTCTCAAATGCATTGTGTAAAATGAAAACAATAACTAGTTTTACATCCAATAAAAGATTACTAGAATTTACAAGATGTATTTTATTTTAATTTCTATTATTTATAGTAAGAGTGGAATTGGAAATATATTCTATGTTACATGTATTATTTACCTATATTTTTATTTGATTTTATATAAATAAAATCATTTCCAGATGGAACAAAATGATATTAAGATAAAAGTGGATTTAATGCAATTTTATAATGGGGAAATTCATAAATTTTTGAAATATTTTCATTATTTTTTTCATGATTCAAATGAAATAATTATGTGTTTTATTTTTCCATTATTATTCATTGTATAATGTGTTATGATAACATTTTGGTATAAACATTTATTTCTTGAGA
This sequence comes from Viscum album, assembly GCA_963277665.1. Taxonomy (NCBI): domain Eukaryota; kingdom Viridiplantae; phylum Streptophyta; class Magnoliopsida; order Santalales; family Viscaceae; genus Viscum; species Viscum album. Next base: position 2,021,233,095 of record OY728138.1, read on the forward strand.
GAAATTTTTTTTTTGAAAAAATTATTTATTTCGAAAAGTATATTTTTTATGAGTGTTCATAAGATAAATGATTTTTTATTTCTTTATATATATCCCTTAGTGATATTTTTGTGTCTATCCGACATTCTATAATGTTTACCATAGGGTTATAAGTAAGAGTAGGGAAAATTAGGGGACCATGATGAAAATTGTGGTGGTATGTTATAAAAAGAGAACATGATATATATTATAAGTAATGTTTTTAGGAAAGATGTATACTACATATAAGTGTTTAATTTATGATTTAATATTAATTTATTTATAGTTAATTAATAGTTTCTCTAAAACTCTAAACTATAAATATATTACCAAAATGAATGTTAGGGTATTTTTGACAAAGTAATCCAAATTATGTAATGTTTATGGTTGGTTAATTGTTTTCGGTATCAGAGTAAATATTTTGATTATATTTTATTTTATGAAAATTATTTTAAATTTCCAAAAAGAAATATAATTCATGGTTATCATGATATGTAATTTTAAGCTTAATATATTGTTTCTACTATAAAATAAATGTTCCTAATGGTGATTGTAAGATCAAATAGGTAAACTAATGAAGGAAGGCTCTATATAGAAAATTTTCATTTCTTAACCCATCATGGATTTCCTGGTCTATGGTAAGATGAATGTGACATCAAAATCACTCTTGTAATTGGTTAGGGTATGGACACCAATGGCGAGAAGGCATATAACACATGTGGGTGTCCTTATCCAAATGGCTCTGTAAACACAAACATATCTAAAATCCACTATAGTATGGAGTGTGAATATATAACTTCTACAACGTATTCGTTTATAAATTTTATCCCACAAAAGAGTATGAAACATATATGGGAAGGGATAAGGGATAAATACAATGGAACAAAAAATTTTGGAGTCAAACTTACTAGTAAAAAGGATAATGTCATCAATTTGAATCTCCTAGAACCATCTATAATCTATCTAAAACTAGTAAGATCCACCTGCTTCTGGTACTCCTAGAACCCCATCGTAAGACATATAGCACTTATCTGAAACAATAACGCCCCAACATTTTAAAAAATTAAATGAAATTCGTTAAAAATTGTTTTATGTATATATTTATAACTAGCCTTTAAACATAATTTTGCTACTTTAATGTTTTGAATTTTGATAAATTGTCCTCTAGAATTATGTATAGTATGTTATTTAGAGTTTGATGGAACCAACATGTTTTTGGTGTATAGTAACATACCCTTATGAGTAGTAATATGAATTATAATATGACCCTAATGAATAGTAAATTTTATTATTATTTTATTTTCTGAAGGCCTTAAGATAATGACATATTGTTTAATTTTTCAATGTGATATAAAAGCAGTCATAGAATTAAAATTGTTAGTTTCTGAAATAAGTATTATTTTATATAAAAATTAAATTAATAATATTTAGAAAATTATTTTCATAAAATGGAGTACAGTTTTTAATTCACCATGTAGAAAAATGGTTAGGTGGAATATTTGGTGTTTTTCTGAAACATTTGATGTTTCAGTGAATAGAAAAATACAGTTTTCAGTTTCCTTGTGTTTAATGAAATCATTAATGATGTAATCATTATGTAATAATTATGGTAGACTTGTGTACAGTAAAATATTTTATGAGGTGTTTCATGTGGCTTATACCATATGAAAATAGAATTGTCAAGACCATGGTTCTTCAAATACCATTAATGAGGTGCCCCATAAAAATTAATAGAATATTCCCTCACATTTTTTATTAATACCAAATCATTACTTCATTACATTCATTCAAAATTCCTTCTCAATGATGTTATGGCCTTATTCACTATATAGTATTCATTCCAAGGTGCCCTCTATCCCCAAAGGTTCCATCCTTCATGTATTAGGAGTTACTCTACAAGGTAAGAGAATTCCCAATTTCGTTCTCTTTTTTCCATAGAAGTTCTCTTTTATATGGTATAACATTAAAGACTCCATAACATTTTCTTATTTCCATTTTATTCTTTATCTATACTATATTATGATTCTTTTATGGATGGGTGAACCCTGTCCCGTATCTTTTTAATGTTTTTTGAAACCATGTGGCATAGCTATTAGGCTGCCGAATTTTGAATGGATTGCTCAATTATTCTTTTACTTCTTGTTCCACTATTTTTTTATTCATTCATCATCTCTACTAATACATAAATCATGAATGATACTTTCTCTTAAATATTTTTTATTTCATCCGGTTTGCAGAATACTCACTATTACATTTATTCTCCTATCCTACTTATTCCAAAAATTAATACACAATCAGTGATGTGTCAATTTACTGACATTGTGGATGATGTGATTTGAATTTCTTTTACATCGTTCATGGATTGTCATGAAACCATTTTTATAGTTAAAAAAGATTATAGTTTATTTATTATATCTTATATAAGTTTCTAGAATCTTTATTTACACATGTTGTTAATTCATAATATAAAACGAGTTCATTACGATCGAAGAAATCTCCAAAATGACCTAAACAAATGTCATTATTGGTTTAACTAATGAATAATCAACATGTGAGTGTTAGAAATGATTAATGGTATAATTTATGGTTCTTTATATTTTTTAATACCATTTCATTCCAATTCTGTAGTTCCACTTCTAGTCGACAATAATATCCATCATGAACCATTTCAGGAAACCATGTGAAGAACGCACCAAAAAACAAAGAAATCATCAAAATTTTATTAACTAATGGGTGGAATGAAATAATAAATTGATCATTAAAGATGTTATAAACATTGATAGTTTTATTTAAAATAGTAATAAAACTATTTTAACCTTAATAAAGTATTTTTAAGCATCTTATTTGGAAGTTGAACCCGATATAAGGGATCCTCTTATTCTAACTTTTAATCAAGAATCACCCCTTATTATTCTTATTAATTTATAATTCCAAATGATGATTTTTTTTTCACACTTCCCCCACACTGACCTTATGATATATTAACGATGAGATACCCCATTTGTATCTCATTATCCCCTCCCGTGTACATTCATCGCCATGATGAAATTTCCTAAGTGAATGCTTTACACAGTATCCATTCTTTGAGTTAACCTTATTCTTTATTCCTTTTGTGGTATTAAGATTTTTGTTGGGATGACGTTTTTTATATTATGTTTCACAATGTTTATTTACAGTTTATACACATATCCATTTCATTCTATTAATTCCAACTCTAATTATATTTTAAGGGACACTCTTTTTAAAATCCTTTTCAAAATCAATTTAACAAATTTAAAAGGGATAGTTTCTTATATGCATATGGATTGAATGGTTTCTTAAGATTTTTCAGATACTTTATTATCATAATATAGTTGTTGGACATTGTTTATGTCTTCTTGAGACCACTATAGCTTAGGATATGTTTGGTTGAACCCATTATAGCTCAAGATATGACTGGTGAGATCCATTAGAGCTCTCCAATGCATTAGGTAATTTGGTGATAGAAGTTAACCATAATGTTTTTCCATGTATAAGGGTGAATTTAAGAGTGATATGGAAAATATTTCATGAGGCAACTTCATAATGTTTCTATTCATATATTTTTTTATGATTATGGGTTTAATGTGTTTATATGTTATCATGAGACCAACTATTTCATTTATTATATCCCTTGTTGAGTTTTATACTCACTAAATGTTTTAAAAATGATTTTTACAGGATATTTCAATGGGTCAGAGAAAAAAGGGATTCATGTTGTTTGATATACAGTGTTGTTAAGGACAACATGTTTTATGTATTAATGTTTTATATTTTGAAAAAAATAGATTCTTTTCTAGTAGTATCCACTTGTATAAATGAGTTAAGTCATGTATGTAAGATATCTTATTATTTGAAACTATAATACCAAAAATATACTCAATGTGTAATAATGTACGATCTTGTGTAAAATTCAAAATTAAGTAACATTTTAAGGTCAGGTCCTTATAGTCAGTATCAAAGGACGGTATGGATAAAATTAGGGTTTATGATGTTGTTAAAAGAATACCAAAAATGATTTTTACTCTATGGTAATTATAAATGTTATATAATTTAAGGAATAACATATTGAATCATTTATGTTATGTCTATTCATAATGGTTTTCCATAGAAGAAACAAGGAAGAGGATGTAGGAATGAACCAAGAGGCTGATATCTATCTGCAGCCTGGAATGGTGGGAATCAGAACCAAGATGTCTATGACAGAAATGGATCAGTTGAAAAAATAAATAAATATGGTTGGATTCCATGAAATATAGGAATATGATCTAACACAATGAAACATGTCTTTTGTGGTGCATTTTATGAGGCAACATCCACCATCATTCTATGGAACCATAAATCTAATTATTTCTGAAGGTTGGATAAATGCTATAGAAATGTTATTTTATGTCATTGGATGTTTATAATGTCAAAAGGTTATAGTAGACATTTATCAGTTGGGAGGTGAACCAGGTCAATAGTGGACACTGGTTAAGAATATAAGGGAAAGTGATGATCCTGACAGTATGAAATGGGTGATTTTAGAAGTCTTTTTCTTAAAAAATATTTCCCTAAAACTGATCAAATAAAAATATTAAAACAATTCATGGAACAAAAGAACATAGTTTATTATTCTATTTCAACTTATAAATCCAATTTTACAGTATTGGACATGTATGTATCAGATTTTTCTTGAGATTTTGAAAGTAAAATTATTAGATTTTACTTTGGATTGAAATCGTTTTTATGAAGATCTTTGGCCTCATAAGACTTTAAATGTTATGATAAGCATGTTTGTTATGCTGAAAAAATTGAGATAGAGTTTCCTGACACATATGTGACTCCTGATGTCGAGAATAATAAGTGTTAAATTTTTAATGCAATGGGTAAGATCTCGTCAATGAAATCTAGGGGTATAAAAATAAATTTCCCTTCTTTTAAAAGTGTGGTAAAAGAAATCCTGGTGAATATCTTTTATATTTCGTGAAATTATACTAATGTAGAATGTTTGGAATCATGTCTCATGAGTGAATGGAAAAAGTTTTTAAAGCTAATGAGAATATGATGGTGAGATGCTTTAACTATAAGGAATTGGTTCATTTTTCTATTGTTTTCTAAATCTAGTCACTCATAGAGGGAATCAACTATATTAATAGTAGAAGGGTTTGGTAAAATAATTTTCAACAACATCAGTAGAAGTGAATCCATCAAATGAGGTGGTATCATGAAAAATGCATGTTTTTAGCGATTTCTCAAGTGTGTAGTTTGATTCAGGGTCTATACATTCTTTTATTTCATATAAATTTTCTGAGAAATTGGGAATTCAACCTCAGGAAATGAAACTAGATCTCATGGAAATAACATTGGGAGAAAATATTATGGATAAAATAAATTATAATAATCTACCTATACTTTTTTTGGAAAGAGTACACTTAAAGACCTTATTTTTTCCCTCTAGTAGTGTTTGATGATATCTTGGGTATGAACTGGATTTATTTTTATCATGATAAGAATGATTTTAGAGAAAAAGTTGTTGTTTTTTAGAATGATTTTCAGTTGGTTACTAGAATGAACCCATACCATTAATAACATAACAGGAATCTATGAAACTGATAAATGTTGGAAATGAAAGATATCTTACTCATATTTTTGATGATAGGAGATCTTTCTAGATTAATGATGTACCAGTGGTAAATGAATACATAGTTGTTTTCCTGATTATTTATCTAGTGTTATTCTTAATCGGGAGGTAGAGTTTACTATTGACTTCGCTATTAATGTGAATCCAATTTATAAACCCCCTTATCTAATAGAGAAAATTAAAATTATATAATTCAAAATGCAGTTGTAGGAATTATTAGTTAAAGGATTCATCAGACCTAGAGCATCACAATGGGGTGCTCATGTGTTGTTTGTTAAGAAAAACATTTTTCAATGAGTCTTTTCATCTATTTTAGAGCCTTGAATAATGTTACAAATAAAAACATGTATCCCTTTCCTTATATATATATGATTCGTTTTATGATCTCCAGGGAGCACAATACTTTTTTATGGTTGACCTGAGGTCGGGGTACCATCATTTGAAAGTACATGATAAAAATATCAAGAATACTACGTTCCATACTAGATATGGTAATTATGAATTTTATTTTATGCCTTTTGGGTTAACTAATGCACCTATTTTATTCACGTGTCTTATGAATAAAATATTTCATGAGTTCATGGATATATTTTTGGTTGTTTTTTTATGAAATTATGGTATATTCAAGAAGTAAATAAGAGCATGAAAAATATATAAGGGTTTTTTTGAAAACCAAAAAAATAGGAACTGTTTGGAAAAATGAGAAAGAGTGATTTTTGGTAGTAAAAAATTTCTTTTCATGGGTATATTGTAAATATTGATGGAATAACAGTTGATCTAGTGAAAATAAAATTTGTTGATGAATGTACAAGGCATTAAAATATTGCTGATATTCATATTTTTTTTGGATTAGAAAGTTATTACTAATAGTTTGTTAAAAACATTTCACAGTTTTCCATCCCTCTAATTAAGATAACTTAAAAATGGGTTATATTTGTTTGGACATAAGAATTTGATGTATATTTAGGAACTAATGAAGATATTGGTGAATGGTCCAGTTTTGGCATTGCCATCCAGAAATGGTGATTTTTTCATTTATAGTGATGATTCGTTAAATGTATTTGGTTTTGTTTTGATAGATAATGAACACGTATTGCATTTTCTTCAAGAAAACTAAAACCTAATAAGTTAAATCATACCACACAATATTTGGAATTGGTAGAATATTTATTTCTATACACATTTGGAGTCTCCATTTATACAGATCGAACTGTCTAATATATAATAACCATAAATTTCTGAAAAATATATTCACTAAGATGGAATAACACATGAAGCATAGAAGATTGATTGAACTGATAATGGATTATGATTGAAAGATCAATTACCATTCAATAAAATCAAACAATGTGGAGGATGCCTTGAGTCTAAAACAACATGAATTATTAACAATGTTACGTTTGAAACATTGTCCCTTGATTAGTTATTTGATTACTTTTGGGTTAGAAGTTGTTGGTGTAGGAAATACATCTGTTTTTAGGTTTAAGTATAGTCATCATTAACAGAGGGAATCAAGAATGCACTGAAGGAAGATCTTGAACTATAAAAAATTGTAGAATCTGATAAAATGGGAACATTGCTAGAATATATCTATTATAAAGATTGTGATTTAAGATTTTAAAAAGGTTGTGTGTGCCTTGAGATTCCAAATTGAAGGATTATTTCTTATGTGAAACTCATGGTTAACATTTTAATTTCATCCTGGAAGTACTAGGACATACAAAGTCCTTCTAGAGTATTTCATGTGGGATTGATGGAAATGGGAAATTTCATAATTTAAACTGAAATGTTTGACATGTCAATAGGTTAAAGTATAGTGGATGTTACCGAAAGCGATGTACAATGTTTTCTAGTGACATAGTGGATGTTGGAGAATTTATCAATGGACTTCATGGTGGGACTACCCAAGACTTATTGATGCAACAATTGTATTTGGATTATAATTGATCGACTAACAAAATCGACACATTTCCATTATATTCAAGAAACAATGTCATTGGATCAGCTTTAAAGATTTTACCTCAAAGATATTGTCATGTTACACGGAGTTCCTATTTCTATTTTATCTAATCAATATCCCTTGTTTACTTCTATTATTTTTAAGTGCCTTTAAAAATTGTGGGGCATGGAATTAAATTTTCGCAATGATTTTCATCCTCAATAAGATAGACTTTCAGAATGATAGATTCAGAATATGTACGATATGATTCGAGCATGTCTAATGGAATACTATGGATGTTGGTATCATCATATTTCTTTTGATGAGTTTTCTTATAATAACAGTTTTCAATTCAGTATGCAGATAGAACCTTTTGAGGCATTGTATTGGAGGCAATGTGAAACGACATCTTTTTGGGATGATGTATGTGAAACGAAGTAGATGGAACAAGATTTAGTAGAGGATGTGGCTAAGAATGTGAAGATGTTCTAGCATCACAATAGAACAACTCAGAGAAAGAATAAAAGTTATGCAGATAATAGAAGGAAAGACCTCTCTTTTAAGGTTGGTGACCATGTTTTCCATGAAATATCTCCATTAAAAAGTGTGATGTGTTTTCATATGAAATGAAATCCAAGTCCACAATTCATCCATCCATTTAGAATCCTAGAGAATGTTGGATCAATTTAATATCATGTGGCCTTTACTATTAGTTTATCTTAGGTACATAATGTTTTTCATCATTTGATATTGACAAAGTATGTGTCAGATTAATAACATGTCATGACCTATGAAGAAATTTTGAAATAAGAGAACCTTTTATATGAAGAGAATTCAGTTTAGATTCTGGATCAAAGGGACCAGGTATTGAGGAATAAGGTAATCCACCAGTTAATGGTTTTCTTAGAGAAACCACACGGTTGAATAAGCAACATTGAAATCTGAAAATGCTATGAGGGAATGCTACCATCACTTGTTTAATGAGTAAATAAAATTGTGAGGATACAGTTTCTATATGATGGGGATAATATTACTCCCCAAGGTTTTATAATAATAAATTAAATTAATGAAACTTTTTAATTAGTATATATTTATAACTAGCCTTTAATCATAATTTTGCTGCATCTATGTTTTGAATTTCGAAAAATTATCATCTACAATTGTGTTTATTATTTTATTTTAAGTCTGATGGAACCAACATTATTTGGTAAATAGTAACATACCCTAATGAATAGTAATATGGAAAATAATATGAACCAAATGAATAGTAAATTTTATTATTATTTTATTTTAAAAAGGATTTATGATAATGGCATCTTGGGTAATTTATCAATGTGATATAAAAGCTGTTATATAATTAAAATTGTTACTTTTTGAATGACTTACGATTTTATTTAATAAATAAATTAATAATATTTAAAAAATTATTTTAAAATGTGGAGTTCATTTTTGAATTATTCTAGTAAAAAATGATTAGGTATATTTTGTGGGATTGTTCTGAAATAGTTGATTCTTATCGAATAGTGAAAAAATTGTTTTCAGTTTTTCTATGTTTACTGAAGTCATCAATATTGTAATTATGATGTAATAATTATGGTAGAATTTTTTATAGTAAAATATTTTATGATTTGTCCCATATGGCCTATTCCATGGAAAATTACCATGGGTTAGACCATGGTTTTGCAAATACCACAAACGAGTTGTCCTTTGGAAATTAATAAATTATTCCCTCACTTTTTCTATAAATACAAACATATTCTTTCAATACATTCACTAAAAATTCATCCCCAACAATGATATGGAGTTTTTACATCCATATTAGTCCTCCAAATGTTTCCTCAAGCCCCCAATGTCCCATCAATCATGTTTTAGTAGTTACTCTACACGGTAATAGAATTCTCAACTCAATTATTTTTTTCCATTCATTTTCTCTTTTTTGTTTTATAACATTATTGTGTCCAAACAATTTTCTTATTTTTATTTTAGTCAATATCTATTATATATTATTAATAATTTATTGATGGATTACCCATGTCCCCTCCCTGTTTAATATTTTTTGAAATGATGTTATATAGCCGTTAGGCTGTGGAATTTTTGTATGGGATTTGACAACAATTTTTTTATTTAGAGTTACATTCATTTATTATTGATTAATCATCTCAAATTCCCCATGATGAAATAATGATCTAGTATCGTATATCCTCTTGTTTTCATCTTTTTAATATAATACTTCGGATTAAATTTCTTCTCCTCTCCCACTAATTGAATTATAATACAGTTTGTGATGTGTTGATTTAGCGACATTGGGGATGAAGTGACTTCAATTTTTTGACTTATTTCAAGGATGGTAATGAACCAATTTTTATGTTTGAACTAGATTATAATTTATGAATTATATATTATATAAGGATTTGTAATATTTTTTCACATATGTTATTAATTTAAAATACAAAATGAGTTCATTACAATCAAATAAATTTCCAAAATGACGTAAAAAATATCATTAATGATTTAAGTAATGAATCATCATCATGCCATATTAGAAAATTATAAATGGTATCATTTATGGTTTTATAAATATTTTAATACCATTACATTCCAATTCTGAATTTTCACTTCTAATCGACAAGAATATCCAAATGAACTGATCATGGAAACCATGGGAAGAACACACCCCAAAATAATAGAATTGAAAAAAAATATTATTAATGAATTGGTGGAATGTTATTGTAATATTATCAATAAATGTGTTATAAATATAATTAATTTTATGTAAAAGGTTAATATAACTATTTAAATCTTCATATATGAGGATTAAAAATGTTTTAGGGAATTCAAACCTGAGGTAATAGATACTCTCTTTCTCACTTTTATTCAAGAATCACTTCTATGTTATGCTCTTTAATTTTTAATTCCTAATGATGGTGTTTGTTTTATCGCATACCCCATACTTAACATATGATATATTAAGGATGAGATACCCCATTTATGTCTCATTAATACCTCTAATGTAAATCCATTTATACGTCAAAATTTCCTAAGTTAATTATTAACCCAATTTCCATTTATTGATATAATCGTTTTCATTATTCCTTATGTGGTATTGATATTAATTGTGTGATGATTTTTTTGTTTATATTATGGTCAACTATGTTTATTTAAAATTTATACAAATATCCATTCAATTATATTAATTCTAACTAATATTATATTTTAAGGGACTTTCTTATTAATTTTTTTTTAAAAACTCTCATTAATAAATTTAAAAAAAATTGTTTTATATATATATAAGGCATGTGTGGTTTCTTCTAATTTTGAAGATAATTTAGTTCCATGATATGTTCCTTGGAAATTATTTATGTTGGTTTGAGCTTATTATAGATCATTATATGCTTATTTGATCCCATTATAGGTCAATATATGAAAGGTGGTCCTCATAATATCACTCCAATGAATTGGGTACTCAAGATTTGGAAGTTGACCAAAAGGTTATTCCATGTGTTAGGGTGAATGAAATAGTGATGTTTTAAATATGTCCCAATGATACTACATGATATTTATATGCATATGAGTATTTATGATTATGGGTTTTATTTGTTTACATGTTTTCACTTGACTAAAGAATTCATTCTTTATATCCCTTATTATGTTTTATACTCATCCCAATTTTTTAAAATGATTTTCACAGGATATAAGGATGTGTAAGAGAAATATGGGATTCCAGATGTTTTATATGGTGTGTTGTTAAAGAAATCATTTTTTGTCTTAATGTTTTATATTTTGATAAATATGGATACGGTTTTAGTAGAATCATAATGTTTTAATGTTGTATTGCATGTATGTAAGATATCTTAATTTGTTAAAACACTAAACATGAAAAGATCCAAAATGTGTACTAATGTATGGAATTGTGTTAAATTTAAAATTAAGTAATTTTTTCAGGTCGGTTCATTATAGAAATAGTATATTCTGGAAGAGGATGTGTGGAGTATGGTATAAACATACCAAATAGAAAAACCCATAATACCCAAACATTGACAATCAATGAGAAATATCTCAACATCACAAAGTTGAATCAATCTTATATTAAGACAATAACAACATCTGAGATATGAGAAAGAAAGACACCATGTCTCAATGTAATATCCTTCTATCATGGAAGGACTATAAATATATTTAATGAAAATTATATTTATCATCAATGAGAACGTACTTGTAATGGATAGTAAAAACTTAAGGAACTCACCCAATAGGTCATTCTATTTAAACCTAGCCATGAAGCCCTACATGATATAACTCAAAATACATCGATACATAGGTATTTGATTACACCTGAGGCCTATTTGGGATAACTAACCCTATCTGAAATAAATTTCTAGATTGGGAATCACATTTCTTAAATGATGGAAATTAGATACCTTACCCATCCTAGTGATGGATGGTAGAGTATCACTCCCTAGACTTAATGAAGGGACACCCAACTATATATATGAATAACATTTAAATGTGATCAATCAAACTATATTGTGGATTTTATGCCTCAAAATACCCCCATTCTTGTAGTATTAGATAAATATTCATAAAATGATGCACATGTAGTCCATGAAAAATTAGGGCTCTAGTATTTCTCAAAAAAATTACATTTCAATTATTGGAAGCACCTGGATTTTCTTATGTATCCTTAATCATTATGATTTTTATTCCATGTAATTTATCGATGCCCATATACAATGGATATTACTTTCTCCTTTGGTCATGTTAGTGTACTCTAAATATACTCATGTTCAATTGTATTTCCAAGACCCATGTACCCAGCTGCACAGGCGAACTCAAAAACATCATGTCACATAGTGTATGGACATGCCACACAGTTTATGGTAGTTATATATATGTGTGTGATCCAAGATACTCTAGAATGGGTCCGCATGATATGTGTTCTACCAAGATACATGTGATGTATATCATGATTTCATATAAATTCAAGAACACTTATGTATCATTACCCTTATTGTAATTTCATCCTTTTACACCTTGAAATATGCCATATATCATGTCTATAGGATTTAATATGACTATTCCATCAGTAGTAACTGGATTATGATGACCCATCCTCTTCGGAATCATTTCCCATTTCATAGACCTATTTAAATTCAAAATCCTTAAAATTATATTCCTTTGATCCATCATTCAATTATCTAATATAGTGACCACAAATAAAAACATGCAATTGATAATTAACTAGAATCCATGTTTGCAACCCGATATGAAAATTTATGATTTCTCAAGGATTAGATTTAATGTGTTTCCGAAAATTTAATCAAATGAAATCACTATGATGACCTATCAATATTAAAGGGGATAAAAATGAAACAAAAATGTTAGGAAATAGTCATTGACCACAATTTTGGTTGGCCTCAATGCATTGATTGAAAACAATGTAGAATACACAATAATTAAAGCAATTTAATTATATGAGTAATGTCTATCAAATTTTAATAAAACGTTTATTTTTGAATTAATTCTGTTAAATAATTACTTCCCATTTAACATTAATGAATAAAATATTGATTTTACTATAAAAAAATTCCCCACATTAGAGTTGAATCAATCACTAAAAATGGTTTTGGTATCATTATTTTTGTTGATTCCAAGAACTCTATTGATGATAACAGATTCCTTTGTATAGATTATTGATCAATGTTCCCATTTTCATCATCAAAATTAACAAACCACAACTACATCCAATCTATTAGCTTATATTTATAACCCTTTTATTTTACAACAATTATATCTAAATTGATAGGATAATAGGTCATGACCAATTCAATTGATAATAATAAATTTAATTTACTTATCATTATGTTATTCTTCCCAAGACATTTATTCAATTACACACTAGATACATGTATGTATTATGTTTCACCAATGGTAAAACCCATATTCTAGATTTCATGGTGTTTTTGGTTTTCCCATTTTAGATAGTCTGAGAGATTTATTTTTTTAAATAAAAATATGGCACGCATGACATAATATATTTAATATTTTTATTATACCAACCCTGAGGATCCAAATTCTATGTATTACAATGATAAAATTTGTAAAGAACCAGAATTTTTGTGGAAAAGTTTTTTCTTAAATTCATGGGAATTTTACGAGTACGCGAAAACTAACGGCACATGATTCCGAGGCCCAGTGTGTCCGAAATCAATTTTTGAATTTTTTTCAGGTACGTTCAGTAAACATAAGAGTGGGATTTTTATAACTTTTGAACCGGTGCTTGGAATTGAAATCTGAGGGAAACATTGAAATCACAGTGCCAGTATTCTCTTAAGAAAACTTTCACCTCGACGACATATAGTTGGGAATCAAAGATAGTTTTTGGGTTTTTTGTGGAATAATAAAATAAAATAATTGCATGAATTATTTTATTTTATTTTTTTATTATAAACAACATGTAGAGGTTAGATGTGGGGACTGCCGCACCTTAACCTCCCATGAGAGGTTATGGTGGTTGGTCCCAACTGAATTCAACCTCCCTTGTGAGAATAAATTAGGTGGGGACAACTCAAGATCACTTAAACTCTAGAACACCTCTCATTAATGAGGGGGAGCCTCTTGATCTCCTCAACACATTATTATGACAACCCACTCCATTTAGTTTATTTAGAAACATCAATTAACTAAATGCCTCAGTTTGAATTTCATGCCAATGAAATAATAGATATTATAATCTATTATTTTTCATGTCTTTTCACTTGGGTCTTTTGGAGAGGAGAGCTTGGGAGAAGAAGAACTCTCCAACAAAGAATGAACAACGAAGAACAATGAATACTTTATCTGCCAATGATAGACACCTTCTTATTTCTTCAACCGGAACAAGTGAGGAATATCCATCCTTAAAGAATTCCGATGATGTCATCCTCAACTTCGGTATCTTCTATTCTGACGACAATGAATCTGAGGTAGGGGTTCAAGCATGATAATTGTTGCATGTTCTTAGATTTCGATCATGGTTTAGAATTTGAAGATGCTTTATATTACCCTAACATGGAGGACGCAGGCTGAACAAACATGGCCCGACTCCTCCACATTCATTGTGGATATTGGCACTAATCATGGAATGAGACCAGAATGTGCATCTCTCGTAAATGATGACTGAAGATTGAAGGCAATGACCCGAGGTGAGCATAAATTCTTCGAGAACGAGAATCAGGCCACTGAAGCTCATCCGGTTACCCAATTAAAGAGCACTAGTGGATGGAACCGACGTGAATCAACATGTGACGGCGGCAGTGAAACCACGGTGCCAGAAGAGAATATTCGGCCCCTTGCTGCGGCGGTGTATCGGCGGCAGGTAGAAGGCTAGCCACGAAAGAAACCTGCGGATGAAGCCGTCGGGTCGACTGGGAAGGCATGATGCAACTGGCGCTGCGTAGTGGATCGAAGGAGGGTTTCAGCCCCTTGTCGCGGTGGTTCTGCAATGGCCGGCTTGAGCCTGGCAGCGAAGAGGGCCGATGGCCCGTGCCGCCGGGTCGCTGGAGGAGGCGCGACATATCAGACACCGCATGGGAGTCGTTTGGCTGCCCGCCTAGCCCAGAGGACTGGGACCCACCATGGGTCCCGTTTGACGCGGACTGGTGCCACCTGAGGCCGGTTCTCCATCCACCCGAATGACTATTCCGTTCGGGTTTCCAGGTGGCGATCTGCCTCCCCCCTAGACGCGGCTAAGGTAGACCCCACGAGTTTCTTGGGCCACCAGCCACGTGGGCCGCCAATGCAGGCCGCTGGGCTGGACCCAGCGTGGGCCACCGGGCCGCCCCCACTGGTCGGGATGCCCCCATAGACCAGGTCATACCAACATACCGAGTTAGACCTATGGACCAAGTCAGACCCTAGTCCGGAACCGTTTTGACCGGATTTCACATTTTCACCCATAACACAGGCTACAGGGGTCCGATTGACGAACCATTTAAGGCTATTTTAAGCTTGGATAAAAATTATTATTTTAGTATACCCCACTCGAGGTTTGGACACAGTTGTTGTATGGCTGAGTTGGATCAAATGTAAATCCAACCGGGACCTCGGAATGGAAATGCTAAAAAGTCATTGACTGGGAGTCCGATTGAAGCATCGTCTGTTGTGTTGAAACCCCTATGACTAGGAGGAACTATGAGATACTTATTCATGTGATTTGGTGGATTTTGATGTTTAAACACCTGTCTTGAGGAGCGTACCCACCTAGAATCAAGCTGGCTTTGTGGAAACCCAGTGGCGGGCTGTGCACTGATGGCTATTCCTAGATCATGTGTTGGTCCGACTGTTCTGACGACATTTCCTGGATCATGTGTTGGTCCAACAGTTCTGACTTTTGTTCCTGGATCATGTGTTGGTCCGACCGAATAGATGGTCATGGATCATGTGTTGGTCTGATAGCTCTGATGATTGTTCATGGGTCATGTGTTCATCCGACAGAATAGCTGGTCTTGGATCATGTGTTGGTCCGACAGTTCTGATGATTCTGTGGAAATATCTGATCATCTCTATTTCTCTACACAATTTTTTTACTAGTGTGAGCTGAGTCGGTAACTCTTGTGTTTCCGAATGATTGAGATGGATTACATGATAACTTAGGTATATGAATGGGAATATACCTAAGTGGGGTTATCTGTTGATTTTATACATAGTGGTTTATCCTTGTAGGTTTTTGTGAGACCTTAAGGGTCTCGGGGTCCCTACAGTGTGTTGTTACACTCACCCCAATACGGGATATACCCGCACCTCATTGTGTTGTATGCAGATGACGGACATTGCTAACTGAGGGTGATTAGAAGGACTGGATGGTACCTAGATGAGACTGATATACGAGGAGTGTGGAGGAGGTCATCTGTACCTAACCTTTAGGTAGGAACCCCAGAGTATGGCCCTGTGGATGCTTTACTTTTCTCAATTGTACTTTCTTTTTAGTTGTACTTGTAATTTCTTGTTGGGATTTTATTTCAGGACCACTTTAATTTTTCAGCACTCGTTGTATACAACTTTACTTAGTGTTTTTAATTCAACTCATAATCCTTTGTCTGAGGATACTCTATATACAAGCAATGCCTTTCTAGTTTCAGGAATTATGCCTTTGGTGCTAGTCGCCATCCCCTGGCCTATGGAAGGCAGGATTGGGGTAATCACGACATGGGCCCCTGGGGATGTGTAGTGACAACATTCCACAAATCATTTAAAATATTCTTTAGAATCTTCCTAATTGTAATAAGAAAAATATTCATTTTATTCTTATAATGTTTGTTGATTTCATTTGTAATAGAAAAAATGTACTAAAATGATAATGGAATAGAGATCGCTTCGTATTCTCTTGGTCTTAGGATCCCTCATAGTGGTTAATTTGCTGCCACTAAACATGATCAAAAGGAATATATCCCAAAATGACATTCCTTTATGTATCCCTAATGTTTAATAAATTTTGTTTGAATGTCTCTATGTCAATGATGTCTATATTTCCCCTTCAATTAAATATGATGTGTCATGGATATATTTTCTCATATGCAACACATGGAAGACATCATGCATTTGATATAACTATGTACATTCGGCTATGAACTATGCCACCTCACCAGTCAAATATAATATATGGATATGGAAAATGAATCTTAGTTATAACATAACACCTCAAAAAATCACCATAATTCTCATCAAGTCTACACCTTGATGAACACATGACCTCCCACATAAGACTCTCAATTCATCCTTCTTCAGTAATCATAAGTCATATGATGGATAACTTTAATAATCACTATATGATACTTGATCTAAATCATCACTTTTATCATGCACAGCAACTTGAGGACCATGAGATATGACACAACCAGATCAGTTTAGCACAACAGAGACCTGTAGGTTCACCTTTATTAGGCATCTAATAGTATACTATTTATGGTGGAGTGGTAAGTGTAATTATATGAAAAATCAAAAAAATGAATATGATTTTCCCAAATGTAAGAAAAGTTTTATAAGAAATCATGAAGCATGTACTATAGAACCTTAATGGGGTCATATCTTTCTATTAGTTTAGGGTTAAAATGTAGTCCCAAAGTCAACCTACTCTTAGGGGCCACCTACAATCCTCTCTATAATAATGATTTGCCATGATAATCAGTGTCTAGGATAATATTAAATAGAACCCAAGGGATATGGACTGTCTCATGCATGTAAAGGTATCCCATGATATCTAATAGACTCTATTATTTTCTTTCTATGAAGTTGGATGACTTTTTAATCAATTTAATGATCCCCCAGATAACAAAATTCACCCTATGTGAATATTCTATTAATTTCATGATTTATACAAAGATTACATCCTCACTACACATTGAAAAAAATTATTGGTTGAACCCAAACCATTATTAACTAGTTTTTTAATTTCACCAACTTAATAGTGATTCATCAAGATATAAAATCAGTTACACTCCTATTTAGTACTAGAAGCAATAACTGATATTGAATTCCTTCATACAGATATTCATCTCCATGATGTATAGTAAAGGGGGATGTTTGAAACTTCCATATCACCTCCTATTGAAAGACGATTGGTACCATCATCATCCCTTAGAAAGGATGAAAAAATCCCCACCATCAAAAAATTCATCAATATCTATTCCAATGGATATCTAGCCACATATTTTTCAAAATTTATATAATCGTGGTTGGACTTCTTAACATTATGATGATGTAAAGGTGTAACAACCATTTCTTGGAGGTAATATATTACACTGTCATAAACCATAGTAGGTGGAAATGTGGCCCACTGGTCTAACATCTCACTCATTAACACCAAACAAAGTCTCATTCAAACAGAATATTCCAAAAAAATATTTCTGAGAATATAGACTACTTAAAATTCATAATCCGACAATAAAGATATCCATATCCACTTCATCATTTAATGATAATTCTGAGAAAATACATACCAATAACGTAATTGGTCAAAATATATGATAAATCTCTATACCATATGTTAGTGTCCAAAAATATTCCAAGTTATTACCATTATTTAATGATATAGATAACTGGTCTTGTAGTTTTTCCCATGGGGTCCTGCCTATTTCGACCCATGATCAGTCATATTCATCTACTTCATCAGAACTCATCCCTTTTGATTTCTAGTAGAAACATAGAACACCACATACTTAACATGCTCATTCAGATGTATCATAACAGGGGTACTTTCAACATTCATAAAAAATTCTAAAATCCCACTAGAATGTATATGTCAATAAGAGTGTATTACAAAGTCAAGTTAATGTGTTCAATTTCTTATGAATCAGAGAAAAATCATTCATAAATATATGGTAATTGCCTTCTAACCCAAGGAAGCTTCACATGATAGTCAACATTTTGGGTTGGTTCCCAAGGTACAACTCTTTCGATCATTGAAGGTTGCATTATTAATCTCTATAATAAATGAAATTTCTTAATAAATAGATTTCTCATGAAACTCCTAATGATTTTAAAATAACACTATATTAAATACCATGTCAAACATGAAATACCAAACATAAAGGATGAAAAAAATATTATTATTTAAATATGACTATTATTTCCTACATATACAATTGGATAAAAAGAGTAAGATAAATCACATTATGAAATATATATAAAAGACATAATAAATTAAAATTAATTTATTATAGATTAAAAAATTAGTCAACATATTTTAGTATACATTTTACTCGTTAAAATTAATTTTATTCAAAATGGGTTTTATTTCCTCTTGTGAGATAGTATAATAATTAATTTTCTTAACATTAAAAAAATAATAATAAATGGGTATTTTAATAAAAAATAAATGATAGTTTAAAATTATTTTTTTATTTTTTTGAGAACATTGATCTTCTAGTGAATATCTAAATATACAAATTTATTGGAAGCTATGTATTTTATTTAGGAATTTAAGAAGACATATTTATTCTAAAATGGTTTCATAGTAATATTAGTTCTCTTAAATTATCATATTATTTTTATTGTGATAAATATTTTGTTGAATTTTTTTAAAAATATTTGAATATTTTAAAATGATTTATTTTATTAAAAAAGCGTTGTTATTTATGATATGTATTTTATCGTAAATTAATTTAATTAAGTTAATGAAAATAAATTCTATAAATTTAATACCATATTTTAAATTAGTTAGATCAAATTTGATAAATATTTCCATTTAATATTTTTCCCTTATCAATCGAAACATTGTCAAATATTTTTCATCATAGTAATTGTAAAATGGGTATATTTGTGTCAAGAAATTAGACGTGATCGAAAAATCTAACCAATAAATTAATTTATCATATTTAAGGAAGGTAGCATTACCATTTATATATAGGTATAAATTACAGTGGCACTTGCTTTCATAATTCAATGATTATGACATTTATCTTAATTTGAGCCATGAAAAATTAGAAAATTTCACTCTCTTTTTTAATACATTTAAAATTATGACATATTGAAACAGGTTGATATGTTTAGTTTAGATCATTATTTTGAAAATGAATCATTTTTTAAGGTGACTTAATTAAAAGATTTTTTGGGAATAAATAACATTAAATGATTACATAACAAAAATATAATACCTGCCCAAATAATAAAAAATTAAAATCAATTACTTAAATAATATTAAAAATAAAAATATTTTGATGAATTATTATATTCACTGAGTTTTTTAGATAAAATTGACATAGTAGACATATTTTCAAGCATTAAATTTAAATGCCAATGCAATCAGTTCGTTTTTAATGTCAATTTTTTTAATAATTCTTATAATCACATAAATAGTATATTATGATATAATTATATAATTAAATTATTTGGAAATATTTTTAATATTGAAAATGAATAATTATGATTATAAATTAATGAGTAGTTTATACCTTTATGATATTTGAGAATATTATTAAATAATATGTAAAATTATTACCCTTTATGATTGAATTTTTTTTTCAATGGTTATGATTACAATTAGATAACATAGAGGTTAATCCAAAAGGTAATATGTAAAGTGATACCAAAACATGTATAAATTTTGTTTAATGAGGAAAATTCTACCTTATCCTCTATTTATTCTCATATCAAAATATTTGGATTCATGTGTCTTAATAATGACACAACAATATTTTATTTTTCTAGAAATTTCTTCTCTTTAATTTCAATGAATTATAAATGGACACCCGTTTATCTCAATTAGCCACCCAAATTATGATATTTATGTTATCCCCACCCCCAAAATATTCATTTATAATCATTTTTTTCCTATAATTATAGGTTATATAAAATTTTAAAGAAACTTTCATGGGTAATTAATAATGAATCTAAATGTAGTCTATTAAGATAAAGTAATCATTGTTACCGACTCTTTCATTTTTAATTATTCTTAGAATATATAAAAAAATGTTGTGACCAAAATAAAATAATATCTATTATATCATAAGAAAACTAAAATGTTATTATGATTATTGGAAACCCATTTTTCATCTTTTTTATATCCTTCAATGAGAAAAACATTTCTCATGTGTTTGTATGACTTATTATCTCCACATAAGGGTGAAATTCGTATTTCATCCCAAAACTTCCTTAATTTTTAATATTATAATACTAATTAATTTTTATAATATTTATAAAATAATTATATTTATATTCTTATAATATAATATATTCCATATTACCTTCAAATATATTAGGAAATGATAATGTCTCTCTTGTATGGGTGTTGTCTACCACATCCACAAAGAAATGTGATTCATTTTTTATTTCAGATTTACATTTATGGTAATAAAGATATATTTAATGAATATATTGGATATATATTGTATAAAAATATTATTAGAAAAATGAATTTTTATTTATCTATTTTTCATTATTTCCAAAAAATGAGAACACCATTCAGGGGTGTCTATAGATTACTGTCACCATGAACGGTGTAATTAATTTCATATATCAAAATTTCAAGAATAATTATAAATATTTATATATAATAAATAAATATAATATTTAAAATATTATTATTTTTCTCTACATGATGCAACCATGAGGAAGAAAAAATTTCTACAACTACCGGATAAAAACATTCATGAAAAATGAGATGGTTAAAACCAAAAAAATAGTGATTTTGATAATTCCTAATTAGTAAACAAGAGTAATTTATTGTAATTTGGTAATATATTATATTATAAATATGGATTTGGTTCCGTTAAAATTTCCTAAAATTTGTAAAAAAACATTATACAGATGGAAATGCATGTTCAACAATATGGATGTGCGTGTAAGTGGATTATTAACTCAATTTCCATTAATTGGGTTATAATACTAATTAATTTACTAAGACATGTTGTGATTGTGTGTTAAATGTCCTGTGAATTCATTTTTTTATTTCCACATGTTTTTTATTTACATTTTTTACAAATAATCACTTTATTGAAATATTAAATAATCTCTGATATGATTTTTATATTATTTTTTATATATTATAATAATATATATATATATATCCATTGAGGGAACTATATGATATTTCTATCATAAATCCAATCAATTTTCATTATTTTGAGTTTTCATAAAAATTAAAATTTATCCTTTCATTATACTCTATTAATGTACTCTAGATACCAAAATAGTTATTTAATGGAAAATTAGATTTTTTCTTCTTATGAAAGAATATTTCTATTACATGTGTACATTTTCCAAAAAATGAATTAAATATTGAGATCACTATTCATTGATATTTGACTAAATATATTTAATCCAAATTTAAATTTAGGAATAGTTTTCTAAATAAATTGATATTATAATTTAAAAAAGACTATAAATTTTGTATTTTTTTTAAATATAACATTAGGGAATCATTATTTTAATATACTATGCATGAAACTAATTTACTATAATTATAATGACCCAGTTTTGTGAATAATAGTTTACTAATTACTAGGAATACTTAAATATAAAACCTTATCAATAAGTTTCTTGAAATATTTATTTTTTAAGTAATTTCCCAAGTGGGAAGGTTATATTCTTAAATAATGGTTTTAATTATTATTTTATGTTATTTATATTCATCAATATAAACAACCATTTATATTACCTATTATCCAATAGAAATATATTATAATCATAACATCCAAATCATTTCTCTAGAAGTATTGTAATCATTTTCACTAGGGAATTTTTTGAAATTGTGTATTCTCTTTATTCTTATATAGATAATTGTAATTTTTCAGATATTGTTTCATAAGTTATATTTTATATTTATACGATAACTGCATTACAATTTTAATGTTTGGGTTATCCCAATTATAAAACCTCAATTAATCAATTGGTATCATATGATTATATAGATTTGGGGTTTTTGGATGTCTTTAACCAATTATGTATGATCTCTTGGAATAATTCCTTGATGGTATTTTTATTATGCCTGATATTATAGAAACCATCATGAAGAAAGTAGTATTTTTTATCAATGATATTATTTCAATATATCTTAAATCCATGGATAAATTCCAAGACATGTGATTAGTTATCTAGAATTATTATATTATCATGTATTCCATCAATATTATTCTTCGTGGTCAAGCAGTTTTTTAAAGAGAATATATTTTTAGTCATTTAATGTTTTATGCGGATTAACTCTTTTTTACTAATGATACCATAAAATATTGGCATTCCCATAACAATAGTCCAATCTCACCATTAATGTTTTTTTAATGTTAAGAATATGGGCTATTTAATGAGATCAATTATATAAAATATTTATTTGACAATTTTTTTTAATGTGTTGTAATGTATGGTATGATTCATGTACGTATCAATATTAACAATACTATTACACTATATAGTCCATTATGAACTGGATGTGGGTTTGTAACATATTCGTATATGGGTAATAATTGTTATAATTGTTGGTCATGTATATCTTAGTTATCATTCTAGTTCTGCTGATTCCTCCATCACTGTGCACCAAATTTTATAGTCCCATGAGATTAGATTATAACAACTATAATATAAATTATTATTCATTATATGGGACTTGAATATACGATGAACATGAATGAAATAAGTTAGATCTAAGGTATCTTATATTGAAAATAATGTGTCCATATTTAGAAATATTATAAATGATTTTCATGACCATATTATTCATCACTAAGATAATTTTTCCCCATATTGTGTTTTTTGGTTTTATTTAATGCAAATAATTAGGAGGAACCATGTTAAAAATGCATTTATTGTATAATTCAGATATAATGATAAAAAAAATTGGATGATTATGATAATGAATTATATTGTGATTATACCAAATCATTTATGAGGATATATGATTAAATATCAACACATTAAACTAAAATATGACTATCAAATAAATATAATAACAGATTTTTCAGAGCGAAAAGGTGGGGGAGATCATGGAGGAAATAAGGCCCAATTTCATTCATTATATAAATAAGGAATGATTCATCCCATATAATGTATCAAAGGAATGATAAAATGTTGTGTGTGTGTAAATAAATTCCATTGATCATTTAATTAGTCATGAATATTTAGGAGATATATGGATGCATATATAGTTCATAAAAAGCGTGAATTTCTAAACAATTGTCTTACATTTAGAGAATATTGGAAATATCCAAGACAATTACATAATAAATGGGTTAATTTATTGATTAAAGAAATCCATATGTTTTTCCAATCATTATAGTTAAATTAATGATGTGTTTTATTTTTGGATTTTGAAGCTTATGTTTAAAGGTAATGATAAATAATGAAATGTATTAAGTCCTAATTTGATTATGTTTTGTGTGGATAAAGAGATTACTGACATTAATTATATAAATAATATAATCCTGCTAACCATGAAATTTGGAGGTGATTTAATGATTTTTTTAAAATTTATTAATTTTATTGTATTTTTTCATTCATGGAAATAACCTATGATTTTATTTAAATAATTAGGATTGTGATAATTTTTAGAAGCATATATTTTTTAATATAGAGAGAACATAAGAGTTATTTATACCATTAATGCTATTTAAGTGTAAATTTGATCATATGATCAAAATCATAGATACCACATTAAAGGTTTATATGATGTAATTTTGAGGTGATTTGAAACATTTACTATGTTTTTGGAAGGGAAAACATTTAAGATATGAATAATCAATTATTATATTATTTGATTTGATGTTAATATATTTATAGACTTTTCAAATTCGGGATATAATAAATCATCATTATTATAAAGTGTTTCATTAGAAGAGATTTATTTTCATGTATATTAACGTTCTCACTAAGGATAAACTTTAATCATAATATTTAAATTTGATTCTTGATATTTGGTTTGAATATCCAATTAATTATATGATTAATTGGTTATTTATCTAGGTGATTAATGATATATTCATATATGTTTGTTATAATGTATAAGATCACCTTTTATATTAAAAAATTCAATAATTTTAATGAAATTGATGATAATTGGGTTGTAGGGTAATTCATTTTTTTTCTTAGTGTATGAGGAGCCTTCAATGTTGTTGTGGAAATATCTAGGTAAGATTTATTATTTTTTCATGTAAAGGTTTAAAATTTTGTTATATTATCATACATTATAGATATTATTTAAATTAATATTTATATATAGAGATATGTAGAATATGATTTTATATTTTTTTGGAAAATATAGTCTATTATAATTTTTTTAGTACTACAGGAATGAAATGATTCATTTTGAATACTAATTATTTATTGGATAAGATGATGTTTTGGATAAAATTGAATAAATTATGAAGTTATACTTTTTGTTTCAGAATATTTCATTGTATTTTAATTATAGATGTTAATGTATTTCCTCAACAATATGAAAAAAACATTAAAAATATATTTTTCCATATTTTATTCATTCTTGATTAATCAATGGTGTTTCTTACATGTTATTGATGTATTATTTTGTGGGAATTATCATTATCATGACCATTAACATTATATTTATTAATGTTCTTCATTACATTCCATTATTATTTGGAAATTTTTTCCCAACATGTACATATATGAACATCCAACTAATTCAATCCCATTTGGAATCTTATTTATTATTTATTCCAAATTTCATTAATATTTCTCCATCACTCTTCCAAAAGATATTTTATTAACTAATCTTGTGAAGTGGATTTTGAATAAATTTATTTTAAAATTTAAAAAACATATTTACTAATATTACATTAAAATTTTTATTAATAATTTAATAAATTGGGAAGAATGTAACAAATAATTATTATTAAAAAAATTATTTTTTGAATGATTATATAACATGCACTAGTAAATATGAATGTGGACATCTATGATAATTGATGTTACATTGAACTCATCTTAAATCAAATTTATTCTTTTTATATTTTTGAAACAATTATATAGTTTTTTTAAAAAAATTATTTTTCAGTATTCACTAGTTAATATGAACGTGAACAACTTAGATTTATGAAATGATCAATCAATACAGATTAATTATAAACCACAAACATCATACTCGTATGACTCTACTCATCCCGTAGCAGCCTCTAGTTTGGCCTGGATAAGAAGGGATCTAATGAATTGAACAATGCCATGAAAATGGTTAATATCAACCTTCATCTAAATATCGAAATCAATAGAATCAATAATGAAAAATATATAATAATGAAATGAGATACTTCCATCACATATTTATCTAGAAAAAAATTTCTTCGATCGTACTTTGGATGGATAAACATGATAAAAATATGTATGTAATGGCTATGAGATCTCAAAATTGAGTGTATAAGCCTTTGGTGACCACTAGGGAGAAAATAATAGGAAGGAAGAATCAAAAACATTTCAGTAAGAATATTTTAGTAGTTTTCCAAAAAAAACATGGGTCACACTCTTTGGTCGTACAGTTGGCCAAACCATGCACCAGCTATGCACGCTTTCTTATAGTGAGGAAAAACTGTATTTTTGGTCTAAAAGGTTAGAGAAACCATTCCCTAAACCTTCTAAACACCTCTTCTAAATACATCGTATATTTTGTAGGGGTATGCATTCCATGGTGCATTGTTTGGGAAAAACATGAACCTTTATAACCCCACTGTCTATCCTCACATAGTTAGTACAGACCATTCAGTATGCATTTCATGGTTTCTAATAACCATGAAAGACATTGATTTTCTCTAATGTCTTGCTTTCAAGCTCTGAATAAGCCCTTAACGCCCCTAAAACATTTATAATCTCATTAGGAATATTTATTAAGTCTATAATATATAATTAATCCGAAATAAATGTGATCTATACATGTGATAAAAATTGATTTCATAAAGAGGATAATAATGGTATCATTAGGATATAATCCTTGGGGATCATATGTTAACTAATATTACTTTATCAATGACGTATATTAATTCAACCGAAATGCCATTAGAAATATTTATTGTTAATATAAAATTCTCACAATAAAAATTAATTTTTTTTAAAAATTATTATTTTATATAATATTATAAATATTTACTAACATTAAATAATCAAAAATAATAATGTAATCTTCAAATAATTAGGTAGTCATGATAGTGATTTTTTATGTCGAGTATTTGGAGAAGAATATTATTTTCACATTTTTGGCAATATGTCATAAAGATTATCATTTATAAAATGATAAGAATATTCAATTAATTTTTTTAAAAATACAATAAATAGTAAATATTTTTATTAAATAATATTATATTTTTAAAAATATTCTTTTAAAACATTTAATTAAAATATAGAAATTTTTTAGAATTATTTCTCCGTAATTAGAAAAACAAAGTATTTTTTCCTTCAAATAATTATTTAAGTATACGAAGTACAAAAATAGTATAAAATTAAATTATTATTTTATATTAACATAAATAAACAGTGGAAAATCCATCTTTATAATGGATATATTTCAATTAAATGTTTTAGAAAAATATTTCTACAATTATCAAATTATTTAATAAACAAATTTACTTATGGTTGAATTAAAAAATTGTTTTAATTGTAAATTTTTATTATTTTATAAATGAGAATAGTTTTCAAATATTTCCAAAAATGGGAAAAGAGTCATTGTCTTCAAATACTCCACAAGAAAAAAATCACTATCACGATGAATTAATTATTTTATGCTTCTATTATAATTTTCTTTTAATCAATGTTAATACAATTCAATAATATTCAATAAAATAGTAATTACAAAAAATTATTTTAAATGTGAAAAGTCTATATTAATAATAAATGTTTGAAATGGTATTTTTGTGTTATTACTATACATCATTGATAAAAGACTGTTATTTAACTTATGATCCTTAAGGATTATATCATAATGATACAATTATTATCCTTTGTAAGAAATCAGTTTTTATCTCATGTATATATCCATTTAAATTTGGATTAATAATTTGTTGTTGACCTAATACATATTCCTAATGAGGTTGTAAATTTTTTTAGGAGAGTTATGGGTATTTTCAGGGATCAAAACCTATACATTTTAGAAAAACAATTGGTTTCATGGTTAGTAGAAACCATGTAATGCATACCACATAGTCTTTACTAACTATGTGTGGATGGGCAGTGGGGTTTGGGAGGAGCCTGGATTTCCCTAACATTGCACCATGGAATGTATACCGCTACAAAATGTAGGATGTATTATGAATAGGTGATTGGAATGTTTGGATAACAGTTTCTCTAATTATTTAGAACAACAATACAGTGTTCCCCCCTATAAGAATGGGTGCATGGCTAGTGCACGATTTGTCCAACTTTACAGACAAAAAGTGTGACCCCTATTTTTGGGAAAACTAATATAATATTATAAATGAAAATTTAAGGATCCTCTATTACTATTATATTCCCCCTAGTGGTCATCAAATGCTCCTACACTCATTTTTTTGTGATCTCAAAACCTTTACTTACAGATTTTTATCAAGTTCATCCATCTAATGTCCGATCGAAGCAGAGTTTGTATGGATGAGAATGTGGTTGTAATATCTAATTTCCTTCTTATATATTTGTCATAATTATTTCTATAAATTATTATATTTATATAAAGGTTCATTATAACCATTTTCATGGCATTTTTGAATACATCAGATCCCTTCTTATCCAGGCCAAACTAGAGGCTGATACTGGATGACGGGAGTCGTAAGAGTATGAGGCTTGGGATAAATAATGAATATTTGTTGATTTATCAATTTCTTAATCATAGTTTTTCATGGTCATATCTTAATGGGCATGGCATGTTAATTTTATATGTGTTTATTATAGTCATTATGACTCTTTTCTAAGAACAATGTCATATGTGTTATACATCATTGGAGGATATGATGTCTTGTTAGCCACCCCATGTTGGGTTTTCAATTGGTTATTCCTTAATAGTTTATCATGGAATATATTCACCATTTATTGGCTATGTTTGTCTTGACCATACTATTGGTAAAATAATTTAATTCAAGGATTTTTCTATTTCTAGATGGATAGACCCATATAGTTTTATTCATAACTGTCTAATGTAGGGGATTAAATATAAATAATTAATCTTAAATATAAATCAAAAGTATATTATGTATTTTAATAAAACTAATTAAATGTAATTTAATGATTATGTTTCACCTATGTAGGATACCTTTCTATGTATAATGGATGGTAGCATAGTGATCCTAATGAATTGATTATATATTTTATGAATTAATAAATGATTCCATGTATTTATCATTGTCACTCTAAATAATGGTATAGATTAAACCCCTAGAAATTTTGAATTGAATGATAATTAAATGGACTATATTATAAAATGAATCATATATAAGGTATTTATCGCATAAGGCCTTGAATTTATTATAGTATTTGACAAACTCGAGCATTCCATTGATTCTTGAGGTAATTCCTTAAGCACTTGTGTACACCATTAAAATTCAGTGATTTCAGATGATAGTGTTAATACATACCTTGGAAGATAATAATTATCTATCGATACATATCGAGAATGAAACAGTAGGATCCCATCATTATAATCAATAGATCCATTTGATACAGTCCCTGGATCCATCGTAATGACTATAAAAATGGGGCGCCTTAGATATACTATTGGGTCCAATTATTGCACATCCAATTTTACCTTTGATGATTCCTTTGAATATGTTAGAATAAAATTATTTTAGAATTACTTGGTTGATGAAGTTTTTATTAAACACTTACACTTATATAAATCATACTAATTATTATAGATTTGGCTTGACACATGAGGTTAGGGATTCCATGGTTATTACATTGGTTCCCCTTAACTGTTAATATTAATAAGATTCCCTATTACATATTAGATACATAATAATTATTTTCATGTGAGGATATAAGTTTTCATTATAACTCTTGTTTCTTTCTATATAAACTACGACACAATTAATTAATAAATTTTTTACACATTAAGACCCCAACTGAGGATAAATAAGGTACATGGGTATTTATGTTAGTTTACTACATTGAATTTATACTTTCATTCTTGAACACTATTACAATTTATATTGCATAGACTAGATTCTATGCACACTATTTGTGGTGGCATAATAAGATTTATCTTGAAACCAATCTGGGATACCATTCATACTCTGGAAGATTAGATGTATGCATGTGTTAGAAAAAATAATTGTCCGACCCTATATTCCTAATATTTCCTACTTTTAAAAGGGTGTATCATGATAGAAGATCATTGAGCTGGGGAACATAATTATTGGATATTTTTTTTACTCATTTTTTTAATTTATATAGTATTTTTCATGCTTCATTGTATCCATGTTATCATGATTTATAGAGACATGACATGAATCAGTAACATTTTATATTAGTATTAGGTGCTTGAAATATTTATCATTCAATTATAATTGTACAATTCCATAAAATTATATTATTCTTACACTATATAACTATTATACTAAATTTTTCTTCTCCTTTACACTCTGGTACTAACATAATAGTCTCTCTAAAGACATAGCCTTAGCCCTCAGTTCTAGTCAGAATCCTCTAGATTTCAGAGTGATGCACATGAGGCCATGTGGAAAACTCTGATTAGGGAACCATCGAGGGGTACCCATGTTTGGGATATAAAAAATTGGTATTGGAGGTTCCTTTCCAGCATAAATACTTGGATAAACTACACCGATGATTATGAAAAATTGATACTTAGTTATGAACAATTATTGTTTCTATCTAACCCATGTTCATGTTAAATGATGGATAGCCCAAATAGTAATTGTTGTTATGTTATTTTACTATTAATAGTGATATCGTTTCAGCATTGGGTGTTTCACATTCAATATGTTTATTATAATTTTTATTATTATTGGTAAATTCCTTTGTTCCTTGTCCAAATAATATGTGGGAAAAGAGTATTATTAAATTCCTCATTATAGGAACCTTGAATTTAGATTCCATGCATTATAACATTTCATATAAGATTATTTCTCAATATTCATATCCATTATTATTGTGATTTCAACGTGAGACTTGAATATATATATATATATATGAGACTCTATATCTGTATTTGTTAGATTTGTAGTTTTAATTCATGATGTGTGTGGGCCCCAATAGATTAGAATGGGTAATTGACTGGGTTAAGAAATTGTAATGAAATGAAATGGGCCTCTATTTTAGTGATAAGGTGTGAGGTCCATGATTTTTTGGGAATAAAGATCCATTTTAAATGAACCATGATATATTAAAATAGTATAATAAAAACAATAATAGTGAAACGTGATCTATTAAATGAAATAATTGACGTTGAAAGATGAGGCAATGTGTTACAGACCATTCATTTACTGAAACCCCTATAATTTATACATGAATACACAGAAATAACTGACTATCTATGTTTTTATATGGTGTAGTATACCATGGGTAGGGATACATTCTCTTTAGTTCATTTACCTATAATACTATCAATCTTATTCTTATCACATTCTAAGCCATGTTCATAGAATTTGTTTATCAAATGTTTCCATGACTTCCTCATGTTATGTGCCATGAGGGAGGGGATGAACATGCTCTAGATGAGGTGGGAAATTCTATTTAAGTATCAACACAAAGAGTTCCACATGATGCACCACATTTTATATTAGGTTTTGGAACTAATTCCCATCTTTATGATAGTTTCCAACATCTGATGTGGGATATGAATGGTGTTCCATGACCTGTACCAATAACAACTAATCGGATGCCTGAGTTCCAGTAGCAGTAGTCTCCAAACATTTCATTGGATGGATATCCATAGGCTATTGAGACATGAATGGGGGAAACCTTAAATTTCATGGAGACTTTAGATAAACCTACAGCAAATATCATTAATCTTGTTTCATACATAGTGCTTGATTCCCCCAAGCAGCGGTTGGGCATGGTTACCTAGGCTAGTTACCATCATGGCACCGTATGTGCTAATTTTCATACATCCTTATATGATTAATTATTTCTTTAGATATTGATATCTGACCAAGGATGATATTTCATGCATCTTGAGTAGGTCATTTTATAAAATATGGAGTATTCATCATGTTTTATCGAGTTATATTGAATTACATCGCTTTAAGCAGGTGATGACTTTTCTCATGACAAAAAAATAAAGGGATGGATACAGTATGATTCCCATACTTAGGAAAATGTATATTACTACCTAACATTTATGATATATTCAATCAGGCTCATATAACAAAGCGTACACTGAGGGGAGGTTACAATACCACACAAAGATGATCATTGTGAAGAAGATCAATAGTTTTTTTGGAAATATGAATCATTTCCAGGAGGTTTAAAGTCATAGTTTTGGTGGTAAGAGTAACCACACTAGATGTTGTGTTGTATTCCATCATTGTGGAAGAGAGGGGAATTTAAATCCTTAGTTTGATAGACAGACTCTGAACTAGTGGTCTTTTTGCTTTATAGAGAAACATCAGAGAATTTATCAGACTTTTTAAATAGCTTATTTTGGAAGAGGTTACACAGTAGCTCCAACATCATAAGAAGGTTCCTTTATTCCATGTGATAAGGGTAGTTGGAGTAGCATTTGTAGGACTACACAAGTTGGAGTTCATAGACAGGGTATCCATTCATTAGACCATTAGTGACAATAGAGTGGTTATAATAAGGGTAGTCCAGTTGTAGCACAAAGACACAAATTAGGCTACTTTCATGTACTATAACAGATAAAATAGGATTGAAATGTATATCCATCTATAGTATGATGTACTATTCTAGTATTCTCCACTCTAATATCAAAATAATTTGAAATTTTGTTTTCACACTAATTCATATCTTAGTCTATCATGGAATATCATGGGATGAAAATACAATATTATAAATGTGTAATGGACTTGTATACATAGTCTGGAGTACATTCAGAGTGAATACCCCACTGAAGGGATATATCCCTTAAGGTTATAATTTAACATTTATTATGTGTCTTATTCATTATCATGATGAAATGTAGTTTTTTCATTCTCAGGATAGATTGGTTGGTCCCCTCTCAGGCCTTTGTAGACATTTATCTCCACCTGCTATCATTTAAATCACCATAGGTAAGTATTGATCTACATATGGGTGAGTGGAATGTATAAGATGGTAGAGATACACCATAGAATCATGGGCCATGTAGAGTTACTATCCAAATTTCAAATATCTTGATGAATGATCAAGGTTGAAATCATGGTGAATTTATGATGGTAGTAGACTGTTTTAAGGACTTATTTCCTGATGTTTTTCATGGATTACCTCTTTTATGAGAGATAAATTTTAAGATTGATATTGTTCTAAGAGCATCTCTAGTGTCAATTTCTCCAGAAATTATGTCACGTACAGAGCTCCAATATAGAAAGTGGTGGTTGGATTATTTAGTGTCCAAATTTTTTATACAAACTATTACATTCTATTATGGATCATATATTATTTTCTCTAAGAAGGATGGTTGGTTCATTCATTATTGTGTGTATGATATTTAGCCGAAGGATATTACAGAAAAGAACATGTATCCACTTCCACAAATAGATAATCTCTTTGACCAGATCTGAGGATTTAGGGTGTTCTAAAAAATTTGACATGATATAGGGATTTGTAAACCTATGATTAATTCCATTAGAAATACTACACAAACATTCTATAGTGGTTTTGTTCTATATAACTATCTTGTTTTGTCATTTGGTCTTATGAATGGAACTCACATTTAAATTCATTTATGAATAGGGTTTTCCATCCCTATCTTTATTTATTTATCAATTTATTTATGGATTAAATCATTATATATTATCATACTCATAAAAACCATGATAAGAAATCTACATTGGTTTTATGTTCATTGGGAGAGAATTGTCATTATTCATTTATTATTAAGTGACAATTCTAGATTAAAAAATTTCACACATTGGGTCATATTATTTCAGAGTCAATATCATATGTTTAACTAGAGAAGGAGAGTGTTATGTTTTCCTAACAGAAACCAAAGAACATGTTCAACATATCAAGTATCTTGGTGATGGACTGATATTAATTTAATTTTATACAAGACCTCTCACAACTTGATGCATGTTTAATCCTACGATTTTTTGAATTTTTATCGAATTAATGAAATATTTTCATATTTTTTATTTTAAAAAACACTAAAAAATTATATATTAAATAACTAGGAAAAAATTACATTCACATGGAACAAACATGTATTTCACATTATGAAATAATGACTTCTCATATCTTACAAGAAACAACATGTTTTTTTGAAGCATCATTTTATTATTATAATTATTCAAATGAGATAATTATAATATAGATATTAAAAATATTAAAATGAACAGAAATAAAAAAATTTGAAAAATATTTTATAATTTTTCTATTTTAATAAAAAAAAATTGATGATGAGGAATATAATATTTAGTAAAGTCATTATTTGTTTAAAAATAATACTTTCCCAAATGAACTCATTTTAATTTTCTTCTATGAAAAACTATAAAATTAATTTTAAACACTTTTAGAAATAAAATTTGATAAAATAAATTTCAATTTTTTATTTAGAATATATAATGTATTCTATGGATTATTTTTTTATTTATTATGATAAACTTTATTTTGGGATGAGTATTGAAAAAAATTAGATTTTAATTCAAAATTAATTTTTCAATTAATTTATTTATATATATAATTTATAGTAAAAATTAATTTTTAAGTGCAATTTGATCATATTTTTATCAATTAGTCCAATTTTGTTGTTATATTAATTTTTAATTTTATGTTGAGTTAACAAACATAAAAAAATTTCACATGTTTATACATTAAAACCCCATAGTGTCATCCTGTTACATGGATTAATTTTAAATTAATTTATGAAACCTCAAATATTATAATTTGGAAAATGGATTACATATTTGAAATCATCATAATTTATAATGTATTATATGGTCTTAGTTTCTTTTACACAAAATATTATTGAAAGTGAATAAAATTTATTACAATGGTTAAAAGAAAAATTAGGTTAATTAAGTACTAAAACATATTTTTAAGAAAATAAATGGCCTATTATAATTTTAAACAGTCATTTTCATTCCATTAATCATCAATTAACCTCTAATTTTTGACTCTAGTTGGTTTGGTACTACATTTGTTATCTAAAATCATGGGTATACCTAACTTGTTTTCTAAAATTCCATGTGTGTCCATTCCCTTCCCCATAATAGGCCACCACCCATTACTCTCCTTAAAACATATAAAACCACTTATGTTCTTCCAAAATATACCGTGTAAACTAACCAACATACCTCCCATCCAATTTGAATACACAGTTATGGAAGAAAGATGTTTGTTGATTCATTTTTTTCACAAACCAAACGGAGTTACCCGATCAAGAGGTAACATCGTCTCTCAAGATACATTCACTAATTTTCATTCAAAACCCCCTACACACTATTTATTGAATGATTTTATAAAAAAATGACAAATATTTCATATGATATTTATTTTACATACACTTACACATGCCTTCATCAAATGGAAAACAAACTTATTGATTATATAGTTGGAGAACAACCACCTAACGAAATAACGATAGTTCATTTTTCCTTTACCACTGATTATGGTGAACATTATGATGTAAAATATTTTAATATATGTGATATTTTTTATATATTATTATTTTATTTTTATTTAATTACTATAAACAAGTATCTTTATACTATACACCTTATGTAAATATGATAATTTCATTTGATGAAGTGTGGACTATCGCCCTTCAAAGCGATGTGATTCATTCAAACACTACCTGGAATGTATTAATGGGTTGTTTAGTGAAATTAAATGACATTTATAAAATTAAAATCCTAATTTAGTTATAATATATATATATATATATATGTTATTTTCATTATTTCTTTGAATAAAACACTAACAATAGAAACATTGTCTTTGCGTACTTATGGCTTACCGTCTCCTTGAGCAGTGCATTCATTTCCACAATTATATATTCTCTTTATTATTATAATAAACATATAATGAATATAAAATTTATTTATATCATGTTGTACATTATGGTAATAATTATATAATTATAAGGACTCGGGATATAATAAATCAAGATACATGCAAATCATAGAGTAGTAATTACCCAAAGTGAAACCATAACATACGATTCCAAACAAGTAGTTAATATGATGTCCTATTCAAACCATATATGGTATTAGATGTAATAAAATGGTTCTATAAAATATTTTTTGAAAATTTATATGTAATAAACAAGTGGACTATATGTGTATGAATAGAGTATAAACACAATGTTAGGGAATTTCATCTGACTATATATTTTCATGAGATACATTTCTTATTTACTACTCAATTATATTTTGTGCTATATATAATTCAAATTAATGTATTATATTCCAATAATACATAAATTTATTAGTATTTAAATTACCAATTTATGATTTTTATATCATGTAGTTAATCTTTAAAAATTTACCAAATTAGTAAATTAATTTTGTATCAATTTTACACATTTGAGAAAAAATCAATGTTATACACCCATATATTTATATGAGGTGTATAAACTACCTTTGAAATTATATATGAATAATATAATTCTTTTAATTATATTTTAAGCTCCATTTAATTTCGTTTAACTACACGTGGTTTATGATTTAATGTTTCAATGTTTTAAGATTTTATTGAAATAATTTCATTGAATATCAATATTTTTATGATTATGTTTTCATTAATGAGATATTGTGATCCACCGTTCAAGAGTACTCATTAATTTTTCATTGATTGTAGTCATTTTAGATGATCTTTTTCAATAGTAACAATTTCTCTCTCTTTGGTTCTTAAGATAATAAAGAATTTATATTACAAAAATATATACATACCTCTCCCTTCAGTTGTAAATCTGTGTTCTATGGAAACCATGTTCTCTGAAAAGGGATTATGATAATTTTCCACCAATCCTCAATGAACATTAATCAAGTTTTTTACCCTTTTCAAATTTTACCAATGTTTTTAATGGAATATTATTATCACATTCCAAACATGAAATTTCCTTAACATATTTACTTTGCAAAATTAATGTTTATTTTCACCTCGTCTGACATGTATGGGTTTACCCACCAACAATTTATTTAAGATTTAATTTTTATGTGTAATGATTGATTTTAATGGATTTTTTTCTAATGAATTTTAAAAAAAATTGATTGAAAATGTTTTTATGATTATTTTTAATGATTCAAGGGAAAAATAAGTTTTGAAAACAATTTTCAAGCTTCTTCCATAATTTATCAAGTAAAAATATTTTCATGATTTCAATATATGTTTTAAATGTTACTTTTAAAGAAACAATTATAAAAATTTGTTCAATATTGTTTTATATTTAATTAAAAAAATTTAATGAAATGGTTTTCACAACATTTTCATGATTTTCTTTAATGTTTTCAAAATAGTTTTAATGAAAGGAAATTATAAAATGCGTTCATGAATATTTTAGTTATTTTCAAGGAAAACATTTTACAAAATGATTCAATATTCTTTTATATTTTTTAAATGAAACATGTTTTCTGAATGATTTCATGTATTCATTATATGTTTTCATGATTTTTTGTATGAAAATCAATTTCATAATTTTTATGTATTAAAATTCCTTATTCAAAGAAGAAATAATATTTTCCTAAAAAATGTAAAATATTTCAAAATTATTTTCCATCTATGATGACATTTATTGAGGATACGTATTCTCCCCTTTGAAATGATCTGAATTTTCCACTTATGTTACATCTATGAATGGGTTTTGCTTAATTTTATTTTCTTTATATATAATTTTTCTTTTTCACAGGATACATGTTTATGAGAAATGCTTCCCTTTTCTAGGTTATATATTTATAAAATTTGATTCTCTTCCATGGGTACTAATTTTGATGAAATTGCTATGAAACTTATATCATTTTCCATAGTTTATGATATTGTTGCTTTTTTGTGATACCTATTCATGTAATGGGTTATGATATGATTTATTATCATTTCATGGAACATATATGTATGATTTAATTATGAGATGGTTGTGACCTATATCTACCTTTAATTCATTAGGTTGTGATTTCAATCTTATGAGACATAATACGATGATCTTGGGATTAAATCTTGATAACTAAGATGGTAATGAGAGTAGACCATTAATACAGGATGGTATGTTGAGTGAACTCAAGCTACTAGGATGGCCATGAGAGTGAACTATAATGACCAAGAAGGTATGACGAGTAAACACATACTACTAAGATATTATTAGAATAAATTCCATGGATATAAGAAGAAAATATTATTTGTTTATGAGTTTAACACAATTATAGGTTTTATTGCAATTTTTAGATTTCATGGATTAGGTTTTTTATGTCATTATAGTTTATGCCTTACGAACTGCAATACAATATGCCATGACTTATGTACACGATATTTGAAATGCAGGTTATGATAATTTATTTTCACGATATTGTTCTCATTATATTATGACTATGATATTGCTTACATATCTCACTTCTTTACTATTTTTGATAATTTGAGATCACCCCATTTTATGTTTCCTTACCTATGTTATTAATAAATGTATTATTTTTTATTTATGAAAGAAAGTTGAATTTCAAGAAAAACCTAGTGAGAGATAATGTAGATCTGTTTTTATTTGTTTTTATGTTTCCAAGTTTCCAAAGGAACTAGACTAATATTTTCATTATGCATACGTTTGTAAAAAAAATTATACAATTAATTTTTTTTAATATTTATGTATAAAAATATTCTCTATAATTAAAGACATAATAGTATTACAAATTATGGTTTCATGTTATAGTGGTCAAAATAATGTGGAAAATCATTTCAATATATAAAAGGAATGATTGTGTTATCACAAATTCAGATACTATGAGAGACTGTAAGAGGCAATATGGTATTATGTGAAGCATCTAGCATCATCCAAGGTGTATTGATGATGAAAGAGGATATATAAATTTCATATATATCATATAAGTTGAGGTATCATGTAGGATATTATCTAAATTATAACCATGAGCTATCAAACATTGTCTAAGCCATGCATTACGATAGAAAATATTTGATGGGAGAGCTATTTTTAAAGTATAAATTCCCCAATAGACTCAAATGTATCTCTAAACAATGTGAAATGTATATCAGTCCTGGATGAATGGTTGAATATCTTCAGTCCTTTTATTTTTATCTTTCATAAATTAGAGGGAAATGAAATGCAATATCATATGTGATGAGTAAGAAGACTCAAGCATATACCTTATTTGAATGGAATGATGAATGGAATTTAACATCCATCTTTTCTAAAATACATTTGGGGTTACAATAATGTCATGAAATTTCCTATCTCTTAGCCTTGATAGTTAACTATTTCCTCCTTGAGAAGGTAAAGATTATGCAGTTCTCATGTTCAAATGGATTTTTCCTTTGTGATAGTATTTCAAGAGATTACCTGCATATGTATTTTTCTATGGATAAAGACGGCCACCTGCATATTCAAGGGTGTGTCTTATATCCTATATATATGAGAGAGGAACTAATACAAATTTCCTAAGATTCTCAATGGTACATTCATAGGGAAACCAAAAATATTTATTGTCATATGTGATGTCAATATTCATTTCCAAGGATGAAACATGAAATATAATTCTTATCACTAGGTTTTCCACCGGTATGTAAGAGAAGATGGTAAACCAATGCACTATCATGTTAATACAAATTCATTGATTCCCAGAATTGAAATTTGAGGATGTTTCTATGTATTTTGTAGTAATCATATCATGGTCACCTCAATGTAGAGATGTTGTATGGGTATTTACAGGCCGATTGATGAATTTTGTCCAATTTCTAACTAGAATACTTATTTAGTTGTTGATAATATAAGATTGAATGTATATGATATAATTTGAATACATGGGGTCCCTCGTGCTATAATTTTATATAGGGATGATCAATTCATATAATGGTTTTAGAATGGATTTAGATTGTGTATATTGGTTCTTCTAAACATAGCATTTAATCCTCAGACAATGGATAATTAAAATATATGATACATGTTTTATAAGAAGGGTTTAGGGAATGAATCCTTGACTTCTATTCAAGGGAGAATAATGTCCCTATCATTAAATTCAACTAAAATAATGGTTTCCATGAGATGATATAGATTGATATTTTTTATTCCCAATATAGTAGTTCAATCCACTCACCCCTATGTGGTAAGAGGGAGGAGACACAACATTACTATGTCCTCACCTTAAGTGAGAGACTTGAAGCATGTTCAGCTGACCAAGAAGAATTTCTATACTAATAAATATATATATATAAAGATTATATGGATATCCATCAAATTCATAGAGATCTTGTGGTAATTGATTGGGTTTTCTAGTGGTTATTAGCCAGGCTTTGGTATAGGGAGATATAAAGGCAAGGGAACTTGTAGCAACACAATTTCGGTACATTTGTGATTCTCAAGATAGTTGTATTGGTAGCCTATCGGTTTCTACAAACACTATGGTATGGATCCAAGAAAGACTTCTTACAAGTTTCATAGACTCACCAGTAACATGAATACCCGTATCATAATTTTTATCCAATGGAATCGGATCAATACTTTGATGCATCATTTGAGGAGAATCTTATAAACATTATCGGCCTGAGTATTAAGACTCAAAAATAATATCTGCTACCTTTTTATGGGTACTATGGTTTCATGAACATGTAAAGGATGAGTTTTTGGAGAGGGAGCCCAATGTACATTCCTAGTGGAGAAATTGTTTCTCAGATAGTGTTCTTCCACCATTGGAAGGTGAATTCATAGAAGACTTCCATTAATGGGGAAAGACTGTTAGAATCTGTTTATTATATCTAGAATGCATCCTTTAAAATTTTGTTTCTTTCTTTATTATTTACTTAATACAGATTCCTAATGATGTTATAGAGGAGTCATGGTTATTCAAGGTTTCTTCAAAGATCAGAACCAGTATAGTTCAAGAAATAATTATGATTCATGGTTAGTATAAAATGTTCATTGAAACCCTTATAGTCTCTTAAAAATATTTGAGGCTATAAAATGGGGGGAACTAGGGTGCATTGTTTTCCATAATTGAGGGTTTAGAGCTGTATTATTGTACAATATGTCTTCATTTCTAGTAGTGGTGTTTCAGAAATTTGGTTCATGGTTTCTCTAACTGTGTAGCCCAATAGTGTGATTTACATCACCATACAGAGAAGGGAGAATAATTAACTCATTATTTGGAAAATGTATGGTAAATCAATACAACACATTTTTTAGGAATATTTACGAAAATAAACATAATGAAAATTTTAATCATCTAACTTCTTCTAATTTTCACTTCAGGGGATTCCAATTGTTCCTTCACCCCATTTTGAGATATCAAATACACATTATATTTTTTTTACAACATTGTTTCATCTGATGTGTGGTTGAATCAAATTCATATGGTTGAATCATTTACGATAATATTTAAATTCATTTATAGCTATTATGTGTTCTTAGTTATATCAAATGTTCTATTTAGATGATGAATCATATGACCAATTTTGGGGCATTGAGCAGTTAATCAGATCCCTTCCAATCTATTCCATACTAGAGGTCGATACTAGATGACCAATGTCATATTAGTATAAGGTGGGGCTGTATAACTTTTTCTCTAAGATTCATTATTTTATAAATTTATTTCATTGCGTAGAGATAAGATCATTTGTATCCAATCAAATTAATATTCAGAACTTATAGTAAATAAAAAGATTTATAAGACCATCATCATATATTTTATACATTTTTAGTGTTTATAACTTCAACATCAATCACATGAAGTAGTTTGTTTTCTATAGGGATTACATAATTGTTTACCATGATTTCTTTTCTCTACTGTTTGGATGTGTGGAATGACCCAACTAACTATAATACCCTATAATTAGATTAATATTGATTTGCTAAATGCTTATCACCTTATAGTTTTGACATGACCATTCCATGAAAAGTGTTTCGATTTTAGTAATGAATGTTAAATGTGAATGGAAATTATATTACGTATATGAAATCGATAAATTAAATGCAACTGAATGTCTTGGTTTCAAGGCCATAACACCCCTTTCCATGTATAATGGATGTTATTTAAGTGAATTTGATGAATTTATTATACCTTATATGAATTTACTGAATCATCCATCCTTTTTTTTCTTCTCAAAATACACTATAAGGCGGAGTCAAAACCACACATTAAAAGAATCCACAAACCACTTATTCCAAAATTCAAAAGCCAACCAATGTAGAGTATTTGAAATTTCAAAATGGGACACCTATGACCATGAAATTCAAAATTTAAGTGACCACCACAAGCATGGAGCCTCAAGCCACTAACTACCAACAGTAGTGTCGTTGAATTCATCACTCCTACATTCCCATAAAAGTATCCATCATCATCAAACATGTTAGTCATGTCCCATTTCCAACAGAAATCATCATCAAAACCACAAAAAACTTTTCCATCCTCACTTTAATTATTTTCACCACATGAACCCATAACAGTCGTCCGATAATATCATAGGCCATTATAACCGCCATTAAACCCCACCACCATGGTATTGAGAACCAGAAAATTGAAAGCCATACCATAATGAGAAGAATAAAAATCCTCCACCATAACAACACTGAAAAAAATGGGAGAAGTCTATAAAACCAAAATAAACCCAAGATGATTTCCATTGTAACCTGGGAAAGAGGAATTGAAATGAGAATAAATCAAATAAAACCACACTGAGAGAATCCTTGACTTCCAAATCCCACCTCAAAAAACCTCTATGGTACCAACACTCTTGATCTTACTTAGAGAGGAGCGTAGGGGATCGAGGTCAGGGGATTTATTTGAACAACCTTAGGATGAAAACATCGAAATGGAGAGGTTGAAACACAAAACCCGATACAATATTGAGTTGGAAAAGGGGCATATAAAAATCCCTTGAAAACTAATAAACATGGTCCAAACCATAGTGTAGCCATTGTTGTTGATCTGAAAAGGATAGGTGCATAGGAACATGAGGTCATAGCAGTGTAGAGGTAGTTAGGAACTTTCGAAACAACAATCTTTTATGGGAGAAATAGATCCAACCTTTGAGAAAAACATGTATAAAAACACACCATCATTAATTAAGTGGTCTAAAGTTGTTATAAGAGTATAAGAAAGGGAGATACGGAGGATGAAATGACCCTCAGATGTGATGCTAAACTAGAATCAGAGAGATTCAGTAGAAAAACCTAGGTAATTATGATAGAGAGATGGAGAGATGGGATAGAAGGGCGCCATCAATTATATAATGTAATAAATGGTTTCATGTGCTTTATCAATGTCACACTAGTGAATGGTATATAATGAACTCCTTGAAATATTGAATGGAATGATCATTTCATGGCCTAACTTATTAAATGAATCAAGTATATGGTTCCAACTGCATATGGTCCGTGACATTATTATAGTATTGATCAGAGTTGAGTTTGCAATGGGCTCCAGATTGAATTCCTTGAGAACTCATATACTCTATTATGATTCATGGATGTCAATTTCCAAGGATGACACCATCCTTGGAACCCTATCCTTGTTTTTAATTGGATTCCTAGTAGGACATTGAATAATACCACTACTCTAATATATGATTCTATGGATACAACCATTGTATCCTACGTGACGTCTTCAAACATGTGGCACCTTGGACAGACCCTTGTCCCCAATTACAACCTACGACATTTTACCATTGATGGTTCTTTATATGTAGTTAATATTAAATTTTTATCTAATTCCACTTAGATTACACACTTACCCCTATATCAATTAGATATATTATCACTATGATGGATCATCCCTTGAGTTCAACTATATCTTAATTATTACCTCAGATCCTATTCATTTTTAATATCACCAAAATACCTTGTTACGTCTTGTATACTTTTATATTATCAACATGTCATGATTTTAATGATAGTTATACCTCATGTGAGATAGTATATAAATTATAATATAATTTATTGATGACATTTCCATGTGTTCAAACCCAATTTGAGTCAAAAGTATGGACTAGAGAATTTACGTTAGTACACTACATTACATTTATATACACATGGCATCACACTATTTTATTTTATATATTAGGGATTGGACATTATATTTTATATTGGTTTTATCCAGCTAATTTTCAACTCAAATATTATATGTGATGTCATTAGTACCCAGGTATATTACATGTAAACATGTCTTGAAAAATTAAAGAATCCCTCATTCGAAACCTAACATTGTTTTCTTGTAGTAGTGTGTATCTTGGTAGAAGATATCCATGATAGAGAATAAGATTATTTTATAGTTTTTTTATTCATTTTTGGAATAATACAATTTTATGATTCATTGTATCAATTTTTTCTAGTTTTATGAATACATTACATACACCATCAACATTTTTTATTATTATTAGTTATTTCAGATATTTATTAATAATTTCTATTTCTGACATTTTGTCTTTTTATTTTCTTATTCCACTACTTTA
The DNA here is from genome assembly GCA_963277665.1 of Viscum album. Taxonomy (NCBI): domain Eukaryota; kingdom Viridiplantae; phylum Streptophyta; class Magnoliopsida; order Santalales; family Viscaceae; genus Viscum; species Viscum album. The sequence continues at coordinate 2,021,277,839 of OY728138.1, forward strand.
TAGTTATAATACATTTGTACACTATGTTATAATTTGGTAATGATTTAATTGTCTACCCATGGACACACCCAAGGTCCTCACAATGGGTTGGTATTCTATTTTGTTTGGGGAGATGTGCTTGAGGTCATGAATCCAAATATGAGTGGGGAATCATTGATTGTTACTCGAGTTACATATTTTAAAAGGTGGTATCATGTGTTAATTTCATTCATTACTATTACGATACAATGAATAAGATATTCTGAAGGATTGTAACATTGTTATGATTCATTATTTTGAGTAGCTAACCAATTTTGGGGGTAAATATCAATTTTCATGAAACATATTTTGTGTTATGTTTCGTTATTATTGATGTTGAAATTATTTTCTCATTGGGTATAGCAGCTCTATAATGACCCTTGATTTTGGAAATATTACAAAAATACACACCCAAATATTGTATTATCCTAGTGTCTTTCGAAATATCAAATAATAAAAAGTTACACATAAATGTGATACATAATCTCCTAGTAGGTTGTACTTGAACAGAACCTTTATTAGACACATCAAACATAATATTTATATTCCTAACATGGGGGAAGGAAACAATAATGTGGTGATCATATATTCTAAGTATGGGTAAAAAGGGGATATAGATACGCATAATCAATAGCATATGGGTCTGAGTACATTGTCAAAAAATAAATGATAATCACCTACCTATTATAGAATATAATCGTGAATTGTGGAATTAATCATTGTAGTTAATAATACATGGATAATATGTGAATAAAGAACAAAATACATGAAATAATAATATATTAATAAAATATTTAATTGTGGTAGACACATAAAAAATATAAGTATTTATATAGTATTAAAGGCATTTCTGACAATGTAATCGTAGTGGACAAAGTCCAATAATGAACTTGGTTCACTCTCCATTCCAGCCTTGCATTACTGAACAAAATCCACTCCTCGTTCCAATCCTATAATAATAAAACATACCCATTTCACATTACATCCATTCTTGTCTCATGAGATATAAATCATTACCAAATTCACTGGATGGAGATATAGATCACACCCTTTGTATAATGAAATCATACATACATGTTCCAAAAAATAATAAATAATCATATCAATGACCATAAAATTGAATGTGTAATATAAACATGTAATCAAATAATAACCTTGAGTAGAATACATGTTTCACAAACATTTCTTCATTAACATCAATAATGGAAAGTAGCATATTTCTAAAGCATATAACCTATGAACGATAAACAAGATTCATAAAAATCATTAAATAAAAATCATGATGCATTCATAAAATTAATATTAATAGAAAAAATGAATCATTTCATAATAAAAGAAGGAGTAAAACCAATGGATGTTATATTAGGTGAGATATAATTTTGAATTATCTTTTAAAATATATTCTGGATTAAAATATCAGGTATCATTGAAAAATGATTTCTAAAACAGAAAACCTATTGAAAACATTTTTATTAAAATATAATCAAGAAAATTATAATGGAATATTTAAAACATTATTAAATTCATTTCCCTTGAAACATATAATGAATCATGAAAACCATTTCAAAACAACATTCCTTGAGATCATATAAAGGACACTTCAAAAAAATTTAAAAAATAAACCCCATTAAATAAAGATTATATAAGTAATATTAATATTCCCATAAATATATTTATAAGAATCATGTAATAAATATATGAGTAGTATATACAACATGAAAAATAAGTGAATGGTGTACATGGAATGTATCATTCTGATACAAAAAGTGAGATGAAATTCCATTACATCATATGTTGAATATGATGTTACTCATTAAAACCTCATGTATAATAAATATAAATTCTTTTAACATTTATCAATTCACATTATTCTCTCTTATAACACAACATATGGTTTTATTATCGATTTATATAACACGTATATCGATAATATTATGTTATGGATTTGATTCGAGTAATATTTTCTATATTTTTCACAAGTGTATTAATTAGTTATATCTCTATTAATTATAGATGCATCATGATTTAAAAATGTAAAACATGATATTAATATTATGTGTATATATTATATGTGTATTATAATAATATAAATAACATACATGTATGAAACCGAATACACCATTCATGGAGACGGTAAGATGTATGTACACATGAACATAATTTTCAATTACATGTCATTTTGAAGAATGAAAATAATAATATATATATATATATTATAATTATTATATCATATATATTTAGAAAACCAATCGTTAATACATTTCATGTCAAGTGGGGATGAATCATATCACATTGAGGGTGCGGTAGTTCTCTGTTCATCAATTTTTTTATGGTTGGGGCCAAAGCCTCATTTATTATTAATGCAATGCAAAGAATTGTTTAACAGGGTAAAGGGAGACCTATTTCATAGCCCGAAGGCCCAATGGGCATTTATCCCATTATATGGCCCATAGGCCCAAATTTATTTCCCATGTTTTATTATGTGAATAGTAATGCTACAGTACATGCATGCTACAATACCAAACAGTACCCATCGCGGCTACAGTACCCTACCGCTACTACAGTAACATGTTTCCACTATAGTGAATGTCATTTCTACAAGTCTACAACTACTACAGTAAGCTACAGTACGATGTTCATGAATGAAAAAAATAAACATTCATCATTTAGTGAGGTGGAAGTTTGTCATACACATAAACTATATGTTCAATACCAATTAGATGGATATGTTTGTAAGGGTAGGGAGAAACCATATAATAACAACATATTAGTATATTTAGGATATTGAAATTTTTATTCAAGAATGTAATAATGATATTTGTGTGGGTGGAGAAAAAATGTAAATGAAATGACCTTGGGAGAAGATATTACCTCATAATCAGGTAACTCCTTTTGGTTTGATCAAAAAGGATTATTTAGATTTCTTAACCACCAAAGGGATGAGTTAAAATGTATGATATAGATTTTGGGTAGCTATAGAGATTTTTTTTTTGAGTTAATGGGGATTGAGATCAGTGATTATTTTGTATGTGAGGAAAAATTTTATAATGGAGGAGGTGTGGAACACTTTTAAAATTATGGATAGGGGAAACCCCACCAATTTTATTATATATAATGTTTATCAAATAATGGTAAAAATTATATCAATGGGACAATAGTCTATAAATAAGTCCATATAGTTTATCTTGGAAAAGATTATAGGTCCTTTTTTGTGTTTAATTTAATGTTTTGACCATTGTAAAGTAAATTTTTCTCTTATTAGTGTAATAAATTTAAATCACTATCGCAAATATTTTTGAAAAAAACCAATGATGATGTTATTATAAATTTCTTTTCTTTTATGATTGATATTTTTTCCTCCATTTTTCTAAATTCCTATCATATTAGACATAGAAATTAAAATTTAATTTAATCTCATGGTCAGTTCAACAATGTTATTTTTGAATGTAAAAATTTTACAAAATTCCCTAAATTATTATATTAAATATAATATTGAAATTTATTCTAATAACTATAATTTGGTTTCTGGATAAAAATATAATCCAATTATTTTTTAAACAAAATTATAAAATAATTTATCATTATAAATAAATTAGAAGAAAAAGTTATTTTGAATTAGAATTCAGTACTTTTAAATATTAATCAAAAATAATGTTTCTAAGAAATATAAATGAAATTAACCCTAAGATAATATTTACATTATAAATTCTAGAATCAATTTTTCACAATCAAATTATATTTTGATTTGTTTCTTATATTATATTTATAATTTCTCATAGAAGGATATTAAAATCATTTCATTTGAGAAAATATTATTTTTTATCATATAAGGTCGTTACAAAGAATTACATATTTTGATATCAATATGTTTTATTTATATAAAACCATTATAAAAAATATTTTAAAAATACTTTTTAAAATTCATCTTTCTATTTTTTGTGGTTGGGTTTTAATTATCTCGTTAAAATAATTATAATAATAAAATAATGTAATGTAGAAACATAGTGTTACATGTAATAAATTCCAAATCGATGTTGCATTTAAGGTACACCAATTTGATATTACATGTAATGTATGCTGATTTGTTTCCATGTAAACGGAATAATGAGCTTACTGTATTTCAAGACATAAATTAAAATTAATTTATTCGAGAAAAAAAGGTCTATAAAAACTCAATGTGTTACATTATACCCCCATAACATGAACTTCTCCCATGAAATTATTCACTTTGATAAATATGATACTTCTACATCTTCCCATCCTTATGTTCAAATGTACCTTCTTATAACTTTTTATTTCAACACAAAACATTTTCAAGGTGAGTTTTCTTGCTTTCTATAACATTCTCTATATGATCTAGAATTTCAAATGGTTCTTCCCTGTAAGAAAGACCCGCCTCCAGTGTTATAACCTATTAGTTTAGTACAATTGAAGGGTTTTTAATGCACTTCCTCCAAGTATATATATTGAACATAACATAGACATGGGTGATATTTAGAGGATATGCTAAGAGATAGGCCACCCTCAAAATATGAAGAACAATTTCAAAGGGACTGGTAAACCTATGGCTATGATTGCATTTATTACTTAATGTCATAACATTTTTCTTGATGGAGAATCATATAAATATTTTTTCTTGTAAATTTGAATTTTAGATCATGTATATGGTTAACCACATAAATTTTCAACATACATTGATCTGCCATGAAATGTTTCTCAAGGGTTATAACCATCTCTTACATTTCATTAGTGATCTCAGGTAACAATATCATTATTTGTGAAATTTATATTAATTCAAAATCATTATTTCTAATTGTAGGTCACTTGTTTTGGAAATCACTAATGTCTTTATTCTATTTTCTCAAATAATGCACTTAAGTTGAATAGAGATTCTCCATTTATTATACGGACTCTCTCAATCGTACTGACTTTGTCAGTTGTACTGAATCTATCAATCGTAGTGACTTTATCAATCACATTGACTCTTTCAATTGTACTAACTACGCCAATCATATTGATTCTATCAATTGTACTGAGTCTATCAATCATAATGACTCTAATTATCATACTGACTATTGTGCATCATACTCACTTTTCATAATATCAATACATTACAATAATTAATATTACTAGTAATCATGTTTTACTTTAATCTCTTGAATGTTTTTATTTAACATGTTTTATAGAAATAATTATCATGATTATAATTTTTATATATCTTTTTTAACCAAAATTATGTTGTGGATTTATTTATATACAAATCAAAATGATGTAGTGTTTTATGTTACAATATGACTGTTATAATGCAATGTGTCCAAGTGCCTCCAATTTTTTCAGAGAAATAACACCGTTGGAGGAAATTTGACCATTGGAACCTGAGGCCTATAAATATGAGGTAATTTGATGCATAGAATAAAAAATATAGAGACATTGGTCATCTTTTTTATTTATCATGTTCAATAGAGACACGATGTTACTTTTCTCTTGCTTCATGGGAAGGCCTTGGAATTAAAAAATATGAATGTCTCATTCTTAGTATTTGTATTTTAGTATGTTCTTTTTTTCTTTATCTGACCGATTAGTTGATAACGATCGATGGCTTATAGTGATAGTCAGATGGTGCAACTGATCTTCATATCGATGGCTCTAATGTGTTTTAAAGGAATAGGTACCAATTACTTGTAAAATCAAGGGCTTATGGGGATAGCATGATGGACATGCCAATCATCATATCGAGGGTTTACCAAGGTGGTGGTATGACAGAACTTTTATACTAGGTGTAAGGATACCCATCTCATTGGGATAAAATAATTGTAAAACTTTTACATGTTTGCAACATTATGTATTAAAATGGTATTTTTATATTTCCTGTTTCTTTTCATGTTCATTTCAATTGTAATGGTTTCAATTTCAATTCTTTCATTTTACATTGTATTAATAGGTTCTTAAACTGTATGGAAGAATATTTCTCATTTGCATTACTCTGATCAATGTATTCTATTAGAATACAATTGTATTTCATTACTTATAGTATTATATCATGTCTTTTCATATCTATTAGATTAAATACCACTATGGTCAATTTTATTGGTTTTGAATTGTATTAGTTTAGGATCTCTTAAACTATGTTCTTTCTTAAGCGTTTAAATATTCAATTTTTAATCTTGCAATTCACCCCTCTTGTATTGTGCCATCAAAAATATATATACATCTATATTACAATACAAAAATTGGTATTAGAGGAGGTATTCACTGATTTATTATTACTTTATTAATTTTGTTTTATAATAAAATTGTATTGTTAATAAAAATTTTGGTTTATAACTACTTACTACACTAATGTGCGGAGTGGAAAAGTATTGTTTTATTTGATGGTAGGAATGAATATTAGATCAATTGCAAATCTTAATCCAACTGGACCACCTATTTTAGATGAGAATGATTTTGATTATTTGATAGAACGAATGAATAAATTTGTTATTAATAAAGAAGTAGACAATTTCATAATACTTACTAAAGGTTACAAAATCACAGACAAGGAAGTCAGTACTTTCACCAATTAAAAGATGCAATAATATCATCTGAATTACAAGGTACAAAATACTTTTCTATGTTCTATGACCAAGAATATATATAGTCAGATATCACAATGTGAAGTATCCAATTTTATATGGATGAAATTTGAAGTCACACATTTTTTGACATCTAAAAATATATAAACCATGAGAGGAATTCTTTTAGCAGAATATCATGGGTTTTTTTTCCTTATAGAGAAACTGTATGTAACATGCAAGAAAGATTTAAGAAAATTTTTAGCAGTTTTCAATATCTGGGAGAAAAATTTCTTGATGATGAATCTAATATAGAAAAGATTATTGATATAATGGAAATGAATCGGAGTCGAAAAAAAAATTTATTGATGAAAACCAAAAGGTTTCTAAAATAACTATTGATGAGTTATTTGGAACTCTTCTATAGCTTGAGATAAAAATGAAATGAGATGCTGATTTCAATAAAAATAAAAATGGTATGGGAAGTGTATCTTTTACTAATACATCCAATGATAAGATAGTTAAAATTATAACATGATTCGAAGCTAAGAAATCTATTATTATATCAGAATCAAGTGATATTGATCACTCACATAATGAGTTAGCCAATGTTTCTCGAAGGATAAACAAGATTTTGGGAAAGAATAACTTTCAATACAAATTCAAAATGAATGGTTGGAAGGATAATAAAGACTCGGAAGTGTAAGTTATTATGAATTTAAGAAAGAAGGTCATATTAGACCTGATTTTCATTTACTAAAATGAAAATACATAATGGAGAAACATTATGAAATAAATAATAAAAATAATTACAAACCAATGACAAGGAAAGTTTTTAAGGTAAATGAAACTTGGAGTTCATGTGGTGGAGATTCTTCATACGACTCTTTATAATATGAATCTTTCGGACAAAGGAATATTGGAATTATAGCCAAAATACCAATTCAAGATCATTATTTCGTGGATAATGTTTAAAATGGTGAATCTGTTACAAAATTTTCTCTAAATGAAAAATACCCTCATTAAAAACATTATTACTATTTAGATGAAGAATATTTTTCTATAGAAAAAATTTACCAACTCTTGAAGAGGTATCTATATTTTCTAATCTTCTTGTGAATAAAAATTCTAAACTCATGAAAAATCAGGATGAGGAAAAATCTAGAATAACTTCTCTTATAAAAGAAATATCAGACCATTCAAAGTATCTTTATTTGAAAACATTTTTATATTAAATGTATTTCAATAAACATTGAGGATGTTAATTACACAAAGAATAAATTTTATTAGGATTTTAAAAATGTAATTTCTGATAAATATATTATAAAGGCTAACTCTAGATCTAAAAGTAATGTTTCTGAGGATAAAAACATGGTCATTAAACTAATTTATGAAATCTTTTATCTTAAGAATCATATATTAAAAATCACCTTGGGAGGAAAATAATTTGAAAAAATGTATTTTCTAATTAGTCCTCTTAAATATAATTCTCGAATTGGTTACACACACTAAAAATCATTTTTAGTCATAATTATTTTGTTCCTAAATGTGCCCCAATTTATACTGAACTTCAATATGGTAGAAATTTGGAATGAAATTGTTCTCTTTCTAAAATGCAATCATTAGATTTTCATAAATCTCATTTTAAAAACAAATTTGGATTACCAAAATTCTATTGACTAAAAATTCCGGATCCATTAATGTTTGGGTTCTAAAAAACTAATTAATTTGTTTTCAGATAAACAAGATTTATAAAAATGACAAGAACATTTGGTACATGGATAGTGGTTGTTTTCATCACATGACCAGAAACAAAGAATTCATTGAAAATGTTATTGAAACAAAAGGTAGATAAGTTACCTTCAGAGACAATTCTCACAAAAATATTATTTATATAAGTAATATTGTTTTCCGTGGTAATGTTTCAATTTCAAATGTTTTTTCATCAATGTTCTTAATAAAATCCTTCTCATCATAAGTCTATTGTGTGATAAAGGATACCTTGTGAATTTTAGGAATGATAAGTGTTTAGTTCATCATTCCAAGGATGAATTCATTCTATCTGCTCATAGGCAATAGAATGTATATACTATTAACATAGAAGACCATAAGATCCATGACTTACCTTGCTTAAGTGCAATGGAATACCAATCTTGGTTATGACATAGATCGTTATGACACTTTAACTTCTGAAACCATTGTAATCATTCAATGAAAATACTTGTTAGGGATCTACCATATCTTAGATATGATTCTTAAAAGATTTTTGATCCATGAAATTATGAAAAGAAACATAAAATTAAATTTAATTCAATCAATGAAATTATAACTTCTAATGCATTACATCTAGTGCACATGGCTCTTTTCGGTCCAACACAAACTATATTAATTGGAGGCAAATACTATGTATTTTATTAGTTGATGACTATAAAATATTTACAAAGGTCTATATTCTAACAAAAATATCTTTAGACTTTTTTATTTTAAATAATACAGAGACCATGTTAAAAATGAGAACAACCTACCACAGATAACTATAGAGAGTGATCATGGTGGTGAATTTTAAAATTTAGATTTTGAAACATTTTATTATAAGAGAGGTATTTCTAACAACTTTTTACCTCCAAGAACCCCTCATTAGGATGGTTCTGTTGAGAGAATAAATCATATTCTTCATGAAATGACAAGAACCATGTTGTGATACTACTCAATTGAAAATAATTTCTTGGCTGAAGCTGTTAGTACTGCCTGTTATATAATAAATCATGTTTCATCAAGAACATTTCATAATAAAACACCTTATGAATTGTCGACAGGATGAAAACCTAAATTTTCATACATCAGAGTATTTTGATTCCACTTATTCATATTGAATACAATAGATAATTTACAAAAATTCACTGTAACACTCCCAGCTTCCACAGTACGTTTCCCTTTGAATAATGAAATGGCTTGCACTGTACGCAACTTCGAGATTCTAACACACCACAACCAATCAAACAAGCCGTTATGAATAGTAATACCTACTTTTTGAAATTTTATAAATTTAACCTTTCAAAATGGACTTCATTATTGGATTCATAATAAAGAAATTATGTTACGGTGAAATTTTGGTACTTTTTGGATAACTTTCATATTTTGATGAATAGTGAAAATTACCAAATTTTAATTAAAAAACAATTTTTTTAATCGAAATAATTAATAGTGATAAATTATGATTTTTAGTGGTTTGAAAGTATATTTAGAATATATTTTATCTATTTAATACAATGTTGGTCATTGGACGTAATTTCAAATTTAATCCAGACATAAACAAGTGTCAATCTTTTGATAGTTATTATTTCTTAAAAACACACTATTTGTTTTGACAACGAGAATTAATTTTTAAATTAATTAATACAACTTATATTTTTTGAATTTGGTAAAATAGACATCATTTTTTAATTCATAATATCAATTATATCTTAGGCTGATATTTTGGTATTTTCAGAAAACTGTTAATTTTTTATAAATAGTGAAAAATACTGATTTATAGTTTAAAACAGAATTTTTATTTAAATAATTACTTATTTTATTTAAATTTAATTAAGGTCAAAATAGATACATAATACCTATATAAGTTTAATGTAATTCATTTATGTTAATTTAGAATAATTTTAGATATATAAAAATTTTATTGAAATTTTCACCGTCTTTTACCCACCTCCTAAGATATTTTGAAATATTTACATAAAAATTAATTTTACCACTTCTGTGAGTGGAATTTCGAAAATCTGAGAGACATGGTTAATATCAAGGAGTAAAATGTAGTTGAATAAGATAAAAATAATTTTTGGTGAATAGTAACTATTTACTTTTATTTACCACTGTTAAAAGTAAATAGGGTAATTAAGGGTAAAAATGGTCTTAATATTACCCTATGACATTTCCTAATTCTATTTTACAAGTTTATCTCGACGAAAAACAACCTTAGGAATAAAATATTATCATTTAGGTCCACTTGGATTAGATTAGGACATTTAATATTATTTAATTCAAAGAAGAGTTAAAAGAGTTAAAATCAAAGTTTAATTAGAAAAATATTTTTAATATAGGGTTATACATAAGATAAATTTGATTTTAAATATTAATTAGAAAGATAAAAAGATTTAATACATAGTGGTATTTTATTTATAAATTTTATACATTAAATAATGTAATTTATGTATGACACAATTGGGGATGCAGTAATTACCCAATTAATTAAATATTAAAATAATTGATATTTTAAATATCCAAATAAATATAAATTGAGACTTTTATGAATTACACAAATTTTCTAGGATAATATTAAATGTTAGGATTGATTTTTTAAACTTTTTCAGAAGTAATAATTCTATTATCATTTTCACAAAAATAAAATTCCAAATAGTGTCAAAATTGATATAAAAGAGTTTTTAAAACAAATATTATATTATTAATTCATATTCTATTCCTAAAAATATAAGGTTCGCCCAAAGAAGTTGAATAATGATAGTTTTATCATTAATGGACCACTTGGGGGTCTCTTGGAAGTTTATAGTATGTTTATTAACCATATAATATAAAAATACAAAGAGACATGGTAAATGTCAAACTAATTAACTAAGAGTTAAAACTAAAAGATAAGGTTAATAATGTGGCCCAAACCTGTCTGAAATATATTGGTTGAGTTGTTTTCGACCTATCCCCACATTAAACTTTAAATAATCTACTTTGGAGCCATTAGAAACTGAATATGGATTTATTATAAAATAATATTTCTAGCTTTTCCAAAGGAGCCCCTCACCCCTCTTATAAAAGGGCACTCCCTCTTCTCATTAATTAACACCTTAAAAGCTCTTTTTCACGGCCAAACGCTGTCCAAATATCCTCCCAACGTCCCTAACATCAACCTAGAGGCCTTAGTTTTATCATAAAGCCATCCTATGGAGCCCTTTTCATCAAATCAAAAGGAAGAACCCGAAGAAGAGGTAAATTTTTCACCACCCTCTTTCAACTCCCTTTCTTCTTCAACTTCTTCTTTCTTTGTTATTTCTATTCTAAAATAATAACTCCAGTATATTATATATATTGTGATGTTTTTAAAAATATGGAACAAACAAATTTATTATTCTATCTATCCCTTCAATGTCATGACACCATACGTGCGTACGTACGGCCTACAGTCTCCACGTTGCGGTGTAATTGTCATTCAATATATTATTATTTAGATGCGTATAATAATGATGTATAATTCATGTAAATAATAAATATAACATGATAATGATTCTTTCTATATGATATACCATCAAATTTTATATTATTTTAATATCAAAATAATGATATTGTCGCTCTTGCGTACGTACGGACTACTGTCTCCACGAACACGATGAGATTCATTCCCCATCATATCCATTTGAGTCTAGTTCTCATTTAATGATTAAAAATAATGTTTAAGTAACTTATATATTTCTGTATATGAATATGATACAACCTATCCATAACAAACACAGCTTACGTAACACAGAATATAAAGGAAAACGAGTAAGTTAACACCCGAAATGGTGATAATACTAAGATATTATTAAAAAATCAATGTTAAAAGATCATATATGATAACATATTAATTTAAATGATTCCTGTATAATTAAATAACAATTATTTCACCATTATACAAGAGGTTATCCTACCTTTGACCAAGGAAAACTTTCAAAGTAAGGGGTTTCTTATCTCACTCTTAATTTCATGAGAATTCCATTGTTCACCACTTATTTATTGCATGTGGTGTATGTGTACTGCCCATGATTGTATTCATTGGGTAATATAAATTAATTTATGGGTATTTAAATCATCATTTCATGATCCTTCTTTCATGGGTGTATGTTTCGTCAGTTACCAAATCGATAAGGGTATTTGAAATTTCAATTTCCATTCATTCGGCTTTATGCATACATCATTGATTATTTTACTCCAAGATTATGTGTGGAATAACTATTCACTTTCTTATGTCATAATTTCCACTCCCCTTAATGTGGATATACATTTGATACACATAATCACTCCATTGATAATTTCTCAAGTCATCGATATGAACTTGATAAGAGTAATTTTAACTCAATCTCCATTTGTTGAGTTAAATATCCAATTCATTGGTGTTGTCTTTACAAGAATATGTATGAATGTGCTATGATTGATTTACACTGAATATCTAATCATATTGACTGTATATTTATTTTTCACACATAATTATGTCGTTGATTTATCCTTAACCTAAGGATACAGTCTTTATAAGAGATTTCATCTCAAATTACAATCCATTGGGACTTCTTTGTTGTTATACACCAAAAAACTTTTATATGGTGTATGTAATGTACTTTGACATAATATATCATGAATCACTTTATTCTCATGATATTATAAAGTTTTGATTACCTCAATTATTTGTATTCAAGTGTCTCTCTTTTGGATAGGAACTCTAACTAAAATATCATTTTAAATGTTTTAAAGATTTATTATTCTAAATATTTCTCAATAATGTACATGTTTTAAAAATTATTTTAAGGATTTATTTATATGAAAATTAAAGTTTCAAAATTAAAATTCCTTTTAAAACTTTCAAATTTGTATGGGACACTTTGATTAAAAAATCTATTTTTAAATGGCTTCTTGATAAGTAGTGTAAATTTTAAAAGTTTTCAAGAAAAAGTGGGGTATTTATCTCAAATAGTTTTGATGATTATTTTCATCTATGTCAATATCCTTCATTATTCTCGATTGAGGTTAATATGTGGCAATAAAATCTCCCATGTTGTATTTAATAAGTTTGTTTGACTGTGGATGTGCTATTTTTATACCATTCATGGTTTGTGGATAAAATATTGACATTTCGTATGTTAGTTTTAATATGAATGTTTATGTAATGTTTCAAACTTTTCATATGAGGAATGCATTGGACTTAGTAAGTGATAGGTGGAGCCCGCTATAGCTTCTCAATGCATCGGTAGGTCTAATGAGACAAACTAGTGTCTTGCCACGAGGCCTTGACTAAATCTTATTTGTTTTCTTGGCACGAGGCCTTGGCTACGTGGTTATGATAGTCTGGAATTATGCATTCCGTCATTATGAAAGTGGTTATAGATATTTTCATGTGATTATTAGACTAGTTTAATATCCATGTGTATATGTAAATGACATTATTTAATTTTATTATTGCCATATTATGCTAAAGTTCAAGTTTAAAAGGCTTTTGTTTTAGTTATACATTGCCTTAAAGTCTTATGTTTATTTATGAAAGATTTTGCTATATTGTTAACCTTACTGAGCATCTGATCTCACCCCTTTCAATGTTTAATTTTTCCCAGGATGTGAAGAAGTATTTTATGAATGACCTACAGGGATAGTATGAGGGGATATGAAGACAATATTTTGTTTTAGTTTTTCACTTATTGATGTAATGTAAAGTTTATGAATATATCTAGTGTTTCCAAAGCTACTTAACTAATCGGTCTTTCGAGACATGATATTTTTTTATCATGCCAATGTTATAAAATAATGAACCAACTCTGGGTAACTAGGGTCGGGGCCTTACATTTGGTATCAGAGGAAGTTTAGTACAATCCTTGGAAGCTAGATTTAGATAAAACCTGATTAGATCACATAGCCCTAACATAGACATTGAGGATTAGTATAGAAAACATACTAGAATTTTTGTATTGTAGATATTTTGTGAGTTATCTAAGAAATACATCCATTTCTTGATACAAGAAGGTAGAGGCGGCTCTAACATAGATGTACCTATGGGTAAAACCCAGAAACATCGCTTTGAACTAGACTCGAACGGGAACCGGTGCACGACAAGGGGCCTTGCTTCACTCTTGGTTACGAAACTCCTAGGGGATATGTTATGGTAAATTCACAAGATTAGTATTAACCATTATAAAGGGAATAAAAATAAATGCCCCTAAGAATATATGTCGAGAAATAGATAGTGAATAACCTAGATTTTAACATAGGGCACCCCAAGTTAGGATATATTGTTCAATTACAAGATTATCCTATTATGTCGATTTTTTTTACATTCCAATTAGATAAGTATTCAAAGACCCTAACTGTATTTTCCTTTTGTTAGTTAAAACATGGATGGAGAAAGATCAAGAACAACTCTTCTCTCTCTTCCTGAAGAACTACATACAATTATTATCCAGAAGTCATGCATAGATGATGTTGAAACTTTTTCAAATGTCCAAGTTACATGAAAACAACTTTATGAGAAATCCAATACCTCTAGCATTGCATGATTATTTCAAGGATCAAGTACCGACTATGGGATAATATTGTGCTTTCAACTTTCTTACCATGCTAAGCACGGGATGTACCATTAGGGTATTTTCAAATTCTTCACTTTATCTCAAAATTACGATGCACTAAATGATATTCTAGATGCTGGATAAGAGGGAGACCTTCGAGCTGCCTATATGTATCAAATTATATATTTATGTCTTTTGGGATATACAGAAACTGATTTACCAAAACCTTATTTTGAAATATTTGAAGATGAAACAGTAAGAATTTTTCTAAAAAAACATGTTAGAGACAATTTCTCAAAATTATATATAATAAATACAAATTTTTTTATGATGCATTGATGCTTCCATCGATATAATCCAAGATGGATGAGGAGTTTTGGGTAAAGGAAGTAGATGATTTTGAAATATTCCTGAGTTACCACTGTGAAACATGAACACATTATACTAAAAGGAAATTCTTCCTAGTCTCTCTAGATTTCATGATGTGTTCCACATATCATTAGTGACAAAATACATGCCTGACCCAACACATGTACTCACCTATGAATAATTAGAACTGGAACCCGATCAATCTTATTGTGAAGAGCCAATCATAATTTTTCATACCAAAGATCAAGTATTGAGAAACCAGATGACTCATCTAGTAATAGTTCTATGGAGAAATCATAAGATGTAAGAGGCAATGTGGGAACCCAAGGAACATATGATGATGAACCTATGTGGAAATAAATGGATGGTGAAATGTTTAAACGTGTTAGTTCTCTTTATTGATGGGATTACTTTGGAAGAATTTTCTCTCGTATTTGTAACCCTGCAGTTTTCCATGTGAGAATGATATTTGAGGAAGAATTATCTTTTCTCTTGTGGATATAGTTATAAATAATCATTTTCTTTTATATGATCATTGGGTATGAGGCAATTACAAGTTATTTTGGGATAAAAATGAAAGGTATGAGATAAAATTTGTGGTTAATATATGTTATTGTTATTTTGAAGAATTTATCTCATTTTGGTAATGTTATAAAATATAGTTTATGAAAAGGGGCAACATGTAGACCGTGTGACAACCCGTCGCATCAGAAAAAGCTATGGGAATCGTACCCACAACCAAAGTGCGATTGGGATTTATCACCTACCACTGGACTACGTGAAGTCCCTGGTTAGTGTGACTATTATTTTAGTTAAATGATTTTATTGATCAATAATAAGTTGATTTGGGATCTTATGTCTTATCAAATGAATACCCTTAGTATAAGAAAATGATTTGGTGATTAAGTGATAAATGTTATTTTAGAAGATGTTAACTTTTTTGGGAACACTATATGCCCAAGGAAAATAGAATACTATGGGAATTCATTTGAGGATTAATGGTGGATTTTTATCTATGTTTTTATTGTGGATTTTTAGTGATTTGGGTTATTTATGGAAATGATTAACCTATAAAAATAATATGTGATTAGGTTAATTACTTTTAAGTGTGTGACTTCAAGAGTAGTTGATGTCATTTGGAGATACAATTTAACGTGTAAGACTACATAACCAAATTCATACAAGTTTTGGGTTTCAATATTAGTTTGGATTATATTGAAGGATTTTAAGGACAATTGATTATTTAATGGTATTTATTTTAACTTTGGGGCATTGTTGGTTTAATTTTAGAAATTAAGATTAGTGTTTTTTTCTATAATGGAATATCCATTTGGGAGATCATCAGATCTTATACAAAACGTTTTGGTTTTGATTAATCTCTGAAGACAAGGTAAATATATTCTTTATCCTACGTGGATCATGTTATTCTATAGAAGTTTATTATTTCTCTTCCCGTGTGACCAAGTCTTCTCGAATACTCATTGTTAAAAAAACTATTTAGTGTTAGAAATTTATTAAAGAATGAAACTCTACTTAAAAACTAAGTATATCTTTTTATGTTCTTATTCAATATCATAAATGAATTCCTCGTCCTTATGTAATATAACTTAAAACAAAAAATGTTGTCCGTTTACTATTCCTACTGGGAGACTAATGACCATTTGTCCCAACACAAGATTGTGGTTTTCTTGTTGTTATCTTTCTCCTGGTCATGTTTTCTATCCTTCTCCATCAGAACTTGATACTTAGTTTATCTTCCATATACATGTTTTCCTACATGGAATCCTAGTATGGGTTATCATGGGTGACCTTTATACCTCTCTTTCATTCTTTTAAAGTGATAGTTTTATTGACTCTTTTTCCAATGTGGGACTTTACATTATATTCTCAAGCCCAATTTTAAATATTGTGAGGACGAAATTTATTGAAGGATGGGAGAATGTAACACCCCAAGCTTCCACATTACGTTTCCCTTTGAATAATGCAATGGCTTGCATTGTACGCAACTTCGAGATTCTAACACACCACAACCAATCAAACTAGCCGTTATGAATAGTAATACCAACTTTTTGAAATTTTATAAATTTTATCTTTCAAAATTGCCTTCATTTTTGGATTTTTAATATCAAAATTAGCTTATGGTGAATTCTGGTACTTTTCGAATAACTTTCATATTTTGATGAATAGCGAAAATTACAAAATTTTAATTAAAAACATCTATTTTAATCGAATTAATTAATAGTGATAAATTATGAATTTGAGTGTTTTTAAAGTATATTTAGAATATATTTTTAACATTTAATACAATTTTGGTCATTAGATGCAATTTCACATTTAATCCAGACATAAACAAGTGTCAATCTTTTGATGGTTATTATTTCTTAAAAGCACGCTATTTGTTTTGACAACGGGAATTAATTTTTAAATTAATTAATAAAACTTATATGTTTTCAATTTGGTAAAATAGACATAATTTTTGAATTCATAATATCAAATATAGCTTAGGCCGAATTTTTGTTATTTTTCTGAAAACTTTCAATATTTGATGAATAGTTAAAAATACTGAGTTATAGTTTAAAACCGAATTTTTATTTAAATAATTATTTATTTTATTGAATTTTAATTAGGTCTAAATAGATACATAATTACTATATAAGTTCAATGTAATTAATTGATGTTAGTTTAGAATAATTTTAGATGTAAAAAAATTTTATTGAACTTTTCACCGTCTTTTACCCACCTCCTAGGAGAATTCGGAAATTTCCATAAAACTTAATCTTACCGCTTCTATGAGTTGAATTTCAAAACTCTGAGAGAAACTGTTAATATCAAGGAGTAAAATGTGGTTCAATAAGATAAAAATAATTTTTTGGTGAATAGTAACTTTTTACTTTTATTTACCACGGTTAAAAGTAAATAGGGTAATTTAGGGTAAAATGGTATTAATATTACACTAACACATGTGATAATTCTATTGTACAAGTGTATCTCGACCAAAAACAACCTTAGGAATAAAATATTATCATTTAGGTCCACTTGGATTAGATTAGTACATTTATTATTACTTAATTCAGAGAAGAGTTAAAAGAGTTAAAATCAAAGATTAATTACTAAAAAATTTAATATAAGGTTATGCATAAGATAAATTTGATTTTACATATTAATTAGAAATATAAAAAGATTTCCTACATAATGGTATTTTATTTATAATTTTTAGACATTATATAATTTAATTTATGTATGACACAATGGTAATGCAGAAATTACTGAATTAATGAAATATTAAAATAATTGATATTTTAAATATCCAAATAAATGTAATTTGAGACATTTATGGATTACACGAATTTTCAAGGATAATATGACATGTTAGGATTGATTTAATTGACTTTATTCCAAGTAATCATGCTGTTATGACTTTCACAAAAATCAAATTCCAAATAGTGTCAAAATTGACATAAAAGAGTTTTTAAAACAAGTATTATATTATTAATTCATATTCTATTCCTAAAATTCAAAAGTTTGGACAAATAACTTTTAATAGGTGTATCATTAATGGGCCACTTGGGGTCGCTTGGATGTTTATAGTATGTTTATTAACCATATAATATAAAAAAACAAAGAGACATGGTAAATGTCAAACTAATTAAGTAAGAGTTAAAACTAAAAGATAAGGATAATAATGTGACCCAAACCTGTCTAAAATCTATTGGTTGAGTTGTTTTCGACCTATCCCCACCTTAACCATTAAATATTATACATTGGACCCATTATAAACTCAATATTTATTTATTATAAAATAATATTTCTAGCTTCTCCAAAGGAGCCCCTCACCCCTCTTATAAAAGGGCACTCCCCCTTCTCATTAATTAACACCTCAAAAGCCATTTGGATCAGCCAAACTATGCCCAAATATCCTCCCAACTTCCCTCACTTCAACTTAGAGGCCTTAGTTTGATCATAAAGACAACCTAAATAGCCCTTTTGATCAAATCAAAAGGAAGAACCTGAAGAAAAGGTAATGTTTTCACCACCCTCTTTCAAGTTCCTCTCTTATTCATCTTATTCTTTCTTTGTTCTTTATATTATAAAATAATTACTCTAGTGTATTCTATATACTGTGATGTTATTATAAATATGGAAAAAAAAAATTCATTATTCTACCCATCCCATGAATAACACATCAGCATAAGTGCGTACGTACGGCCTACCGTCTCTACGTTGTGGTGTAATTGTTATTCAATATATTTTTATTTTGATGGGTATAATAATGATGTATAATTCATATAAATAATAAATATAACATGATAATTATTCTTTCTATATGATATACCATCCAATTATATATTATTTTAATATCATTAAAATGATATTGTCGCTCATGCGTATGTACGGACTACCGTCTCCACGAACGCAATGAGATTCATTCCCCATCATTTCCATTTGAGTTTAATTCTCATTTAATGATTATGAAAATGTTTAATTAATATACATTATACTTTATATGAATAAAATACAACCTATCTATAACAAACACTGCTTACGTAACAAAGAATATAAAGGAAAACGAGTAAGTTAACACCCAAAATGACGATAATTCAAAAATATTATTAACAAATCAATGTTAAAAGATCATATATGATATCCTATTAATGTAAATGATTCTTGTATAATTCAATAACAATTATTTAACAATTACAGGATGTTAACCTACCGTCAACCAAGGAAAAGGTACAAATTAAGGGGTTTCTTATCTCACTCTTAATTTTGTGAGAATTACATTGTTCACCACTTATTTATTGCATGCGGTGTATGTGTACTGCCCATGATTGTATTCATTGTGTAATATAATATAATTTATGGGTATTTACATCATCATTGTATGATCCTTCTTTCATGGGTGTATGTTTCATAAGTTACCAAATCGATAAGGGTATTTGAAATTTCACTTTCCATTCACTCGGCTTTACGCATACTTCATTGATTATTTTACTCCAAGATTATTTGTGAAATCACTATCCACATGCTTATTTCATAGTTTCCACTCCCCTTCATGTAGATATACTTTTGAAAAACATAACCAATCTATTGATAATTTCTCAATTCATCGATCTGAACTTGATAAGAGTAATTATAACTCAATCTCCATTTCTTGAGTTAAATATCCAATTCATTGGTGTTGTCTTTATAGGAATATCTGTGAATGTCATATAATTGATTTACACTGAATATCCAATCATATTGAGTGTATATATATTTTTCAAAAATAATTAGGTCATTGATTTATCCTTAACCTAATGATATGGTCTTTATAATAGATTTCATCTCAAATTACAATCCATTAGGACTTCTTTGTTGTTATACACCAAATCACTTTTATATGGTGTATATAATGTACTTTCACATAATATATCATGAATCCATTAATTCTCATTATATTATAAATTTTTTATTACCTCAATTATTTTTATTCAAGTGTCTCTCTTTTGGTTATTAACTCTAACTAAAATAACTTTTTTATATGTTTTAAAGATTTATTATTATAAATCATTCTCATTAATTTCCATGTTTTAAAAATGGTTTTAAGGATTTATTTATATGGACATTAATGTTTTCAAATTAAAATTCCTTTTAAATGTTTCAAATTGGTATGGGACACTTTGATTCAAAAATCTATTTTTAAATGGCTTCTTGATAAGTTGTATAACTTTTAAATGTTTTCAAGAAAAATGGGGATATTTCACTCAAGTTGATTTGATGATTATTTTCAACTATGTCAATATCATTCATTATTCTCGATTTAGGTTAATATGTTGCAATAAAATCTTCAATGTTGTATTTAATGAGTTATGTTTCACTATGCATGTGCTATTTTTATACTATTCATGGTTTGTGGATAAAATATTGATATTTCATATGCTAGTTTTAATACGAATTTATATGTTATGTTTCAAACTTTTCATATGAGGAATGCATTGGACTTAGTAAGTAATTGGTGGAGCCGGCTATAGCTCCTCGATACATCGGTAGGTCTCATGAGACAAACTAGTGTCTTGGCACGAGGCCTTGACAAAATCCTATTTTTAGTCTTGGCACGTGGCCTTGGCTATGTGGTTATGATAGTCTGGCATTATGCATTCTGTCATTATGAAAGTGTTTATTGATATTTTCATGTGATTATTCGACTAGTAGAATATCCATTGGTATAAGTAAATGGAATTATATCATTTTATCCTTGCGATAAATGATTAAGTTAAAGTTTAAAAGGATTTTGTTTTAGTTATACAGTGCCTTAAATTTTTATGCTTATTTATGAATGTTTCCGTTATATTGATATCCTTAATGAGCATCTGAGCTCACCCCTTTCAATGTTTTATTTTTCCCAAGATGTGAAGAAGTATTTTATGAATGAACTACAAGGATTTTATGAGGGGAAATGAAGAAAATATGTTGTTGTATTTTTCTCTTATTGATGTAATGTAAACATTATAAATATATCTAGTGTTTCCAAGGCTAATAAACTAATGGTCCTTCGAGACTGGATCTTTTGTGATCATTCCAATGTTATGTAATAATGCACCAGCTCTGGGTAACTGGGGTCGGGGTGTTACATTCAAACCCAGATATAATGATGGAATCTTTCTAGTCTATTCTATAAAATCTAATGCATATAGAGTTTTTAACAAAAACTCACGTATTGTTGAAGAAAAAGTGCATGTTAAGTTTGATGAAACCATCCCCTTTGTTTTTAAACAATCTCTACCTACATCAACGGATGTATTTTCACAAACTGATTTTCAACCAACGGTTGAATACTGTTTTGAATAGGGAAATACTCAAGAAAATTTTTATGAAATATTTAATCCATAAGACATTCTATCTTATGTTGATGAACATGTTTTACAAAACCCAAATCAATTTATTCTTAGGAATTATCCCAGTAATAATATCATTAGGGATGTAAATCAACCCGTAATAACCATAAATTCCATGAGAAATGAAATAGAACATCTTGATTTTCTATCCCAATTTGAACCTAAAACACCATGTCATGAATTAGGTGATGAATATTGGATTACATTAATGAAAAATGAACTAAATGAATTTGAAAATAATCAAGCCTCGACTTTGGTCGAAAGTCTTAAATAAAAAACATCAGTTTGGGTAAAATGGGTTTTCAGAAACAAATTTCATTAAAATGGATTCATTGTAAGAAATAAAGATAAACGTGTTGCTAAGGGATATAATTAAAAAGAGAGAATAGACTATAAAGAAACATATGCTCCAATAGATAGAAGTGAAGATATTCATATTCTATTATCCTTTCCTGCATACTTCAATTTCAAAAAAATTTGAATGGATGTTAAATTTGAATTTTTTAATGGTTCTTTACATGAAGAAGTTTTTGTCGAACGACCTCCAGATTTTATAGATTCAAAATATCATGATTATGTTTTTAAACATTCCAATGCTTTATATGGCGTTAAACAAGCCCCTAGAGCATTATATGATAGACTTATAGGATTTCATTTAATTTTTTTGAAAAAGGTATATCTGATCAAAATATTTTAATAAAAATGGAAAATAAAAATGTTTTGATTGTTCAAATGTATATTGGTGGCATTATATTCTGTCCAACATAGAAATATCTAATTTATTCATTTGTAAATGTAATGAAATATAACTTTTAAATGAGTATTATGGGTGTGTTAACATTCTTTTACATCTTTGAAATATCTCATAAACTAGAAGGAATATTTATATGTCAACATAAGTATGTCAAATACTTACAAAAAAAGTATGGATATGACAACACTAAAATTATTAGCTCTCCAATCGGTACATCAAATACACTTGGTCATGGTGAAGCTAGGAAACTAGTGGATCATTCAGCTTTTAGAGGTATGATAGGATGTATGTTATATGAGACAGCTTTCCGTCCAGTCCTAATGATTTCGGTATGCTTATTTGAAAGATACTAATCAAATCCAATATAAAAATATTTAAAAGATGTGAAAAGTAATTTATGTTATTTAAAAGGAACATTGGATTTTGGTCTTTTTTATTATTCTGGAAACCATTTTGTTTTGAAATGTTTTTCAGACGCTGACTTTGGAGGTTGTAGATCAGATATGAATAGTGCCTTTGAAACATGTAATATCTTAATAGATTATCTAGTTTAATTTTCATGAATGAAACAACACTCATTAGAACTTTCAACATTTAATGATGAAAATTTAGTAGCTGGAAGTTTTTGTGCTCAATTGTTTTGGATGCAACACGCACTCACTGACTATCAAATGAGTTTTTCAAAAAATAAAATACTTTGTGATAAAACTAGTTTCATATATCTTAGTAAAAACCAAACACCTCAATCATGTTCAAAACACAAATATATTTGGCATCACTTTCTTAGGGATCACACAAAAAAGTTGATATTATTTTAAAAATCATTGGAAGACAAGAAAAAATTGTTGACATTTTTATAAATCCATTACCTTCCAATAGATTTGAATTTATTAAACAGAAGCTCAAAATCATTAAAATAATATAATCATTCACATATACATCTTATTTTACATTTCTGATTACATTAAATAACTCTTCTTTGAATGGGGAGGACTTTAGTTTTTTGTTTTTCTTCTTTTACCTATTTTATGTTATTTCATTATAGTTATATTTTTTATATTTGTTTCTTTTATTTTGAAAATTTATTTATTATTTTAACATTCTCTTTGTCATCTTGACTTTATATTTATCATCTTGACTTTATTTTTGTCATTTTGATATTCTGTTAATCAGTCCAATAGTCATTTCCTTTGGATTGGTAGCTTATAATAATGAATTTGTTTTCTATCAGGTTGATAACCTAAGGTAATGACTTTGTTTTCCATCAGCAAGACAACCTATGGTAATGACTTTGTTTTCAATCAGATTAACAACCTATGTAAATGAATTTCTAATCCATAGGCTTTACAATGTATGACAATGACATTGCCTTCCATCGGTATGATAACCTATGGTAATGAATTTGTTTTCCATCAGCTTGAAAATATTTGGTAAACAATTTAATTTCCATTAGCATGAAAACCTATGATAATGACCTTTTTTCCGTCGGATTGACAACCTATGGTAATGAATTTTTTCCATTGATTTGACAACTGATCCAATTCAATTTCTTTTTCATCATTTTCTTGTTCCTTTATATTTTCTTTTATTTTTTGTATATTATTATGTCTACTTTCATTATACAATGAAACCAGCAATATTCTTGAAATATCTGACTGGTAAATTATTTATTTATTTATTATTTTTTTTTATATGTATTATTGTTTTCCAATTAAAAAAAATAAAAATCCCTTTAAATATCTATTGTTGGGTACTTTATATTATAATCTCAACCATAGAAGACCAATAGTCATTTTTTTGCCTATAATAGAGGACCCCCTCTTTAAACCCACAAAGGTTTTTTAGATTTCTTTGTGATACCCTACCTCTATGTTTTATGAATCCATACAATCTTTTCTTTTGTCACTTATATTTATGTCTCAGGCTTCTACCAACACTCCTGCAGAAATGTCTTTATAGGCATTCTTAGAGAAATATTTCTTCAGAGAAAGGATAGTTTCCCAAGATTTATTTGACATTTATGACTTAATAATCAATAGGATTATTTTAATTCAAGGCTAGTAACACCTTTTTGTTGAGAAACCAAATTCTCATGACCTAATTCAAGTTTAAGAGGTTAGAAAATTCTACAATAAGGTGTCTTTTGATAAGAATAAGATGATTAACTTTGTTTTGAATGATATAAAATTCTCAATGTTTATAAAAAAAGAAGCACATTTCCTAAATTTTTCTTTAGAACATGACTCCTTTTTTCCATCTCATAAACTTCATGAGGATATTATTATGTTTAATAAAGAAAGATATGAAAAAAAAATTATCTCTTATAAATTTTGAGAAAATAAAAGTAATTCATTTATCTCCTGACCACCGATTTGTTGTCCTTTGGATGCAAATTTTTCTAATCCCAAGGAAATGGTATAGAGTAACTGTTAAGGATTCTCACATCTTTATGTTGGATTATCATGTAAACATGAGAAATGTAATTCTCATGGGTTACATTTTCAAAACCATCAAGAATGTGAAGTCAAGAGAGTTCAAGTCTCATATGATCATCTATCTATCTATTCTTACAATGTTCATTCTTGAAAGATTGGAGTTTTGTAATATTTTATTAAAAGTAGACATGAATGATATGAAGCCTTCATGGATAAGTAAGAGTATGTTGAAGAAATTGTATATTTGTTAGGATGAATATTGATTTTTTTGTCATATATTTGGAGGCTGAATCCACACCAAAGCAGTCAGCACTATATCAATTGGTACCAATGCTAACAGAATCAGTTCCACAAGTTATTACATCTTAAAAGATAGACACTCAAAACATTACTAAGATGAAAATGAAAACAAAATATAGTTATGTGTTTGTGTGCATGTGGATAAAGGATAAATAACAATGAAAAAAAGGTGATCCAAAATATTGTCTAGACATAGCTGAATCTCTAGCTTAGAAGATAAGGGTTGATGATACTCAATAGGCTAATTAGAAAAAGATGACTCTTTCAAAACTAAAATATCAGGATTTTTATGTTTCTAAAATCCTAGAATGTGTTGAGTTGTAAAGTTATCAACTAATAGAAGAATTAAAACCAGAACCAATTGTACAGAGTTTTCTAGAAAAAGAGAACAGGAAACAAACACTACAAGAAGTTCAGGAATGTGAAAAAGAGGAAGAATACATTCTTTTATAATTTCTTCAGAGCTATAATAAGATTATATAATAATATTCTCTTCAAAAGAAAATTAAAGGAATACAACAAAATCATCATACCAATCAAGAACAACCTAAATCTTTAAAAACCCATTTTCAGTGAATTCATTTTCCTGTCAAGCCTGAAGCATAATGTTCTCAGATTGAGAATGTAATTGTCATCAGTCACAAAGTGAAAGAAAAAAGAAAATAAGAAAAGAAAAATGAAAAGGAAAATAGTCTATTAAAGACTTGAGTCGATCAAATGAGTTATTATTGTACAATGAGGATACTGATACAGATCACACAATTTCCATGATGAAGATTGATTATTTTGTTCATGTGTTGAGAAGAATAGACAAAAAGATTCCTTATTTTTATGGAATTGAAGAAAAAATTGATTTCATCACATACAACCAAAGGAGTAAATTCGGTTCAATAAGAGAGTTCATAAAGAGAGTATTATCAAAAGTAGTGGATTTAAAATATCTCAGTGAATGTTAGGTTTCTCATAATAAGGATTGAAATAAGATGACTAAGTGGTCATACAAAACAAAAAGCTCAATTAATGAACATGAGGAATCAATTGATGACATATGATGTCTTTCAAAAGATCTGGCTATTGCTTTTGATAATATTGACAAAGAAACTATTGAAATGCTGAATCAGATCTCAAAATCCCATGGTGATGATATTCCTTCAGTAAAAGAGATGGAAGAATGGATGAATACTTTCCAGCCATATTTTTCAAAGGATCCATATTTCAAAGAGGGATTAGTTTTGTTAAAGAATAAAAATACTATTTTGACTCACGAGAATAATAATTTTAAATACACAATGGATACTATTATTGAAGTAATCAAAGTTCAATAAGAGACTATCAAAAACCATGATCAATTTTTTTTCTGATCAATAAGAGCTTCTTAAATCATAGGGTGATTCTATCTCAGAAGACTAGAACGAGATAAAGAATATGGATACTATTCTTCCTGAGCTGATCAATAATGAAAATGAAAGAGAAAAGAAATGAATGTTTTGTTGTATTATTTCCCATCATTGACATTTCAAATTTTATAGACATTTTTCAATTCAATGAGTTTTATGTTTTCCATTCCATTGTATTGTATTTTTTTTCTCTCTAACCTTTTTAGTAAACTAAATACTACCCATTATTTTTGTATATCACCAAGGGGAAGAATAAATTTTAAATGGCGAGAATGTTTCACAAAGGGGGAGAATTCTTAATGTTTTACTCAAATGTAATACATCCATATCAAGGAAAATATATATGAATACATTCCTTATGAACGTATATAAAGTAGGGGGAGTTAGTTGTGTTAATATCTTCTTTTAGAAGAGTTTTCATAACTCTGGGGGAGACAACTATTTCTTTCTATTTATACTTTGTGTTTTGTTCCATCCACAAAGGGAGATATTGTTATTTCAATAGTCTTCCTTTTTATTTTATGTCTTTTGTTTTGGAAATCAAAAATCTATTTATTCTCATTTCTCAAAAAAGGACTTACATTGAATACAGTTTCTTTGTTTGTCAAACTGAATCTATCAATCGTACTGAAATTGTCAATCGTACTGACTCTATCAATTGTAGTGACTTTGTCAATCGTATTGACTCCGTCAATCGTACTGAATCAATCAATTTTACTAACTCTTCCAATCATAGTTATTTTGTTAATCATATTGACTATATAAATCATACTGACTCTCTCTTTCGTTCTAACTATTGTGCACCATAATCACTTTACATAATATCAATACATTGCACTATGTAATATTTATAGTACACATTTATTAATTTTATCACATTCATGTTTTTATTAAACAAGTTTTATATCAATCATACTAATGATTTTCATTTTCATATATCTTATTTTTTTAACCAAAATGATGTCATGGAATTAAAAACAAACTAATAAAAATGATGTCTTGTTTTTAGTTTCAATATGAACCTTACAATTTCGGGTGTCCATTTCCCTCTTAGTTTTCTGGATTAATATAACCATTGGAGGAAATGTGACCATTGGAACCTAAGGCCTATAAATATATGGTCATTTGAAGCTAATAATACAAAATATAGAGACTTTGATCGTTATTTTCTTTTATCATGTTCTAGAGATAGATGATGTGTGTAACATCCCATGTAAATAAAGAATAAGACATTTTCATAGTTATTAATATTTTTGAATTAAATATTAATTTTACTTTTAAGGCGTTTCTATTTTTGATAGCATACCAGATACGCAACAATGAGTTTCATGGAAATTTTACGTTGCACATTGATAATATAATAATATTATTTTAAATGGTAGTTAAAACGTAGTCGTTGTATTGGTGGGAATGAATAGAAATAACTAACTTATGATTATATATGTTTGTTAAATGTTTTTATATTTATCCAATAAAGGATAAAGGCTTAAAATAAGAAAAGAATTCAATTTTAGGCATAGATACTCTAATATTCACTAAAAGGTCGATTTATCGCCTTTTGATGGCGAACCCTCATTAAAAATAGTTTTGGTCACTATTATACATTCTATTGGACCAAATAAAATCCTTCTTTAGAATCGGGAAATCAAAATTTTCTTTGTGTATGTTTTTGTTATTTTTTCGATAAAGTTCATTTTTAATGAATAAGTGAAAAATGTTGGATTTTAATTCAAAACCTCATTTCAATCAAATTTCTTTATATGATTATATTATCTTTTGAATTGGTTTTAAAGTGAAATTATAATATATTTTTACCATTTAATCCAATGGTGGTCATTGTTATTAATTTCACATTGAAATTGGACTTAAACTAGTGTCAATCTTTTGATTTATTGTTTCTTAAAAACACGCTATTTGTTTTTACAACAAAAATTAATTATTAAATTAATTAATGCAACTTATATGTTTTAAATTTTGTAAAATAGACATCATTTTTTGAATTTTTAATATCAAATTTAGCTTAGGGTGAAGTTTTGGTATTTTTCAGAAAAACGTCAATTTTTGATGAATAGTGAAACCACTAAGTGGTAGTTAAAAAACTGATTTTTTTATAAACCAAACTTTACCACTTCTATGAATTTAATTTCAAAAATTTGACATACATGGTTGTCATTATTATGTAAAATTTGGTTCAATGGGATGATAATAGTCTTTGGTGAATAGTAACTTTTAAGTTTTATTAATCACGATTAAAGGTAATTAGTGTACTTTAAAGTAAAAAATAATGTTATAATAATATGAAATCACCTTGAAACGTTTCCTACACATATTTTATGAGTTATGGCCGACCTGGAAAATCCATAGGTCAATTTATGGGACCCCATGGTGCCACATGGGTAAGATAATGACATTAATATGTTTTATTTAATGTAAAAATAAAAATGCCACAAACATGTGTTGTTTTACCAAAATAATTTTTAACTTAGGTTATATAAGATATATTTTTTACTATAAAAATTAATTATATATCTGAAACTATTTCCTACAACATTGTAATTTTTATATAATTTTTAGACATTATATAAATAAATTTATTTATGACACCATGATGATGCAATGATTACCTCATTAATGAACGATTTAAATAAAATGAAAAGATAATGTAATAGATTAGACATACACATGTCTAAAACATATTGGATTGGAGGATTTAGAAACCTTATCACCTTATACTCTAAATATATCATTTTGGGACCTTTAAAATTCTAAAATCAATTCATAATAAAGTAACATTTCATAACATTCCAAGAGTGTCCGTCTTCCCTCTTATAAAAGACCCCCAACTTTACCCCCTTACTCACACTTCTCAATCCCTTTGTATTGGCCAAAATCTACTAAAATAATCTCCCAATATCCCTCTCATCATTCTAGAAGCCTTAACTTATGCATAAAGCTCCTCAAGAAATGCTTTTGTTTCAAACCAAGAATAGTTACCCGATTTAAAGGTAATGTCTTCTCTTAGGTTTTTTGTTTTATTTTGATTCTCCAACCCCCTAAACAATTTTTTTCATTTATTTTGTAACAAAAACAGTATATTAAATATACTATGATGTTTTTAAGAGATTTATTTGAGCTACATATACACACACGTCCGTCTAATGGTTTAAGAACATACTATTTCTGTGGATGGCGAATTACTACCTCACGAAACGATGATTTTTCAATATTATCTTAACACCTTTCATGGTGGCCATTAAGATGTCACTGTAATTATATATGAAATATATTATGTTTATTTTTTCCTTATGATTCTTTATTTTTCATTTATGTCATAACTTTATGGTTTCCATAATTGATAAATGGTATAATTTCATTTTTGGAAGTGCGTACTACAGCCCCCCTTAGAGTGATTTGAATCATTAATGCCATATGTCGGACATATAGAGGATGGAGTACATAATATTATATATTATGTTATACTGGAATTATAATTTACCTTTATATAATTGTGATTTCATTCCATTAAATACGAAATAGAAATCAAAGTAGCATTCATGCGTAAGTACGACTTACAGTCTCCATGAATGGTGCATTTTATTTCTTACCTCTAAATGTTATGTACTATTACAAATACATGTATATGATGGATATATATGGTATATATGATATGAAAATAATGAATATCATTCTGTATATAATTAACCTTTTACCACATTAACAACATGTAATTGTAAGAAGTTCATTTTTGACTTAAGTTCCAAATATCGACAAAATGACCATTATTAACTTAAATGATTACATAATTTTTATAACATAGAAATAAGTCATATAAAAGGAATAATAAACTTGAAAAAGGTTCTTACGAAAGTAGAAATTAACATTAGCTTATTGTTTATAAGATTAATGAGTGATCGAGTCAAGTCAGATATGAGGTAAGGGAATTCATCTCAATCTCCTTTCACTGAGGCATATTGGGTTTTAATACATGAATTTCTTTTATACCCTATATAAAGACCTTTGAATTTTAATTTTATTAAAATGGAATCTTTTTATACAAAGATTTTTCCAAAATAACAAAAAGGAATGTTTCTTTTTACGTACAGGGTGACAATGACCTTTCCGCCATCGCGAGTACTACTCAATCATTGGATTCTAAACAAGCAGTAATGCTTTCAAAAGAAAATAAATACCACATACTCTTTTATGTATTTTGGTATTGAAAATAGTTTTGATAATGGATTTGTTATATAAATATATTTATGTGATATATTGTTATTGAAATGTGGAAAATGTATTCATTCCTTTATATTTGTTTTATGTCTTATGATTTTATAGTGGTACTTGGACATTTAATGGGTGGTTATGTGATAAACAAAATTACGGGTGGTGCTGTAAATACCAGGATGGGTTATAACCACCAATGAATTGGGTATGGAAGTATTCCATATGGCTATTCGAATTAGTGATATGTGTGGAAGTCGACTGTATTGTTATTCAATTTATGTATTTTTATGTCCCAAGTTAAATTTATATGTCATGTGTTCTTTACAAGGGTTTTATGGTAATATTTTTTTTACAAAACGGTAAGTACTAATCTTTTATTCAGTGAAGAGTATTTAATACTTCATAATGGTGAAAATTATTACATATGTTAAAGTATTCATGGTTTACTTGTTGTTTTGAAAAACTAACAGTTTTCATTCCTTGTGTATCCCTTATTGAGCTTGTTATGCTCACCCAAAGTTTTTGAAATGTTTTTCACATGACATAATGATGAATTGGGTCAAGAATGGGATCAAGGAAATGTTATGTTTTCTTGTACATGGAACATGAAATGACTCTTTTTTTCAAGAGTTCATGTTTTGTAAAAAAATGGAAACAGTGTAGAATTGTCTACTTTTTAATCTTTTGAGATGTAATAGTTATGTCCAAATTCTCTAATACTCTAAACCTTAAAAGATACTCAATGTGAATTCTTCATCTAATTCATGATTAAGTATTGTTTTAATGTTGGGTCCTTATAGTTGGTATCAGAGGTCAGATTATACAACCTTAGGAGTTAGAAAATTGTTAAATTCATGTATGTAAATTAATTTATGTTATGATTGAAAGGATATAGAATTTATAGATTACCATGTTACTTCACCTAAGATATTTCTTTTTTCAGATTGGTTTTCCACAAAGGAAACAAAGAAGCTATGATGGGACGACATCAGGAGGAAGACAAACATCCAAATCAGCAACCTGAGATGGTCAGAATCGGAACTGAATAGTTTGTTGCAATGACGGCACAGTTGAATCAAGCTATAAATGGTGGTGGTATACATGCACGAGATCAGCCAGATCAACATCTGAGGAACATGTAAGTGGTGGAATAATTCATGAGGCAACATCCCACATCATTCAGAGGATCATCTGACCTTGTTCTAGAAAAAGGGTGGATTAAAGCAAGAGAAATTTTTTTTGATGTCATGGGGTGTTCAGAAAATCAAAAGGTTAGTCTTGTTGTTTACTGTTTTGAAGGTGAAGCTGGTCAATGGTGGTCGATGGTGAAAATTATCATGGATTTTGTGGATATTGATGATATTCACTGGGATGAATTCAAAGGTATGTTTCTTGAGAAATATTTTCCTACGGTGGTTAGTTTTAGGATGGAAAAACATTCCTAGAATTGAGGCATGAGAATGGCTCAGTGGATGCTTATAACGCAAAGTTCACTCGACCAGCATGGTATTCTCCAAATTTCATACGATATCTTTATAGTAAAATCAACCATTTTTACTCAGGGTTAAAGCCAAAGTATTGAAGGGATTTAGCTTCCTGTGAGTTCAAAAGTTATGAAAAACTTTTTCGATGTGCGGAGAGTGTGGAAATATTGTTTACCGATAATCAGGTGTTCTTTGACAAACAACATATTAAGAGGTCCAGTTGGCAAGAAAAGGGAATTAATTCATCAAAGAAGCCTGGAGGTAAGAAAACCAAATATCCATCATGTGAGATGTGTGGTAAAATGCATCCTGGAGAATGTTTATCCATATCTGGAAAGTGCTTTTGCTGTGGTAAGTCTGCTCATATTGCTTGTAACTGTAAGGAAGATGATCAAGATGGTAATGAAAATCCTGCAGTAAGATGCTTTAAATGTAGTGAAATGGGCCTTTATGAAAATGAGTGTCTAAAGAAGAACTCAACTAAGGGAAAGCGGCCAGACTACAAGCATAAAGTGGTGGTGAAATCCTTTGCAACTACTTCAGCAGAGGTTGGGCCATCGAATGAAGTAGTATCAGGAATATTGTTTGTTTGTTCATATTATGCCAATGTGTTGTTCGAATCAAGGTCTACACATTCATTCATTTCTTATAAGTTTTATAGTAAATTGGGATTTCCATCTCAATATATGAATCATGATGTTATGGTAAAAACACCTGGAGGAAATGTTGAGACAAAAAAATTATAAGAACCTTCATATCCTTGTGTGTGGAATGAATATTCCTAGAAACCTTATTGTTTTTCCTCTAGTAGAGTTTGATGTTATTTTGGGCATGGATTGGCATTCTGTTTATCATGCTAAGATTGACTACAGAGCGAAAGAGGTTTCTTTTTAGAAAGATTTTCATTTTGATAAAAAGAATGAACCCTTTCTTTTAATAACATATCAGGAAGTTGAGAAACTAGTAAAAGATGTAAATGAATTCTACCTTGATCATATTGTTGAAAAAAAGGAACTGTTCAGATTAATTATGTTCTTGTGGTAAATGAGTATCTTGATGTTTTTTCTGATGAGATTCCTGATATTATTCATGATCGGGAAGTTGAATTTACTGTTGACTTAGTTTCTGATTCTAAGCCAATTTCAATACTACCTTATCGAATTTCCTTTTTTGATCTTTTAAAGTTAAAGAAGAAATAACATGAGGTATTAGATAAAGGTTTCATTCAACTAAAAACATCACCATGGGGTGATACTATCTTGTTTGTTAAAAAGAAAGGCGGTTCAATGAGACTTTTCATTGATTATAGAGAATTGAATAAAATCATTGTTAAGAACAAGTATCCTTTGCCACATAATGGTGATTTTTTTGATCAGCTCCTAAAAGCTTGGTATTTTTCAATGATTGACTTGAGGGCGGGTTACCATCAGTTGAAAGTAAAAGAAGAAGATGTTCCGAAGATTGCGTTTCATACTAGATATGGCCATTATGAATTTTTTGTTATGCATTTTGGGTTTACAAATGCACCTATTGTATTCATGTTTCTAATGAATAGAATTTTCCATGAGTTCTTGTATAAGTTTGTGGTTATGTTCATTGATGATATTTTGGTGTTTTCTGAACGTAAAGAGGAGAAGGAAAGTCATTTAAGGGTAATCTTACAAACCTTAAAATAAACGAAATTGTATGGAAAATTAATCAAGTGTGAGTTTTGGTTGCAACAAATTTATTTCCTTGGTCCCACTGTTACAAAAAAAATGGCATAACTATTGATCCTATGAACACAAAATTTCTTGAAGAATGGACAAGACACGAAATTATAATCGAGATCCATATTTTTCTTGTTTTGGCAGGTTATTACAGGAGGTTTGTTGAAAAAATTTCACGGTTATCTAGTCTAATGAATAAGTTAACACAAAGAGGTGTAATGTTCATCTGGACAAAATAATGTGATGATTGTTTTCAGGAATTCAAAAGAAGATTGGTGAATGCGCCAATTTTTGCACTTTCTTCCAGAAATGGTGAGTTTGTTATCTACAGTTATGATTTGTTGAAGGGACTTGGTTGTGTCCTTATGCAGAAGGATCAGGTAATTTCTTATGCTTCACGTCAGTTGAAAACTCATGAGTTAAATTACCCTACACATGATTTGGAATTAGATGCTATTTTTTTTGCTCTAAAAAATTGGGGGCATCATTTTTATGGCGTAATGTGTGAAATATATACTAATAAAAAAAGATTAAACTATATATTCCATAAAAAATAATTGAACATGAGAAAGAGGAGATTGCTGGAATTAATCACGGATTACGATTGTACAATTCATTACCATCTGGGAAAAGAAAACAAAGTGGCTGATGCTTCGAGTCAAAAAAGTAATGCCTCATTAACCATACTAATTTTGGAACGAGATCCTTTGGTTTTTGATTTGATGAACTTTAGAATAGAATTTGTTGGTGTAGGATGTTCTTCTGATTTGTTCAGGTGTTAGTGAGATCATCTCTATCAGACAAAATTAAGCAAGCGCAGAAGAAAGATAGTGGGTTGTAGAAAAAGGTAGAGCTGGTTCAAAATGGTATGTTTCCTGAATTTAACATTGATAATGATTGTGTTTTGAGGTTTGGGAAGATATTATGTGTGCCTTATGATTTACAGTCGAAGAATGAGTTTTTATGTGAGGCTCATAGTTCCCTATTTTCAAATCATTCTGGCAGTACTGAGATGTACATAGATCTGCAGGACTATTATTGGTGGGATGTAATGAAAAGAGATATTGCTGATTTTACTGTGAAATGTTTGAATTCTTAGTAGGTTAATGAAGATCATTAGTTACCGAAAAGGAAGCTTCAGTCATTAACGGTGCCATAGTAGAAATGGGAAAATATATCCATGGACTTCATTTTGGGATTACCAAAGACATCTCAAGGTAATAATGAAATCTGGGTTTTTGATGATCGATTGACTAAATCTGCTCATTTCCTTCCTATTTGAGATACAATCTCTCCAGATCAACTTTCTAGATTGTATCATAAAGAGATAGCCAGGTTACAAGGAGTTCCACTCTCCATTGTATCTGATCATGATCCCATGTTTACTTCTAACATTTTCAAAGGCCTTCAAAAGTCGTTGGGTACAGAATTAAATTTTAGTAATGATTTTCATCCAAATTCTGTTGTGCAGTCAGAATGAACAATTTAGACCTTAGAGGATATGTTATGTGCTTTCACGATGGATCACCAGGGATGTTGGGACCAACATCATTCTTTGGTTGAATTTTCGTATAATAAAAGTTTTCATTCCATAATATAGATGGAACTATTTGAGGCATTATATGGTAAACGATGTCGAACTCCAGCTCTTTTGGATGAAGTAGGGGGAAAAAGCTGATGAGACTAGAATTGGTAGATTGGATGGAAGAAAAAGTTCAATTGATTCAGAAGCACGTGATAATAGCTCAGAGCAGGCAGAAAAGTTATGCAGATAACTGAAGGAAGGATCTAACTTTGGAGGTAGGTGATCATGTTTTTCTCAAATTTTTTCCATGGAAAAGTGTGATGTGTTTTGGCAAGAAAGGAAAGTTGAGTGTGAGGTTCATAGAACCTTATGAAATCCTAGAGAAAGTTGAATTAGTTGCATATAGAGTGGCTTTACCTCCATGTTTGTCCTAGGCATACAATGTTTTTCATGTTTTGATGTTGAGAATGTATATGCCAGATCCATCTCATGTTTTGAGCCTAGAGATAGTTCAATTGGAAGAGAATCTCTCTGTTAAAAAACAACCAGTCAATATTATTAACTAAAGAGAGCATGTGTTGCGAAATAAGGTAATTTATCAGGTGAAGGTTTTATGGAAAAACCATATGGTTCAAGAGGAATCGTGGGAATCCTAAAATGCTATAAAGGATAAATACCCCCACTTATTTTGATAAGTAAATAAAATTGAGAGGACGCAGTTCCCAAAAGGGTAAAGGATGTAACATCCCAGGTAAATAAAGAATAAGAAATTTTCATATTTATTAACAATTTTGATTGAAATATTAATTTTACCATAGGGGGGTTTCTATTTTCGATAGCGTACCTGATACGTAACAATGAGTTTCTTTGAAATATTACGTTGCACAGTAATAATATAATATTACTATTTTAAATGGAAGTTAACATGTAGCTTTTGTATTGGTAGTAATGAATATAAATAACTAAAATATGATTATATTTTTTTGTTAAATGTTTTTATATTTATCTAATAATGGATAAAGGCTTCAAATAAGAAAAGAATTTATTTTTAGGCATAGATACTCTAATATTCACTAAAAGGTCAATTTGCCGCCTTTTGATGGATAACCCTCTTTAAAAATAGTTTTGTTCAATCTTATAAATTATATTGAACCAAATAAAATCCTTCTTTAGAATCGGGACATCAAAATTTAATTTTTGTGTGTTTTTGTTATTTTTCCGATAAAGTTCATTTTTAATGAATAAGTTAAAAATGTTGTATTTTAATTCACAACCCCATTTTAATCTAATATATTTATATAATTAGATTTTCTTTTTAATTGTTTTTAAAGTGAAATTAGAATATATTTTTACCATTTAATCCAATGGTGAAAATTGTAATTAATTTCACATTGAAATTGGACTTAAACTAGTGTCAATCTTTTGTTATTTATTGGTTCATAAAAATATGCTATTTGTTATGAAAATGGAAATTATATATTAAATTAATTAATGAAACTTATATGTTTTGAGTTATATAAAATAGACATCATTTTTGAATTCAGAATATCAAATATATCTTAGGGTGAAATTTTTATATTTTTATGAAAAACTTCAATTTTTGATTAATAGTGAAACCACGAAGTGGTAGTTAAAAACCGAAATTTCATTTCAAAGAAACATTACCACTTATGTGAATTGAATTTCCAAAAATATTACATACATGGTTGTCATTATTAAGTAAAATTTGGTTCAACGGGTTGAAAATAATTTTTTACTGAATAGTAACTATTATGTTTTATTAATCACGATTAATGGTAATTACTGCACTTTAAGGTAAAAATAATGTTGTAATAATATGAAATCACCTTGAAAGGTGTCCTACACTTTTTGTATGAGTCATGGACGACCAATAAAATCCATGGGTCAATTTATGGGACCCCATGGAGCCACTTGGGTAAGATAATGATATTAATACCTTTTATTTAAAGTAAAAATACAAATGTCACAAACATGTGTTGTTTTACCAAAATAATTTTTACATTTGGTTATACAAGATATATTTTTGACTTTAAATATTAATTATAAAGGTAAAAATATTTCCTACAATATGGAATTTTTTTTAAATTTTTAGACATTAAATAAATAAATATATTTATGAGACCATGATGATGCGGTGATTACCTCATTAATGAACGACTTAAATAAAATGAAACGATAATGAAACATATAAGACATAAAATTGTTTAAAACCTATTGGATGGGTTTATTTAGACCCCTAATCACCTTATCCACTAAATATATTAATGTAGGACCTTTAAAATCCAAAAAAACATTTCATAATAAAGTAACATTTCATGACTTTCCTAGAGTGCCCCTCTTCCCTCTTATAAAAGGCCTCCAACTTAGACCCTTACTCACACATCTAAAGACCTTTGGCTTGTCCAAAATCAACTCAAATAATCTCCCAATATCCCTCAAATTATTCTAGAATCCTTTCCATAGGAATAAATCTCTTCAAAAAATCCTTTTGGTTTAAACCAAGAGGAGTTACTCAATTTAAAGGTAATGTTTTCTCTTATGTTATTTTGTTTTATTTTCCTTCTCCAACCCCATAAAATATTTATATTCCTTTATTTTATAACAAAACTATTATATTAAATATACTAGGATGTTTTTATGAGATGTATTTTAGCTACACGTACACACAACTTCATCTAATGGTTAAAAAACATACTGTTTCTGTGGATGGGCAATTACTGCCTCACGAAATGATGATTGTTCAATATTCTCTTAACACCTTTCACGGTGGCCATTAAGATGTCGCTGCATTTATATATGATATATATTATGTTTATGTTTTCATTATGATTCTGTATTTTTCATTTATCTCATACCTTTACTGTTTCCATAATGGATAAATGTGATAATTTCATTTTTGGAAGTGCGGACTATCGCCCCCTCAAAGTGATTTGAAACGTTAATGCCATATGTTGGACATATAAAGGATAGAGTACATAATATTATATATGATATTATACTATAAATATAATTTACCTTTATATCATTGTGATCTCATTCAATTAAATACGAAATAGAAATGAAAGTAGTGTTCATGTGTACGTACGACTTACCGTCTCCATGAACGGTGCATTTCATTTATAACCTCTAAATGATATGTACTATTTTAAATACATGTTTATGCTGAATATATATGATATATATGATGTACAAGTAATTAATATCATTTTGGATATAATTATCCTTTGACCACATGAACAACATGTAATTGTAAGAAGTCCATTTTTGACTTAAGTACCAAATATCAACAAAACAAACATTATTAACAAAAATGATTACATAATGTTTATAACATGAAAATAAGTGATATAAAAGGAATAATAATCTCGAAAAAGGTTCTTAAGAAAGTATAAATTATCTAAATTTTATTATTCAGGAGATTAAAGCGTGATCTATTCAAGTCGGACACGAGGTAAGGGACTTCGTCTCAATCTCCATTCATTGAGGCATATTTGGTTTTAATACAAGACATTATTTTATATGTTGTATAAACACCTTTTACTTTTAATTTCATTAAAAGGGAATATTTTCTTATGAATCCATTTACTAAAAGACAAAAAGGAATTTTTCTTTTAACATACGTGGGGACAATGTCCTTTACACTGCCGTGACTACTACATGATCATTGGCTTCCTTAATAAGTCTTAATGTTTTTAAAAGAAAATAAATACCATATAATAATTTATGTATTTTGGTATTGAAAATGGTTTTGATACTGGATTTGTTGTAGAAATATATTTATGTGATATATTGTGATTGAAATGTGGAAATGTTTTCTATCCTTTATATTTGTTTTACGTCCCATGATTTTATAATGGTACTCGGACATTTGACGGGAGGTTACGTGATAAACCAAATGACAGGTGGTGTCGTGAATACCAGGATGGGTGGTTACGTTATAACCTCCAATGCATTGGTAATGGAAGTGGGCTGTATGGCCATTCCAATTCGTGATATGTGTGGAAGTTGACAGTATGGTTATTCAATTTATGTATGTTTATGTCCCAAGTTACCTTTATATGTTATGTGTTCTTAACATGGGTTTTGTGGTAATATTTTGGTTAAAAAGGGTAAGTAATGATTTTTTATTCAGTGAAGAGTATTTACTAATTCATAAAGGTGGAAATTATATATTATGTTAAAGTATTCATTATTTTAATACTGTTTTGAAAACTAATAGTTTTCATTCCTTGTGTGTCCCTTACTGAGCTTTTTATGGTCACCCAATATTTTTGAAATTTTTTTCAAAAGGCATAATGTGGAATAGGGTCAAGGATGGGATCAAGGAAATTTCATGCTGTCTTAAACATGGAACTTGGCATGACTCTTTTTTCAAGAGTTCATGTTTTGTAAATAAAATGGAAACTGTGTGGAAGTGTATACTTTATAATATTTGGAGATTTAATAGTTATGTCCTAATTCTCTAAAACTCTAAACATGAAAAGATCCTCAATGTGAATTATTCATTTAATTCCAAATTAATTAATGTTTTAAGGCTGGGTCCTTATAATGTGACTTCTCTCTTGCTTAGTGTGAAAGACTTGGAATTACAAAATCTGAATAGTTTGTTCATAGCTTTTGTATTTTAGTATGTGCTTTGTTTTGCATTGTGTGACCGTTCTAGTGATTAATATCATGGGCTGTCGGGGATAGGCGGAAAGTGTAACCGGTCTTTTTATTGAGGCATTTCAAGTGTTTGAATGATGGATGTACTTGTCATCTATAAAATCGAGGTCCCACAGGGATAACAAGATGGATGTTCCGATCATTGTATCGAGGGCTTACAAAGGTGGGGGTAAGACATACCTTTTATCATAGGTTTAAGGATAAGCTTCTCTTTGGGATAATTTGATTGTAATACTTTTACATGTCAGCATATTTTTCTATTATAATGTGAATTGTATTGTTTTCTCCTTATTTTCAAATTCATATCAATTGTAATTGTTTCAATTACGATTCCTTCATTTGACATTGTATTAATAGATTCTACACACTATATGGTAGAATATTTCTCATTTTTATTACTCTGAAAATTGTATTCAATTTGAATACAATTGTTTTACATTACAAATAGAATTATGTCATATCATATCACATCTATAAGATTCAAGACCATTGTGGTCAATTGTATTGGTAGTGAATTTTATTAGTTTAAGATCTCTTAAAATAAGTAATTTTTTAAGAGATTAAATACAATGTTTTAAAATGTTCAATTCAACGCCTCACGTATTGTTCCATCTAATATACATGTACATATATATTATGATTCAACTATCACATTCCAAAATGTTGAAGATATACATTTTTTCTCCTAGTGGGATTATATGGTGCCATATTAATTATTTATAGAAACGTATTGTTTTGATAAAACTCAACTAGAGGACGGTGTTGATCACAAACACCTTTAAAATCTTGAGATCAAGAACTTAACATATCCTCTAGGGTTTGAATTTCTCTTTCAGACTGACCATCTGTCTGATGATGATATACAGTGTTGAAAATAAATTTTGAAATATGTTCCTGCTAAATAAATCACCAGAACATTGATGTGATCCTTAGATCCATATATGATATAATCGAATGTGTTTCTCTATGAAGACATACCCCATTCATAATGTATATCTTTTAATGATGAACCAAAGACAAGTCTTCTCTCATAGAGGTTATGAGTGGTTATATAGTAAGGAGATCTAATACCACCCATAAAACATTAACCCTTTTATAGGTTTTAGGTATTCCAACAAAAAAATAATATTCATGTTCTCCAATTTCCATTCTAGTATGGTTTAGTGATGAGACCTCCATTTTAACTTTTTTTCTTTCAGCCTTAACTTACTGGAATAATAAACATTATGATACAAAATTTGTGATATATATCTTCATTTCACTCCACAAGATATATTCTTCAAAATCATTATACATAATCATACATCCAAGATGAATAGAAAATGATAAACTCTAAGCTTCATAAAATGTATCCTACTTTAAGTCACATATTAACTGATCTCATACACTGTTCCTGAACCTTATCATTACATATTGATCAATAATAAACCCATTAATATTTCCAACTTTATTTTACATCTCTAAATCCAACTTATTTGCTTCCATAATCATTTCATGGATAGTGGGATGAACATTTATTTATGAAAGATAATATTTTCACTATACATAATGATTCCTAGATCCATAAATTGAAAAACTAGAATTATTGGAATATTTTAATCCTTATCATAGATAATCTACCATGATCCTTATAACTGCAATTATCATCCACCATGTTTTCTTTCTGAGGGTGGTATTTTATTGAGCAGTTATAATCTTTTCAAAATCCTAACCATCAACTATAGAACATGTTCTTCTCCATAATTGTAAATGTACAATTTAAACCATAATTATTGGTATATATATAACATATTCATACATAAAGATAATTATCCTAAATCATTAATGAAAACATTAGTAATAATTACTCTAGATCATTAGTTGGGTATCTTTTATCCTAAATCATCAACTATCATTATGCATATGAGATAACTCTATTATTCTATAAAGAAATTATTCCAATCATATTTTTGACGAATCTATTTAAATTAAAAACTCTTCTCCACTATTTGGTAATGTATGCACAGGTTAGTTGATTATCCTTCTATTAAATTCCATTAAATATTCCTCACATTCACCTGTCAAGATGAACTTGACACCCATATATGTTAACTTAGTCAGAATATTAGATAGTCATGAAAAGTTCTTAAAATTAAATCTTTATTATCCTTCTAAAAAAATAAATCAATGGATCTCAGTCCCCATGGATGGTCTATGAAAAAATTAAATACTCTCCATCATAGATAGATCTATTGTTATTCCATATCTAGAGATTATGTGAACCAAATAATAATCAATTTTCAGCCAAAATTTAGAGTTTCAATGTTTTCATATAGACAATCCTTTTTTATAGTCATCAGTAAAATTCCTATGTGTTCTTCATAATCTTTCTTTTCATAGACTAGATAAGAATATCATTTATAAAGACTACCAGAAACTAGTTTATGTAATCTATAAATACAATATTCATTAAACAATTTAACATATCATAGGAATTAGTAAGAGTAAAATTAATCTCGATATATTCATAATGTCCATGCCTTGTACATTTTTTCGTCTTCTATATATCATCCTTCTTGAACCACAATTGATGATTTCTAGAACAATTTTTAATCTTATAAAAGTATATAGTTCCATGAAATTGATCAAGCAAGACATCTATATCGAGAGGATGGTACTTTTTATTGATTGTGATCTTGTTTAACTCTCGATAATTAATGAATAGTAATATTAACCCATATTTCTTTTTAAAAAGTGAACAAGTGCAACCTGAGGGGACACACATGGTCGAATGAATCTCATATCAAGGTCTTATTATATTTTCTTATTTAATTCATGAAACTCAATCGGACCATTCAATAAAGAATATTTGAAATTGTTGTTGGACTATGTATGAGTTCTTTGGAAAACTCCACTTCATATCTTGGTGGAAGGATATTATAATCTCCTGGAAATAAACTTTCAAATTCTTGAACAATGGCATATTTTTGATGTTGATTTTATCCCCAACCATTTGAGATAAACAACCCATTTTATTGGGAATCAAGACCCATACTATTGGTGTAGTATCTGTAAGAAGTTAATGATTATCATCAGATTTATATTTGATCATATGGGGTTATGAAATATGTAATGTGAATTGGCATCCTCAATAATTGATAAATTAATTATGCATAGAAACCCAATCCATGGAAAATATGACATTAAATTCATCCAAAATAAGAATAAAAAGATTTTTTGGAAGCACATTACCAAAAACATCAACTAGAGATGAATCATTGACATGGAATGAAATCATCGTTAAATTAGTTATTTCCCCATATAATATAATATATAATCATTTTGGTGTAATCTTAACCCCCTTATAAAATTATACAGATATGAAATTGTGGGTAGGTCTAGAACTAAATAAGACATTAGCTATTCTAGAGTGAATACTCTTTATACCTTTCACCACATTGTTATCACAACACTCATCAAAAAACGAGATTACATAATATTTTTTACTATACATAGTCTTATAAGTTTTTTTATGAGAATCATCATCACCCAAACTTGTGTTTTTTCACTGGTTGGATAAGTACACATTCTCCTTACCCTTTTAGCACTGAAGCGGGGGAGGTGTATTCTTTGTAGCTTTCTCTCCAATAGAAATCTGATCAATCTTATTCCCATATTTTGAAAATTAAAATACATGGAGACATTTATTTCAACACATAAAACATTTAATATACCCCTTTAGACAAATTCATCCATGCTTATTCACATATTTAACCCATAAAT
Source organism: Viscum album (assembly GCA_963277665.1). NCBI lineage: Eukaryota > Viridiplantae > Streptophyta > Magnoliopsida > Santalales > Viscaceae > Viscum > Viscum album. The sequence continues at coordinate 2,021,322,234 of OY728138.1, forward strand.
AAATTCTCAACTTCTTTTCTCTATTGTTTTAAGAGTTTCATTTAATCTCCATCATAACTTTCTTATCATAACCATGGGATTTATATGTGGCTCCAAAGTTAATATCAACTTTTTTCATAATTAAAAATCACAATATAGCTTATAAAGGCCCTAATGTCCCATTCCCTTCTTAGAGTGGGTTTTAGACAACTAAAAATCCAATAAACATTACATTTTGGTTGGTATATAATTCCGTAAAAATACCTCAAAAGTCTCATGAAATTATCCTCATAGGTACCAACATATTAATCATACCATTACATCAACTAAATAAAATCTTTCTCCATATTGGTACAATGAATTTTGGGAATATAATTACTAAAAATGAGTTATTAAACTATTCTCAATCAATGGATTAAATATCAACATGGTACCTCTTATTCTTGATCATAGTCCACCATTGGTCTGCTTTATCTACTAAACAATAACTAGTCATAATTAATTTATAATTCTTTAATCACTGTATATTGCATAATATATTTTCAGTAGTACTAATCGATTGTTTAGAAACATGATCATTATAAAAACCTCTTAAAGAAGGTGGATGTTACCTCATGATGGACCCAACATAATGTTAGTCCTTAATTATATCTTTTGAAAGTTCACCATGATTCATAGCACGAGAAGTCCATCTGAGAATTGAAATGTTGTTTTCAATTACGTCTCCCATACCATTTGGTTCCTCAGGAGGAAAACCATTAAACTATATATTCCAATTACTATTACAATTTTTCCTGCAGGTTCCTTCCATTTAACAAAACCAACAGACTAGTGAAAAAAATTGTATCATAATGGGGAACCCTATAATACTGAATCTTCACTTATTGGATGACTAACACATGATTCCCTTTTTAGTCAATGAAAACTTATGTTTATCATAAATTATTCATAGCCATATTTTATGTAAATCCTTCATGACGGTTCATGAAGATATTGGGAATTCTCAAAGAAACTCTCCCATGAGGGTCAATCTATGTACGAAGAAAGACAAATTCTCATGTACCAGAAAAACCCATATTAGACCCGAAAAATCTTGAAGGAGTTATTCCAACATTGTATATTTGTTCTAGATCCACATCCATTTTTAGTATCCAGAATGTTATGTATTTCATAGAAACCAATCTCTCAATCCATTACCAATATTATACTACATTTTTGTATACATTTCCTCATCATTATATTTATCATTATACATATCGTTAGGGTCATCACAGTTATTTTATAAAACTAGATTTAAAATATTAATTTAATATTTTTCTCTGATGCCAATTATAAAGAACCTTGCATTCCATTAATTAACATAAATTAACTTTTGAGAGTCAAATAAAACATTACAAAAAGTATGCCAAACGACCACATTTTTCAAGTTAATTTTTATACATGGAAATATAAACACTGTTAAATAAATGATATATATCATTTCCCACTCGGTCATTTTTGGCAGGAACGCTTCTTATACACATCAATCATAATACAAATCTTCATAACCAGGGTGAAGGAGACATAAAAATTTGTGAACATAGATGTTCAGTAAGGTTAAACATGGGAGATATAAAAGAATAATATTGATATTATGGGTACGAGGACATTATCAGGAAAATAGAATACCATTCCATACATGTTAAAACATTATAAAAATTAATCATGGCATAAATATTAGGAGCTCCTAAGACACGAATCATAATGATATAATGAACAAAATCTCTAAAATATTAACATAGGAATAAAACATGGAATTATGGTAGAGACATAAGAATATATATTGATTCCTATAGTAGTCAAAGAATCAATTCCATGTCCATTTTAGTCGAAAATGTCTATTACTAAACCCGGTTTACTCTATATTCTAGCCTTGTGTTACTAAACTATGTTCAATATCAATTATAACCATGTAATATTGAACCAAGTACATTTTTAATTCATGCAATGTGTATATCAGGAGATATAAAAAATTACAAAATATATTGGAGATAGATATAGGTCCAACCATTGGCAAAATGAAATCATACATAAATATTCCATATGATCATAAATAATCACATCATAACAAATGAAATTAAAAATGTATTACATTTATGTAATCATATACTAACCTATGTAAAAAAGACATGTTTCAAAATCATATCATCATAATCATAACCCATGAAATTAAGAGTGTTTAAAAATAATATGACATGTGAAAGAGAAAATGGATCATAAACATCATTTCATAAAAACATAATCCATTTAGTAATTATATGAATGTAAAAATTAAATAATTTCTCTTAAAAAGAATTATTTATACCAAACGATATTATTTTATATGGGAATAACTTTGAATGATCATTTAATAACATTTATTAAGGAAAATATCCATCTTCTCTGAAAACTGATTTCAAAAACCTAAAATCATTTGAAAACTATTTTATTTGAAAATAGACGATTAAAAATGAAACAAAATATTTAAAACATTTTCCCTTGAATCTTATAAGGATTCCTAAAAAAATTCATAAACTATTCCCTGAGATCTTTTAAAAGACTCTTAAAAACCATTGGAAACCTAAACCCCATTAAAGATCGATCAAATAAAGGTTATTTAAGTAAACATAAATTTAATTATAAGAATCATATTATGAATTCATTAGTAGTATATATACCACCCAAAATAGAATATTGGTGAACTCGGGATGTATCTCACAGATATAAAAATTGAGATAAGATTTCAATTCCTTGTTTCCTGACTCATACAATCCTCATTAAAAAATCATTCATAATAAATACAAATTTATTATAAATATTTTAACGAACAATATTCATACTTATAACAATATATATTTAAATAATATGTCATTATATTACCCACTTGTCAACAATTATGTGTTATGGTTTCACTTCAGATAATATTTTCTTGGTTCTTCACATGTGTCTTAATTTTTTATATATTTGGTCATTGTAAATAAATTCGGATTTTAGGAATGCAATCCATGATATAAATGAAATTTATATATACTATATTTTCATTATAATAGTCTATATAATATGGATTTATGAAATAGAACACACTATTCATTTTTTCGGTAAGACATACATATGCGTGAACACTATTTTCATTTAATTATCATGGTGAAAGAATGAAATTAAAGAAATATATATAAGTTTATATATATATTGATTAAATTATCATTATTTTATCATAAACATGATATATTTTTTTAAAAACCATCGTTATGACAATCCATGTAGTGTCGGAATAAATCACATTGCTTTGAGGAAGAGGAGTTCACATTTCACCAAACAAATTTATAGTATTAAAACGAATTTTATTGAATAAGGATATGTATTGTTAAAGAATTATATAAGCCTAAATAAATTTAAAATATAATATATAACATATATAAAAAGATCTTCTATCATATTTTCTACAATGATAGTTGTTAATTGAAATACGAAGAGTCATTGTTTCGTGAGGCAGTAATTCACCGCACACATAAATAGTATGTTTGTTGCCAATTATATAGATGTTTCTGTAAATTTATGTAAAAATAAAGAATAAAACTTAGTATCTGATTTTCATTACTTGTTTATTTATTAAATCCTTGAATAATAAATTTTTATTGGGTGGATAATGAATATAAAAGAAAAGAGTTTGGGAGAAGACGTTACTTATTAACATGGTAACCCTTTTTGGTATGTTCCAAAATGCTTCCTTGGATTTCATCTCATTAAAAAACCAAATTCAATGATAAAGTTATTGATGTTTTGAAGATATATCCGAATATTTGTTTGAGTCAATATGGTTATATTTGTGTTAGAAAGTGAGAGGAGATGAGGCTTTTTATAAGGGAGGATGAGTGGAACTCTTAGAATATTTTGAAAAAGGGAATCCCCACCAATGTGTTTTTTGAATGTGATTCGAGTAATAATAAACATTTGAAATAAGGGAGTTTAGGTTCTACATATGTCCATAAAATGGATCTTGGACATTTTTATATGTTTTTGGGTCTTAAGTATAAGGTTTATTATTTTATTAAGTTAATTTTTTCGTAATCATCGTGATTATTTTCAACAGTTTTCACAAATATTTTTGGTCAAAACTATGTTTCTGTTATTATAAATTATAAATAATTCTAAACAAATATTTTGAATACATTTTTCCAAATTAACTTCATATAAATTTTAGAAATTTACTAAAAATTAATATTTTTTTTGGGTCGACAATGAGTCGTTTTATTTTAAAAAAACGTTCAAAAGTATCGTATGTTTTTATTTTAAATTAAAATATAAAAAACATTTCAATGAATAACATTGAGTTTATTAGTAAAAATATTATCTAAATAATACTCAAAACCAAATTAATATATAACATACCATTATATATAAATTATATGAAAAATATTTTCGAATTTAAATTCATTATTTTTCATTATTTATCAAAAATGGTGTTTCTCGGAAAAATCAAAAAAAATCACCATAAGATAATTTAGACCTTATAAATTCATAAATGAAGTTAATTTTATCAAAATAAATTCCTAAATTTATCTCTAATTATTTTTATTAATTTTCACAAAAGGGCATTAATAGAAGTTCATTTATGAAAATAGTACTGTAAAACATATAAGGTCTTTAGCAAAAATATGTGTTTCATTATCAATATTATTTTGTTATATAGAAACATTATAAAAAATATTTTAATAATATTTATTACTATTATTATTTATATTTTTTATAATTATGTTATAATAACCTTATTAAAATAATAATAATTATAATAATATGCTTCCTAGAAACTCAGTGTTGCGTGTAACCCGTGACAAGTCGTTGTTTCATATAACATATGCCAAATCAATGTTCATTGTATCATATATTAAGATTGTTTTGTGTGAATGGAATGTTAGACTTATTTTATTACAATACATAAATGTTAATTATTTTATTTGATAAAAAAGGTCCAAAGAACTTAGGGTGTTACACACAATACTTGTTGCTTATTATAATTTTGTTGATTGGGGACATTATTTCATCATTATCTCAATGATATGTGGGAATGTAGGATTTTTTACCTATATCCTTTTAGTCCCCTAAAATTCTAATACCTTTTATATTTTCATACCATATAGGTGCAATTAAATAATTTCATTTCCTATATTAATGGGATTATTGAGAGAGACCAAAATATATATAAGGTAAACTCTATGGGTGGGATTGAGTTATTTCAAATTTTAATTGATGATGTGTATGGGACCTCATAGGACGAGATGGTTCATTTACTGATACAATCCATTTCTATGATATATAAAGAGAATTGATTGAAGTTATAAGGTTTACGGACCATAATTCACTAGGAATGGTGATCTATTTTAAATGATCCTTCATATATGATAGTTATAAATTGAAATGTAAAAATGTGAAACATGACTTATAAAACGAAATTGTTTTTGGTAAATGATGATGCAAGGTTTTATTGATCTTTCATTTAATAGAACACCAATAATTTATACATGAATACATTATAATAGGTCATGTTCAATTCATGTATTAGGAGTAGTATACTAGGAGTAATTATCCTTAACCATTGATTTAACATCTTTTATTCCAATCTATGTACATTATATCTTATTTCATAGAGTGTGATTGAAATTTATAATCTAATTCCACTAGAAAATCCTAGTGAAGTGCATCATGATAGTGGAAATGACCATTACCCATATGTGGTTTCCCCTGACCCACCCATCCAACTTCTATGAGTGCCACTCGATGAACTTTCATTTATAAATTATTTGGGAATTGATTCTCATCATAGTTATAGTTTCTTACATATGGTGAAGTGCATGAAACAATCTCCATAACATGCACCTATGATTACTAATATGAAAATTTAGTTCCATAAGTGTCATCCTCCTATCTTCAATAGGGATGAAAATCCAAGAGTTTCTGAGTATTGGTTGAAGGAGACCCTATATATCATTGAGAATCAATAAATTCCTCTAGATTTGAGGGTCTTGATTTATATGAACATGTTTAATGTTTTTTCAATCCACTGGATATTAATTTAAGAATTTTTTGTCGTTATACACAATGAACCATTCTAATGAAATCTAATTAGATGAAAAAATTATTTCACAAACCATTATGTGAAACAAAATATCAGAAATAAAATTATTCAATATGTATGGCCTGAATTTTCATGATCTGTATGGCCTAAATCGACCAGGTTTCATCCAAATATCTCTATTTATGATCATGGACACATCAGAAAACACGGTATACTTCTCACCTAACACATATAAAAATAAAAGATAGTGGTTTATTGAAACTATTCATAGACTCCAAGAATGAATTATCAGATGATCTAGATCACTCAAACATGGACCCTTTCTTAGTTAATCCCAAGAGATGGATTAGTAAATGCGAAAATACCTACAATAATCTCTAATAATATCTTCGAAACCCAAAAATTATTTCATATACAACTACACTATTTAGAGGCACCAATGAAACAATTACATGAAAATTTAATGGGTCTACTGTAAAACCCTCCTATGAGATGCTATTAACAAATAAATGTTCACTTTCAATCTGGAAATAACACTTAAATAGCATAGAATATATCCTATTCTCTCTTAGTGTAGTCACGATAATTTCATATGGGTTGTAATGATCATCACGAGTTAGAGAGTACAATAAGATGTGATGGATGAAAATAGACACAAATAGATCCCTGTAAATGTTTGGTATTTAGTTAATAATTGTTGTAAAAAATATTAGGATCATTCGTTATCCTGAACGGTATCATGAAGTTCCCTTATAGTCCATACATGATTATAAAATAATTATATTGTATAACAGAAGGATTGAATCTCAATTGATCATACCAAAATATTAAGTAAATATTATAGAATAAACAATCATTTCTTAACATTTCAATCATATAATTGATGCATGGAAGGGGATATTAGTTCATAGCTATCATTTAGTTAAACATTTGGTAATCAAAAAATAATGCAATGTGTCTTCATAATTCATAAAAAACAATCTGGAGAACTCTAAATTAATGTACTTAGATGGATAAATCCATTATCCATATATTCATCTAGATGAATCTTAAAATCATGAATATATAATAGTCATATAGGTATGATTGAATAGAAACTAGATCACAACCATGAATTAACCCAATTGTAAAGTCAACATTTCCCTTGGGTGGAAAACCTATGAATTCCTAAATAAACACATCATGAAATTAGTCAAAATTCGGTTGAAATTAACAAAATTTCACACCATTGCCTTTCAAAAATGATCATGAACCAGGGTGGTGAGATCCCCATGTTTTTTCTGAACTTTTACTACATAAACAGCCTAGATATCCCATTCTCCCTGATGAACATAATATTTATGCCCAAAAAATGTAATGCTTATTATCACATGGTACCATCATTCTCCATTATGATACCATCTAGTCTATATAAAAAATTAGTCGAAAAATTTACATTTCTAGAACATATATATCCCAGTGGAAATGATACTCACTAAACTCGATGTAATATAACTTTCGTATACATATTTTCATTGAAAAAACCCCTTGAGGTATGTCAATGGCCATAACGCCATTCCCAAAATCCACCGATAGACTCAAATCATTCATAAGTTGTTCATATGTAATTGAATTATACGATCATGTATCAAATAATATTTTATAATTATATATTCTACAATAATAGTAACTATAACATTAGTGGCCCATCCTCACTATTATCATTTGTAGGATGAACTTCATGTAACTAAATTATCATTCTTCTAAGTTATCTGATCTCAGTTTCATGTGTTTCAATTATTTGAGGATACTACCATTATTTTAGTGATGTATCACATACACTGCCTATATATAATAGCCTATATCAATCTGTCATATTTAATAGAATTTGGTAAAAGACCCACCTAAAATAAATTATTTTGACTGAGATCCTAAATATCTACCCAACAGTCATGGGTTCCTAATGTACATCTTTATGTTTCTAATCCTATAAATGGACCTAAAATCCACTACTAGTTAGGTACAAAGATTTAAAATGTGTCCTTTCCTACCCTAATGATTGGGGATACATAGTTACTCTCATGAGTAACTTTCCCATTTTTTTGGAAACATTGTCTTCCACTACAATGAATAGTGTTCTCAATATGAATCTTCATACCCTTAAAAAATTTACTACCTCATCATCTAGTAGAGACCATATGTACACCACTAGAATCATTCTTCATGGTTACCTTAGAAATTATATCCAGATTTACTACACCGTAAAATATTAATTAATGAATGATATTATCTTGGGGAATAATCTCACATTTATGTTCTTACTCAACATGTATCACCACAATGGCCTCATCTCCTTACATCTTATAAAATAATAATTTCAAATAAATGAAGTGACAAGCTTAATCAATCATAGAAATACATACCTGGGTGAACTCCAAAATCTCTACTTCCCACTATTTTGTAAGAACATATATATAAATGTGCTCTAGGATCATCTCCTGAAATACCTTCCATAGGTGGATTTACAACTTCTCATCTATAGCCTTAATGTTCTACAAATTATTTACCTGAACCAATAAAATATAGGCATCCATCATGAATCGTTTTTCTATAGGAGTCTCTAAATGGTCCATGATCATCCTGATAGTCTCAATCCACAACAGATCTTCCTCAATTCCACCTTCTCTAGAGATGTTCATAGGGTTATTCTACTAGAACTCCTAGTTCATTTCATACATATTCCATTCATATATCCATTACTATCTTTCCAAGAAGTGTATAAATATTTAAATTTGAGCATATAACTTCTCCCCTGACCCTTCACCCCAAACAATTGTGGCTTCTTGACCTACCACTAGAGAAACATTTAATGTACGTTCAACCTAAGGTACTATAGACAAATTTCGTTGTGAAGGCAGGTATCTAAAATTCAAAACACATGTCATTGGACACATAACACGTCACTAAAACACTCTAGTTATAGATATTAGAGAAAATTAATAATACTTCATCCCTTATAAACATTCCCAAAATCCAAATAGATGCACTATCACTACACTTAAATCATCCCTATCATTGTCTATGACTATCATAGGGTAACGACTATTCATATTTTCTTCTTTCCCATTTGAAAACCATTTAATCCATTTATAAATACATCATTTAATATATTTTAACCCAGATTGTTTCTATTCTAGGTACCACTTCATTTATATTAATGAAAAAGAGAAAATCATTTTCATTTACCAAAGCCCACTCATATCATGCTTTTATGTACATTCCTAATATGATGTGTGTCATATAAAATCCCTAGTTCTTATATTTATGTATGTATAAATGACTCTAATTTCATATTAGATCTTCATTAAACTATTATTAAATAATTGGAGGACCCAAAAAGTGTGTCTCTTAATTTGAAATAACATCCAATGGTGAAAAAAAACTACGAACAACAATTCCACCCCAGGTACGTCTATTTTCCCAAACTCATGGGTCATATACTCCCTTACCCTAGATCATGATGATGGCATGATTCATCCTAGTATTTGGGCTAAATATCCCAAGTAATAAAACAATGAAAACTAAAATAAAACCATAACCCCACATACAATTTTATAATTATCTCACCTCACCACCACAAACTAGTTCCCAAATCCAGTTTTCCAATGACCTCAAACACATATCCTAATAGGAATGATCATATCAACTAGCTAAAAGGGTTTCATACATAATATAGGGAATTAGAACTTCTTTTTCAATGTATCGAATCAATGTAAATAAATATGAAATATATCCAACATATTTTAATAAAAAAAATCAACCATACAAACGATTAATGAATCCAAATCATGTAAAATGAACAAAACCCAAATTATTATATATTTAATTTCACACATGATTGAATCATAAATTAAAAAAGAAAAATAATGAAAAATAAACAACTATAAAGTAGGTCCTAACCACGTATATTTTTCTCTTATCCATGCTCCATCTGGAATCCCAACTCATCATACGAACATAGGAGTCGTTCCTTTATCGTGCCCTAAAATATTATATGTATTCTGGTACTAATCATCTAGCTCAAGTAACGTGTGAGTACAAATTTTTTATCCAACATCAATGGAATCTAAAGAATTATATAGTCAATAATAGTGTATATAGTTGAATAAGTAATAAAGAACAAATTAAAAAGGTAAAACAAATTCCAATTTCATATTATTTAGTCGATCATATATTTCATTAGGTTCATGGTTATACCATAACCTATCACATATGATATTTTCATTTTTATACTATGAACCATACACTATATATATATATTTAATCTTTCATAGAATTTCATTACTCAATTTAATTTATCATTCATTCAGTACCATGGAGTCCCAGTTTTGGTACATTTATATTAGGCATGTGGAACATCAATATAACACTAATATCACTTGGGGAAAAGGGTATCTATCTTAGACCCTTGAATAAATCGATAATAAGTCACTCACCCACAACAAATTTTTCTCATGCATACAATGGGGGCGTATAGAAACAGTTTAGAACCCCATGGATACTTGTAGAATCATTCCCACTCCCACAACTCATTGATCAATCATTCCTATAATTTTACTAATATATATATATCATGGTTAGACATCAATAACCTTATTATCTACAGTTCAAATCAAGGGAAACCATTAATTATTCAATAAGAAAAATTGTTATTCACATAAATCTAATGGAATATCATGAGAATTCCGACATTAATTTAGTTATCATCAATCATAACATAGCTCACCAACTCATCTATGTTAAGATAAGTAACCATTTAATTTCAACTATCATCCCTTAAATATAGAATTAGTTCAACTAAATTAACCCCATTATTCCCCATTTTATGATTCAGAAATATCCATTTAACCAGTAATGGAACACCCAATGGTTTTCCATCATGAAAGGTCTCAAATATCCAATAGTTCCATAGGGATCCATGAAGGGTCTAAAAAAATACAAATTCATTGCATCATGTATAATATTAATATCCAAATATCAAATTGAAATAATAAAAATAAAAAATTATTATCAAGATCAAGACTATTGTAATTGTAAATTTTATAACCTACCTCATGATCGTTAAAGAACTCTCACCCAACATTTTCCCTCAATTTGTTGTAGAAGGTATGAATTCTCAATGGTGAAGGAGTTTTCTAATCCAAACCATAGATCTTGATCCAATAAATTAATATCCAATAAATCCTAAATCAAATAAATACCAAATAAAGAAAAAATAATCCTCCAACGGGATATAATGGAATGAGAAAGTGGAAGATAATATAATAAGAGGTTATGTACTGAAGAGAAGTTAATACTTCCACCATATATTTAATTTCAAAGGAAAGGAGTTTGGTGAGACTAGCCTTTTTCTTTGAATCCTAAAAAATTATATAAATTCATAATTGGATGACCATGGATGATTTGAGATAAGAACCACAGTAATGAGAAATTTTAATTTAATTATATGGGTTTTAAAATCACACAGACACATTTTCAAAGATGGGATTTATAGTTAGAAATATTATTCCCACTAACCATGATCTACTACAGACTAGGGCTCACAATTACTCCATGGTGGGATAATGAATTGAAAACCCATGTGAAAACTATGAAAACCCCTCTTCACAAAGGTTCACGGTTTTGAGGGGGTGGTCTAATGGTGTGGTCAAATCATGTGGCCCATCATGTTGATCGAAAATGGGTCTCATATTTTCTTTGGGAAAATGCACTGATTTCTTAATCCCTGAACAATCCCATGGGATTCCAAAATTATAGAAATTAAACCAAATTTCTCATAAAGAATGATCGATTCATAGTGTGATGTAATAAAATTTATTTTATTTTCTAAAATAATTATAATACTTGTCTAGAAGTTTTCAGATCATAAACATATTACCCTAATAGTCCTCGAGAAGGTACATGATCTGCATTATTCATATGTGTCACTATACTCTGACATCACCCTATAGGCCCATAAAGAAGATTCATTTCCATGACCATCATATGACCATGAGAGGTTTTGAAATGAAATCAAACTGTCTAAACTAACATGACCTTTTCTTGTACTCTAGGGGGATTTTGATCACCCAGAAACAAAAGGGGACACAATATCATGAACTCATTAAATTTTCATATACTTTTTACTTCAATTTTAATTGAATACACATTAGCTATGTTCTCATATGATAATGGTATGATGATAAAACGACATAGAGGGACCACCTCTTTTATAGGACCAATAATTAAAGCCTCGTCATTTAGTGGATATTATCCATGATAAATCTACATAAACCTTGATGGTTTTATTCATGAAGGACTCCTTAAACTGTCAATATATTCAACAATCAAGGATATTTCTTAGGAGATGACTCAATATGGAAATTGAAATCACCACCCATCCATATAAGATGTGTGTACAATGTTTTATATTAAACAAGTTATTATATATACCATGTAAAAAATAAGTTTATCAGAGCCCATGTGAATGAATATGTATGATAGATCAACATCATAGGTTTTCTTGTATAGAGATTCAAAATCAAATAACGTTAACATAGTTTACCTAATTCCCAAACAAATCTTCATATATAAACTATCTCTAAATTCTATTCATGTGATAACATACCCACTAATACTACTATTATATGACTCAACCCACATGGTCTTTCCTGGATGGTGGGACACCATGTCTAACACCCCATGACTCCCTCCAGTAGTTTTGGGTTTGTGAATAGTGTCATGTTTATATATAAAACACTTAGGAGGCCAGAGCTTAATATACATATACACATTCATAAATATTAAAAAACTACTAAATTATTGAACGGTAATATATAACCAATAACATGTCTGCTTATAAACTACTAATATGATAAAAAAGTAGGAAAATGTATATGAAATCATAAGGTCCAAATACAATTTAACACCCCAAGCTTCCACGGTATACTTCTATTTAAATTATACAGTAGCGTGTGTTGTACCCAACATCGAGTTCTAGCACACACACAACAACCAATCAAACTAGCCGTTATGAATAGTAATTCCCAAATTTTTAAATTTTATACATTTTATCTTTCAAAATGGACTTCATTTATGGATTATGAATATCAAAATTATCTTAGGGTCGATTTTTTGTACTTTTCTGATAACTTTCATATTTTGATGAATAGTGAAAAGTACTAAATTTTTATTAAAAACAACTTTTTTAATCGAAATAATTAACAGTGATAAATTATGAATTTTAGTGGTTTTAAAGTATATTTAGGATATATTTTTACCATATAATCCAATGTTGGTCATTGGACATAATTTCACATTTAAACAACACATAAACAAGTGTCAATCTTTTGATAGTTATTGTTTCTGAAAAACACGCCTTTTGTTTTGACAGTGGGAATTAGTTTTAAATTAATTTCTGCCACTTCTATGTTTTGAATTTGGAAAAATGGATTCCATATTTCGAATCAGGATGACCAAATTGTGTAAATAGGCAACTCTTATTTTTAGACATTTTGAATAACTACTTCGGTAAATATTTTATTTACCAGGGTTAAAAGGTAAATCCGGTAAATAAGGGTAACAAAATAATATTATAATAATATTAAATTACCCTAAAACGTGTCCTAGCCCTATTGGATGATACATGTCCGACCATGGAAATATTTGGGTCGATTTTGGGACCCAATGGATCCACTTGTAAGTGATCATGACACTTTATATTAATTAAGTTAAAGTGAATATAAATATGAAAAAAGCATATAGCTTTTAGAAAAACAATTTTTAAATAAGGTTATATATGATATATTTTTGACTATAAATATTCATTAGAAAGAAAAAACTATTTCCTACATAATGGTATTTTATTTATAATTTTTATACATTGAATAATTAAATTTATTAATTACACAATAATGATGTTGTATTTTCCTTATTAATGAAAGAATCAAATAATTAGTATTATAAATGTCAAAATAAATATAATTTGAAACTTTTGATGACATCCAAAACATTTATTGGTTAATATGACATAGTAGGATTTCTTAAATGAATTTTTTTCTAATTAATAATGTTTTTTAGACTTTAACAAAAATCAATTTTTAAATAGTGTCAAAAGTGACATAAAGGAGTTTTTAAAACAAATATTATATTATAAATTGATATAATACTCCTAAAAATATAAGGTTCAGAAATATGACTTATATAATTATAATTGTATCAATAATGGACCACTTGGGGGTCTCTTGAAGTATATATTATGTTTATTAAGTCTATAATAAAAAAATACCAAGCGATATTGTAAATGTGAAACTATTTAACTAAGAGTTAAACATATATGATAATGTTACTATGGTGACCCAAACCTATCTAAAACCTATTGGTTGAGTGTTTTTAGACCCATCCACATCATATACTTTAAATAATACATTTTGGAGCCAATTGAAACCGAATATGAATTTATTATAAAATAATACTATATATTTTTTCTAAAGAGCCCCTCCTCCCCCTTATAAAAGGACACCACTTCTAACCAATTCTTCATAACTTCAAAGCCTTTTGGTACTGCCAAACCCTACAACAATATCCACTCAACTTCCCTCACTTCATCCTATAGGCCTTAGTTTGATCATAAATCCAACCAAAGGATCTCTTTTGATCAAATCAAAAGTAAGAACCCAAAGAAGAGGTAATGATTTCACCATCCTCTTTCAAGTTCCTTTCTTCTTTCACTTCATCTTTCTTTATTATTTCCATTCTAAAATAATAACTCCAATATCTTCGATACACTGTGATGTTATTATAAATACGTTACAACCAAATTCATTATTCTATCCACCCTTTTAATGACATGTCACCATAGGTGCGTACGTACGACTTACCGTCTCCACGTCGTGGTGTAATTCTTATTCAATACATTATTATTTCGATGGGTTTAATAATGATGTTTATTTTATGTAAATAATAAATATAAAATTATAAGGATTATTTCTATATGATATATCATCCAATTATATATTATTTTAATATGAAAATAATGATATCATTGCTCGTGCATACGCACGGACTACCGTCTCCACGAACGTGATGAGATTCATTCCCCATCATATCCATTCAAGTATAATTATCATTTGAGGATTAAAAATAGTTTTCATGGAATTTATATCATTCTAGATATTAATAAGATACAACCTATCCAAAAAAATACGACTTCTGTTACAAAACATATAAAATAAATGAGTAAGTTAACACCTGAAACGACAATAAAACTAAGATATTATTAACAAAGATATGTTAAAAGATCATATATGATATCATATTATTGTAAATGATTTTGGTATTATTTATTAACAATAATTTTACCATTATACAGGATTTTAACCTACCCTCAACAATGGAAAAGTAAAAGGTAAAGGTTTATTTCACAATCTCTTCATTATCCGAGGTTGTTTATACATAATTATCTACTGGGACCTCTTTATCATCCACATAAATGATTCTTAAAAATGTATTTCAAATCCTTCATTCAATTTTATAGACATTGGGTTAAAGTAATTTATACCCTTGTTTGAATTTTTATAAAATGGTTTGAAAGGAATCCTCCCATCATTTTCCAAACAAGGTCCTTTTTAAAGGGACATCAATGTTTTAAAATGTTAATTACTTTAAAAATTTTCAAAGTGGTATGGGAAAAATTGATTAATAAATGTCTTTAAATTTATTCCTTTCTAAATTTTGTGACTTTTAAATGTTTTCATGAAAAGGGATATTTCAATCAAAGAGTTTTACAAATCCGTTCCATCGATGTCAAATCATTTAATGGATTTTAAACATGTTTTGATGTTTATTTATTATTATACAAAACTTACATATTGTATTGAAGGTTTTTTGATATGTTTGACTGTAGATGTGTTCTTTTTATACCATTCATGGTTTATGGTTAAAGTATTTACATTTTGTATTTTGGTGCATTTGTATGTATCATGAGAAAAACTAGTGTCTTGGCACAAGGCCTTGACAAAATATTATTTATAGTCTTAGCACGAGGCCTTGACTATGTGGTTATGATAGTCCGTGTCACGACCCGTCCTCGGGGCCCGTGCCGTGACTACCCCAAGCCCGCCTTCCATAGGACAGGGGCTGGCGACTAGCACCAAAGGCGTAAAAATCCTGATAACTGGGAAGGCATTGCCTTTGTAAAAGAAAACAAGCACCACAGAGTACAAGCGGAAGAAAAACACTAAGTACAAAAGAAATGATGAAAAGTAAATGTGCCAGAATACAAACCCAAAAGAAAGTACAACTACAACTGAACAAGGTACAACAGCAAAAAGACAAACAACTGGAAGAAGGTAGCAGCTCCTGGGTCGTCCTCCTTGGATCCTACCTGAAGGGTAGGTACAGATACCGCAGCTCCTGGTCGTCCACCACAGATCCTACCTAAAGGGTAGGTACAGATTACCTCCTCCACGCTCTCGTCCGTCAACCTCCTCTGTGAGTCCTCACGTCGTGTAGTCCACCTCCGGGTACTGACTCGTTGTGTAGTCCACCTCCGGGTACCGACCAATCCTCGAACACTCGGCCTCCGTCAGCACTGCCCGTCATCTGCAACCTACACAACGAGGTGCGGGAATAGCCCGTGTAGGGGTGAGCATAACGATACTCAGTAGGGACCCTGAGACCCTCAAGGTCTCACTAAACCAACAAGGATAACCACAAGAAGATCTCAATAGATAAGCTGTACTTAGATATATGCCCATACATATACCTCAGTTATCAAGTAACACATCTCAATCATGAGGAAACACAAGGATTGTGAAATCAACGGATAACCACTACCCAGGTATATGCCCATACATATACCTAAGTTATCAAGTGACCCATCTCAATCATGAGGAAACACAAAGGTCAAAAGTCTCATCTCAAACCAGGATTTTTCATTATCGAAACTGTAACTGCTGAAGAGCTCCGACTCTGGAGTGTACAGTGTTCCTGTCACGACTCCGAGGTACTGCTCAATAACCTAAGACTGCTGAGGTACTCCTCCTGTCGAGTACCACGGGTTTGCGGCCAACTACCGGGCGCTCCGTCCGCTGTGGGTCTGTCGCCAAATACCGGGCGCTCCCCCCAATAGCCAACAGAGGTACTCCTCCTGTCGAGTACCGTGGGTCTGTGGCCAACTACCGGGTGCTCCGTCCGCCGTGGGTCTGTCGCCAAATACCGGGCGCTCCGTCCACTGGGCTAGTCGACTCACTCCAAGTCAAATTGGTCAAGCAGTCGTCAGGTCTCAGCCGGCTACACGATCTCTGCACTCCGCACGCTCGTCTCCGGGAGGGTCCGCTCCACGAGCTACTGGTCGATACTCCATGTATCACAAAGTCCCACAAAGAAGTATCTCAAAGGACCGCCTCGTCATAGGGGTCTCAACGCAATAGACGGCGCGTCAATCGGACGCCCGGTCTGTGAGTTATTAGTCTTTTCGTCCCAGGGGCCCGGTTGGTTTCGTGTGTGAACAAATCTGGCCATAACTCAACTATACCCCGAACACTCATAGGGTATACTCATAGGGACCGTTTCTCAACGTGATCACCAACGCCGCTGACGGTTCGTCAAACGGACTTTCTGTTAGAAAGGTATCAGCTTTTCCGTTCCAGGGGCCCGGTTGGATTTTGGTGCGATCCAACCCGGCCACTATCCAACTGCATCCAAAACTCGGGCGGAGGATGCCAAAAGTTCCGTCTCAACATGAGGAAAACAACGAGATAGATGGTGCGTCAATCGGACGCCCGGTCTGTGAGTTATTGGCTTTTTCGTCCCAGGGGCCCGATTGTTTTCGTGAGCGAACCAACCCGACCGCACTCCGACGGCATCCAAACCTCGAGCGGAGTAAGCCAAAATATCCGTCTCACTTAGAGGAAAACAACAAAGTCGACGGCATGTCATTCGGACGTCCGGAACTCAAGTTACAAGCATTTCCGCTCTGAGGGCCCGGTTGGTTTCGTGTACGAACCAACCCGGCCGAACCCCAAGTTCTCTGAAATCTTGATTGCGATATACCGAAACGACAGTCTCGATCCAAGGATCGCGTTTCCGCTGACAGCGAGTCGTTTGGAGGACCGTAGATCACGTTACGAGCATTTGACCGTAAGCGGTCCGAAAACGGGGGTCTGGGCCCGGCCCGACCCCCCCGGGGTCGACCCGGCTGGGCCCGCCCCGACCCGGCCCGGTCCGGTGCCGTCCGGTTCGGTCCGGCCTGACCGGCCGGCCGCGGCTTGGCCAGCGCGGCCGAGCGGACACGCAGGCGGGGCGCGCGGCTCCCCCGCCCTTCGCTGTTGATTGAGGCCGGCGATTCGCCGGCCACCTCCTTTCCGACGGCGCGCCGCCGCCGCCTTCTGCAGACCACCGGACGCGCTCCGGTGGTCCGTTCCTTCTACCGTCTTCGCCTATGGTCCCCCCGGGACCCCACCTTCACTTCGAAGGGATTCAAGCACCCAAACGGCCTGCTTCATCATCGCCGGTCAACCCACACGTCAAAAATGAAACGCGCCGTCTTCCGTTTCTCCGACGCGGCGTGACGGCATCACGTCCTTGTTCTTTCCTTTCACAGCACGACATGACGGCGTTGCGTAATACTTCCCGTGTGATTCTCGTGTGGTGCGACGACACCACGTCATTCCGCTCCATCCACAAGAATCAAACATGAACATAGGAGGGGGGTCCGGCCGTGTTTGTGTAGTCCGACCCCCTCGCGTTATTCGATAACAAAAGGTCTTAAACCACGATGAATCATCAAGTCATAATTCTTGAACAAATATAAACAATTGAAACAAACCCCAACCTCGTAATTGTCGTTCGTTGACGATCTCGGAAAAAAGGGTGGATATCGATTCCTCAATTGTCGTGTTTGTCACACACTCCCAATTCTCACGCTCATGCGTCGGAAAGGAAGAAGGGTACTCGTCGTTGGTGGACGAGCGTTCGGAGGTGACATCGTCGTTGACGACGTTCTTCGCAGGCGACGTCTTCTCCTTTGACGCGGATGAAGGTCGTCGGAGATGTCGCGGGCGTCGCTTCCCTTTCCTTGCCTTGGTTGAAGAACGATGAAGAAGATGGTGTCGTCGTGCTTCAGTGGCGGAAGAGACGTTCTTCGTGTTCTTCGTTGTAGAGAAAGAAGGACTCAGGATTTCCTAAGCTTTTTCTCCAAAGGCTCCCAATCAACTAAACTCCAACCCAAATAAAATAAGTTCTAAACTTATTTTATTAACACAACAAAGCATTTGAAATTCAATTGTTTGAATTTCAAAATCCTACATGTAATTCACTAAATTAATTACAACAAGCTGTCAAATATTTAAGAAGGTGAGTTAATGGGGAGTTGGAATGTGAGGGGTTAAGAGGGGTTAGGAAAGTGAGGGGTTAAGAGGGTTAGGGAGTTTAAGGAATTTGAAAAGGAGGGGGGTTTGTGTGGGCCCAACCCTTTCAAATATCCACAAATGGGAAGTTGGATGGATGTGGGCCCACCACCAACTTCCCTTGGGAGAAGTTAACTACACAACATGAAATAAAATTGATTCAACAATATTATTCACTTTATTTAATTAATCCCCAAAAATTAACTTCTTCTCCCACAAAAACGCAACTACGGTAAAGGTTCCCTTAAGCGATTACCAGCTTTGCGAGTTCATCGGTGCCATCAGATTTCAATTCCGGGCACCGGTTCAAAAGTTTGAAAAACCCGCTCGCTCGTTCACTGAACGCACCCGATCCAAACTTCGGAAATTAATTCCGGGCACACCGGGCCTCAGAATCAGGCGCCGTCAGAAACTTCTTTCTTGTAAAATTCCAAAGAAAATTAAGAAAAAACATTACTTGAAATTTCCGGGTCATTACATTACTCCCACCACAGGGATTTACGTCCCCGTAAAGCTTCACCACAAACCTAGGGAAACAAAGGCGGTACTTAGCACGCATCTGAGCCTTCCGCTCCCATGTGATCACCTGGAGGTTCTCGTGCTGCCAAAGAAAGTGCACAAAAGGAATCGACCATACTCCTAGGATCCTCTCCTGTCGATCCCCGATCCCCACATGAATCGCCGTGAAAGACACCCCATCGCCATCGTCCAGCTTCTCATGGTCGACGATATGCAGAGGGTCGAGCACATATCTCCTTAGTTGAGATACGTGGAAAACATCGTGCAACTGAAGTGGATGGGTCAAGCGGTAAACCACCTCACCTACCCAGCTGAGGACCTAGAAAGGTCCGTTGAACCTCGGAGATAACTTTCCTCCCTGGCCACATCTCCTTAAACCTCGTCGAGGTGAGACCTGTAAGAAGATGTGGTCATCATCCTCGAACTCCAGAGGTCTCCATTTTCTGTTAGAACTGAAACTCAAAACGACTGCTGCTATGAGGGTAAGGTTGACCGACTCAAGAGTGATTGGTTGAACCCTCATGTACAAGAGTTAACCTGCGCTGCCTGGGGTTTCCTTTTTCGCCGACAAAGGAAATCCCATCCCGGCGTCGTAGTTAAACCACAACCTTTTTGCCTAATACCGTCAATTTGTGTATGAACCGTGATTGCCCAGTCCATACTCAAACCAACGCCGTAAGGCCTCGACGATGCCACCAAGAGATTCCAACCGAAACTCTCACCTCGAGGATCTGACCACACCGTCGGCGTAAATGTGATTATCGAGTCTCCTCCAAAGGTATCTCCAGATGTAAGGGTCAAGTCCATGGATTACCGGAAACTCTAGGTCTGGAACAAGATTTGTGAAAGCAAGGAATGATTCATATCGACGTCCGTTACTACAGCAACTAGTAGTGGACACAGACTGTCCCTTGAATCATTTCTAGAGCCATTGGGTCACACTCCTTAACCGCAAGAAGCCACACTCTTCCACCGCCCTCCAGCTCCCTGAGCCTGGAAGGGATAACTAAGGCGGGTGGTAGTAGCATGTTAAGATGTACACCACCTCATACTGTTGTCCTAGCTCTGCCTCCATGTCTTCTGCTTCGCAGACTCATCTATCCATAAAGCTTCCACTTCTTGAAACATTTAACATGCCCGAGTCTCTAAGACTGGCACCAGTTTCCTATTTCTTACTGCACTGTGCAGTCTTCATCCACTCTTGGATGACCTGGACCTTCTTTAGTCTCACAAGAGCTGTTTTGATTTCTTCCTTGCCGATAAAAGAAATCCGGTCTCATCCCCTGGATGAACTACATTTGTTTCCTAATACAGTCAATCCTGACATGAATGATGCATTCATTCCATGGATAACGTCGTAAGGCCCCGACGTAACTACCAAGAGATCCAACTGTCACTCTCGCCTCCAAGGGTCGAGTCACACTTTCGGCATCAGTGTGAGGTCACTGGGTCTCCTCCAGTAGAAATCTTGAAAGTGAGGGTCAAGTCAACAGTTTAACCGGGACCACTCAGTATCAACCAAACAAAAAGGACAGGAAAGCAAACAAAGATAAGTGTATTTTTATTATTGCAGCTCATAGTACGAAGACATGAATACAAAAGAAACATGGAACTATAAGTACAAAGGATATATCCACTAGTTCCTCTCCTGTCCACCTGCTCTCGGAGCTCCATGACCATAGGCCTCAGCTGCCTGAAGCTGAGCTCTCCCATGTCCTCCTGTCCCCTGCGGTCGGGGTGGGCCTCCTGGTGGTGGTGGCAACATCCCGAAGCGTCGTCCACCCCCAGCTGCATGGACAGCTCCTCTTCCATGGTCGCCTGCTCCTTGCGGTCCGCCCTCATCGAACCTCTGCCTTTGCCTCAGAGGTTCTTCATTTAACTGCTGGTCATCTGCATGGTGGGTCGGACAGTCACGTTCCATTTGACCAATTACGCCGCAGGAGTAACACTGTCCACTCTCGGCACGTCTGGCTCTGACTCCACCCCGGTTTCCCCGCACAACTGAACCTGAGTCGTGCAGTCGGCCACCGGTAGGTCTTGTCCTCTTGGACCTCTACGTCATCTGTCTACTGCCTGCTGTAGAAGACTCTGCCACAAGCCGACTAGTGGTGGGTCCAGCTGCTGGAGACTGCTCAGCAAGGAAACTCTCCACTAAGAGGGCTCTCTCCAACACCCCTGTCTGCGTCGGAAAGATATGAGAAACATCAGAAGCTCTAATCTCTCGCCTGAGCCCCTGCTCGAAGGTTCGGGCCCTGATGAACGGGTCTCGTACCATATCTGTGGAGTAGCGTGAGAGGTCTGTGAATCTAGGTGAGTACTGCGCCACTGACATGCTTCCCTACCGCATTTGAAGTAGCTCCTGTATACGCACCGCTCGAAGGGTGGATGGTACAAACTCTGCCCGGAATAGGCTCTCGAAGTATGCCCAAAGAAGAGTCACCTCGTCATGCATCTGGAGCATCAGGCTCCACCATCTGCCGGCTGCTGCCTGAAGAAGGCTGGCAGCAAGGATCACCATGAAATCTGCTGGCGTCCCCACTAGCCTGAAAACTCTCACCAAAGCCTCCAGCCAATCCTCAGCCACCTGCGGGTCCGTCCCTCCCTAGAACCTGGGTGGTCTCTGGCACTGGAACTCGTGCAGTGCACTCAAGCGACGTGCACCCACTTCTGCTGGGGCTGGTGGCATTGGTGGCCCAATGGGTAGTAGTACCAATGGTGTCTCCATTGGTGCCTCAACTGTGATAGGGCCATGTACTGAGGCCACGTCGCTCGACGGGCTATCCGTACGTAGCACTCTCAGGGATCTAGCTGGTCTTCCACGGGGAGGCATCCTGAAAGAAACAACGTGACACGGTCAAACGATTTATACCTGGTGAGCTGACATGGTTTGAGATTATATTTAAATAAAACTTTTGGAAACACACACGAAATCAGTGTTTTCATGCACAAATTCGGAAATCAGTTGTCAGGGTCCTGGTGTATGGATACGTCGGCCGCCCGCACCAACACTGGACTCCCTGAACTGAAAACCACACTCGGTACTCTTAACACAATTTCTCCACAGAAATAAAATATCATAGTTATAAGTTCTGCGGTAGAACCGACTCCTCTGATACCAATTTGTCATGACCCGTCCTCGGGACCCGTGCCGTGACAACCCCAAGCCCACCTTCCATAGGCCAGGGGCTGGCGACTAGAACCAAAGGCGTAAAAATCCGGATAACTGGGAAGGTATTGCCTTTGTAAAAGGAAACAAGCACCACACAGTACAAGTGGAAGAAAAACACTAAGTACAAAATAAATGCGGAAAAGTAAATGGGCCAGAATACAAACCCAAAACAAAGTACAACTACAAATGAACAAGGTACAACAGCAAAAAGAAAAACAGTTGGAAGAAGGAAGCAGCTACTGGGTCATCCTCCTCAGATCCTACCTGAAGGGTAGGTACAGATAGCGCAACTCCTGGTCGTCCACCACGGATCCTACCTGAAGGGTAGGTATAGATAGCCTCCTCAACGCTCTCGTCCGTCAACCTCCTCTGTGATTCATCATGTCGTGTAGTCCACCTCCGAGTACTGACTCGTCGTGTAGTCCACCTCTGGGTACCGACCAGTCCTCGAACACTCGGCCTCCATCAACACTGCCTATCGTCTGCAACCAACACAACGAGGTGCGGGCATAGCCCGTGCCGGGGTGAGTATAACGATACTCAGTAGGGACCCTGAGACCCTCAAGGTCTCACTAAACCAACAAGGATAACCACAAGAAGATCTCAACAGATAACCTCTACTTAGATATATGCCCATACATATACCTAAGTTATCAAGTAACCCAACTCAATCATGAGGAAACACAAGGATTGTGAAATCAACAGATAACCACTACCCAGGTATATGCCCATACATATACCTAAGTTATCAAGTGACCCATCTCAATCATGAGGAAACACAAAGGTCAAAAGTCTCAGCTCAAACCAGGATTTTTCATTATCGAAACCGTAACTCGTGAAGACCTCCGTCTCTAGAGTGTACAGTGGTCCTGTCACGACTCCGAGGTACTGCTCACTAACCTAAGACTGATGAGGTACTCCTCCTGTCGAGTACCACGGGTCTGCGGCCAACTACCGGGCGCTCCGTCCGCTGTGGGTCTGTCGCCAAATACCGGGCGCTCCCCCCAATAGCCTACAAAGGTACCCCTCCTGTTGAGTACCGCGGGTCTACGGCCAACTACCGGGTGCTCCGTCCGTCGTGGTTTTGTCGCCAAATACCGGGCGCTCCGTCCACTAGGCTAGTCGACTCACTCAAAGTCGAGTCAGTCAAGCAGTCGTCAGGTCTCAGCCGGCTACACGGTCGCCGTACTCCGCACGCTCGTCTCCGGGAGGGTCCGCTCCACGAGCTACTGGTCGATACTCCAAGTATCACAATGTCGCACAAAGAAGTATCTCAAAGGACCGCCTCGTCATAGGGGTCTCAACGCAACAGACGGGGCGTCAATCGGACGCCCGGTCTGTGAGTTATTAGCCTTTTCGTCCCAGGGGCCCGGTTGGTTTCGTGTGCGAACCAATCCGGCCATAACTCAACTATACCCCGAACACTCATAGGGTATACTCATAGGGACCATTTCTCAATGTGATCACCAACGCCGCTGACAGTTTGTCAAACGAACGTTCTATCAGAAAGGTATCAGCTTTTCCGTTCCAGGGGCCCGGTTGGATTTCGGTGCGATCCAACCTGTCCACTATCCAACTGCATCCAAAACTCGGGCGGAGGATGCCAAAAGTTCTGTCTCAAAAAGAGGAAAACAACGAGACAGACGGTGCGTTAATCGGACACACAGTCTGTGAGTTATTAGCTTTTTCGTCCTAGGGGCCCGGTTGGTTTCGTGAGCGAACCAACCCGACCGCACTCCGACAGCATCCAAACCTCGAGCGGAGTAAGCCAAAAGATCCGTCTCACTTAGGGGAAAACAACAAAGTCGACGGCACGTCATTCGGACGTCCAGAACTCAAGTTACGAGCGTTTCCGCTCCGAGGTCCCGGTTGGTTTCGTGTACGAACCAACCCGGCCAAACCCCAAGTTCTCTGAAACCTTGAGTGCGATAAACCGAAACGACCATCTCTATCGAAGGATCGTGTTGCCGCTGACGGCGAGTCGTTTGGAGGACCGTAGCTCATGTTACGGGAATTTGACCGTAAGTGGTCCAAAAATGGGGGTCTGGGCCCGGGCTGACCCGGCCTGACCCCCCCTGGGTCGGCCCGAACTGAGTCGACCCGACCCGGGTCCGACCCGACTGGGCCTGGCCCGGCCCGGCCCGGTCCGGTGCGGTTTGGTTTGGTTCGGCCCGACCGGCCGGCTGCGGCTCGGCCAGCGCGGCTGAGCGGACACGCGGGCGGGGCGCGCGGCTCCCCCGCCCTTCGCCATTGATTGAGTCTGGCGGTTCACCGGCCGCCTCCTTCCGGCGGCGCGCCGCCGCCGCCGGTCGCCGACGCCACCGTGCCGGTGGGGCGCACCGCTGCCGCCTTCTACGGACCACCGGACGCGCTCTGGTGGTCCGTTCCTTCTGCCGTCTTCGCCTATGGTCCCCCTGGGACCCCACCTTCACTGTGAAGGGATTCAAATGCCCAAACGGCCTGTTTCGTCGTCGCCCGTCAATCAGCACGTCAAAAAGGAAACGCACTGTCTTCGGTTTCTCCTACGTGGCACGACGGCGTCGCATCCTTGTTCTTTCCTTTCACGGCGCGGCGTGACGGCGTCGCGTAATACTTGCCGTGAGATTCTCGCGTGGTGCGACGGCACCACGTCATTCCGCTCCATCCACAAGAATCAAACATGAACATAGGAGGGGGGTTCGGCCGTGTTTGTGTGGTCTGACCCCCTCGCGTTATTCGATAACAAAAGATTTTAAACCACGAAGAATCATCA
Source organism: Viscum album (assembly GCA_963277665.1). Lineage (NCBI taxonomy): Eukaryota > Viridiplantae > Streptophyta > Magnoliopsida > Santalales > Viscaceae > Viscum > Viscum album. Next base: position 2,021,348,171 of record OY728138.1, read on the forward strand.
AGTCTGAATTCTCGAAAAAATATAAACAATTGAAACAAACCCCTACCTCGTAATTGTCGTTCGTTGACGATCTCGGAAAAAAGGGCGGATATCGATTCCTCGATTGTTGTGTTCGTCACACACTCCCAATTCTCATGCTCATGCGTCGGAAAGGAAGAAGGGTACTTGTCGTTGGTGGATGAGCGTTAGGAGGTGACGTCGTCATTGACGACGTTCTTCGCAGGCGACGTCTTCTCCATTGACGTGGATGAAGGTTGTTGGAGATGTCGCAGGCGTCGCTTCCCTTTCCATGCCTCGGTTGAAGAATGATGAGAAAGATGGTGTCGTCGTGCTTCAGTGGCGGAAGATAAGTTCTTCGTGTTCTTCGTTGTAGAGAAAGAAGGACTCAGGATTTCCTAAGCTTTTTCTCCAAAGGATCCCAATCAACTAAACTCCAACCCAAATAAAATAAGTTCTAAACTTATTTTATTAACACAACAAAGCATTGGAAATTCAATTGTTTGAATTTCAAAAACCTACATGTAATTCACCAAATTAATTACAACAAGTCGTCAAATATTAAATAAGGTGAGTTAATGGGGAGTTGGAATGTGAGTGGATAAGAGGGGTTAGGAAAGTGAGGGGTTAAGAGGGTTAGGGAGTTTAAGGAAATTGAAAAGGTGGGGGGTTCGTGTGGGCCCCACCCTTTCAAATATCCACACATGGGAAGTTTGATGGATGTGGGCCCACCACCAACTTCCCATGGGAGAAGGTAACCACACAACATGAAATAAAATTGATTCAACAATTTTATTCACATTATTTAATTAATCCCCAAAAATTAACTTCTTCTTCTGCACAAACACAACTACGGTAAAGGTTCCCTTAAGCGATTACCGGCATTGCGAGTTCATCGGTGCCATCAGATTTCAATTCCGGGCACCGGTTCAAAAGTTAGAAAAACCCGCTCGCTCGTTCACTGAACGTACCCGATCCAAACATCGGAAATTAATTCCGGGTACACCGGGCCTCGGAATCAGGCGCTGTCAGAAACTGCGTTCTTGTAAAATTCCAAAGAAAATTAAGAAAAAAAATTCCTTCAAATTTCCGGGTCTTTACAGTCCAGCATTATGCATTACATCATTATGAAAGTGGTTAGTGATATTGCATGTGATTATTCGACCTGTAGAATATCCATGTGATTATGTAAATAGAATTACATCATTTTATTTTTTCCATATTATGCTGAAGTTCCTGTTTTATAGGATTTTGTTTTAGTTATAATTTTTCTTAAATGTTTATGCTTATTTATGAAATTTTTCATTGTATTGTTATCCTTACTGAGTATCTGAGCTCACCCCTTGCTATGTTTTATTTTTCTAGGATTCCATGATGTGTATTGTGATTGATATGCAGTGTTAAGCCAAGGGAATAATGACGTTCATAAAAGATTATTTATGTTTTTTTATATGTTATAAAGTGTAATGTATCATTCATGTATGTAATCTATTTTCCAAGACTGCTAAACAGATCGGTCCTTTGGGACATGATTCCTTGTAATCATGACAATGTATTAAAATAATGGACTGACTGTAGGTAACTAGGGTTGGGGAATTACCGTTGGTATTGAAGGAAGTTTTTCAATAACCTTGGAAACTAGATTTAGATAAACTCCTATTAGAGCACATAACCGTAAGATAGACTTTGAGGATTAGTATAAAAGGACTTCCTAGAATTTTGGTATTGTAGAGATTTTGTGAGTTTTCTGATCAATACATCCTTGTCTAGATACAAGCAGGTAGAGACGTCTCTGGCACAGATGTACCTATAGGTAAAAACCGAAAACACCGCTTTGTGCTAGACTCGAATGGGAACTAGTGAACGACAATGGGCCTTGCTGCACTCTTGGTTACAACACTCTTGGGGGATATTCTTAGGATAATTCTCATTTTCATTACAAACCATTATGAAGGGTTTATGAGAATATAATTCCTCAAAGAAAACATTTTTATGATTGTGGATTATATCCATAAACTGTTCAATTTACAATAGGTATTTTACAAGTTTGGATTTATTCATTGCAATTCATAAACTAACCTAGTGTATTCCATTGTTTAGAAATGGTTCCCAGTAGAAGGCATGAAAACTCCAACAATATGCGTGATCCAAAGTGTAAGAATGATCATATCTTTCATGGAATTGAGCTAGAATTTAGAAGGTAAATAGTCTCCCAAGTATTATCATCATATGAAGAAATAATATTGTTTGTTGATAAGATAATTAATGAATTATCAAAGTCCTATGGATTTGAAGGGAAGCCAGAGAAGAAAAAGATGTTAGTGAGAAGGACAGATAAAGGGAAGAAGGTAATGAAGGATTTTCCCATATGTGATAACTATGGTATGAAACACCCTCTAACTTTACTGAAGGGAATGGGAGTTTGTTATATGTGTGGAGAAAAAGGACACCAAGAACATGACTGCAAGATTCAGAAAAGGGTTTCAAATGTACAAGGCTTCAACTTTAAGAGTTGGGACACTACGTGAACCAATGTCCAAATCATCAGAGTATGCCCCAAATGATGCTATTGGATAATAATCAAGTTATGATACTACCTCATATGAAGATGAATGACTAGTGTTTATTGTTGTTATTATAGGATTATTTCATTTCAGTGTTGTATCAACAATATACTAGTTATATGAATTATGGAGAAAAATAAGGATTGTACTTCAATACTATTTTATTGAGGATTTGAGGTTATATGGTTCTAAGATTAGTGACTTAAATAGTAAGCTAAACTTTTGGTAAAATACGTGGTTGATGGAAAGGTAATCTTTAATGTGGTCCGGGTAATGAGGTAGTGATTTTGGAATAAGAGATAGTTGATTTGAATAAATTATATTAGATATTCTTGACTGCCTTGAAACTGATTAATGATTTTTCATTATTGGAGTTTACAACATTTTTGGATAGAATGAGTATATCAAGTATTCTATAAAGAATATGGGAGCTTAAATGTAATCAATACTGTTTTATGGTAATTCAGGATGTTGCCATGTTTTCAAATAATACATGATGAAGGTGTTCACATGTTATTACATGGAAAAAAGGATTTTTATTGTGTTTAACTTCATTATAAATTTTGGACTGTCAGTTTGGATGGATGTATTTTGGATAAGTCTAAAGGTTGGAATGGATTATGATTGATAGGTAATTTTTGGATTTTTATAAAAGGACAACACGCAGACCATGTGACAAACCATCGTGTCGGACAAAGATGTTGGAATCAAACCCACAACTGTAGTGCGATTGGGATTTAACACCTACCACTGGACTACATGGAGTTCATGGATGGTATAATGTAGTTTCTTTTTTTAAGGGTATGATATGTGAATTATAAATTCATTATGCTTGTAACCCTATATGATTAGGATAAATAGAGTATTTTTGAGTTGTATTATGTTTTGGGGTGAAAGATGAGTTTGTGGTAGAAATTTATTAATGAATAAAACTATAATTATAAATTTATAATATTTCCTTATGATCTTAGCCAATCTCATAAATAAATTCCTCAACATTAAGAAAAGGAACATAGAACAAATACATTTTCCTAGATGGTACCTTAGATCATCACAAATTTATGGCTTTATGATTGTTGGCCTTTTCATAGCCATGTTCTCTACCACTCTCAATCAGATATTGATGATTATATTTCTATTACATATCCATGTTTTTCTACATGGAACCCTAGTATGTCTTATTTTAGTTAACATTCATACTTACCACTCTTTATTTTAAATAGAGGCCTCATTAATCCATTTTCGATGTGGGATTTAAACTATGATATTTTGAAATTTCAACCCCATGTTTTCAATACCGAGCGTAAATTGTGAGGATGCAATTTACTGAAGGTGTGGAGAATGTAACACCCCAAGCTTCCACGGTACGCTTCTCTTTGAATTATACAGTAGTGTGTGGTGTACGCAACTTCGAGTTCTAACACACACCACAACAAATCAAACTAGCTGTTATGAATAGTAATACCCACTTTTTGAAATTTTAGAAATTTAATTTTTCAAAATGGACTTCATTTTTGGATTTGGAATATTGAAATTATATTAGGGTGGATTTTTTGCAATTTTCTGATAACATTCATATTTTGATGAATAGTGAAAATTACGAACTTTTTATTAAAATCAACATTTTTAATCGAAATAATTAATACTGATAAATTATTAATTTGAGTGGTTTTAAAGTATATATAGAATATATTTTACCATTTAATCTAATTTTGATCGTTGGACTTAATTTCACATTTAAACCGGACATAAACAAGTGTCGATCTTTTTATAGTTAGTGTTTCTTAAAAACACGCTTTTTGTTTTGACAATGGGAATTAATTCTAAATTAATTTTGGCCAATTATTTCATTTGAATTTTGAAAAATGGATTCCATATTTCGAATCAGTATTCCCAAATTTTGTAAATAGGTAACTCTTATTTTTAGACATTTTGAATAATTACTTCGGTAAATATTTTATTTACCATGGTTACAGGGTAAATCCGGTAAATAAGGGTAAAAAAGTAATATTATCATAATATTAAATTACCCTAAAACATGTCCTAGAACTATTTTCTGATACATTTCCGACCATGGTATTCATTGGGTCGATTTTGGGACCCCATGGATCCAATTGTAAGTGATAATGACACTTTGTATTAATTAAGATAAAGTGAATACAAAAATTACAAAAGCATATATCTTTTTGAAAAACAAATTTTACTTAGGGTTATATATGTTATATTTTCGACTATAAAAATTAATTAGAAATAGAAAACTATTTTCTACATAATGGTATTTTATTTGTAATTTTTATATATTGAATAATTAAATTTATTTATGACACAATAATGTTGCAGTATTCTTCTTATTGATGAAAGAATCAAATAATTAGTATTATAAATGGTAAAATAAATATAATTTGAAACTTTTGATGACATAAAAAACTTATATTGGTTAATATTACATGGTAGGATTTCTTAAATGAATTTGGTCCGAATTAATAAAGTTGTTAAGACTTTAACAAAAATCAATTATTAAATAGTGTTAAAATTGACGTAAAGGAGTTTTTTAATACAAAATTATATTATAAATTGATATAATATTCATAAAAATTTAGGAATCAGCCAAAGGACTTATATAAAGATAGTTATATCATTAATGAACAACTTAGTGGTCTCTTGGGTGTATATAGTATGTTTATTAACTATATAATATAAAAATACAAAGAGACGTGGTAAATGTCAAACTATTTAACTAAGAGTTAAATATAAATGATAAGTTTAACATAGTGACCCAAACCTATATAAATCATATTGGATGAGTGTTTTTTGACCCATACCCACCTTAGACATTAAAAAATCCAGTTTGAAGACCTTATAAACCGAATATGAATTTGTTATAAAATAATACATTATGTTTTCCCTAAAGAGCCCTTCCCCTCATTACAAAAGGACACAACTTATAACAAATTCTTCATAAAATCAAAGCCTTTTGGATCGGCCAAACCCTAACCAAATATACTCTAAACTTCCCTAAAATCACCCTATATGCCTTAGTTTGATCATAAAGCCAACCAATGGTGACGTTGTGATCAAATAAAAAAGAATAACCCGAATAAGAGGTAATGATTTCACCACCCTCTTTCAAGTTCCTTTCTTCTTCCACTTCTTATTTATTTATTATTTCCATTATAAAATAATAAATATAGTAGATTATATATACTAAGATGTTATTATAAATACGTTACAACCAAATTCATTATTCTATCCACCCATTGAATGACATGTCACCATACGTGTGTATGTATGGATTACCGTCTCCACGTCATGGTGTAATTGTTATTCAATACATTATTATTTTGATGGGTATAATAATAATGTTTATTTGATTTAAATAATATATATATCATGATATGTATTCTGTATATATGATATACCATCCAATTATATATTATTTTAATATCAAATGAATGATATTGTCGCTCGTGCATACGTACAGACTACCGTCTCCACGAACGCGATGAGATTCATTCCCCATAGTATCCATTCAAGTATAATTCTCATTTGATGATTAAAAATAATGTTTAAAGACTTGATATCATTCTGTATATGAATAAGATACAACCTATCCATAATAAACACGACTTTTGTAACAAAACATATAAATGAAAATGAGTAAGTTAACACCCGAAACGACGATAATACTAACATTTTATTAACAAAGAAATGTTAAAAGATCATTTATGATATCATATTAATGTATATGAATCTTGTATAATTTAATAAAAATAATTTCACCATTATAACAATGGTTAACCTACCCTTGAAAATGGAAAAGTACAAGGTAGGTGTTTATTTCACAATCTCTTCATTATCTAAGGTTGTTTATACGTAATTATCTACTGGGACCTCTTTATCATCCACATCCATGATTCTTCAAAATGTATTACAAATCATTCTTACTATTTTACAGACTATGGGTTACATTGATTTATAGTGTTTTTTGACTTTTTATAAAATTTATTGAAAGAAATATTTCCGTCGTTTTCCAAACAAGGTCCTTTTTTACCTTTTTGACAAAATTATGGTATGAATTTTCTTTTTTAACTTATATAGTGTGTGCATCTATTTTTACCCTTAATAAAATACATGAATCTTCCCTTACAATCTTATGAGTATATTTTTAAAGTAAATGTTTTCTTTTATAATTTTTTGTCTATTAATTTATTTCCAAAAAAGAGATATTTCTCTCAAATAGTTTTGATTTTATCTATGTCAACATCATTTTAAATGTTTTAAAGATTTATTCTACTAAACCATTCCCATTAATTTCCATGTTTGAAAAATGTTTTTAATGATTTAGTTAAAAGGACATGAATATTTTAAAATGTTAATTACATTAAAAGGTATCATTGTGATATGGGACACTTTGATTTAAAAATGTCTTTAAATGTCTTCCTTTCTAAATTGTGTGACTTTTAAATGTTTTCATGAAAAGGGATATTTCAATCAAAGTGTTGTACAATGATTTTCCATCTATTTCAAACCATTTAATGGATTTTAAACTTGTTTGGTAGTTTCTTTATTATGATACAAAACTTCCATATTGTATTGAAGGTTTTGTGATATGTTTGACTGTGGATGTGTTATTTTTATACCATTCATGGTTTATGGTTAAAGTAATGACATTTCATATCATAGTTCTTATACGAATGTTTATGTTAGGTTTCAAATTTTTCATATGAGGAATGTTTTGGACTACGTATTTGATGGGTGGAGCCCGCTATAGCTCCTCGATGCATTGGGAGGTCTAATAAGACAAACTAGTCACTTGGCACAAGGCCTTGACAAAATCGTATTTATAGTCTTAGCACGATGCCTTGACTATGTGGTTTTGATAGTCTGGAATCATGAATTCCATAATTATGAAAGTGGTTAGTGATAATGCATATGATTATACGACTAGTAGAATATCCATGTCATTAAGTAAATGGAATTACTCCATATTATTATTGTCATATTATGCTGATGTTCAAGTTTAAAAAGATTTTGTTTTAGTTCTACATTTCCTTAAATATTTATGATTATTTATGAAAGTTTCCACTGTATTGTTATCCTTACTGAGCATCTGAGCTAACCGATTTCTATGTTTTATTTTTCCCGAATTCCAAGAATTTTATTATGATTGATATGCATGGTTAATCCAAGGGAATAATGGAATTCATAAAGGATTATTTATGTTGTTTTTTTGTTATAAAGTTTAATGTAACATTCATGTATGTAATCTATTTTCCAAGATTGCTAAACTAATTGGTCTTTCGGGACATGATCCCTTTTAATCATACCAATGTATTAAAATAATGCATTGAATCTAGGTAACTGGGGTTGGGGCGTTACATATAATACCACCAAAACTGAAAAATAGTCTTGCATGCTAATAAAATGACACTATTATCAATACGTAACTCATAGAAGTAGTTTTTTGACCATATATCAATACTAAGATCCACCAAAACCTATTCCTTTTAAGAATACATTTAATTGTATTAAATATACTCGAAAAAGACATGTTCTGGAATATCCCATGTAGTGGTGGGTATAAACATATATAGTAGCAAACCAGAGTATAATTAAAAATAAGTTAAAAAGATAATTATAAATATCACAAGGGTGGTTAAATAAAATAATGACACAATAAAAATAACCCAAATATTCTCAATATAGACACTAAGACTCATTATAAGTACACTCCATGAATATTATATTTTTATTATAATCAGTTCTCTAATGTAGCTCTCATATGAGAAAAAACACTCATATGTTATTGATAAAACTAAAGGTAATCATTTAGGAGGTCATTCATGTTGTTCCTCTCCAAGATTGATTATATGTTGTAACTAAAAATGTATCAATACAAACGTATGAAATCAAACACATGGCCTATGTGAGAATACCGATCCCTACCTAGTATATTCCTCTAATATGGGGATGAAACACCTACAAAATTAAAAATAGAATACCTAACCCGACCTAGAGTAATATTATAAAGGATGGCTCCCTAGGATGCAGAGATAGATACATACCCCTATCCAGGAATAACATGTAGATATAGTAACTAATCTTATACTTTAGACAAATGCATCACTAAACCCTCATATTGGTGGACCAAGTGAAATGTACCCAAACTGACATACCACTAGTTAGAGAAGAATGTTGTCTCAATTGGCCATGTATGTGGAATAAAATATGAATATAATGTTGAAGACATGTCATATTTTGACCAATCCTTATTAAACATGTTTTAGAATACACATCATATACCCTTGTACAGTATCCATGCCTATTATTATATTCCAAGGGGTACAATCCATGTGAAATATTTCGTTCCACACAATGTCTCATGTTTAATTACACACATAACCCTTTAATCCATAAAAAACTTTTCACGTGACATTTTTTCGTTGGAACTACATTTTATATATATTAGGATTTCATAGAAAATGAAAAAAGATCATGTATTATCCCCTATGCCATCGTCACCAATATTTCTATTAAAATTTTAATCAGGTCCTAAATCTAATTTTGACCAAGATTATTGTATTTCAAATTTCCAATTTCAAGATACCGATCCTGAAGTGCACTGGGTTGCATTTGTTGTCAATGAGACATGTTGTTGTCTTAGAATGAATGGATGTCATGAATTGTCAAGATGCGAATGCCAAAGGTTGTGATGGTGTTGTTGGTGAAGGAGAATGGCCATGGTACTAAGATGCATGTCACTTAGGAGATTCACTAAGTGGTATTGGAAATTGTGGTTGAAACATTCTCCATGCATATCTGACGATTGTTGAGCTGATCTTTAAGTTCCAAGAACTTGTATCAAGAGGATACAATGTCACAACAATGTTTCAAGACCATGCATTGTTAAGACAATGCATGAGGAGATGAAGATGATCCATCCACAATCTCTAAGTGGATGAAGTGAGCTAAAGAATTCCATGCACTATCACTTAGTGCATGTGAACATGAAAAAGTTCCAATTGATCTCTGATTAGATCAATAAAGAACATTGAAGATTATAAGTGATTCAGGAGTTCGGTTGATGAAGATGAACCTTTTGAATTCCATATCCTAAGTGAAGATCATATGAGGAGAAGTAATGGAATTCTTTAGAAGAAGAATAGAAGAAGTGGAGAAGAAATGGCTTGAATGGCACTTGGAATTTGTCTTATACTCATGGGTTACTTTGTTTTTGACAATGTATTTGTACTGTCCTTTGCCAAAAAATATGGCCAGCCAAGGCACCTTGAGGGTTCAACCCCAAGGCATGGGCGCTAGGGAACCACGCCCATGGGGGAACCCGTGGGGAGAGCCAGGGCGGCAGGGCGCACCCAAGACACCGCATGGGCGCCTGGGGCACGCCCGAAGGAGCGCGGCAGGGGCGTAGGAGCGCGCCCCCGAGAGTGTCAGCGTGCATAGAGGGCGCATAGTGCGCGCCCGAGTGGCAGGGGTGGGCGCAAGAGCGCGCCCGCAGAGAACAGGGTGCGGGGCGGCACCGTGGAGGGAGAGGATTCAACTGAGCCGGCTGGGGGAGCGGATGGTTGATAAACCGCGGAAAAACCACTCGCCGTTTCGATGTGGGACACGGAAAAATCTCCAGGAGCGAATCCTGGCCGCTCGATCGATCGCGCGCTAGATCTCGACCGCACGATCGATCTCGCGCGAGATCTTCTGAACGGGGCCGTCCGATGTCTTTCGATCGCCTGATCCGACGGCTCCCCGTCCATCTCCTTCCTCGAGCTCAGCCGAAGGCCACCCGCAGCCTCCGTTCGAACCAGAGGCCTCCCGACGACGGATTTCGAGTTCCCGGCCACCATTGCCGAAGCCGAAGGCTCCATTGAGCTCGTCTCTCCACACCGAACACGACCATGCATAAAAAGTGGTGTGCATGCAATATACAGAAGATTTCGGTTGAGGCCGAGGCAAGAGAATCTGCCGAGGCCACGTAGGGTTGATGATTTGCATGGGTTGATCTTAAACAAAGGTCGTGCATGCGTTTGTAGTCGCATGCACGTGAAGAATAGAAAATAAAAGAAGCCGCGTGAAACAGCGAAGGAAAATAAAGATTTGGAAGATTTTAAAGAACCGAAAACTTCGGGATTTTGAAGTTAAATCACGCGGAGGATTTGAAGCCCTCCTCGCCTATAAAAAGAAGACCCGAGGCGCTAGAGATGCTTGCTGAAGTTTTATTGAAAACCTGAAGTCCCACGGAGCACTTTGTGCCTCGCGAAGCTGAAGCCCCGCGCAACCCATTTGCGCGGCTGTGTTCCTTTTGCGCACTCCTTGCGCGAAAGAAGAAAGGGGAAGTCCCCTGCGCGCTTCCCTTGTGTGACAGGAAGAACCCGAGGCCGCATCCTTGCGCGCCCGTGGTTGCATCCTTCTCTGCCCGCGGACTTGCGCGGCAGGAGGTGTCTGCGCGCCCTTGCCTCCTTGAGGACTTGAGCGGCAGTATTGAAGGAGAAAGGCCACACCACTTGCGCGCCTACTTTGAAGGTGGAAGACCCGAGACTTGTTCTTGTGTGCCAAGTGAAGGAGGAAGGCCCTACGGCTGGTGTGTGCAAAACAAGAAAGCCACCACAACGTTTGTGTGCAAATTAAAGATGAGGCCATAGCCCTTGTGTGTGCAAAATGGAGAACCAAGTGTGTGCATAAGTGAAGTGCACACTTTGAAGAAGATTAAAAGGACAAGGAAGTGTGTGGGCTTAGTAAGTGAAGTAGGCCAAGCCTTGTGTTTTCTAATTGATCAAAGGAAGTGTGTGTGTGCAAACAAAACAAGTAGGTCGATCCTAGGTGTGTGCAAAGTGTACACATTTAGAAGAAGAAAGAAGAGGACATCCACACTAAAGTATAACACACTTTTAGTCTGTAGAAAAAAAGAACAAAGTGTGTGAAGGAAGTGAGAAGGTGTGTGCTTAAAGTGTTACACCCTTTGTGGGTCTATTGCACCAAGAGAAAAGAAAGGGAAGTGCATGCTTTCATGCATGCACATGCACACGTGACCAAAGCCAAACCTGCATGTGTGCATTTGAGTTGACCAAGACCAGAGGTTCGTGAAGTATTGAGAAGTCCATGCAGTCAGTGCATGAGGAAGCAGAGTTGCCATGCACTCAGTGCATGAAGATGATTTGAAGTGAGACTGGACAGACTGAAGTAAAAGATATCAGTTGTCTGAGTATTCAGTAGTTGAAGAGAGAAGCCAGGTCATCCTTAGAAGAAGGAGATAAATCCTGAGCAAGACGAGAAGACCTGATCATCACAAGTGATCAGAGGTACAGAGCAAGGCCAGCTGTATTTATCCCAGACTGCTGAAGTTACTTGAAGAAGTTAAAGTGAAGAATAGCTACTCGTGCGACTCGAGGAGCCAAGAGAAGACCCTGTGGGACTCAGGGAGAAGAAGTCTTCAGTGGGATTCTGGAGCAGGCCAGTGGGACTCCGGTAACACTATGTGAAGCAGTATAAAGACCCTCCTGTGGGACTCAGGAGAGATACGGTGGGAAGCTGTATCAACCATTGTAATACTAACAGATTATAATGGGATAATCCGTGCTGGGAGAGCATGGCAAGGATGTAGTCCTTTTGTGCCGAACCTTGTTAATCCTTGTGTCCTGTTCCTTTTCATTACTACATTATCCGGGAAAGGTTGAGAGACATAAGAAGAGTGGATCGAGGCCTTAACAAGCCATAGAGGTTTAATTGATTAAGAATCAATTAGTAAAAAGTTTTAAAGGATCACTGATTCACCCCCTCCCCCTCTCAGTGATTCACACTGATCTGGGAACTTCAATTGGTATCAGAGGGAGGTTACCTCTAAAAGATCCAAGGGAGTCTTTATGAAGTGCCGATTTGAGGAAATGAGCGACCAGCCTCAAATGGAGATATCTGCCAAGATTCAGAAAAACAGGATGAAGAAACAGGCCAAGAAGATTAAGAAGAAGATTGTTGCTGATAGAGAAACACTTGACAATTCCTTTTATCACTCTTCTGGTGAAGCCTATCCTAGCTGTGATGAAGATGGAAGAAACAATGATCTTCTAAATGCAATCGAATATCTTCGGAAGACAGTTCCCAGGGAAGTAGCAATGTGTATAGCTACAGGCATCCTTGATCTTCAAGAAGAAAAATCACAGTTAGAAGAAGAAGACAATGCAATGGAAGATCAATTGGCTAAAAGGGTTGGCATAACCAACACTCTCAGAAAGCTGGTGAAGGCTAAAGATGAAACCGTTTCTCTTTGCAATGAAAGATATGAAGACACTACTGAAGAATTGCAAAGGTGCCTTTCTGAGAAAGATTTCTTTAAAATAATGGTCAGAGATGTTTTCCATGCACTGTAAAAGAGGCACAAAGTTTCAATGAATGTCAGAGATGCTCAACTTGAAGACAAAGTAAACAGGGTGAAGGAGCTTGACAACTCATTGCAAGAATTGAAGAAGGTGCATGAAGACCAGATGAAACAACTGGTGGAAAATTGGGAAGGAAAGCTAAGAATTATTGAGGATGATAAGAACTCCCTCAACTTGAAATACTTAGAACTGGAGGTGATATTGAAACATCTGCAATCACCTAAAGCTGAATCCTCCCAGTCAGCTGGAAGAAGACATGTTGCTACTCAAGTATGCTTTGAGCAGGATGATTCTAAGAGAAAGACATCCTCTAATAAAAGTGCAACATCTTCTAGAAAGAAGGTACCATCCATACCATCTTGTACTGATGATTCTAATTGTGTTTCCACAAAAAGTGCAGGATGGAAGAATAATTCCAAACAAATATGGATGAAGACAGTAAAGAAGCAGAGCTCTCCTGAAACAGCACAACAGGTCAAGAAAAGTACCCTACAATCAGAAGGACTGAAGAGGTCAAGATTCGTGGGACAATGCTGGTGTTGTAACAAGTATGGGCATTGTGCAAAGGATTGTTGGTACAATCCACTGAATGCCAAAGCACAGAGGAAGCCCATGCCAAGGGGGAGCAAGCCAGAAGGAAGGAAGCAACATCCACAGGTCCAGAGACATCTGTTTACTGCAAATAGATTTGGATTACTTGACAACATCTGGGATGGTTGCAAAAGTGGTCAAAGAGTTGATACATATCAATCTCCGAATGTATCCGAAGCTGGAATGAAGAGAAGTCCTTGGAATGGAAATCCAAGAAGGGTGATGCATCCAGAAGGACCACCAAGAAAACATGCTTCTACTGTGGAAAGAAAGGACACATCATGGACCTTTGTAAAGAAGCCATGAAACTAAATAGAATCAGACTGAACTCCAAAAGACAATCAATCCAGAAGAAGAAGGGATTGATTGAAAATAAGTTACCTAAGAGAGGTAGCTTAGCAGCATCCAAAGAACCATGTGGAACTTCCAAAACTGAGGCCACTCTTCCAAATGATTTATTAGTCATATGGCCAAATCAGTTGCAACTTTCCAAAGATCTGCAAAAAGCTGAAGATAATGTTCTGGCAATTGCTAAGGCAAAAGGGAAGAAGAATATTTCACATGAAGATGTGTTGAGATCCACACCAGCACAAACATCAAAGAAGATCAGATGTGCAAGTGTGAAGAATGGTGAAAATGGGACATCTCGGTTGAGAGAATCTTCTCAACCTTGTTGTTCACATTGATGAACCAAGGAGGTTCCATCTTATTCCCTTATACTATTGGTATTTACATGTGCTGACATTGAAGGGAATTGAAGATGATGATCATTCTCAACTGGAGGATGGTTTGGACAGAATGGAGTGCACCCCTTGAGGGGGAGCCAATCTGGAGAAGATGATGTTCTGAAATTAATATCATCTTGAGAAAGTAGATGAAAGGGGGAGCATTATCTTTGCACCTGAACATTCTAATGTGTTTTGTGAAGTATGTGCAGGATTCAGCAATTCATTGAATATCTGAAAAAATTCAACCCCTAAGCATGATCTCACATGTATTGTGAATGTTGGACAGCATTGAGTTCCTTGGTTATATCACTCTTGTTTTCTACACCGGGTTAGCCCAAGTAGACTTAGAGTTGATCAACTAAAGGTTCTTTGCTAAAGAAGAACATGTGACATCATCCCTCTCCTAGTGTTTTTCAAGAAGATGCTATTCGAAGGGAGGAAGAGATATTGTGGAAGAGTACCACACCACACCTTTGCATTTGATTGCCAATAAGGGGGAGAAAATATTGGCACACATATTGACCCATTCGTATGTGCTAAAGGAGTGTATTGACAACAAATACAAAGGGGGAGATTGAAGTGCACTGTGTTGCATTTGTTGTCAATGAGACATGTTGTTGTCTTAGAATGAATGGATGTCAAGAATTGTCAAGATGTGAATGCCAAAGGTTGTGATGGTGTTGGTGGTGAAGGAGAGTGGCCATGGTACTAAGATGCATGTCACTTAGGAGATTCACTAAGTGGTATTGGAAATTGTGGTTGAAACATTCTCCATGCATATCTGAAGATTGTTGAGATGATCATTAAGTTCCAAGAACTTGTATCAAGAGGATACAATGTCACAACAATGTTTGAAGACCATGCATTGTTAAGACAATGCATGAGGAGATGAAGATGATCCATCCACAATCTCTAAGTGGATGAAGTGAGCTAAAGAAGTCCATGCACTATCACTTAGTGCATGTGAACATGAAAAAGTTCCAATTGATCTCTGATTAGATCAATAAAGAACATTGAAGATTATAAGTGATTCAGGAGTTCGGTTGATGAAGATGAACCTTTTGAATTCCATATCCTAAGTGAAGATCATATGAGGAGAAGTAATGGAATTCTTAAGAAGAAGACTAGAAGAAGTGGAGAAGAAATGGCTTGAATGTCACTTGGCATTTGTCTTATACTCATGGGTTACTTTGTTTTTGACAAAGTATTTGTACTGTCCTTTGCCAAAAAATATGGCCAGCCAAGGCACCTTGAGGGTTCAACCCCAAGGCATGGGCGCTAGGGCACCACGGCCATGGGGGAACCTGTGGGGTGAGCCAGGGCGGCAGGGCGCACCCAAGACACCGCATGGGCGCCTGGGGCACGCCCGAAGGAGCGCGGCAGGGGCGTAGGAGCGCGCCCCTGAGAGTGTCAGCGTGCATAGAGGGCGCATAGTGCGCGCCCGAGTGGCAGGGGTGGGCGCAAGAGCGCGCCCGCAGAGAACACGGTGCGGGGCGGCACCGTGGAGGGAGAGGATTCAACTGAGCCGGCTGGGGGAGCGGATGGTTGATAAACCGCGGCAAAACTGCTCGCCGTTTTGATGTGGGACGCGGAAAAATCTCCAGGAGCGAATCCTGGCCGCTCGATCGATCGCGCGCCAGATCTCGAACTCACGATCGATCCCGCGCGAGATCTTCTGAATGGGTCCGTCCGATGTCTTTCGATCGCCTGATCCGATGGCTCCGCGTCCATCTCCTTCCTCGAGCTCAGTCGAAGGCCACCCGCAGCCTCCGTTCGAACCAGAGGCCTCCCGATGACGGATTTCGAGTTCCCGGCCACCATTGCCGAAGCCGAAGACTCCATTGAGCTCGTCTCTCCACACCGAACACGACCATGCATAAAAAGTGGTGTGCATGCAATATACAGAAGATTTCGGTTGAGGCCGAGGCAAGAGAAGCTGCCGAGGCCACGTAGGGTTGATGATTTGCATGGGTTGATCTTAAACAAAGGCCGTGCATGCGTTTGTAGTCGCATGCACGTGAAGAAGAGAAAATAAAAGAAGCCGCGTGAAACAGCGAAGGAAATTAAAGATTTGGAAGATTTTAAAGAACCAAAAACTTCGGGATTTTGAAGTTAAATCACGCGGAGGATTTGAAGCCCTCCTCGCCTATAAAAAGAAGACCTGAGGCGCTGGAGATGCTTGCTGAAGTTTTATTGAAAACCTGAAGTCCCGCGGAGCACTTTGTGCCTCGCGAAGCTGAAGCCCCGCGCAACCCATTTGTGCGGCTGTGTTCCTTTTGCGCACTCCTTGCACGAAAGAATAAAGGGGAAGTCCCCTGTGCACTTCCCTTGCGTGACAGGAAGAACTCGAGGCCGCATCCTTGCGCGCCCGTGGTTGCATCCTTCTCTGCCCGCGGACTTGCGCGGCAGGAGGTGTCTGCGCGCCCTTTCCTCCTTGAGGACTTGAGCGGCAGTATTGAAGGAGAAAGGCCACACCACTTGCGCGCCTACTTTGAAGGTGGAAGACCCGAGACTTGTGCTTCTGTGCCAAGTGAAGGAGGAAGGCCCTACGGCTGGTGTGTGCAAAACAAGAAAGCCACCACAACGTTTGTGTGCAAATTAAAGATGAGGCCGTAGCCCTTGTGTGTGCAAAATGGAGAACCAAGTGTGTGCATAAGTGAAGTGCACACTTTGAAGAAGATTAAAAGGACAAGGAAGTGTGTGGGCTTAGTAAGTGAAGTAGGCCAAGCCTTGTGTTTGCTAATTGATCAAAGGAAGTGTGTGTGTGCAAACAAAACAAGTAGGCCGAACCTAGGTGTGTGCAAAGTGTACACATTTAGAAGAAGAAAGAAGAGGACATCCACACTAAAGTATAACACACTTTTAGTGTGTAGAAAAAAAGAACAAAGTGTGTGAAGGAAGTGAGAAGGTGTGTGCTTAAAGAGTTACACCCTTTGTGGGTCTATTGCACCAAGAGAAAATAAAGGGAAGTGCATGCTTGCATGCATGCACATGCACACGTGAACAAAGCCAAACCAGCTTGTGTGCATTTGAGTTGACCAAGACCAGAGGTTCTTGAAGTATTGAGAAGGCCATGCAGTCAGTGCATGAGGAAGCAGAGTTGCCATGCACTCAGTGCATGAAGATGATTTGAAGTGAGACTGGACCAGACTGAAGTTAAAGATATCAGTTGTCTGAGTATTCAGTAGTTGAAGAGAGAAGCCAGGTCATCCTTAGAAGAAGGAGATAAATCCTGAGCAAGACGAGAAGACATGATCATCACAAGTGATCAGAGGTACAGAGCAAGGCCAGCAGTCTTTATCCTAGACTGCTGAAGTTACTTGAAGAAGTTAAAGTGAAGAAGAGCTACTCGTGCGACTCGAGGAGCCAAGAGAAGACCCTGTGGGACTCAGGGAGAAGAAGTCTTCAGTGGGATTCTGGAGCAGGCCAGTGGGACTCTGGTAACACTGTGTGAAGTAGTATAAAGACCCTCATGTGGGACTCAGGAGAGATACGGTGGGAAGCTATATCGACCATTGTAATACTAACAGATTATAATGGGAGAATCCATGCTGGGAGAGCATGGCAAGGATGTAGGCCTTTGGTGCCGAACCTTGTTAATCCTTGTGTCCTGTGCCTTTTCATTACTACATTATCCGGGAAAGGTTGAGAGACATAAGAAGAGTGGATCGAGGCCTTAACAAGCCATAGAGGTTTAATTGATTAAGAATCAATTAGTAAAAAGTTTTAAAGGATCACTAATTCACCCCCTCCCCCTCTCAGTGATTCACACTAATCTGGGCACTTCAGATCCCCTTGAGAATCCTTTTTTATCACAACACACTACCGAAATAGATAAACTCATAAAGTCATTTCCTCAAATCCATCAATAGATATATTTTTTCATTATCATAAAACCATAAAATTGGATTTCATCCTAATACTAAATTACCTATAGAAACCTATTTCTCCAAATATTAACTATCAAATGATTAGTTTCGGGGTTTTGTTGATATTCCAGTGAAATAAAATATTGATGATTAACGATCAAAGAATAAGGGGAGAAAACATGATATAGAATGATGGAATTATCTTCAGCAATTTTTTTTGGAATTAATATTTTTAAAGACAGTTAGATGAATTGAAAATAATAATAAGGAATTAAAAAATCGCAATTATAGAAACAAAATCAATCGAACATAAATCATCCATTGATCTGAAAATTAATTCTCTTAATGAAATATTTTTTTAAATGATAGAATGTTAAATTATGGTTAATCTAACAAAAAAATGGTCATATATTTGAATTTGGTTTATTATTGAAGATGAAAAACATCCACATTGTTCAAATTGATGAGTCCCAATAACACTATTGGTGATCAAAAAAGCAATATATCAATCCTCATTCTACATTCTAATTATAGTTTTCCAATTCATCCCATAATGGTACTCTCCAATATATAGGGTTATATTAACAACAATAGAAAATTTATAAAACCATTTTTAACAACTTGATAGAATAAATCATGAAAAAACTAATAAAAAATAAGTGATTTAATTTATTTATCTATATGTTTTTCCAATCGTGAATACTCTTACCTGAAAAAATGATATGCATCGGGATTTTTTTCCGAGGATAAATCCCATATTCTAATATATATATATATATATTCTCATTAGAGAAACTATTTTGTAGTTATTCAATTTATGATATAATAAATTATGTAAACATTATATAATATATTTAATATTTATATTATATTTACACGAAGGATTCATGCACCCTGAAATCACTTGCTGAATCTGTGCCTAGATCCAAAAATATTGAATAATATATTTTATGAGTTATAAGAAAAAAATTGGATACAATAATATCCTTCAGAATATGTAATTGGCAGTGTTTGGAAATGAATGTGAGCAGTTTTATATTGTGATGTCTATGTTGATTTGATATATAAATTATGGTGGTATCAATTATTAAGAAAAACCTTATATAACACAATAAAATATGTCAATTGTGAAATATTTTTTGAGAAATTACCCTACATCATTCATTAGATCTTCAAAATAACAACTTGATGTGGGATTAATTAAATATTTAGAAAATAAATATTAAAAAATGGTATATTCATAAAATTAAAATTAAACTCTTTATATTTAATATTTTTAATGTGAAATTGATCAATGGTGGTAAATGGTTAAGAGTAATAGATAAAGATAATATTTTTGTTTTGTGTAAATTGATACAATTAATAATAATTTCATTAGGTTTTTCTAATAGTTGTTTAAATTTTGTTGGAAAAATTATTTATTGAATATGAGAAAAAATAAGATTATTTATATTCCCTGATTAAATAAAAAATCACATTATTATAATGGAACAAGAAATTATAATATTTTTTATCATGATATTAAAATTACGATATTTTATCAGAATTTAATCCATGATATTGAAGAGCTTTGGCCACTGAAAATTTTAAAAGTTATGAGAATATTTATTTTATGTTAATATAAGATGGAAATGGAGTTTTTAAATGATCATGTGTTTTTTGAAAATAATAAATATAATATTTCCATTTTGATGAGATTACATCAAATAAATTAAATGTTCAGAAAATTATGTTTTCATTTTATGATATAAGTTTTATAATAGAAAACTATGTAATGTTTTATTAAATCATCGATTTACTTCTATTGTGGTATGTTTGGAGATGTTCAAGCTAATTTAGAATAAAAATATCTCTTTACATGTGTAAAAGTTTTTTATATACGTGAAGTAATGTGATTAAAATATTATGATATGGGACATAAGAGGATATGGTTCAAATGAAGATAACAAATTATGGTATGAAACATGACTATAAGATGAAGTGTTTCCTTAAATTATATATAATTAGTTAGGTATATGTTGGTAATCAAATGAATTTGTAACATGTACATCACATTTTTCAACAGAATATTATAATTTTTTCTCCAATTAGGGGGTTACAGATTCATTAATGTCTGATAAATTGTGATGTAAAATGAAAATATAATCACAAGAAATTAATTCATAAAATTTGGTAAAACTGCCTGAGTGTTATATTAAAAAAACATAGATTTGTAAATATCGTATATTAATAAATTGGGAGAAAATTTTCCTTTTAATATTTATATTTTTTCCATTGTATAATTTAATTTTATTTGATCTATGTGTGGAAATTATATTGTATCATATTAAGATAGGTAGAATATATAGGCAAGATATTTTTTAAATAAGTTTATATTTGTATATAATAACTAATTTATTCCTTTGGTAATATATCAAAATGTTGAGAAATTGTTAAGAGATGAAAATTAACGTTATATTTCACATATTTTTGAAAATAAAAGTACAATTACAATAATGATGTTCTGTTATTTGTATGATATGTGGATGTTTTTTCTGATGATTTTATAATATAATACTATACTGGGAATTTGAGTTTTCTGCTAACTTGGTTTCTAATTAAATTCAAATTCGAAAACATAAATATCAAATGGGTCTTATAGAACACATGGAATTGAAAAAATATGTTTTAGTAGAAGAAAAATAAATGATTAATTATTTATAACACATCACCATGGGTTGATATTGTTTTCATTGATAAAAATAAATATAACGATATGAGTCTTTCTGATGATTATAAATTATTGAATAGTATCACAGTTGATAATAATTAATTTATTCGAAGTATTATGTACATGGTTGATCAGATCTATGGATATTAGTATTTGATGAATGCTTATATTAGTTTTTTGTACGTTCATTAGGATTTTATGATGGATGAAATCCTTGAAAAAAACTTCCCTAAAAGTTATGTGATTTATGCATTTCTAGTTATGAAACTAGGGTTTTCAAATGCTCCAAATATAATCATGTGTCATATTAGAAGTGTTTCTTAAATTATTTTGAAATGTTTTCTATTGTGTTTTTTGAATATATATTGGTTTATTCCAAAAGTATAAAGGGTCATAAATATTCTAAGAATTATTCTACAAACCCTATATTGAAATATATTTAATGGAAAATTTAGTATGTATGATTTTTCATTACAACAAACCTCATTCCTGGTATAAATAAAAAATAAATATTTTATATCTATTGAGCCTTAAAAAACTAAATTATTCGATGTGTGATAAATTTTGATTCATTGGTACATCTAATTATTATTTTCATATAGAATAATTTTTTTGGAGTTTATGGGTGTATGTGCTCGAAAACCTCATTTCTTGGGAAGACAGACCATGGCATACAATATGAATACCATTTCTATAACCATGATAGTAACCATGGTATTGAGGATGGAGGGATATTGTATACATTAATAGTGTCCTAAGAAACCCTACAAAGACCATCCGTGAATATGATTCTAATTTTGTGGGGTTTTGAAGTTTCCGTAAAGTTGGGGCATAGTTGTCCATACCTGGAGGCCCTATCCATCTAATAAAAAATTATTATTTTACCCTTTTACTTAGATAATATTACACCAAATATCATCCAAACGTCATTTTTATCCCATATCATATTCCTTGAATATTCCCAACACTTTGGTGTTTAATTTAGCATATTAATAAATGTAGTTTTGTTTGAGGTAATATTATTTCCTCTTAATTTATTCTTCTTTTCTAATTCATTAACCTTGTTTACCATTTCCATGGAAGTGTATTACCATAGTTAATGTGTATTCCATAAAATTTGGATTCAAAGGAGAATCTTTATTTTGTTTTTTATGGATTAATAATGTGTGAAGCCTTCTCCTCCATATTTTGGTCTGTCATCATCAAATTAAATGAAGTTGAGATTAGCTCTAAAGTAAGTGTCCCATGGATTACAATTAAATATATAATCCCTTTTTTCCTATAAAGTTTACATGAAATGATTTATGGATTATTTTTATTCCATGAATGTTTTCATTTATGGCTTTACATGGATCTTTTGTGACTTAAAGAGTGTTTTCCAAATAAGTGTTTCTTGAGTGAACCCCAAGTGTTTGGTAAAATTTATTAAATAGTTTTTATGTTTTATAATGGATTTTTAAAATGGAATAATAAATTTTATGACCTTTTGTAAACTTTTTTATTGTAATTGGAATATTTTAAAATTTTATTCTATTTTGTAATTACATTGGGATTGTGTGGCACTTGTTTTTATTGTTTTGGAATGGAGTAGTACCTATACCAAATGGGGAATGTGTTTATATGTAACACCCCGAGATTTTATGAAAAATATTCTTTTAATTTCATTAATGTCTTCTGTTTTATGCTACACCAAGATTACCTTGTGCTATATGCAACACCGTATTAGCTTGCAGTATACGCAACACTATTCTTGCATCGTGTTACACACAATTTTGATAATATTTATTCTACGCAACATTGAGTGTATATATATATATATATTCAATGTATAAATGAAATATGGTTGGATTATGATATACGAAACAATGAAGGATTCTTGCACAGTACGCAACCCTGACTTGGCTTGCATTGCACACAATCGCGACCTTCCTCGATAGCGTGTGTAGTACGCAATAACGACTTTTACTAAACAACGATATATTATTATAATATTATTATGAACTAGCCGTTATGAATATTATTAACTAAATTTTGAATCTTATAACATTATTATTCATCTTTCACATTTTCTAAAACATGGTATAAGAACAAAATAAATTTTTCAGGTAAAATAAGTAATTTTCAAAAAATGCAGTTTTGCCGCCTTTTGATGGCGCACCCACTTTTAATCTAGTTTTTGAAATGTTTATAAGTTCAAATTGAAAAAATAAAATTCTTCTTTGGAATCATGAAATAAAAATTTACTTTGGATAAATTTTCATATCATTCTGGTAACATTCATATTTTGATGAATAGTAAAAACACGCTATATTTTAATTAAAAACAACTTTTTCGATCGAAATAATTAATGGTGATAAATTATTAATTTGTGTGGTTTTAAAGTATATTTAGAATATATTTTTACAATTTAATACAATGTTGGTCATTGAATATAATTTCACATTTAAACCATACATAAACAAGTGTCAATCTTTTGATAGTTATTATCTCTTAAGAACACGCTATTTGTTTTGATGACGGGAATTAATTTTTTAAATTAAATAATGCAACTGATATGTTTTGAATTTGGTAAAATAGACATCATTTTTGAGTTCATATTATGAAATATATCTTAGGCCTAATTTTTGGTATTTTTCTGGAAACATTCATTTTTTGATGAATAGTGAAACCACTAAGTGGTAGTTAAAAAAATGATTTTTTCATAAAACATAATTTTACCGCTTCTGTGAATGGAATTTAGAAAATCCGAGACACACGGTTGATGTCAGTAATTAAAATGTGGTTCAATGAGATGAAAATAATTTTTTGGTGAATAGTAACTTTTTACTTTTTTTTACCACGGTTAAAAGTAAATAGGGTAATTAAGGGTAAATATGATATTATTATTACCCTAACACATGTCCTAATTCTATTGGACAAGTGTAATTCGACCAAAAACCACCTTAGGAATAAAATATGACCATTTAGGCCCACTTGGATTAGATTAGGACATTTATTATTCATTTATTTAAAGAAGGGTTAAAATAGTTAAAATCAATGTTTAATTAGTAAATAATTTTTAATATGGGGTTATACATAATATAAATTCGACTATAAATATTCATTAGAAATCTAAAAATATTTCCTACATAATGGTATTTTATTTGTAATTTTTAGACATTAAATAATTTAATTTATTTATGACACAATGATGATGCAGTAATTATCTTATTAATGAAATATTGACATAATTGATGTTATAAATACACAAATAAATGTAATTTTAGACTTTTTATGAATTACACTAATTTTCTAGGTTCGAACTAATCATTCTGTTATGATTTTCACAAAAATCAATTACTAAATAGTGTCAAAATTGACATAAAATTGTTTTTAAAACAAATATTATATTATTAATTGTTATTTTACCCCTAAAAATCTAAGGTTCGGCCAAATGACTTAGATAAGGTTATATATATTAATAATAAACAACTTGGGGTTCATTTGGCTTGATATAGTAAGTTTATTAACCTTATAGTGTAAGAAAACAAGAAGACACGGTAAAAGTTAAATTATCTAACTTAAAGTTAAATCTAAATGATAAGGTTAAAATTGATACCTAAACTTCTCTAAATTCTATTGGATGAAAGGATTTCGACCCCTAACCACCTTATCTTCGAAATATATCAATTTGAAGCTATTAAAAACCGAATTTTACTTTATAATAAAATAATATTTTTAGTTATTCCAAAGGTGCCCCTCTCCTCCCTTATAAAAGGGCACCTCCTCCCCCTCTTCCTCACACCACTTTGAGCCTTCAAGCTCAGCCAACCCCTGCCAATTTCCCTTCTCCACTTCCCTAGAAACATTCTAGAGGTTCTGTTCTTCCTCAAAGATCAATTATAGTGCCCTAAATGGAGATCTCAAAGAGGTGCTTCATAGAAGAGGTAATGTCTGTTATCGATTTTTTCATCTTTATTTCTTCTTCCACTTCTTCTTCTTAGGTTGTTTAATTATGAAGTAATAACATCAGTATCAATTATATACTGATATGTTATTATAATTATGAAACAACCTTATTTCACCATCTATCCATCCTACGGAAAACAAAATCACCGCGCGTGCGTACGTACGGAATACCATCTCCACGCCGTGGTGTAATCTATTTTCCACCACCACCTTACATGGATGGGTATAATGGTGTACATAATAACTAAATATGATTATTTTAAAGTGATATTGATTCTGAAATAGTATACATACACTCCAATACAATTCCACGATCATGAGAACGATATCATCGCTCGTGCGTACATATGGACTACCGTCTCCATGACGCGATGAGATTCATTCTCCACGTTAACCATTCATGAATGATTATAAAGTATATATAATAATTAATAATGAAATATATGACATAATAATGAATCTTGATTTATGTGTATATATATGTATTTCATCTACTTAATTCCATTCAACTCAATAAGGAAAATAATACAGCGTTCATGCGTACGTACGGTCTACCGTCTCTATAAACGGTGTATTTCTTTCCATTTACTGATCTATTATATATATTCTGAATATATATTATATATAAATCATGTTTTATATTCTGGAATTAAGTAATCATGATCTATGTAATCATATGAATAATTCCAAGTCAAAACATGGACGACAAATGAAACGATTTTACCCAAAACGCTCTTTAACAATGAATTTACAAAATAACGGGTAATATAAAGCCATAAATGAACCATATATGATATCATAACAATGAGTATGATTCTGGAATAAGTCAATGACATTATTTAAATCATTTTACAGGAGGTTCGGACACATACGAAGCAAATCAGACCTAAGGTAAGGGAAATATCACAATCTCATTTTAATCCGAGATTGTTTATACATTGGTATTTACTGGGGTGTATTTTATCATCCACATCCATGTTTCCTCAATATGTAATATTTATATCTTTCTAAAATAGTTTATATCCAATTTTACCCTTCGGTGAGTTTTTAGTAAAGGATATGAAAGGAATCTTTTGTCGTTTTTTGTACGAGGTACGTTTTGACTTTTCCGACAAAAGTATGAAGAATGTTTTTTTAACTTATACGGCATGAATGGATTTTTAAAACATTATTTCCAAGAAGCTTACTTTACAAGTTTTCAAGTTTATTTTTAATCAACTTCTTTTAGTTTAGAATTGTACGACAGGTTAAGAAAGGAAAAGTGTTTTTGAATCAGAAGGGATATTTTCCTCAAGAATGGAGTTCAAGTGTTTTATCAAAATTATTTTCCATCTAAGATAATAAATGGTTCTGTTTCTATCACTATTATTACATTGATTTGATTATGTTGTGATGAAATTATATTTTTATGAATTCCTTTATCTTATATGAATTCTTTTATGATGTCACGATGTTTAAGATTCCCATTTTTATTATATGGGTTATGCTATGATATATGGTTTATGATTTTGTGGCACACATAAGAATGGTATCATTATGAGATGGGTGGGACCTATATCTCCCTCCAATGCATTGGGTAAAATTTTATATCTCATGAGATAGAAATGGCTGGAACGGTAGGTCATACCGGTTCAGTGAAACAGCACTGAAACGAGGGTGACTTGGTTCAGAAATGGACTTTGTCCACTATGATAGTCTTGGCAATGAGTCTTGACTAATAAGAGATGATTCTATATGATTATGTGTGTATGCCAAAATGTTTCATGTTTTATGTTATGATTATTGGGATTTCATTTCACTACTCTGATTTATCCCATGTTATGAAATTATGCTCTCTTTTACAGGTTAAGATTTCCAAAATGTTATGTTCTTATGAATATGATGTGATTGATATTTCTTTTGTTTACCCTTACTAAGCATTTGAGCTCACTATTTTATGTTTTATTTTCCCCAGGATACAAAGAAAGGATTTTGGTAAAAAAAGTAAGATCTTTATGGGAGATGTTGAAGATCTTTCACCACGATTAGAAGATTATATTCCGAGTTTCCAAAGACACTACACTATTACGATCCTTGTGTGTGTGTTTTTGTTATGTACTAAGTATTCCGAAAAAGTAATGTAATGTCCATGTATGTCAAGCTTCAGGTCTCTACAATTGGTATCAGAGGAAAGGTTTAGTAAACCTTTGGAAACTAGGATGTGAAACCGTTAGTGAGATCCCTACAGATATTTCTAAGGTATGTCTAGGGATGTCCCTAAGGATAAGTATATGTATAGGATACAGTTCTAGAACTACAATAACGATCATAGAATTTAACCTAAGATGTTAGATATTGAGGATACTCCCCCTTTATTATGTTGTTTTCCCTAGGATTAATTTTTCCTCTCACACTATTCTTTTTGGGTTTTAGACGATGGCTGGAACCCGAAGGAACCGTGTTGATCAATGCAATGGACAATGCAATGATTGTCCTCCTGAACAAACAAATGTTATGGGAGATGGAGTGAAAAATATTATTGCTATACTTACACAAGCTATGAATCATTCTGGACTTCCAAATGAGCATAGAAGGGAACAATATTATATTGAGTCCTTCATGAGGCAACATCCACATTCTTTCAGTGGGTCTTCTGATCCACTTGCTGCTGAACAATGGATCAGTACCACTGAAAAGATATTTTCTATTTCTCAATGTTCTGAAAATGATAAAGTCATCTTACCAGTATATCGTTTGGAAGGTGAAGCTGATCAATGGTAGAATCTTATCAAGAATACGAGGCAAAGAGATGAAATTGAGTCCATGGAATGGGACGAGTTCAAGAACATATTATTCAATAATTACTTCCATCGTATTCTTCGAACAAAGATGGAGAAGGAGTTTCTTGAAATAAAGCAAAAGGATGATGAATCTGTTGGTATATACGAAGCGAATTTTACAAGGCTTTCAAGGTATGCATCTAGATTTTTCATCCAACCTGAATGTAAATTTGATCGAATCTTTAGTGTCTTAAAACCAAATCTTCGAAGGGCATTAGCTATAAGAGACTTCATTAGCTATGAAGAAATTGTGTGTTGTGCTATCAAGGTAGAAATGGAAATTGGTGTTACTTATCCATCTCATAGCATTGACAAGAAATGAAAGATGGAGTTCAAGGAGAAATCTCAGAATAATGGTGAAAATAAGATGAATGTTTCCATATGCTCAAAGTGTGGAAAGAAGCATGGTGGAGATTGTCTTAAAGGGACAAGTAAATGTTTCAAATGTGGAAAGGAAGCTCATCGGGAATTTTAATGCTGCAATGATGGGAAGAAGATGTGTAATGATGCAAACAAAGGAAGGGATACACAGAATGAACCTACTACACTTCAATTTTTCAAGTGCAAGGAAATGGGGCATTATGATAATAAATGCCCTAATCCAAGGGTTAGTGATGATCAACATGAGTAACCACTTAAGGCAAAGGACAAAGGGAAGTCACATACGATCACCATTGGCGATGTTGAATATGAAAACGATGTGGTGGAATGACTAAGTGTTTATGTAATGGGATTCCAAAATGATGTTGTGTATAGTATCGTGGAATATTGGAATATTTATGTTTTGGTATATTGTGGTTTTCAATAATTTTATGGCATCGGTAACCATGAAAAGTGATTGAAATATTTTTGGAAAGAAAATTATATGCACATAATGAAGGGATAAAGAGAGTCTAATATGTTTGATAGTATTCATGAGCTCATGATTGATATAAGGACTATGTGATATCATGGTTTGAGGATATAGAATTTTGAGGATTTTGGTATGTGTAAAGTGTTAACTTTTAACTTCATTCATGTTTTCACTAAGGTTCAATGGGTATTCATTCTTCAAGAGAATACATGATTAAGGTATTCACATGTTTGTAATTTGACCAAAAAGATATATCTTATGATATATGGGGGATAAATGATGGCATTCACGTGATCATTTTCATTATACTAAGAGCTTGGACCGATGTATTTTAGATAAGCCTAAAGATTGGAATGGATTATGTTGGACATAAGTTAGTATTGTTTAAGGATGAAATTTTTTTATTGTTGATGGGATGTTATAGTAATATTGCTTTAGAAAAAGGACAACCTGCAGGATGGGCGACAGCCCATCACGTCGGACAAGGCTGTGGGAATCGAACCCACAACCGAAGTGCGATTGGACTTTATCGCCTACCACTGGCCTACAGGAAGTCCCTATTTAGTAGAAACTAGTTTTATTTTATTAAGCGGTATGATATATGAAGTATAAGTTCCTTTTAGGAACCATATATGATTAATCTCACTATAGATGGACTTATGTATATTTTGATAACTTTTCTAACCTTTTATTTGAGACAGATGGAATGACCAATCATTCTATCACTTGATCTGCTAACACATCACGAATGAAAAATTCAAATTCATTTCTTTAAGAGAGGAAGTGGAAATTATCCAAAGAACGACAAACGGTGAGGCTATACCAAAATCACGAAATTATTTATTTTAATTCCAATTTCATCAACTTTAGGGAAATGATCTTGAAAACGAAAACTGTTGTCCTAGTGCTCTTATATCTGATGAATCAGATGGTACCTTAGATCATCACAAATTTATGGCTTTGTGATTGCTGGATTTTCCATAGCCATGTTCTCTACCACTCTCCATCAGAACATGAGGGTTAGATTTCTCTTCCATATCCATATTTTCACCTATGTGGAAACCCGGTGATTAGTTTATTTGGGTAACCGTTACGTTTCATACTTTTGTTTTTAATGATTGGTTTTGGTATTCCTTTTTATGATGTGGGTTTCTATTAATGAAACTTTCGAATAGTAAACCATTTATAACCCTGACAAATTTCGGGGGTGAAATTTATTTTAAGGGGGTAGAATGTAACACCCCGAGATTTTATGAAAAATATTCTTTTAATTTCATTAATGTCTTTTGTTGTATGCTACACCAAGATTACCTTGCACTATATGCAACACCGTATTAGCTTGCAGTATACGCAACACTATTCATAGATCGTGTTACACATAATTTTGATAATAGTTATTCTATACAACATTGAGTATATATATATATATATTCAATGTCTAAATGAAATATGGTTGGATTATGATATACGAAACAATGAAGGATTCTTGCACAGCACGCAACCCTGACTTGGCTTGCATTGCAAGCAATCGCGACCTTCCTCAATAGCGTGTGTAGTACGCAATAACGAGTTTTACTAAACAACGATATATTATTATAATATTATTATGAACTAGCCGTTATGAATAGTATTAACTAAATTTTGAATCTTATAACATTATTATTCGTCCTGCACATTTTCTAAAACATGGTATAAGAAAAAAATAAATTTTTTGGGTAAAATAAGTATTTTTCAAAAAATGCAGTTTTGCCGCCTTTTGATGGCGTACCCACTTTAAATCAAGTTTTTGACATGTTTATAAGTTCAAATTGACAAAATAAAATTCTTCTTTGGAATCATGAAATAAAAATTTACTTTGGATAAATTTTCATATCATTCTGGTAACTTTCATGTATTGATTAATAGTAAAAACACGCTATATTTTAATTAAAAACTACTTTTTCAATCAAAATAATTAATAGTGATAAATTATTAATTTGAGTGGTTTTAAAGTATATTTAGAATATATTTTTAAAATTTAATACAATGTTGGTCATTGAATATAATTTCACATTTAAACCAGACATAAACAAGTGTCAATCTTTTGATAGTTATTACCTCTTAAGAACACGCTATTTGTCTTGACGACGGGAATTAGTTTTTTAAATTAATTAATGCAACTGATATGTTTTGAATTTGGTAAAATAGACATCATTTTTGAGTTCACAATATCAAATATAGCTTAGGCCTAATTTTTGGTATTTTTCTGGAAACTTCCATTTTTTTGATGAATAGTGAAACCACTAAGTGGTAGTAAAAAAATGAATTTTTCATAAAACATAATTTTACCACTTCTGTGAATGGAATTTTGAAAATCTGAGAGACACAGTTGATGTCAGTAAGTAAAATGTTGTTCAATGAGATGAAAACAATTTTTTGGTGAATAGTAACTTTTTACTTTTTTTCCCCACGGTTAAAAGTAAATAGGGTAATTAAGGGTAAAATTATATTATTATTACCCTAACACATGTCCTAATTCTATTGGACAAGTGTAATTCGACCAAAAACAACCTTAGAAATAAAATATGACCATTTAGGCCCACTTCGATTAGATTAGGACATTTATTATTAATTTATTTAAAGAAGGGTTAAAATAGATAAAATCAATGTTTAATAAGTAAATCATTTTTAATATGGGGTCATACATAAGATAAATTCGACAATAAATATTCATTAGAAAGCTAAAAACATTTTCTACATAATGGTATTTTATTTGTAATTTTTAGACATTAAATAATTTAATTTATTTATGACACAACGATGATGCAGTAATTCTCTTATTAATGAAATATTGACATAATTGATGTTATAAATACCCAAATAAATGTAATTTGAGACTTTTGTGAATTACACTAATTTTCTCGATTCGAACTAATCATTCTGTTATGATTTTCACAAAAATCAATTACTAAATAGTGTCAAAATTGACATAAAATAGTTTTTAAAACAAATATTATATTATTAATTGTTATCTTATTCCTAAAAATCTATGGTTCAGACAAATGACTTAGATAAGGTTATATATATTAATAATAAACAACTTGGGGTTCGTTTGGCTTGATATAATAAGTTTATTAACCTTATAGTGTAAGAAAACAAGAAGACCTGGTAAAAGTTAAATTATCTAACTTAAAGTTAAATCTAAATGATAAGGTTAAAATTGATACCTAAACTTGTCTAAATTCTATTGGATGAGATGATTTCGACCCCTACCCACCTTATCTTCGAAATATATCAATTTGGAGCTATTAAAAACCGAATTTGACATTATAATAAAATAATATTTTTAGTTATTCCAAAGGTGCCCCTCTCCTCCCTTACAAAAGGGCACCTCCTACCCCTCTTCCTCACACCACATTGAGCCTTCAAGCTCGGCCAACCCCTACCAATTTCCCTTCTCCACTTCCGTAGAAACATCCTAGAGGTTCTGGTCTTCCTCAAAGACCAATTTTAGTGCCCTAAAAGGCGATCTCAAAGAGGCGCTTCAAAGAAGAGGTAATGTCCGTTACCGATTCTTTCATCTTTATTTCTTCTTCCACTTCTTCTTATTAGGTTGTTTTATTATGTAGTAATAACATCAGTATCACTTATATACTGATATGTTATTATAATTATGAAACAACCTTATTTCACCATCTATCCATCCTACGGAAAACGAAATCACCGCGCGTGCGTACGTACGAAATACCGTCTCCACGCTGTGGTGTAATCTATTTTCCACCACCACCTTACTTGGATGGTTATAATTGTGTACATAATAACTATATATGATTATTTTAAAGTGATATTGATTCTGAAATAATATACATACACTCCAATAAAATTCCACGATCATGAGAACGATATCATCGCTCATGCGTACGTACGGACTACCGTCTCCACGACGCGATGAGATTCATTCTCCACGTTAACCATTCATGAATGATTATAAAGTATATATAGTAATTAATAATGAAATATATGACATTATAATGATTTTGGATTTATGTGTATATATATGTATGTCATCTACTTAATTCCATTCAACTCAATAAGGAAAACAAAATAGCGTTCATGCGTACGTACGGTCTACCGTCTCCAGGAACAGTGTATTTCTTTCCATTTACTAATATATTATATATATTCTGAATATATATTATATATAAATCATGTTTTATATTCTGGAATTAAGTAATCATGATCTATGTAATCATATTAATAATTACAAGTCAAAACACGGACGACAAATGAAATGATTTTACCCAAAATGCTCTTTAACATTGAATTTACAAAAGAACGGGTAATATAAAGCCATAAGTGAACCATATATGATATCATAACAATGCGTATGATTCTGGAATAAGTTATTGGCATTATTTAAATCATTATACAGGAGGTTCGGACCCATACGACTCAAATCGGACCTAAGGTAAGGGAAATATCACAATCTCATTTTTATCCGAGATTGTTTATACTTTGGTATTTACTGGGGTGTATTTTATCATCCACATCCATGTTTCCTCAATATGTAATATTTATATCTTTCTAAAATAGTTTATATCTAATTTTACCCTTCGGTGAGTTTTTAGTAAAGGATATGAAAGGAATATTTTGTCGTTTTTTGTACGAGGTACCTTTTGACTTTTCCGACAAAAGTACGAAGAATGTTTTTTTAACTTATACAGAATGAATGGATTTTTAAAACATTATTTCCAAGAAGCTTCCTTTATAAGATTCCATGATTATTTTTAATCTACTTCTTTTAGTTTAGAATTTTACGATATGTTATGAAAGGAAAAGTGTTTTTGAAGCAGAAAGGATATTTTCCTCAAGAATGGAGTTCAAGTGTTTTATCAAAATTATTTTCCACATAAGATAATAAAGGGTTATGTTTCTATCCCTATTATTACATTGATTTGATTATGTTGTGATGGAATTATATATTTATTAATTCCTTTATCTTATATGAATTGTTTTATGATGTCACGATGTATAAGATTCCCATTTGTATTATATGGGTTATGCTATGATGTATGGTTTATGATTTTGTGGCACACATAAGAATGGTATCATTATGAGATGGGTGGGACCTATATCTCCCTCCAATTCATTGGGTAAAGATTTTATATCTCTTGAGATAGACATGGCTGGAATGGTAGGTTATACCGGTTCAGTGAAACAGGACTGAAACGAGGGTGACTCGGTTCAGAAATGGACTTTGTCCACGAAGATAGTCATGGAAATGAGTCTTGACTAATAAGATATGATTCTCTA
Organism: Viscum album; assembly: GCA_963277665.1. Taxonomy (NCBI): domain Eukaryota; kingdom Viridiplantae; phylum Streptophyta; class Magnoliopsida; order Santalales; family Viscaceae; genus Viscum; species Viscum album. Next base: position 2,021,381,927 of record OY728138.1, read on the forward strand.
TGATTATGTCTGTATGCCACAATGTTTCATGTTTTAAGTTATGATTATTGGGATTTCATTTCACTACTATGATTTATCCCATGTTATGAAATTATGCTCTCTTTTGCAGGTTAAGATTTCCAAAATGTTATGTTCTTATGAATATGATTTGATTGATATTTCTTTTGTTTACCCTTACTGAGTATTTGAGCTCACCCTTTTATGTTTTCTTTTCCCCATGATATAAAGAAAGGTTTTAGGTAAAAAAGGAAGATCTTTATGGGAGATGTTGAAGATCTTTCACCATGATTAGAATATTATATTCCGAGTTTGCAAAGAAACTAAACTATTACGATCCTTGTGTGTGTGTTTTTGTTATGTACTAAGTATTCCGCAAAAGTAATGTAATGTCCATGTACATCATGCTTCGGGTCTCTACATTATAAGTCACCATCATTAAACATTACATAATCCTAAGTTATGTCTAGATTTCATGATGATGATTTTTTTAGGTTTAGTGTTTTATAGAATTAGGAAATAACTATTACAAAATAGACAAAGACATGTTATGTGGACAGTTACACTCACTGTCAACATTTTTTACTAAATTAATCACATTAAACAAAACATGATTTCTTTTTCATGATAAAAATATTATTTCATTTTTCATTTATATTACCCATACTCATAACATATTGAAAACATTTCAAAAAAATTGGATGATCATAAAATGCTCAGTAAGGATTATAAAATAAGGAATTAAATAGTAAGTCAACGAATATTTAAAACCCCTGAATGAATTTTATCAAAAGATTACATTTCACCTGTAAAACATAAATTGTTTAGCATACATCAAAAAGTCATAAGATTCCTACAACAAATCATAGAAATAATAAAACCAATAAGTTACATGTGGAATTCATCTCATACATATATTATTTCTTTCACATCTATATTGGGAGTAACCTTCAAGGTTACGTTTAGAATAACATCATATTATTTTGCATAAATATCTTCAGTGATATATTAACGTTTACCTCTATCATGTTATCCAACGCATTTGAGAAATCTCACGGGTGTACCCACCCTTGGTTTATAAAGGAACCACCCATATATATAAACAATTCCCAAGAAACATAACATAATCATAAAACATGAAACCATATTAAAAGAGAAAAATAATATTTTCACATATTCATTCACAATATATCACTAAAATCTATTGTGATAATCAATACAATTTTAAAAAATACTTTTAAAACATTTTAAAAGAAAATTTTTCAACTGGACTATCCCGTAGATAGTTGATATATTTAAAAGAATTTACATTTTATAAAAATAAATGTCTATATAAATAAATGCATAAACCAATTTGAAAATAATGAAAGTTAATGATAATTATTTATAATAACAGACCTTTAAATCATTAAAAAATATTTTTAAGATAAAGAGTCCCTTTCCAGTTATGAAATACAGAAATGAAAAAAAATTATTAAAAAATGTAAAATATCTTGAGAATAATAAGATTCATTATATAGTATGTAAAATGGATGAATATATAACATATAAAAGATAATTGGTTCATAATAACAAATAAGTCTCAATGGAATGAAAATTTAGATAAAATCCCTTAAAAAGATCATCTCCTTTGCTTAAAGATAAATGAATGACCCTATTATGTGTGAAAATATAAATACCCCAACTAGAAGTGAAAATTCATTATAAAATAATAATTTGTAATTTACACATATTCTTGGAAAAAAACCTATGACATGGAAATTTAACTCTATGAATTGATATTGAGTTGAGGTTTATATTACCTTGAGTCGAAATTGTATCGTTTATTCTCTGTATTCCTAAATAATAATATAAAGTTCATTTATACATGAATATAAAAAAAATTTAACATTATTATTCATTATATAATACTTAATCACAAGTTAAAGAAATTATTTATTTATTTATTTTCATATCGAATGTTTCGTCGATGTTCCATACATGAGCTAAAAAAGAGATTTTTATAAATAAAAATGGTCCATGTGGTAAAAGGTCCATTATATCTTGATTAGTATTACTGATATAAATATCATATATATCCTTTATTTATGTATTTATAACAATACATAATATTGTAGAGATGAAATGAAATGTAGTGTCCATGGAGATGGTAGGATGTACTTACCCATGAATGCTACTTTTAGTTCCTTATCATATTAAAGGAATGGAAAACAAATAATAAATAGGTATATTGTAATTATATTATAATATCTATTTTATTTATTTTTCCCAATTTCATTAATTTCATAATTTATACATTCAATTAATGGAATGAATTAATCATATACATTTTATAGGGGTTGTAGTCCACATTTCCTCAAATGAAATTTATGTATTTACACATTATATAAAGAATTACATTATATTATAAATAAAAATTACAGAAGAATAGATAAAGTTTAAATACAATATATATATCAGATATTAATAAATTTTCATCATAATGGCCACCATGAGAGATTGTATGAAAAATTTTAACAACCATCGCTTCATGTGAAAGTAGTTTTTTATATACAGAAATAATATGTTCTATATCCATTAGATGTAGGTGTTATAAAGTGTAGTTATAAAAAATAGCATATAAATTACTTGTATATTGATGATACTGGTTTTATTATAATATAATGGAATGAAAATATGTTATGGTGTTTGAGAAGGAAAATAAATGATATGAGCTTGAGAGAAGACGTTATGTCTAAATAGTGTAACACCTTTTCATTTGAGGTAAAAAGAATTCATGAATTTACCTCTTCCCAAGGTAAGGTTTATAAGAGAAATTGCGTGATTTTAGGATCTTATTTAAGACAGAATTTGGGTATGCTAATGTTCTTTAGTGGTGTGAGTAATTGGCTAGAGTTGGTGGCCATTTATAAGAGACTGGGCGCACTTTTAGAGAGTCTTGAAATATTTTTTTATAAACTAATTTTTGAATTTTAATGTATAATATGTGAAATATTTCGAGGATAAGATGAATATGGGTCTAAATCGTCTCGACCAATGGATTTTAGACACATTTAGGTCACAAATTTAACCTTATCTGTTGGCATTATCCCTTAGTTAAAAAAAATTAAATATTACCTTGTATTCTGGTATTTTTATATTATAAGGGTAATATAATTACTATAAAATGAAATGATAACCTCAATTGGATCATTAATGACATTTTAAAAACTATTTATGTTAGATGTATGAATATTATCTTTTTGTGACTATTATATCATGTTATAAAACAGCACATTCTTTAAGGTTCGTTTATATCAGTTTTGACACTATTTAGTAATTATTTTTTTATGTCCTAAAATCTTGATTCATTTTAAAAAACTGAATTAAGCAAATTATAACTTGTCCTAATAGTATATAAAATTCAGGTATGTAAAAAAATTAAATTGAATTTATTTTAATATTTATAAAATAATTTATTTGAATCCTTTATTCATAAGGTAATCACTACATCATCATTGTGTCGTAAATAAATTTATTTATTTATAGTCTAAAATTATAAATAAATTACCATAAAGTAGGAAATATTTTTAGTTTTATAATTGATATTTATAGTCAATGATATTAGTTATATTATCCTTCATTAATTTTTGTGTTAAAATATACATGTTTAGTATATATATATATATAATTAAATTATTTATTATAACATGTCATTATCGCACCCAAGTGGCTCTTAAATGTCAAACTTTCAGCCAAATGATTGTTTTGGTATCCCTTGACTCATGTATTAAGATTAGGAAACGTGTAATGGATGTTTAGTATTATTATAATATCATTTTTACCATTTTTTTACCTAATTTACCCATTAACCGTGATAAATAAAAATAAATACTGAACTTACTTTTCATAATATCGAAATATAAAAGGTAAATATTTACATAATTTAGATCTTATAATTCTATATATGCAATCCATTTTTAAAAATTAAAAACAAATAAGTAACAGTAATTAATTTAGAAATAGTTCCCATTGTCAAAACGGTAAAATGGGGTTCTTAAAAGTAATAACCATCAACAGATTATAGTTTTTTTATATCTATTTCAATATGAAATTATATCCAATGACCAAAATTGGATAAGATGATAAAAATGTAATCCAATTAAAATTTAAACAAATTATAAATATAATCTAACTATATAAGTAAATGAGACAGAAATGTAGTTTGGAATTAAAATGCAGTATTTTTCACTATTCCTTAATAAATGAATATTATCATAAAAATAGTATAATTAATACCAAGTAAATTGCGATGTCCCACTTCTAAATAAGTTGTTTATTTTTTCAAATAGTACATATAAATGTGACAAAAACTTTATTTAAAAAGGATTCTCCATCAAAGAATTTTTTTTTGAAATATACTTATTTTATCTGTAAAATTAAATTTATTATTATATAATATCTAAAAAACAAATAAGATGAATTTTAAACATTAAAATGAATATATAAAATATATTATTAATTAAATAAAAATACATAAAGAGTTTTATAATTTTATAAATAGATGTATTCCATTTTTAATATGTTTCCAATTACCTAATACATTATATAAAATTGGTTTTTATTTATACTTTTAATAAATTTTGTATCCAGTGAGTCATTATTTAAACATATGTAAACCAGATTTTTTATAATTTAGTTGGTACTATTCATTCCATCCATCCATTTTCATGTTTATAATGGAAACAATTAAATTATAATATTTAGTTATTCATTTATGCTCGGTGTAGCATATCATGTAATCTATTGGAAATTGAGTTTCATTCCGAAAACACAGGAAGTTACATCCTCCCCCCTAATAAATACCATCCCCCGTAATTTGATTTTGGCGTTGGTAACAAGGGAATGAATTTGCAAAATACCAATATTGAAAACCCACATCAGAAAAATTGTTAATAAAACTGTAACTGTTAAAGATAGAAAGTGAAGTCCAATGGTCACCCGAGATAACACAGAATAGGGTTCCATGTAGGAATACATGGATAAGGAATAAAAATTAGCAGTCAAGTTATAATTTATGTTATAAAAAACATTATCACAAGAAATTTAACAACCAAAAAACCAAAAATGTGTAATGGGTTAAACAATCTTTGATTTTATAGCAGGAAAAAGTAAATGGAAAATATAATTGATTTAAGATCCATTTCATAATTTTTATGAATTATTTTACTCTATAGAATAATAAAAAAATGTATATATCCTTAATTGACCATTAGAGTTTGATTCCTTAATTAATTTCCACCACAGACTCAACTTTTTCTCATAACAATGAGTATTTAAGATGATTTTTTCACACCTCAAGAAAAATAATCAACTTAAAAAAATTCATATCATCTAGAAAAGGGATTATATTTATTTCGAATAACATTAAATAATAACCAAATCCACAAGGTTTAGTACTATATTAGATAATTATCCTAAAATAATAATCAATTATATTATGAAAAACTACTTAATCATCCAAAATTTAATAGGAGTATTCAATTTTTAACACATGACATTCAAAAAACAAATGTCCTTACAATTCCTCAAAAATAATCCAAACTAATATTGAAACCTGAAATTCATAATTATTTGATCACATAGTATTCCATGATAAATCTTAACATTCATCTCCAAATAACATCGACTTATCTTAAAATCTCGTACTAGAAATTAATTAACCTAATCACATATTATACATGAAAGGATAATCATTTAAATAAATAATCCAAATCAACAAATTTACACAACAAAAACATATAATCTTAAAAAATATAATTCATCAATTACCCCTCAAATCAAATACCATAGTATTTTATTTTTATTAGGCATATTGGGTTCCCAAAATATAAATTTTCTCCCAAAATAAAATTTATCACATAATCCCCAAATCAGGTACCAATTTTAATGATATCCATTTGATAAAATGTAAGATACCAAAATTAACATCATCATATTCCATTACTTGTTAAAATAAAAGAAAAATATACTTAGTAACAAGGAACTTCACATTGGTCAGTGGTTGGCGATAAATCCCAGTTGCAATTTTGTTTTGGGTTTGATTTAAATTCTATTGTCCGATGTAATGAGTTGTCACATGGTCTGTGTGTTTTCCTTTCTGAAAAACTATATATTGTTTTAACACTCCCAAAATTGAGATAAAATTATAAATAATAACCATAACATATTTTAACCTCAATGGTTATCTCAAAGAATTCATTATGAATTCCAAAATGTAATAAATCATAATCACCTCAAAAAATGTTCATATACACCGTAATTGTTATCCATTACATTTATTATTAGGTCCAAAGAAGAAAAGATAATACTTCCTTGAATCAAAATTTCACATAAAATATTTAAAGGTTTTACATACTAGAAAAATGCCTAACAAAGCAATCTCATCATCAAAATGGCATTAAAACATTTAATCATTTCTACATCCTACAATATATCATAACTTGTTAATCTTGAATGTGTATATTACGTAATCATGCAATGTTATTAATGATCCTTTAACCTTGTTTTTTCATATTATTTTGTAATACTTTATTCTTTGAAACAAAATCATGAATCATGTCCTATGATTCATTAATGTAAAAATATAATCTATGAAATAATTCATACCTTTGATAAGAAATTTTTAGTTTTGTAATCATTAATCGGAATGAAATTAGGTATTGGTAATCATGTATTCACACATTCCTACAGATACCTGTCTCAAACCTTCTTCGTTGGACATCTAATTTCTTAATTACTATGATCCCCACTTTTAAAACATTCAATTGATAACTCAGAAAGAACTTTATTCCATTTCATGGATTCATCTGAATGTTTCCATATTTCATGGATGTTTATTACTTTATAACCTTTATTAGCACATCTATATCTCCTTCCCACCACTTTAAAACATTTTACTAGGTGTTTATTTCAACATTCATGACACATATATTTTTTAATATACTTTATTTCTTATTATCACATTAACCTTAAAAATGATTCATTTCATACATATATGATGTCTTAAAAAATCACAATGGTTTGTGTGGTTAACAGTGACTCCATATTTTTGGTTTAGAATAACCATAAGAGTTTTTATTGTATAACTTATTTCATTATGTTTCTTATTCTGAAAACAACCACAATTTATTTCACATCTGTTGTTACTTTGAAGTCTACTAGATCCTACCATTTACTAAAACCAAAACAGTTAGTGTGTGTATAGCATTAAAATCATTATATACTATCTTATAAGGAGGGTAAACAATGATATATAGTTATTCTTGTTATAATAATCTCATTCAGCTTATCTAAATTATTTATGATCCTTTATATTATTTTAACCATTGTGGTTATGTAATACATGTTACTTATTATTAAATAACACCATAACATCTAATGTTATCTAAACCGACCTATGATACAAAAATTGTGTCCCGGACCTTAAAAATTACATAATATAGAGTTAAGTAAATATTGCACATATATTTTATTTTTAGGTTAGATATTTATAGAATTTTTCAATAACTATTACATAATAGACCCCGATATTACATGTGGATAGTTACACTCAGTATCCACTTTTTCCACTAATGTAAATCTGTTAAAAAAATGATTTTTTTTGATAAAAATATTATTGACTTCATTAATTCTCTTAAACATTCTAATACCATATTGATAAAATTTCATAAATTTGATAGGATTATGAAAATATCAATAAGGATTATAAAATAATGAATAAAACCATAATACCATGAATATTTAAAACCCATGAAAACATTTTCACAAAATCATACTTTTCACCCATAAAACATAAATTGTTTATATTAAATCATGTAATTATAATATTACTACAAAACATAAAATAAATAATAAAACATGAATGTATCTTGTGGAATAATATCATACTTACTAACTAAAAACGAAGTTTATTATTATCAAAACACATTTGAGGAAAAATTGATAAACCTCATGATCAATCCATTAGGGCCAAGAAATCAAACATGAAAGTGGATAATAATGGTCAATAATACATGATCTGCCCCTTCCTAGTGAATACAATGTGATGACATGCCTTTGAAAATGCATGACCACTCGACTAGAGGTCCTATGCAGAGTTTCACAATCATGGTACCAATGGAAGAGCCATACCCTCTCGATCTTCCAAATCTGAATGGTATACAATGAGAAAGCATACTACTTCAAACCTCATATATAGAAGAATCATGTAGTGTTATCATTAAGGAAATACCCAAAATTCAATATAAGAACAATAATCATCTTCAATATAGTTTTTGTTCCAAAGTAAATGAACTTATATATGTAAAACTCCCTAGCATTGATGAACAATCATTCAATAAGAAAGAAAATTAAAACTTCTTTATATTTAGTCCAGATTAATTCAAACATTGACATAGAAGTAGAGACATGACCAAATAAGTAGAATCATCAAAGAAAATAATAAAAAGATTATATAAAAAAACTGAAAATAAGATAATGTGGTTAAAGAAGCCATCATTAATCCTCACAGACCCTACAGAATGCCAGAACACATTGTTGCAATCCCAAGCAAAAAAACCCCAAACGCAAAGCCAACAAACAAATAACAACAACCAAACCTGAAATCAAAATATTAATGTGACATTTATGATCACGAAACATACCCATGTCATTAGAATCCCATGCTCCATATATCTCCATAAAAATACGCCATTGTAAACCAGAACAGAAATGTCATTGCTTTCATCTATAACACCCATAGGGGATAGAAAAGACAACCAATGAAAACAGAATATTCAAGGCGTAAATCCTCAATAGAGGAAGCTAGATCTTGGTCACTGGGCCATCACTACACTGCTAGAATAAACACTATACATTTAAGGTGGAGTGAGGAAAGAAGAAGTCCAATTGTGATGTGAAATTCCTATACAGATGTTTCAACAGGGTTGCATGTTGCCGCCGTAAAAGAGGAACCACCACCAGCCACTGATCCAACACTATAAAAGAGTTCCAAGACAACCTGAGGTGGATGAGTCATATGCAATGATAAAATTGACCTTGAGGGTCACATTTGGAATACCCAACATATTATATTTCATAAATATCTTAGGAAAAACTTTTATGATTACCTCTGTCATGTTACCCAATACATTGGAGGGCTACCACGAGCTAACCTGGCCTTGGTTTATCATGGAACCACAAGTATATAAAAAATAACTGAAGAACCATATCATAATCATAAAACATAAAACCATATTTAATGAAAAATAAAAATTCCACATTTTAATTCAAAAAATATCATTTTCACATATTTACATAATCAATCCAATTTATAAAAAATCATTTAAAACAATCAAAAATGTGATTTTGGAATAAATGTGTCCCATACCAATTAGAAACATTAAATAGAATTAAAATTATAAAACCTTATTTTCTATAAAAATTAAACCTTCAAAACATTTTCAAAACAACTAATGTTAATGAGAAGTATTTAGAAGCACAATTCATTAAAGCATTTAAAACAATGTTTTATTTAAAGAGACCCTTACCACTAGAGAAATAAATGTATAAAAGTTATTAAAAAATAAAATTAATAATGAAATTTAATATCAAGAGAATAAGGATATTCCTGATATAATATTTAAAAGTGACATATATACACTATATAATAGTAAATTACTGTATAAAAACATATTAGACTCAATGGAATGTAAATTGAGACGAAATCCCTCACAATAATAATATCCTTAGAGTAAGGATAAATAAAGAATATAAATATGTTTGAAAAATATAAATACACAAAACATAGATAGATATTAATTGTAAGACAATAATAGATCATTCACACATATTCTTGGGGAATCAAAACCAATGACCCTGATATTGAACACAACGAAATGATATTCAGTTAGGATTTCCCTTACCTCTATTCTGACGTGTCACATTCATTAATTATATTGATGAATAATAATATGTTAATTTCTACTAGATTAATAATATTTTTAATGTTTATTATTCATTTTATATTCGAAATTGCCTTGTTATTTTAATTAGTTAATTATTTGATTTCATATTGAATGTTTTGTCAAAGTTCTGTACATGAGGCAAAAATAAACTCTTTATAATTAAAAATTGTCAATGTGGTCAAAATTATATTATCTACATAATATTATTCATTAAATAAATAAACTATATATACTATATATTTATATTAATAATAATACATAATATTTGGAGATTTGAAATGAAATTCATGGTCCATGGAGATGGTAGGTCGTACGTACCAATGAATGGTACTTTTTCTTCTATTTCATATTGAAGGAATGAAAACTAAATTCTACATAGGTATTTTATAATTCAATTATAATATATATGATATATATATTACATATATTCATTATCACCATCATTTATACATTACATGTATTGCATGATTGATTCATATCACTTTGTTGGTGTCGTAGTCCACACATCCTCAAATAAAATTATCAATTTACACATTACAGAAAATTGAAAGGTATGTTTTAAAAAAAATTAATGAATAATAGAAACAATATATATTATATATATCATATAAATATAAATATTTATTCTAATCCCCACCATGATAGGTGGTATGAGAAAATCGAACAATCATCATTTCGGGAGGTAGTAAATTCACCTAGATAGAAACAATATGTTCTATATCAATTATATGGATGTTTTGTATGTCTAAATCAAACACTTAGAATAAAAACATAATTTTATATTGATTATAAATGTGTTGTGATAATAAATGGAATAAAAATAAGTTAGGGGTGGAGAAGGAAAATAAATGAAAGTATATTAAGAGAATAAGTTACCTCTAAATCGGGTAACTTTTTTTATTTCGGCCAAAAGGCTTTCTTGATTTTTTTTCTGCCCAAAGTAAGAATTATAGGAGAAAATTATGAGTTTTTGAAGTTTATTTGAGATTTTTTGGGTGAAAAATGTGCTTTAGATTTGTTAGTTAGTTGGTATAGGTGGTGGCCTTTTATAAGAGCTATGAGGTGAACTTTAGGAATTCAAAGAAATATTATTTTACTGTAGACTTATTTTCGAATTATAATGTCTCCAAAGTGTTAAATTTCAAGTCTATGATAAGGATGGGTAGAAATAATTTCAAACAATAGGTTTTACTCATGTTTAGGTAAAAAAATATGACCATATCTTCTAGATTTATTTTTAGTTTAATAAATTATCGCTTATCATAGTATTTTTAAACTATATGGTTAATATAGTTTCTATAATATTAAAAGAGAAAATCAAGCTGATTAATACTGACATTTTTAACACTATCTATGTCATTTGGAATTAACTTATATTTTTATGACTATTCTATCATTTAATATAATATTATTTATTAAAAAAAAAATTGTGTCAAATTTGACAATATTTAGTAATTGATTTTCGTTAAAGTCAAAAAAACATGATTCATTAGATAAAACTATGTTAACTCAAAGGTAAAATTTAATAAAAATCAGTAAAATTTGATGATGGAATCAGAATATAAATGTAACAATATTTTTAATATATATAATATCATTTATTTGAATCTTTCATTAACAAAGTAATCACTGCATCATCATTGTGTCATAAATAAATTTATTTATATACAGATTAAAAATTATAAATAAAATTACATGTTTTAGGAAATATTTTTTTCTTTATAATGAATATTTATTTTCAATTCTATCATTTATATTACACCTTATTAATTTTTTTTATGTAGAAGATACATATTTAGGTTATATTTATCATTACATTAATTTAGTTATTACAACAAGTAATTATCACACCGAAGTGGCTCCCAGGTGGAAACATTTAAGCCTAATGATATTTAAAGTATCCCATTACTCTTACAATAATAATAGACCTTGAGTTACGGTAGTTTATATTATTATAATATTAGTTTAACCATAATTGTTCTAATTTACCCAATAACTATGGTAAAAAAATAATTACTAATGATACAATTCATATGGTCCAAAAATAAAAGGTAACTATTTTACTAATTTGTACCTTCTAATTTCAAATTTATAATCCATTTTTATAAAGTCAAAACACTAAATATTTAGTAATTAATTAAAAAATGAATTCCCTTAGTCAAAACGATAAAATGGGTTTTTAAAAACTAATAACCATCAATAGAATGACGCACATTTATATATAATTTAAATGTGAAATAACATCCAATGACCAACATTGGAATAATGAATAATAATATATTGTCATTAAACACTAATAATAATTAAAAATATAATATAACTATATAAGAAAATAATACAAAAAGGTTGTGTTGAATTAAAATGAAGTATTTTTCACGATTCAATAAAAATTTAATTTTATCATGAAATAACCAAAATATAACCAAAGTATATTTTTATATCATTCTTCTAAATAAAAATATTATAATGTAATATAGGCCATATAAAATTGGAAAAACTAGATTTAAAAAGGGTTTTTCGTCAAACTTTATTTTTATGAAAAATACTTTTTTTATTCGAAAAAGTGTACTTATTCACCTAACATATATTGAAAATATATAAGATTATTTTTTAATATTTCATTGAATATATAGAATATATTATTAATCACATAAAAATTATTAAATACAAATATGGTTTTATGAACACAATTATGCTTTTTTAAATATGATTTAATAAGAACACATACTTTAAATACAATTTGATTTTATTTCTATTTCTAATAAATTTTTTAAATAGTGAATCATTATTTAAAATTCTGTAAACCATATTTTCATAATTCAGTTCATAAAATTAAATCCCTCTATCAAAAATCTATGTTATAATGGTTACATTTAAATAACATATTTAGTTGTTCATTTTAGCTCGATGCATCATATCATGTAAACTATTGAACAGTCCATTTTTGTCTTAAAACACTTGATGTTATTGTGATGGATCAATTTTGGTTATGGTTTGGGTATATTTTAATTGATTAATTATAAAATGAACATAGGGAAATTGATTTTTGGTCTTAGTGGTAGACTATTTTTAGGATCATTAGGACTTGGGAGGTATGAATGGGGGGGGGGGGGTTTTCCAATAGTTACTCATTTAAAAACTCATGTAGCACTAGAAGGTATGGGGTTGTGTTTATATTTTTTTACTTATATTAGGATGGTTTTTTGTTACTTTTTTGGGTTTTTTTCTTATCTATGTTTAACCCACGGTGATATGGCATAATTTCTTTTAGTGAAATGAGAATTTTTGTTGGAGGCACTTAGTTAGTGTTCATGATTAGTTGAAATAGTGTATATCCTATGGGGCATTTTCATAAATATACAATGAAACCCCAATGGATGGAGTATTCTATTAAAAACCATGCGGTCAAACCCTGCACAATCGTAATTAATTAAAATTTTGTATTTTAATTTAATTATTTTATATTTGGATATTATTTGGTTTCTACTACTACTTTTTGATACCCATTATAATGGGTTTTTATAGAACCATTGACGTGGTTTTAGACTTAATTTGTTTTGATTAATGTTTTCGTATTATATAATGTACAAAAATCTTGCATCATGGACCTCAATTAGGAATATAGAGGGTTTTGTGAAGAACACATCATAAGAGAATCCTGTTATTGGCCATACTTTAGTGGACTGGTTAATCAGTATAATCCAATCAATGGGTCAATTAGGTTGTCAAGAGGAGGCATAAATGATTTACCATTCTCATTAATTTTCATGTCAAACATACCAGTGTTCTATTATGATAGGGGAAAAAATTATAGCGAAGGTTTAAGTATAGTATCAATTTGATATTGTAGTTTCATAAATACCCTTGGGGACTCTAATGTGGTTTTCCAATATACATTCTAGAAGGACACATTATAATGTTATGGGAGTTAATAGTGCTTTCGAGGTGGATTGAGGATCTCAAATAGACATCATAAAATTTGTTGTTTACTTAGTTACTCTACCTAGAAAGTTTATGGAACAGAATGACCATGACATCATGAAATTAAATAAAGGGTGTCATTAGATAATGGAGTTTCCCAATTTCAATATTTATTTATTTTTGATCAGATATCCTTGAAAAATACTACCATACAGATTATATATTTATAAAGTATTTAGGTTAGATGATATTTTTATGATTATTAATTTCTTTTTACTAAATTATTACAAGGTGGTCTTTACAGATTAAATAGAAGAGGATGATTTTCCTAGATAAGGTGGTCTCAATGGTGTATTTTGTGTTGGAGGAAGTTATAGTTCCATTCAAAGATATATGTTTAAGAAGGATGAGTCCCATTGGTGTAGTGGAATGAGTGTCCAATAGTCATCGAGTAATATATATTTGGAATATATTGGGGTAAATTAGTTTTCTACTATTAGTGAGGGAAAGGTGGGAACACTATTCCGAATATCCAAAATACTCTGATGGCATTCCAATAATGTGGATGTTTGGGATATCTTCAATGCTCATGTCAGTTAATATCATGGATGATCACTATAGGATCTATGTTATCAATGAGATATAATTTGTAGTATGATGAATCCATAGGTTGGGTATCTCATCCTAAATGAAAGGGATATTCTCACTTGAGGAAAAATTCCCAATGTGATCCTAAGGAGGGTTGTGTGAAAGATGTGGATATGGTTCTTAGGGACTTATATTCTTGTCTATCGGCCATGAATATTATAATATATATTTCTTCATACAATAAATATTTTTTCATTAATATAGTTTATTACCATTATTTTACCTTTTTCATGATGCAAGATTTCATATGTATTATAGTGGAGTTGAATCAATATTTTATTTATTTTCTATCCTAGTTGGATAGTGGATGGAACTAGTATTCATGTACCCAAAGTGATCTATTATAATTTATGACATGAAATATATTTTACTTTCCTCATATTGGACCTGGATTTTTCAACCTCATCATTTGAATGGATTTGTTTATTATCATTAAGGAGTCTGTTGACTAATAATTTCATAGGATCTAGTTTCAAACACCTTATAAGAGAACACATGTATTTCAGGGGGAGTATGAATCCTGATGAGGGAGTGTAGGGCTAGTTAATTGTCATTGTGGTAGATTTTGTGCTAATTCATTGGGCAGTTTTTTTATTCATGTCATTAGAGTTCTATTATTGAACTTTTAATGGTCAAGGATAGGTTTCCATTTGTGTTTATAGAGAATTTACCATGATCAAGGTTCTAATGACATATTGGATATACTATATATATTTTCATAGATATAATCCCAATTTACATGTTAACTTATCATATTTATATGTTTTTTCTATAATATTTGAATGTAATTTAGGGAGATCTTAAGGGTAAACGATTAATCCCCACCAACTTTTCACCACGAGCTTCACCCAATCTATTTGAAATTGGTGGAGGATGGAAGTCTCCATAATTTCATAGAATATTATTATTTTAATAAGGTATCTATAAGTAATGAATAATTGTTTACCTAAATTGATGATATTCATGATCAACTCAGGGGATCCTGTTGGATTTTATAGTCTAACATGAGATCTTGGTACCACTAGTTGAGATCCATGAAAATTTTGTCCAAAATTCCACCATACAATTCCAATTTGGGTATTTTTAGTTTATTGGTATGAAATTTACAATTACCAATTCTATGGTATTATTATATAATTGATGCACCAAATATGCCATCACATTTTGGACTCCATCAAGGCCATTATTTTAGTTTATACCTAGATAGATTTGGATCATAATGACCATTTAGAGATTTCCTTGTTTTTTTGTGGTGAAACCAACTATATGAAAATATATCAAACATTAAATTTTAGAATCAAAATGTAATTTTATTGGGCTACATGAATTTTGAGGCAATAGTTGGAATAGATACTAATAAAGTTCAATCCATTATATCAAGAGATCAACAAAATTTTATTCCAGATTCATACTTTTATATGATATTATGAGTATAATTATATTTTTTTAAGAATTATCATAGATATATTTTCCCTTGGATTTTGTATCATGGAAGGGATGAATATTAAGTGCGATTAGACGTGTCGACATGATTTTGAGTAGTTTTTTCCTTTTCAAACATCAATACTAGTTCTTTTTCTTTATGATTCTAGAAAGAATTATGTTATTCTTTATATCCCCTATTGGGAATCTATTTATAATGAGTATTATACATGGACTCAAAAACAATAAATACATTTTTTATTAATGATGAGTTCCCATTTTTCTATGGTTGGAAATCACTATAAAGTTTCAAAATGATTTATAGGGAAATAAATTGCTCAATATGATAGTTTTCAAAGATCATCAATGAATTTTAAGGGGTATTATTTTCAACTACATGACTTTGTTATTTATTTAAGTGAAATTATTATTACAATTTATAAAACAAAACATAAGGCTGGTCTACCATACCATTTCTATCAACTCACATATACATGCAGAAGTAACCATCTATATGTATTAGTGGTTCTTCATCAGTTGAAAATTGGTATGTATCTATAATTATCCATTGAGAGATCCATCTATATTTATCATAGGTTATCAATATAATCTCATCATTTTCTCAAAAAAAGATTTACTTTAGTGATTTATGACATCAGTCCACCTAATAAGTTATTATTGATATTTTTTTATCCAAGGAGGTGGTTGGGATTCTGATATTGGTTTAGATCTCATGGGGGAATTTTTCTATCTATCTTTTTGAAAATAATTACAACCCACATATTTTTATATCACATAATTAGTAACAAATTACATATCATGGTTATGTGACATGTACTAGAACATGTTATTTATTTTCATGTAGTAATGATGTCCTGGAAAAGGATTCATAGGAAGTGATGGAGTGGTACATAAGCATGAATGGTCCTTTATGTTATAATCTTCTAGGATTATATTCAAATGAAATGACCATTAGTGAGGAGTTCTTATACAGATAAACTGATGAAAAGGACATGAAAGTTATATATCCTCTAAGGTGGGGGAATAATTTTAATAGGAATATGTCCCAATAATAATGGTAGAGTATTGAAATTGTTAGTTTTTACATCAAGAAGTATCCCTACATTTCCCATTAGAACAAGAATCAAAGGCAACATAACTTATAGAAGTTACGGCTTACACACATGAGGGTGGTGGAATTTTGATATTTTTTACTGATGTTATCAATACTGATCTCATAGAGAGAATGTGTAATTATAGATGTTCGAAACAATATTAGACTATGATATGCTATATCACATAGTCACATTGAGATTAGAATTTTGGTTTTGACATGCACTTTAGATGATATCCAATAGTGAACAACTTCATCATCTACTGATGAAAAAGGGATGGGATATTGAAGGAAGTAGATTAATTAAATAAAATAAGATGTACTATGGGATTCTGTATGAGGGATTCCAATTTAAATTATTTTCCTCTCAAGGAAGTGGGTGAGGTTATGATGGGTTTGTCATGGAGGAAGATTTGATTTACACATTCCCATACTCATTACTTTTTATAAACCCCAACCTTGGGGCATATATATATGTTGGATTCATAGACATCTCTTGATTCAATTAATGTTTAGGTATCATATGTTTATTTTCCAAATATCAAACTCTATACAACCATCATTGAGGAATGATTCCCCATTACCACATGAATGAATTATTTTTTAATATCAAAAATCCAATCTATTATGTAGGATAATGGTGTGATTAAATTATAATGGGAATTCATGAATTAGATGACAAAATGAAGTAATTGTTTTTTTGATCATATATGTATACAGGGCTGGGATGAGGTCTTAAAGTTGTCTCTTTCGTGTTGGAGGCATGGGTAAAGGGTTACCGATGAATTTGTAGTGTGAGTATGATTTAAATAATTGTTGGTGATTCACCCTGCTGATACTAAGGTGGGCTGATTTGGACAACCATTATTAGATATGTGAGTGATATTAGTGGGATTTGAATAGCTAATTCATAGGTGAGATGATATTTCATTGTCCATGTTGATAACTAGGACATATGAGAAGTTATTAACCCAAGTTGATACTAGGGAAAGATGATATCACATTTAGATAGGTGATTCCCGAAATAGCTTATATGTTTTTCTGGTATTGAATAACCTTCATGAAACTACATGGGATAGAATTTTCTCCAAGCACCAATGGTATCCTTGAGTTCTATACAAATGATAGTGCGCAGTTATTGATAATGGAGGGTTACCTCAACAATGTTCATTTTCTATAATTGGGGTGTAGTTCCCCAGGAAGCACCTTTTTAAAAAAACTTATAGGAACTCTTGTGTCATGAAACTTGTGAATTCCTTATTCCCTTTTAAACATGGTATGATAACATAGAGTTTTGGGGACTTTTTCAAGAGACTAGGGTGACCAGAGATTTGATTCTTCTCCCAGTCATCAAATATTACTCAATTGTGGATGAACGATGTATATTTTATTAGAAAACACATAACTCATGGAGAATGAGTTGGTTTAGATAAGTCACTGTCATAGTTTGTTCATCCAAATCGTTCATGCATCATTAATGTGTATAGGGTATGGTCTTTCGGTCATACTGATATCGGAGGGATGGCCACATGGTTGGGTCATACAGAAAACTAATCCTTGTTCTACGAGGTATGCTATTGTGAAACATAATTTAAACAAAATTGTATTGGAGAAAAAAATTTATGAATGACTTGTGAAGGTACTGTAATTCCTTTTAAGATAATATACAAATTCCAATAGACAAAATATTGTACCCATATATTTTTTTTTGGATTTACAATTCATTAAATCAAATACAATGATATTAATTATATAACTTAATAAGGTGTATATAAACTAGAAGGAAATTTTATGATTCTAAAAAATTTATTTATGAAAATCGTAATAGTTTTTATGGAATAAACACCTTTTTAAAATAATTGTAAAATATGAAGACTAATCCCTAAAAGAGGTTATTCTCACCAAGAACCAAGATTGGTAATCATTTATATGGAATATCTATGTTATGGTGTCTGGGAAGTGTAACATCCAATGAATATCTACCATTATTCCACTAATCTAATGGTAAAATATTAATACTTAAACTCGATATGTGTTGTCTGAGTGAGCATGATATCATTGGTCGGGAAAAAATGAT
The DNA here is from genome assembly GCA_963277665.1 of Viscum album. Lineage (NCBI taxonomy): Eukaryota > Viridiplantae > Streptophyta > Magnoliopsida > Santalales > Viscaceae > Viscum > Viscum album. The sequence goes on from OY728138.1 coordinate 2,021,401,092, forward strand.
TACTACATGAAATCTGTTTTCATACTAATAGAATTCTATTTTGATTATTAAAGTGTAGGTTTTATGTGTTTTTAGATACTTAAAAACCATGTGGAGACCTATGGATAGCTGACACTTTACCCACATGAGGGATTTTATCCAATTGATAACCTGCAATTGGTAACTATGATGCATTCACTAATAACGTTGAAACATTTCCTATTTACTGAAATATTTATAATCTATTGAAATCATAAGGGCCCAAATAATTGTTTCAGCTATAGATATTTCATCCTATGATAGAGGGTTTAGATGGTATACCATTTGAATTCCAAATTCAGTGTTTATAATACAATTGGGATGGGTAATATGGTAGATTAATTATTGGGAAAGAAGAATCTACTATAGGACATTGGAAGCCAGAAGATGAGTGGTGTATGATGTAACATCCCAAGTAAATGGAGAATAAGACATATTTCATATTTATTAATATCTTTGAATTAAATATTAATTTTACTTCAAAAGGGTTGTTATGTTAGATAGCGTACCTGATACACAACAACGGGTTTCTATAGAATCTTACGTTGCACACTAATAATAGAATATTATTATATTAAATGGTAGTTAACTCCTAGCCGTTGTATTGGCAAGAATGAATGAAACTAACTACAATAGGATTATACATGATTGTTAAATGTATTTACATTATCCAATAAAAAGTTAGAGGCTTAAAATGTGATTGAATCTAATTTTAAGCATAATTTACATTAAATGACCGATTTACCACCATTTAATTGAGAACCCTTTTTAAATCTAGTTTTGGTCACTTTAATACATTGAAATTGTCAAAATAAATTCCTTTATTAGAATGGGGACATCAAATTTTTCTTTGGGTAATTTTTTTGGTATTTTTCTGATAAAGTTCATTTTTTAATAAATAGTGAATAATATTGTATTTTAATTCAAAAGTGCCTTTTAATCTAATTTTTTTATATGGTTAGATTATATTTTTAATTGGTTTTGAAGTGAAATTAAATATATTTTTACCATTTGATCCAATATTTGTCATTAGAAGTAATTTGACTTTGAAATTGGACATAAACAAGTATCAATATTTTGTAAGTTATTGATTCATAAAAACATGCTATTTGTTTTAACAACGGGAATTAATTTTTAAATTAATTAATGCCACTTCTATTTTTTTTTTAATTTAGGAAAATAGAAATTAATTTTGAATTCGGAATATCAAATAATACTTAGGCGGAATTTTTGTTATTGTTCTGAAAAACATCAATTTTGGATGAATAGTGACACCACTTAGTGGTAGTTAAAAAACTGACTTTTCCATTTAAATGAAATTTTACCACTTCTGTGAATTTAATTTCAAAAATATGACATACATGGTTTTTATCAAGAATTAAAATGTGGTTCATTAAGATGAAAATAATTTTTGGTGAATAGTAACTTTTGACTTTTATTTACCGCGGTTAAAGCTAAATAGGGTAATTCAAGATTAAAAGAATATTATAATAATTAAAAATTAACATAACACTTGTCCAAACCTTATTGGTTGAGTCATTAACGACCATGGGCATCTTTGGGTCTATTTGGGGACCCCTTTGATTCACATGGAAGTGATAATGACAATTTATATTAATTAATTTAAAGAAAGGCCAAAATGTCATAAACAAAAATATTGTAGTAATTAATTTTTATACGGTGTTATATAAGTCCTATTTTTGTCTATAAATATTTTTTCGAAAGATTAAAAGATTTAGTATGTCATGTTATTTGTTTTATAATTTTTAGACAACAAATAAATAAAATTATTTATGACATAATAAGGATGCAGTATTTACCTCGTTAATAAATGATTTCAATAAATAAGATTATAATGATTATAATATTATCAAAAACATGTCAAATTCTGATTGGATGATATTATTTCGACCATGAATCATCTTATCTTCGAATATAATTATTTTTGGACCATTAAAAATATAATATCATTATATAATAAAATAATACTTTCACACTATCCAAAAGAGCCCCTCCTCCCCCTTATAAAAGGAGACCACTTCTAATCAATTCCTCACACCTATCAAGCCATTTGGATCATCCAACCTCTGACCAATTAAGCTCACAACATCCCTATCCTACTTTTATAAGGCTTAACATAGGCATAATGCACTTCAATAAGTCCATTGGTTCAAATCAAAGGGAGTTGTCCAAATTAAAGGTAATGTTTTCTCTTAAATTGTTTTCTTTTATTTTACTTCTCCAGACCCTAAAAACATTTTATTTCTTTTCTTTTGTAAGAACACCAGTATCCTAAATATACAAGGATGTTTTTGTGATAATTATTCGAACTACACTTACACAAACCTCTATCTAATGGATGGGGAACATAATGTTTCTGTGGATGGAAAACTAACGCCTCACGAAACGATGATTGTTCAATTACATCTTACCACCTCTCATGGTGGACATTATGATGGAACTATATTTAAATATGATATATATTATGTTTATTATTTCCTTATGATTCTTTACTTCCCATTTATATCATTCGTTTAAATATTTCATAGTGGTTTATTACGATAATCTCATTTGAGGAAGTGCGGACTACCGCCCCTCAAAGTGATTTGATTCGTTAATGCCTTATGTGGGATATATAAAGGATGGAGTTAAAGATATTATATATGATATTATACTGGAATAATAATATATCTATGTATCAATTATGTTTTATTTCCATTAAAATAAGAAATATAAATGAAATTAGTGTTCATGCGTACGTACAGCTTACCGTCTCAAAGAACGGTGCATTTCATTTCTTACCTCTAAATGTTATGTACTATTATAAAATCATGTATATAATAGATATATATGGTATATATGATATCAAAATCATGAATATTATTCTGGATATAATGAACCATTGACCACAAGGACAACTTGTAAATATATGTTTTTCATTTTTTCTCAAGTACCAAATATCTAAAAAATGAACGTTATTAACTAAAATGATTGCATAAAGTTTATAACATGGTAATAAGTGATATAAAAGGAATAATAAAATAGAAAAATGTTCTTATTCAAGTAGAAATTATCTTTATTTTATTATTCAGGAGATAAATAACAATCGAGTCAAGTCGGACGTGAGGTAAGGGACCTCATCTCAATCCCCTTTCATTGAGCCATTTTTAGTTTTATACACAACTTTATTTTATATGGTGTATAAACCCCTTTGAATTTTTATTTTATTAAAAGGGAAGCTTTTTATATGAATAGTTTTAATAAACCACAAAAAGGAATGTTTTTTTAATATAAGTGGTGACAACGACCTTTCCCCCGCCATGAGTATTATTTAACCTTTGGCTTCCTTAACAAGCGAGAATGTTTTTAAAAGGGAAAATAAATACCATATACTATTTTTACGTATTTTGGTATTGATAATGATTTTGATAATGGATTTATTATTTCAATATATTGAAATGATATTTTATTATTGCAATGTGAAAATGTTATCTTTCATTTATGCTTATGTTATGTGTCATGATCATTTACTGGTTCTTGGGTATTAATTACATATACGGGTGGTTTTGTGATAAACCTAGAGTGGGTGATCCTAAGATAGCTCTCCAATGCATTGGGTAGCATGATGGAGGTAAACGTGAATGTTTCTCCTAAGAGATTTAGGGAATATATTGTGATGGGTATTCCAAAGTAACTCCATATGTAGCTGTGATTGTTACAATGTAAGTATGATATGGATGACACAAGTTACCTTTATGATTAATGATTTATATGTGTCTTTCATAAATCTTATGATTTCACGAGGTAAGTAAAAGAGTTCATGTTTTGTATGTATTTATGAAAAAACGATTTCATTCTTTGTTTTATAACCCTTACTGAGCTTTTTATGATCATTCCATGTTTTCAAATGTTTTCACATGACATAAAGATGAATAAGGTCAAGGATGGGATCAAGGAAAAGTCATGATATCTAAAACATGTAATTAGACATGACTCTTTTTTTAAGAGTATTTATTTTATGAAAAAAATGGAAACTATGTAGATATGTCTACCTTGTAATCTTTTTAGATGTAGTTGTTATGTCCTAATTCTCTAAAACTCTAATCCTGAAAAGATACTCAATGTGAATTAATCATTTAATTCAATATTATATATTATTTAAGGCCTTGTCCTTATAGTTGGTATCAGAGGGAGGTTTAGATAACATTAGGTGTTAGGCTATTGTTAAATTAATATCCATAAAGTAATATATGTTAATATGGACATCATATAGCATTTTAAGAGTACCATGTTGCATCATCTAAGACATGTTTGTTCAAAATAGTTTTTCGCAGAGGAAACAGGGAAGCAGTGTTAGGAAGGCATACATAAGGAAATAACCTTCTGAATCAGAATCCTGAGAAGGTCATAATTGGAACTGAACAGTTTTTTGCAGTAATGGCATAGTTGACTCATGCAATAAATCGTGGTGGTATCCAGTCTTGAGATCAGACAGATCAACCGAAGAAGAAAATTTTAGTGGTGGAACATTTCATGAGGCAACATCCCCCATCATTCAGAGGATCATCTGACCATGTGCTAGCTGAATGGTGGATTAAAGCACTGTATATGATTTTTGATGTCATGGGTTGTTCTAAACATCAAAAGGTTAGTCTTACTATTTACCATTTTGATGGTGAAGCTGATCAATGGTGATCGATGGTGAAAAATATCAGGGATTGTGAGGAGATTGATGCTCTCGATTGGGATGAATTCAAAGGTATGTTTCTTGAGAAATATTTTCCTAAGGTGGTTCGTCCTAGGATGGAAAAACAATTCCTGGAATTGAGGCAGGAGGACGACTCAGTGGCTACTTATGAAGATAAATTCACTCAACTGACAAGGTATACTACAAATTTCATACGTGATCTTGATAGTAAAATCAACCGTTTTTACTCAGGATTAAATCCAAATTATCGAAGGGCTTTAGTTTCTCGTGAGTTAAAAAGTTATAAAAAACTTTGTCATTGTGCGGAGAAGGAGGAAATGGAGTTTTCTGATGATCAGGTATTCTTTGACAAACAACATAATAAGAGGTCGAGGTGGTACGAAAAAGGGAAGAACTCTTCAAAAAAGTCTGATGGTAAGAAACATAAGTTTACAATTTGTGAAAATTGAGGTAAAAATCATGCTGGGGAATGTCTTTTGAATTCTGGTAAGTGCTACCGATGTGGTAAAATGGGACATAAGGATCGTAATTTCACTGAAAAAGATCAGGGTAATGGTAATACATAATCTAATTTACAGTCATTAAAATGTTTTAAGTGAAATGAAATGTGTCATTATGCAAATGAGTGTCTAACAAAGAACTCAACTGAAGGAAAGAAGCCAAACTACAAGCAGAAAGTGGGGGTGAAATCCTTTGCAACTACTTCAGCAGATGTTGGGCCATCAAATGAAGTTATATCAGGTACACTATTTGTTTGTTCAGATTATGCCAATGTGTTATTTGATACAGGGTCTACACACCCTTTCATTTCTGAGAAGTTTTCTAGTAAATTGGGAATTCCATCTCAAGATTTGAATACATAACTTACGGTAAAAATTCCTGGAGGAAATGTTGAGACAAAAAGAAAACATAAGATCATTCCTATCCTTGTGTGTGGAAATAATCTACCTGCAAAACTTATTTTTTTTCCTCTAGTAGAGTTTGATGTTATTTTGGGCATGTATTGGGTTTCTGTTTATCATTATAAGATTGATTGGAGTGCTAAGGAGGTTTCGTTTTAGAATAATTTTCAGTTTGTATACAAAAATGAACCCTTGTTATTGATAACATATCAGGAAGCTGCAAAACTAGTAAAAGATGGAAAATAATGTTAACTTGCACATATTGTTGAAAACAAAGGAACTATTCAGATTAATGGTATGCCAGTGGTAAACTAGTACCTTGAAATTTTTCTTGATGAGTTTCTTAGTATTAATCCTGATCGGGAAGTTGAATTTATTGTTGACTTAGTTCTTAATGCTAAGCTAATTTCAAAACCCCCTTATCGAATGGCTCACATTGAACTTTTAGAGTTAAAGAAGCAATTGCAGGAGTTATTTGATAAAGGTTTCATTCGACCTAGCACATCACCATGGGGTGCTCTTGTCTTGTTTGTTAAAAATAAATATGGTTCAATGAGAATTTGCATTGATTATATAGCATCGAATAACATCACTGTTAAAAATAAGTATCATTTGCCTCATATCGATGATTTGTTTGATCAGCTCTAGGGAGCTCAGTATTTTTCAAAGATTGACTTGAGGTCGGGGTACCATCAACTAAAAGTAAAGGTAGCAGACATTTGAAAGACTATGTTTCATACTAGATATGGCCATTACGAATTTTCAGTTATAACTTTTGGGGTAACCAATGCAATTGTTGTATTCATGGATCTCATGAATAGAATTTTCAATGAGTTCTTAGATAAGTTATTGGTTGTGTTCATTGATGATATTTTGGTTTATTCCAAAAGTAAATAGGAACGAGAAATTCATTTAAGGGTTTTCTTGAAAAACATAAAAAAAAGAAACTTTATGGGAAATTCAGAAAGTGTGAGTTTTGGTTACAAAAAATTTCTTTCCTTTGTCACATTGTTTCAAAAAATGGCATAACTGTTGATCCTGCTAAAATGAATGTTTTTGAAGAATGGCCAAGACCCACAAATATAACCAAGATATGTAATTTTCTTGGATTAGGAGGTTATTACCTGAGGTTTGTTGAACATTTTTCATGATTATCTACTCCAATGAATAAGTTAACTCGAAAAGGTGTTATGTTCATATGGATAAAAGAATGTGATGATTGTTTTCTGGAATTTAAACGAAGATTGGTGAATGCTCTAGTTTTGGCACTGTATTCCAGAAATGGTGAGTTTGTTATCTACAGTGATGCTTCATTGAAAGGACTTGGTTGTTTCTTAATGAAAAATGATCAGGTAATTTCTTATTCTTCACGTCAATTGAAACCTCATGAGTTAAATTACCCTACACATGATTTGGAATTAGCTCCAGTTGTTTTTGCTTTAAATATTTTGAGGCATCATTTGTATGAAGTGAAGTGTGAAATATATACTGATCACAAAAGTTTGAAGTATATATTCACTCAGAAAGAATTGAACATGAGACAGAGGATATGGTTGGAATTAATCACGAATTATGATTGCACGATCCATTACCATCCGGGAAAAGAAAATAAAGTGGCTGATACTTTGAGTCGAAAAAGTATTGACTCATTAGCCATGCTACATTTGGAACGAGATCCTTTGGTTTTTGATTTGAGGAACTTTGGAATAGACATTGTTGTTGTAGGAAATTATTCTTTTTTTACTTCAGGTGTTAGTGAAATCATATCTATCAGAAATAATTAAGCAAGCGTAGAAGGAAGACAGTGTGTTGCAGAAAAAGGTTGTGTTAGTTCAGAAGGGTATGTTACCTGATTTTAATGTTGATAATGATTGTTTTTTGATATTTTGAAAGAGATTATGTGTGAATTGTGATTCACAGTTGAAGAATGAGTTGTTATGTGAATCTTATAGTTCTCTATTGTTAGTTCATCTTGGTAGTACTAAGATGTATAGAGATCTCCGAGAGTATTACTGGTGGGATGGAATGAAAATAGATGTTGCTGATTTTACTGTGAAGTGTTTGACTTGTCCGCAGGTTAAAGAAGAGTGACAGTTACTGAAACGAATGATTCAACCTTTACTGGTGCCAAAATGGAAAAGGGAAAATGTATTCATGGATTTTGTTGTGAGATTAACAAAGACATCTCGAGGTAATAATCAAATCTGTGTTATAGTTGACAGATTGACTAAATCTGGTCATTTTCTTCCTATTAGAGATACTTGGTCTCTAGATCAACTTGCTCAGTTGTATGTTAAAGAGATATTAAGGTTTCATGGAGTTCCCCTCTCCATTGTATCTGATCGTGATCACATGTTTACTTTTAACTTTTGGAAAGGCCTTCAGAATTCATTGGGTACTGAATAAACTTTTAGTACATCTTTTCATCCTCAATTAGATGGGCAGTCATAACGAACAATTCAGACATTGGAGGATATGTTACATGTTTGCTCGATGGATTATCAGGGAATTTGGGACCAACATCTTTCTTTGGTTGAATTTTCTTATAATAACAGTTTTCATTCCGGTATACAGTTGGCTCCATTTGAGGCATTATATGGAAAGGATTGTTGAACTCCAGCTTTTTGGGATGAAGTATGTTAAAGGAAGTTGATGGGACCAGAATTGGTAGAAGACATGGCAGAGAAAGTTCAGTAGATTCAGAAGCACATGAGAACTACTCAAAGAAGACAGAAAAGTTATGCCGATAACCGGAGGAAAGATCTTTCCTTTGAGTAACGTGATCATGTCTTTCTAAATGTTTCTCCATGTAAAAGTTTGATGCGTTTCGGTAAGAATGGAAAGTTGAGTCTGTGGTTCATTAGACCTTATGAAATTCTATAGAAAGTGGGATCAGTTGCGTATTGAGTGGCTCTCCCTCTAAGATTATCCCAGGTACACAATTTTTTTCATGTTTCGATGTTGAGAAAGTATGTACCAGATCCATCTCATGTTTTGAGCCCAGAGGTAGTTCAGTTGGAAGAGAATATCTCTTAGGAAGAACAATGAGTCTAGATTCATGTCCTTATAGAGAAAGTGTTGCGGAATAACGTAATTAACCTAGAAATGGTTCTGTGGAAAAACCATATGGTTAAAGAGGCAATGTGGGAATCTGAAAATGCTCTGAGGGATAAATACCCCCACTTGTTATGATAAGTGAATAAAAATTGCGAGGATGTAATTTCCAAAAGGGTGGAAGGATATCACATCCCAAGTAAATAAAGAATAAGACATATTTCAAATTTATTATTATTTGTGAATTAAATATTAATTTTACTTTAAAAGGGTTGCTATGTTCGATAGCGTACCCGATACGCAACAATGGGTTTCTATGGAATCTTACGTTGCACAATAATAATATAATACTATTATTTTAAATGGTAGTTAACTCCTAGCCGTATTATTGGAAGGAAGGAATGAAAGTAACTGCAATATTATTATACATGATTATTAAATGTATTTACATTATCCAATAAAAATTAAGAGGCTTAAAATGTGAATGAATCTATTTTTAAGCATAATTTACATTTAAATGATGATTTATCACCTTTTAATGGAGAACCATTTTTAAATCTAGTTTTGGTCACTTTAATACATTTTAAGTGTCCAAATAAAATCTTTCATTAGAATGGGGACATGAAATTTTACATTGGGTTATTTTTTTGGTATTTTTCTGATAAAGTGTTGTTTTAATTAATAGTGAAAAATATTGTATTTTAATTCAAAAGTGCATTTTAATATAATTTATTTATATTGGTATATTATCTTTTTAATTTGGTTTAATGTGAAATTGAAATATATTTTTACCATTTTATCCAATTTTGGTCATTGGAGGTAATTTCACTTTGAAATTGGACACAAACAAGTATCAATCTTTTGATAGTTATTATTTCATAAAAACATGCAATTTGTTTTAACAACGGAAATTAATTTTTAAATTAATTAATGGAACTTCTATGATTTTAATGTGGAAAAATAGAAATAAATTTTGAATTCATAATATCAAATAATGCTTAGGCTGAATTTTTGGTATTTTTCAGAAAAACATCAATTTTGGATGAATAGTGACACCACTTAGTGGTAGTTAAAAAAATGACTTTTTCATTTAAATAAAATTTTACCACTTCTATGAATTGAATTTCAAAAATATGATAGACATGGTTGTTATCAATAAGTAAAATTTCGTTCATTATGATGAAAATAATTTTTCGTTAATAGTAACTTTTGACTTTTATTTACTGCGGTTAAAGGTAAATAGGGTAATTCAAGGTTAAAAGAATATTATAATAATTCAAAATTAACTTAACACTTGTCCTAACCATATTGGTTGAGTCATTAACGACCATGGGCATCTTTGGGTCAATTTTGGGACCCCTTTAATCCACTTGTATGTGATAATGACAATTTAGATTAATTAATTTAAAGTAAAGGCCAAAATGGCATAAAAACAAATCTTTTAGTAATTAATTTTTATATGGTGTTAAATGAGTCCTATTTTGACTATAAATATTCTTTGGAAATCTAAATATATTTACTATATCTTGGTATTTTTTTTTAATTTCTAGACAACAAATAAGTTAAATTATTTATGACATAATAGTGAAGTAGTATTTACCTCGTTAATAAATGATTTAAATAAATAAAATTTTAATGATTTAACTATTGTCCAAAACATGTAAAAACTGATAGGATGATTTTATTTCGACCATGACTCATATTAACTTATAATATAATCATTTTTGGGCCATTATAAACTGAATATCATTATATAATAAAATAATAGTTTCACACTTTCCTAAAGAGGCCCTCCTCCCCCTTATAAAAGAAGACCACTTCTATCCAATTTCTCACACCTCTCAAGACATTTGGCTCATCAAAGCTCTACCTAATTAATCTATAAACATCCATATCCTCCTCTTAGAATCCTTACCTTTGGCAGATGGAACTTCAAGAAGTCCTTTGGTTCAAACCCAAGGGAGTTACCCAAATTAAAGGTAACAGTTTCTCTTAAATTGTTTTCTTTTATTTTACTTCTCCAACCCCTAAAATCTTTTTATTTATTTTATTTTGTAACATCCCCAGTATCCTCAATATACTAGAATGTTTTTATTATAATGATTCTAACTACACTTACACACAGCTTAATATAATGGATGAATAACATAATGTTTCTGTGGATGGAAAACTAACGCCTCACGAGACAATGATTGTTCAATTACATCTTACTACCTCTCATGGTGGACATTATGAGATAATTGTATTTATATATGATATATATTATGTTAATGATTTATTTATGCTTCTATAATTCCCATTTATATCATTCCTTTAAGGTTTCCATAGTGGGTAAATAAGATAATCTCATTTGAGGATGTGCGGACTACCGCCCCCTCAAAGTGATTTGATTCATTAATGCCTTATGTGGGATGTATAGAGGATGGAGTTAAGGATATTATATATGATATTATACTGGAATTATAATATAAATGTCTATCAATTATTTTTTATTTCCATTAAAATAAGAAATAGAAATGAAAGTAGTGTTCATGCGTACGTACGGCTTACCGTCTCCATGAACGGTGCATTTCATTTCTTACCTCTAAATGTAATGTACTGTTATAAAAACATATATATACTGGATATATATGATATTTATTATATCCAAATCATGAATATCGTTCTGGATATAATAAACCTTTGACCACATGGACAACTTGTAAATATAAGTTGTTTATTTTTACTCAAGTACCATATATCGAAAAAATGAGCGTTATTAACTTAAATGATTGCATAATGTTTATAACATGGTAATAAGTGATATAAAAGGAATAATATACTTTAAAAAGGTTCTTAATCAAGTAGAAATTAACATTAGTTTATTATTCATGATATTAAAGAACGATCGAGTCATGTCGGACGTGAGGTAAGGGATTTCATCTAAATCTCCTTTCATTTAGGCATTTTTAGTTTTATACATGACTTTATTTTATACGGTGTATAAACCCCTTTGACTTTTCATTTTATTCAAAGGGAATCAATTTATACGAAGCATTTTACTAAAAAACAAAAAGGAATGTTTTTTTAACGTAATTGGTGACAACGACCTTTCCGCCTTCATGAGTATTATTTTATCTTTGGCTTCCTTAACAAGCCAGAATATTTTAAAAAAATAAATAAATACCATAGACTCTTTTTACATATTTTGATATTGAAAATGACTTTGATAATGGATTTATTATTTAAATATCTTGAAATGATATTTTATTATTGCAATGGGGAAATGTTATCTTTCCTTTAAGCTTATGTTATGTGTTATGATCATTTAATGGTTCTTGGGAATTAATTACATATACGGGTGGTTCTGTGATAAACCTAGGGTGGGTGAGCCCGAGATAGATCGCAAATGAATTGGGTAATGTGACGGAGGTAAACATGAATGTTTCTTCTAATATATTTAGGGAGTATACTGTGATGGGTATTCCAAATTTCCTCCCTATGTAGCTATGATAGGTACAATGTAAGTATGATATGGATGCCACAAGTTACCTTTATGATTAATGATTTATATTTTTCTTTCATAAATCTTATGATTTCATGAGGTTAGTAAAAGAGTTCCTGATTTTTATGTATTTATGAAAAAATGTTTTCATTCTTTGTTTTATAACCCTTACTGAGCTTTTTATGCTCATCCCAGGTTTTGAAATGTTTTCACAGGACGTAAAGCTGAATAAGGTCAAGGATGGGATCAAGAAAAATTCATGCTATCTAAAATATGAAACTAGACATGATTCACTTTTTATGATTTTTTATTTTATGAAAAAAAATGTAATCTATGTAGATATGTCTACCTTGTAATATTTTGAGATGTAATAGTTGTGTCCTAATTCTCTAAAACTCTAATCCTGAAAAGATCCTCAATGTGAATTATTTATTTAATTCAATATTAGGTAATGTTAAAGGTCAGGTGGTGAATGATGATGGAGAGAATTTGTTCTTATCTAGTTTTCATTTTACAACACCTCTCATAAAATTGGTTAGGATTAATCTGGTATACAAAAGTGTTTTCTCTAAGATTAGATGTTCCTAAAATGTTCGAGAGACTTTGGGTGATTGGTCTTAGACTTCTAATGGTTCTATTTTTTCCAATGACTGTTGGAAGTGCCTTATATATGTAGGCATATGATTATATATTGAGAATAATATTCCAGATGGCTCATCAATATATATGTAATTGTGATGTTGTATACATTGAGATTTTAGTATTGGATGCCTGTGTTGAGACATGTAGATCTATAATTCATTTATATATATTTGACATTCTGTAAAATCAAATATGATAATTAAACTATATTCAAATAATTATAGTAAATTCATATTCAATTGTAGAAGTGGGATATGATATGTTTTTTTAGTTGGATTACATAATACTCTAACCAAGAGATATTACATATGGATAATTATAAATTTTTTGATGAAATTATTTTATTTCCATCCAGTATATGAATCAATGATGTTAGAACCATTTATACACTTCTATGTTCAAGTGGTCATTTAGATTCATGGAGTTTTCTCTAGAATTATTTTAAACATGGATTCATGTTTTTCTTATTTGTTTTGGATATGAATAAAGGAGGATTTTTGAAATGAGAATAGATTTAGCACTATCTTTCACCCAAAGACATATGTATAGTTTAAATGGACTATCCAGAATATTGAATATATGTTGTTAGCATTTGTAATTGATTTTATAAATCCATGAGAAAAGAACCAAACATTTAAAATGCTTTAATATAATAATATATTCCTTGAATTTATCTAAATTATATTGTTTAAAAAGTTATATGTATAATCATTCTAATACCCATTGTGTTAGGATATGGTTTTTGAGATTTCCTTTATTGTACCGAGTCCAAAATAGATGACGACATTGAAAGTTAAACTAATTCAAAAGTGGTTAATGATATTTCAAAGACCCTATAACACAATTTTTAATCATCTTTGTCTCTTATTATGTTTTCAAAATTATCATAAGTACATTCTGTGTATTAGTTTGAAAATGAGATGTTTGTTTAAGAAATAATGGAATGATGGTACAATGTTAGGTTATGTTTTTTGATGTTATGGAGTGTCATATCAAGGTAGTCCATTGCGTGGTGTTTTCACTATGGATGACCTTGATCCCCAATGTCTTATCTATTAACTAGTTAAATAGATACGATTAAGACACATATAATATTTTTATAGGGATCTATTGTATTTTAATCTCGATACAACTAGTTTGTAGAATTTAGTTCATCTCATGTTTTATCATAATATGTTTCCAAAATTTAAGTTGATCTTGTTATTCTATGATATCTATTAATGAGATGGTGATAGAAAAAATTAATTTTAGTGGGATGTTTTGTTGAGAGATCAGTTTCCATGCAAAATTTATTCTAAGGGATCATGAGGTATTAATAAGGGTAGACATGGTCGTGGTGGTGGGTTTATAACACCTTACGGGACACTGTCATGTCTAATTCAGAGCTTTATTTACTATTTCTATTTGGATATTCATTTTATTGGTTGTCAAAAACATAATTTTTTGAAGGCATAGCATGGGGAAAAGTTAGAAGAAGAATTTTATAACAGTGATACTTACTATAAAAGCGTATATAGAGGGATCCTACAAGGGATGACCATGGTTTTTCACAAACTGCATGAATTACGGGTAACCATGAAACTAGTTTTGAGGGAGGTTGTTCCTCCCACGTGATCATAACATAGTTTACCTATCAATTAAACCAAACCATTTATACATTTAAAAAGAATTTTAGAATTATATATAAACATTTTACCCATAAATTTTTTATGTTACCACACCTTATTTTATCCCCCATCATGTACATCCCTTTTTATTTTCATGGATTCTTCCCATTTTTATTGGAGGTGGAATTCTATTTTCAATAAGGGTTGATTTAAAAAAGGTAATTTCTTATCCTCTAGAATTATTATTTCTTTCAACATCATATTAATCCTTCAACTATATACATGGTAGTGTTAAAAACTTATTGGTTTAGATGAATAAAAATTGGTGCTTTATGGTAATTTTTTTATGTTTTATTGTATCTTAAGAATGTTAGAAATTATTCAACATATTTTGGATTCTCATCAATAAAGGTTACATGGTTGAGAATGATTCTAATTATGGAATATCTTTTTATGAGTGTTTTCCATGGAATACCATGTATTTTATAATTACGTATTGTTATAATTTTTTAAATTTGCACTGAAATGATTTTTTATTAATATTTATCCCATTATTGATGTGATTTATGGATTGAATTTACAATATTATGACTTATTTCGGGTTTTCAAAATTTATGTGTCTTGAGTGCTCTCCTTGATTTTGATTTCATGTATGAATGAGGGTTCCTTTTTATGTATGATTTTTTAAAAATATTTATAAACATTTTTACCTTTTGGGAAAGTGTTTTTTAATATTTTTATGATTATTCATGAAATTGGGATGTGTAATTGCATTTGAATTATACTTCCCTTTTTTATGATTTTGTGTGCATGGAGAATGGTATAGGTTAATTGGTGTGCATGTGAGAGGCTATTTGATAGATCATTAGTGAATTTTCAATGGAATACCATGAGAGATTACATTTGGATACAATGTATTTGAATGTTTTTTTGGGTAAGAAGGCCACAATAGAATCCATTGGGTTACCGAGAGACCATGACATGTCATGGATTTGGGATGGAGGAGTTAGTGAGAGATTATATTTTTCTTATTTTCAAAACACACTTTATTTTAAACTAACCCACATTATAAACCTACGGATAGATCATTATGTTCACATTCTCATTTTGGTTGGGTTTATAAGGTTTTTTATTTAATATCTCCTTGCATGATGTGATGACATTGTTATTCGCATTCTTATTTATATGTTTATACATTGATATAATGATCACTGTATTTTTGTACATTGTTGTATATTTTTACCATTTTGTGACATTTGGAATTGTTTCATTATATGATTAATATTGGGAATCAATTTTAATTTTTTTATGAAATTGATCAAGGTGACTAGACTGAATTTTTCGAAGTTCAATATTTTAATTTTTGATAGTGTTTAAAATGATATTTTGATCTATTGTATTGGTTTTAATGGGTAATAAATATAAATAGATTCTTCATGCTATCCTAAAATTATTTATTCCTTACAGCCTTCATATGACTTCTTATATAATTATTTCATTTTTTAGGACACATGTAGGGTAAAGGGATCCATATACCTAGGTGCCTCTTCTTTGTTACCTCAATCCATTATTTTTATTAAATTACTATGTATTATTATACTATGGTATTTTTAAAATTTCCTTAGATAATTTTTATAATTCATAGTTCAATTTATTTTATTGAAAACTACTTTTTAATTTTTTGTAGAATAAAAAAATTATATTCTTTAAAAATTTCATTTTGGATAAACTGGTTTCATCACATTTTTCATGTTTAATTTAAAATTAAATTCAAAAAATTAAACTAACTAAATTTTATAATATTTATTATATATATTTTATGATAATCAATAAATCTATAGAAATTTTTCATCTTAATTTTTATACATAAATTAATTTAAAAATAGTAAAAATATGTTCCAAGAATAACATTAATAAAGGATTGTCAGGGCTTACACTTAAGTGATAAGGGTTAACATGATCTATAAACATATCTAAATTTTATTACATAGCTGTATTATATCCATTTTCCCTACCATAATTATAAAGGGTCTATTTGGGATCCATATTTATCAAATATTATACTAATATAATTTAATAAATTAAAAAACCCCATTCTATCCTCTACCACACATTTAAAAGGACACAAACAATCCTTTTTTATCAACAATTTAAATTTCTTCTAGGTCAATAAATAACAAAATTATCCTTTGCATACATACATACACAAGTCTTAGATTATCTGGTTTTATCATAAAACCATCATTGGAAGTCCATATGTATAATTATAAAGATGATTTCCAAAGAATAAGTAATGGTCTTAACCAAGAGTATTTTTTATATAGATTTTTTTACCTTCTAGATATATTCTTTGACCATGATAAATTAATAAAACTGATATCTTCCATGTTCATATATGTTTTTATGTTAATGTAATAACCTATAAAAATATCATTCTTCTTGAAAATTTGAAATGAAACCACCATTCATGTGAACAAAGGTAAATCACCTCACGAACCGATGTAATTCATTTTCTATCACATACTCTCACTTATAGTTCTAATTATTCACATAATACATATTTATTTTATTTTTGAAATATTAATAATTTTTTAAACATATGTTTCTATGAAATTTTTTACCATTTCATCCACTGATAAATTACTAAGTTGATCATGAAAATATGTGGTATACTACCTCTATGAAGAGATGTGTTTCTCCTTTAATGACCTCATAACATGGATTCTATATATATTTTTATTTGAATATATAATTTGATATATATGATATGATTATAAATAAATATTTTTAATAAAAATATGTTCATTCATTCCTTTATTTCTGTTTTAAAATGTAACCTTTAATCATTTGTATGTATGGTATTCCAACTACATGATTGTAACATAATTAAAAATCTATAAATATAATTATTATTGGTTTTAAAAGTATAAATACTGTATTATATTAATAAGAATTTAATTATTTTAAATCTTTAGATAATGACCTAATGACCATATTCACCATAGTCAACTTACCAATGGAATTTTTGATATATGAGAATAACATCATTAAGAAAACTGATTTGACCATAATTGTAAATGTCATTTTTATTACATGGAAATAATTATAATAATATGAATAATATATATTGAAAATATTCTTTACTAATTAAATAATTAACTTAATATTCATAAAAAATTTTATGGATGTATTTATACAATCGTGAATTAATTGTGTGTAAATTTTTTTATCACTTAATAAATTCATATTAAAGGATTTATAAGTAACATTGTCTCATTTTTTATAAGGAATGTTTTGAAAAATAAAACAAAGAATTTTCTATTTTAACATATATAGAATAATGTGAATTTATTATGGGAGAAAAAAAATTATGCCTATTATAATTCGATATTTCATGTATTGTTATAATTTTATGGTTTATAGACATTTTGTTATGATGATGGTTGAGACCGATTTATATCATGATGATGGGTAATCTGGATATAGATAATGGCTATGGGTGAGCCAAATATATATTTAAAATGAAATAAATAAATGTGTATATTTAAAAGATTAGGATTCATTAAATATATTACTTTAATTTACCATGAATTTTATTCAATGTATAATATTGACAGTAATAGTGATATGGAATGGATTTCTCAAATTACCTATATGATTAATCTGTGATTTCAGTTGGTTTTGTGTGGTTCTTATGACTGAACAAGGTATGAAAATTTCAATAGGTTGACAGGGAATATTATTGAACTTGGAAGTGGTAATATTAATAAATTTTTTATAAAAGTTCATCATTTTATTTTTGATATTTATGAAAAATTTAGGAGTTTTATTTTTCTTCTATGACTTCTTATAAAATAATATACGAAATGCTATGGGAAGAGGATGATATTTTTTGGGTAATAATTTTATATCTTTATAACAATGTTTTTTTTTTGAAAAAGAATTTTTTTATTAATAATCAGGGAATAAGGAGATTCTTTATTTTTTTAATACGGCCCAAATTTTTTCATCCCATGTTTTAAAATGGTTTTTATAGCGTATTAAGGATTATAGGGATAAAAAGGACAACATTAAAATTTTATAATTTTTCATGTAATAAAATCATACTATATAATTATTTTATTTTATTTTGAAAAAAATTGAGATTGATTGGATGTGTCCACTTTCTAATGAAACTTTTAATTAACTTAGGTTGATGATACAATTATATAAAACTCTAAATCCTAAAAATCCTAAAATTTTAAGAGAGTGGATTCTTAACTTAAAATAAATGATTATTTAATGTTTATGGTTAGTTACATATTTTTAAAATTATAAAGATTATAAAATTATTTTCTAAAACATTGAAATTGGTCAATATAAAATGAATATTTTTAAAAACATGACTAATAATATTCATGTAATTGGAAAAAGAAGACAAAATGTTGTTAATTGTTGACAATGACGATAAAATGACCTTATAAAATTAAATATAGATGGAGAGGTCTCTTTGGTAATTTTTAAATAATATTAGTTTAATGATATTGAATATTAGGATTGATTCTATAGAACATCCATACATGTGTAAATAGATTATAGATTAATCAACTTTCATTAAGAAACATAATAGTATTATGAACCAATCATCATTTTTTTTATTTTATGTAATACTAGATTCATTAAAATATAATAAATTATTTTTGATTTATGAAAAATCACATAATTGTTTTTCTTCATTATTTAGGGATATGATTGATATCTTCTATAAAATATCATGGTATTTCATTACTCACAAGGTTTTTGAGTTATAATGTTTCTCCTTCACTATAATGTCTCAAAATTTATGCGTATTATTTTTAAATGTTATATATATTTTTTACGAGACCATGTGCAGAGAATACACAACATTCTGAAACCTGGTGAGCCCGTTATGGTGGTTTGTACTTTTATTAAGGTGAGTGGGTCAACATATGTGCCATGTTGTGTCAGTTTCTAAATGAATTCCCGAATTAAAAATATATGGTCACTATTGCATTTGGGATGATGACTTTACCCATGAATGGGTCTAACCTCGACCGTCACGATTCTAGGGAAAAAGTTAATTTTCAGACGTTTTTAGTAAAATAAAATAAAATAAAATAAACTAATTGCAATGTTTAATTTATTTCAATTGGAAACATTCACTACAGTGCAATGACAGAATATTTGTTTCAATAATTTTGGTCATGCCATAATCACTCTAAAAGAGAAATGTTGAATCATTAATACTGCATCATAACGATAGTGACTCAACATAGTATAATGCTAAAACACTTTCCTTCCTTTCAGTGGGTTAATTGAAAGTTTCTCATTGGAAGAAAGGGGAGAGAAACATTGGAGATTCCTTCAATATTTAGAGAAAGATCTCAGTGGCGAATGACGACAAATCAAAACTGTGAATCACAACACCAATGATGTTGAACGATCTCGGAGAATATGGGAGTGTGACCCCCTAATCAACGACCGATCCCTTCTTGAGGTAGGGGTTGTTTTTTAAATTCTACTTTTCCATGTTTTGAATTAAACAAAGAACAGAGATCAACCAACAAACATGTTGATCTGTGGATTTTTTGGATCCTGATGGAGGGTTTTTATTTCAGTTGAGATTAGGAAATTAATCAATGTTGGTTTATTGTTTTCATTATGCTCCATTAGATCCTATAAATGGGAGTGGATCAATTCCATGATGAATGACGGTGGAGGTTTGTTCATCATTTTTATTTTGTATTTATTCCCCGTTTCTTTAGAATTCCTCGTGTTCTTAGTGGGGTGACAAACACTGGATCATTTCACATCCATTTTGCGACGTAACGATGCTAATTTGGAGATATGACATCGTGACAACCTAGTAGAGGTGTGACAACGATGGATGCAGAAAAATTGACATGGTTCGGAAATAATTCTTCTTCTGGTGTACTTCATGCGGGAATATCAGAACACATTTTTGGGGTCTATAGGAAAACAAAAAATGATATAATCGACTTCATAGTGTTGGGGAGACCTAAACCCTTGAGTTTCATGGCAATCGGATGGTCGAATTGATGAACAGGGCCGCACGGGAGGTGCGACGATGGGCGTTCACGGTTCTAAAAAATAATAGAATACATGACATGTACTTATGAAGAACATGTCATGTGGTGCTATCTATAGTGGCTAGGGTTTTGGGTGATATACAGGTATTACACGGCATGTGACCCCAGTCACACAGCGTGTTGGAACTTCCTCGAAGCTCGGCTTGTATTCTAGAATGTACACGGACACAGGATGAACTACACAGTGTGTAGACCCATCGTGGCACAAAAGAAGAAATTACATGAGAATCAGTATGTATATCAGGTGATACATTGGCACGATATGGAGTACATGGTTGTGTAATCTACCACATTGCCAGGAAAGGCCAGTAACATGGGTCATCCTGTGTACCGATTACACGGGTTGATGTATAGTGGTTGAGACCATGTAGGGGCACATGACCAGCGTACACAGAGTCGACCCTAGTTTCTCAGACACGACGTGTAATCTATAATACATGTCCTATGCTGACATTTCTACATGACCACCCATGTGACACAAGCTGTTGTACACGAGCAGTACCCAGGGTCAGGAGACATGGCCTGTGACACTACTACACATCATGTGTCTTTATATAAATGTCTTGATATTCTTGTCCACTATATCATAGAGTTTTTTTTGGTGTTAGTGACCCTTTTTCGCATTCCCCTAGAGGTTAGGCATCGTTTCCTTATATAGGAGTTTGATTCCTTCTGCATGACTTTCTAAGATAAAATCTGGTATCCCTCCAAGTGGCCTAGAGCGAGATCCTCTATCCATTCATGACCCTAGGTAGTGTCATGTATCAACATGACCATCTCTACTGGGCCCTGATCCTCTACCTAGAAGGTAAATCTGTAGGAGTCACGGTATCCTCCAAGGCCTTGGAAGTGATCCTCATATGTGTATTGTGATCATTCCCCAAAAAACAGTGTGTTCTCTCAGAATTAGTGTATATATCTCTTGTGGATTTTCCTCATAGGCAGTACTTCTTGGAAGAATGTTATCAGACATGTGGAGTGAGTTCTCCTGTAAGACTGCTTCATGGAATCTTCAAACTGAATCCCTATAGGGGGTTATGTGATTGTGTGACCTGTCTCTATACCACGGGTCTTAGTTTTGTGTATATCCGGATTTCCTTCTACAATAATATGTTCAGTATACATATATTGTGTAGAGCTGTCTATACCATTCATTTTGTATTAATTTGTCATTTTCAGGGTCTTCTATTGAGTATTGTTATACTCTCCCCTACATAAGCATTTCCCACATGTGTCGTGTCTTTTGTAGATGAGCAACATTTTGACAGAGTCCGGGGAAGACCAAGACAGGACCAGGATTTTTTGAGTTCCTTATAGGCCAAGGTGATCATACGATAATGAGAAAGAGTCCCAATACTTATTTTTGTTTACAGGCAGGACTTTTAAGTTTTCAGACTCTTGATTTTGGTGGTCTTGTATTGTGTTCATGTTTAATTGGAGTACATTACCTTTTATTGTCTTATGTTGGTTGGATTTTTTTGTATGCATGAATTTATATTCATTAGTGTTTTTTACATATCAGTAGTGTGGGCTTGGAGATGTGTGTGTGTGTACATGTACTTAGGAAATGCCTCCCATGTAAGTAATATGCCTACTTGGTGGTAGTCCCCAGCCCCTGGCCTATTGGAGGTGAGCTGGGAGAGTCATTGCATGGGTCCCACTGGGATCGGTCATGACATAGTGGTATCAATGGTGGTTAGTTCTACCTTAGGACCATGTGTCTGTAATAATGATTTTGGGAAATAGTGTTACGTTTTTTGAGCTCTACATTCAATCCAGAGACTCCGGTGTTGGTGTGGGAGGCCATTGTATCCATGCACATGGACTATGATAACATGCAATTCG
This sequence comes from Viscum album, assembly GCA_963277665.1. NCBI lineage: Eukaryota > Viridiplantae > Streptophyta > Magnoliopsida > Santalales > Viscaceae > Viscum > Viscum album. The sequence goes on from OY728138.1 coordinate 2,021,423,462, forward strand.
ACTAGGAAAATGAAAACACTAGATGGAGGGGAGTAAATGTTTGGTACATGCATCATATATGATTGGGTTGTGTTTTCCATGTTCATTGTGTCAGCTATCTAGATATACTCATTCACCATGGTACATCTTGTTTCCTTATTGGATGCCTCCATGACGTATATCCGCTAGGATTCAGCAGTACGATCACAATGATGAGCCCCTTAGTTATGATGATTCGATACAGGGATCAGTTCCCCAGGCGTTGCCACCTGGTGGTGCACCTGCTATACCACCACCAGTGGAGTAGCCTATGGTACCCGTAGTACCAACTGATGAGGAGCATAGAATAAGAACGCTCCATGGGTTCTAGAGACAGAGACCCCTCAGGTTCCAAGGTGAGCCCAACCCATATGTGGATAAGGACTAGCTTGGGGTGGTGACTGGAGTTTTCCATCTGGTGAGGACCCCAGCGGACCAATTGGTGATCCTAGGAGAAACCCTTCTTCAGGGTTTGGATGGACGATGGTGGATTCTTGCCACACAAACTCACGATGAGGAGAAAATTTAATGGACAGAGTTTGAGTGACTATTTAGGGAGGAGTTCTATCCAGTTAAACTGAGAGTTGTGTGCGTCCTAGAGTTTCTTCAGCTATAGTAGGGATGTTTTCCGGTAGCTGACTGTTCATCGGGGTTCACCACCCTCACATGGTAATTGATTGATATGTTCAAGGATCAGTACTACACAGATCAGAACTTGGAGCGAGGTATATGATGGGACATACGAGCTATTGTGGTGCCTTTATACATTCCATATTACGCTAGAGTTCTCGAGCGGACCTTGGTGATCGAGAGCTTCTTGGAAGAGTATAGATAGAAGACGAAAATTAGCAGTAGGAAGACAGGTGTGGAGACCTCGACAGTTGGGAGCTGACATCCGACACTGTGATCAGGACATGGGATACACCATAGGAGGACCCAATATAGGGATTTGATAGTCCGGGGCCCTCAGGCCGGATCTAGTCATCCTAGGGAGAAGTGGTGCTACTTGTGCAATTGAAGGGGACATCTCGATAGGGATTGTCTGACCCGTCAAGCTATTGATAGGGAAGAGATGGATTGACCACCGAGGAAGAGGAAAATAGTAGAGAAGATGGACCCTCCTGGTGGAAGATGTGGTAAAGGAACTTGGAGAGCTTCATGTGGTGGCAGACGCTTCGATTTACTACCACCACCACCACCCCAAGAGGTCTGCACCAGGATTAGGGTTTTGGTGGAAAAGGGAGGGGACAGTTTCATGCGATCAAGGAATATGACCCATGGACTCCAGGAATGATATGAGGTGTGATATTTATCTTTTTTACCTTAGATTCTGTACTTATAGTCATTGGTTACAGTTATTCCTTCCTCTCCACATTTCTTGGGAGAAACCTTTAGATTCTAGAAGTGTCATTGACTCCATATTTATAGTCGGAGACTCTTATGGGAGGAGACTCGATGATCATGCACCTATATAGAAAATTCGATCTTAGCCTTGGAGGCGAGAGATTCTGTTGGAACCAATTGGTGGTAGCGTTAATTCATTGTGAAGTCATTATTGATATGCTTTGGTTATCTTCGGTCCATGCCCATATTGATTGTTTTTGGGAAAAAGTGTGGAGTGTCCACAATGATGGGATGCGGATTTCCTTTTTCAGAGAAAAGGAGAAACAGGCATCACAGAATGGGCTCATACATAGGAGGGTGCAGCCAATCACTCATGAGTTGGCTAACCATTATCTCGGATTAGTAGATGTTATGAGCTCCCAGTTCCCAGGAGTATGGTGGAGTACGAGGTCATCCTTCCCGAAGAAGTTCCAGGATTACCTTCCCATTAGGAAATCGACTTCTACATCGATATACACCCTGGGACGACACCAATTTCATCACTAGAAAATGGGATGGCACCCCCAGAGCATCGTGAGATAAGGGTGCTGTTGGAGGATTTTCAGAGCACGGGTTTTATATGACCTAGTGTTTCTCCCTAGGCATCCCCAGTTTTGTTTTCCAAAAAGGCAGATGAGAGTTTGATGTTGTGTGTGGATTACTGATGCCTGAACCAAGTGGGGGTGAAGAATAACTATCCACAGCCTAGTATCGACAGCTTCTTCGACCAGATGGGAGGGTAACAGTGGTTCTCGAATTTTAACCTTCGATTATATAATCACCAATTACGAGTATGGGACAAGGATAAACTGATGATAACATTCATATGCCTATACAGTCACTATGAGTTCATGGTGATGTCTTTCAGTGTGAAAACCTCCCCCACAGTGTTCTTGGGACCAATGGAGAAAATCTTATAGCCGTACATAGACCGGTTCATAGTGGTCTTCATTGATGACATCCTTTTGTATTCGACATTAGTAGGGGAGCACATGAGACACCTGAAGATGGATTCAGACCAGCTTCGGGAGCACCAGCTTTATGGGAAGCTCACGAAGTTCCAGTTCTGCATTCAAGAGGTCCACTTTCTGGGACATGTCATCTTAGAAAATGGAGTAGTGGTAGACCCATACAAGGATGAGTCAGTGTTAGCATGAGAGCCACCTTGGAGCATGACGATGGTGCGGAGCTTCCATTGGTTGGTCGGATATTACGAGAGATTTAATCATGATTTCTCCTGAATATCAGCACCGATGATGGACTAGACCATGAAGTGGAAACCCTTCTTATGGATAGAGAATTGAAACATGATTTCGAGCAGTCGACATAGAGATTAACGAGTGCCCCAATTTTGAGATTTCCAGAGGAGGGTGTCAGGTATATAGTCTTCTGCGACACATTACGTATGGGGCATGGCTATGTCCTGATGCAGAGGTAGACAGTGATAACATATGTTTCTTTCTAGTATAGGCCACATGAGAAGAACTATGAGACCCATGATCCGTGTTGGCAGTGGTATTATTCACGCTGAAGATGTGGTGAAACAACCTTATGGGCGAGAATTTTATAGTCTACTCTGACCACAAGATCCCTAAGTACATATTCTCATAGATGGATCTGAATCTGAGATAATGGCATTAGCTAGAGTTCCTCCAGGACTATGATTTCTAAATCATCTATACTCCTGGGATGGGAAAAAAGTTTTCAATTTCTCTTAGTAGAAGGTCCATCTCATAGATATTGAGTGAGGTGACATTGTAGTTAGCCACATTGTAGTTATCCATCGTGGAAAAAGAATATGCTCCTTACCTACAGTCGATGGTTTTCACCAATACACTCTTACAGCGAGTTATGGAGGTAGAACATGGGGGTGTTAACATTGAGGCTCTATATTCTCAGTTATCCACATGACATGTTTCTGATGGATATTCACAAGGTGGTGATAACATGCTTCTTTTTAGTGCATGCATTGTCATAATAGTGGCATTGCTAGAAGATGTCCTAAGGGAGTTTCATAAACCCCCTTAGAGGTACACCCTGGAGTGGTGAAGATTTACCTAGATCTCAGATGATAGTTCTGGTGGCCAGGCATGAAGAAGGCGGTAGTAGAGTTTGTTTCTTGATTCCTTGCGTGGTAGAAGGTGAAGGCTGGGTACCAGGTTCCAGCAGGATTAGCTCACCCCTGGAAGATCTAGAGTAGAAGTGGGATGGAATATCGATGGACTTCATGATAGGATAACCACATACGTCCAAGGGTCATGATTCCATTTGGGTGATCATTTACCAACTCACCATGTCAGCCCAATCCCTAGCTATTAGATAGAAGAGTTCTATAGAGTGCTTGGGACGCCTCTACAAGAAAGAGATAGTTCGGCTTCTTAGAATCCCTTCGCTGATAGCCTCCGATTGAGTTTCCCATATCACATCCTAGTTGTGGTGAGGATTTCAGGTGTCTTTTGGGACTCAGCTACGCTTGATCTCGACGTTCCATCCCTGTACCGATGGCCAGACAGAGAAGACTATTCATGTTCTGGAGGATATGTTGCTAGCCTGTATCTTGGGCTTTGGTCACCATTGGGAGGACCACCTACCACTGTTTTAGTTTTCATACAACAAAATCTATCACTCCAAAATGGTTATGGCACCGTTCGAGGATTTATATGGGACACCTTGATGGCCACCGCTTTGCTAGACCGACCCAAGATAGTCAGCACACATGGATCCATAGTTAGTGCGACCTACCACCAAGAAGGTGCAGATAATCTTAGAGTAGATGAAGACTGCACAGAGCCAGGAAAAGTTTTATTCTGCCTTTCGTCAGGTTTCACCTTGACGAGGGTTACAAAAATTTTGGAAAGCGCGGCAAGCTATCTTCAAGGTTCATCAGACATTTCCAGATACTGTGCAGATTTGATGAGGTGGCATACTGCATAGCTCTACCACCACAGTAGCATCAGGTACAATATGTCTTCCACGTGTCGTAGCTGAGGAGGTACGTGCAGGACCCATCACACGCCATGTAATGGGGCGGGTTGGACATCGAGGATTGGGTGACCTTTTCATAGTACCTGGTGGAAATCAAGGATTAGTAGGAGAGGATCATTCATGGATGATCGATTTATTTTGTGTTAGATCTATGGCAACATGAGAATCTTCTAGAGAGCATGTGGGAGTGGGAGGCCCAAATCTGTGCCCTGTACCCACATATTTTTTTAGTAGGATTTGTTTTGGCTTTTTCGGGGATGTTGAGCCCCAAGGTGGGTAGAATGTAATGTCTCAAAATTTTAATGTATTATTATGAAATATTATACAGAATTATTATGAGACCAAGCATGGAGATTTCATATCATTTTGAGTCCTGGTGAGCCTGGAATGGTGGTTTGGATTATTTTATGTTATATGAGTCAGAATATGTGCATTGTTATTACAGATTCCGAACTGATGCCTGGAAAAAAATCTGAAGGCACCGTTGCGTCTAGGATGATGACTTTAACTAAGAACGAGTCTAACCTCGACCGGTATGGGGCATCCAAAAAAGTTATTTTTCCGGAATTTTTAGTAATATAATATAAAATTATTCGCAATTTTTATTTTATATTATTTGGAAACCTTCTCTACAGCACAACGATTGGGTAGTTGTTTCAATAATTAATGCCATGCCATAATCACTCTGAAACAGCAACACTGACTCATTAATACCATAGCATCACGATAGTGACTCAACGTAGAAGAATTATAAAACGTGTTCCCTCCTTTTAATAGGTCAATCGAAAATTTCTCACTAGCAGAAGGTGGAGAGAAACTATGGAGAATACTTTGAGCTTTGGAGAATGCTCTCAGTGAAGAATGACAAAAAATCAAAGCTTTGAATCGCTTTGCCACTGAAGAAGAAGGATCTTGGTGATGATTTCAATGAGACCCCTTTGTCAACGATGGATCCCTTCTTGAGGTAGGGGTTGTTTTTCAATTATTATTTTCCCTGTTATGGATTATACGATGAATGCAGATCAACTGACAAACAGGTTGATCCGCAGATTACCATGTTCTTGTATGAGGGTTTTAATTTGGGTTGATCTCGTGAAATTAATCCATGATAGTTTATTTCTTTGATTCCTTTTTATTTGATCCTACTAACGGGATAAGATCAATGCTATGATGAATGATGGTGGATGTTCATTCCTCATTTTTCTTTTGGATTTCACACCCCATTATTTTTCTTTCTCCGCATTCTTTATGGGGTGATGAACAACAGATCGTTGCACATCCTTTTTTCAATGAAACAATCCCATTTTAGATATTTTACATCTTGATGACCTAGCGGTGGTGCGACGGTTATGGCGGCAGAAGAATCGACACAGTTCAAAAATAATCTTTCTTCCAGCATTCTTCATGTCGGTTGATCAGAACGCATTTTAAGGGCCAATCGGAGACCTGAAACTGATATAATCATCTTTTTGGTGTTAGGGTGACATAAAACTCCGAGTTTAATAGTGATCGGTTGGTTGTATTGACGAACATGGCCTCATAGGAGGCGCGACGGTAGAGGTTCATGATTCTAGAAAATTATTGAAAACATGATGTGTACTTCCGAAGAACATGTTGTGTGGTGGTGGCAGTGGCGGGTAGGGTTTTCGGTGTTATACAGATATCACATGGTGTGTCACCCCTATCACATGGCATTTTTGACCTTCCCTAAAGCTCATCGTGTATTTTGGAAAGTACAGGGACACGGGATAAACTAGACGACTTAAGAATAGGGTGTGTAGACCATACATGGCCTGGAAGAGTCAACTACGTGGGACTTGTCCTGTATCTCAGGTGATACACGAACACGAGATGGAGTACACGACCCTATACTCCACCACATGTCCAGGAGAGGCCAGCAACGTGGGTCACCCCGTGTACCAATTACACGGGTTCAAATATATGGGTTGATGTCGTGTATGGGTCCATGCCCATCGTACACAGAGCTGACCCCAGTTACTCAGACACGATGTGTAATCTGTAATACACACCTTGTTCTAAATTTTCCACCCGACCAGCCTTGTGACACGGGCCATTGTACATGGGCAGTTCTTGAGGTCAATAGACACCACATGGGACACTACTACACACTGTGTACTTTTCTGTACATGTATTGGTATTCTTTTCCACTGTATCTTGGACTTGTTTCATTTGTATTAATGCCTCGTTTTCTCATTCCACTGGTGGTCGGGTATCGTTTCCATGTACATGAGTATGATCCCTTCATCTAGAAGTTCTAAGATAGAGTCAGATATCCCTCCGAGAGGCCTAGAGTGATATTCTCTATCCATTCTTGACCCTAGGTAGAGTGAGGTATCAACCTAACCATCTCCACATGGCGCAGATCCTCTACCTAGTATGTGAATTTAGATGTGCCGTGGTATCCTCCAAGGACCAAGAAGTGATCCCCATATGTTTTCGTGATCTTTCCTCACTCATGAGTATATTATCCTGGAATGAGTGTATCTATATCTCATGACTTTTCCTAATGGATAGTACTTCTCAGATGGATGTAATCAGAGCTATTAGACTCATGGAGTGAGTTCTCTCAGACGAGTGATTCATGGAATCTTCAAACTGAATCCCCAGTGGGGGTTATGTTGTTTTGTGACTTGTCTCTAGACTGCGTGTCTGGATTTTTATTATATTTGGATTTTGTTATCCAATTATATGTTTAGATGAAAAATATTTTGTAGAGATGATGGTATATTTCTTTTGTGTATTTATTTTTGGATTTCAATGTCTTCTACTGAGTATTGTTATACATACCCATGCAAAGTCATTGCCCACACATGTCGTGTCTTGTGAAGATGAGCACAATTTTAATAGAGTATAGGGAGTTCCAGGATAGGACAAAGCTTTTTGAGTTCCTTATAGGCTGAGGAGTTCCTACTAATACAAGCAGCAGTACCAGTACCTCTTTGTGTTTACAGGTCGGACTTTTTAGTTTTAAGACTCTTATTTTTGGTGGGCTTGTATTCTGGCCCAGTTTACTATTAGTACATTACCTTCTATCATACTCTTTTGGTTGGATTTAGTTGTATGAATTCATTTTATTCCCTAATTTTTTTATACATTTTAGTATTGTGGTCTTAGATTTGTGTGTGTGTGCAGCTACATTGGAAATGCCTCCCATTTATGTAATATTCCTACTCGTTGCTAGTCGCATGCCCCTGTCCTATTGGAGGCGGGCATGGGGAGTCGCGGTGCGGGCCCCACTGGGAATGGTCATAACATTCACATTATCCTTTAATTTAAAATGAAATATACCATTTCAATCATATAATATTAATTTTTAAGAAATATAATTTGTTTATTAGTTCCAATCATTATTGAATTAGTAATTATGTAACAAATAATTATCATCCTCTATAGCAATGTTATCCCCAGCTTTCACATTATCTCCCTTCCCACCTATATTCTATAAATTAATTGGAATTATTTTTATGTTATATATCCTATGAATTATATCATTAAAATATCATGTTCTATATGAATTATTAACAATTTTTCACATTGTGACATTCCAACAATGGTATTTTTAAATTTAATATGTTATTTTCAATACCTCTATCATGATTTTTGGTGAGGAACCTCAATCAATTGCGGTTTGCTTATAAAAATATTAAAGATCCCACTATCAGTGGTAAGAATTTGTTTTTTTATATTTTAACATTATTGAATGAGTATCACATAATTCTACAGATACATGCTACATCTTATATATCCACAAATATCCTAGAATAGAGTTTTCTAATACAAGAAATTTTTTTGATAATGGTTAGATAATGGATGATGAAATTCTATTTGTGTTTCTGTGGTTTCATCAGCTATGTATTAGTTTTTATAAATTGGATGAGACTTGTAAATTATTAATATATGTTACCGATCTAGTAGTGGAAAAATATATTTTGAAATTCATGGGTCTATTTTAGCAATGTATATAATTAACATAGCTATTTTTTTTATATAACATATTCACGTGGACATTTCATCCTTGTAGATATTTTTTTATGGTAACAATATATTGATTTTTTTATATAGGGAGATGATGAATCATGGAGATAAATATTCTATCTAACATTTTTACTCACACATGTTATTGATTCATGTAGATGATTTATATTGAGATACACATAGAATCATATTCTATGCATTCAACTTAAAACTGTGGTATATTAATATTATTTTTTACCAGTGTTTCATAATAAATTTATTTTTATTAAACTAATGTTAATGGATGGTACAACATGCCACTAAGATATCAGGCGTGAGTTTCAAATTCTGTGATGATGATATTGAATATGAAAATAGTTATAGATATCATGGGGTCTTAATTATTTTAGGTTTTCCAATGTATAATTGTAATAGGGTTGACTAGACAGGTACACTATGGATAGTATATAGTAAGAAAGTTATTGACATGTAGAGATGATAAGTGTGTGAGAAATAAAGAAAATATTAGAAGCGGTAAAATGAAGAATATGTTTTTATCTATTATAAATCAATATCCAATGAATTTTTAGTCTTGGGGATATCTCTTTTGTCTTTAAATTTTACGTTTTGTGGAATAAATGTCTAAATTTTGAGTGATTAATTCTTGAATATTTTAATGACTCGAGGAAAATTATGTACATCTTTCATTCCATGTGTAACCAAATTCAGTTAGTTGAACTTATTCGATTTTGTAATAATCATTTTGTATTACTGTGGGAAGAAGTATTATTCAATATGACTCCTTACATGTCTGTCATGATTCCTTTTTTATATGAATTTAACATGGGGACATAGTGAAATAAATTGATAGATGTGGGGATTAACATGATACGATAATCTATAGGAAGTTTTATTATAAAATCCTCATTGCATGAATTTGTTACCAAATATGATGATACTATAATTTTAGGTCTATATCGCAAACACAGTTCAATATCAACCATGAATAATAGAGATATATTACATGATAAAGTAATTATTAGTGGGTGAATATTTAATTATTATTCATTACAATCTAATAATAAAAATATACCCAATCATTATACTAAATGTATAATTAGGGAAAGCATATTTATGGAAGTAATATTGGATTATCAAAATAATTAGTATTTCATGGTTATATATGGTTTTGTGTAATTAAAAAAAATGTTACATGTATTCATATTAAATATATTTACCAAGGACAAGGAATGAAGAAAGGGAGATTAGATAAAATGATATGAAAACTTGTATTCTAAAAATCCAAGTTGTAACGGAAATCAATCAACGCATGACAACAACAAAAACATTATTAATTGTCTTGAAGTGTTTTTTGGTATGAGTAATCAAAATTGTAATAGAGAATAGAAGTGTATGTTATACTACACTATCAATTCCCACATAACAAAAATTGAAAATTAATTATAGATGTTAGTGATGAATATTCATTTATGAAGAAGTGGAATTCAATGACTGAATGAAATTAAAATCTTCGATACTTGATATTTTTGTGTTCCTATAACGTTAATAATGATCCCAATATTCATTAGAATATTAAGATAAATTAAGGTTATGTTGTAACATTGGTTAATGATAACACCTATAAAATCAATTTTATGGGAAGAAAATAGATTGAAAATGATAAATTGATATCAAATGATGTTTTATGGGTTGAGGATATAAATCATAAAATTTATGTTTCAACCATATTTTTGAAAAATGAAATGAGGTAAAATTTAAGAAAAATACATGAATCCCTAAAATCATTTGTTATGTAATAATTGATACTAATGGAATTAGAAGAAAAATGGAAACCTATTATTAATTGGTGATCCATACAATACGTGCTAATTATACGTGAATGAATAAACCATGATATGGACGAAATTGTATGGGAATTATCAATAGATAATATCGAGTAATATTATAAAATATGAGGTAGAAATAGATTTACATTGATGAAGAGATACCATGATAGAGTTTTTTGGAACATTTCAAAAGGTAATGATTATTCAAATTTTTTATTGGATGATAGATATATATCCAAAAGACCATTATAATTAGTCCACATAGATCTCTATCGACCCAAGAAATATAAATCTATACGAGGCGACTTGTGTTTTATTATATTAATAGATTACTTCACTCTGATGAAAGCATTTAATTTAGAAAAAATCCAAATTGTTTTTTATTATCAAAATATATAAATGATAGGAAGAAAGACATATTCATATTTTTATTAAAAACTGATATTAAAAAATGGGAAATAATACACATGTGATTCAATAAAAATGACCATAGATAATATGGAATCATTAATTACAATAGGACACCTAATATATCATGAGGGAATGGTGTGAGGGGGATAAATAATAAGAGCATTAAGGAAATTTTAAAAATAATGTGGGATGAATATGATGCATCAAAATACTTCTAGAGAGAATCAATGTGTAAATTAGAGCCCAGTTAGAATTTATGTCTTTTTTGAGTTCAAATACACGATACACCACAAGATAGGTTGATCCAAAACAATCATATAGTGAAATATTCCATGGTATTTAATAATCCATAAAAAATTACATTAAAACCAAAGTGTTATTTATTGTTTGATTTATGAGATAAGTATGAATAATATATGGAACATTTAATAAATGTAAATGATTTTATATGATAGAATAAATTATTTCATTAAATTTTACAGATGGAAGGATTAATAAAATTTTATCAAAACTGAATCATAATATCTTGGAATATTATTAGTGTTATTAAGAAAAATAATTTGTAAATTTATAAGGAAATTAATGGAAATAATATAGAAATAAAACCAGAAACAATTGATTCATACTCAAAATTCACTAGTTATAATGAAGAAGGTTATGTGAAAATAAAAAATTTGTTTCAGATTATGTAGAAACATTTTGATATCTGGAAAATCAATTGGAAACATAAAAGAAATATTTATATTATAAAAACACTAATATTAATAAATAAATCAACTCTTGTATCATAGGTAGAACCAATAATAGTGGTTTAGGTTGTTGAACTTTATGAATGGTTTGATGAAATAAATGATGATCACAATAAAATTAAGAGGAAACCTATATGTGAACATCTTCCAAATATGAAAAAAAATTAAATTGGAACAATGTTTGTCTTTAGAAAAAATGTTAATGAGAAATGAAAAGCATACAATAACAATTATAGGCTATTGTGAAATAGATATTCACAAAAATAAGGTTTTCCTTCAACAAATCTATCGAATATGTGGAATGACTTGTGACTATCATAATTTTCATGGAATTTCTTTCTCAAAATTATTACTATGCTTATCAAATGGTTGTAAAATCCACCTTTATATATATTTCCCTTGACAAAGTTTTCTCTATTTATTATCCTGATTATGTTATATAAGAAATAGAATTATTCATGGTTTTATTATTGAAGAAAGAATATATTGGTTTGAAATTTACCCCTATAGCCCAGTATTAAATGATAGACGAATATTTAAGGGACATGATATTTACTAAATATGAATATGAATAAATCATTTCAATGAATAAAATGACTGAATTTACATTAATAATAATTTTCTATGTGGATACAATTATTATATGGTGGCACGGTCTGTCAATTTGATGATTTTTATGAGATTATAAAACATTACTTAGAGAATCCCATATATGGTTATATGAAATACATTATGAGATTTCAAATTTAGTAAAAGTTGAATTAAATTATTATTTCTCCAGAAAAGTATGCCAAGAAATTACTTAATTGTTTTTCAATATATAATGAAAAGGTTTTTTAACATCAATTTCTATTCAAAGTTATCTATACAAAGATGAAGTTGGAAGTACTGATAATTAATTTTTTTTCAAGATTATAGGAAGTATTTTGTGTATAATAACATCAAGACCATACATAACATATGATATAAGTATATGAAAAGTATTTTAGAGTTTTAATATGTATTTTAACTAATTGGATACAAAAATTATATAGATATATGTGAAAGGAACTACCATTAAATGGATGTTTCACATAAAAAGTGCTAATATGAATAGGTTGGTTTTTATTGATGAAAATAGAGCCAGTGACTGTATAGAGAGAAGGTCAATGTTATATGGGTTGTTTTGGGAGGGTTGGGGTAACATATTTAACACCCCAATCTTCCACAGTATACATCTCTTTGAATAATACAATAGCGTGTGTTGTACACAACATTGAGTTCAAGTACACCACGACTTACCAAACTAGCCGTTCAAAAGAGGTTATGAATAGTATTAACTAAATTTAAAATATTATATTATCCTTATAATTTATATCCATATTATGAGTTTCTAAGACATGATTTATAAACAAATTCATTTTTTTCAGATAAAAGAAGTATTTTTCAAAAAATGAAATTTTACCGCCTTTTAATGGCAAAGCCTTTTTAAAACAAATATTTGAAACTTTTATATATTCAATTTGACAAAATGAAATTCTTCTTTAGAATCAGGACATAATAATCTAGTATCAATAATGTTTTGGTGTCTTTCTGATAACTTTCATATTTGGGTGAATAGTGAAAAATACTATATTTTAACTGAAAACAACTTTTTTAATAAAAATAATTTTTATTGTTAAATTATACATTTTAATGGTTTGGAAGTATAAATAGATTATATTTTTATAATTTAATCCAATGATGGTCATTTTAAGTAATTTCACCTTGAAATTGGACATAAACAAGTGTCAAACTTTTGATAGTTATTATTTCTTAAAAATACGCCTTTTGGTTTCGAAAGCGGGAATCAATTTTAAATTAATAAATGCAACTTTTATGTTTTTAATTTGGTAAAATAGACTTCATTTTTTGATTCGGAATAACGAAGTTGGCCTAAGGTGAAATTTTGGTACTTTTCGGATAACTTTTATATTTTGATGAATAGTAAAAGTTACTAAATTTTAATTAAAAACAACTTTTTTAATCGAAATAATTAATAGTGATAAATTATGAATTTTAGTGGTTTTAAATTATATTTAAAATATATTTTTACCATGTAATACAATGTGGGTCATTGAACATAATTTCACATTTAAACCACACATAAACAAGTGCCAATCTTTTGATAGTTATTATCTCTTAAAAACACGATTTTTGTTTTAACAACGAGAATTAATTTTAAATTAATTTCTGCCACTTATGTGTTTGGAATATGGAAAAATGGATTCCATATTTAGAATCAGGATGTTCATATGGTGTGAATAGGTAACTTTTAATTTTATACATTTTGAATAATTACTGCGGTAAATATTTTATTTACCATGGTTAAGGGTAAATCTGGTAAATAAGGGTTAAAAAATAAAACTATAATAATAATAAATTGCCATAAAACGTGTACTAGCCTTATTGGTTGATACATTTTAGACCATAGGAATCTTTGGGTCGATTTTGGGACCCCATGGAGCCACTTGTAGGTGATAGGGACACTTTATTTTAATTAAGTTAAAATGATTACAAAAATGACACAAGCATATGTCTTTTAGATAACCAATTTTTACATATGGTTATATACTTAGGATTTTAGACTATAAATATTCATTATAAAGATAAAAAGATTTAATACATAATTATATTTTATTTATAATTTTTAGACAATAAATAAGTTATATTATTTATGACAGAATGGTGATGCAGTAATTACCATAATAGTGAAAACTTTGAATAATTTATATTATAGATACCAAAATAAATATAATTTGAGACTTTTATTGAATTAAAATAATTTTATAGGTTACTATGACATATTAGGATTGATTTAATTAACTTTTTTTTGAAGTAATCATTCTGTTATTTGTTTTTAAAAAATCAACTATTGAATAGTGTCAAAATTGACATAAAAGAGTTTTTAAAACAAATATTATATTATTAATTGATATTAAATTCTTAAAAATCTAAGGTTCGTCCAAGAGACTTATATCATGGTAGTTTTATCATTAATGGACCACTTGGGGGTCTCTTGGATTTATATGGTAAGTTTATTAACCATATAATATAAAAATACAAAGAGACATTGTAAAAGTGAAACTAATTAACTAAGAGTTAATACTTAATGATAAGGTTAATATAACGACCCAAACCTGTATAAATTCTATTGGTTGAGTGGTTTTAGACCCATACCCACCTTAAACTATAAATAATCAACTTTTGAGCCATTAGAAACCGAATATGAATTTATTATAAATTAATATTTCTAGCTTTTCCAAAGGTGCCCCTCACCCCTCTTATAAAATGGCACTCCTCATTCTCATTTTTTCACACCTTAAAAGCCTTTTGGATCTGCCAACCCATGCTAAAATACTCTCTCAACGACCCTCAATACAACCTAGAGGCCTTAGTTTGATCAGAAAGCCAACCTAAGGAGCCCTTTTGATCAAATCAAAAGGAAGAACCCGAAGAAGAGGTAATGTTTTCACCACCCCTTTTCAAGTTCCTTTCTTCTTCCACTTATTCTTTCTTTGTTATTACCATTATAAAACAATAACTCCATTATCATATGCATACATTGATGTTATTATAAATACGGTACAATGATATTCAGTATTCTATCCATCCTTTGAATAACATGTCACCATACGTGCGTATGTACGGCTTACCGTCTCCATGTCGTGGTGTAATTGTTATTCAATATATTAATATTTGGATGGGTATAATAATGATGTGTAACTCATGTAAATAATAAATATAACAAGATAATTATTCTGTATATATGATATACCATCCAATTATATATTATTCTAATATCAAAAGAATGATATTGTCGCTTGTACGTACGTACGGACTACCGTCTCCACGAACGCGATGAGATTCATTCTCCATCATATCCATTCAAGTATAATTATAATTTGATGATTTAAAAATAGTATCTAAGGACTTGATATCATTCTGGATATGAATAATATACATCCCATTAATAACGTATATGGCTCACATAACAAAGAATATAAATTAAAATGAACTCGTTAACACCCGAAAAGACGATAATTCTAAGATATTATTAACAAATCAATGTTAAAAGATAATATATGATATCATATTAAAGTAAATGATTCTTGTATAATTCAATAACAATTATTTTACAATTATACAGGAGGTTAAACTACCTTCAACCAAGGAAAAGGTACAAAGTAAGGGGTTTCTAATCTCACTTTTAATATCGTGAGATTTCCATTATTCACCACTTATTTATTTCATGTGGTGTGTGTACTGCCCATGATTGTATTCATTGTGTAATATACTCTAATTTATGGATATTTACATCATCATTGTATGATCCTTCTTTCATGGGTGTATGTTTCATAAGTTACCAAATTGATAAGGGAATTTGATATTTCAATTTCCACTCATTCGGCTTTACGCATATTTCATTGATTATATTACTCCAAGATTATGTGTAGAATCACTATTCATTTGATTATGTCATAATTTCCACTCCCCTTCCTGTGGAAATACTTTTGATACACATAATCACTCCATTTATAATTTCTCAAGTCATCGATATGAATTTGATAAGAGTAATTTTAACTCATTCTCCATTTGTTGAGTTAAACATCCAATTCATTGGTGTTGTTTTTACAAGATTATGGGTGAATGTCCTTTGATTGTTTTACACTAAATATCCAATCATATTTAGTATATTTATATTTTTCACACATAACTATGTCGTTGATTTATCCTTTACCTAAGGATACGGCCTTTATGAGATATTTCATCTCAATTTACATTCCATTGAGACTTTTTTGTTGTTATACACCAAATCACTTTTATGTGGTGTATATAATGTACTTTGAAATAGTATATCATGAATTCCATTATTCTCATGATATTACAATGTTTTTATTACCTCAATTATTTTTATTCAAGTGTCTCTATTTTGGTTATAAACTCTAACTAAAATACCATTTTTAAATGTTTTAAAGATTATTCTTCTAAATCTTGCTCATTAATGTCCTTGTTTTAAAAATGGTTTTAAGGATTTATTTATATGGGAATTAAAGTTTTAAAATTAAAACTCCTTTTAAAAGTTTCAAAGTGGTATGGGACACTTTGATTCAAAAATCTATTTTTAAATGGCTTCTTGACAAAAAGTGTGACTTTTAAATGATTTCAAGAAAAAGGGGGATATTTCTCTCAAATAGTTATGATGATTATTTTCATCTATGTAAACATCCTTCATTATTCTTGATTGAGGTCAATGTTATACAATACAATCTTCCATATTGTATCGAATGAGTTATGTTTGACTGTGGATGTGCTATTTTTATACCATTCATGGTTTGTGGTTAAAGTATTGAAATTTCGTATGCTAGTTTTAATATTAATGTTTATGTTATGTTTAAACCTATTCATATGAGGAATGCATTGGACTTAATAAGTGACGGGTAGAGCCCTCTATAGCTCCTCGATGCATCGGTAGGTCTCATGAGACAAACTAGTGTCTTGGCACAAGGCCTTGGAAAAATCTTATTTATAGTCTTGGCACGAGGCCTTGGCTATGTGGTTATGATAGTCTGGCATTATGCATTCCATCATTATGAAAGTGGTTATTGATATTGCATGTGATCATTAAACTAGTCGAATATCCATGTGAGTAAGTAAATGGCATTATTTCGTTTTACCTTTTCCATTTTATGCTGAATTTCATGTTTAAAAAGCTTTTGTTTTATTTATAAATTGCTTTAAGTGTTTATGCTTATCTATGAAAGCTTATGCTATAATGTTATCCTTACTGAGCATCTGAGCTCACCCCTTTCAATGTTTTATTTTTCCCAGGATTATGAAGAGGTAATTTATGAATGACCCGCAAGGATAGTATGAGGGGATTTGAAGACAAGATGTTTTTTATGATGTAATGAATGTATCTATTATTTCCAAGGATACTATACTAATCGGTCTTTCGAGACTTGATCTTTCTTGTGATCATTCCAATGTTATGTAATAATGCACCGACTCTGGGTAACTGGGGTCAGGGCGTTACAGTTGGTATCAGAGAAAATTTATTACAAACCTTAGAAGCTAGATTTAGATAAACTCTGTTTAGAGCACGTAGAATTAAGATTAACATTGAGGATTAGTATAGAATAACTTCCTAGAATTTTGGTATTGTAGATATTTTGTGAGTTTTCCAAGCAATACATCCCTGTATGGATACGAGCAGGTAGAGGTGGCTCTGGCACAGATGTACCTAGGGGTAAAACCCGAAAACACCGCTTTGATCTAGACTCGAACGGGAACTAGTGCACGACAACGGACCTTGCTGCACTCTTGGTTATGACACTCCCGGGGGATATGCTTAGGATAATTTACAATTTCTTTACAAACCGATTTAAAGTAATATATATATATATATAAGATGAGAGTAAATGACCTTGGTTAATCTTAATGTGTTTCAATTTGAGAATATGGTGACATGTTAATCTCTAAATGATTTTATGACTACTGTTACTCACACAATTCTTTCTGGTTTTAGTCAATGGCTAGATTCCAAGGAAGTCATAGTGACTTTGAGAATGATGTACAAGGTGGGAACGGTGGTGGAAATGAGAAACAAAATGGAATATTGATAGGTGTAAAAGATATCATCTTTATGCCAAATCAGTTTTCAAAAAATATGATCAACAACATATATATTAACCAACTCCCGGACTCAACAAAGAAGAGAAAGGTAATGAATGATAAGAGCTCCAGTAGTGGAGACCATGGAGAAAGAAATCCTCAATTTACATTATGTAGGAAATGTGGAAGGAGACACCTAGGAAAGTGTCTCAATGGGACAAAGAAATGCTTTACGTGCGGGAAGGAAGTATATAAAGTGAAGAATTGCCGAAGATAAATGAAGAGTACTATGGAAGAAGATAAAAATGGTCCCAAGAATCCATTTATAGTCATTTGCCGTAAATGTAGGGGACCTGGCCATTACTTGAGTGAATGTCCTATTCTATAGGATATTTTCTTGGTCAAATAAGAAGATATGTGGAAATAAATGGTTGGATAAATGTTTAAAAAGTATTAGCGCTCCTTGTTGATGGGTTTACTTTGGAATAATTTTCTCCTGTATTTGTAACCCCGCGGTTTTCCATGTGAGAATGATATTTGAGGAAGAATTGTCTTTTATCTGGTGGATATAGGTATAAATAACCATTTGGATTTATATGATCATTGGGGTTTGAGAGAATTATAAATTATTACAATTTGGGACGAAAATGCAAGGTATGAGATAACATTTGTGGTTAAATTATGTTATGGTTATTTTGAGGAATTTATCTCATTTTGGTAATGTTATAAAATATAGTTTTTGAAAAAGGAAAACACGTAGACTGTGTGACAACCCATCGTGTTGGACAAAGCTGTGGGAATCGAACCCACAACCAATGTGCGATTGGGAGTTATCGCCTACCACTGGACTAAGTGAAGTCCCTGGTTAATGTGACTATTTTCTTTAGTTAAATGATTTTATTTATCAATAATATGTTGATTTGGGTTTTTATGTCTTATCAAATGATTACCCTTAGTATAGGAAAATGATTTGGTGATTAAGTGATAGATGTTATTTCGGAAGTTGTTCACTTTTTTGTGAACACTATATGCCCAAGGAAAATAGAATAGTATGGGATTTCATTTGTGGAGTAATGGTGGATTTTTATCTATGTTTTTATTATGGATTTATAGTGATTTGGGTTGTTTATG
This sequence comes from Viscum album, assembly GCA_963277665.1. Classification (NCBI taxonomy): domain Eukaryota; kingdom Viridiplantae; phylum Streptophyta; class Magnoliopsida; order Santalales; family Viscaceae; genus Viscum; species Viscum album. The sequence goes on from OY728138.1 coordinate 2,021,442,594, forward strand.
GAAATCATTAGGTTAATTTCTTTTATGTATGTGACTTTAAGAGTATTTAATGTCATTTGGAGATACAATTTAACGTGGAAGACTAAATTCTTATAAGTTTTGTGTTTCAATATTAGTTTGGATTATATTGAAGGATTTTAAGGACAATTGATTATTGAATGGTATTTATTTAACATTGGGGTATTGTTGGTTTAATTTTGGAAATTAAGATTAGTGTTTATTTCTCTCTAGGAATATCCTTTTGGGGGATCATTAGATCTTTTACTAACCATTTTGGTTTTGATTAATCTCTAAAGACAATGTAAATATATAGTTCATCATGTATGGATCATGTGATTCTATAGAAGTTTATTCTAGCTCTTCTAATGTGACCAAGTCTTCTTGAATACTCATCATTTTAAAAAAATGAGTTAGTGGTGGAAATTTATTAAAGGATGAAACTCTACTTAAAATGTAAGTATATATCATTATATTCTTAGTCAATATCATAAATGAATTCCTCATCCTTATGTAATGTAACTTAAAACAAAAACAATGTTGCCCGTTTACTTTCCTGCTAGGAGACTAATGGTCATTTGTCCCAACACAAGTGTGTGGTTTTCTTATTGTTAACTTTCTCCTGATCATGATTTCTATCCCTCTCTATCAGAACTTGACACTTAGTTTATCATCCACATCCATGTTTTCCTACATGGAATCCGAGTATAGGTTTTCATGGTTGACCTTTATACCTCTCTTTATTTCATTTAAAGTGATAGTTTTATTGATTCTTTTTCCGATGTGGGACTTTCCATTCTCAGGCCGAATTTTTTAAATTGCGAGGATGCAATTTATTGAAGGATGGGTGAATGTAACACCCCAATCTTCCATGGTATACATCTCTTTGAGTAATATAATAGCGTGTGTTGTACGCAACACTGAGTTCAAGTACACCACGACTTACCAAACTAGCCGTTCAAAAGAGGTTATGAATAGTATTAACTAAATTTTAAATATTATATTATCCTTATAATTTTAATCCATATTATGAGTTTCTAAGACATGATTTATAAACAAATTCATTTTTTCAGATAAAAGAAGTATTTTTCAAAAAATGAAATTTTACCGCCTTTTAATGGCGAAGCCTTTTTAAAACAAATATTTGAAACTTTTATATATTCAATTTGACAAAATGAAATTCTTATTTAGAATCGGGACATAATAATCTAGTATCAATAATGTTTTTGTGTCTTTCTAATAACTTTCATATTTGGGTGAATAGTGAAAAATACTATATTTTAACTGAAAACAACTTTTTTTAATCAAAATAATTTATATTGTTAAATTATACATTTTAATGGTTTTGAAGTATAAATAGATTATATTTTTACAATTTAATCCAATGATTGTCATTTTAAGTAATTTCACCTTGAAATTGGACATAAGCAAGTGTCAAACTTTTGATAGTTATTATTTCTTAAAAAAACGCCTTTTGGTTTCGAAAGCGGGAATCAATTTTAAATTAATAAATGCAAATTTTATGATTTTAATTTGGTAAAATAGACTTTCATTTTTTGATTCAGAATAACTAAATTGGCCTAGGGTGAAATTTTGGTACTTTTCGGATAACTTTATTATTTTGATGAATAGTAAAAATTACTAAATTTTAATTAAAAACAAATTTTTTAATCGAAATAATTAATAGTGATAAATTATGAATTTTAGTGGTTTTAAATTATATTTAAAATATATTTTTACCGTGTAATACAATGTGGGTCATTGAACATAATTTCACATTTAAACCACACATAAACAAGTGCCAATCTTTTGATAGTTATTATCTCTTAAAAACATGATTTTTGTTTTAACAACGGGAATTAATTTTAAATTTATTTCTGCCACTTTTGTGTTTTGAATATGAAAAAATGGATTCCATATTTAGAATCAGGATGTTCATATTGTGTGAATAGGTAACTTTTATTTTTATATATTTTGAATAATTACTGCGGTAAATATTTTATTTACCATGGTTAAGGGTAAATCTGGTAAATAAGGGTTAAAAAATAAAATTATAATAATACTAAATTACCATAAAACGTGTACTAGACTTATTGGTTGATACATTTTAGACCATAGGAATCTTTGGGTCTATTTTGGGACCCCATGGAGCCACTTGTAGGTGATAGGGACACTTTATTTTAATTAAGTTAAAATGATTACAAAAATGACACAAGCATATGTCTTTTAGAAAAACAATTTTTACATATGGTTATATACGTAGGATTGTAGACTATAAATATTCATTATAAAGATAAAAAGATTTAATACATAATTATATTTTATTTATAATTTTTAGACATTAAATAAGTTATATTATTTATGACACAATGGTGATGCAGTAATTACCATAATAGTGAAAAATTAGAATAATTTATATTATAAATACCCAAATAAATATAATTTGAGCCTTTTATTGAATTAAACTAATTTTATAGGTTACTATGACATATTAGGATTGATTTAATTAACTTTTTTCGAAGTAATCATTCTGTTATTTGTTTTTAAAAAATCAACTATTGAATAGTGTCAAAATTGACATAAAAGAGTTTTTAAAACAAATATTATATTATTAATTGATATTAAATTCATAAAAATCTAAGGTTCGTCCAAGGGACTTATATCATGGTAGGGTTATCCTTAATGGTCCACTTGGGGGTCTCTTGGATTTATATGGTAAGTTTATTAACCATATAATAAAAAAATACAAAGAGACATTGTAAAAGTGAAACTAATTAACTAAGAGTTAATACTTAATGATAAGGTTAATATAATGACCCAACCTGTATAAATTCTATTGGTTGAGTGGTTTTCGACCCATACCCACATTAAACTATAAATAATCAACTTTTGAGCCATTAGACACCGAATATGAATTTATTATAAATTAATATTTCTAGCTTTTCCAAAGATGCCCCTCACCCCTCTTATAAAATGGCACTCCTCATTCTCATTTTTTCACACCTTCAAAGCCTTTTGGTTCTGCCAACCCCTGCCCAAATACTCTCTCAACGTCCCTAAATACAACCTAGAGGCCTTATATTGATCAGAAAGCCAACCTAAGGATCCCTTTTGATCAAATCAAAAGGAAGAACCCGAAGAAGAGGTAATGTTTTCACCACCCCTTTTCAAGTTCCTTTCTTCTTCCACTTATTGTTTCTTTGTTATTACCACTATAAAATAATAACTCCATTATCATATGCATAAATTGATGTTATTATAAATATGGTACAATCATATTCAGTATTCTATCCATCCTTTGAATAACATGTCACCATACGTGCGTATGTACGGCTTACCGTCTCCATGTCGTGGTGTAATTATTATTCAATATATTATTATTTGGATGGGTATAATAATGATGTGTAACTCATGTAAATAATAAATATAACATGATAATGATTCTGTATATATTATATACCATCCAATTATATATTATTTTAATATCAAAATAATGATATTGTCGCTTGTACGTACGTACGGACTACCGTCTCCACGAACGCGATGAGATTCATTCTCCATCATATCCATTCAAGTATAATTATAATTTGATGATTTAAAAATAGTATCTAAGGACTTGATATCATTCTGGATATGAATAATATACATCCCATTAATAACGTATATGGCTCACATAACAAAGAATATAAATTAAAATGAACTCGTTAACACCCGAAAAGACGATAATTCTAAGATATTATTAACAAATCAATGTTAAAAGATCATATATGATATCATATTAAAGTAAATGATTCTTGTATAATTCAATAACAATTATTTCACAATTATACAGGAGGTTAAACTACCTTCAAACAAGGAAAAGGTACAAAGTAAGGGGTTTCTAATCTCACTTTTAATTTCGTGAGATTTCCATTATTCACCACTTATTTATTTCATGTGGTGTGTGTACTGCCCATGATTGTATTCCTTGTGTAATATACTCTAATTTATGGATATTTACATCATCATTGTATGATCCTTCTTTCATGGGTGTATGTTTCGTAAGTTACCAAATTGATAAGGGAATTTGATATTTCAATTTCCACTCATTCGGCTTTACGCATATTTCATTGATTATATTACTCCAAGATTATGTGTGGAATCACTATTCATTTGATTATGTCATAATTTCCACTCCCCTTCCTGTGGACATACTTTTGATACACATAATCACTCCATTTATAATTTCTCAAGTCATCGATATGAATTTGATAAGAGTAATTTTAACTCATTCTCCATTTGTTGAGTTAAACATCCAATGCATTGGTGTTGTTTTTACAAGATTATGGGTGAATGTCCTTTGATTGTTTTACACTAAATATCCAATCATATTTAGTATATTTTTATTTTTCACACATAACTATGTCGTTGATTTATCCTTTACCTAAAGATACGGCCTTTATGAGATATTTCATCTCAATTTACATTCCATTGAGACTTTTTTGTTGTTATACACCAAATCACTTTTATGTGGTGTATATAATGTGCTTTGACATAGTATATCATGAATTCCATTATTCTCATGATATTACAATGTTTTTTTTACCTCAATTATTTGTATTCAAGTGTCTCTATTTTGGTTATAAACTCTAACTAAAATACCATTTTTAAATGTTTTAAAGATTATTCTTCTAAATCTTGCTCATTAATGTCCTTGTTTTAAAAATGGTTTTAAGGATTTATTTATATGGGTATTAAAGTTTTAAAATTAAAACTCCTTTTAAAAGTTTCAAAGTGGTATGGGACACTTTGATTCAAAAATCTATTTTTAAATGGCTTCTTGACAAAAAGTGTGACTTTGAAATGATTTCAAGAAAAAGGGAGATATTTCTCTCAAATAGTTTTGATGATTATTTTCATCTATGTCAACATCCTTCATTATTCTTGATTGAGGTTAATGTTATACAATAAAATCGTCCATATTGTATCGAATGAGTTATGTTTGACTGTGGATGTGCTATTTTTATACCATTCATGGTTTGTGGTTAAAGTATTGACATTTCGTATGCTAGTTTTAATACTAATGTTTATGTTATGTTTAAACCTATTCATATGAGGAATGCATTGGACTTAATAAGTGACGGGTAGAGCCCTCTATAGCTCCTCGATGCATCGGTAGGTCTCATGAGACAAACTAGTGTCTTGGCACAAGGCCTTGGAAAAATCTTATTTGTAGTCTTGGCACGAGGCCTTGGCTATGTGGTTATGATAGTCTGGCATTATGAATTCCATCATTATGAAAGTGGTTATTGATATTGCATGTGATCATTCAACTTGTCGAATATCCATGTGAGTAAGTAAATAGCATTATTTCGTTTTATCTTTGCCATTTTATGCTGAATTTCAAGTTTAAAAAGCTTTTGTTTTAGTTATAAATTTCTTTAAGTGTTTATGCTTATCTATGAAAGCTTCTGCTATAATGTTATCCTTACTGAGCATCTCAGCTCACCCCATTCAATGTTTTATTTTTCCCAGGATTATGAAGAAGTAATTTATGAATGACCCGCAAGGATAGTATGAGGGGATATGAAGACAAGATGTTTTTTATGATGTAATGAATGTATCTATTATTTCCAAGGCTACTAAACTAATCGGTCTTTCGAGACTTGATCTTTCTTGTGATCATGCCAATGTTATGTAATAATGCACCGACTCTGGGTAACAGGAGTCGGGGCTTACAGTTGGTATCAGAGAAAGTTTAGTACAAACCTTAGAAGCTAGATTTAGATAAAATCTGATTAGAGCACGTACAATTAAGATTAACATTGAGGATTAGTATAGAATAACTTCCTAGAATTTTGGTATTGTATATATTTTGTGAGTTTTCCAAGCAATACATACCTGTATGGATACGAGCAGGTAGAGGCGGCTCTAGCACAGATGTACCTAGGGGTAAAACCTGAAAACACCGCTTTGAGCTAGACTCGAACGGGAACTGGTGCACGACAACGGGCCTTTCTGCACTCTTGGTTACGACACTCCCGGGGGATATGCTTAGGATAATTTACAATTTCTTTACAAACCGATTTAAAGTAATATATATATATATATAAGATGAGAGTAAATGACCTCGGTTAATCTTAATGTGTTTCAATTTGAGAATATGGTGACATGTTAATCTCTAAATGATTTTATGACTACTGTTACTCACACAATTCTTTCTGGTTTTAGTCAATGGCTAGATTTCAAGGAAGTCAGAGTGACTTTGAGAATGATGTACAAGGTGGGAACGGTGGTGGAAATGAGCAACAAAATGGAATGTTGATAGGTGTAAAAGATATCATCTTTATGCCAAATCAGTTTTCAAAAAATATGATAAACAACATATATATTAACCAACTCCCAGACTCAACAAAGAAGAGAAAGGTGATGAATGATAAGAGCTCCAGTAGTGGAGACCATGGAGAAAGAAATCCTCAATTTCCATTATGTAGGAAATGTGGAAGGAGACACCTAGGAAAGTGTCTCAATGGGACAAAGAAATGCTTTACGTGCGGGAAGGAAGTACATAAAGCAAAGAATTGCCGAAGAAAAATGAAGAGTACTATGGAAGAAGATAAAAATGGTCCCAAGAATCCATTTATAGTCATTTTCTGTAAGTGTAGGGGACCTGGCCATTACCCGAGTGAATGTCCTATTCTATAGGATATTTTCTTGGTCAAATAAGAAGATATGTGGAAATAAATGGTTGGAGAAATGTTTAAAAAGTATTAGCGCTCCTTGTTGATGGGTTTACTTTGGAATAATTTTCTCTTGTATTTGTAACCCCGCGGTTTTCCATTTGAGAATGATATTTGAGGAAGAATTGTCTTTTCTCTTGTGGATATAGGTATAAATAACCATTTGTATTTATATGATTATTGGGGTTTGAGATAATTATAAATTATTATAATTTGGGATGAAAATGCAAGGTATGAGATAACATTTGTGGTTAAATTATGTTATGGTTATTTTGAGGAATTTATCTCATTTTGGTAATGTTATAAAATATAGTTTTTGAAAAAGGATAACACGTAGACTGTGTGACAACCCATCGTGTTGGACAAAGCTGTGGGAATCGAACCCACAACCAAAGTGCGATTGGGAGTTATCACCTACCACTGGACTAAGTGAAGTCCCTAGTTAGTGTGACTATTTTCTTTAGTTAAATGATTTTATTGATCAATAATATGTTGATTTGGGTTCTTATGTCTTATCAAATGATTACCCTTAGTATAAGAAAATGATTTGGTGATTAAGTGATACATGTTATTTCGAAAGTTGTTAACTTTTTTGTGAACACTATATGCCCAAGGAAAATAGAATAGTATGGGATTTCATTTGTGGAGTAATGGTGGATTTTTATCTATGTTTTTATTATGGATTTATAGTGATTTGGGTTGTTTATGGAAATGATTAGGTTAATTACTTTTATGTATGTGACTTTAAGAGTATTTAATGTCATTTGGAGATACAATTTAACGTGGAAGACTACATTCTTATAAGTTTTGAGTTTCAATATTAGTTTGGATTATATTGAAGGATTTTGAGGACAATTGATTATTGAATGGTATTTGTTTAACATTGGGGTATTGTTGGTTTAATTTTGGAAATTAAGATTAGTGTTTATTTCTCTCTAGGAATATCCTTTTGGGGGATCATTAGATCTTTTACTAACCATTTTGGTTTTGATTAATCTCTAAAGACAATGTAAATATATAGGTCATAATGTATGGATCATGTGATTCTATAGAAGTTTATTCTAGCTCTTCTAATGTGACCAAGTCTTCTTGAATACTCATCATTTTAAAAAAATGAGTTAGTGGTGGAAATTTATTAAAGGATGAAACTCTACATAAAATGTAATTATATATCATTATATTCTTAGTCAATATCATAAATCAATTCCTCATCCTTATGTTATGTAACTTAAAACAAAAAAAAATGTTGTCCGTTTACTTTCCTGCTAGGAGACTAATGGTCATTTGTCCCAACACAAGTGTGTGGTTTTCTTATTGTTAACTTTCTCCTGATCATGATTTCTATCCCTCTCTATCAGAACTTGACACTTAGTTTATCATCCACATCCATGTTTTCCTACATGGAATCCGAGTATAGGTTATCATGGTTGACCTTTATACCTCCCTTTATTTCATTTAAAGTGATAGTTTTATTGACTCTTTTTCCGATGTGGGACTTTCCATTCTCAGGCCGAATTTTTTAAATTGTGAGGACACAATTTATTGAAGGATGGGTGAATGTAACACCCCAATCTTCCATGGTATACATCTCTTTGAGTAATACAATAGCGTGTGTTGTACGCAATACTGAGTTCAAGTACACCACGACTTACCAAACTAGCCGTTCAAAAGAGGTTATGAATAGTATTAACTAAATTTTAAATATAATATTATCCTTATAATTTTAATCTATATTATGAGTTTCTAAGACATGATTTATAAACAAATTCATTTTTTTCAGATAAAAGAAGTATTTTTCAAAAAATGAAATTTTACCGCCTTTTAATGGCGAAGCCTTTTTAAAACAAATATTTGAAACTTTTATATATTCAATTTGACAAAATGAAATTCTTCTTTAGAATAGGGACATAATAATCTAGTATCAATAATGTTTTGGTGTCTTTCTGATAACTTTCATATTTGGGTGAATAGTGAAAAATACTATATTTTAACTGAAAACAACATTTTTTAATGAAAATAATTTATATTGTTAAATTATACATTTTAATGGTTTGGAAGTATAAATAGATTATATTTTTACAATTTAATCCAATTATTGTCATTTTATGTAATTTCACCTTGAAATTGGACATAAGCAAGTGTCAAACTTTTGATAGTTATTATTTCTTAAAAATACGCCTTTTGGTTTCGAAAGCGGGAATAACTTTTAAATTAATAAATGCAACTTTTATGATTTTAATTTGGTAAAATAGACTTCATTTTTTGATTTGGAATAACGAAATTATTCTAGGGTGAAATTTTGGTACTTTTCGGATAACTTTATTATTTTGATAAATAGTAAAAATTACTAAATTTTAATTAAAAACAACTTTTTTAATTGAAATAATTAATAGTGATAAATTATGAATTTTAGTGGTTTTAAATTATATTTAAAATATATTTTTACCATGTAATAAAATGTGGGTCATTGAACATAATTTCACATTTAAACCAGACATAAACAAGTGTCAATCTTTTGATAGTTATTATCTCTTAAAAACACGATTTTGTTTTAACAACGGGAATTAATTTTAAATTAATTTCTGCCACTTCTATGTTTTGAATTTGGAAAAATGGATTCCATATCTGGAATCAGGATGTTCATATTGTGTGAATAGGTAAATTTTTTATTTATACATTTTGAATAATTACTGCGGTAAATATTTTATTTACCATGGTTAAGGGTAAATCCGGTAAATAAGGGTTAAAAATAATATTATAATAATACTAAATTACCCTAAAACGTGTCCTAGACTTATTGGTTGATAACGTTTATACCCTAGGCATATTTGGGTCTATTTGGGGACCCCATAGAGCCACTTGTAGGTGATAGGGACACTTTATTTTAATTAAGTTAAAATGATTACAGAAATGACACAAGAATATATCATTTAGAAAAACATTTTTTACATATGGTTATAAAGGTTGGATTTTAGACTATAAATATTAATTAGAAAGATAAAAAGATTTAATACATAATTATTATTTATTTAAAATTTTTAGACATTAAATAAGTGAATTTATTTATGACACAATGGTGATGCAGTAATTACCATAATAGTGAAAAATTAGAATAATTTATATTATAAATACCCAAATAAATATAATTTGAGACTTTTATTGAATTAAAATAATTTTATAGGTTACTAGGACATATTAGGATTGATGTAATTAACTGTTTTTGAAGTAATCATTCTGTTATGTGTTTCTCAAAAATCAACTACTGAATAGTGTCAAAATTGACATAAAAGAGTTTTTAAAACAAATATTATATTACTAATTGATATTAAATTCCTAAAAATCTAAGTTTCGTCCAAGAGACATATATCATGTTATTTTTATCATTAATTGACCACTTGGTGGTGGCTTGGATGTATATGGTATGTTTATTAACCATATAATATAAAAATACAAAGAGACATTGTAAAAGTGAAACTAATTAACTAAGAGTTAATACTTAATGATAAGGTTAATATAATGACCCAAACCTATATAAATTCTATTGGTTGAGTGTTTTTTGAACCATCCCCACATTAAACTTTAAATAATCAACTTTGGAGCCATTAGATACCGAATATGAATTTATTCTAAATTAATATTTCTAGCTTTTCCAAAGGTGCCCCTCACCCCTCTTATAAAAGGGCACTCCTCCTTCTCATTTCTTCACACCTTAAAAGCCTTTTGGTTCAGACAAACCCTACCAAAATACTCTATCAACTTCCCTAAATACAACCTAGAGGCCTTATTTTGATCATAAATCCAACCTATGGAGCCCTTTTGATCAAATCAAAAGGAAGAACCCGAAGAAGAGGTAATGTTTTCACCACCCCTTTTCAAGTTCCTTTCTTCTTCCACTTCTTCTTTCTTTGTTATTACCATTATAAAATAATAACTCCAGTATCATATTCATACTGTGATGTTATTATAAATATGGTACAACCATATTCAGTATTCTATCCATCCTTTGAATAACATGTCACTATACGTGCGTATGTACGGCTTACCGTCTCCACGTCCTGGTGTAATTGTTATTCAATATATTATTATTTGGATGGGTATAATAATGATGTGTAACTCATGTAAATAATAAATATAACATGATAATTATTCTGTATATATTATATACCATCCAATTATATATTATTTTAATATCAAAAGATTGATATTGTCGCTCGTGCGTACGTACGGACTACCGTCTCCACGAACGTGATGAGATTCATTCTCCATAATATCGATTCAAGTATAATTATAATTTGTTGATTTAAAAATAGTATCTAAGGACTTGGTATCATTCTGGATATGAATAATATACATCCCATTAATAACGGATATGGCTCACATGACAAAGAATATAAAGTAAAATGAACCCGTTAACACCCGAAAAGACGATAATTCTAAGATATTATTAACAAATCAATGTTAAAAGATCATATATGATATCATATTAAAGTAAATTATTCTTGTATAACTCAATGAAAATTATTTCAGAATTATACAGCAGGTTAAACTACCATCGACCAAGGAAAAAGTACAAAGTAAGGGGTTTCTAATCTCACTTTTAATTTCATGAGATTTCCATTATTCACCACTTATTTATTGCATGTGGTGGGTGTACTGCCCATGATTGTATTAATTGTGTAATATAATCTAATTTATGGATATTTAAATCATCATTGTATGACCCTTCTTTCATGGGTGTATGTTTTGTAAGTTACCAAATTGATAAGGGAATTTGATATTTCAATTTCCACTCATTCGGCTTTACGCATATTTCATTGATTATATTACTCCAAGATTATGTGTGGAATCACTATTAATTTGATTATGTCATAATTTCCACTCCCCTTCCTATGGACATACTTTTGATACACATAATCACTCCATTGATAATTTCTCAATTCATCGATATGAATTTGATCAGAGTAATTTTAACTCATTCTCCATTTGTTGAGTTAAACATCCAATTCATTGGTGTTGTTTTTACAAGATTATGTGTGAATGTCCATTGATTATTTTACACTAAATATACAATCATATTTAGTGTATTTATATTTGTCACACATAACTATGTCGTTTATTTATCCTTTACCTAAGGATACGGCCTTTATGAGAGATTTCATCTCAATTTACATTCCAATGAGACTTTTTTGTTGTTATACACCAAATCACTTTTATGTGGTGTATATAATGTACTTTGACATAGTATATCATGAATTCCTATATTCTCATGATATTACAGGTTTTTTATTACCTCAATTCTTTGTATTCAAGTGTCTCTCTTTTGGTTAGAAACTCTAACTAAAATACCATTTTAAATGTTTTAAAGACTTATTCTTCTAAATCTTGCTCATTAATGTCCATGTTTTAAAAATGGTTTTAAGGATTTATTTATATGGGAATTAAAGTTTTAAAATTAAAACTCCTTTTAAAAGTTTCAAAGTGGTGTGGGACACTTTGATTCAAAAATCTATTTTTAAATGGCTTCTTGACAAAAAGTGTGACTTTTAAATGATTTCAAGAAAAGGGGGATATTTCTCTCAAATAGTTTTGATGATTATTTTCATCTATGTCATCATCCTTCATTATTATTGATTGAGTTTAATGTGATTCAATACAATATTCCATATTGTATCGAATGAGTTATGTTTGACTGTGGATGTGCAATTTTTATAACATTCATGGTTTGTGGTTAAAGTATTGACATTTCGTATGGTAGTTTTAATACGAATGTTTATGTTATGTTTAAACCTATTCATATGAGGAATGAATTGGACTTAATAAGTGACTGGTGGAGCCCGCTATAGCTCCTCGATGCATCGGTAGGTCTCATGAGACAAACTAGTGTCTTGGCACAAGGCCTTGGCAAAATATTATTTTTAGTCTTGGCATGAGGCCTTGGCTATGTGGTTATGATAGTCTGGCATTATGCATTCCATCATTATGAAAGTGGTTATTGATATTGCATGTGATCAATCAACTAGTATAATATCCATGTGAGTAAGTAAAAGGCATTATTTCATTTTACCTTTGCCATTTTATGCTGAAGTTCAAGTTTAATAGGCTTTTGTTTTAGTTATAAATTGATTTAAGTGTTTATGATTATCTATGAAAGCTTCTGCTATAATGTTATACTTACTGAGCATCTGAGCTCACCCCTTTCAATGTTTTATTTTTCCCAGGATTATGAAGAAGTAATTTATGAATGACCTGCAGGGATAGTATGAGGGGATTTGAATACAAGATGTTTTTTTATGATGTAATGAATGTATCTAGTGTTTCCAAGGCTACTAAACTAATCTGTCTTTCGAGACTTGATCTTTCTTGTGATCATGCCAATGTTATGTAATAATGCACCGACTCTGGGTAACTGGGGTCGGGGCGTTACACATATATAGAAAGTAAAAGAATTCAGTGACTTAATGATCAAATGAGGTATAATATGTAGCTTCCATTTATTCTGATGAACATATGATTAGGATGCATGTGAAGCTAATAGATTTAATGACTAAAATAGAGAGATCATTAAAATTTTCATTTGATAATTAAAGTGATATTGGGATTTATAAAAATTCAATGCTACAGTTGAGATCTAATATCCTCGATATCAGATATCATTTTATCAATAAAATTGTGGCTACTGGAGTTATCAAACATAAATACATTTAAAATGCCAAATTGTAGAGATTTTCACCAATGATTTTCCAAGACATAGGTATATGATGTTATGGATGATAAATCATTTTCATCCTTCCCTATGAACATGAATCCTAGCTATTTAGAGTTCCCTATGGTCCTTTTCATTAACTTTCAAATGTGGGAGTGTTTCTTGTGGTGGTGAATGTGGAGTGCATTTTGATATGGGTTTTTTAATTTCGATAATTTTAATGATGTTCTACCATGATAATAAATCATGATAGGATGTTATGATGAAGGACGTATGGAAGGTTTATTAAGGGTTTATTGTTTCCTTGAAATAATCCTTTTTGAAGATGGTGAAGAAATATTCCATTTAAGATTCAATATTTAATGTGATCATAAATATTTCTCTACACATCACAGTGAGGAAGGGAAGACTGAGGTTGTTTTTTATAGTAGTTAAGTATTATTTTTCAGTGAATTTACAAATAATTGTCAACAAATACAATGGCTAATAATAAAAACCTCTATGATTTTTAGTTTGGTTCGAAAACACTTGAAGATCCCATTTTCATTAGATAAAAAGTGTACTAAATATAATTAAAACATTCTATTAGGATATCATGTGTATGAAACTGCATGGTCTAGATTATTTAGATTTAATTATAATGGAAGAGAGTTCCATGATGCTAGTATGTTTATTAAGAATATATAGGGATCAAATTAAGGGGTTATTTTTATGTTATAATAGTTTAATGATATTTGTAGTAATTATTTTTGCAGGGGATGAATTGTGTAGACATTGGATCTACATAGATGAATTGGTTAAGGATAATTTATATAGGTAATTTGGGTGTTCATTCCAGTTATGTAGGAAATTAATGTAATTTTTTTCTAAATAAGAGAATCATGTTACCATTTCATCTATGTATAAATTTTGAGTTGTTAAAAATATAGTTGTTTTATTATGTCATACAATTTTTAATTAAGGAAGTGAATTTCAGATTATACTAAAATCCTTGTAGAAATATATTCTAAATGGATAATTATGAGTCTATTATACATTCAGATTACTTTTCACTAGGGTTTCAAAATGAAAATGTTTCAATGTTATTTTAATTTTTTGGTTGTTCTACATGACTCCACATTAATTGGAATAAGTTATATAAGTCATGACAGATAGACACAAGTTGACAATAGCTAATGATATGGTTGGGTCATCATAAATATGGTTTTTATGCAAAAAAAAATTCAATAGGGTGGACCTAATTAGATTACATTGTAATGATTATAGTAATAAATACTTAAATACTTATCGATGAACAATGTATGAGATAAAATTAAATAATTGAGGGATAAATATGAATCTATGGATTTTTACATTTGTTGATCAACATCCAATTGCTCTTGAGTCTTGAGAAGATCTATTTTGAGAGAATAAGTTTTGTGTATATGAATAAGATTATACACTATTTAATAACTTTTCATCCATATTTATACGTCTTGAAAAATAGATCCCCATATTTCATTACTTATGCAGCTAAATTTTGTTTGTTGATTTTATTTATTTTTGTAATTAACATTTTTATAGTATTGGGGCGTTTTTTATTATGTGTGATTCCTAGAATGTGTGGTTATTTTTTCATGATTACTTATTTAGATGTTAATTTATCTTTAGAGTATAGTGAAAATAATATGTTGTTGAGGGGATGAACTATTCATAATAAGGAGTTGGATTCAACAGTATAAAAAAAATTAAAATATGTGCATCCAATTATCTTTGTTTCAATCATGATCATATGAGGATGTTTTTTTTGGTCTATTGTGATATAATAAATCACATATATATTTTTGAATTAAATAAATTGTAAAAACATCCCTCTAGTTATTCAATACCCCCCATCTCTCATTAGATGAAACTGATCCTAATAGGAACATCATCTGATTATATATTCACATTCATTTACTATATTTTATAAAATATTCCAATCGTATACATATTATATATATTTATAACTTTATTATATACTTCTCTAATAATACATTCCATTTTTTAGGTTATACATGTTTTTGGTTTCCTTTGAAATTATCACTTTTATGTAAACTCGGTTTAAGTGAACATTCATGTTTCATGTATAACATCGTGAATGACCCAAAATTTTTATTAAAAACAATAATTAGATTTAGAAATCCCAAATTATTTGAAGTATATCCTTATTGGGATTTTTTTGTTTTTATGAAATATAATAAGTTAATTACTTTTATAAAAATATCCCTTACTTATTTAATAAATCGTCTTATAACTCGTATGGTTTTTTATTTTTTATCCTTGGTCCGTCTCCAAAAATCTATATATAGGTTCTTGATGATCATTTCCAATGATTCATTTTAATATATGAATATATATAAATATATATATATGAGTTATTTCATTATACTCTTGGGAATTTTTATGAGTATTCCCCCAGTTATGCCTTGAATTATAATTGGTAAACCCACTTCCATCTCTTAGGATGGATCATTTTTATGATTTTTTATTGTTCATTTTATTCTTGTGTAACATAAATATATATATGTGTGATTTTAATTTAAGTATAGGGTTGGTATGGTATTATATATTCCACCAATAAATTTATATATTTTTATATCTCATGAAATATTATGTAAGGGACTAGGGAGTGATCATAATCCACTATATAACATTTTCTTCTATATTTATGGGAATGGGGAGTGAACCCAATTGACTGGGGTACATTATCCACGTTATCATGTTATTCAGGGAATTGATCAGGGTATTTTTCATATAATATCATGTTTTATGTTGTTACCCCATGTTAATGATCTTATGACATAATTTCCATTTTCCATGTTGTTATTCTTATGATCATACACATTTTTATATCATGTTATTCATCGCACTGTCATGTTATGATAAATTTCTATGTCTATTCCCTTAATAGTCATTCTTCCTCACCCTTTTCCTAATGAACTTCTACCAGGGTATCCAATGCTATTTTAGAGGATTAATGGAATTTGGGATAACTACATGGTGTTTTAAATAAATATATATTTTTTATGTTTAATATGATTAATTAGTATTTATAAGAATATAAATACTCCATATATCTGGATAATCCACTATACGTTTCTATAAAATGTTGTTAAAAATGATAAATATAGTGTGTTTTAGTAATTGGTTTCTATAATTTATGATAGTATAACATAACAATTCATATCTTTTAATAATTAGTGATATATTATAGGTATGGTACAAAAAATATTATAGTAAAAATTACTATAAGGATCTATGCCATTTGTTCTCATGCTTCTGAACAACTAAAATGTACTCATGTGTACACATCTCTTGTTATACCAACTCCATAACAATATTTTGGAGTGTGATATTGGACACCACTCCCCCATAATCCATACTTACATGTTCTATAATAAATAAATCATTAATCCTATTATAAAGAATCAATATAATGAAATTTGGTTTCATTCTGCACATCATAAATAACCCATTGAATGATTTGGGTTTCATATCAATTTAATTTGGAATTATATAAATAAATAATTTATAAAACCATAAATAATACTAACACAATAAACCCATGGAAATTAAATATATATCCAATTACATAACGTGATTTTATATCTATCAAAAATTTATAAAATATAATAAAATAAATTATATTGATACAATATAGATAATCAATATAGAGTTCAATCTATAATTTCCCCAAATCAACTTTTGTATTGAATCATATTTCTCATTATTAAATAAATGTAATTAAATGTTACGTTCCCACAAATAAATATCCTTGGAATACAATTTATGTTTATTCCCAATTCATAGTTAGAAATGAAATGTTATTTAAGGATCATATCATTGTTATAAGAGAACATTAAATTAGACGTATAGACAAAAAAGGTTGATTGTAACATTTAATGTATATACATAATTTTTTATATGATATATCATAGTGGAGTGACATGGATGAAAAAAAAATTTATGAGTTATACAAATAGAAATAATTAAAATATGTCACCCTTCATAATGAATTCATTTAAAATGATATTTTTTTATAAAACAAGTAGAGTGTTATATTGTTTTAGAAATTAACTAAACATTGAATTCATGTTTCATAGAAAATTATTATGATGGTCGAAATAAGTTTTCACAGAAGAAAAGTTTGAAATAAATTATTCTATATAAAAATTCACATATAAGGGATATTTAAATTTGATATATATTGAAAAAATCAAAGGGACGTCATGGAATTTGGAAAAATCATTTTTTCATTTTTTTCAAAAAATAATTAGGGATATCAATATAATGTGGATTTGAATATAGAATACAATATTAAAATTAAATTTCTATTAATATGTTTTAAAATAGTTTTTATGAAGCCCACGTCAATATAAGACATTGTAAAGCCTCAAATTTCAAACAACCAATAGTGATAACAATAACCACCATGGATAATAATAGGGGAATGGAATATTTTTATGTTTGAAGAAATTATAAAACATTCCCCAGATAGATAATCACATTTGTGAGACCTATAATTTTTAATTGGTTAAGGAAAAGAAACAATATAACTTGAACAACAAAAAAATTAATAACCTTGGAGGGAAAATATATAGAAATTTATCTTAAAATAACAAGAATAAAATATAATTCTTGAAAAATTATAGTAAATGGGTATTATACATGCCACATAAAAGCTTATTGGAACATTAAAAAATGAATGCCTTAAAAATAATGAGGGAGAGACAGAACCACATTCAAAAAGAATAATCATTGAGGTATGTGTTATTTGTTAATGGTGTTATATGGAACATTGTAAAATCTATATAAAATTATGAAGAAGTAAAATATAATTTCTCTATTAGGTAGAAGAAATCATACATGGAATAATAGATTTGATTAAGAATGATTTAATCTTAATGGAAGGAAATTGGAGATAACAAAAACCCTTATAAATTTTATATTCATTGAGTCACTACTAAATGATAAAAATAATATGGAATAGATCACTAAATATCATAAAATATAAGAAAATATTTCCAAAAAATATTAAATAGTCATTCTATACTCCATTACAATGAAAACATGGTGTATAATAAAAGACATGTCCTATGGGGTGAAAATAGGACATACAAAACAATTACTATATTATTTATTTATTCTATGCTTGTGTGTAACATCTTGAATAATTAAATAAACATTTTTAAATAAAATATAAACAAATATACTAATTAGATACTAAATTTTCCATTAAAAATTTATTATCACTTTCTATTTATTTATTTTATTTTTGTAAATATTTTATAATGAATGTCGAACCAATGTTGGAAATTTTAATTAATTTTAATGAAAGAAGATGATATTTAAATAATAAAATAAATACTACATATAAAAATTATATAAACAAAAAATAATAAATTCATTAATAAAAAATAATACATTTTTTCCATTCCCATAGTCATCCATGAGATAATTTTTTGTTTCGTTCTTATTGGAGGTTAAAGTAACCCCCATATGAAAATATCATTATTAATGGATTTGTATGGTTATAGAAGACATTATATTTTCATAATATAATTATAAAATAAAAATAATTATATATATATATTTATTTATTTATTTATTATTTAGAATTGAATATTAAATTATTTGGAAAATTAAGTAAAGACTATATGAATGTATAAAATACATACCTTTCTAGGAGTCAACCGTTTTCATGTACAAAAGTATGAGGATTATATTTTTCAATTAAATTTAAGGATTGAAGTTAAACATAAAAGTATATTTTTATAAAAATAAATATATTTTTTATGACATATTTATTCAAAAATTACATCTTCATAACTATAGATGTGACACTATTTTTTATATGTAATATGTTCATTCATTGAGGCGGTTGTTGAGATGTTTTTATGATTGATGTTTCAATTGTCTTCATTATTGATGGAAATGAATAAAGAAGTGTGTTTTTATTTAACATAATAAAAATTGGAATTTTAATTTAAATTGTTTCATTATATTAATGTTTTTTAAATGACATGGAACATGGGTATTAAGATCAAAAAATTATCACAGTGATAATACTACTGTCGACATCATGAGATTTCTCTTATAAATGTCCTAGGAAGTAAAGTCCTTATGCTAAATAATGATGACCATATTTTTAATGAAGTTAGATAAGGTTATTTATAGTAAAACATTATATAGTTTTACAATGTTATTTGAATGAAAAATATAACAGTGATTGGTCGAAGAGTTTCCATATAATATCTGATCACGATGGTAATTTTTAGATGGAGAAATTAAATTTTCAATATTTTTTAATTAATATTTAATGGTAAAATGATAAAAATTGAAAAAATAAGAATTTTATTTCTATTTTGGTCTAGATAAACCTCAAACCTTAATTATTAATAATTTTCATAAAATGTTTCACATCATATTTTTAAAATAATTTTTTACAAGTTTTAATTTTGATGGTAAGATTAATTATAAACCTTAGTAATAAAATTTAATTAAAAAAATTAAAATAATAATTTTAACTAATTTGAAAAATATTATTTGATATTTTGAATACTTTTATCTAGTAATATATAAATCAATGTGAAATAAAATTTT
Organism: Viscum album; assembly: GCA_963277665.1. Taxonomy (NCBI): domain Eukaryota; kingdom Viridiplantae; phylum Streptophyta; class Magnoliopsida; order Santalales; family Viscaceae; genus Viscum; species Viscum album. The sequence continues at coordinate 2,021,462,637 of OY728138.1, forward strand.
AAAATAAACATAAGTAATGCATTAAAGAGTTTAGTTGGAAAAGTTTTATTTTATGTTTTATATTGATGTGAAATAAAAAATTATTAATGTTTTTTAAATAATAAGATATTTTTAATAATAAATAATTAATTTTTGTGATTATTTAGAATAATTCAAAACCGAATTCTTAATCAAATAATATTTAATTAACTAAAAAAACATTCTAGTAAAATTACAAATGATACATTTTCCATATATGAATAAAAAGGTTTTATAAATGTTAAATTATATTTATAATAAAAAAAATTAATCCATTTATCAATTTCAATGTATTAAAAAATTATAAGGGTTTCTTATACAAAAACAAACTAATAAAACAAACTATTTTGAAATTTTTTAATTAATCATCTAAATATCAATTTGATTTGAATAATACGAAAAATTAATACATATTAAATTATTGTATGAGTAATTAAAAAAATAATTATATTTTATCTAATTAAAATTTTAAAACATGAGAATTTATGATTCAAAATAAAATGAAAATTATATATAAAACTTATTTTATTAAAAAAATAAAAATTTTACACATTAGGATTCCTTAGTTTTATTAACTAATAATTTCTATTTTACAACATTGTAAAATTATATATGATATAGTGATATGTGGTATATTATCATTTAAAAATATAATTTTCAATTACGAGGATGAAATATATTGTACTTTTAGAAATTATATTTGATATAAAAATTGAATCACTGTTAATACATATCCTTTGTAAGATGTTTTAGTTGAATATTAACATTTTAAAAACTGTAGGTTTTATTTTTCTTATAGTTTTATTAATAGTATTTATCTTATATGTCACGAAAAAGTTTACTTTACTGTTTTACATAAAATAATTTATGGTAGATAATGTCTATTTTTTGGAAAAATTATGCATTGAAATTTTTCTCCTTATATGTTTGGTGTTTTCCCATACTAAAAATGATTTTATTTTATTTATTCAGTGGAAAATCATATTTGAGTAAATTAAAGGGTTATTTGGAGAGTTCTATAGCATTATACATTAATAATGTTAAATATAGTGGGTTCACTATACATTCAACATTGGAAAATTCATTCTAGTTGTTATATGACAGTAATTGTAGTGATACTATTTTGGTTGGAACTATAGTGGTGTAATGTTGAAATACCAAATATTATATTGTAATGATTTATTGTAGTTCTGGATTATACACTAAGCCATTAAATACTACTAGGGGAGTGACAATATATTAATTAGGAAGGATTGGGGGACTAGATCAGAAAGTCTATATGGGTACATGAAAATAATTCATATTAGTTTAGATATATTACATTTCATTCATAAATATTAAATACAAATCCCATGTTTTAAGGCTAAAATAATTGACAAAATTTAAGAAGGTATGTTTATAAGGGAGAATATTATTAACAACAAAACAATGTGTACTTCATAAATTATTTAGAATGATAAAAAAGAACCAAATATTATGTACATTGATGTTCCTAGAGTGTTTATATTCCCCTCATGCATTAGACTTATATAGAATAAAATAAAATAAGAGATAATGAAATAGAAATTACATTATTTACCCATAATAAATAAAATAAATTATATAGATTATTTGGAGTTTTAATTGAATTAATATCCTTTTTCTAGTACATCTTATCCAATAGAGATACAGAATATGAGTTAATGGTGATATTGTTCTCCCATTATATCTAGGGTTTTATAAGGAAATAGTTGTTAAAAAAATAAATGAAATAATTTAAACATGGGAGGTTATTAATAATTCCCCTATAAGGATATTATATCATCCATAAACAACTATGAATATATAGTCCACACAATCTACCATTGTGTAGAATGTTCTGGAATACTTTTTTAACGAACTGGGGAGATTGATGCACTACTAAAAATTATTCTCCCTAAAAATTAATATAATCACATTTGATCAAATTATGTTAGGAGGTGACTTAGTAAGTAGGACTATCATATTCGAAATTATTGTAGGACACTACTATGCTGACCAGATAGTTGAAAAACTAAAGGGTCATTAAATTAGTCTTGTATCCAATTCTAAATTAATGTCAATTAGATGATTAATATTAATATACAATTATATCAAAGTAATTAGTTATGTGATTAAAGAAATTGATAATTTTCAATGGATAATATATGTAATTTTATCTTATAAGTACAATTCATGGGAAAGAAGAAATTAATATAGAATATACAAAGAAGGTGTTTTCTACTACTTGGATTATTTCATGCTGGATGAATATTGAACAGATTCTCAAGTTGATGAAATAATCTATGTTAAAAATTAGTGTACACAATAATAGATAAATTACCATTATGTGCATATATAACCCAGTATAGTTGAATAACACAAATTTATCTTCAACTAATAATTTTTTTTAAGAATGATGATTATAATGAATTTCAAGGAAACCCAAAAGATGGTTATTATGCCAAAAGTAACCCATATCATATGGAAAAATTTATTGATAATCAAAGAAATATGAATATAGTATATAAAATATTCTTACCGAGCTTAGGGGAACAAGGGGTATCAATTGACGAAGAATTCTATTATTTGAAATTCAAATTCACATTGCAAAATAATTAGTATCTTAATTTAAAGGAATCAGTCTGGTATCAATAACCTCAAAATTATTATTGGAAAATATTGAAATAAAAATACAAAATGTGAAAAAAATAATCCCATTAAAATAAAGATAAAAAAAATAGAGGGTTATATAGTAAATACAGAAAATGAAAGTATGATTGTAAATAGAATAGATGACGATAATCCTATATAATATTATATATAAGTTGAACAAGATAATGATGTTTTATAAATTTTGTTAGAAAGTGATAGCTGGAAGACATAAAGTGAAATAAGATTCTAAATTAGAAATGGGAGGGAATAAAATAGAGGAAGGAGACTATGAGACTGCAATCCTAAAGCTAAATGATAGTTATTTCAATGATAAAGATTCATGAACTCCATTTCTTAAAGGATATAGAGTTTTTTATTAGAAAAGATAAATGTATTAAAAGTGGATCATTCAAAACATCTCAATTATCAAAGTTCATGTGATGTTTATATTAGTGCTTTAAAAAAATATATCATATTGTAAATTATAAAAAAATATAAAATAAAGTTAGATAGAAAAGTTGTTAATAATTACTATCACGAGATAATATATTTTTCTTTTTAAAATGAATTAAAAAATGATATGATACATGGTATTCATTGATCAATTTTTTATGGAGAACCCTAGTCTATAAATGAATAGTTTCTCTATGAATAGTAAAAATTCATACTTGGAAGAAAATTGAAAACTACTTATGATAATCTATAATGAACTAGGGGATAAAATACAGGTTAAGTTACTTGTTGTTCTAAGAATGTGTAATTCTTACATTACTCGGACTATATCTAATATTAAGAGGATATATTTAAAAATTCTATATGCATAAAATTATATTGAATGTTGAGGTTAATCAAACTGTTGAGTTCCCAATAAGATTCAACTAAAATCACCATGAAGTGTTATATGATGATATAATAAAATTAATTTCATATAATATCAACTCTAAAAAATATAGTTATTCGGTGAGTCATATAACATTATTTCCTTTGAATATTCGTAAGGATGTTATCAAAAAGGGAAGAATGTTAAAATTTCAATGAGGACTATAATATTCTATAGTTTTTTTATATTTTATAAAAATTTAAAATTTAAAATATTAGAATATAATTAACCTATTTCATCCATTTATTTTATTCATTAATGAATTGCATGGGAATTTTATTTTTTATTCTTTTAGGATAGATATTCAAGGGATAATCAGGAATATATAAATTCTATAAACCAATTTAAAGTAATCATTGCATTCCCTTATAGAAATTTTTCATAGAGTAAAAATAGTTTTTAACTGTATATATCTTGATAAACATTCGTATTATGTATGATGGATATGGAGATAATCATTGAAGTTTGTATTGGTGAATTTGCATCCATCAATACGACATTTGATGAATCTTGGGAAATTCAATCAAAATTATTAACTGAATGTGAAAAAAAATTCACACAATTTAGGCTAATGTCATCTCATTGTGAGATAATGAATGGTACTTGGACACATAATTTCAAAATTTATAATTTATTTAATCAAAAAGGAGAATTAATTTCACTCTTGCCTCCACCAATATTAGTTGAGGCATTCACAAGAATCATGGTACATTATTGGTTTTATATAAAGTATTCATATGAGATCTCAATGATTTTTGAAACATGATATTTATTTGTGAATGACTAAATTACATTTTAGTTTCATAAAAAAATTACAATAATCATTTTATTCAATTAAAATTAATTATTATCAGCAAATATCATTATAAAACAATTGAATTAAAAATTTTAAATAATGTGTTCCTATAGTGACATTATTATTGGTGTTATTCCTAGATATAAAAGGGAATGGAAAGGAATTTTTATTTAATATTCATGATATTGATTATAATGAACCAAAATCAGTCAACTAAGCTTCCAAACTAGTTGGTTTTCGCGTAGTAAGTTCATAAAAACAACAGAAACATGTAGTGAATATAACAAAAAAATACATATAATCATCGTACAATTTTGAAGAAAGAGATAAGAAAATATCATTACAACCTACGAAAACATGGATAAAATAGAAACGTAATACAAGAAAATACCAAGAAGTCACCATGTAACCAAACATCTCCTCCAATCCATCCCCTTATAAAGGAAACTCTTACATGTAATGGTGAAATGCTATATGATTCCATTTCCTTTACCGTGGACCTAAAAACAACATCTACAACTATCCTGTAACACCATGATATTTTATGAGACAGATGAATTTGAATTTCAATGATGTCTTGTGTTTCATTCTAGGCCAAGAATGTATTCCACTATACACAACACTTTATTATCTTGTATTATGCACATTACAATTCATGGATTTTGTTACACATAATTTCATTTCATAAAATTCATTTCACACAACACATTGTATAGATGTTTTCAATATATAAAAAAATATATCAGGATTATGTCATACAGTAACACCAATGGAAGATTTCACTACAAGCAACAATTACTTGTCTTGCAATACAAGCAAGAGTGACCTTCTTTGATAGCTAGTGTTGTATAGAATACCAAGTTTTACTAAAAAATGTCATATTATCTAAATATTATTATTAAATGGGATAAAAACTAGATGTTATCAATATTATTGAACAAAATTTTAAATTCATAACATTAATATTCATATTATGTATTTTATAGAGCATGATATAAGAAAAAATTCATTTTAGCAGATAAAATGAGTGTTTTTCTAAAAAAGAACTATTACCACCTTTTGAGAGAGCGCCAATTTAAAATTAATATTTTAAGACTATTATATATTCTATTTGACAAAATAAATTTATTTTTTAGAGAATGGTCATGAAAACATATTTTGATTGAATTTTTTGTATTTTTCTGATAAAATATATATTTTAATGAATATTTAATGAATAATTCTTTTACATTCAAAGCTACCTTTTCATATAAATTATTTTTATAGATAGATTATATATTTAACTAGTTTCAAAAATTAATTGGTTGATGATTTTATTATGTAATCCAATTTCAATCGTTGGATTTAATTTCAAATTTAAATTAGATAGAAAAACATGTCAATATTTTGATAGTTTTTAGATCATTAAAAACCTGCATTCTAGTTTTGACAATAGAAATTATTTTTAAATTAATTAGTGTATATTCTGTTTTTTATTGAATTATAAATAACTATATTCTGTATTGGGAATCAGTTTTTCAAAATTATTTTAATAAGATACTTATATTTTTTGGTTTTTTTGAATAGATTATACAATAACTTTTATTTACAACAGTTAAAGTTAAGTCGTGAAATTATGGTAAAAATTAAAATGATAAAGATAATAAAATTCCGCTAGCACCTATAAAAATACAATTGGATGAATTAAATTTGATTAATATCACTTATCAGTTAGAACTGATTCATTTAATTTTATTTTGTCGATGAAAGTGATGTGAACATAATTAAAACAAATAGAAAATTTAAACATGTCACTCTCATATATCTTATAAGTTTAATAATTTTAATATAGTAATAAACATTATAATAAAAAGAAAATAAATAGTATCGAAAAATATAATGAAATTATATATGTCAGGTAAATTTATTTATAATCTTTATTGATTAAATAAGTACCATTAATGATGAAACAATAGTGATGTAGAAATTCTTTTATTGATATTAATATTAAAAATCTATTTCTAAAACTATTAAAATAAATACCATATGAACTAATTAATGAGATTAACATATTTTCAAGGTTACTATAAAATGATACAAGTATATTAATTATTTTTTCGTCGAATTTATCTTATGTGTGGATTTTATTTAAATTCAACTAATTGAATTTTGTCAAAATTGACCTGGTTAATATTTTATAAAAATAAAATATTATTAAATTATTTAAAAATCATAAAATTATATTAAAATTGAAAAATAAAAAATATATGGTTGAAAATTTCATAGTGTATCTTATAACATACAATTGAAAACACATAAGTAAATATTTATAACCATTTAATAATGAGTAAATTATTACCAAAAATAATATTAAAAATATTAAATAAGGAAAAATCAAAATGATAGGGTTTAAAATAAAATTAAAAGGCGTCAAAATATTATTTTTTGTGATTATTTGGAACCATACTCATCTTATCTTCCAAAATAATTATTTTGGGACTAATATAAACTTAATATAAATTTATTATAAATTAATATTTCAAGACATTACAAAAGTTCCCCCTCCCTCTTATAAAAAGGTAACCACCTATACTCACTTAATCAGAAATTTCATGCCATTTGGATTATCCAAAACCTACTCAAATAGGTTCTAAAAATCCCTCATTTCCTCATAGAGTGAAAAATTTTGGCTGAAAGCTATCATAGGGAGACCTTTTTGTGCAAATAAAAAAAGAAACTCGAAAAATAGGTTATTATTTTATCACCTCAATAAAAAATCATTTCATATTCTTCATAATTTTCATATTTTTTTGTCATAATAATGTAATAAATCTATTATCTTCTATAAGATTAAATTTTATTATAATTATGGGTAAACATTTTACATTAATTTCTGTATCCTACAAATAACAACATCACCATGCGTGCATTTTTACGACATACTATCTCCACGTCATGGTGTAATTTGTCATTCAATAATAAATAATTTGGATGGGTATAATGATGAGTATAATGGATGTAAATAATGAAAATAAAATTATAATTATTCTGTACAATTAATATACCATCCAATTATATATCATTTTTCCATTAAGTGAATGATATCATCGCTCGTTCGTATATACGAACTACTGTGTCCACAGCGTGATGATAATCATTCTCCATTTTAACCATTCAAAAATCATTATAAAGATTATATAATAAACTTACATGAAATATATGAAATAATTATTCTATTATATTTAGGTATAAATATATATGTCATTTAATTTCTTCCATTCAATTCAATAAGGAACTGCAAATAGCGTTCATCTGTACGTAAATCCTACCATATCCATGAATGGTGTTTTCAATTCCATTTATCTATCTATGATATATATATATATTTATATACTGAATAGATAATATACATCATGTATGACATTCTAAATGCATGTAAATAATGATATATGTAATAATTTCAAGAATAATAATTCAAAACATGTTCGATAAAAACAATTATTACCCAAAACGTTGCATTAACATAAAATTGATAAGGAAACATGTAATATAATGTAATAAGTTAATCTTATATGATATGATAAATATTACTATGTGTATCTAACAAGTTAATAGTATCTTTAAACCCACTATACATGAGTTTCATATACAAATGAATCATATCATACCCGTGGTATGGGATAATCTTAGAATCTCATTTTCATTTGAGATTTTTTGTACTAAGTATTTAATGGGGGGGATATTTATAATAAATCATCTTGTTTTATATTAATTTTTTCATAAAATGTTTAATTTTATTATACGTATGTTTAATGAATTTTTAAACCAATTTTTACATTCATTACATTGTATGGAATCGATATTTCTTTTTTCCACCAAACACAATTCTTTTTCTCTTTTCCAGAAAAAGTATAAGGATAGTTTTTTTAACATATATTGCATGAATGGATTTTTACAGGTTCATGATTCCTTATATAGATGTAGCTTAATCTACACCATTTCATTTTTATTTTCCACTAAATATTTTCTTTTAAAATTGTGCATCATTTTGAGGAAAGAAAATGTTTTAAAAAATGATATTTCCCTAGAGAATTATGTTCAACTATTTTATCAAAATTATTTTCCATCTAATATGAGGATCTTAAATAGGGTTATGTTTATATCCCTATTATTACTATAATTTTATTGTGTAAATTATGGAGTTATTTTTAAGAATCCCATTCTATTTCATGGGTTATTCTGTGTTGAATGATTTATGTTTTATGGCACATGTAAGAATTGTTTCATTATAAGATGGGTGAAACATATATATCCCTCTAATGAATTTGTTAAAGAATCATATCTCATGAGATAGACATGACTGTAATGAATTTCAAATTTGGTTTAGTAATACAGGGTGTGGACATCATGTAAATCTTGTTCAGTAATACATTGATGGAACAATAAGTAAACCCGGTTTTGTAATGGACTTCATCCACTATGAAGGTCTTCATATCAATTCCTTGGTTACTATGGAAATCATACTATGTTATTATTTGTTTTCCAAAATTCCATATTTTATTCCAATTCTGTTATATCATGGATAATTTTCCTTTATGATATATTTCATACATACTATGAAGATTTATTTCATGACTCATGATATTGATATTTAAACATTATTTTCTTGTTTTTGCATTCTTGTGTTTATGGTTTGTTTTATGTTCTCAATGTTTACCCTTACTGGAAATTTGATCTCACCCTTTCATATGTTTCTTTTCCCTAGTTCATGAATAATGGTATTATGTATGATATGTCAAACATTAATTTAGTTATGAATAACTGAGAGGGAGACAATGTGGATGTTTTATAAACCAGATTTTCATATTTCCCAGTTTATAAAGACGCTAAACCTATATAGTCATGGGGTGGTTTTTTTATGTTATTTATTAAATATTCATTAATGTTGAAGAAATATATATATGTAATGTATGGGCTATTATAGTTGTTATCAGAGCGAATGTTTAGTAAACCATTGGAATTTAGGATGAGAAGACTCTAGTGAGATCCGTAGAGATATTTCTATGTATATTTTCAGGAATTTCCATAGGATAAGTCAAGTATAGGTCATAATCATTGGGTTTTTGTGATAATCATGAAAAACCTAGTGATAAATAGAAGATATAATAGAATAAATTATTATATGAAATTTTTCATACTTATTTGTTTCTAATATCTAAAATGTATTTAAAACACTTTTCTTTTTTGTACATAGTCAATAAACAGAACTACATAGAACATGGTTATCCACTGACTGTTTCAGATGTGAGAATTATGGTAACAATTAAGATAGATTTCCTTAGTGGAAATATCATGAAGAGAATAATGATTATGGTATGAGTATTGGTCATACAGATGAGGATAAATATATTGTTAATTACATGTGAAAGGTATGTGATGTTCTTCCGGTATTATATACACTAAACATATAAAGCTCAACACTGAAAAACCTGATTCATGAATCATGTTTTAGAAAAAACTAATATAATGGATCCTATGTAATGTATTAAGAACAATGTTGGATGATTAAGGTGTATATGTTTTAGAATTTAAATATTAGGTTATATGAATCATGAAATAAATAAATATTTTCAGTACAATATTTTCATTAAGGATTGGAATGGAAATGTTGAATACTTATAAGGATCAGAAAGTGGATTTAAGGGAATGGTGATATGCTTGTGGAACACATGATTATGCTAAATATAACCATTAATTTGTCCCTTATGTTATGTTAAGGATCTTTGGATAATGATATATTGGATTTGAATAGGTAAATTGCGTTATGATAATTTCTTGGGAAATGATTATGGAGTTATTGAAAGGAGTGTTATGCTATCATGGATGAAGTATAATTTTTTTTAGGAATTAAGTAATATATCCAATGATTTTTGGAATATAGAGTGAATAATGTTTTCAATAAAGATATATGGAAATTTAGGTGATTTCCCGGACTCAAGATATTTAATGATGTAGTCATTAAAATGTTTGCAATGTGACCAACATGATATATCTTTTGATATATGGGTGATAAATTAAGGTATTCACATGATTTTTATATGACATTTTATGTAATAGTTTTATTTAATGCGATATAGAATAGAATTATTTTGGATAATACTTATGGTTTGAATGAATTATGTTAGATATCAGATAGTATTTCTTAAAGATAATTTTTAAAATATTATTTATGTAATGTTATAATAATAGATTGTTAGAAAAAAGAAAACTTGTAGGTTTGTCGACAACAAATCATGTCAGACAAGTAGGGGTAATTGAACCCACAACTAAAGTGCGACATTCCTTTATCACCTACCACAGGCCTATAAGAAGTCCATGATTTGAATAAATTAGTTTCATTTTCTTTAATCATATTATGTATAAAGTATAAATCAATTTTTGAAACCATATATGATTAGAACATGATGGATAGATTTATAGCCTTTAGGTTTTTAAATTTCTCCAACCATGTTCTCTATCACTATCCATTAGAACATTATGGTTAGATTTATCTTCCATATCATTGTCTTCACTTTCCACATATTTACTCCATTATAGAAACCCAATGAGGAGTTACATGGGCTAACTATTTTGTTTCTAACATTATTTTGTAATATTCATTTAGTTTTCTTTATTTAGAATGTGGGTTTCTATGAATGAAACCTTCATGTTATAAACCATTTATAAACCAGTCAAATTTTGAGGGAGAAATTCATTTTAATGGGGGTATAATGTAACACCCATAGATTTTATGAGATATATTATTTTTAATTTAATGTATTCCTTCTGTAATATGCTATGCTGTTATTCTCTTTTTCTATACTCAACACTGTATAAATTTAGAGCATGTGTGACACTATACTTGGCTTGTGTTAAAAAACAAGTTGTTTAGAAGGAATTAATTTCTTGCAACAGTGAGGATAGATTTTTTTTTCAGTGAATAAAAGAATTATTTGTTGATTTAGTTATGCGGACCAATAAAGTAATATTTCACTTGATGCAATAATGTCCTGACTTGTATTACAAACAAGAGTGACCTTCCTCGATAGATTGTGTTGTACACAATACTGAGATTCACTAAATAATGATATATTATTAAAATATAATTATTTAATGTAACATAAACTAGAATTTTGGAATATTATTTACCAAATTTTATATTTTATATAACATTAACTTTCATCTTATGTATTTTCTAAAGCATGAAATAATAAAAAATTCGGTTATCGGGATAAAATGAGTATTTTTCTAAAAGTACAATTTTACTTCTTTTTAATGCCACACCAATTTTAAGTCTAGTTTTAACTATTATATACATTATATTTGATAAAAATAAATTTCATCTTGGGAAGAGGGACATCAAAATTTTAATTGGTTAAATTTTTGGTATTTTTTTGATGAAATTCATATTTAAAAGAACAGTGAATAATACTGCATTTTAATTCAAAACTACCTTTTCATCTAATTTGTTTTTATAGATATATTATTAATTAATTCATTTTAAAATGTAATTCGATTATATTTTAATAATTTAATCCAATTCTAGTCATTGGATGTAATTTTAATTTAAATTATACTTTTACAGATGTCAATCTTTTGAAAGTTTCTAGTTCTTAAATACTCGTTTTATGGTTTTGATAATAGGAATTACATTTAAATTAATTACTGAAACCCTTTTGTTTTGAATTTTGAAAAATTATATTCAATATTTTGTAATAAGTGGGTCCATATTATATTAATAGGATTCTTTTATATTTTTTATATTATGAATAGTATCTACGGTTATTTATATCTACCACGGTTAAAGGTAAAGTAGGTAAATTATGGTAACAAAAAATTTGATAAAGATAATAAAATTAACCTAACACCTATAAAAATTCAATTGGATGAATTAAATTCTACCAATATCACTTTTGGGTGAGACTGGATTTATTCAATTGCCTTTATTCTATGAATATGATGTAATTATAATTAAAATAAAAGAAAGTGACACCATGTCACTATCATATATCTTACTAGAATAATACTTTTATTGTAGTGATGACATGATAAATCAAAAAAAAATAGTATCAACAAATATAATGAAATAATAAAAAATAATATAAATCATGTGAATTTATTTATAATTTTTTTAGATTAAATAATTTCCATTAAAGATGAAACAGTAGTGAGGTAGAAATTATCTTATTGGAAGAAATATCAAATTCATGGTTTTTAAAAAACATAAAATAAATATCAAGTGAACTAATTAATCTGTTCCATGATTTTTCTATGTGAATATAACATGATTGGATTGTATTAAATATTTTGGGTTTGATTTTATCTTCATTTTGGATTTTATTCAATGCCAAAAAAATGAATATTGTCAAAATCGACAGTTAATAATTTTTAAAAGGAACTTATTATTAAATTAATTAAAAATAAAAAAAATATTAAAAAATTACAAAGTGACATTTATATGTTATAATATTTCATAAAGTATCTAATTATGTACAATTCACAACACATAATTATATATTAATAACAATTTATTATTTATAATATTATTACCAAAAATAAAATTAAAAAGATTAAATATGGATAAATCAAAATGATAAATATTAAAATAAAATCAAAACATGCATAAATTTTATTGGTTGAGTGTATTTCAACCAATAATAATCTTATCTTTGTAATAAATGATTTTGGGGGCATTATAAACTAAAAATCAATTTATAATAAATTAAAATTTCCAGACATTACTAAAGATCCCTTCCTTCATCTTATAGAAGGACACCACCTCAGCCCACATACTCACAAAATTAAATCCATTTGGATAACCCAAAATCATCTAAAATAATCTCCCATTTTTTCTACCTTCCTCTTAGAGGCCAAAAAGTTTTCAGAAACCAATTCTAGGGAGACCATTTGTGCAAATCAAATAAAGAAACTCGAAAAAGAGCTAATATATTTTATCACATATTTCAAAATTCATTTCTTATTCTACATTCTCTTGATTTGTTGTTCTAATACTAAAGTAATAAATCCAGTATCTTGGTCATTCTGATATTTTATTATGATTATGGTACATCGTTATGCCTCCTTTTATGCTCCATATAAATAACAATATCACCATCAGTGCATATGTATGACATACCATGTCCACACTGTGGTATAGTTTGTTATTCAACAATACATAATTTTCATGGATATAATGATGAGTATAATTTATTTAAATAATTAATATGATAAGATAATTATTCTGTATAATTATTATATCATCCAATTCTATACCATTTAAACATTATGTGAATGATATCGTCGATTGTGTGTACCTACGGCCTACTGTCTCCACAAAGTGATGAGATTAATTATCAACATTAACTATTAAATTATTATTGTAATGTATATATAATAAATAATAATGAAGTATTTGAAATAATAATGATAATATATTTATTTATATTTTCATATGTTATTTACATACTTCCATTCAACTCAATAAGGAAAAGGAAACAACGCTAAAGCATACGTACGACCAACCACCTCTATGAATAGTGTATTGAATTCCATTTATATATCTATTATATATATTAACATACTGAATATATGTTATATATAAATAATTTTTTACATTCAAAAATTAATTAAATCACAAACAATGTAAAATTAAAATGAATAATAATTCAAAACAGGTACGATAAATAAAAAAATTATTACCCAAAACATTGATTTAACATAGAACGGATAAGTGAATGGGTAATATAGAGTAATAAGTGAATCATATATGATATCATAAATACTATTATGGTTCTGTTAAATGTTAATAATTTGTTTAATCCCACTATACATTAGTTTCAGATAAATACTAAGCATATCATACCTAAGTTAAGGGATAATTTTGCAAATCTCATTTTTATCTGAGATTGTTTATACATAATTATTTATTTGGGGTATATTAATAATCAGTGTCCATGTTTTCTCAAAATGTTTTTCATAAAATGTTTTATATTACTCTATGTGTTTTTATACTCATTTTAACAAAATTTTTTCTTTTTTTACACGTTATGGAATGAATCATTATTTTTTTATATGTTTTATTTTTTTGACATCTACAGCAGAAGTACTAAGAGAATGTTTTTGACTTATATGACATGTATTTATTTTTACAGTTTCTTGACACCTAATTTCCATGAATCTTACTCTATGTAAATTTATGTTTATTTTCAAATAAATTCTATGCATTTAAAATTGTGTAGCATTTTTAGAAATTAAAATGTTTTTAATGAACAAAGGATATTTTTCTCGGGAATTAAGTTCAAGTGTTTTATATAAATTATTTTCCATGTAATATAACATTATTAAATAGATATTTATTTATATCCCTATTATTACTATTATTTTATTAGGTTAATGATCGAATGATGTTTAAGAAATCCATTTTCTTTCTTGGTTTATTCTCTCATGAATAATTTATGTTTTGTAGAACATGTAAGATTGATTTCATTATAAGATTGGTGGTACCTATATATCACTACAAGGCATTGGGAAAATATTTATATCTCATGATATAGACATGACTGGAATAGGAAGTAAATATTGTTCAGTAATACATTTCTGGAATAAAAAGTAAATCTGGTCCAGAAATAAATGGCTTGAACGACATGTAAAACTGGTTCAGAAATGGACTACGTCCACTCTAATGGGTTTGGAAGCAATGCCTTGGCTACAATAGAAATCATATTATGTGATTATTTGTTTTTCTACAAATTCCATTTTTTATGCCAAATATATTTTATCATGGGTAATGTTCCTTTATGATCTATGCCTTTTGTACAACCAATATCTACTTCATGACTCATGATTTTGATATTTAAATATTATGTTCATGTGTTTTACATTAATATGTTTATGGTTTGTTTATGTTCACAATTTTTACTCATACTAATCATTTAAGCTTACACTTTCTTATGTATCTTTTCAATAAGTCATAAAGAATAGTATTATGTAAGATATATCATAAAAGAGTTTATTTGTGATAAAATCAGTGATAGATAATGTGGATGTTTTTTGAACATGTTTTTTATGTTTCCCATTCCTAAAGACACTAATATTATACAATCTTGTCATGGTTTTTGTTATGTTATGTAATAAATATTCTTCAATATTGATGTAATATCTAAATGTAAATTATAGTCAAATATATATCCAAATTAAATAGTTGAGTGTGAGAGAAAATAAAAAAAATACTACTAGATAATCAATAAAAGGTATAATAACAGGAATATAGATGTTTAATATTTTAAAATGAAAAATATTTTACAAATAATTTTCATACCAAAAAATACATTTGTATATCACTTTCCATTGGTTATTCGTAAAACCATATCATATTTATAAATGAATTAAAATTGTAATAATATTTTTTAAAGTGATAATTCATATCCATACTCAAAAAGGTAAAAATTTGTTCACATATCAATGAAATATTCCATTTGGAAAAGCCAGGTGATATAACCTCATGTGAAAACATGTGAAAAAATTCCATGATCAAAATACATCATATGACTGAAATACCATAAAATAAAAAATCACTCTTCATTAGGCCATAGAAAATTATAATACATAAAAGACCTAAAATAATCCTAGACATTTCATATGTTGTTACCTACCAATACTGATTCGCACCACAGTTATTCAATGTCTCAAAAGTAACCCCTAGTGGTACCAAACACACTTGAGTAACATGTGTGTCATTTGTGAATCCCCCAATGTTCCTTATGTTCCCACCTTAAAAAAATAAATTTAAAAACCATGCTCAAAATATTATAAATGATTTGAAAATATTTTAAAATAAAACATTGTGTTTTGATAACCTATTTCTAAATCAAAACTACCACTCTATAATGTAGTCATTCAATTCGTGCTGGAAAACCAATTCGAATGAAAACACCCATAAAACATTTATCTTTCCCAATTTTACCTTGAAAACATAAATAAAAACAATTTCTTGAGTAAACCAAATGAAATTTTATAACAATGTTAATTTATTAATAAAATTAACCAGTTTTATAGAAACAAATACCTAATAAATATAGGAAGAATTAATAGTCTTCCAAAAAGGGGACCCAAAAATAGTAGAGATGGTCTTTATACGAGTAAATCCAAAAGTAAAACAAACATAATATCTCAATATCCATATATCTATCATACAAATCATATTTTCATTAAAAAATACAAGAGGATAAAAAATACATTAATAGTCTTCGAGGAAAATAAAACTGCTTAAAAAAACAACATACATTGAGTTGGCCTGTCATGAATGAAGAAGATCCACCTAGAATCCAACAGGGAAGAATACAGGTTACTTGGGGAATGATTGGGTCAATATAAATATATTATATGTCGTAATTTTAGGTTTAAAAAGGTTCCTAGTAAATTTTATTTAAAAATTATGAGCATTTAATATTTATATGCCCTACTTTATGGAGAGGTCTCACATATTGGAGAAATTGTGACCATTAACTATGCACCTCAAATGACCATCATTTTTGGGTTCATTTTTTGGGAATAAAATTTTTCTAATCATGATATGATATTTTGAACCTTCAATAAAAAAGTATTTATTAGTTTCACTAGGTGGACACTTGTTTTGAAAAAACTATGTGGCCCACCAATGCCTCCAAACATGCCACATGGTTTTCTCAACCAAACTGCATTGTTTTCCTTAACTGTGAACTAACTGTGCACCTCCAATGGGGATTTTGTTTTTATTATTCTTAAATTTACCAGAATAAATAATAAATTATGAAATGGTCAAAAAAGGATCAACTGATATTTATATGTATGTAACATAATTTTACAATCTCTCTAATATGATGGCTCTCTATCCCTAAAAAGAGCCTAAGATCCCAGAATTGCAAAAAGTGATGGCCGTTGTTGAGTAATAAATGATTAAAAATATCACAACCCCTGGAAGTCCCATATGAACTACCATATTTCCCTTAATAAGATTTATTTTTATCATATAGTACTTTATCTTGCTCATCCATAATCGGAACTTGTTTCTCAATAATAGTTGTACAATACTCAAGATCAACATCATCCCATTTATTCATATTAGAATGATCCTAGTGATATATTATCATCTAGTAAACAAGAAATACATTTAGGGTCTATGTTATAAATGCTGGTATGTCCAACACATATTCCACCTTTCTAAGGAATTCCATGATCTCAATGGGGCCAACAAATCAATAGTACCAATATACCCTGATTACTATTAAAATGATGTCCTAATTGAGTACATAATATTTGATATATCAAACAACCATAATCAAAATAAATAGGACAAATTGTATGTTTTGTGAAATATTTACAACATATTTTTTATGTAACCATCCTATTCTAGATAAACTACTAATTTTTTCATCATCTCATCAATCGGACTCGTCCCAAAGAAGGGTTGCTCTCGCTACTGATCCTATCATAATGATGATTTACATGGATTCTAATATAATTATTCAAAGGGATAAATTTTATGGTATATTGAAAAATATTTTTATTATAATATTTTACAAGAAGAGTTATATTTTCCGATAATCAACCAAAACAATGCTTGCATGCCCGAATTATATACTTATGAACCTGGATTTCACTCTTTTTTTGACTATCCATATGTATAAGATAATACCACCTCAATTTAAATTAAGAACCCATAAAATCAAGAAAAACATTTTAGGACCATGATTTGAAACTTAGGTCCCTATCAAATATAACTATATTGGGAAGCCCATGATATCTCCAAATCTCTCATTCATAAAATCCTATATGCATCTATACCTTTAAAATCTTTATAATATTTATGAAATGAGGCATATTCCATAGTTGGAAAATGGTCACCAAAATGAAATATTTCTCATTAGTATTTTGTGGAATACTAAGGTCAAATTATATTGAAATATAATCCCACTTCCATATCATAATGTGTATGGTTTTTAACAAATCTGTATGTCAGTATTGTTCAACCATGTTTTTTTGACACGTGAGACGATGTGAAAAAAAATTCAATTGAAAACCTCATCCTCGTCCAAAAATAATGACATCTCCTATTAGGATACATATGTGTATCACATTGTCTTATGTACCAACATGACTGGTTTCCTCTATCCTTAATATCCTACCCTAGAGAAAATGGAGCAACCATCCTACTATATAATAATAAAGATACACTAGAAGACTGAGATAACTCTCATGATATCTACCGACCATAATAGATTTTACCAAATAATTGCAACTAGTTTCCTGTCACATTATCTAGTGGAACACTCTCATTTATTGATGAAAAAAATTTCATTGAATACTGGAACACCATTCCACCAGCCACCTCCACTCCCAATCCCATCCCAACATACAAACTCATTAGATACCACTAATCAACAGATTAAATGATGGATTTTTCTAGTAAATCTCTATTCACTGCATAATTAACCTTATATCACTTCACAATACTGTATATAATATAAATATCATTATTTTCAATGATATCCCACCTAGTTTTTCAATCACATATTTAGATTCCACTATGTGAGAATATATTTCCGGATCCAGTAACCAGAGTGCACTATAAAACACTCCTCAATATATTATGACTCCACAATTTTAGTGAATGTATAACCATATCCAACTCAACACTTTGGTTTGGGTAGTTGTTACTATGTGGTTTTATCTACAGAGAGCTATATGCCACCACTTATTTACCCCCCATCAAGGAACATAAAAAACCTATATGATAATCATCACAGATAACATCATAACCTGATCAAATATTCTAAAAAATAAAAACTAATCCCGATCTCAGCCTCAAATCCATATTCTCAAAATTTCAATAATATTTTACATTCTATTTAATATTTTCACCCTTATGCATTAATGTTGTCTTGAAATAGAAAATCTTGAAATCGTAGACAACAAACCACACATAGTGACCATCCAACCCAAAGAAGCTCCTGATATCATACCCATTTATAGGCTTAACATGTTAAATAACAAAATTTATTTTTTTGGATCCACTAAGAAAAACCTCTCATATATCATATGCCCTATAAATTTTACATATACGATCAAAATATAAAAATTTAATTCCAACCATATATATGATTTTCCTTCAAGGTTTCTATAATCATATTAATTTGGTCTATATGTTACTCATATTACATGGACTACACCAATATTCCATCGAAGATAAAAAGAAATATTAGAAGAAATTATTAATTATTCCTTCCCTCAAATCCATAAACACTATAGGATAATTATTTACAGCAACTTACATAACTATAAACACAAAATTCCAATTCTTGCTCCAAAACAATGTCTTAGGTATATCCACTTCATAGACTATCATCTAATCATACCTATAATGGAGGTAAATCATTGCAAACAAAATATCCAAAATGTTGGTAAAAAAGATCTTCAATCCTAGGAAAATCATATTTTTACTTAACAGTAACCTGATTTAACATTTTATAATACATATAATGTCATGGATATCTATCTTTATTTTATGTAAAGAGAATAGATGAACACTATATTAACAATATTTGATGAATAAATATTTTCCCCTAAAGGTATACAGTATGAAATATTAATTTCCACTAAAATATTAGGATCTTTATGAAATGATGACATAAAAACTTCTATCATACCAAGGAGCATGTTAATGTAAAATAAGGTCTCTCTATATAAATGTATTCCAGAAGATTCATCTGAAAATTCCTCCACATACACACACACTACATTAGAAAAGAGATGTCCCTGAAAATAATTAACCTCATCATGATAAATAATTAACAAATTTTATGATATTAGCATAGGAAATGCAAGAATATTAACCATCATAACCGATCTTATGTCCCACATACCCTAAAAAAGAAGGATTGTCCCATCGAAATATAAAAACCGAACATGGTGATGATAAATTAGTATTTGGTAAAAAATAATGCCCAACCATTATATGCCATGTATCAGGTCCAAAATGTAAATATAAATAAATAAAAAGTATTATATTAACTCATAGTCAGATAACATCACCTGGGACATGGTGCACACAAATTCTTTTTTAGAATTATTTACAAAAGGTGTGGAAATATACAATAAGTATGAAAAAAGATCAAAATGTAATCCCAAAATGTCAATTAAACTTTATATTATAATTTAATTAGTCCCAAAAATATTTAAAAAATCTATCACCATATAAAATGGAATAATAATTATACCTCTAATAATTGTTTGTGCTACTTTAGATTCTTAGAGGGAATACTATGTCTAATAATGATATATATTCAAAGAAACATGGAAATTCTTATTGGCATATGGATTAGTCTCACATCCTTTTGATGAATCAATATGGACCGGTGAACCCTTAGGTAAAATTGATCATGCCTTAGTTTCCTAGGATACCATCCTAAAAAATCATTAGGTTATCATGTTTTCCATACTAATGAAAGGCCATAGGATCCTCTATAATGTTATTCTTTGTATGACCATCCCATACACAATGGTAGTATAAACAATTCCCCTACCAAAAACCCCCAAAAATAATCCTAATGAAAATTGACCACCCATTAACATTATATTATATCTAGAAAATAGACTTTGGTTAAAAACAATTCCAACCGAATCCACACATAAAACCAAAATTTTCATCTGTGTGTACCTCAGTCATAGAAACTTTTTCAAAAACCTATATGATTTTTAGAAGACAAGTGAGAATCAACATTTAATAAATACTCATCACCAAACCCATCTCAAACCGTCGAGCCATTTGATAATCATTATTGATAAGATCTTGTTCCAAATGCACCAAATCAAAACAATTGTTGGAATATATAAGACGTGTATTCTACTAAGGGTAAAATGTTTGAAAAAATATGGTCATATACACGCTAAACACCTCAGGGTAAAACAATGGATTGAATATTTTCTTATATGTAGTCTAGTTAAGTTCTTCATGCAATGTTTTTTTACGAAATAGAGTTCCACCATAATCTTTTTCAGATCATTATGAATATTTGTTGAAAAATCCTCAATAGACTCCTCAAGGTTTATAAATAGGATGAATATCTTCTAAATTTAATAAATCCACTCCTCATATTTTATGGGTTACAAGTCAAAATGGAATATAGGTGTATTCCACATAGTAATGTTTTATCCTTGATCGACTTCGTATCCCAGGTTTCGGACACCCGCTTAACATAGGGTCAGAATTTTATAGATTACATCATTAACTAGGGAAGGGGTCAATATAGGACTTCCTATGGATCATGCCTTATATATTCCTCTCTCATATTTGGTTCACCTATTAATAAAGGAATAATCTCTTAAGAATATGATAATTACCAATCAACTGTAGATCAAATTCCAAAAAATTAGGACAAATATTTTTAATTCATTCCAGTTCATTAAAACAACAACAGTATAAAAAATCATTAATTCTTTGATAAATAGAAAAATCATTAAAAATAAAAAAGTTCATATAAATAAAATCACCATCCTTTTCATTCAAATGATCTCAAAAACCATCTCCCATACTTAGAAAACAAATTCTAACCACCCATGGAAAATCGAGATCAGACATGAAACTGAGTTGGCCATGAACCCTCCTCTATTTACAATAGAAATTCTGATAGTCCTATCACATTTCTATGTCGCATACCTAAACATAGGATGTTTTAACACACTTCATGTGTGAATATGTCTACTAAAAATTTGTAATGATCCAAACCAATTCAACTAAATAAACCAACCAATTTTCCCATTACCTAGTGATGTATAATGAAAAAAATAAATAATTATTGCATATAATAAGGACATGGTGTACAAATACTCTACAATAAATAAAAATGATATAAAAAAGAACTATAAAAATAAATCCCATTAGGATATACCATAAAACTATTATACTGTAAGACTAAAATGTCTCTGTGTAACTATCCAACACCTCTAATTCTATCTTTCTAAAAAATAAATGATTAAAATAGGAGACTACATTCTAGATTATATTATTCCCTTAAACAGGGTATAAGAAAAAAATATAAAACTATAATAAGATAAATTTAAGGTGTGAGAAAAAAATCATAGTAGGGTTCCCCCACATAGTCTATATAAGGAATAAAGAAAATTCTGTAGTTCTATATTTTATAAGAATAAATTTTAAAAATAATATTAAGATCTAGAAATCCATTTTAATATTTTCTTTTTGGTTTCCATAAAATACATTCAAAATTAATATAACTAGGAATATGAAAAATTATAACTGACGAGTCATGAATGCCTATCCATGCACTATATGGTATGAATATTAACACATATCTATGAAATAATCTATTATGTAAAGACATGTGGTACAACCTCATGTGAAACAGTGTGAGCAATAATATATAAAACAATGAGTCATTTAAAAAAAATTAAATATAAAAGAACATTGTATTTGGATTTATCCTATAGAAATACTTCCATGATATAATATTACCCTAAATAAATAATATTTTTTTACCAAAACATATTGATTCCTTCCACTATATGTTGATATCTCAAAATTAACCCCCAGTGGTTCCACAAACATTAGTTTCACCAATGTAACTTAACAAATAAACACAACGATACCAATATTACATGTTTTACAAAATCCGTTCCAAAACCCATATCAAAACATTTAAAAAAATCAAACCACTAAAAGTCCTCATTAGTTTTTAGAAACCCATTTCTGAATAAAACTTGTTATTACATCATTTAATCTATAAAATTGTGTGTAGAACCCCATTTTAAATGATAAATCCTTGTAAAAAACATTTATCTTTATTAAAATTCTTTGAAACCAAAAAGTATTTCAATTAAATAATCAATCCAAAGGAATCATATGATACCAATAAAGAATTAATCTATTTGTACCATTGTATGGAATCAGTAATTTTTTGAACAAAGAAATAATAATTAACATTAAATAATGTAGACTGATGAAGAGTTGATCGTGTCCCCACCCTCGTAGATAAACAATAAAATAAATAATACATAGTCATAACACATATATCTAGAAGATATATCCACTTTGGTTTCCTAAAAAACAGATGAGAAGATATATAATGAGTATCTAAGAAGAAAAGGAAAATTAGAAAAAACACAAAATACCATGGTATGATATGTCAATAATGTGATATTCCAACATGGAAATAATAAAAAAATCTAGGGAACTAGGTAAGGATTATATTGATACAATATGATGTTATGCAGAGATTAGGGATTAAAATGGGGTCCTATATATTATTAATATCAAATTTTAAGAATTAAATACTTTTGGACATTATTATAGAGAGGTCCCATGTTTTGGAGTAACGTTGCTCCTTAATGGTTCACCTCAACAGTATATATGATTGAGATGCATGAGTTGGATACTTTATTTTATAACCATGATATCAAATTTAAAATTACAACTCTAAACAAGGATTCATGATTTTATCTCAGTGGATTCATTGTGTAGAAAAATTGTGTAGCCACCCCCAGAGGCTCAACATTAGCCACATTGTTTTATGGGCCAAATCACAATGTTTATTGTGCTATGATGATTGGGTTTCCCTAAACATTTTCCAACTGTGAATTGCCCTAATGGATTCTTAAATTTTCTAAAAACTATTAAAACAACCCCAAAAAATGATCCATCCCAAGCACGGTCACTAATATGGCAATGAAATACATTTATGAATGTAACGAAAAATTAATATCTCATTTCGATAAAGCAGTTATGTCCTAGTAATGTTTTTATGATTGCTAAATTCAAAAGAAAATGTGAAGTAAAATACTACATCATTAACGATTCCAACTCCCATGTCTTGTGGTTATCCCATTTCCACTCCCCTAGCACATGGACCATAGTAATCATTTTACTCTGAATTATATCATCCTAGTTAAAATAGTCTAATCCTATATATAAAAAATCATTATATTGGGTACAAGATCATTATCCTCTTATTCAATAACAAGGAATGATCTAGGGGATAAATCCTTAGATTGAAAACATGAAACAAATAATGGATCTAATTTAATATGATATGATAATTCCAATAGATATTCCACATTTCTATGTCCTTCTATAATCTCAAATGGGCCATCAAACCTCAATGACGACATATGCCTCTTACACAATAGATGGTGTCCCAATAATGGTGAAACCCAAAAAAAAGATATCATTACCAACCTCGAACTATAGAGGATACTAAAAAAGGTTATCATGATATTTATGATAGATTAGTATGTTGAAAACCCACTTTCAGATCAACTACACCATTTTCTTCACCTCCTAAATGAGACTCTTCCCAAATATGAACCACTCTCCCATCATTGTCCAGTACAAGGGATAGCTACATGGTCTTTAATATAAGAGTTGAAAGGGAACCATCAATACTAAATCATGAAAACTATTATTATAATATTATTCTACTATAGTGAAATGAATTTCCCAAGATCCACAAAAATCATGCATGCAAGGCCAGATAAATTCCTTATGAACCTAGACAGCTCTACATATCTATACATCTATGAATTTAAGTTATGTAATGACATTTAATCTTGGAACCATGGGCTATTTAAAACCATTAATAAATGTTATTTAATTCAGGCAACATTATGATATCACCTCAAATGGATCCCAACGATGTCTCACAAACTCTCAAACATATATGCCATTGAGCTTCTCTAATATTGATGTCTCTTAAATAATTATAAAATGAGCTAATTTCATAAGTTTATTGATGATAAACCAAATAACATCTTTCAAATTATGATTATATAGATAACTAATGATGAAGTTCTTATAAGTTACATCTCACTTCCATACTAGAATTTTTAATGGTCACAACAAACAATCAAATCACTAGTGCTCCACATTAATTTCATGAAAAATGAGTTGTTGTGAAATAAATCCAATAATTGACTACTTAAACCCATGACTCCTATAATGATGTCTCATGTCATGATATATCTTGGTATCCCAAATGTGTATAAGCCAAAATTAAAAATTTTCACTATGAATAAACTTAATCCTCATTGAAATCAGTATAACCCACCTACTATATAAGGAAAAATATTTATTGGGGGATAATAACCAATCACTCGAGATCTCCCCAACCGAAGATGAATTTACCAATGAATTGACACATGATGTTTTTAAATTATCAATCATAACTGTTTTATTTAATGTATGGTAATATTTTATAGAATAAAGGAACCCTATTCCCCTATCCTCTTCAACTCTCAATCCCCACATAGGAAACAAATTCATCATAAAACACTCCTCAACTGATTCCTTCACATCATGTAATGTGAATTTTATTCTAAATACATCATCAAACTAATTCCATTCCCCATGTGTGTTTGAAATATAAAAATCAAAACATTGGAGATATTAATTCTAGAATACCTTTCTCATGTCTAGATACCCTGGAGTAAAAATAAATTTAATTCTCTTGTTATTAAGATATATTGAAAATTGATCCCCAATTAGATAGTGATTCCACATTTTGAGTGAATACATAACGACAAAAAAATCAACATTATTTTTTGGTGGTTATTTTTATAAGGCAATAAATGGGGAGATACAGAATCCACCACTTGTTTTCCCTACATTATGAGAAATACCTATCTTGTACCAAAATAATCTCAAAAAACATTAAAACCTAATCTAGTTTCTAATATAATAAATACTACTGAAAAAGTGATCCTCACCATAAGATCCTCAAAATATCTCTGAAACACTAAATTAAAATCAATCATTACAAAAATATGGGTTAATGTTGTCATCATATATGCGTGTTCGGATGAATTATATACAAAATATAGCAATATAAAGCAATCAAAATAAAGAATCTCTTCAACTCAACCACATTTAGGCAATTCTAAAAATACATAACAAATTCTATCATTTTTGGAGCATTGATACAACCGTATATGATATGAAAATTGTAATATAATCCACATACCAGATCCAAAACTCTCATTTTTAAATCATAACATATAGATGATGTTCCATAATAGTTTAAAGATTGATATCAAACAGTTATACCTGATCCTCCTATGATATAGAGTACATAATATGTCAACCATGAATAAAAAATAGATTCATGAATTGATGAATGATTTGGTTCATCATGTCCATAAATCTGTTGGAGAATTACTGAGAGTAGATGAAATAAAAACAAACCTCAAATTCCCATACAATCCCCTAAATGTTATCTTAGTTATATCTTATTCTTAGAATCTCAACTAACGGTATCCCACCGAAGGTTAGTAATTGAGAACACACTATCTTATCTAAGACATTAAAATAAACAAAAAATCATAAGAAAAAGATATTTGATCATTATAGTAAACTGATTTAACATTTGATAATGTATGTAAATTTTGAGAATTCTGTATATAATTTTAGGAAATGGAAAATGAAAATCACTTTACAAAAAAAATTTTGAATAAATAATTTTCGCTTGAGGACATCAATATGAACCCTAAATTCCATCTACTCAGTAGGTGACATTTGTTAATACGGAATTGAAATGGGAATCAATCTATGGAGTGGGTCAATTGATAATTTTAACTCTCTCTATTGTGGAAAACCAAATATTCATCTTGGAAATACGTCATGGTATGTACACATTACTAAATGAGCTATAGATTCTAAAAAGGGAAAACAACATCAAGATACATCTCTAACAATTTTCATATGTTTACCATAGCATAAAGAACAAAGAGAATTATCCATTCCCAATATGTGGACCACTCACCCAAAAAACATGAGTAACCCCATCAGTTGATAAATATTGAAACCAACCATGATAATAGTCTATCTTGGCCCTAAAATTATAATCCAATTCATGAAAAGTTTCATGTAGTTTTTTTCAATACTGAGAATAATAAAAATCTATACCAACATGTTGTTGGATATCATCACCCAACATTTGGATCACATGAAATCTTGTTCATACCACTTTACCAAAGGCATGGAGTCATCCAAAAAGTATGATCTACTTTCAAAACTTAATACCAATACTTAAAATGTCTTTTATTATATAATGTATTAAGCATCCAATTTATCAAACAAATCATGAATAAAATTTCATAAAATAAACACCATATCAACAATTTTAGGTGATCATGATTCATATTTCTCTGGAACATATTGTGTCTCATTATGTCATCTGGTATTATCACTTCAACAATGTATGTATCCTCAGAATTAGACCCACCACCCATTGAAACATTTGTAAGATCCTTAGAACCAATGGTAGAATTGGATCCTACATTACTTCCATGTGATATGATTTATAAATAATGGATTAGATAAACAAGTTATCCAAAACATTGAAAAGTCATCATATACACTAATAAATAAGGATTGGTATTTTCGTACCATCTATACTGGTATACAAAAACATCATTCTACCATTATGAAGCCCCTAAGACTTTCATGAAGGAAACTGAGCACCCTCAAACATTATTTTTGGGAAAGAAAGCACAACATGAATAATAAAAAAACCAACTAGTGCCCCACCTAGACCTATCATTCCACCAACATATTGCACATCTAATTATTATTTCTGTTATTTTTCCATGAATTTCAAATGAAACATTAGAATCAAAATCAACCAAATATCTAACCCAAAACATCGATCCTATAGTTACTATATTGTGATAATTTCACATTTCAGGTGTAGCAGCTCAGAATAATTAGTGAAATACACTAAAATGGTACACTACCATTGATCTTAGTATAGAAACTAATTGGAATTTACAAAATGAATTGTATTAAAGTAAAACGTCCAATTGATTATTTTTAGAAATTCCAGGTAATTCCCACATGCAGTTTATCTTTCCTTATAGATTCCTTATATATGTTTATCTTTTCTCTAGTCATATACATGGTGAATCCGACCATAGATTCCCCAATAGTATTTACATTTTTGAATATATTCTCTATCTACCAATTTCATTTAATGGATTCCTAGAGTCCCTTATCACCACTGAAGACATGTGGATGATTCTTGTCAAATATCGAGCAATGATCTAGTACTCATCTCGGGCTCCCAACACCAACATGTCCAATAGTATTAATTGATCACAATACATATATAACCAATGAAGGGACCACATGAAGATTCTGCTATGGATTCTTTCTTTAATCTTCCTCTCTCAAATTTTAAAGATCTAATTTCGAAGGCATTGTTTTTTATGAATAGGATAATGACATACCAAGTTTAGAGAATATTATGAAATCATAAGACCAACATCGAAAACATATATCAATTCCACAAAATAATAATATGTTAAATAAAAAAATAATTTCATGGTTTATTGATTACTATTTACCAAAGAAAAATCCATTTATGTAAACATTTCTTATAGTTAATTCAAAATAACGTCAAAAAAGTCATGAATGTTGTAATATTTTTATGACCCCCAATGGTAATTTGATTTCATGCATTAAATTAAGTTCGATAGGTACCCTCCTAAACTTACGTACTAAATCCGAATAATATTGTGTCTTATCTACCCATGATATAGAACTAAACATGGGTAGAATTAACACATATTAATCTTAGTATCCATAAAATAAAAATTTGTAACAAACCAAACTGGTTCAACTAATTCATACTCCCAAGTCATCCACCCCATAGTGAGGTATGACAATTATGATAATAAAAATATTATACACAAAAACATTACATACAACCATAGTATATTGTGGAGTAATGAGATATAAAAATATCTATACTACATAATACAAACTAGATAAATTGTAAAAGAATTATAGGAAAATAAAATTGAGCCTTCGTGTAACCTTCGGTTACTATCAATCCATCATTCTATACTGGAAAATGATGAAAATATTTGTAGACTAGAAACAAGATTCCATTCCCTCTACCTGGGTACATAAAATGACTATAACTGCCTAATGGAAAAATTATTTGTGAGAAAAATATTTTAATATTACAACTATAGATTTTATATGAGGTTTAATAACATGTATATAGGAGTTTAAGATTTTAAAAATGAAATAGTTTTACAAATCATATTCACAACTCCAAATAAATATTTAAATAAATTTCATTTATTTTATTAAAATGAATTCATATTCACAAGTCCTACAATTTAAAATAAATAAATTATAAATATATAATTCAAATCCATAAAAACTAATGTAATAATGTAAAAATATTTCCATGAAATAACCCATCATGTGAATCCATGTTATACAACCTCATGTGAAAACATTAGAGAAAGTGTCCCGGAATGAAAATCAATCATTTGAGAAACAAAATGTAAATTTAAAAGCATGTCATATTAGCGCATCGACTATGGGAATACATAATAGACATAAAATAATAATAATAAAATACTTATATTTTGGTACCAATACTTATTGATTCCAAGAGTGTACTATTGATATTTCAAAATTAACCCCTAGTGGTGCCACACACAATATGGTAACATATGTCCCTTTCCCGATGCACAAAATGTTGATAATGTTCCCTGTTTTTTAATACACATCTCAAAAATATACTCATCATTTTATAAATTACATTGAAATACAAGAAAATATATTTCATTGTTTAAAAACTAATTTCGATATCAAAATCACCATTCTAGCATTTAATAAATGCTTGGTGTGATAAAACCCATTTTCAATTAAAATACAATTGAAAAAAATATATATTTCATTAAAATCACATAAAACCAAAAATATATTCAATTAAATAAATATCATAAAATAACCATATAATCAAAATAAGAAATTTATTGAATTAATTCGTTGTGTAGAAACACTTATCTCAAGAATAATGGTAGAATTATTATCCTTCAACAACAAAGTCCCAATAAGAGTTCATTCGATCCCCAAAATCATATATCTACATAAATCACATCAATAATCTATCAAACCTTATATATCTATAATATACCTCCACATAGGGTTCTAATTGGAGATAAGATAAGTCATCCAATTTAGTTCTAGGAAGAAAATGAAAATAATAAAAAAAACCACCACATATCATATGATTGTTCTATAAGAATGAACGATATTCACCAAGAATCCCAGGAGAAAAGAATTAAAATAATCATGGAAGGATTATGTTTACCAAATATGTTTTTAGAAGTTATGAAGAGGATAAAAAGTGGTCTTTGGTATATTAAATTAAAAATTCAATTCACCAAAAACCCATGTCAATGGTTTTTCTGGTGAGGTCGCATGGGTAGGAGTAACCATGTTCCTTAATAGGGATCCTCAAAGTGATTTTTTTTAGATTCATGGTTTGGAAACTCATATTTTAACTATTTTCCAACCATTAAAACAAACACAAAACAAGGGTTTTCTATTTTCACTTAGTTTTCATATGATTTATAAAAACTAGACCCCCCTAGTGGCTTGACACATGATTCACTATTTTTTTAGATAAACTATGTAGTTTTGCATAAATGTGTGATGATCATTTATAAACTCAAGGGAATCGATTTTTTTTTAGAAAATTATTAAATGATCCCAAATAATTAATGAACCAATTATGGTAAAAAAAAGTGAAATAAGTACATATAAATATGTATCATAATTTTAGGATATGCCTACAATTAATATTTTCTACCCCATAAATGTTCTCATGATTCCCGACACAAAAAATGGAGTCCACTACTACCTCATCAATGATTCATTCTCCAATTTATTGTGGATATCATGTCTTTAATTTCATAATACGTAAACCTTGGAAATTATTTTAATTGTAGTATGTTATCCTTGATATGGATAATCTAAACAAGATTCTCACTAGTTGTGGTGTTAGGATCAATATCAACATCCTTTCATTCAATCCCATGGGAATAATCTGGGTTATTATTAATCAAATAAGACACAAGGAACACATCATGGATCAAAATAAAATAAGGAATTAATTTTAAACAATATGGAAACATTCCTGATTGTTCAATAAACTCAATGGTGCCAAAAAAACATAGATGAAAGCATAAACTTCTTACTCAACTAATGATGTCCCAAATGTGGTGAAATAATGAGAATGATGTGATCTAAAAACTAAATATCTAGGGGCTGAATATTTTGGTCCACATAAGTTTCGAATAGTTATTTGTTGTAAAAAAACTATTCTAGTTAAAATGAACCTTTTTATTATCTCTTAAATAAAACTAATCCAAATAAAGTACAACTCTTCAGACGATGTCTAGAATAATGGATATCTAAATGAAAAACTATTAAAAACATAAATTGTAACCACATATATAAATCCATAATAACATTTCTATTAAAAATTATGACTAGATAGAAATAAATTACATATGCTCTATAAAAAATAATAATTCATTCCATGATAATATCTCCATGAACCTATGTAATACTATATTTCTTTCCATCCATCTGTGGCTCCTAAAAAGGGATAAATTTACAATGGGAACTCATATCCTTGTACAAAACATTCCAAATAATAATATATAAAATTAGGTTCTTCTCAGATAAAAACCTATAGGGAACTCCATAAAGTCTCAAAATCTATTGAACAAATAAAAAACTAAGTTATTCTACCTACATATCATCTTTAATTGATGTGAAATGATATGATTTTAAAAGATGATCAATGATCACACAAAACTCAAGTTTCCAATTAGTATTCAATTGAATACTAATGATTAATCCCTTTTAAATATCATTCAACATCCACAATTGAATAGGTAATAGTTTCAAAATAACTAACAGGTCTCTGATGATCCATTATAATTTTATAACACAAGACATATCATTAAAATACTTCCCTCTTGACCACCTCATCCATGTAAAGCAATAAAAATTACTAAATTAATGATAGATAATAGTATCCCTAGAATGTACATTCCAATATGACCAGTGACCACTGCCTATAAAAACATATCTCGGATAAATTTTAACACCCAACCTTCTAAAAAATCAGGAAGCTCCACTGGGAGACAAAGAACACTATACCAAAAACCACACCACCCTAAAGTACCTAACCAATGTCTTAGAACATGGTCTATTTTAACTTCACTAATTTTAATTTCTCATAAAATTACAATTTTTCTATAACTGAATCAAAGAACACATGTAAACCAACCTCATATAGTCCAAAACCCTACTCATCAAACAAATTATTCTGATACCACTCCCCAAATAATAAATTTATGACTTCTGTACCTATTATTCTTATCAACACATTGGAAACCACATTCTATTTCCTATAATTGAATACAACATCAAAATAAAATACTAAATATACTCTACCCATCATCTCTGTTAGAAGCTCACATCCCTTGGAGAGAAAATCAATTCCATTCTCCTATGATCATAATTTACTATAACCACTCCCCGATCATATAGTAAAATGGTGTTTTGAGTACATGAATTACAACATAAAACATAAGATTATGGGTATGTAAATCCTTTTCATTGGTTTATATCAATGGAGTGTAATATGCCACCTCTTGTTTCTTATTCATGAAGACACATCAAAGACCCCATCAAGAAGAATCATGAAAAACATCATAACATGAACCTAGATCCAACTGAATCAAAAATTTTGATGAATCTAGCCTCACCATAAACTCCTTAAAATACCTCTTGCATTTTTTATACATTAAAACATTAATCATTGATGGTTTAAATCTATCCTTAATGATTCAATCGTGAATATATTCTGATCAAATTGCATATAGTAACCATCCAACCACATAATTCTCTACATATGAAACACATATCTTAGATTCTCCCACGATATAACTTCCAATATACTTTTAGGATCCACTGATATTACCATGTTATCTATCACATTACCCTAAAATATCAATTCCTATATCCAAAAAGCATGCATGAAAACATTACCATACAGATGATTTTTTTAATGTTCAATGAATGTTATTCAATTGGATTATATACTCTTCCATTGTCATTGAGTACACCAATAAATCATCTATGAAGAAAAAACAAAATATTTCATAAAATGATGTATTATTTTATTGAAGTCATAAATACATCATTAGATTTAGTGAGACTATGTGTCATTTCCATAAACATGAAAATTCAATACATTATTCTAAACACTATCTTAGTTATATCATATTATTAGAATCTAAAATTCTTGTACCAAAAGATGAGTTCAATATTATAAACCAAGCACTATCCCATATGCTAGTAAAAAACTACCATAAATCATATGAAATGTGTATTTCCTTTTAATAGTTTCATAATTTAACTATTGATAACCTAGAAAAATTCAAAGACTTCATTTCAATTATTTCATATAGATACCCATATAATCCCACAATGGTATTATAGAAAAAATAAAATAATTCAAATAAAATAATTAATGATACAATTTATATTCCACCAATTAATTTGGTTCTATATGATAAAATAGAATTGAAATGGGAAACATTCTAGGGAGAAAAATAATAGTAAAATACACATCTCTCTATAGTGGTAAACCTGAAAAAACAACCGAAAACTCCTTGGGGTATGTACACATTTCATCATGAGTTAGACAACCTATAATAGGGTTAATATCATCAAGATACATAACTAGAAATAAGATTGATATTTTCAAAATGTAATGAAAAAACAAGCCCCTCCCTTCCAAATCATTACTACCACTCACATTAAATATATGAGTGAACCTATTAGAAGGTAAAAAATGAAACCAAGGAAAATAATTGTATATTTGGCCCATAACAATAATCATCAAATCCATTCCATGTTTAATGTCAAATAATTCATTATTGTGAACTAAAATTTCTAATGTCACCTCATAGTCACCTATCATCACCCCACATATAGGACACTTCGAAAAAAAATTGATCACTTTCACAAACGTTTATAAATATCCATAAAGTAAGAAATAACTTTGGAATTTATGCCAGGCATGTGAAAAAACATTGGAAATATAAAAAATGTGTTTCACTTATGTAAAAAAAATTTATCACTATAGAGTATGTAATAAACAACGTACCTCTAACAATATTTTTTCTTTGTTTAGATTACTCTTGTCTATACTCTTTCTCATAATTCTATCTTTTCCTAGAAACAAATACACCCCCCTTTACATTAGTATTAGACATAGAATAATTTTAATTATTCATAAAATCCAATGAAACCTTCTTAAAAGTGGATTCTACCTTTCTATCCTAGGATATCCATTAATATAAAATATTTTTTTGAACACGTCTTCCACAATGATAAAAACTAATATGAGAAACTTCATAGTTTCCAATGGTATGAAAATTCTTTACACACTTGCAGTAGATGACTTTTTACAATACTATGGAAGCCCCTAAAACTAGTCATAAAGGAAATGGACCACCCTATGCCTTCTTTTATGGAAATAAAAAAATCTTCAATAATAATAGCAACAATTAATTCCTCATCCAAACTTTTCTTTTATGATATGTCTAACTTATCCAAATAATATTCTTCATCTACCACCATGAAAGTTGTAAGACTCATAAGAAGAAATATGAATCAAATATCTATCTTTAATCCTAAATCAATCCTTTAAGCCTTTAGAAAATCCTCATTAATATGTTACATTACCAGATGAACAAGATCATCAAAATAGGTGGAATAACCAATAATTGTATACTCCTCTTTCTCTACTGTGAAAAACAATTATAACATAACCACATGTAAATTCTCCTGGTAAAACAAATAATTGAATATTTTCCTGAAGTAATTATAGTTAATGTACTCATGAAACTTATCTAGAACTATGTTTTCCCACAATCTCCTTCAGTGTATTAGATAATATAAATGGAAAACACACCACAACATCCTTTAGATTTTTCAATAAGTTGATGGTTGTCTCAAACTACTCGGTCCACTCTTAATAGTAATGGGTTCTGAAGTAACCATGAACAATGGGTGGATACTACTTAATAAATATTCGTCCATGATCCACTATGTGTCCTATTATCCCAACACCCACATAAACTAGCGTCTAAATTATATTGATTAAATCACAAACCAAATGAGGGTTCACTAGAGTAATGACATTATTATCCTATATTAGAGCTTCATATCATATATTTTGAAGATATATTCAGAAAGACATTATATAAAAATTAAAAGATAATCATTAGTCAACTTTAAATCATATTCCAAAATCCTAGGAAAAACATTGAAAATGTGTGTCACTTCATAAAAACATAATGATTTTAAATAAATCATTAGTTATATTACTATAAGAAAACTCTTTATGAAAGAACATTTCAATTTAAATAAAATCCAAAACCATTTCATTCAAATTACCTCAATCAATATATCTAAAACATGGAAATAAAATTCTAACTACCCATGGAATCTCATGTTTATACATAGTAGTCATCTTTCTAGGAACCATCCCTCACTTACTATGATAATTCTCATGGTCATAAATCTTGTATACCCAAGATATAAAAACAAAATCAAGCATTATTAACACAATTCCAGATGATAATTACTTCGATACTATATTTTCAAAAACCAAACAGGGTCATCTAATTCATCCGCCAATTTAGTCATCACGTTGTGAGGTATGACAAATATAATGTAAAAATGTTATGAATATAACAAAAACATGATATAAAAAAGAGTAAAATACATTATAATTTGATAAAACCAATTTTATACAACTTAGTATAAACAATATAAAGCATAATGTATGAAAATAATCGAAAAAAGTCTCTATGTGACCAAATTTATACTCAAAATAAACTCTCAATAATGATACTTAAGAAAATAGAATTTGTAAATCTATAAGATTTCCTTACCCTTTCCCAGGTCTAGCAAAACAAGGTTTACAACATTCCAAATTAAAAAAATTGGTTGTCAGCATTAATCCTTGTTTGGTATCATAATAGAGACAACATAAATACTAATAACATTATTACAACCAAAATGTATTTTTAAATAAAAAATTTACATTAAATTTTCATAACATCATATAAATTTGTAAATCATTATTATTTTTTTTTGTCATCAAATTGAAGATTATTCATAAATATAAGAATATGATAATTATAAGTGATAAATTAAAAATTAATATAGATACACAATAAATTATTAATTTATAAACTTATTCTTGAAATAATCCATCACACGAAACAATCTGATACCACCTCATGTGAAAATATTTGAGCAACAATCCCGAAAACAAAATCCATCATGCAATAAAAAAACATAAATGAAAGGAACATCGTATTTTTATGTTATTTTTACAAATATTTAAAAGGAATAATAGAATAATAAACTATAAATATATTGGTACTTACTTATATAAAGATCTTCTATAGTCTATCGATATCTCAAATGTTACCACTAATGGTTCCAAATAAACTATGATGTCTTTTGTCCCTTTCTCGATACACCCTAAGTTACTAAAGTGTCATTTTTATCAAAATAAATTTAAAAATAATTTAAACATGATTATGAAGATAAATTAAATTCAACATAATAATGTTTTTTGAAACCCTATTTCATAATTAAAACAACCATTCAATCATTTAATCAAACACTCGGTGATAAAACCCATTTGGAAAAAACACCGCTTAATAAAATGAATCTTTTAAAAAATACCTGGAAACCAAAAATGACTTCAATTAAATGAATAAACCGAATTTATTATACATAAATTATAGTCAAAAAATAGTATTATCCATTAATAAAGAAACATTTTCTTCATTAATGAAGTTATAATTATCAGCCATCAACAACAGATACTTGGTAATAGTTAATCAGTTCCTTGTACTCCTAGATCCAAAACAAACAAATAAACACTCAATAAAAACCCAAATTGTTTTCATACACATGCCATTAATATTCCACCTAATGACGTAAGAAAATATAAAAGTATTATATATGAATAACAAGAAAGAAACAAATAAAAACACAAACCTTGAGGTGATCTATCAGCAACAAGAAATATCTGCCTAGAATCTCATGAGATAAGAATATCAACTACTATGGATTAAATAAGTCTAGAAAATATGATTTTATGGGGTCATTATATGTTAACTAGGGTCCCTGATTATTTTTATTAAACATTTAGTGCACTAAAACCTAATATATACTATTTTCTAGAGATACAGCATGGCTTGGGGTTTCTATGTGACATATCTATTCACCTCAAAATGAATTCTATTTTTGGTTAACTATTTAGCCACACAATTGGTTTAATAATTTAACAACCATTAATACCCACTCTAAAAAAGGGATCATGATTTTAAATTGGTGGTTTTATGGATTTGAAAAACTATATGCCCTATCAAATGCATCAACACCAGACACAAAATTTTATACTCAAAGATGATCAATTTTCCCTAACCATGCTTCAACCATTTAAAACCTTATGTAATTACACTAGATAATAAAAACTCATATAATGACCCAAAATAATGACACAAATAAATAGAGTTCATTAAATATTCATTAAGTTCATGTTAAAATTTAACAAATGATATATTTATATAACAATGAAAATTAAATTATCACCCAATAATGGATGAGATGTTTGATGTGATGTGTTATGTGGTAAAATTTAGACAACATATCATTCAGAGAAATTAGAGTTCAATATATATAACTCATCGATTATGATTCCACTATCCTCAAAGGAATAAAATACATGATTGATTAGATATGTATTCTGTGACAACCAATGGGTCACTTTTACACATTAAATTTATATTTTCATTTCATTATAAGGGGATTTTTGTTTTCAATGAGTTGGGGTCCAAATAAAAAAATTTATAAAATAATAATTATTACATATTTAATGAATAATTACTAATAATAGTGTTCTGGACAACATAAAAGTGATCTATGGGGATAATTATATTTTCCTTCTTCTCCCCATAGTTGTTCATACTAGGTGATACCATATTAGAAATATTGTGACTTATGATAGTGGATAGGAGTGTCCCACATAGTTGTAACATGGTTTACAAAACACTATATCCAAACCATTAATTTTTGTTTTTTTGTTGAAGATCATATATTGCCATTATATACCACTACATTTTTCCTCCTCTCCCTTGCATATTGCACCCATCACATTAATCATTCCCTCTTCCAGCTATAGTACCTCTCCACCGTCAATTTTTATATTATAACAAGATAATTTATTTGATTAATTACATGGTAGTCATGATTTTCACTTTATTTATCCTCTTTTATTCCTCATCCCCATCTTCTTTAGTTATTTTATCATCCTTATAGCCCAAATTACCTTTGATACCCATTAATTGGTTTCAATTTGTGTCGTGGATAAATTTATTGGATTTCATGGTCCCTGATTTTCCCTCTACATAAATTATATTTATCTTTTCTGAAGGAAATACCATTCCATCCCTTTTATTGTTTATGAATCTATAAATCTGGACTATTAATTTTTATTAAATTGGTTGTTTATTTTCCCCTTTTTAAATTTGTTATTATTGTATTGTGTTTTTAGGATTTGTATACTTGTTTTATTATATAATTGTGTATGTTTTGAAGAAAATTGTATTTCCATTTGTATTAGATGTTTGAAAATTATTTTTATTCTAATAATGTTTTCTGAAAAAAATAACTAAATTATTTGTTTCTAAATATTATTTCAAGGATATTTTAAATGATTATTTTTTGGGAAACCATATTTCATGATCATGCTATGTGATTCTTGTGATTAATGTGATTACATGGGAACTTAGTGTACCTTAATGTTTAAATTATGAGAAGGGTCCTTCCACAGATATGGAGATGATCTATAAAAGGCAAATTTACAATGACCACATGCGGTCATGGTTGAAATAAATTTTTCTTTTGAAGTAGTCCTTCCATTTATCAGTGTGTAGGTCATAAATTATAAAATCCCATAGATCTGAGTTCCCCCTTCTTTATCATTTACAACTATATTATTATGAAATAAATTTATTTTATCCCAAATGTTTTATTCATTGACCAATTGGTAATCCCTTATTGAGAATAATTACTCTTGTAGTATTATTTACAATATTTCTTCTCTTAACTTTTTCTTTTATTAAACAAATTATTTATATAATAATTCTTAGGTTATTTTTTTCAAAACATCATTTATTAATAATGAATAATTTGTTCTCATTTTAAAGACTGATATAGATATTTTAATAGTTTTACCCTACTATACTTCTTTCTCAAACACTTACTATGAAAGTGGGAATATGTTTCCTTATTTATATCTAATAAAAGGAAAAGTGAAATAAATATACCTTATATAATGGTTTCATGATTCTTATGTCATATTTCTTTATATGATCTTGTGGAAGAAAAATGGTATATAGAGTTCTCATGGACCATATATTTTGGGATCCACTGCTTTTTTTTTATTTTGGATTCGAAATACCCCATTAGTATAGGTATATTAATTGATCTCTTTATAATCTATGTGATGATGGGTTTTCTTATTTTAATTATGTGATGTCTCACACATAGTTCACATAACTATAATTAATCATTATTTTCCCCATGGCCTTGAGGGGACATTCATGTATTCCAAAGTCTTTTTAATTGATGTGAGGATATATGATGTTGTGATGGGGAGACTATAACTACATGATCAGTGTGTAGAAAAATAAAATAATCATGTCAATTAATTTCACAGAAATGTAAAATAAAAGGAAAACTAAATATTCAAAATGCATTAGATAAATAACCTTTTAATTGCATCATGCATTTCCACTCAAGAAATATGATCAAATAATGATATAAAAATAATGAAAATAAAATTTAATTGCTATCTAATACAATACATGGATCAAATGTATAGAAATAATAAAGGCAAACAATCCCCAGATAGAATCATAGGACATAGACTGATCCTATGATCCCCTTATCTTATGTATCAATAAATCAAGAATCCCCAAGTGGGATCTATCCCCTACACCTACATGCAACCACAAGGCATGTTAGGGTACCAAACAATGGCCTAAAAGGGTGTCAAATAACTTTTAATTAGACACCACCAATGGTTTCTATAAGACATATAGTCTATGAATATAATATGATGTAGGTTGGAAATATAATAAGAGTACAAGTAATAAAATAATATGTTATAATTTACATTTTATCAAGTCTCACTACAATAAATCAACTAAAATGAAAGGGATATCTCTACAGAATAGAAAGCATTAACAATGAAATACACGATTTAGTAATGTATCAGGCCTTCATGGGCTAGGGTGTAAGGAGTATTAAATTAAAATATATCTAAGTAAGATATAAATAACAATTAACCTTGATCTAATGAGTTGAAATATACAAGGAACCCTAATGGGTGATGTAATTTGGATTTAAGGAGTAGAAATGTACATGACATCTAATAAATTTATGAAATTCTAGATAGCCTATATCATTAGAGTGAAGCTTACAGGGAATCTATGTAGTACAATTAAATAAGATCTAATGGGAATAAATGTACAAGTCATATAAGAATATAGATTATAAATGATCGATGGATTATAAAAGTCTATGGATTCTTAATAATTCATATAAATATGTTATAAGATGTATAAATGTTCAATGGATCCATGTAAGTCACATCATGGGAGTATAATTATCCATGGGTTCTAGGAGGGTCATATTCAAGGAGTTTAAATGTACAAATCATCTAAATAATTTCATAAAACATTTCATTAATCATGAAATTAATCAAATTAGTAATCCCTTAACAACCAAACTAAACCCATAAAATTATCAATTTCATACATTTCATAAGAAAATAAGAAGTTTATAAAAGGTTCCTATGACTATTAATCACTCACATTATTATCATGAAAATTTTGCAACATTGTAATGAAATATAAACACACTTGAAGGGTTGCACAAAGACTTTTAAGAGGAACAAATCGCCCCAATGGTAGTTCATTTTAATTTTAAGAACCTCTTAACTCGTGTAAAGGTGATATAAAATTTATTAACCATGAATTTATCATATAAATCATGGTTAAATTAATTTAGGATTAATTTATAGAATATTACATCATTCTATTGATCAAAAATATGGTATAAAACAACTATATAAGAGACATAGGGTATAGAACACCTGAATTATTCTCGTAGAGGTGTAATCATCTGGTCTTAGACATTGATTCAGTTATGATCATAAGAAAAAATATAAATAAATTATTTCCTTTAGAATAGGGTATAATAGCTTGCACTAGACAAATTTCTCCTAAAGAACAAAAAATATAAAAAGTATCCATGGGAATGAAAGACCCATCGATGTCTATCCAATGAGAAAAATAGAGTTCGAATCAGATGTTGGACGAAGGAATTATCATAATGTCCATGTTGAAGGCTTTGTGAGATCAGAAGGGGGATGATAAATTGTCCCCTTCGAAAGAGAAATAAACAGGGGAGATGGATTTAATGATACAAAAGAAAAAATGGTTATTTCCACTTTAAAAAATGGGTCCCATGGTTTGGCTTCATTGTTTGACAAACCTTGTGAAAAACTTATACATTTTTCATACTCAAGTCCTCTCTATCATGGTCATGGAATAGAAATGGACAAACTATATTCTATCTACTTCTTTTACCCCAATAAAAACCACTCCCACAATCACACTAGCATGAAGACAAGGTTGCATGGTCCCGTTAAATTGTATAGCTCCTTGTAGTGTAATTGGCCAAAACACATTGTTCAATCTAACCATGTGGCATTGGTGGCACATTCTCTACTAACTATTTCTCCCAGCGCCATCCACCCAAAAATTGTGATCTGGGTTCTATACAGTCTCTAGAAAGATTCATTTCATTTGTGACCACATTAGCCATTCCAAATTGGAAATTAATAATGAACATAGATAATAATAAAAAGTACCAAAACTCATGGAAACGTAGTGTTTTTACAATACACCCCCATAAAGAAATTATACCATGAATTTCCCATCAATGTTTTATAAAGAATCATCTGATAATATCTGTAGCCACTACAAATGTACGTCAACATCTCTCTCCAAAGTCTCATCTTG
This sequence comes from Viscum album, assembly GCA_963277665.1. NCBI lineage: Eukaryota > Viridiplantae > Streptophyta > Magnoliopsida > Santalales > Viscaceae > Viscum > Viscum album. Next base: position 2,021,505,050 of record OY728138.1, read on the forward strand.
TACATGGTTATTCTACTATAGAACCTATAACAAATAAACTGAATGGACTTAAAGAAACAGCATTCCATTATCAACAATATATATACGATGTTCCTCAATGGATGCATCTACCCCCAACTCAAACATCTCATGATGAAGATTATGTGGGAGATCATATTAATGTCATTGATGTTGAGATATGTGGAAGGAGTCATGCATTTCTAGGTACATCTGATGAAGAATAAACAAATAGTCTATTGGACTGACTCCCTCTAGAATCTCAAAGGGACCAATTGGACTAGGAACTATATTCCATCGTTTATAAATATGTTTATTCCCCATTCTAGTTGAAAAATGTAATAAAACCCATCACTCTAAAATGAACTGTATTTGTTGAAGGTGTCAATTTGAGCATTACTTATGTTTAGACTAAGTTATAGAAATATGATTCATAATAATAAGAACATACACTAATATCCCCCAAATGAGATGTGGACCCTATAGAACTGCCTCTCCAACCACAAACATGCTCATGGTTGAATGATGTTACCAACCGTATAGGACATCAGAAGGATCCATCAGTATTATCACATGAAATATTTTATTATATTTGAACATTGTGAGGGTTAACTGCTTCACTAAAGAACCAGTCGACTCAATGAATCATTAAAAAATAATTTCCTGAAAAACATGAATTGTATGCTCAAAATGACATTCAATCCATGGGTAATAGGTTTTACCCAGTAGTACCCATGAACAAAATGCCTCATGAAACCCCTACAAGAACAAAAACATGAATGAATATTCTATTTAACATACAATAGAACAATGATCCCCATAGAGGATTATGATATCACAAATTTATAGACTCCTAATCCCATCCATGGTTAAAATTACATAAATAGGTAATAAATTTTTGACCATTCACAATCATTATATGATCACCCATACGACATCACTACTTTTAGGTGAATCTTGAAACCCCAAAATGAAATACATATATTGATCATCTCATTTACATCTAGGAATAGACAACGACTATAAAATCATAGTTTTTCACTATTGATTTACTTTTGACTGCTAACAAGTGGAACACTATATAGAAAACCAAGTTATCTCCCACTTCCTCCCCATGCACCAGTATTGAAGGAATCATTCATGATTCATCCTGGTAATACTAGGATTAACATGCAAAATAGAGGAATTGGGAAATTATAGAATCTACTCTTGGAAATTTGTAGTAACCTAGGAACATCCATGGTTGTGAAAGATCTCATCCTCATTTACAATTCATCCAAAAGGCGTTCATATACTACAATAGAATTCTATAGTAAAAATCCCACAAAATATGATAGATTCCTCATATTCACTCTCCCTATAAGTAAATATGACATGATATTGATTCTAGGTAAAAATTTCAATGCTAGTCCTGAACCTCCTAATGAATCTCATAAAACATTACCATAAACACCCCTCATTAATTCACCTCAGGTTATCTATGCATCCGAGTTCTCTTGATCATAGCGTCCACAATTGAATTTCCATTTATGCATATATAATCATTATCATAGTCAAAATACTATTGGTATTGATCACACAATTGTTTCTTAAGATTAAATTCATGATGTGTAAATATATATTTTATTATTTTGTGGACTCTCTAAACCCCAACATTCCCTTCCATTATTTTTTTCCGTTAACAATTTATGGAATACACAATAGCAGCTATCTCAAGATCTTGTATCAGGTAATTCATCTCATATGGCCTTTACTGATTATATCTGTATACCTTGACTCACTCCTTCTGCATTAGAACTACTCTGAGTATTATATTTAATGCTAAAAAAATTACTATATCTCCCCTTCGTAGATCAGAAAATTTATAGATATGTGATAAACTCATACTCTAATTCAGATCATGAAAGACTATATCACTTCTTCTTAACCCGACAACATCACACCCTCTCTATTTAATCCCTTAATAAGTGATGTTATGGTTGAGAATTCATGGGTTGAGTTCCATTAGTGACTATATATCTCAAATAAAATCATTATATCTAATTAATTCTAGGGATCTCCTATGAAACTGCAGCTCCCTCCTTCAATAGGATAACTGATACTCATGTATATAAGAGAATATGAACCAATATGTGAATCTTGACCATCCAATTGTTGAAAATTTTGTGCATAGCATATAACTGATTCTCTATCAGTTTATGTAAAATGATATCACGATGTTTTTCATGGTTGTGTTGAGTATAAGAATACACCATGATATCATCTGTGAATAAAAACCCAAATGAATCTTAATATTAATGGAGAAATCAGTTCTTCTATTCCCCAAAAAAATGGGAATATTCATAAGTCTTGAAAGCATAACCAGACAAGAAAATATATTACAACTTCCATGAAAATGTTTTAAGTGGTATGTCTGATGGACACACAAGAACCTAATGTCTTCTTGATCACAGATTTATATTTCATAAAAAATTATATTCTTTGAGAAGGTAGAATATAATATATATATGTGGAGAAAATGATACCAATTCTTAACCATTAATTTGATCATGTCTTCTAAATATATAGATAAATCAAGGGTTTCATCCACCTTTTTGGAGAGAATGAAATGCTAACCAGACAAATAAGTACTGATTCATATCAACCCCTTCTCCTGAAATACCTATAACAACCTCTTGAGTTCCAAAAAACTATAATGTCTACCCTATAAATAGGAATAGACACCACTACAACATTTAGCACTAGATTGATGGAAAACTCAACCTCTCTATCAGGAAGTAGACCTAAGAAGTTATCTTGGAACATGTCCCTAAAAGATTAAACCACTTTAAGGGGATCATCTTTATGTGTTTATGATCATCCCAATATCATATAGAAATATTTAATTTCATCCCACCCATCCCACATTCCTTATGGATAGATCAACTACCCTAGACATCCCATTAAACATTTTGAATAAAACCCCACCATATGATGATGTGAAATTAAACATATGGGTATTGGGATCAATATATTCATGATAGTTAACCAAAAATTTCATCACAATAAAATTTTAAAACATTACATCTCTATAAAAATTAGGTCTTATGAAATATGACACCCACCTATCTCAAAGATCCTCTATCTAAAAAAATTTAAATTAATTGATTTTTTAGAAAATGGATTATTAAGATTCATTACGCCATTGATAACTGATAATCAAGTCCCAAAATATCCACAACATCCACATATATTAATGAATGAGATTCACAGGTATCAGAAAATATTATGGAATAATGTATAGGATATTATAATAATGCCTCCAACCATATATGGCCTAGCACTCTACTCATCATGTATTTATTAAACTGCATACTTATCGACCTACCTAGGACTGTTTTAGATGTATCATACTTGCATTGTATATGATCTATACTAGGATTCCTCCAAGATGGCTCCTCATGTGTCCCTACCTCTAACAAAGATGAAATAAATAGAAATATCATCACTCATGTTCTGGATTGTATTCTTCATAAGATAGGTTTCAAAATGCTACAACCTTCCAGCTAACATCGTAACACTTCGTTGAGAATATGATCATCATTTCTCTATGCCACTGCCATCCCTCAGGATACGCTCAGTAATCAGTGCTTGTTTTACTATTTTATTTTTGGAAGGAATCTGAATAAAATTCAACTATAATAAAATGTCATACCTACTAAAATCATTAAATAAAAATACATTTGATAACACCTTACATCATATAATAGGTGTTAAATGTATTAGCACTAAGAAATGTTAGATATGATCGTGACTAATAACATTCCTTTCTTCAAGTGTATAATATATCTAGAATTTCATCCCTTGATGTATCAGGAAAAGAATAATCATAGAAGACTCTCTAAAATACCTATATGTTTTATATGAATGATAACCGGTCTATGAAATTACACCCCACCATCTATTGAAATAATATTAATCCATATATATATAGTGAAATTTTATCTCCTCATGGGAAGTGTCCCATGGTACATGAAATTTGATAGCATGTACACTAGACATGACTCATCAACTTGTGGTCTGATGTCCCCTAGAAATGTCAGGGGATTTGTCTTCTAAAATAAACACATAAAATTTTCCATAGTAGAGAAATATGGTAAGGATCGATGAATGGTATGCATGAAGTATATAAAACCTTCCCAAAATTGTTCATCAGAAAACTTATCCAGTATAAAAGGTGGTTTCGAACGAGGCACTGGTGGATTTTTTTATGGCGGATTATGGCCCACCACCTCCAGAGCGTGGTCATCACTAAGCAATTAATGCAAAATCGGGGGACTTCGTTGTTCCATGTGTCAAAAAATTCGAACCATATTAATCAATACATGATTTTTTGAGAACAGTATCAAAAATATACATGTATGAACAGAACAAGAATTTCTAATTAAAAAAATCCCAACCCTCTAAATGCTATTGAAGTCAAGTATGGTTGATGTATGACTCAAAAGAATGAATATTATACTACATACATCCAACTACGATTTTTTGGTCATGGTCAATTTCTCTACAATAATTCAAGGCATTATGGTATATAGGCTTCCAAGTGTAATTTTTATTAGAAAAACCCATCAAAACAAAATTGGATCCTCCATTTAATACCATCCATTATTTTTTAGATAGTAATTTTAATTAAGTTCAATATTATTTATATAAACATTCTCATTAATATGTTGGAAAATATGGATCACCACATCCAATTTATAAGGGAACATAGCCTATATACATTTATGTTTAGAATTAATTTTATCCCAACTAATAAATTTTTATGACCCTGTATGAAATTATAGAACAAATCATTGGAACAACAATAGTTGTCCCAAAAAAGGCTACAAGAAATCTAAATATTAATTAAATGTGTTATTATAAGATAAATGCAATATAAATCCAGATGTTTCTATGATGATGCATGATTCAATACATACTTTCCATATCAGACAAGGGTGAAAATTCCTAGAAATAAGGAATATAAAATATCAATTGTATCGTCCAATAGTGAAATATTAACAACAGTAATAAAAAAATCCATAAAAACATGCCCCATCTCTGGTAGTTTGGCATTTCACTTTATGTAATTTAACATCTTCCAAGAATATGCTCATATACAAGTATGGAGTTATCCTATTTATCCTTCCAGACATCCCATAATTATAAATTGAGTAAAATAAAATTAAATAAAATCCTTGTATAAAACTATATGAAATCCTAGACCAAATTCATTCAATAGTTATCGATCTTGGATGACCACATAGCCTCAAGATCACCTCCTCATACACTAGGGATTTATAGCCAATAGTGTGGGTCAGTAAATGGTACAATAGAGAGGATATAACTTCATTTTCAGAATTTTCATTGAGTTATAAGCACATAAAAAATCAGGGATCATATAAAATATCTAAATATAAGAATAATCAATAATAATCATATTAATAAACATGTAATATTATCTAGCAGTGTCATATTGAAATTATAATTACTTAATTCTATCAACAATATATTAAATACATGGAAATAGGTATCCATTATAATACATATATCAAATTTACCAAAAGGTCAAAAAATAATCTATCCAAATACAGCATCATGAGAAATATCATAAACATGTATTACCCTACAATTATTAATCAATAATGCATGAACCACTAAGTGGTAACTTTTCGATATCCCTATGTTAATCTGTTATGTCTATCTGTGTAACCAATAGAATAACGAACATGTAGTGAGATTACACAAAGTATTCCACCAACAACAATGTCTATAACATGTCCATACTACTCATATAATGTTAAAGTAGTATATTGATAAAAGAGTAGTAATGTTATTAAAATATATAGTTATAATTTCATGTTTATCACATCCCACTGGGATCAAGAAACTAAAACAAAATGGATCCTTATAATGAATAAAAAATCATAAAAAATGTTCTCTATTGTGTAGTCGTGTATTAGGAATATATGTTCTAGGGTCTAAGGGGTATAAATTTATATGGAAACTGAGTAATTTATGTGAAATATGTAAAATGGAACCTAGGAGTATATGTTTAAAAGAAATCTTAGTTTCTCAATTAATTGGAATCCAATTACTAAATATGTCAAAGAAATCATATAATATCAATAATATCCTGTTAAAATTGAAACATGGAGTATAAATATCCAATGCATCCAATTAAGACAATTAATTATGATCCAGGGATTACAAATTTAAATCAAGTTGAAGAAAAAAGATAAGAAATTATCTAAGTAGTAGAATTGTAAAATAAATCCTAATTATCTATTTAAAAAGAATATAGAGTGTAGAAACATATAAGGCATCCCTGTAAGTTAGATCCATGTAGTAAAAATGTCACTAGAATATAAGCGGATTAGATAAAATGGTTTGGAATTTAAAAGGAATCCTTACCAATTCATTCACCATTTCATAAATCATTCCATTAATAATTTCTTTATTCCCTTAATAATAATAAACATTACATGTTATCATTCATTTAAAACTTTTCATAAACAATTTACAATGTTTTAAAAGGTTCTTTTGACCTTTATCAACTCACCATATTAACATAAAAAATTTATACAATGTATTACAGGTTATACAGATTCCAATGGTGTCATACACATGGTCAAAAGGGAGGACCCACACCATGGGTTGTTGAGGATGAGGTTTAAAAAATCCATCCTTGTATAAAGGTGTTTTGAAATGTCTTAAACAAGAATTTATAATTTAACACAATTTTGTGAAACAATTGAAGCATAGACCAAAAATTATTATGTGAATCACAATTTTAATCATGTATAATTCAACTACAAATTATGTTTAAAGTATAAAGAACATATCATAGTCTCATAGACTTGTAATCATACAGTCATAGAAATTGTTGTGGTACATATCAAAAGAAAAATTAAATTATAGATAAATACACTTCAACTATTTCATAACGTCTTCTAAAAAATAGAACAACTAGTCAAATTTAAAATGGATAAAGGAGACTGAGGAATTGTGGACTCAACTATAGATATATTATGTGATTATCAAAGCTCAAATTAGACATTAGTTGAGGAAATTTTCGCAAATCATTGGAATAATGCATGAGGATCACAGAAATGGTTAAGAAAAACCTACTACTAGAAATATTTAATGAAAACTTGTGATATATATAAATAATGGAAAATTGGTAATTATTTTTTTGAAAAACATGGTCATATGGTTTGACGGAATGGTTGTCCAAACTCTTGGTCAAACATGTGTCAATAACTACTTCAAGACCCCATTGCACATTCATGGAACATGGTCAGACAATCCAAGTACCAAACATGACTTTTCCTAATGTTAAAAACATTACAGAAAATAGAGAAGTGTGTGTCCAGAGTAGAATATTTTCCTTCAATAGTGCATCCTCTGACTGTGGACTAGACCACCCTACACGGTTTAATAAAACCATGTGTTTTGGGTGGCATGGTATCTAATATCTATGAATCCCTTCACCTACCTCTAAAAACATAGGTTCTATTAATGGTAAAATCTTGAGATATCCATTTTTCCTCTATGAACCCACTATATACTGAATATAAGATAATAATAAGATAGTGCACTTAATATAAATGGTTCTTTACATAATGAAAAGTCATGGTTCTTACATGTTATATTATCTCATTTATTAATGAACTATATCTACTTATTTAATTATACTATATTTTTAATGGTTTATATTAACATAACCATTTTTATGATGTGGATGTAAAACCTATAATAGGTCTTAATGTATTACGTGTTACAATAAATTTATATTTTTATTTGAATTTTATGATGAAATCATTCCTTCATATAACACATCAAAACATAATCAACTCATAATTATATTAATTATGAAAATATTTGTACATTATCATATTTTTATGATAATTTAGAATTATAGTATTAGAACATAAGGAAATATATTAAATTTATAAATGGATACATTTAAAAATTTCCCATTTTTCAAAAAAAATATATATTGTTTATAACTACACAAATGCATATTTTATTGTGACCTCCATAATTAGAATTCCAAATTTATTAAAATTATTATGGATATCTAATTATTGTAAAAAATCATATAAAATTTGGGATGATAAAAAAATACCAATAATGAATCTAAAAAATTAAACCCATTATTCCAATTCTAGACCTAGCAAATTCATAAAAATGTTTACCTTTCCTAAAATAAACTTTTATCTCAATGAATAATATAATTATCCATAAAAAATATTTCTAAATACAATACACATAAATGTTTTTAATTATTAATAATAAATCATAATCATAACGGTTCCTTGAAAAAACAGGAAACCCCAATTAATCCATTTCATGTATAATTATTACTTTAACCATTAAAAATAATATAAAATTCTATAAAAAACTTGTGTTCCTTTAATTAACTCATGAAATCAAAAAAAATTACAAACATGTAAATAATATAATTTAGTCACAATAGAATATTATCCTTTCAATATTCATTTTAAGATGTCGTATAATGTAATCTATTCACCAGATAATTCACATATCTCATAGTAGTAACATATCACCTGTATACTCTATTACATCACCATGTTCATTAGAGTGTTATATCAAGATCATTAGTTACTAAAATAAATTGTATACGAAAAATATCATAAATAATAAAAATATATCTTCCACTTAAATTGTAAATATATTTTTTAAATTTATTCAATCTCATAAGCAATAACACATTCAATTTTATTATAATGGTGAAATAAAGTATTAGTTCCCTCAAAATAAACTAAAAACATAAAAATTATATAATATTAAAAAAACTAATCAACAATAAATATGAAAACAATTCATTTGAATTTCCGTTAAAATAATAGTATACCCAATGTTAAATACAATTGATTCATAAATCTCTATAATGAAATATTCTATTCACATATTATTAAAGAAGAAGAAAACTTTCACATATAGAAAACATTAAAAAGATTCATTTTTAAAAATTTGAAATGAAAACTATTAAAATATGGAAATAAACATTTCAAATAATGGAATAATAAATATGAAAATTCATTTTATATTTAAATTTTTTTAGATATGGATGAAAAATATATTTTAGGAAGACATTAAAATATTATTTCTATGATAAAATCACTAACATCGGGTCCAAAGAAATTTCCTTTATATGTGTACCCTCTAGACTAATAAAATTATATATTTCTTATACATTAATTAAAAAATTAACTTTTTTATTATTTCATAATTATTTAAATTATTTCATTCACCATAATGAATTACACAACAACTATAATGGTCATATTTATGATGATGATTTTGATGATATTTGTATTTTAAGTCCAAAATGACTTATATAGTTTGACAATTATACAAGGGATCAATGTTCCATAATTTTGAGAGTATTAATCAAGAAATTATTCTATTTTGTATAAAATATATTTTATTTATGAATAATACTTTAAAAGGATACATTAACAATGAATTAGAACTCTTAATGAAGGTGGTATTCCACACACACACACACACGACATTATTATTTTCCAACAGTTAAAAGGGTGAAAAGGTAAGTAATATATTACATTTAAAAATAATAATTATGTCAAAAATAGAGACTATCCTCATTAATTCCATTATAATAACTTTCAATGTTAGGTTGTTATGAAAAATTAAACACATAGCTTTCTAGTAGTAGAAGTACACACCTACAAATGGGTGATATTTTTATTTGATATATGATGGAAACTGAGATTAAAATTTTAATTTATTTTATTAACATTATGATATTCATATATTTATAGGATACTATTGTTTTCATATATTCATTTTTACTGAATATTTGAATTATTTAGAAGAATAAATAAACAAGAAAACACACAATTTAAAGTTATAAATATTCATTGAGAAACCATTATTGTATTACACCTTATACTTTCTAGGTAGATCATTTTTTTAGAATATTACATTATAAATTTTTTATGGAGGATGGGAAAGTGATTATCATATATTTCTTATGAGCAATGGCTCAAGATGTTTGAGGATAATTTGATAGAAGATGCCTTTTATAGGTCAATTTTGCAGAAACAATTTAATTAAATGAAATTTTAATATATAATATGTGTATAATAAGTTTCAAATAGAATTAATGTGAAAAAAATATAATACAATAAATATCAGTTCCTTATATAGTCAAACATATCCAACATAGAAAACTTTAGGTGTCTTTTTAGAGCTTTGCATATTTTTTATCCGTTTCATATAATTATTTTACCACAAAATTTGTAAAAATAAATTAATATTTATGGCTCAAGAATATAGTTTTAAATATCCCATTTGTATCAAAAATGAAAAATTCATGATAGATTCTATCCTTTCCCATCCAATTGAGTTATTATATTACTTTTATAAATATTTAATGATTTAATAAAAACATTTTTTAAGAAATAAATATAATTTAAAATTAATTTAAAGGACATTAACAAATATTTGATATTAATGAAATAAAGATATAAAAATATGATTTGGATTAATACACTTTAGTTATCACATATACTTCGTAACCTGGATTAAAACACCTAAATTTCTGATGATTAATCTCAGTAACATGTATGTGTGAAAAACAATAAAATTGGCCATATTAAAAAATTAATACATTCTAATTAATATTTTGAATTAAAATTTATAATAATAAAATTTTATAATAGGATGAAAACTATTGTAATATATGTGTGATATATACAAAAAATGGCTTTAAAAATGTGTTTTAATGCATACAATCAAGATTAATCCATAAATAAATATAATATTGATTAATATGTAATTATGGACAATATTATTAATACATGGGATATTTTGTTACATTATAACATCATCAAAATCAGAATATCACCTTTAATTTATTTATTTCAAAAAAAATAAATACTAGTTTAAAAAATCAATATTCCTCAATATTCTATCAAAGATAAATCTTTTCATAAAAATATTAAAAATTTATAATTACCATATTATGAAATGATTATCAAAAATGGAATTTCCATTTTGTTTAAAAAAATTATTCAACAGTTAGAAATGTATTGTCATAATTGTTCATAAAATTAAAATAAACTAGTTCAGAAGGGAAAGTATTATAGAATCATAAAATTTCAATTTTCTCATTATATTCATTCTGAAAATAATTATAAGAATAATAATTAAAAATATTAATTATTTGAATCTAGTAATTTTTTAGTTATTTATATGTATTAATTAATTTAATTTAGAAACATAATTAATTAATTTTGTGCATAAAAAATATATAAAGGAATCGGTTATACCTTGAAATTATTTATTATTTATTTCCATCCAATTAATAATTAATGTAAAATTCATTTTTTATATTGTGAAGAAAAAACATTCTATATAAAGTTTATAATATGATAACTCAAATAATTACTTTCCAAACGAAGTCCTAAGTCATAATGGTGATTTCTAAATAAAAATATGTCAATATTTTTTATGAGCATTATTTCTTATGACACACGATATCAAATATATTTTCTATATAAAATAAATTCTTAAATCATGCAGGGTTAACTTCATTACTCTTGTAGAAATTTATTATTTTTATTTTTTTATCAAAGTTAATAAAAAGTGTTTAGTACATTTTTGAAAAGAACAATTCATTGGCGTAGAAGATAAAACATAAAGAAATAAAAGGAATTTTATTTATTTACAAATATTTTTATTAAATCCCAAAATTATGAAAAGGAATAAAAAAATCATTTTCAATAGTTTAATAGGAAAATATGAAGGCCACATTAAATAACACATATTTGGGCTCCCATATATGTTGAACATTATACAAAGGTAGAAATATTGACATGGAATGAAAATCCCATTACGATGCAATATTAATATTTTATGAGAATAGAATGAAATATAAATTTATAATAAATGACCATAATAGGATACAATTTTCATTTTCAAGATTCATTTCATGGCATGAGGGATTCTATTACCATCATGAAAAATAACATTAGAAGATATGCATATATAACAACCCTGCTTTTTATTACACATATAAACTTGATTTGTTACATAAACTTACACTTAATAAAACTTTATATATCGATAGGTCTACTATATTTTGGGATTATAAACATTAAAAGATAACTGAAGACATAAAATAGAACATCTTTTCTGGAAAAAACATTTACATGACCACGACATCTATTCGTACTTAGCATTGCATGTGATAACATGGGGACATACATAAAAAAGGGTGATCTATAAACCTAGTAAGGGAGTAAACAAGGAATAAAATGAAGAATAAAATATGTGTTATGAAATAAACATATCAATGGGGGATTATAAAAACATGAACTTAAGGGAATGATATAACATGATCATTATAACATCGAAATGAAGAAACAACATAAAATTTTGCATCATTAACAAAAATAAATATAGAAAACCCCTTGTTCCAACATGTTGGAAAAATATCCTAAAAGAATTATGGTAAAATATATCCCAACATGATGTATCATGATACTAAACATTACTCAATGCATTGGAGGGATATCAAGGTGCACCCTTCAGAAACATTTTATATCATCATTAAGTATGACACATAGATCATACAATATCGAATCATTCAACATCATCATTTATTTCATGATAATGGAAACTGGAATGAATACATTAAATTCTATGATAAATAATTATATTCGTATTAAGTTGAATACCCTTGATAGAGAAATTGGTATTATATTCACTATGTGATGATTTTTGGCATTCTAAATCACAATGTAATTTCGGTAGCCTAACAGAGTGCCTTAAAAATTCATAAAAATGGTTGATGAGTGAGAAATTTGTATCTAATAAAATATAAATTAAATTTAATGTAATGTTGTCATATAGAATCATATCCCAACACAAGTAAGTTGGAAGTAGAGGGTGTAACATTATAAATAAATAAGAAGTAAGTGGAAAAATGGAATATTTCGTACAAAATTTCTGCAGGGTAATGGGTGAAAATGGGAGAGTTTAATGAGATATAGAAAGGTCCCGCATCATACCGAAATAACAGGGGTAGTATGAGGGTTGTTAAAAAACAAACCCCGTAATTTTTAATTGAAAATAAAATGGTGTAACAATATCAATAAACATGGATAAAAATTATAATGTAAGTGAGGTTCCCTAAACTATGTGTGTGACTTTAAACGCTTTAAACAGAAGTTATTGAGAGCTTGGGGTGACTTGGGAGGATTATAGAGAAGGAAGAACATTTTAGGGATGTAATACATGGATTTTGAGTGCAGATAAGTGTGACATTGGGTGGGGTTTTATAGGAAATGAGTAGGGAATTATTTAATATTTCACAAACATAGATTTTGGGATCAATGTACATAAATATTCAAAATAACAAAAATTACCATGGTTATTTCCCATAGTTTTTTGAAAATAGTACAGGAAAAAATATTTTATATGGCCAATGGCCAAACATATTAAAATATTATCCTTTCTTATGTGGAGGTGAGTCACATTATTAATGAATACAATATAAAATCAAAGAATATATTATACATTTTGGTGGATTCAATAAGGCCATATAAATTAAGTAAAACAAAAAAACACATTATTTTAATGGGAAAACATATATTGGTTCTATAATACCCATTATAGTATTTAGTACCACATTTTGGGGTCATTATGATGTCATAAATAACAAATTTTATTTATACTGTATTTAATTTGTACCCCACAAATCACAAGTCTCTAAAAATTATGAAAAATTCAGCATTGGATAATTTTGACCCCCTGATTCCAAAAAAAATATACATTTTATAAAAAAAATTCTAAATATATTAATTTTCACTTTTAAAATTAAAATCAACGTTTATTGAAAATAAATGGGTTTTGATGATTTTTTTTCATACCATAACGAAAATTACATTTGAATTCACAATAATTATTTAATAATTTTTTATTAAAAAAATAATTTGATAATAATATTATATTAATTATTAATTATTTTAAAAAATCATGAATTCATTAAAATAAATTCATTGAAAATATGCTTTCTACTTTATCGTATAAATAATATAACTATTATCAAACTAATTACCTAATCATTTATAAATATGGAACTCATATAATAATCATTAATATGATTTTTTTATTATATTATTAATAAAAAAACTTATTTCAATATAATAATTTATACATTTCTCAAAAGTACGATTTTTACTTGAATAGTGAATTTATCAAATTCCTCAATTTTTTTAAGGAAAAAATATTCATATAAAATAATTGATGAAAGAATACTTTTCTTTATAGAATGGGATTACTCAATAAGTAACTAATACCTTATTATAAAAAACCTTATAACACCTACATAAGACCTAAGGATACGTTGTGTGATGGTGATAGACTCTTGGGGCCACAATGATAACATCACCCAGTTGATAATCTCTATTGAATGATCTTATCCCATTAGAGATTCCGTTCATGCATAACATAATGAAGCTCATATTTGGCTTTTTCAAGAGTGAATACTTGTGACGCTACCTCCTTTCGGTGATCCGAAAAACGATATTCGTACGACCTAAATCAACTCGACAATGACATCTTCTCCTTTTTCTGTATTGAAAGAATTATTTAAAGAAAACATACATTTATATCAGTCATGGTATCACTGTTCAACGTCTATATTACCAATGTTAATGATATGTAATGGTAATTTAAAACAAATAAAAAATGGGTGCATTTGTTTTCTATATCCATAAGACAATAACATAAAGATAATTTTGTTCATAAATTATCATGTTTTTAGAAAATTCCCTCCTTAAGAAATTTTACCCTCGTGATTTATATTTCCCATACTAAAAATGATGGTAAATAAACCTTTTCATATCCTCATGTTCTCATATTTCATCTTCAAACAAGTGGTTTCACCAAACCCCCTTGACGAGGGGCATAATCTTACATCATATAACTTTTTCTCTACGATCATAGATCTTCCTTGTATTTTCATTATAATTGAATTCATTCTCATGTGTTAGAACCTCTTGACTGAGTACATGAGGTGGGTCAGTTATGTACTTCCTCCAGAGTGATACATGGAATACATCATATACTCGAGACATGTTTTCTGAGAGTTCTAGTTTATAAGACACTACTCTAATGCGATCAAGGATCTCAAAAGGGATTATATACCATAGAATATGATTTATCTTCTTCTTGAATCTCATTATTGTCTTCTGTGATGATATTTGGAGGAATACTATGTCTCCACCATCCAACTAAATGTCTCGTTGAAGATTGTCAGCATAACTCTTTTTTCATCTTTGAGTAGATTTAATGTGTTTTTGGATGACCTTATCAATCTCAACCATTTTTTCATCCATTTATAGACCTATATTTTTCTCTCCCCAACTTCATACTAACATTCCGGTGTTATGTACCACATCCCCAAAATGACTTTATAGGGATCCATTTGGATTCTTGAGTGGAAACTGTTTTCATAATAGAACTCAACTAGATGAATATGTTTATCCCATACAATTTTGAATTCCATTGATCTTTCTCTAAACATATCCTCAACTGTTTGGATAGGCCACTCGGATTGGCCATCAGTTGGAGGATGATATGCCATACAGATGTTCAGCTTAGTAATTATTTCATGTTAGAGACTCTTTCATATCATAAATGGGAATCCTGGACCTTGATTTGATATAATAGATAGTGGTACACCCTGAATACTTAGCACATATTTGATTTATATTTGTTCCATTTGATTCAATAAGAAATCAACATGAATTACAATGAAGTGTGAGGTCTTTGTATGACATTCCACAACAACCCAGATAGCATTGTTTCCATTTTAATCTTTGGATGTCCGGTGACAATGGTCATGGTGATGTTTTCCCATTTCCATGTTTGTATGGGTAATGGATGAATCATCCACTTGGACTTATGCCTCACATCCTTCACATGTTGACATACCTTGAACTTTGATGCATACTCAATAATCTCCTTCTTCATGTTATCCCACCAATAATACTTTCAGTGGTCTCAATACATCATTCTATTTCCTCGGTGAATGGAGAAATTTAAACTGTGTGTAACATCTAAATGTTCTTTATTTTACTCTAGATTTTATGGAACAAATAGTCATTTCAAAAATATCGTAATTCATTTGTTATTAACATTGAACTCCTAGAATTTACATTTTGGAATTGTTTTTACTTTCTTTCGAATCCCACATCAACCATTTAAGAAGCGTTTACCCATTATAAAAGAAATGGATGATCAATCATTTTTAAAGGATTGATAATGTTCCCATCTTTATGTTTCTGAAGTCCATATTAATCAAAGATAAGAAGATTGGATCATTTTCAATTTTAATCAATTAATGAGTTATTGGTTCATTTCTACATGGAGTGTCTTCTACATTATTAAATTTCCCCAAATAATAGTAAATTGAGCAGTGATATTCTTTGATCATCAATTACCATATTCTTTGGTACACATTCATCTATTTTTATGGGAATATATTGTCACAACCCATCCCCTGTGGCCCATGTTGTGACTACCCTAAGCCCGTCTTCTATAGGCCAGGGGCTGTTGACTAGCACTGAAAGGCATATTCCCAAAAAATGGGATGGAATTTCCATTATAACCTGTAAGCACACGCAACCAAGCACACATCGATATGTGAACACAAGTAAAATTGTATAGCAAAGAGAGTGTTGAAATTAAGAGGGGTCAGAATACAAGCCCAAGTGTAAATGTACAAGTACAAATGAAATAAAATACAACTGAAGAAAGGTAAAAAAGATACTGGGTCATCCTCCAAGGTTCCTACATGAAGGGTAGGTAAATATATTTTCCTCCACACTACACATCCACCCATCTCCTATGTGTACCGACACACCGTATGGTCCTCCTTTGGGCATCGTCCAGACCTAGTACTCTCAGTCTTAATCATTGTTGTCCATCTTCGGCACCAAACACAACAAGGTGTGGGCATTCCCGTGCATGGATGAGTGTAACGATACTCATTGGGGGCCCCGAGACCCTCAAGGTCTCACAAAATCCACCATGTTTAATCCAAAAATCACTAAATCGGCTAATATCCCTACTTAGCTATATTCCCATACATGTACCTAAGTTATCAAGTAAACCCATCTCAATCATGAGGAAACACAAGGCCCAACTCATTAGTCCATAGAAAAACTTTTCCACAAAGGTAGGAATACCATGAAGGTAAGTACTCATCTCATATCAAGTATAACATAAGTACAATATTAAAGATGATTAGTTGTAACTACCAAATCATCTTACTCTATTAAGAGGCAGACCCACAGAGGATCAAAGTACGTCTTCAGACCCACACCAGATCATAGTACCTCGTTAGACCCACAAAATATCCTAGTACATCGGTAGACCCACACAAGAATCTAGTGCCTCATCAGTACATCGTCAGACCCACAAAAGATCCTAGTACATCGTCAGTACATCGCCAAACCGACAAATGATCCTTGTACATCGTCAGTACCTTATCAGACCCACATATGATCCTAGTACAATGTCGGTATGTTGTCAGACACAAATAGGATCCTAGTACATCATCGGTACGTCGTCACACCCACACATGATCCTAGTACATCTTTGGTACATCATCAAACCCACACATGATCCTATTACATCTTCGGTACATCATCAGACCGATACATGATCCTAGTTTCTCATCATTACGTCGTCAAATCGACACAGAATCCTATTACATAGTCAGTACGTCGTCAAACCCACAAAGGATCCTAGTACATCGTCATTATGTCGTCAGACCCACATAGGATCCTAGTACATTGTCTGTACATCGTCAGACAACCACATGATACTAGTACATCATTAGTACATCATCAGACCCACAAAATATCCTATTAAATCGTTGATATATTCTCTAACCCACACAAGATACTAGTACATCGTCATAGCCATCTACAATGTTTTCATATTAATCTTGCTTGTCTCCATGAGGGTCTTCTCAAAAAGCCACTAATCGATACTCCAACTGCCATGAGGTCCCATGATGAAGTTTTCCAAAGGTCCGCTGTGTCAAAGGGGGTCTCAATGCAATAGACACTGCATCAATCGAATTCTTGGCCTATAAGTTATTATCTTTTTAATACCGAGGGCCTGGTAGGAATCGTGCTTGATCCAACCCGACTGCTCCCCAACATTATAAGGACGAAATGTCCAATGGTGGAGTGAATTTAGTACCCCCATTTTGAGGTATGTGACCCTTGTTTTGGCTCGTTTGTTCAATTTTAAGTTGTTGGTTGATGTTTGAACAATTCTCGGAAAACCCTTTAAATTTGTGGAGGTTGTGCAGCGGCGCACGGTCTGAACAAATTGTGCGTCCATCCCAGGAATCCATGCACCCCTAACCATGGGCTCCACATGGGCAGTGCACAGTTTGTCTGATCGAGTGGGAATGACATGTGATGTCCCTGGGTGAGATAGTGGAAACTGCACAGTTGTCACATAGTTTTCCAAACCGTGCGGGATAACCGTGTGGCCACATAAAGTTTTGGTTTTTAAATCCCGAGCCACTCGAGATTTCACATTTTTCCTCATTCTTCCTCCCACTCATGGCTAATGCGGGAGTTCCAGTTTTCAGAGGTTGGGGGATCTCCTTATCTCTTTTTGGAGGAAAATCAAAGGGGATTCATGGTGGATCGAAGGCGGTTCTCCACAAGTAAGTCCCTCTTTTGGCATGAGGGCCACAGTGCGGCAGGGTGCTGTCGTGGCTGGCCCAATGGCCGGCCGTCTTCTCTACGTGGTGTGGTTCCGCGCTGCACCTTCGACCGTGGCCGGCTCGGTCGGCTGTCCTGCATTTTTCGTCACTACACAAGACATGGCTCCTTGTTCTCCAAGCATCAAGGATGCATGCCACCACCCTCGTCATGTGGTCGGCCTTCGGTTTTCATCTTCCTCCATCATAAAGATTTCATAAAAAACACAAGGGTTTGTCAAGAGTTCGGGCCATGTTTCTTTGGCCCGCACCCTCCGTGTTTGAGATGTAGAAAGTGGTTCACAATTGTTTATTGAATCAAGAATAATTTCCAAAATGGTCAAAGGGGAAAATTGGAACAACAATCCCAACCACAAAGGTTCGTTGATGTTGGTGCGAGAATGAAGTTGAGGATGTCAACGTTCGTCGCACCCGCCACAGTCCTCTGATCCTGACATGTGCATCATCTTATTTCTTGGCTCCAAAGAACGTTCTTTCATGATGATGGCGTTCTGCATTTGGAAAATAATTCCTTTGTTAGAGAAAAAGGGTGTGTTCTTCATTGGGAGAGAATAATCCTTCAAAATCCTCCTTTTTCCAAAGATTTCTCCAAACCAAAAATAAGTGAAGAGAAAACTACAATTAAATTAATTTTTCAAATAATTTTTTTGAAAACTTTAATTGGAATAATTAATTAAGTGGTGAGGCACAATTTATATGGAGGATTTTCAAGAGACTTCTCCACATCAAAGATAGAGTTTAAGGGTTTCTCCAATTAAGTGGGTTTAGGCGGTCCCCACCTTTGAGAATTCAAATTGCGGAGTTTAAGATCAGGTGGTTCCCACCACCATAAACCATGTTGAGTGGTTTTAGTTCAAGTGGTCCCCACCTTTAAAAAGTTTGTATGGGAGGTTTCCACATTAAAAAATAAAAATGTTAAACATTTTTATTTCATTTTATTCATTCATGAAAAAAAAGTAAATTTCTCCCACGACCAACTGCTGTCGAGGTGAAAATCTCTTTAAGTGAATACCAGTGTTGTATGTTCAACCATGTCTCTAGATTTCAATTCTGAGCCCTGGTTCAAAAGATAAAAAAACTCCCTCACATGTTTACTAAATGTACCCAAAAAAAAGTTCAAAAATTCATTCGGAGCACACAGGGCCTCCGAATCACGCGCTTTCATTTTTTATGGACTCGTAAAATTCCCATAAATTTTAAAAAAATTACATGGAAATTCTGGGTCTTTACATTATCCCAACCTCAAGTATTTTCATTCCCATAAGACACAACTAAAACTAAGGGAACAAATTGTGGTACTGAGCACGCATATGAGCCTCTGCTACCATTTTCTCTCCTAGAGGTTCCCATGCTTGCAGTGAACTCACACCAGAGGTATTGACCGCCCATGAAGGACCCGCTTCTATAGATACTCAATCTCTAATGGATACTCTATAAAAGTCGCTCCATCATCGACATCCAGCTCTCCATGGTTGATGATGTGAGAAGGGTCAGGCACGTGTCTCCGTAGCTCAGATATGTGGAAGACGTCGTACACCCGGTGCAACTGAGGGGGAAGTGCTAGGTTGTAAGCCACCTCACCAACTCTATTGAGGACCTTAAAGGGAATGATGAACCTTGTAGATAATTTGCCGCACTGGCCAAATATCCACAAAACATGTCATGGTGAGACCTGTAGAAAGACGTGGTCACCATCCTTGAACTACATAGGTCTCTGTCTCCTGTCAGCATAAGTCTTCAGCCTACTCTATGCTATCTTCTTCTGCTTCTAGATGATCTACACCTTCTCTGTGGTACCTCGTACCATCTCTGGTCACATGAGTGTTGACTCCCCTGGGTCATTCTTGCACAAAGTTGATCTGCATGTTCGCTCGTACAATTACTGAAAAGGTGTCATCCCAATGGCGGAGTGATAACTTTTGTTGTATGAAAACTCCACCAAAGGCAATTGATCCTCCCAGATGTGACTGAATTAAAGGATGCAAGCACATAGAATATCCTTGAGGAGATTAATGGTCTGCTCAGTCTGACAATCCATATGATGATGGAAGGCGGTGCTCAAACGAAGCTACATCCCGAAAGCCTCCTGCAACCCCTTCCATAGCTGGGAAGTGAAACATGTATCATGATCGTAGAAAATTGTCAAGGGTACTCCATGTTTTTCACAATCTTGTAAACATAGAGTTGTCCCCATCACTCTATTAACCCCTCTCTCTGATTGGTAGGAAGTGGGCTAACTTGGTGAGTTAGTCGACGATCACCCAGATAGAATCATGAACTCTGTATATAGGTGGATGTCCTATCACAAAGTCCATGGATATCCCATCCCACATCCACTTTTGGACATCCAAAGGCTGAAACATGTATGCTGGTACCTGATGCTCTAACTTCACTTGCTGACAAGTGAGGCACTGAGAGACAAACTCT
Source organism: Viscum album (assembly GCA_963277665.1). Classification (NCBI taxonomy): domain Eukaryota; kingdom Viridiplantae; phylum Streptophyta; class Magnoliopsida; order Santalales; family Viscaceae; genus Viscum; species Viscum album. The sequence continues at coordinate 2,021,526,306 of OY728138.1, forward strand.
CCTACTAGTTTCTTCATTCTCAGTCACCAGTGCTATCATCAGGGTCCTGGTACATCTTCACCACTCCTGGATGTACCGGTAGAGGGGATGTGTAGAACTTCCTCAACACTTCCTCCTGAAGTAAAACTGGTACCATGATATGTCTTCTGAAGAGGATGACATGCTCCCCATATTTAGAAAATCAATCAGGTGCCTGCCATATGGATATTTGAGCATGTCAAGCTTCATATTCAATATACACATGTTGTGCCTCCCTAACTCGCTGAAGAAAGTGGGGGAGTGACTATAAGAGAATGAAGGGAAGCTACTCTATCTCGTTCCTCAATTGATATCTGAAGCGCAACCATCTACTGTGTCACCTCACTTAGCAGTTGTGTACCAGATCTCTTCTTGAGTGCATCTACTACAACGTTCCCCTTCCCTGGGGTATAGATTATCTCGAAGTCATAGTCCTGGAGGAACTCTATCCAACGTTTTTATCTTTGGTTTAGGTCCTTATGAAATAATATATACATGAGACTCTTGTTATCACATTACACCATAAAATGTTCAACCATCAAGTAATGTCACAACATCTCCCAGGTGAAGACCACTGCTACTAACACTAGGTCATGGGTAGCGTAGTTCTTCTCATGTTGTATCAACTATCGATTACAGTAAGTGATCACTGATCGCTCCTGCATTAGGACACATCTGAGAATGGTCCTTTATGTGTCACAGTAGACTATGTACCCTATGCCCTCCTCCGGTATTCTCAAGATGGGTCACTAGTCATCCTCTTCCTCAGCTTCTGAAAACTCCGTTGGAATATATCCGACCAAACAAAGGATTTCCCCTTCTTCATAAATGCTGATAATGGTGTTGCAACTCTTGAGAAATCTGGAACAAACCACCACTAGTATCCGGCAAAACCTAAGAAAATTCATAACTCTATTACACTCCTGGGTGGCTCCCAAGAAAGTAATACATCAATCATTACTAGATCCACCGTAATTCCATCCTCCAATATGACATGTCCAAGAAAGTGATCCTCTCGGATCCAGAACTGGCTCTTCGAGAGATTACGATAATGCTAGTGCTCTCGGAGTGTGTCCAGTACTACCTGAAAATGATAGTCATGCTCCTCCTCAGTAACTTTGATGATAAGAATGTAGTTTATGAAGACTACAACCAAGAGATAAAGGTATGTCTGAAAGATCGTGTTCATGAGTCCCATGAAAAATGATGGAGCGTTGGTTAACATTAATGGCATAACCAAGGACTCGTAATGGTTGTACCAATATGTGATGGCAATCATCTGGACATCCTGATCTCACACTCTGAGATGGTGATAGCCAGATCTGAGGTTTATCATTGAGAACCATCTTGCTCCCTTAAAATGATCGAAGAGGTAGTCAATCCTTGGGAGTGGGTACTTGTTCTCCATGGTCACTAGGTTTAGGCACCGATAGTCATCAGAATGCCTCAAACTCCCATCCACCTTCATGGCGAACAAAATCAAGGCTGCCCATGGAGAAATACTGAGCCGAATGAATCCCCTCCCCTATAAGTCCTCCAGATGTACCTGCTACTCGTGAAGCTCCGCGGGAGCCATCCGATATGCTATTGTAGATATCGGTGTCATCTCAGGGTACAAGGCAATGTATAAGTCCACCTCTCTGTGAGGAGGTATACTCGGAACATCATTATGGAAATCATCCATGTATTGTTCCACCAATACAGCGTAACTCAAACTCTCTGCATCAACCACTCCATGGGTAAGGCTATCAAACTAATGTGTAATCGGCTTCACCCTCCTCAGCGTAAGTCCATCCTGCGCTGAAAAGGATCTCTTATTCCCAGTTAAGGTTAAACTGGTCCCAATCATGCTGACACAACACACCTTGCTCCTAATTTAGATAATCTGAGAATGGACTAGAGATAAATAGTCCATACCAAAGCTGACATCGTAAGGCCTCGACACTGCTACTAGGAGATCCCAGCCGAAGCATTAGCCTCCTAGAGTATGCTCGCACTGCTAGCACCAGTGTGTAATCATCAAATTCCCTCATGTAGGAGTCTCTATCCATAAGGGTAGAGCCAACGACTCCAACAGAATCTCCGAGATCCGAATGATGGAAGTGGCAATAATATAATGAATGGAACATGTGTCTATAAGTACAGCAGCTAAGCCGGAGTAGACACAGATCGTACCTTGTATCATCTCTGGAGAACCGTGATCATAATGGTTAGCAGAATGGAGATGATCTCGCCCCTATCCTCATGCTCCATGTGGTTGGGTTGACCACCTAGTGGTGGTGGCATTAATATCTCGAATCGTCTCTCACCACCAGACGCACAACCAGCTCCTCTGCCACGCCCGCCTACTCCACGTAGAACTCCTCGGTCGAACCTCTTTCTCTAATCGGGCGGTCCTTCGACCATATTTTGATCATCTATATGGTGGGTCAGATAGCCACAATCCATGTGAAACAACCTGCCGCATGTGAAACACTGCCTACCCCTCACATTACTGGCTCTGTCTCTAGTGCCCCACACAAGCAATCCTGTGTTATACGGTCATCCACTAATATGTATGGTCATCTTGGTCCTCTGTGACATCTATCTATTTCCAGATTTAGAAGACTCTACTACGTGATGCCTGGTGCTGGGTCTCGCAGCTGGTGACTGCTTAGCAAGAAAACTCTCTACTAAGAGGGCTCACTCTAACAGCCCCACCTGCGTCGGGATGCAGTGTGAGATCATCGATGACCTGATCAACCACCTAAGTCCCTACTCAATGGTCTAGGATCTAAAGAATGGGTCCCACCCCATATTAGTGGAGTAGCGTGACAGGTCGGTGAATCTTGTTGAGTACTGACCCACTGTCATTCTACCATACTGCAGATGAAGTAGCTTATGTATGCGCACTGCGCGAAGGGTTTCTGGGACAAACTCTGCCTGAAATAGGCTCTCAATGTTTTCCCAGAGAAGTGTCACCTCGTCAAGAACCTGGAGAATCAAGCTCCACCATCAACATGTTGTTGTCTATATAATAATGGAGGCAAGGATCACTATGAGATCAGCTGGTTTCCCTACCAGTCAGAAGACTCTCACTATGGCTTCCAAATAATCATCAGGTGCTAGTGGGTCCATCTCAACCCTAAACCTGGGTGGCCTCTGGCACTGGAAATCATACAACACACTCATGTGGTGTGCACCTCTACTATTGTGGCTAGTGGGATCTATGGCCGAATGAGTAACGGTACCGATGGTGCCTCAGCTGGTGCCTCTACTGGAAAATGGCCTTACACCGAGGCCTCGTTGCTTGGTGGGCTATCGGTGCATACTACTCTCGTAACCCAAGATAGATATCTAAATGGAGGCATCCTAAAATGAAAAATGTGTGGAATGATCAATAATTTATAACTGGTGAGCTACCTCAAAGAGTTCAAAAAGAAAACTTTTGAAAACACACACGCAATCAGTGTTATTTTGCACTGAGTCCGAAATCAGAAGTCCGAGTCCTGGTGTATGGATACGTCGACCGCCACACCAAAAAGTGGTTCCCTAAACTGATAACCACACTCACAACACATAACACTATTGACATAAAAATATCAAAGTCTTATGTACTATGGTAGAAATGACTCCTTTGATACCAATTTGTCATGACCTTTCCCCCAGGGCCCGTGTCGTGACTACCACAAACCCACCTTCCATTAGCCAGGGGCTAGAAACTACCACCAAAAGGAGTATTACCTAAATCCATGAAGGACTTGAATTTATAACTTATAATAACATGTAACCAAGCACACAGTGAGATACGAACACAAGTAAAACTATATATCAAAGAATGTGTTGAAATTAAGAGGATCCAGAATACAATCCCAAAAGAAAAGGATCAAGTACCAAAGAAATACAATACAACTGAAGAAAGATAAAAATAGTAATTGGGTCATCCTATGAGGATCCAACCTGCAGGTTTGGTACATATTGCCTCTTTAGCACTCCACATCCACTTGTCTCCTCTACATTCTGACATGCCGTATTGACCACCTCCGGGCACAGTCTAGACTCGGTACTCTTATCCTCGATCAGTGATGTGCATTATCTTCACCAATCACAACATGGTGCGGGAATATCCCATAAAGTGATTAGTATAATGATACTCAGTAGGGACCCTGAGACCCTCATGCTCTCACAAAATCCACAAATGTTAAACCACAAATCAAAAAATATGCTGATATCCCTACTTAGTTATATGCCCATACATAAACCTAAGTTATCATGTAAACCCATCTCAATCATGAGGAAACACAGTTCCTAACTCATTTGGCAAAATATCAACTTTTCCACAAAGGGAAGAATACCACGAAGGTAAGTACTCAGCTCATATTAGGTATACCTTAAGTACAGTAGTAGAGATGATTAATTGTAACTACCAAATCATCATACCCTATAAAAACACAGACCCACAGAGGATCAAAGTACGTCGTCAGACCCACACAGTAACGTAGTACCTTGTCAGACCCACACAGAATTCTACTATATCGCCATACCCACAAAGGATCCTAGTTCCCCACCAGTTCATCGTTAGACCCACACATGATCCTAGTTTATTGTCAATACATCTTTAGACCCACACAAGATCCTTGTACATAATTAGTATGTCGTCAGACCCCCACATGATCCTATTACATCATCGGTACGTCGTCAGACCCACACAGGATCCTAGTACATCGTCGGTACCTCGTCAAACCCACACAGGATCCTAGTAAATCTCTGGTATGTCATCAGACCCACACATGATCCTAGTACATATTCTTTATGTAATAATACCCACATAGGATCCTAGTGCCTTGTTTGTACATTGTCTGACCCACATAGGATCCTAGTCCATTGTCAGTACATCGTCATACACACACAAGATCCTAGTACATTTTCCGTACTTCTTAAGACCAACAGAGAATCCTAGTACATCGTCGGTACGTCTTCATACCCACACATGATCCTAGTAGGTCGTCGGTAAGTCCTCAGACCCACACAAGATCCTAGCACATCATTGGTATGATGTCATACACACACAAGATCCTAGTATATCGTCATAGTCGGCTACATGGTTCCTGCAATAAGCTTTCTTGTCTCCTGGAGGGTCCACTAAACAATCCACTAGTCGATACTCCAACTACCATGAGATCCCACGAAGAAGTATACCGAAGGTCCTCTACATCGAATTGGGTCTCAACGTAGCAGATTTTGCATCAATCGGATGCTCGATGTGGATGTTATTAGCCTTTTATTTCCGAGGGTCCAAATTTGTGCTCGATCCATCCCGAACGTTCCCCAACATTCCGAGGATGGAAAATTCAATGGAAGGTAAAATGTAGTACCCCTAGTTTGAGGAATGTGACCATTGTTTAGATTTTTTTGTGCTATTTGAAGTGGTTGGTTGATGTTTGGTCAATTCTGGGAAAAACCTTTAATGTTGTGCAGGTAGTTCAGGGGCGCATAGTTGGTGCACGGTTTGAACAAAACATGCGGCCATCCCAAGAAACTTTTCACCCTTGATAGTAGGCTCTGCATGGGCAGTGCATGGTTTGTCAAACCATGTGGGAAAGCCATGCAAGGTCCCTCGGTAAGATAGTGGCAATCACACAGTTAGTTCATGTTTTTCCCAACCATTCCGTTTAACCGTCCAACCACTTAATGTTTCGGTTTTTTTGTCCTGAGCCACTTGGGATTTCTTATTTTTCCCTCATTCTTCCTCCCACTCGTGGATCACGTGGTAGTTCTAGGTTTTAGATGTTGGGGGATCTCCATAGATCATGTTACATTCCAATCAAAGGGGTTTCATGGGGGATCAAAGGTGGTTATCCTCAGGTAAGTCCCACTTTTGGCGTGAGGGCTGCAGTGCGGCGGGGTGCCGCCACGGCTGGCTGGATGGCCAGCCGTCTTCTCCTCGCAGTGCGGTCACATGTTGCACCTTCTCCATTGGTTGGATCGACCAGTGGTCTTCCATTCATCATCATGGCACATGTTGTGGCTCCTTGTCTGCCGTGCGGTGAAGATACATGTCGTCGCCCTCATCATGGTCTAGCCTCTGGTTGTCATCTTCCTCCATCGTAAATATTTCTTCAAAAACATAAGGGATTGCGGAGTGGTCGGGCCATGATTGTTTTTCCCACACCCTCCACATTAGAGTTGTAGAAAGGGGTTCACAATTGATTATTTAATCACGATTAAATTCGAAAAATAGGTAAAGTGGAAAGTTCAAACAACAATCCATACCCCTAAGGTTTGTTGATATTAGTGTGAGAAAGAAGTTGAAGATGTAGACATTCGTCGCGCCCGACAGACACCTCCGATCCCGACATATGAGCCATCCTATTTATTGGATCTAAAGAAAATTCTTTTAGAAGATGGAATTCTTTGTTTGGAGGAGATGTCCTTCATTGGAGAAGAAGGGTGCATTCTTCGTTGGGAGAGAAATATCCCCCCAAAATCCTCCCTTTCGCCAACGATTTCTCCCAACGAAAAACAAGTGAGAAGCCAACCCCAATTAAACCATGTTTTGAAATTAAATTGGTGACAAATTTAATTGGAATAATTAATTAAGGGGTGTGGCCCAATTAATGCGGAGGATGGTCAGGAGACTTCTCGACATTAATGATGGAGTTTATGTGTTTCTCCCATTATGAGGGTTCGGGTGGTCCCCAGCTTTAGGAATTCAAATTGGGGAGTTTAAGCTCGGGTGGTCCCCACCACCATAAATCATGTTGAGTGGTTTTAGGTTGGGTTCTCTCCACCTTTAAAACATCCACATTGGATGATTCAACAAAATAAAAATAAAAATGTTAAAGAATTTTATTTTATTTTATTCTTTCATATAAAACACAGAAACAGACTTTCACTCTCGACCAACTTCCATCGAGGTGAAAGTCTCTATAAGCGAATACTGATGCTTCGAGTTCAATAGTGTCCTCATATTTCAATTTTGTGCCCTAGTTCAAGAGTTACAAAAACCCACTCATAGATTTACTGAACGTACTTGAAAAATTGTTCAAAAATTAATTCGAGGCACACTGGGCCTTCGAAACATGCACCGTCAATTTTCACAGACTCATAAAATTTCCATTTATTTAAAAACAATTAAATAGAAGTTCTATGTCTTTACATATATACTTGAGGATTTTGTGATCCTTATATATTTCACTATTTTCTTTAAAGAGGTAATGTCAAAAAAAATTCAAAGCAAAATCACTATAGAATACACATGATCAAGTATTGGATAGTTCTGCTCATGAACATTCAATTTCCTTGATTAATAGGAAATGAACTTGTCATTTTTCATCAAAACACATCTCATTCCCTTCATTGAATCAACATTGAATACCATGAAAAGTTCCCCACTAGTGGGTAGTGTGACAAAAGGTGTAGTAATAATCCTCCTTTTAAAATACATGATGCTATCATAGCATTCATAATTCCATGAAAACTTTACTCCCTTTCGAGTTAACATGGTATGAGGGTTTGAAAATCATGAGGAAGGCCTCAAAAATCAGTGATTGTATCCAAATAACCAATAGAAACTACAGATATATATCATATATGTTTGAATCATCTATCCGTTAAATGTTTTTATCTTGGAGGGATCCATTGATATCCCATTATTTTTGATGAAATGATCAAAGAATGAGACATCAATCAACCAGAACTCACACATGCATTACTTTACATAGAGAACCTCCTTTCATAAGGTCCTTAGTACAATGATTAAATGCTCTTCATTTTCCTTCTTGGTTTTATATTACATTATAATATTATCTATTAAGACTACCAAAAATTTGTCAAGATAATATTTAAAGACTATATTCATCATGTCCAAGATGATTTCAGGAGAATTAGTGAGAATGAAAAGAATTAAAATGAATGCATAGTCCCATGACATTATATAATAACCATCCTTGGGTATATATTACTTCTTAACCAATACATGGTAATATCCCAACCACATATCCACCATAGAGAAGTTTCGAACTCCATGTAGCAGATCGAACAATTAATGAATTTGTGGAAAAAGATACTTCTTATTTATCGTGATTTTTTTGAGCTCATGATAATCAATGAAAATTCACATTGTCCCATGATTCATCTTGTTGAAGATGATTAGTGAACCCCTTGGTGAAGCACTTCGACATATAAACCCTTCATCTAGATTATCCAAGAGTTTTTTATTTAGTTCCTCAAGCTCCATAGCATTCATTCTATATGGAGTCTTGGATATTGTAAAAAACCCATGTATAATATCAATTGATAATTCAACATCTCTTCAAAGAGGAAGACTAGGAAATTTTTTAGGAATCACATCAGAAAATTCCCTCACAATAGGCATATCTTCGAAAATGGTTCCATCATTTGAATCAGTAATCAGAGAAAGATACAAATTCTCATAGGGAAGTAATTTACATTCTTTAGATGAGGGTGCCAAATAAGATTTATCATCCTACTTGTACATGTATAAATTTGGGGGTTCAAATCACCAAATGGTGGGTGATTTTCCACTCATGGTAATTTATGTATTCTCTATATAGTTAAATCCATCATATTCCAATAATTACATCAAATTCCACCTAATGGATATGATGAGGTTATACATGATGTTCAATCAATAAATGGTGACAGGGTTTGAGTCAAATTCCTAGGATGAAATAATTTCCTTATTTTACATTCTCCCAGATTTCTTTACTTCCTTGATTTGTGGTGGTTTTGGGATTGTTTAACTAAAATTTTGGGAAGTAAAAGACAACATAAAAAAAGAATAAAATAGTGAATTCTCTATTCATGAATAAGTAACTAGCTTACCTATCACCACATCATTATCAGGATTCTATTCAGTGGTAGTGATGGATAAATCATTTTATTGAAACCATAGAGGTTATTGGTTTCCTCTAAGAACACTTATCTTAGGGAACTACTTCGAAAATGGCACTGGATAGTTTCATTTATTGTAATGTGAAATGCATTGAGTGTCGAACAGAACATTCATCTCTTATATCGTAGTAGTTGGTTTTTCATGTTGGAACTAATTGTCCAGGTGACCATATCTTCAATACCTCAATCATTTCCACATCCCCATCAGTAAATTTATGGGATTCTTCTTTCTACTCCATATGAATTTGGGGTGCTAAAATTTATTATTATCATTTGATTTACCCATCAGACCACCGGAATTAAATTCCACGTTTTTCATCTAATCCCCATGACACCCTAATATTTTTCAATCACCATTTATACTTTGAGGGAACATAGAACAATTTTTTCAATGTTATCTATCTCACAATTTGATATAGATTTATGTAGACTTGGTTTTATCCCACCATATAAGTGGTCTTCCTTGAATTCTGGGGTAACGACAATGCTGGAGTCGTATCATGATAGAATTTTGAATTTTCCTCATACGCTCTGATTGATTTTTCATAATCTTTCTTGAGGTAAATTGAGCCCCTTTCTACCTTAAGTTGAAAGGTGTGAGGAAAATATTTATCGAAAAACATTTTCCAGAAATGAATCATTTCCAACGCCTCGATCTCTTCCTCAAACATTGTATTTTTTTTATCTATTTTCACCATTGATGAGCTTCACCCATCATATAGTAATTAGATATAAGAATATTCTCTTGTTTGAAAAATGATGGATTTAGATGATCTTCTCAATGTAGTTCATCCATTATTTATCTATTGAGGGATCATATGATCTATTGAATATAGGAGGCCTTTCTCTCATGAAGTTATCGATTGTAAAATGTTCTTTCTTTGGGTGGGGTTAGAATTTCTTCTTGACATGTGAATCTATTAAAAACATGAGTTAATTGTGAGATTATCTTTACCAATCATGTGATTCCCAATCCCATTTGTTTGGTCATCTCATTAGAATAGTCATCACATTGATATTCACATCGTTTATTAGTATGATTACTCATATTACATACCATTGGCTAGAATAAAAAGAAAATTATGGGTAAGTATTTTAAACATTTAAAAACATAAATGGTAATACAATGATAAAAAGAGATAACCTATATATTTTATTTATTTATTTGTCTTATTAATTTCTTGGAATCAATCTATGTTATCCATTATCAATTACCTAGAATATATTCTTCTGGGAATTTTTTTATTCCTTAAAAAACGATTCATACATTGATTATAAATTTACCTATGCATATCCCATGGTAGTTTCAAACTAAGAGTGATGAAAGGCCTATTATCATGCAACACATACCGATTAGGTCTAGCTTAATGCAGTGTTTTCAGTTTTTATATGTAGATACATATGTACCAGAGTAGCCACTACTTGTTCATATCCATACATGGATGTATTTTCCTCATAAAAAATTACTATATTCTCACCAAAATTTTGGGACTATTTTCTTATACTCAGTATAATCCCAAAGTATTTCAATATAATTTTATAACTTTAATCCCATAATTAAATATACGAGTCCATTGATACCAACTATTACAACCCTTCTCTTTATTAGACACTTAAACAATATTTATTACATAAAATTTCACCTGATACAACCATAAATATAGAGAGGTCCAGTGTCTTTGAGGCTTAGACAAATTACATGACAACTGAAAATATAAAATAAAGAATATTTATGGAAAATATCTTTTACATGACTACAACATCCCTTCATAATTAGAATTTCATGGAAGACTTGAGGAAATATATAAGAAAAGGGTGAGCTATTAGGCTTTGAAAGGGAGTATAAGAGGCATTACATGAAGAATAAAATGAATGTTAATAGATAGATATATCAAGGGACCGTAAGAGAAACGTGAACATAAAGGAATGATATAACATGATAATCATAACATGGAAATGTGGAAACAACATAGAACACTACATCATTAACATAAAGGAATTTGGTAAAAGCATTTCTTCAATGTTCATAAAATGTACTAAAAGAAATTAGTTAAAGCTGGATCACAAAATGATGCATCAGATAGAAAACATTACACAATTAATTGTAGTGATATCACAGTGCACCCTTCATTACCATTTTAATCTCAATCATAAGTGTCCCACATAGATCATATAACATGGATTCTTTCAACATAATTGTTTATTCCATGATAAAGGAATGTGTAGTTATTACATTAATGTATATAATAAAGAATTATATGTTCATAAAGGTGAATAACTTTGATAGATATATGGTAATGGTATTCATTACACAAAGATTTGGGAATGTAAAATCACGACGCTGTTTCGGCAGCCTAACAACATGATATTAAAATTCATAAAAATGGTCAATGATAGAGAAAGGGGTATACTATCATATAAACATAAAATGTATAGTATGGGGGTCATATAGATACATTTACCAAAATAATTAATTTTTAAAAATAATGCGTAACATAATAATGGAACTTAAATAAACATGAGATATAGAATAACTCTTACAAAATTACAGCATCCTCAAGGGTGTACATGGGAGGGGTTAATGAGAGTGAAATATGTCTCCCATAACAAAAAAACAATAAGAAATTTATTTCAAAATTAAGAAAAAATATTCATTCATTTTTAATTGAAAATGAATGGGTGTATCCATATAAGGAAACATGGATAAAAATGATAATGGAAGGAAAGTTAGGATTCTTTACTTGAGCGTGTGACATAAAAAGATCAAAGAGGGGATTCTTGAGAGATTGTGGTGACTTGGTAGGATTATAGAGAGTTTAAAACAAATTATGGACTTGATAAAAGTATTTTGAGAAAAGAGATGTTTAATGTTGGGTGGGTTTATATAGGAAATGAGGGGGGAATTCTTTAATATTTCACAATCATAGGTTTTAGAATTTATATAATCATATATTAAAAACCACAAACATTAAGAGGGTTTTTTTCCAGGGTGTTTTCCAAAGAGTAGTGGTAGAAATTATTTTATAAGGATAATGGACGAAACTATTAAAATTTTAACCTTGATTATGATTAGGTGAATCACATTATTAATGATATGAATTTAAAATCATTAAATATATTATACATTTTCAATGATTCATTAACGATTTATAAAATAAGTAATAAAAAACTAAAATCACATTATTTTAAAGAGAAAACATATAATGGTACAATAATACCCCTTAAAATATTTATTTCATCATTTGTGGGACATAATGATGTCATGAAACATGTGTATAATTAATTTGGTATTTAATTTTTACCCAAAAGTACGATTGTCTCAGAAAATTAGGAAAAATTTACAATTGGATAATTTCAAGATCATCATTCCAAAAATAATATTATTTTTATCTAAATAATTGCCTAATTTATTTAATTTTCAATTTTCAAATTAAAACCAAAATTTATTGAAAATATACGAGTTTTAACATAAATAGTTTTCAACCCTTAATAAAAATTACAGATGACTTCAAAAAAATTGTATAATAATTTATTATACATTAAATAAATTTTATAATAATATTTTTTTAAAATAATTATTACATTTAAAATTAATTTATTCTTTAAAATACATTGTTTTAAAGTACACATTCTATTTTTTTGTATAAAAAATATAAATCATACCGAACTGATTAACTAATCATTTATATATATAAAACTTATTTAATCTTAATTTATAAGATTTTTTGTATAATATTATAAATAATAATTCTAGTTTAATACAATAATATATATATATATATCTCAAAATTATCATTTTTACCCCAAATATTAAATTTATAAATTTCATAAATTTTTTAAAGAAAAAGAATTCTCATAAAATATTTGATGGTTTAAGAAATTTATTTAATGAAATTTATTACCAAATAAGTAACTAATACCTAATTATATAACACCTTATAACACCCAAAATCTACATAAGGGAAATTTGTGTGATGCTTATAAACTCTCGGGAAGACTCTGATAAAATCGCATGAGTGGTAATATTCATTAACATGATCTTCTCTAGTAGATGATTTTGTTAAAGCATAACCTTTTTAATCTCATATTGGGGATTGTGAAGAAAAAAAACCAGTGAAGTTACCTCATTTCCGAGCATTGAAAAATTAGCTCTGTATGGTCCGATTATAATCAATGTGACCATCCTCTATTTTTTCTATAGAGATTGTATTTTTTTTAAAACCTAATATTTATATCAGTCCTATGATCACTTTTCAACTTCTATATAATGAACAAAAATTATACCTAATAGTCATTTAAAAAAATTAATAAAACAATAATAAAAATTATTTTCATGTGTTTTCTATATCCATAAGACATTAATAGAAGGATAACTGTATTCATATAAGATCAGTTTATTACAACAAACATGTTTTCTTTCTGTTACACAATAACATTTTTCTCATTTGATTATTCATTGAGTGGTTTTTAAACTTATATTTCATCTCTGAATCTATTAAATTATTATTCTAGATGAATTAATAATGAAATTAACACCAAAATTAACTTATAATATGCCACAATATCTAAAAAATAATGAAACAACAATTCTATGGTTTTTATACATTAATTAAAAACAAAAATAGTTAGCGTATCCTAATATATTATTCCATATGGGAAAATATTTATATGAATAAATAATCTATTAATCTTTAATTCCATAAAAATAATATTTAATGTTCATATTTAAACATTCCATATTAAAATAACATTAATGTTCTTGAAATAATAGTTAACTATAATTATAATAAAAATGGTAATATTTGATCACATATTTTTTTTGAGATTTACAAAACATTAATCTCTAAATAACAATAGTCACTCATAAACCCACTACTAACAATTTGAATGGCCTAATAATGAAATATCCCGAATAATTTAATTTTTTTATAATAAAATCATATAGATATAAAAAAAATATACCTAATATTTATTCCAAAAAAATATTTATAATGACCAATTAATGTTCAAATAATAGAAAACTTATTCAAATTAATTATTAATAACGTAGTCACCAAATAAAATTAATATCATCTGGTTATCTATACAATAAAACATGAGTTACCAAAAGTGAAATAATCTTTTAATTATAATAAACCATATTTATATCAACATAAATTTTGATATTCATTCTAAAAATTATCAATAGCTTCCAACTTTTGTCCTTAAATATAGAAACTTACTTGCTGAAATAACATTATCATGAAAATGTTTACTAAACAGAAGGGTGTTATTCAAAAAAATTTAAATAAAATATCCTCAAACAAAATAAACTACCAGACCATGAATCATAAAAATGGGTATATATTATTTATTATAATATAGAGACACTTTTACCAATGAATATAACTATAAATCTAAAATTATCTGCAATAGATAAAATTCTAACAAATAAAGTTATCTAAACCCTTTCTCTAACACAATATATATTTCCAAAAATTATAAAAAACCCACAATAAAATGATATATGGTAATGTTATAAATTAAAACATTCCCATGGTCATTTGGTCTTATAGTTTTTGATAATTAATATACTTTTTAAATTATAAAGTGTACTCCTCTAGATAATGATAATTCATTTCACAATATTTATTCATTATAATGATGTGGTAGCATTATTCAATATAACTCCAATAATATTAATTCTAAAATTATTAAAATTCCTAATCATTCTTTGGACCTATTAAAGACAATTGAAATTGTGATATAATAAAATAAATTAATTATATGATTTGTAAAATAATAAAAATCTATTAGTCCATTTGTAAACATGAAAAATATAAAATAAATTTTATCATTTAAACAATAAATTATGATCTCAAATATTAATTAACATAACAATGGAATATAAAACTTTTAATGGTTTTCACATATTATTCAAGAGACATTAAGAAAACTAAAACTCATGATTATATTATTTCAAAAAAATATCAAAAAATATTTATTGAAAAAAATATATTACACAAGTAAAACTGAAAAAACATTTTGTAAAAATAGAACTTTGTTCTCCTAAGGATTAAAATTGAAATAATTTTTTTTTACCCATGAAAATTTTATCAATTATTTTCTTGGTAAATTATCCTTACATTCATAATTATAAGAACCCTGATAATGTTAACAAAAAACTAGATAGTTCCCACACCTCCTAAAGTGGCCTATATCTAATAATCTATATCACATGAACCATTTCTTTGAAGAGAAATATTAGTCTATCATTTATTTAGATTTATATTTGGATAACATGATATTAATATAATTTTTTCGTCTAAGAATGTGTAAAATATAACACTTAGAGTATAATGTTATTATGAATTATAATTCAACATAAGAAATTAAAAATTAACGTTCCTCATAAAGATTACTAGTAGTTCGTTTTTACTTGGAAATCCTTTTTAAAAATATAAATTTATAGAATATTGAAAAAATCTAATATAATTAATACATAATCATACAAAATAATTTTATAAGAAATAACTGTCTTGAAAACTAGAATTTACATTAAATAAATAATTTTTAAAACAATGATTATTATTTTTAATTTGGGAAGGAAAATTAAAACAATATCATATTGAAAATGAAAATATCAATACCTTTATTGAACAATGAAATTATAGTCATTTTTTTGCCATAAATAACATCTATTAACCATTTAACAATAAATAAAAACATTCCGAAAAAATTAATCTTAAGACTTTATGGAAAAAAAATTATTTGGATAAAGAGTTTATAATAATATTTAAAAAATAATATCCCTCACCTCGAGCCCTTACATGATTTTTTCATATGTATACCATTCTTAGTAATAAAATTATATTAGTATCTTAAATTAATGATAGAATTTTCCAATTCATTCCAATAACACTATTCTCATAACATAATTAATTACAATGTATTATTTATTTGCTGAAATGGTTATGTACACATTGAACTTTTAAGGACATTTGGTTCATAATTTCAAAGTCACTTTGGAAGGTTTACTATTTTGAAAGTGATAATTATTAAATCATTCTTCCAATAATATTTAGGAAATTATTATAATGTAAATATCTTGAATATAATTTTGGACTCATCCATAATGATGTACTAGATAAATGAATCATATAATTCCATGGAGTTGGTATTCTATATGTATGCATAAGAGAAATTTTCATTTTCTAAATAATAGAAGGTACTGAATGTAACTAAAATTTTATCCTCTATAATTATAAACATTTAAAGAGCATAACATATAGTCATTAATTAGTCATAATAACTTTTCTTGTAAGGGGGTGATGAAAAATGAAACACATTGTTTCAGGGAGAAGATAGTCTACTTGTATTCACAAGTGAAATTTTAATTTCCCATATGATGGAAAAGAAAATCCAGAAGGGTTGTTCCAAAAATATAATTACATCTTACTATTTTTAGGATACATTTTTTTCATAAATCAACATGTTTATATTGTTACTTTTGGAGTTCAGATAATAAATAACCATTAATACACTAGATTAATGGTTTTACCTCTTCACTGAGAAACCACGGTTTCTTAAAAAATATTCAATATTGGATGGTCTTTTAGTGAGACCAGAACCTATATAAATATGGTTGGAATACTGGGATGTCATTTTGGTAGAGCATTATAGAGATGAATTGATCAATAATTTTAATTAATAAATGATATAAGATTCCAATCTATAAGGGATGTGGGTGGAAATCTTTTGAATGCTTGAAATAGTATTTTATAATATTTGATACACACATGTAAGATGATTGTGGGTACCATAATAACAATTATAAGGAGAATTAGGTGTAAATATAATCATGTAAAAAAATTGGTGTATCAATTAGATTCTTTTTAAACATTATATTTTTTTGAATTCATTCATTAACACTATTTAATCATAACCATTATGTGAAACATTTCAATCATTAATGGTCATGATTTTAATTTTACAAATGAAATGTGCAAATAATTTGGCCATTAATGATACCCATGTAAATTTTCTACCCGATTTGTTTTTTATAATATTTTTATTATTTTATTATAATTTAGAAATTAATTTAAGAGATTAAATACACTTTATAGTTATTTTATGGACATATATTCATAATGATTTAGCTTAATTGAAACAATATAACAACACAATTTGAATTTGAGCACATAAATCACCACATTTAATTCAATTGTTTCAATAAAATTCATGTAATACCCATACAAGAATAAAAATAATTATTTTAAATAAATATAGGACAATTTTTTGATTTTTGATTTTTAAAAAAATTATTATATCAACGCTACATAGTCTTTATTAATAATTATTAATTTCTTAAAATTAAAATTATATTTTCAATATTAAATTTACTTGTTATACATGATAATTTTTAACATGTTTTATTCAAAATGTATGTTTACTCATATCCAATTCATGATAATATATTTAAGATAATAAATTGTAGAAAATGATGTTCTATTTAATATAACACTTATTTAACTTTTTAGCTAGAAAAAATTTATATGTATGTCACCAAAAATAGTATACTATAAAGGACAAGTGAGTCCGCCTCATATACACACTAATAAAGGAAATGGTTTTATATTTTATTTTATCATAATTCCATTCTATACAATATTTATCCATTACAATGATATCTCGCATTTTTAACTCTATGACTTATTTTTTGTGACGAAACAGAAAATTAAACCAATAAAAAATTATAAATTTTTATTAAAAATTTAAAATACATATTACATGATTAAAGTTTTATATGTAAATGAATTTAATTTTAATTAAATTTCACAATAAGAAAAGAAAAATAATTTTTCGAGAAATAAATTTTTATGGTTAATAATGTACTTATACATAAATATAATATTGTTCTAATTTATATGAAAATTATAATATTATTTATGATAAACTATAATGTAGTTTTATTTTAAAAAATATAAAAATTGTGTGTGAATTTAAAAAAAAATATTTGATGAATTAAATTGAATGTTCTTAAAAACCCCTTACTAAAAACATTCACCAAGAAATTTTTTTTAAAAAAATCTGAAAGAACCATCACAATACTATTATGACATGAAAATTTAAAAATTAATTTCTATTTTTAAAAGATAGAATTTATAATATTGGATGAAATTATTTGTTTTATCTATTCACAAAGTACATTAAAATTATTTTTGAAGAATAAAATGATATTATTATAAATTTATTCCTAATAATCCTAAGAAATGAAAAATGATTTTATAATATGAATATTTAATTCTAATTATTTCATTACAATTATTTATCAAAAGTGATTATTTTATTCTATTGTATCAAAATTTTATTTCACTCTAAAAAGAAATTTTACAAACAAACATATCATATACAATCAAAATATTTTATCTTCTTTTACATATAATTGATCATCATATTACGATGGATTATACATTTTTTAATGGAAAAAAATTATGAATATGTTTTCATGATATATTTATTCATATCCATACGAACCAAACAAATGGCTTATTAATAATTACCATTCATAAATAATAATTTTTAATTGTTTTCTTATTCTTTATGTTTAGTATACTAGATACAATCAAATACTTTTTTTTCAAAAATATAAATTATAAAATATTCGAGGGTAAAATTCTAACACCATTGAATAACTTTTAACGTTGAAATTTTGACTTCTATCTAATAAAAACAATTTAAAAAATTTAAAAATATATTTAACATGAGTGAATGATATGAAATATAATAAATAAAGGGAAGACATTCAATATTTAAAAATACCTTTATAGAAAATTGACATCATCAGAAGAGAAAATGAAAGATCTACATTAAAAAAGAAAAATTGAAATGTAAATATCCACTTGAATAATACATAATGTTTTTTTTAAAGATAGATAACATTGTTTTGAAGTTTTAATTTTGACTTGGAATTTTGATCTATAAATGATATATCGTTATAAATTTATGACAAATAAAGGGAGAATCAATTCAAAAAAAATTAATAAAGGAAAACATTTTCATATTCATCATTCATTATTAAATTTAAAATAATATTTTACCATCAATAAAAAAATCAGAAAATATAAATACTTCATTTAATTCCTTTATATAAGAACTTATTTCTCATTTTATGTACTTAAATGTAACACCCTACCCCTGCCTCATTGGTTTGAGAAGGTGGTGAGGGATTACTTGGCCATAAGTGACGTCCCCAAGTCCCTAGAGGCTGGAAAAAAATGTCGAGGTCTTCGAGAACAAATTGGGGAACAATTATCCCTTAATAAAAAACCAACCAAACCATCACTACAACCACTATTTCGTAGATGTTAATAAAACATTCAAGCATGTATTCCCAAAAGACAACCATGTTGTTCTACAATACAACCCAAAACCAATATAATCCAACATGGTATCATAGTATTATGTGGAAGAAAAAACAACAAAACACCATGATCCATGACACCACAACTCCACACCAAGATCAAAGCTACAAGCTCCACCAACACATCACATGCATCACCACAAACCACTAGCAATGAGAGGACTTACCATTACCTGTATCTCGGTACACGACATCTGCAAAGACACCAAAGTGCCAAAGAAGGAGGTGAGTACAACTACTCAGTAGGTTTTCCACAAATTAATTCCCTACACACGCAACTAGGATAAAACCATTAGCACATTTATATAAAGCAGTTTATATAAAATAGTCACAAGTTCATCCATTTCCATAAACTAAAAACACCCTTACAAAGCAATATTTCCAACATAATGTAATCCTAGGGAAAGCCAATCAATCTTTTCATAAGCCAAACATGTCACACCTGGAAGCAAAATCAACCATGCCACAAGCCTATTACCTTTTCATATTTCACTCACAAGCCCCATCTATAAACATCACCAACCAAGTACACAACATATCATCATGGCACTTCCTATCTAACCCATTCATTAACAATCCACTCATGTGGTACTAAGCTCCCACTTCATCTTATGGTGTCCCTTTCTTCTACTATCCATCCCCTTTTTATAGTGGTAATTCCCTCACATAGCCACGCAACATTCAAACAAGCCAACACAGATGGGCATATAACCCATCAAGGCCACAACAACATGGAATCAACCATTTACATTACATTCCAATACACATAAATAAATCAACCATTTATTTAAAACACCCATTAATAATTTTCCATTCCAAACACCATTTCAGTAAAACAACCCTTTTTATTGAAAACCTTTTTCTCGATTTATCTTCATCAAAGCAACAAAACATCTCATTTTTAAATACCATTTTGAAATCACATCAAGAGAATTTCGCCACAAGCCCATTTTCCCAAAAAATCCCAAACCATTAATAATGGGATTTCCATATGATTTCGCACACCGAAAAAATAATTAATTTTAATCAACCCAAATTAATTTTTCCCAGAAAAAAAGTTCTAACTATTTTGACTCTATAGAAAAGATACCAACCTTTAGGGTTCTGGCAAAATCGACCCACAAGCAACCATTATTCAAATATGACAAACGCACCACTAAAACCACTCTAGATTCCTTTACCTAACATACATAATCCTTAAAATAAACATCCAAGGTAACCAAAACCCTAGATCTACACACATCGGGTATGGATCTAGAAAACCGAGAGATATAAAGATGTAGATCTAGAGGAAAACACAAATAAACAGAGAGGAGCC
Organism: Viscum album; assembly: GCA_963277665.1. Lineage (NCBI taxonomy): Eukaryota > Viridiplantae > Streptophyta > Magnoliopsida > Santalales > Viscaceae > Viscum > Viscum album. The sequence goes on from OY728138.1 coordinate 2,021,546,939, forward strand.
ACTTACCCCGGAGAAACCACCTTCAATACTCCAAGAATCCTCTTCAAAATGATTCCAAAATCAGTTGGAGATCACCTTGAACCCCTAACAACCCAATATCCTGAGTGAGGCACAAGTGGGAGAGTGTTTGGAGAGGATTTAGGAGAGCCTGAGTGAACCTGGGTTTTAAAACCATATTTTTATGTGGTCACATGGTTACACCGCACAGCTTGAAAAATTGTCTGCTAACTATGTGGATGTTACGTAATTAAGAGGAGGGGTCCTCACGGTTTCCTCACATGGTTTGGAATACCATGTGAAGGCTAGGTGAAGGCTATTGTCTCCCCCGACATGGTTTCCTAGAGAACCGGCAAGGTTTCCACTAACCGTGCTCAATCCATGCTCCCTTAGAAAAGCCACCAAAATTACTCAAAACCATTCTAGACTCACCCAACCACTTCTCAACTCATCGAACTCACTTTAAAAACCTAAAAATCATAAACAAAAACAACATACCTCAAACCACGGGTGCTACATTCTCCTCACCATTGTACTTTCTATCCTCAGGAATTAGTGAACCCACCTTTTTTCAAAAGAGCTTGGGCCATTGCTCGACAATATTTTTCACCCACTCCCAAGTATTCTCTTGGATCTGGTTATGATGCCACAAAACCAGAACCAGACAGATGCTTTTACCTTGCAAGACCTTCTCTTTCATATCCACAACTTGCACTAGCACATGCACCAATGAAGCATCCATATCCAGCTCCACATAATCCCATCGAATAACATGTCCCAGATTCAGCTGTTACTTTTTCAACTACAACACATGAAACACATTGTGCACCGTAGTGTATCTAGGTGGGAAATTCAAATGATAATCCACCACACCAACCCACTCAAGAATCATAAAAGGTCCAATATACCTTAGAGATAACATGTCATGCTTCCCAATCCGACGATGTCCCAACCTAGGAGAGATCCTCATGAAAACATGATCACTCACCTCGAACATCAATGACATTTGATGATGATCCACATATTATTTTTGATGACTCTGAGCTGTCTCCATTCTCTTCATAAATAACTTGACCTTCTCCATAGTCTCTAGGACATGGCTCGGTCCAACCATCGAGGACTCAACTGTTTCCACCCTACATAGTGGAGAACGACACATCTGCCAAAACAACTCTTCCAAAGGAGGCATAGGTCTGGATGTCTGATAACTGTTATAATATGAGAACTCAACCAATGAGATGTGCTCCTCCTACATGCCTCCAAAATCAACGACACAAGCCCACAACATATCCTCCAAAGATTGTATCATCCTCTCATATTGACCATTCATCTGAGGGTGATACGTTGTGGTTATAGTAAATTGTGTCCCAAGGGCTTGCTGCATGGATTTCTAAAAACAAGATGTGAACCTCAAATATCTATCTGATACTGTCGAAATTGAAATTCCATTCCTCTTTAACACCTCCCGGATATAGATTTTGGACAGATGCTCCACCTTATGAGATTCATTATTCGGGATGAAATGGGGCGACTTCATTTGCCGATACACTATCACCCAAATTCCATCGTTCTTCCCGACCATTCTTGGGAAACCTATGAAAAAATTCATCACTATTTTTTCCAAATTCCAAACAGGGATTGGTAAAGACTTCAACATTCCCATTGGCCTCTAATACTCTGCCTTGACCTACTGGCAACCCAAGCATCTCAAAACAAACTCATCCACACTTCTTTTCATACCAGCCCACCAGAACTGTGCTTTCAATGATTTATACCTTTTCTTAATTCCAGGATGAAAACCCCACCTGAAATGATGATACACCCAGAGAATATCCTCCTAACAAGCAACTAGTACAACCATCCGATTCCAATAACAAGAAACTGAATCTCCATTTAGTTTCTCACCCTCAATGGTCTCCCTACCATTGAGTTTCGACCTCATGGTAACACACTCAGAATCAGATATCTTCACCTCTTTAACCAGTTCAACCAAGTCAATAATCAACAATAGTGGAAGGAAGACCTCTCTATCACCCTGGTCGTCACATTCCAAGCACGAGTCAGCTATAACCGATATCAACTGCCACTGGTCTGATGTCTGTTTCACCACCTGAGCTTAAGATTTTATACTTAATGCATCTGCCACTGAATTTACCTTACCCAGTGTATAAATCAAGTCAAAATCAAACATTTGAAGATATTACATCAATCTCCTTTCCCTCAAGTTCAAATCCCTTAGTGAGAAAATGTGCTTCATGCTCTTATGATCAGTATATAACATGAATTTCTCATTGAAGAGATAATAAGGCCACACTTTCAAAGCATGGTCCACTACATCCAATTCCAAATCATGAGTTGGGTATTTCTTATCATGAACCCTCAACATTCATGAGCTATACGCAACCACTTGATTCCCTTTCATGATAACGCACCCCAACCTTGAACCCAATGCATCACAATACACCACGTTCCCTTTTCCTAGTTCGAGAAAAACCAAGATTTTTGCTGATGTAAGGCAACCCATTAACTATTTGAAACACTGATGACACAATCCATTCCACTAGAATGGTGCATTATTCCTTATCAAATCTGTCATCGTTAAATCAAAACGTGAAAAATAATGAAAAATGCCAATATCACCCAGGTAGGCCGAGGAAACTCCGTACCTATAACACATTTTTTGGCAGTTCCCACGAGATAACAACCTCTATCTTTTCCTAATCCACTGAAATTCCACTTTCAGAAATCACATGGCCCAAAAAAACGGACTTCATATATCTAAAAGTCACACTTTGACAATTTGGCATACATCCGATGATCCCTGAAGATCACCAACACTATCGCCAAGTGCTGCTCATGATCAACCCTTGTCTTTGAATACACTAGAATATCGTCTATAAATACCACCACAAATGAATCTAGATATCTCTGAAATATGTAATTCATCAATGCCATGAGTACTGCTGGTGCATTCATTTGACCAAAGGGCATAACCACATATTCATAATGACCATATCTACTTTTGAAAGCTGTTTTAGGAATATCATCCTTCCTCACCTATAGTTGATGATATACCGACCTTAGGTCAATATTGGAGAACCAATGTGCTCCCCTCAACTGGTCGAAAAAAACATCAATTCTTGGAAGTAGATATCTGTTCATTATCATAACTTGGTTAAGTCGACGATAATCAACATAGAGCCTCAAACTTCCATCCAGCTTTTTCACAAACAACATTGGTGCTGCCCACAAAGACGTGCTAGGATAGATAAAACCTTTTTTTCTAACTACTCCAAATGGACTTTCAATTCCCACAATTTAGTAGGTGCCATATAGTAAATCAAAAGTGAGACAGGATTGGTCCCCTGAAATAGATCAATTATAAAATCCACTTCTCTTACGGGTGGTAACCCAAATAATTATTCAGGATAACATCCATGAACTGATCCACCACTATCAGAAGAACACTCTGCTCAACACCTTCAATCTATTCCAATGACAATGCTTCCAACTGATAAGATAACGTGACAACTACTATTACAAAAAACCACGTTGCAGCCTACCTTCAATGCCTCCCTCCTCTTAAGAGATGTCTAACTCTATCGTGTGTCATAAAAGCCAATGTTCTCACATTACAGTTTATGTAGGCCTTAAACACCACCATCCAACCCATTTGTAGGATTACATCATACCCATCCATCTCATGCGCTGAGAAATTACACATTAGCTCAACATCACCCACAATAATACAACATGCTCTACCCAAGAAGTCTTGACACTCTCTTTGACCCAGAAGAGTATGAAGTTACAAAACCAAAGGCATCATTTCTAACCTTAAACCCAGCAACTCAACCACATGTGAATCAATAAAATTTTGTGAGTCACCCGTATCCAACAACACTTGCATCAACATAGCATTTAAAAGAATATTTCCTCGCACCGTGGATGCTCCCAGCTAATCATCCACCACAACCTTCTTAGCTTTGAATAATGCCTTGGATGCCATACTCTTCTCTTTATTACCCTGCTAAGGAGTTGTGGTGTTCCGAGAATCACCATAACTGTCTTGGCTCTGTTTATGAGAGGTATACTACTGTCCCTGTCCCATCGATGCATACGACGTCTGTGATCCCTGAGGAGTGTCACATGCACCCGACCTTGGATCATTCCGACAATAACAACACAGATGCCCCCTCTTATTATAATTGTGACATGATCAAGGTTTTTCCATACTGTCCCTATTGATGTGTGCCATAGAGACACACTAAAAACATCATGGCTTGATATCGGGCTTCGGAGGAATATTTATTGATCCGGTAGTCAAATTTTGTGGCATACTCCCTCCTTGGGAATAAGGGTCCCTCCTCTGCTTGAACCCATCATTAGATTTCCCACTATTCCCCATGGGTACCACCATGCTTCCTCCACTCGGAGCTCCCAAAAGATCCTACTCAGCCACTGATGCTCGATTCACCATCTTTGTGTAATCACCAATACAGAAGACTACTATTTTTGGATAGATCTCTTTCCTTAAACTTGCATCGAATATACTTCCCTTAAACGAAGTTCTACCCACCTGCTCGGGTGGAAACCACACTATGCTCATAAACTTTTCATCATATTCCGTCACATATATATGTTGTTTCTTCTAAATGAAGAAATAAGTTGTACACTGATTTCCGAACTTATATGGGTTGAATTGTTTATTAAAATATTCCTCAAATCCTTCCTATGTCATACCCTGGTTCGTCCCCGCTTGGACTACCAACTTCCACCACTGAAGAGAAATATCCTCTATCTTATATGTTTATAGCCTTAATTTCAACTATACTAGAATCCCTAAGAATTTGAAAATTCAGTTCATTCTGGACAGCCATGCCTCTGCCCTTTCTAGGTCCGAATCACCCCTAAAGTCTGGTAGATCCTGCCTTTAAAACTGAGCCACATAATCAACATGCTTTGGATCTTCCTCTCTATTCACACATTCCATAGCTTGGAAAGCTTTACTATGCTCTGGAATTACTGCAGGTTCACCTGGGGCTTAGGTGAAACCATGTTCTCATCGGCCACTTCTGGTTGGTTTCTACGATGCCTATCCAGTGCCATTTCTATAAACAGAAAAAAAAATAACCATGATTCTCACTTCCATGGACATCAATAATTCCCATTTCAAATCACATTACAAAACACTATCACAACAAGGCTTTCCACCAATTTCAAATTATCCATGCTTCACCATTTTTGAAAATCAAACCATTTTCAAATTCCTCCAGTTTCCATCTTTCAAATCCCTCTTTTTTGAAACCCAATACAGATTTTTCAAAATCCACGCATTCATATCACAACATAAATCATTATACCCCAATGAAATATGAATACTAGAGGGATTTAATTTCTACCATGCATGACATTCCCATATTATTGGCTACACCCACGACAATGAGATATTCAATGCCTATAAGTGTCTCTAACTACTTATGTACCCAACTCCCTGGTAACATGAAGTTCTGCATAAATGGGATAGCTACATCCTTTTATGATATACATTACAGGTTTTGAAATTCCTACACCTTTCTCCGATCCCGACTCAAGGAATATACCACAACGAATGTCAACTCCAAATCTGAGAATCAACTCCGAAGGACCGAAAAAGCTGATACCACTTGTAAAACCCCGCCACTACCTCATTGGTTTGAGTAGGAAGTGAGGGATTACATGGCCTTAAGCGTCATACCCAAGGCGCTAGAGGCATGAAATAGAAGTCATGGGATTTGAGAACAAATTGGTGAATGATTGGCAGTTAAGACCAAACGAACCAAACCATCACTACAAAAACTCTATGATGCATGTTAATAAAAAATTCAAGCAAGTATTCCCAAAATACAACCATGTTGTTCTACAATACAACCCAAAACCAATATAATCCAACACGATATAAGAGTACTAGAAAGAAGACTAAACAACAAAACACCATGAGCCATGACACCACCACAACTCCACAACAAGATTCATGCTCCAAGATCCAACAACACATCACATGCATCACCATGAAACACTAGCAAGGTGATGCCTTACCTTCACCAGTATCCTGGTACATGACATCTGCAAAGACACCAATGTTCTAAAGAAAGGGGTGAGTAAAAATACTCAGTAGTTTTTCCACTAATGACATCCCAACACATTCCACTATGATAAAACTATTAGAAAATTTATATAAAGCAGTTTATATAAAATAATCACAAGTGCATCCATTACCATCAGCTAAACACACCCTTACCAAGCCATCTTTCCCACACCATGTAAACCCAGGGAAAGCCAAACAATAATGCTGTAAGAAAAACATGCCACACTAGGAGGCCAAATTAACCATGCCCCTAGCCGATTACCATTTCATATTTCACTCAGAAGCCCCATTAACCATCTTCACCAACCATGCACACAACATATCATGGTGGCACTTCGCATCCAGCCCATTCGTTAACAATAAACTCAATTGGTAATTTCCACCCACTTTCTTTTGATGGGGTCCCTTTCATCCACTATCCATCCGATTTTTATAGTGGTACTTCCCTCCCCATTCAACCAACATTTAAATAGGGAAACACAACAAAGCATATAACCCATCAAGGCTACAAAAACATGCAATCAACCATTTCCATTACATTCCAATCCACTTCAATAAATCAAGCATTTATTGAAAACACCCTTTAACCATTTCCATGCTAAACCCCATTTCAATAAAACAAAGATTTTTATTGAAAACCTTTTTATCTATTTATCTTCATAAAACCAAAAAAACAACTCATTTTCAATTCCCATTTTAAAATTGCATCAAGATCATTTTGACACAATCCATTTTTCCCAAAAATTACCAAACCATCACCAAAGGGATTTCCATATGATTTCACACATCAACAACACAATTAATTTTAAGAAACACAAATTAATTTTAACCAAACAACTAGTTCTAACCAAGTGGAGTCAAGAGAGAAGCCACTTACTTTTCAGGTTCCGGCAAAATCGGCCCACAAGAAACCACTCTTCAAATCCAGTGAACACACCACGAAAACCTCTCTAGATCACCTTCCTTAACATCTAGAAGCCTTAAATTCATCATCCAAGGTGACCACAACCCTAGATCTACACACAAAAAGTTTGGATCTAGAAAACCAAGAGATAGGGAGATTTTGATCTATAAGAAACACAAAGAAACTAAGAGGAGAGACATACTCGGGAGAAATCACCTTCAATCCACCAAGAAACATCTTCAAAACACATCCAAAATCAGTGGGATATCACATTCAACCACTGACAACCCAAAATCCTGAGTGAGGAATGAGTGGGAGATTATTTGGAGAGGAATGAGGAAAACCTTAGTGAACCCAGGTTTTATAACCCTATTTTAAGTGGCCACACGGTTAGACCACATAGTTTGACAAACTATGCGCGAACTGTGCGCACACTACTTCCCCAAGAGAGGGGTCCGCATAGTTTCCTCGCATGGTTTGGCTAACTGTGCATGGACATGTGAAGGCTACTATCTCCCCATGCACGATTTCCTAGAGAGCCCGTATGGTTTCCCCTAACAGTGCTCAAACCATGCTCCCTTAGAAAAGCCTCCAAACTTATTCAAAAGCATTCCAAACTCTCCCATCCTCTTCTCAACTCATCCCATGAACTCTAAACACATAAAGAGTCATAAAAAAGGCTACATACCTCAAAATGGGGGGGTGCTACATTAAAGACGTATTTCCCCATATATTTCATTACTTACTCAAATAAATTAATATTCAACATGATTTTTATACCTAAAGCAATAGAATTTAATTCTACAAAATCTTAAGATCCACCAAATAGATTGAAAATTATTTATAATATTCATATCCATTAATCAAAACCTAAATTGGTTTAAATGTTAATTTCATATTAAAAATGTGTAAACCTTAATATATATAAATAAAACATTTATCTACAAAGCCCCATCCATGAAACCCAAATTTAATCATTAAAAATTCAATAATTAACTAGAATTTATTCAATTAAAAATAATTATGAACAAATTCAAACACAAAAAATATGAAATATTGTATCACATTTTCTTCTTATATCCCCATAAAACTTATCATTCAACCACATCAATTATTATCACATAAAAATAATTTAAATTACCTATTCACATAATCACTAAAATGTGTCATATTTTTAAAACTAATATCATATATACTCCTATAAATTATCCAACCTATTTTTTAAAAATAAATCTAACATAATGATTTAATGTTAAAAAGTTAGTTAACTTCTTAAAAAATGTAATTGATAACTTACTCCACAAATCCACATTCAATCCAATTTTTATCTATATGAAAAAAAATATTTTTCCCATATTTAATAACTTTTTATTCCAATTAACCATATTTAACTCAATAAAAATTAACATATTAAACCTAAAAATTATTAATACCTTTAACATATATTCACACTAACATTAATAGTTCTTATCCAAATAAATATTTCACAAAAACATATACTAAACCAAATGGTTGTATTCACCTAAATGTCTCTCAAAATACATATATCCATTTTTATATTAAAACACATAAAACCTAAATATGGGAATCGATTATATATTATCAATGTTGGAATCATTAAACTAATATTTTATCCATAAATGTAAAATTAACCTCATTTCATTACAAAAAAACCTATAAATTTATCTAAACATTATATTCAATTACAATAGTTACGCCATGCATCATAATCAAAACATAACTAAATGTTTAATGGAAACTATTTTACCTTCATAGAATATCATAGTGGTTTGGTTTTATAGTTTTAAATAATTATGAAATCAATAAAATTTATAAGAGGACTCTTCTACACAATTTCCCTTTTCTAAAAAAAGTGCTCTTTAGAAAAAAATTATTCAATCATGGTAACTCAGGTTACACAAATTAAGAAATTTTTAAATTAATTATCATCCTTATTATATTTGAGAATAATCAAAAAATTTGTGGAAAAAATTTTTTAGGAAGGAAACTATTATAAAAACCCTATTAGGCTATTTATAACCCTGGAAAATCCAATTGTTAATTTTATTCTATCATAATCAACATGGAAAACATGTTTTAATTTATATATATATAAAAGCATAATAATTTATCAATATTTTCTTCAAAAAATTCAAAAAAACATGTATAAAAATAATAATCAGAATTATTTTCGGGAAAATAATTAAAATATCATGGACATGTTTTATTTTATAAAATATAAATTGAAAATTTAAATTGTTATACACATTTCATAAAACCATTAGATTATTTTATTTCCATTAGAAACACATTGATTAATGTTAAAAACTATTTCAATTTAATCATATAGATACCTTGGTAAAATATCCAAACATTCATAATTAAAATAAAAATCATAATATAATCACCTAACATGATAGTTCACACATCTATTAGTAGTATACTATCATCATTAAACTCTATCACTATTCCCAGTGCATTTGGGGCTCTTATACGACTCAATCATCTTCAATGATATATTGGTCTCAATATCCATCCATATAAAATGTCCATGAAACAATGAATAAAAATAAAATCTCTATATTTCTCATAAAAAATAAAATTAATTTTCATTTTCATCAATAGACATATTATAAAAATCATTTAGTTATCTCATTATGATGTTAATATATATCTATTTCTTAAGAAAAACTATGCAAAACTAAAAAATTAACATAATGTTGAGAAAATTATATTCATTGAATATAACAATGTAAACATGTAAGTCAATATTATATGAAATAAATAGACATTTTTTTTGAAAATTTAATCATTTTATATTAATTGAAATGTGGACTCTTTTCAATCATTAGTAATGATTTTCAATAAAATCTCATAATGAAAATGATATAAATATTCCATTTTCAAAACAATTTAACTAAATTCAATTATATTAAAAAAATATTATTTCAAACCTTTATATCATATTTATAAACATTAATGAAAATTTTAAATTAATGTCAACATGATGGAAAATATTTTTAAGGAATAATTGAATAAATGATTTTTAAAATAAAGTATGATAATAGGAGGCCCGTCTTATTTTCTTCACATGTATATCATCCTAAGTAATAATATTAAATTATATTTTAAATAGATCAAAATGTAAATTCAGGTATTTTATATTATAATAATTCAATTAATTTCATTTTTATCATGTTTTATTTAGTTACTAAAATGATTATATCCACATTGGAATTTTTTAGGATGTTCATTTTAAAATTCACAAATTACTTCATTATTTTGAAAATAGATAAAATTATCATTGTTTAATTACAGAAACAATATTAATAAGTAAATATTTATCATGATTATAGATTAAATAAAATTTTATAATATTTCATGGATTTTTTACATGATAAATGAAACACATCCAATCATATAGGAGGTATTACGCAGATACAGAAGAACTAATATATCATTTTCCATAGATATAAGGGAAATAATGTAAGTAATATGTTAAATTTTTAAAAAATTTATTATTATATGAATATAATTTATGTTAATTAAATATATCATAATTAAATTTATTCTTAGGTAGTTATAAAAAATTAAACACATCTCTTTATTAAGGTGGTAGTCTAGACATACACACGGGCCCAATTTTGATTTCTTTAGGGAAAGAAAATGGAAGTGAAAACTATGTTTTACAAAGACATAATAAAATTTATATATATTTAGGATACTACTTTTTTATGTATTCAGGGATATAAAATATTTAATTTAGGTCTAAGCTGATATAAACATGTAGAGATTTTGTAATGAGTTCTACCTCATCATTGGGAATCCATATTCAGGTTACACCTTATCCCTAGTAGGTTGCTATTTTAGTGAGACCGAATCCTCTAAGTCATAAAAAGAATATTTTGGAATCTATTATTTTGGATATTTTATAGTTATGACTAAGAGAGGAGATAAGATGTCATTTTTATGTTAGGTGGGGGAAAATCCAAGAAATAAATTAAATATTAACATTTAATAAGATTCTAACTCAAATATATTGATACAAAGTCCCATGTATTCTATGATACATAGAATAAGATATAAAATAAATTTTCTAATAAATTTTATATATGTTTATATTTCATTCCAATCATTATCATTTGGATTATCCCCCTCATTAAATATATTTAACACTGACCATTTTATCCTATATTTCAAACATTATGGGTGATGAAATTAATTTTAAAAACACCATGTGGGAAATAAATGTATCATTCATAATATGACAAAAATATATCATCAACATGAGTTATTGTATGATTTTTATGATATTATAATTATTCTATAATGATATTTAATAAGGATATGATGTGAGGAACTATCATGCTAATTAGTAAATTCCCTAGAGTGTACATTTTTAAGGATTCCAAAATCATAAAAAATAACATCGTTTTGATCATTTTTATAGTTGAAAGGCATTAGTTCTGACTACAATTGTTGTCTCCTGGAGGTAATTCTATAGTGTATCCTTCTATTTCTCATGTTAGAGTGGAATATGTTAATCAACATCTTTTTTCATTGATTAATGACAAAATTTTATGGAAAATATTTATTTTTCATTCAATGGATCGTGTAATTAAAATTTTTGATGTAGTCTAAGATATCTTATAGATTTTGAAATTTTAAATTATTTGTCTTATGGTCTTATTGACCATATATATCCCATGGATCATAGAAGTACTATTTTGACTAACGCATTCCATTGGGGGGTTTAGATTGGATATACAAACATATGGTGTATGGTTTTTTTCATTTCATGTTCACTTGTAATGAATTGAAGCGTCGTGTTTGAGGTATTAGTTCTATCATGTTCAATGCTATAATTATTACATTCCCAAATTGTGATTTTGAATTAAAACCATTTAGGATTGTTAGTACTAGAAGACATGTACATAACAATATTATTATACTAAATTCGGTAATGTAGCATCCCTATATTTTACTTCAAAAAGCATTAGGGATGGTAATTAATAAGAAAATGGATAAAAATTTGGTTTCAAATTCTTGGTTATTATAATTATATTTTGGATTAAATCATACAATTTGTTTCACCAATTGATTTAGTTATACTAGACATTATGGAGGAGTATGTGGATCATCAAACAAAATATTAAAAGATTCTTTATTGTTTTGTGATAATATTTTGTGCATATTTATGATTTTTTTTCTAAAATCGATTTTCACGTATTTATCTTTAAAATAAAGGGATGAAAAAACTTTTAAAAAGAAAAATATAATGGAAACCACACATAAAAATGTTAATAATGTTCTTTTAAGGTAGAAACAAATGATATCGGTATTTTTAGGTTCCTTGAACTTGAGAATGATTTAAGAGTAGTTGTCCCCATATTCATCAACAACTATAATATAAGATCCCATAGGTAAGGGTTTGTAGAATTCTACTCCTATCATTGTCATTTCTATGATTAGGAATGGTAGAAAAATTTCTCTATTATGTTGACTTTAAGATGCATGAGAAACTATTGTTAAAGAGATCGAAAATATTCATCATTCATCTTGATTCATGGATGATATATTAACGGAAATTGGTGGTTGTTTTATTCATGATTCTAATGAAATTCATATTGATGAATAATTGTATTACCAATAGATAATTATCTAATTTCATTGATAGGAGAACAAAATAGTCCATTCAAAATGATATAACATTCAATATAAGAAGAATCATTCATCTTTAATGAGGAATAATTATCATTATTACAATTCATCATTTCTTATTCTGATGTATGTTATAAATGTTTTTTAAATCTCTTCCTATAATTATTATTTTATTAATGTGAGTGAATTAAATTATATTAATCTTATGATGAACACAATGCCATAGTTTATGGACCACATAAAGGGAAACCCAAATTTAATTATAATGTTTCTACATTTTGTAACACTATATACATCCATAGGGAAGTAAGATATAGTGACAAATTATATAAACCTTAATACTACACATGTATCAATCTCAAAAATGAATTATTCACCTACTATTTAAAATTTTTCTCATTAGGTTCGATCATTTGATTTTGATAAGTAATCCAAACCTGAATGTTGTAAATTAGTTATTTAGATGGTTTCCTAGGAGTCCGAAGATTATATTTCTCCATAAAATATTCACATTATTAATATGTATAAATTTTTTTCTTACTACAATACTAATGAATAAGAACTCATATCTCTTGGGTAATTATATATAAAAATATTCAGGTTCAAAAATTAAATTCATTTTACAACAACTATGGATAATTATGCATGACATATGCCTTTGTATTTTGGAAATAACTACCATCTTTATGTGAAATAATGTGATAGTAAAATGATTGTTCTTCTTACTAACTATGTGTATGCCTTTATTGAAGAGAATTTATATAAAAAGATAACATTGAGACTTGTAAAAACAAATAGAAGGCATTGATGTCCACTTGGACGGTGAGATCATTACTCATTTCATAATATGGCTATTAAATCTAAGATACATGGAATGACTTGTCTTTTAGAATGCACTAGTTTTTAGTTCATTTGTTCATGTTGTTTTGGTTTTATCCCTTTCCTTGATTTTTTGGATGCTCAGGATTCCAAGGAATCACCCTTCATCTTGTTCTTATTATCTTCAATTATATGTTCAGTGATAGGGGAGTCCATTTTCATTGTCTGACCTTTCATAGAAATGATTTCTAATCATTAAATACAATTTGAAGTCATTTTCATGACTATTTAATAAATTTTACATTAACTAAATAAACATTACAATATAATTCTATAAAAAATGGAAAAATAATCACTTATTCATCATAATAATATATAATAATCTTGTAATACAATAACCCCTCAAAATAATATAACATTTATTATTCTTAAAACCATTTATTTATTTTTTTCATTTCATTATATAAAATTTTTATAGATCTTTCATTCTCATTTTATATAACTATATTATATTTAAAAATATAATCAAATTGATAAAATTTTATTTTATTATGTTAAATCATTATTGTTTTCCATAAACCATAATAATGTATATTTACACTTATCTTAATCAGGAAAATTAATTTAAGATATAATATGATATGACAAGGAATTTTATAAAATATACCACTTTATTCAGATGGAAACCAACTATGATTTAATAAATATAAATCCAAAATAGTTAAATAAGTAGGATTGTTATATACAACTGTTATACACACTAACAAGGGACAAGGGTTTTGTTATTTTCTACATTTTTATTTAATTTTAATTTTTTCCTTACATTACTTTTAACATTATATCAAATTTATCACTCTGTAAATTATTTTTTTGGACACAATTAAATTAAAATTATAACACATATATTCCATGGTGATTTAAAAATTGATATCATATTTACAAGTTTAATTCTGTAGAAGTTAAATAAATCAATTCTAATATAATTTTACAAAACAAATGAACTTTTTTCAAATATGTGTTTTTATCACACAAATAAAATTATAATAAATTGAATGATAATACTAATAGTTATGGTATTATTTTGACTATTTTTAATGAAAGATATATTATATAAAATTAAATAAAAATAAAAAATGAATGGGATTTTTAAAATACATCATCTTATTACAATAAATTGTTTAAATAAATCAGTATTTTTAACTATACACTCAAAAAATCAATATAAAAAATATCAAATATTACAAAGAAGACTATTTGAAAAAGATAACTGTAAAGACTATTTTCGTATTTTGAAATAAAATTTAAAATAGTACTGAAATTAATTAATATATTTGTACAAAATATACAATAATATTATTTATGAATTAAATGCATTAGGAAATATAAAATTACATTATATTAATTCTTTTCCAAATAACCATAATTAAATAAGTTATAATTCATTAAATATATTATTTTATACAACTTATATAATTATAAAATTTTATCATTATTGTTTATTATAACCTATTAAGATAAATAATATATATCACATATAAATAAATTTTTATGGAAAATTTTTATTTTACCATAAACATATTTAATCACCATATTGATCCAATTGGTAAAACGTTTCTGATTTATTATATATTTTATAATGTAACACCTTTATTTTAAAATTTATTAATAGAGTTATTCATACTATTACCTTCAAATTCAATGTCTTTTTGGAAACATAAATATTGAAATAATAATAATAATATATCATGGTTTCATTAAGATTAATGTTGTGTATGGCACACAATATTGAATATATTATTTAAGGAAAATAAATTATAAAATATTTGGGTTTTAATCATATAGTTAGAATTGATTCCATGGTTCATTTCACCTCCCTTTAGTTATCTAAAACGCGTCTCAGGCCTTATGATGGGCATACCCATGTGACATCATAGTTATACACGAGATGGTTTTATATAATATAATAAAACATTCAAATTTTTATTTATGGTACTCTGTTTATATGGAGGACCATGGGATCTCGAGTGAGGTTGTGTGGGTATTCATTTTATGGCCATCTTTATGTTAGAAATCATGATACCAAAGTTTTTTCAAATTTTATATTTCTTTATTTTTCTTACGATTATCTTCATGGATTTAGATGTGGTTTATTTATTTTTCTTTTTTTGGGACGATCCCAAAATTCATATTATTAGGATTTTTTTAAAATTTAATATCAATATTGAATGGATAATTTTGATTTATTATTTTATATAATTCCTCCTGGAATGACCTCTATGAATTTGAAGGATAATTCCAAAAAGAACACTACATTGGTAAATACCCATGTAGACCCTATATCATCAAATTATTTATTAGAAATAATTAGTCTCATGGGAAATGTGGTGAATCTTGGAATGTCCATTCAAGGAACTATGCTAAGGAATTTGCAAAGAAGAATATTTGTATGTTTCATTGTGATGTGGTGTTTCATGAACTACAACAATAGTTTTAAATTATTGAATGTACATTATAATTTCCAAATACATCTATGATTTGAAATGTGTTATTTTCCAATTATTTTCTAGAAGGACAATATTGATGGTGGTGGTACACTGTTATATTCAATGTTCATTATGAAGATCATACATGGGAATAGATTCAATGGGTTTTTTAACAAAAAAAGAATTACAAGAAGACCATACAAGTGAAGAATACTTGGGATTTTGTGACCTTACACTAGGGTGACCTATCAGTGATATAGTATTATACATGGATTCTCAAGAAGATAAATCTTCCACCCAATTCTATTAGAAATAAATACTTAATAGAACACCATTTTGAGATATAACTGAACCAATAATATAAGTATAAAATCAATTTTCTAGGTTTTTTACCTAATATGATGGGCATAAAATATGTTTCATGGAAATAGTAGGTATAATATTATGGATTGGTATGATTTGTTCCACTAATATCATCAAATGATGGATGTTTTCATTCTTCTGGAAAGAATATGAAGCATTATGAGACAAATTTGGGTAGTGAGGGAGTGTGCAACATTCTTATGAACCTATTAAAATGGTTTCATCACGGAAATTTCCAATGGGTTATTATTTATTGGGAATGTTATGGAATTACAATATATTTTTAAATGTCTTTTTAGTACCTACAACTACTGTAGACTACTTATACATCTAAATAGGTATTTTAGGTCCTCTACCAAGGGATGCATTGTGGGTTCCAATTATGTTAAGGATTTCCATGTGAATCCAGATTCCCTTGATGTGGTGGTATCTAATTACCATAAGAAATGTGACAGTCATTATATTTGGCAATATCAAAATGGTCCCATGTATTAGAACACGTATATAGTGGCGCCTAAGCCGGATGTGTTGGGAATATGATTAATGACCAATAGAGGTACAATTTTTTGGGATAAATCTATTTATTTAGATTTCATGATGTTATAGACTGTATTTTGAACTAGATGAATATCAAAGAGAATTTGAAAATTTTCATTTACTCAATGTATCATTTTTTTAAAAAGCATCAAAACATAATAATGTTTGTTATAAGACATCAAAATTCTGATTTTGGAATTTTTTAAATTCCTGAAAGAAGTATCAGGTGACTCATTAACATTTGGGAGTTTTGGGCTTTAAAAACATGAAGACTGGTTTATCCGAAATATGTGCATTTTTTCTGAAACTATGCAGCCCTCTAACATAATCCACACAACCATTTTCATGGGAAAAAGGTATCTAATAGTTTTTCAATGGATTAAAAAACTATTTACCTATCTCACATGTTAGTTACAATTTTTATGAACCAAACCCTTTTCAACACAGGACCAGAGCACGTTTTTCCTAACTATATGGACAGGTCATGTGAGGTGCCTCAGGTGTCGAGTAAAGGGTGTATGATTCACACATGATTCTCCAAAATGTGCGGACCAATTCATACTATATTACCATTTTTAAAAAATGAAATTAATAAAAAAATAATATGATATAATAACCAACTGATGTTTCTCATTCTTCCCCCTTCACTGACATGACACAAATCAGCCCATCATATCAAAGAATGTGATGCACCCCCTCCATGAATCCTCCATGGATCTCATATTTCAAAATGGTTCTTGGTCAATGTCTACAGGTAAGATCCCTACCCCTATTACCTTTGGTTGGTGTTTTTCACTCTATTTTTCAATCAATGATGTGCATTCAAACACAATTTTTTTGGCTAATACATATTTTTTGTTTGTTCTCCGGTGATGCGGCGTACCAGTGGTCTCACATGTCATATTCTTAGGATTTCTAGAATTCATCGTCGAAGAAGAAGATATTTGGTTCATCTCTTTTTTTATTCTTCCATTATGTAGGGTTACATCCAATTCATTGTCTAGCGTAATATAAATTTGGTGCATTTTATAGATTTTGAGTTCCTAGATTTATCAATATTGAGTTTTTATCACCCTTATGGTGTGTTCAAGACACCATAGTAAGAGGATACATTACCTATATCTATAGGAAGAAATATATATAATTATGTATGTTCCCCCATTACTTTTATATACACCCATTGAAGAATGAAAATATATATATGTGTGTGTGGTCTTAGGCATTCATTTATATATATATATATATGAAAAATGCAAACATGTGTGAGTAAAAAAAGTTACATTCATATAAGATATTTTTATGGATCCCCTTGTACATATTCTTGTCCATACATATATATATATATATCAAGGCTTGGTGTCCACATTTATATGTGAAGCTTCAAATGCTTCAAGTCGGGTGTAGTAGCTTCGTGCGGTCACCAATGAAAATGTAAAGCGTCAACTATCCATATTGGTTCTATTCTGTTGATTTAGTATTATTTCTTATTCTATTTGGTTAATGAATTTTATTTAAAAACATTCCATATATGTTGTTTTATTTCATCTTTTTCAAGATGTTAAATTATTAAGGTTGTGTCTCTTGCTTTGTTTCTTACCTTTCACCCTTACCTTATGCCATATGATATATCCAACATGCCTGGAGTTCAATTGAAAATTTAAATTTAGTGAATGAATTTTTAAAATACAGTGTCATTTTATCTAATAAAACCCCTCAATGAGGTGTTCTACCGTCAGATGGAAAATTTTTATGTGCATGCATGATGCTTTGGGCCCAGCTTATTCTTGTTTTAGTGTCTTGAATTATATTCTATGTCATATTCTTTGTGCACTATGCCTTATGTTATGCTTGTCTCACATTACCATAAATGAAAGGCTCGAGTGGAATGTAATTAAAGATAAAAAATGATGAACTGAGTTTTTGGGAATTTCATTGTTGTTATTTGATTAGAGGAATGATAATTCGGTGTGATTACACTTTCATTCACTTTTTTATGATTAGGGAACATTTCATAGTGGTCATGCATTGTATATATGAGATTATGCGTGATGTAAATGACACATTACGTTTTATTTGACATTTACAACATGGATTTTGGGAATATCATGTGGTTTTATGAAGCTTATTTGATATCAATAATTTATATATAAGTCTTTCCTTGTGATATCTTACTTCCCTTGTGAGGTTCTTAGCTACTTGCATAAATTGATATACTATGGGAGATAATGTGGGTTCTTTATTGGGGAATCATTCATGGATGCTTTGTGTTCCATTGGGTTACAATATGATGCTCTCGGGGTGATTCTTTGTCTTTTCAAGTGATAGCTTATCAGGTGGTTTATTATACGCATGAGTGAGACTGATTCTATATGGGAGAAACCTTCGACAGAATCATTTGAAAGATGGATATTCCATTACATGGGTGATACTCGGTCTACTAAATGATATACCTAGGATGGAATAAGAGTTTACCATACCTCATGTGATTCTAGGCATGTCGTAAGGGTCACCTAGAATGAGAGATATGGTATCGGATTATTGGATGTTCCCATTGTGATGCATGGGATTTGATCACAATGGTTGGGTATGAGACTCCTCTAGTGGATTTTTTGTGTTTATTGATTGATTTTATATTTAAATATGATTAATTGTTTATTATTAATAGGATCTTTCTTTTGAACGTCGTATTCTTCTCCTTGGATTACTACAACACGTGAATGATGACTTGTGAAATTGACCTCAAACTGATTTAAAAGATTGCGGGTGTACATATTGTTGCTTTTCCTTGTTTAATTCGGCCTTTATATACACATTATGAATTTCACATGTACCCAATTCATAAATCTATATTTGGATGAAGTAGTTAAAAATGGACTGGCATGTATTTTGAAAACTAAAAATATTTTGTAATTTTTAATTTTTTCTGAACTCCAAATTCATACACATTTACACACTTATAATTAGTTTATTTCACAAGATGAATTGTCCAAGAAAATATATTATTAATACTACTAGGATATATATCTCACACCCTAGTCATGTGTTGTTTGGAACCCAAGTATAACTTCATGCTCAACGGGATTTGGATTCATTACCTATGCTAATATGTGTGCATGGGATCTATGGAGAACAATAATGGGATCGTTCTCTGGATTATCATAGAGTTGACCATTAGGTTTTTAATTTATTTTTTTTATTTTTTATTACTTTTACCATATATAAATACATTACATTACATTCATCATCATATAAAATTGGTGTGGGACATATTACTTTTACACAATTATTAAATTATATTATTTTATTACTCATTAGTTATCTACTACTTCTGATAATGTTTTCCACTCTGTTTTCATTATAATATGTTGAATTCCTATATGAGGTTATAGTATCCTCTATATAACTTCCTCAAACTCTTATTTTCAGTCATCCACCTGTGGAACATAGCGAGACAAATTTGAGTCTATTTGACCCACTGGTCTAGCTAACTTCTTAGTTGATAGTCAGGCAAGGACATTACACATAAAAACACATATCTCCCACTAATTAATATTATGTAGGTTTATTTTACATTATTATTTTTTTTTTTTGATATTATATGTTTTTGATATATCCACTCAAATGTGAAGAAGATATAGTATGGGTTTATAAACATTTATATCTTTTGGATCATTTTTGAGGTTATGGTTGTTTTCGAAATTCTTATTTTATATAGAAATATTTACAATTATTTACATCATTGATTGGTTGGAGATAATTAATTCATGACTTGATTTCTACCAAAAAAAAATTCTCTCTCTTATAATGAACAATCATTGGTTTAAATGGAAGTTGGATTCATTGTTTTGTAGAGTAGGCGTAATAAGATTTATTGGTGGGATCAATTTAAGGTCTATTTTCTTATTTAATACCTAATGTCTTCAAATGGTGTTTACGTGGATATTTTTATTATTATTGAAAGGTACTCTATAGTTTTTTGAAACAATTTTTCTGGGTTACCTGCCTTTGGGGATATTGGGTTAACTATTTAGCCACTC
The DNA here is from genome assembly GCA_963277665.1 of Viscum album. Taxonomy (NCBI): domain Eukaryota; kingdom Viridiplantae; phylum Streptophyta; class Magnoliopsida; order Santalales; family Viscaceae; genus Viscum; species Viscum album. Next base: position 2,021,567,864 of record OY728138.1, read on the forward strand.
CCAACGATTGTCTAAATGTTCTTTCAAACTACCAAATATCCCCTACAGATTTAAATTAGTTGTCATTCCAATTAGAATATATCGATAGAAATGGATTAATGAACCTATGTGTATCATCATAGGAATCAATAGTGATATTTTCAAGTTAGTTAGATGAAGTTTTTTTCATTATATTAATTATGAGACGATCAATGCAATGATAATAAATAATATTTATCGACTACCATACTTCGATTATTTTTATAATCATATACATGTTCCTATATGTTTGTAATGATTTACATGAGTTTTCGGTATAACCATTTGAAGGATATGGATTCATATTCCCAAAACCACAATGAAGATTAATTAATGGAATTTTGAGAATCTACTAATTTAATTCAGTCCCAACAATTTTTTACATTTGTTATATCCATGATAAAGTTATTCTTTTCAGTAATATACAATATTTGTGGTTGTATTTTTTGATGATATCTTGGTTTAATCTACCTATATGGAGTTGAAATAGGGTCATATAAATAACAACATTAGGACATAAGATCCAATCAACTTTGTGGGATGTTATCTCAATTATTTCTTGGGTTTATATAGGGAAATGTATTTATCATATATTTTCTGATGAGAAAAATTAAAATATTCCTTAGTAGATTTAGGATATGATATCTTAGAAGATTCCCAATAATATTTTTATATATAGTGTTTGTGTCCATAATGACATATTATAGGCTTTTATGAATGTATTATCAATTCTATAAAACCCATTGAAAACTGTTACTTATAGTGGTGTGATTTTTGAGTGGGATGCAAAATGTCATGGATATTTAGATGTGAAAAAATTGAGTTTCAATAAGACTCATAATTGTTTCCATAGGGATACATACATGGGTTACATTATGTAATATTATTCTTTGGCCATGGGTTTGGCGTGTCTCTTGATGTTGAATGGACATATGGTATCCTATGGATCACATCAAATATGACTAAATGAAATAAACTACCCCACTCATGATCCTGATTTAATATCTCTCATAAATGATATAATGATGTGGTCCTACTACCTCACTGTGGTGAATATTATAGTGTATTAAAATAATGAAATTATTAATTATTACTTTTTGTAGTAGGATACAAATCCTAGACAGAAGTGTTGGGTTGATTACCACTAGAAATCAAAAAATTTACGTTAAAATCATTGGAAATGGGGAATATGGTAGTAGAGTATATATTGAAAGTATACTAATATAATATATGATTGAGTATATAGAATAATGGTACCAGATAATACTCTTTAATATGATTTATTGAGAAGTAAAATATGAGGTTGGATTGGATTTTTCTGACATGCTTATATGTGACGTCGTCTCGGGATAACTCTATTAACCGTGCAAAAGAAAAATCCCATGATTATAAATAAATAGATGATTCATAAAAGGTGGTGGAGGTAAAGTGATTTAGGTTGGTCTACTTATAGGGGACTATATTTTCTAATGTTGTTTATTTCCCCTTTGAATGTGGTATAGGATATATGGTGTTATATTCAACACTAAAGCTCTGACATTATTCAAGGAGATAAACTTATGTTTTTTGATATGAACCAATGAAATATGTTGATGAAATAATAAATTATTTTCCTTCAATATTAATTATCCATGCCTTAGGTTTCATATACTAATAATTTAGAAGTAAAAGCTTTCCTGGTTGTTCCAACACTTCTTACCCTTTTGGGGAAACAAAATGGGGAATTAAAAAATTTCATTATTATATTGACATGGGATCTTATTTTGATATATTCTATTCGAGAATTCATTGATCATTTAAAAACATCATACCATTTCCATCAATGTAAGTTATCTATTAATGTAAGGTATAATTTATTCATTTTTTCCCATGGGGTTTTTCATAATCATGGTGTGCCCTCAATTAACATATGGGATTGAGAACCATGCTTTATATCCAGTTTTTGTGATCGGTCTTCATGAAGATTTCTATTCCACATTGGAATAAATTATGGTCTACAATATATATATCAATGGAATGACATATTAGACAATAAATATTCTTGAGGTTAAATTATGATCATGCATCCGAAACATTGGAGACTCAAGATATAAAAAATATTTTCCAAAAATATATTATATCAATGTAGCTTCCAAGACACAATAAATATGGTCCATTTAAAATATATATATGACTATACATTTCATCCCCCATTCTATAGGTCTAATATGTAAGACCATCTATGGCTAGGACTAAGTACTATTCTATAGATGAAAAGAAATAGTTAGTTAACTCCAAATGGTAGGAGATAATATAGAATATCTAGATACTTTTTTATCCCCATCTTCGACATCCACTAGTGTTTGATGTTGGTGATATGATTTTTATTATGGATTTTATTTGGATAAGGAACCATTGCTTGGTTATGAAAGAAAATATATCCCCTCGTTATGTAAATCCATTAAAGATCATAGATCAACATAGAAAGGTGGTGTACCAGTTTTTTATTCCATCACAAATGACCACTAGTCATAATGTATATTATGTTATGTAGTGGAATAAGTTCCACTTATTACAAATTCACATTATAGTGTGGGATGGATTGGACAAGGAGGTATAAAATCTTGTGGTAAAGTAGATTTTTCCTAGCCTCAATCAATGAATTTTTATATTTTAATGAATTTAAATACAACTATTCTTTGTGTTGTGGTAGTATTTTCAATATATCCATGATATGTAGGAGCATGAGACCCTGATAAAGAAGCAGTGGACTTTCCTTTTTCTAGAACAACGGTCTTGAAAATGTTGAGGGAGATGAATGTGGAATAGTGAGAAAATGTTTTATAACAACTATGTCATTATAATTAATTTAAATAATATATTTATATTATTTCATTTTTTCAAAGGTTTTATGGGCGCTGGGAGTGATAATAGGGTATCATCATATAAATATCATGGGTGTATGGTTAATATATAATTACTACTAATTATGTGTATACCAATTTGATGGGTGGAATTTTCTCTCTCATAATATAATAATAGTTATTCAATAATTTTTAGACCTTTTAGGATATTTGGAAACTCAAGATAGTAGGGAGGGGTGACCGAAATGGTTGGAAGAAGAAGATTAGAAAACAATAAAATGGAATATACTACCTCATCTATCAAAAAATCCATGGGAACAATCATGTCTCATTTTGGTCGATAAGAAACAATCACCCAACCATATATATCTCTCTATAATCTCATGACAATAGTAAAAAGTGAATAGGGAGTTCAACACACACTTGGATGAAACTAAAGCCCATATCTATCGTGCTTCCTATCTCAAATTCTGTCATCGGCTATACAATGAACCTCTCCACAGAGGGTCCACTATATAAGTTCTAATATTAAAATTACAAATTCATAAATACCCTACTCTACCGACACATCACATAATTTTTTAAACCACCTTCCAAAATGTTAAAAACTGAAAATTGGGACTTTCCATTTCAACACTTCAAATCTGGTTCCAATGTCATTTCAAAAACCAAGGAAAAAAGGTCACAGCATGTACAAATGGTTCGAAATAGTTCTTTAGGCCATTTAGAAACCAAACCACACAGCATATTTCAAAACATGAAATCATTTCAAACAAATAATTTGGTACCACATTTTAGACATTTGAAACAAACGTACCATCTTAGAAACCATAATGGTTTGATGGATCCACTTTAGGAGAAGTGGGATGAAGAAGAAAAGAGTAAAGTGGAATATAGGTATAAAAATGTAGGTTTTATGTTGGGCATGTTTATTAATGGCCGTCATCTTTTTGTAATCACCCAAATATAAAACCAATGAACATATATAGTTTCTCACATCCAATGGAACACATATGAAAATACAAAACAAATACCAAATTTTAAAACATGGAGTCACCACAGGATTTACAAAATTTCACAATATCCACACATAAGAACTAACAAAATGAAATCACCAAAATTTCAACTCAAAAAATAATCCGAAAAAAACCATTCCACCATAACATAAAAAAGGTAAAACCAGATAAATAACACTCTCAAAATAGAAATTTTCAATTCAAAAGAACAATTGGAAATTTATCAAACAACTTGAATGTATATACATTTATATGTCTAAAAAATATTATTTAAGAATCCAATTTTTATCAAAATCCCATCATCAAAACACAAGATTAAGTTGTGATAATACACCACATGAAATAAGATCACATTTTCAAAATGAGTACAAATTATGAATCCACTATTGAATGTTTTGGAATGTAAAATAATGGAAACAGTTAACTCAAGTGGGGAAATCAATTTTCCTTACACAAAATCCAACGAAAGGACCCTTCGACTATGGCTCACAAACCTAAGAAAGAAAAACCCAAAATTTCACCCCTCCCATTGCAAGAAAATATGAAATACATTTTCCTTAGGGTAATAAGGGAAGATAAAAAGTGGATAATTCCAGTGTGGAAGGAATTAGTATCTCAAACCACTCAAACCAAGTGAAAAATCACTAATAAACCACATTAAATATTCTAATAGAAGCATGTATGGTCAAAAAATATCTATAGGAGTTCTCTAGGTCATGCGGTTTGAATAGGGAAATTCATTTTAAGAAAACACAATTAAAAATAATTGTATGTTTCCAAAATACCCCTCTTTTGGTGGGTTTCACGGTTACCTTAAATGGTTAAAAAAGGTGTGTAAATCTTGCAATTCCACACAATCAAGTGTTTCATTGGGTGCCCACTTAAGTTTCACACATAGTTCAATTTTTATATTACTGTGTAACCCATGCATGTCATTGTTTTAGATTTACTATAATTATGATCAATATATTCTCAAAAAATTCAATGTAGAAAAAAATTAAAAATTAAAAATGAAATTGAAAAAAAAAATTAAGGGTACTAATCCTGAAAATCAAATAAATGCTCCAACATCAATGAAAAAAATAAATTAATAAAAAAACTAGGATTCTTTGTGGAACTTATCCTCAAGTCATACCTAGCCAAGCTATATGTAAATTAAAAATGGGTAGAACAGTTGGGAGAGTTAATGTGTGGGGGTATCCTTACCACAAGGAAATGATAATAATAACTAATGTGGAAATATCATATAATAAGATATCAGGTGGGTCCCAAATCCATTTATGAACTAATAATCTTATCCAAACCTCAGAAATCCAATCACAACCCAATCAACCCAATCATCAGGACCAATAACTTCCTGCATGATCAGAAAAAACCCCTGAAACGTGGAAAACCCTCTGCAGAAACTTGAACCATATATCAAATTATTACTTTAATTATTAATTCCACAAGAAGCAAACAACACCAAATCGAGCATGACTAATAACTGAAAACCATGGGCAAAATGTTCTAAGAACACACATGTAGGAAAACAACTCTTATAATCACCCCAAAATATCAACCAGTATAATTACAAATGAACAAAACCAATAATAGCATTAAAAAATAGTGAAATTATTATATGAAATAAAACTACAACCTAGTAAATCAACCATCCTCCTAACCATATTAGTGAAGAATTATGGGTCAATAACTATTCCATACCCAACAATACCTGAATACGTGAAGAGCTTCACTCAAGGGCCAGTAGCCCGATCCATGATGTGGGGAAGCATATATTTCCCCAAATTAAAGATCTAAAATTATCATACCACAAATTACAATTCTAGAATCTCTTCATATAGAACTTTTCCAAGTGACCCAAATGACCACATTGATGGTAAACTTTTAGGGGATTACAAAAAGATGACGTTGAATTACTGAACATGCCACATATGAAGCACACATGTGAAATTTCTAGAAGACTATAATCTGAAACCATAAAAGGAGACTCTTCAATAACATGTTTGTGTAGCATATCCCTCTGGACAGATGTGGAACCTTCACAATTCCCATTTAAATGAGATCACCTACATGTTCTCAAAGAAATAACTCAGTTCAAATTGCCTCATCTAATAACTTCTCTAGTAGAACATCCCTGGTTGATAGGTTGTGCTTAATTATATATATAAGAAGAACCCAAACAGAAAAAGAGGGTGTCAACTGATCTTGTGATGCTACCTCTATTGAAAAGGAAAAAATCCCATTAAAGTTTCCAACATAGTCTAGCTCTATCTAATCACCATACAAAACTTAAATGAGATCTTCCATCTTCCATTTCATCACCTTATAAAGTATAAAATATCACATGAAAGTAGGCTTAAACAATTCCCCAGTCATACCAATTTGAAATAATGTTAGAAATTTCACCTAGCATCAATCCAAATATAGACCCATAGACAAATAAAAATGAACACATAATCTCAGTCATTTGGGAGATCAAAGTGACCTCAAGACACATTTGATTTCCTCAATCAACTATAGAACCTCTAACAGACCTCGATCAATATAGATGATAACAAACCAATAATAAAAAAACTATTCCACTCCACTGAGAGCTTTTTAAGGGACTAAAGTATAATGTTTTTTTAGAAACATTCGGGACAATTTTCTATGGCATATACTAAACAGAATAAAAATACAAAATCAAGATCAACATAATCAAAAACACAACTGATATATTATACCAATCCAAAAAAAATATCATAATAAAAACATCACAAAAAATACCAAAATACTCAATCAAAAAACCTCCATATCCATTCTATTTTTAGGGAAATCCTCATTCCAATGACACATTATAAATAAAAAATCCCAACTTTAGGACAAATGTAAACATAAAATTACAGATTTACAAGAAAATAAACAATTCCAAAAATTATTTAATCAATGGAATATTTTTCTAACCCAAAAAATTTTATTAATAATATTTAACTCACACAAACGAAAACTAAAACTATAATCAAATCACAACAAAATCCATGAATAGGTAACTAGTATATTCATAACAAAGAAAAATGGTTAGTGGTCTATGCCCCATAAAGTAACCAACAACTACAAGTACCTTTAACAGTGTACTCATGCTCCACATGGGTCACCAATCCATAGAAGCCAACATTTTATAACTAGATACCTTCATTTTCATTCCCAATCAATGCACATAAACCAAAATAAAGACTCAATAATATAATTTACCATAGAAACATGATGATCAAGATGTGAAAGTGTTCATGAAACTCTTCCAATACTGATCATGTAACGCCCTGACCCCAGTTTCCCAGAGTCGGTGCATTATTACATAACATTGGCATGATCATAAGGAATCCAGTCTCAAAAGACCAATTAGTTTAGTAACCTTGGAATAACTAGATACAATCATAATGCTTACATTACATCATAAAGTGAAAACTAAAACAACATATTGTATCCACACTCATATCCCCTTATACTATCCTTGTAGGTCATTCATAAAATACTACTTCACATCCAAGGAAAAATAGAACATAGAAATGGGTGAGCTCAAATGCCCAGTAAGGATAACAATATAGTGGAAAATTACATAAATAAGTATAATCATTTAAAAAAATGTATAAAAATAAAACAAAATCATTTTCAACATAAAATTCATCATAATATGGAAAAAATTAAATAATGCCATTTACATACTCACATGGATACTCTATTAGTCGAATAATCATATGAAATATCAATAACCACTTTCAAAATGATGGAATGCATAATGACAGACTATCACAACCACATATTTGAGGCCTTGTGAAAAAACTAGAAATAAAATTTTGTCAAGGCCTTATGCCAAAACACTAGTTTGTCTTATGAGACCTACTGATGCATCAAGGAGCAATAGCGGGTTCCACCCGTCAGTTACTAAGTCCAGTTAATTCTTCATATGAAAAGGTTTAAACATAACATAAACATTCTTATTAAATCTAGAATACGAAATGTCAATACTTTACCCATAAACCATGAATGGAATAAAAATAACACATCCGCAGTCAAACATATCACAAAACCTTCAATACCATATGGAAGATTGGTATCATAATAAATCAACTTTAAAAAAAGTTTAAAATCCATTAAAAGATTTTGACATTGATGAAAATGATTTGTAAAACTCTTTGAGAGAAATATACCTTTTTTATGAAAACATTTAAAAGTCACACAATTAAGAAAGGAAGAAATTTAAAGAGATTTTTGAATCAAAGTGTCCCATACCACTTTGAAACTATTTAATGTAATTAACATTTTACAACATTAATTTCCATTTAAATAAATCCTTAAACCCATTTTGAAAACATGGACATTAATGGGAATGGTTTAGAAGAATAAATCCTTAAAACATTTGAAATTATATTTTAGTAAAAAGTCTCGTAAATTGAATACATTTGAAAAATATTTTATGAATAATGGACATGGATAATAAATATGTCCCAGTTGATACTTATGTAAAAACAATCTCGGATAATAAAGGGATTGTGAAATTAACCCTTACCAATTTGGTAACTTACGAAACATACACCCCATGAAAGAAGAATCATTCAATGAATATGTAAATTCACATAAATTAAAGTGTATTACATAATGAATACAATTATGTGTAGTACATACACCATACAAATGGTAATAGTGTCAATATGGCATGAATCTCACAGGAATATGGAGTGAGATGAAAACCCCTTACCTTCCAATTTCCTTTAGTCGAAGGTACGTTTAACCACCTCTATGAAGACCGTAGTATGTTATTAAATTATACCATAACCAAATTAATATTTATTATATCATAAATTATTCATTTATGACTTTATACTACACAATAAATAATAATTTCCATGTTAAATTAACATTTCGGGTAATAATCGCTTTCTTTATCGTAGGTGTTTTAACTTGCTACTCTTGATTGTATCACATAGATCATGATTTAAATACTTCCAGAATATAAAACATGATTTATATATCATATATATTTTGAATATAATTATGTATTATAGAAATATATATGAAATGGAAAACACCATTTATGTAGATGGTAGTTCCTACGTATGCATAAATGTTATTTCCGTTTTCAGATCATATTGAATGGAACTAAGTGAATAAGATATATGTTAGTAAATAAATACATACATATATATAAATATATATATCTCTAAGAGAATTATTATTTCATATATTACATACTTATTAGTAATATATTTTTGTAATCATCGATGAATGGTGGACTTGGAAATGAATCTCATCGCGTTGAGGAGACGGTAATTCGTACGTACGTACGAGTGAAAATAGCAATCTTTTGCCATTAAAATAATATATAATTGGATGGTATATAATATATAATGAATTATTATCCTGTAATATTTATTATTTACATCAATTACACATCATTATTATACCCATCGAAATAATAATGTATTGAATAACAATTACACCATTACATGGAGATGGTAAGCCGTACGTATGCACGTATGATGACATGTCATTCAAAGGATGGATAGAATAATGAATATGGTTGTAACATGTTTATAATAAGATAACAGTATATATAAGATACTGGATTTAATATTTTAGAATTAAAATAACAACGAAAGAAGAAGTGGAAGATGAAAAGAACTTGAAAGAGGGTGGTGAAATCATTACCACTTCTTTGGGTTATTCCTTTTGATTAGATCAAAGGGGCTTCATAGGTTGGATTCCAGATCACACTAAGGCCTCTAAGATTATGTGAGTAATGTTTATAGAAGAGGTTTTCAGGGTTTTTCCTAGACAAAAGGCTTTTAAGGTATGAATTTGAGTGAAGGGGGTTTTCCCTTTTATAAGAGAGGTGAGGGGCACCTTTGGAAAAGCTAGAAATATAATTTTATAATAAATTAATATTCGGTTTCTAAGGGTTCCAAAGTAGATTAGTTAACTTTTAATGTGGGGATAGGTCTAAAACCACAAAAAAAAAATAGGTTTTAAAAACGTTTGTGTCACTATATTAACTTTATCTTTTTTATTTAACTCTTAGTTAAATAGTTTGACATTTACCATGTCTATTTGTATTTTTATTTTATATAGTCAATAAACTTACATAAAACTTCCAAGAAACCCCCAAGTGGTCCATTAATAATACACATATCATTATATAAGTCCTTTGGCCGAACCATATATTTTTAGGAGAATAATATCAATTAATAATATAATATTTGTTTTAAAAACCCCTTTATGTCAATTTTGACACTATTTAATAATTGGTTTTTGTAAAAGTCTTAACAACCTTATTAATTCTAAAAAAATTCATTTAAGCAATAATATTATGTCATTTTAACCAATAAAATTTGTTTATGTCATTAAAACTTTCAAATTTTATTCATTATAACATTTATAATACTAATTATTTGATTCTTTCATTAATAAGTAAAATACTACATCATTATTGTATCATAAATAAATTTAATTATTAAATGTCTTAAAATTATAAATAAAATACCATTATATAGGAAATACTTTTATATTTATAATGAATATTTATATTCTAAAATATAACATATATAACCAAAAGTAAAAATTGTTTTTCTAAAAGATATATGCTTATGTCATTTTTGTATTTACTTTAACTTAATTAATATAAAGTGTCATTATCATTTACAAGTGGATCCATGGGTTCCCAAAATCGACCCAAAGATACCCATGGATGTACATAAATCAAATAATAGGTTTAGGACACGTTTTAGGGTAATTTATTATTATTATAATATAATGTTTTACCCTTATTTACTAGATTTACCCTTTAACCATGGAAAATAAAATATTTACAGAAGTAATTATTCAAATTGTCTAAAAATAAAATTTACCTATTTAAAAAATTGGGAAATATTGATTCTAAATATGGAATCAATTTTTCTAAATTCAAAACATTGAAGTGGCAGAAATTAATTTAAAAATTATTTCCCATTGTTAAAACAAAAAACGTATTTTTAAGAGATAATAACTATCAAAAGATTGACACTTGTTTATGTCCAGTTTAAATGTGAAATTATGTACAATGACCAACATTAGATTAAATGGTAAAAATATAATCTAATTATACTCCAAAATCACTAAAATTCATAATTTATCACTATTAATTATTTCGATTAAAAAAGTTGTTTTTAATCAAAATTTAGTAATTTTCATTATTCATCAAATTATGAAAGTTATCCAAAAAGTGCCAAAAAATTAACCCTAAGCTAATTTAGATATTCCGAATCCAATAATTAAGTCCATTTTGAAAGATAAAATGTATAAAATTTCAAAAAGTGTGTATTAATATTCATAACGGTTAGTTTGATTGGTTGTGGTGTATGTTAGAAGTCGATGTTGCGTACAACACACGCTACTGCATTATTCAAAGAGAAGCATACCATGGAAGCTTGGGGTGTTACATTGTCCCCTAATTTAATAAATTTCGTCCTCACAATTTATGCTCGGTATTGGTATCTTGGGGTTGACATTTCAAAATATCTTAATTGAAATCCCACATCAAAAAATGGATTAATGAGGCCTCTATTTAAAATAAAGAGTGGTAAGTATGAAGGTTGCCGAAAATAACACATACTAGTGTTCCATGTAGGAAACCATTGATATGGAAGAGAAATATAACCATCAATATCTTATGGAGAGCGGTAGAGAACATGGCTATGAAAAGTCCATCAATCATAAAGCCATAAATTTGTGATGATCTAAGGTACCATCTAGGACAATTTTTTTGTTCTAAGTTCCTTTTCTTAATGTTGAGTAATTTATTTATGAGATTGGATAAGATCATAAAGAGATATAATAACTTAATAATTACATTTTTTCATAAATAAATTTCTATCATAAACTCATATTTCACTCCAAAACATAATACAACTCAAAATTAATCGTATAGGGTTCCAAATATAAAGAAATTATAATTCACATATCAGACACTTTATAAAAAAAAAAAATTATACCAACCATGAACATCACATAGTCCAGTGGTAGATGATAAATCCCAATCACACTATGGTTTTGGGTTTGATTCCCACAGCTTTTTCTGAAGCGACAGGTTGTCACACGATCTGCATGTTGTCCTTTTATAAAAATACAAAAATATCCTTTCAAACATAATTCATTCCAAACTTTAGACTTATCCAAAATACTTCTATCCAAAATCATAGTCCAAAATTTATAATGAGTTTAAACACAATTAATATCCTTTCTTCCATGTAATAACATTTGAACACCTTCATCATGTATTATTTTAAAACATGGTAACATCCTGAATTACCATAAAACCATTATTGATTACATTAATGCTCCCTTATTCCTTATAGAATACTGGATATATTTCTTATATCCAAAAATTTTGAATATTACAACAATAATGAAATAAAAAAACTATTAATCAGTTCCATGGAAGTCAAAAATATCAAATATAATTTATCCAGATCAACCATCTCTTATTCTAAAATTACTACCTCAGTATCAAGAACATATTATGGATTACCTTTCCTTAAACCATGTATTTTTTCAAAAAATATTAACTTGTTGTAGAGTCACTCTTCATAGTACCATATAATCTCAAATCCTTAATGAAAAAGTACAGCAGTAAAATCCTTATTTATCTCCATAATTCATACAACCAGTACATCATTGCTACAACACTCAAATGAAATATTTCATTAATAACAACATAAGAACACTAGTCGTTCCTCTTCATCAGAGGTAGTATCACAACTTTATTATCATGTAATAGCATAATTTGGGATATACTCTGATGATTTGAACATTGATTAGTGTAGTGTCCCCACTCCTTTCCGATGATGCATTGTACATTTGAAAAAAAATTCTAACCCTTCCAATCATGAATGTGGTGACCTTTTTTCTCCACACTTATAACATACTCTCATTCCCTTCAAGCATTTTCCAAGGTGATTCTTTCCATAGTTTTCCTATTTGGGAAAATTCTTCCTTACATTCTTCCCTTTATCTTTCCTTCTCTCTACCATCCTTTTAATCTCTGGCTTCCCTTCGAATCCATAGGACTCTGAGAACTCTTTACTTATCTTATCAACACATGATACTAGTTCATCATATGATGAAAATACATGGGAGACTATTTACCTTCTAAATTCTGGCTTAAGACCATTAAAGATATGATACTTCTTACTCTTTGGATCATGCGTATTTCTGGTGTTCTAATTCCATCTACTGGGAACCATTTCTTAAAAATGGCATACACTAGATTAGTTTATGAATATAAATACCTAATCCCAAACTTGTAAAACACTTAACATAAATTAAATAGTTTATGGATATAATCCATAATAATAAATATGTATTCTTTGAGGAATTATATACTCATAAACCCTTAATAATGGTTTTTAAAGAAAATTAGAAATATCCTAAGCATATCCCTCAGGAGTGATGTAACCAAGAGTGCAGCAAGGCCTGTTGTCATGCACCAGTTCCCGTTTGAGTCTAGCTCAAAGTAGTGCTTTTGGGTTTTACCCCTAGGTCCATCTATTCTAGAGCTGCCTCTACCTGCTCGTATCCAGACAAGGATTTATTTCTTGGAAAACTCAAAAAATCTCGACAATACCAAAATTCTAGGAAGTTCTTCTATAATAATCCTCAATGCCTATCGTAGGGCTATGAGCTCTAATCAGAGTTTATCTAAATCTAGATTCCAAGGTTATTTCTAATCTTCCTTTGATACCAAATTTAATGCCCCGACTCCATTTACCCAGAGTTGGTGCATTATTACATAACATTGTCATGATCAGAAGGAATTAAGTGTCGAAATACCGATTAGTTTATTAGCCTTTTAATAACTAGATACATTCATAAAGTTTACATTACATCATAAATTGAAAACTACAAAAACATATTGTCTCCACAATCATATCCCATTATACTATCCTTGTAGATCATTCATAAAATACTTCTTCACATCCTCGGAAAACTAAAACATATAAAGGGGTGAGCTCAAATGCCCAGTAAGGATAATAATATATTAGAAACTTTCATAAATAAGCATAAACATTTAAGGCAATGTATAAAAATAAAACAAAATTATTTTCAACATAAAATTCATCAAAATATGGAAAAAATGAAATAATTCCATTTACTTACTCACATGGATACTCTACTAGTTGAATAATCAAATGCAATATCAACAACCACTTTCAAAATGATGGAATGCATAATGCCAGACAATCATAACCACAAATTCAAGGCCTTGTGCAAAGACTACAAGTAAAAAATTTTCAAGGCCTTGTGCCAAGACACTAGTTTGTCTCAGGATACCTATTGATGCATCGAAGAGATATAGCGGGCTCCACCCGTCACTTACTATGTCCAATGCATTCCTCATATGAAAATTTTTAAACATAACATAAACATTCGTATTAAAAATAGCATACGAAATGTCAATACATTACCCATAAACCATGAATGGTATAAAAATAACACATCCACAGTCAAACATATCACAAAACCTTCAATAAAATATGGAATATTGGTATCATAATAAATCAACTTCAAAACATGTTTAAAATCCATTAATGGATTTTGACATAGAAAAAATGTTTTCTAAAACTCTTTGGGATAAATACCACTTTTTTATGAAAACATTTAAAAGTAACCCAATTTAGAAAGGAAGAAATTTATAAAAAAAATTGAATCAAAGTGTCTTATACCACTTTGAAACATTTTAAAGTAATTATCATTTTAAAACATTCATGCCCATTTAAATAAATCCTTAAACCCATTTTGAAAACATGGACATTAATGAGAATGGTTTAGAATGATAAACCTTTAAAACATTTAAAATGATGTTTTAATAAAACGTAACTTAAAAAGAATACCTTTGAAAACTATTTTATGAAAAATGGAATGGATAATAAATATTTCCCAATAGATACTAACGTAAAATCAATCTCGGATAATAAAGAGATTGTGAAATTAACCCTTACAAATTTGGTAACTTATGAAACATACTCTCCATGAAAGAATAATCACTCAATGAATATGTAAATACACATAAATTAATGTGTATTACATAATAAATACAATTATTGGAAGAACATACACCACAAAAAAGGTAATAGTGAAAATATGGCATGAATCTCACGGGAATAAAGAGTGAGACAAAAACCCCTTACCTTGCACTTTCCTTTAGTCGAAGGTACGTTTAACGCCATTTATAAAGATTGTAGTGTGTTATTAAATTATAAAAGAACAAAATTAATATTTAATATATCATAAATTATTCATTGATGATTTATACTAACCATTTAATAATAATTTCCATGTTAAATTAACATTTCGAGTAATAATCACTTTCTTTATCACACGTGTTTTTACTTGTTACTCTTGACTATATCACATAGATCTTGATTTAAATACTTCCAGAATATAAAACAATATTTATATATCATATATATTTATAATATAATTATGTATAATAGACATATATATGAAATGGAAAACACCATTTATGGAGATGGTAGTCTGTACGTACGCATAAACGTTGTTTCTGTTTTCATATCATATTGAACGGAACTAAGTGATTAAGATATGTTTAAGTACATGTATATATATATAACTCTAGTAGTATTATTATGTCATATATTGCATATTTATTAGTAATATATTTTTATATTCTTTGATGAATGGTGTACTTGGAAATGAATCTCATCGTGTCGTGGAGACGGTAATCCGTACGTACGCAAGAGTGAAAATATCATTATTTGATGTTAAAATAATATATAATTGTATGGTATGTCATATATACAGAATCATTATCATGTTAAAATTATTATTTTAATCAATTACACAACATTATTATTCCCATCCAAATAATAATGTATTGAATAACAATTACATCGCGACGTGGAGACGGTAAGCCGTACGTACGCACGTACGGTGACTTGACATTCAAAGGATGGATATAATGATGAATAAGATTGTAACATATTTATAATAACATCACAGTATATAAAAGATACTGGATTTGTTATTTTATAATGGAAATAACAAAGAAATAAGAAGTGTAGGAAGAAAGGAACTTGAAAGAGGGTGGTGAAATCATTACCTCTTCTTCGGGTTCTTCCTTTTGATTTGATCAAAAGGGCTCTTTAGGTTGGCTTTATGATCAAAATAAGGCCTATCGGTTCAAGTTAGGGATGTTTAGAGAATATTTGGGTAGGTTCTGGACAATCCAAATGGCTTTGAAGGTATGAATTTGAGAGAAGGGGGAGTTCTCTTTTATACGAGGGGTGAGGGGAACCTTTAGAAAAGCTAGAAATAATATTTTATAATAAATTCATATTCAGTTTATAATGGATCAAAAGTAAATTATTTAAAGTTTAAGGTGGGGATAGGTAGAAAACCACTCAACCAATAGGTTTTAGACATGTTTAGGTCTCTATATTAAATTTATCTTTTTGATTTAACTCTTAGTTAAATAGTTTGACATTTACCATGTCTCATTGTATTTTTATATTATAGAGTCAATAAACTTACCATAAACTTCCAAGATACCCCCAAATGGTCCATTAATAATACACATATCATTATATAAGTCCTCTAGAAGAACCTTATATTTTTATGAATATAATATCAATTAATAATATAATATCAATTAATAATATAATATTTTTTTAAAAACTCTTTTATGTCTATTTTGACACTATTTAATAATTGATTTTTGTTAAGGTCTTAACAAATTTATTAATTAGAAAAAAAATCATTTAAAAAAATAATATGATGTCATATTAACCAATAATTTTTGTTTATGTCATCAAAACATTCAAATTATATTTATTTTAACATTGATAATAGTAATTATTTTATTCTTTCATTAAGAGGAAAATACCATATCATTATTGTGTCATAAATAAATTTAATTATTTAGTGTATATAAATTATAAATAAAATACCAATATTTAGTAAATATTTTTATCTTTCTAATTAATATTTATAGTCGAAAATATAACATATATAATGCTATGTAAAAATTCTTTTTCTAAAAGATATATGCTTATGTAATTTTTGTATTTACTTTAATTTAATTAATAGAAAGTGTCATTATCACTTAGAAGTGGATACATGGGGTCCCAAAATCAACCCAAAGATTTCCATGGTCATAAATGTTTCAATGAATAGGATCAAGAAACGTTTTAGGGTAATTTATTATTATTATAATATTATTTCTTACCCTTATTTACCGTATTTACCTTTTAACTATGGTAAATAAAATATTTACCGAAGTAATTATTCAAAATGTCTAAAAATAAAATTAAACTATTTACACAATTTGTACCTCCTGATTTTAAATATGGAATCCATTTTTCTAAATTCAAAACACATAAGTGGCCGAAATTAATTTAAAATTAATTTTTGTTGTTAAAACAAAAAGCGTGTTTTTAAGAGATAATAACTATCAAAATACTGCCATTGGCTTATGTCCAATTTAAATGTGAAATTTTGTCCAATGACAAAAATTGGATTAAATGGTAAATATATAATCTAATTATACACTAAAATCACTCAATTTCATAATTTATCGCTATTAATTATTTCAATTAAAAAAGTTTTTTAAAAAAAAATTTAATTTTCACTATTTATCAAAATTTTAAAGTTATCCGAAAAGTACCAAAAATTCACCCTAAGCTAATTTCTATATTCTGAATCCAAAAATGAAATCCATTTTGATATATAAAATTTATAAAATTTCAAAAAATGGGTATTACTATTCATAACGGCTAGTTTGATTAGTTGTGGTGTGTGTTAGAACTCGAAGTTGCGTACAACACACGCTACTACATTATTCAAAGAGAAGCGTACCATGGAACCTTGGGGTGTTACATACCCCTTGACACCAGACAGTTTTTATATCAATTTTACCTAATGCCTCAAATAATTGAGGGTTCATCTGATACCATTTTCTCATGAACCAACCTATGTCTACGCCGAAGATGTCACCCCAGTCCGCACATGATATGGATTTAGAGGCATAATTTAATTTATCAATATAAAAAATAGAATCTTAAATAGAATATAATCCATGTGGGAATGATTTACCCCCCAAAAAATAATATAAAATGACTAATACAAATCAAATAACATGAACCAATAATTACTAAACATAAATAAATGCAAAACTAGATCAAAATACAACCGCACAGATCCAAACTAAAAACTAAAATAAACTAAATGAACTAGGGAACCGACAATATATGTGTCACCTATTGGTCACCAAAAAACACGAATTTAATCCTACTCAAAATGAAAACCTGAACGAGAAAATTGAACCTAAAAAATATCATCGGTCTATCGACACCAAGTGGCCCAAGTAGGGTGACAACATAAAAAAAGAAGTAGATAAGAATCCCCAATTGAATACATTTTCTTTTTTATAAATATATATAAAACCTAATTCAAAATAAAAATATAAAATAGGGAATTATATTTTTTATGAATAAAACACATATTTCAATGAAATATCACTTTTTAAAACTATATGCATTGGTCTTCAAATTACCAAATAGATTTCGATTTTGTTGACATATTTTGAAAACAAAATTCTAAAAGATGAAACAAAAATACATAATAAAACATATATAATACAAATAAAGAAAATAATACAAGTAGAAAAAACTAACTGAGCATGGAAAATATGTGAAATTGTAAAAAATAGAATATATGGATAGTAGTCATGGAGAATTCCTAAATATTTCTAGATAAAATCCATTGACTTTCTTAGCATGGACGCACCGACCAGCGTATAGTGCAGATCAATATTTTATAACCACTAGCTCTACTATACAATCCAATATAATAGAATGTCCCACCTAGCCTCCCAAAAAATATTGTGGTTACAAAACCATCTATTATGGGTCAATAAGAAACTATAAAAAGACCCCTTATATGATGCCCTAGATTCTGATAATAGAAGTACTTGGTGGATGGAATGTTCCTCAAATGATTCACTCAAATTAAAACCCACTAACATCATGATCCCCTATGGAAAACACTAACACTACCTATGTGATTGACCTCTCCATAGAGGGCCCACCATAGTGGTTCCCATATCACAATGGGAAACATATAAATTGCTAATTAGGAAGAAACCCCACATGGTTATTTATACCACTTTCCAAAATGTTATAAAATACCTACGAGCCCTATTCCATTTAATAGTTTAAATCCATTTCGAAATTCCTTTCCAGAACCAAGTAAAAAATCATAACATATATGAAAGGGTCCAAATAGTTCATTATGGGATTTATTAACCATTCTGAATCAAAAATGTTAAATTGGGACATAATTTTGAACAAACATTTTGGAACCACATTTGATTCATTTAACACTAAGGGACCATTTTAAAAATATTAAGAGTTTGATGTATCCCAATTAAGAGAAGAGTGTTGTATAAGGACATAGTAATGGGGAATAATTGATATAAAATTCGGAATTTATGTTAAACATGTTTAAAAAATTCTATATTCATTTGTGTTACCATCCATATGTGCACCCTGTTTATATATAGATGTACCCACATGAAATTGAAAATCCATGGTAAAAAATAAAAATACCCAAACCCACAATAAAGAGTCACCACTGGATTTAACACTAACCACAATATCCTTACATGGGCAATAAATCATAAAATTCAACATAATTTCCTCTCAAAAAATAATTAACAAACAAACCACACCACCAAAAGAAAACTGAAGGTCAAACAATGTCAATAACACTCTCTAAATATAAAATTAAATTTTAAAAAAAAATAATGTTTATCGACAACTATGTATGAATATACATATATATGACCATGGAAACCTTATTTTCAGCTATATTTATTCATCGGAACAAAAAAATTCATGACACACCACATTCCGGAAAATCTATTTTAGAATAAAATAGAATTGATCCTGCCAGTATACAATATTCATAAAAATTAAAATAATGGAAAAACCATCCTCAAGTGGTGGTATCATTTTACCTTAGACAAAATACAAATAATAACCTCTTACTTTGTCTCCCAACACCTTGAAATATAATCCCACCAATTTAAAACCACCATATCTATGAAAATCAGTTATTCTTTTCCCATATTACTGGAGGATAAGTGCAGAACATGATAAAATCAATGAGCAAGATTTGGGGGTCTCATACCACATAAACCTGGTGACAAATCAACAAGAACCAACATAAAAATCACATTAGATGATCTTGGAGGAGCCAAAAAGTTCCATGGGATGTTTCATGTTCCTGGGGTTCAGATGGTGCAAGGTAAGGGAAGAAACACCAACTAAAAAGAATGAGACATTTCAAAAAATAAACCTCTTCGGTTGGGTTGCACTGTTATCTTGTGAACTTTAAGAAATACTGAAAAAACTCAAAAATTACTCACTAAAAATAGATTCACAAGATTCAAACTTATGTTGTACTTATAGTTTAATCACACTAAATCTTTTTAACCCACTTTTTCTATGTTTTTCACATCATCCACCTATTCTCATACTATTCACAAACTGAGAAACTATCATAATAACTAAAAAATCCAAAAATGTTCTCCAAAAACATGACCCTATTCTGAACAGAAAGAAACACCATTATGAAATGGAATAAATTAAAAAAAAACTAGGCTATGGTTGTGATAATTATACCCACACAAAAAAACTATCACCATCAATAAATCCACCAAGACAAATTAGAAGCCAAACTAAATTGTCAAACAAAATTAGGATGATGAAAACTGAAAACCACGAGGTCACCTCTTTACCTCCACATGTCACACCCAACCATATTTAAGGAAAACCACAGTGAGTAAAACCATGGTAAATAGAAATATAGGGTTATATAATTTATATGAAATATGACAACACTTTCTATGTTTTGAAGAATCTATAAGAAGATCCATGGTGGGTCTTATGTTCATTTAAGAACCGAGTAGCTTAGACAAAAATCAAACCTCCCAACATGGACCAAACATCACAAACAATGGGACCTAGATCATCCCACATGATCTAAAAAACCGTAAAAATATTTTAAAACCATGAGAAAAACTCAAAAAAATAGTGGAATATGTTACAAATTATTGATTCCATAGGACATGAGCATCAGAAAATCAATAATAATAGAGAACTAAAATCAAACCCCAAAATGTTCTATGAACACACAAGAAGGGAAACAAGTAAAACTCTCACACAAAAATATTCAACATTTAGAATTAAAAATAATAAAACTACCATGATTATTATAATAATGGTGGCCATACATAAAATTAAAAGTAGAATAAATATCCTCAACTAACCCCACTAAAAAATGGGGATGAATGATGGACCAAGGATTCTACCACACCCAATGATTATTGACTCTATAAAGGGGCTGAAATTCGGGCCTATGGAAGGAGTTGTGGTGTCCTTAAGAATTTGTTTCCCCACATTCAAGAAGATAACATCCTCCAATTGGATATTCCTCTTCTGACACTCTACTTATAGTACATCTCCAAGTGACCCAAAGGACCACATTGAAGAAAATTCATCAAAGTAATATGAGAAGACAACTTCTAATGCCTGAACTAACCATACTAGAAGCACATGATATAACATTCTGAAAAACTAGAAGTAGAAACTGTTGAAGGATACTCCTCAAAAATAGGTTCCTCTAACATAACTATCTTGATTTATGGAGAAAATACATAATCACCATGGGTAACTAAATCACCAGCTTCTAGTGCACTAGAAACTAACTCATATATGAACGAATCATCCACTCGAATGTCCAATAGAATTTCATCGTATGATATTGCATTAATCCTTATATATATAGAAAAAAATGAATCATGGTGATTTCAAATGATAATGGGATTCTACCTATGGAGAAAAGGAAACTATATCCTCGATAAGGTAAACATAGGCATTCACCGACTACATACATTCCTAGATATTCATGATCTCTACCTCCTTCCATATCTTCACCACCTAGGTTATAAATCATCAGATTAAATTTTTCTTAAACACGTACCATGTAATCCAAAAAAAACACAAAAACTGGGATTATCGCTTTCCATGAATCCAAATATGGGTTGTCAAAAGATTCCAAAACTATACAGACTCTCACATCATCAATAGTTCACAATTATATAAATACACATTTAAATTATTTAGTCCACTATTATGCCTCTAATGAACCTATATCACAATGTAAGACATGAAAAAATAGAAATTAACTCAACTTTGACACTCCATTGAATGCTAGGGTTGTGTGAAAAGTAGATAGAGACTCACTAGAATCATTGGGGGCTTTTCGTATTGGTATAATATGAATTGAATATAAACAAAAACATGAAATCAATATCCGACATAACAAAACCAAAATATCATCACATGCCACGAAAATTGATTCATATACCAAAAATCACAAAAAACCCAAAATCATCCTTCAAAAACAACAACTACCTTTTCAGTTTTCAGTACATCCTCCTTTTATGGAAAAATTCCAAATACCAGAACCCATTTTCCAATCCAAATGAACATCAAATTCTTCTTTTATAAAAAACCACATTCCCAATATAATATTTCTTTTGGAAAACTACATCACACAAAACAAATTTCATTTCAAAATTACTCTCACACCAAATAAAATAATGGAACCAAAAATCACAAAAAAATTCATGGAATATATAATTACTAGTGATTCATTACATGGTAACCTAGTACGTGGGGGAATTACCCAAAAAACCAAGAACTTGTAGGAGGACCAAAAACCATTCACTCTGGCTCCCCATCGGTCACCACTCCATGAAATAATATTGCACATCACCTACCTAACTCCATTGTAATTCTTTATCCACACCATATAAAAAAAATAGCTCAAAACCCAAAATACCCATGGAATATTGAGGATAAAAATGACTAGGGATTCACAATGTCATCCTTTAACTATCTTTCATGTCTTGAGTTCCCTTAAATTTAGTCTACCTAATGCCAAATATATAATATGCTTTATATGATACAATTTTTTCATGAACTAAACCACGTAGACCCTGAACCGGTCACCCAAGCCAGCACATAGCATATACCAAGAGGTATTTATTATCCTCCATGACTAGAGACTAGTGAAGAACATCAATGATAATTCCCTTATGAATAATTTATCTAAAAAACTAGGATAAAATTAAAAATTATCATGTTGTAAGAATTAATAATAATTAGACATCAAAAATTAGAAAATTACATCCAACTAAATTAACATTTATGATAACAAAAAAACTGAATTCGTTTAAGAAAATTGGGATAAAAAAGTTCTATAAATTTGCTATTGGTCTCCACAAAACCACAAGACTAACATGATCTAGAATAAAAACTGAACATTCAAAACAACTCTAGTATACTGATACCAATTGACACTAGTAGGGTGTGAGTATAAAAAACATAGTATGTAATCACTATATATTACATAAATTTCAATTCCCAAAATAGTCCAAAAACTCAATGTTCAAATAGATACAGAAAATATTATTTTATATTTTTAAATAACCAAACATATCCTTCCATGGAATATCACCTTTTAAATCAACATTCTCGACTATTCCCTTTCTAAAACAGATTTACATTTAAAGCCTCCAATTTAAAACCCAATTCCAAAAGATGAAACTAAACCAAGTTATAAATCATCAACACATAGAATAATATAAAACAATAAAAATATGATGAAAATAAAAGAATATTAAAAAATGGTGCACCAAAATAAAATATAATTACATATAGTAATCATGGGAATTTCCTAAACATATCTAGCACAAATCTCTTGACATTCTCGATTCAGACTCATCTTCTGGTATATGGTGAAAATCCATAGAAAATGACCAACGTGATTCCTTAAACTAGTTAATATAGTGTCACATCCCTCCTGGACTTACAAAAAAGCATGACGCTTCCAACCCATGCCATCTAGGTAAATAAGAAACTGTCATTTGACTATCTAGATGACACCCATGACTCACATGATAATATTTCATAGTTAATGGGGAGATCCACACTTGAGGGGATCATACAAAAACCCACATACACCATACATCCCTATCCAAACATTGAAACCACCAATGAGTTGAACCTATCCATGTAGGGTCCACCACAGAGGTACCAATCTCACAATGAGCAATTAATAATGTGCTAACTTGGCTGACATGTTAAATGATTTCTCAAACCATGTTATAAAATTTAATAAAATAACAACCAAGGATTGTCAATTTATATGTTTTAAATATATTTCTAAATACATTTACAAATCCTCAAAAAATCACTACATGTATGAAAGATACAAAAATGGCCATTAGTTTATTTAGAAATGAAACCAAATCTCAGACTACCTAATGGGCCATGATTTCAAACAAAAAATTTGAAACCACATTTTAAACATTTTAAACCAAGGGTACATTATAGAAACACAATTTTTTAGAGGATCCACTATAGGAGAAGAACGTTATATCATAAAGGAGGAAAGGGGAATAAGATTTTTAAAATCATGGTTTTAGGTTGAAAATTATTATCAATGACCATCCCATTTTTGTGTTTACATCCATATGTGGAAGTGGTGTACATATAGAGGTATCCACATATAATGATACTTTCATGGTAGAAAATAAAAATACCCAAAACCAAAACAATGATTCACAACTATATTTACTAAAAACATATCATCAACACATGGGAAATAAATCATAAAATTCACAAAAATATCACTCAAAACATAGTTCAAAAACAAAATGGGACACCAAAAAATAACCAATGGTCAAAAAAGATCAATAACACTATCAATATTTCAATATATAATTCAAAATACCCATTTACATTTAATCAATCGCTTTTTATTCATTTAAATATATGTGCTAAGGAAAACCATTTGAAGACCCCATTTTTATGAAAATTCCATCATCGAAACAAAAAAATCTTATAATATACCACATGAAAGAAAATTTTATTTATAAAACATTTAGAAATTAACATGAACATGTGTAATGTTCAAAAAACGAAAATAATGGAATCCAAATATTTAAGTGATGGAATCAGGTCACCTTAGATAATATCAACCGAAAAGACCCTCTTAATATGGCTTATGATATTTATATAGAAAAAAATCTAATTTTATAGCACCATATGTATGAAAATTGTCCTAGAATAACCCTTTGGGTTGGAGGAGAAGTGAAAAAGTGGAGAAACCCCATGACTAAAAGATAATGATCTCACGACACATGAATATGTTACAAATCACCATGAATCCAAATAAAAATCTCTTTAGAGGAGCATTGATGAGCAAAAAATCTCAATGGGAGGAATCCATGTAATGATGTTTTAATGGTGAATAAATAGGGATGACATCCCAATTAAAACGTAAAATAAATTTCAAAATACCATTCATAGAGGGGGCCTAAATGTAATATCTCACTGTTAAACAAACCATGTGCAAATGTGTAATTCCCTAAGGTCATGAGTTTCATGGGCTACACACATAGTTTAACTATACATAAACTATGTGTTACCCTTCATTATATGATTGGAATGTAGTATTACTATGCTCAATCCAGCCATATACTTTCCACATTCACAAAATCCATCGACAAAAGTCTATAAACAACAAAATATTCATTAGGAATTTACCCAATCCTCAACAGAAGGAACATGATTTAATGACCCAAAGGCATTCATTTTTTATTTATTCTTTTTTAATCCACCTTTCAATGGATGAGGTTGATCCCATACAAGGACAGAAGGATTATGTGACATTACATGACCCATTGGTGTAAAAATATAAATATAAATAAAAAACAAGAAAATAAATCATTATAAAATACAAAATAATATACAAACAATTTACACAAAGAAACAGCTCTTTTTATATTAATAAAATATATATATATTATTATAAATGAGAAGTGAAAGATTTAAAATCAATTATTAAATAATTATTGGTTCATTCCATGGTAACCCTATGTATTTCAAACCTATTAAATAATCAAATTAATAAACATAAAATAAACATAAAAATTAAGTTCAATAATAGTAAAAATGTATATAATCACTATGAAATATAATTTTAATAAATAAAAATTAATCAATGAACTGAATATTTATGATTGAAATTAAATATAAAAATGTTTAATATGAATATTTAAATTTCTTTTGTGATTTTTTTTATATTTAGTCAAAATAATACCTCCCATATAATTATTTATTAAATTAATTGTAGTACATTACTCTATACATTATCAAATATGTATTTATATTATATAAAGATAAAAACTATTTCGTAGTAACTAACTATATGTAGGGTAATAATAATTTTATAATAACAATTATACAATAACAACAATTGATAAATAATCATTGAAAATTATAGAGTGTGATTTAAAATTTAAAAATTATAAAATATTTTCCCATACATTATATACATTTCATGTAATTTATTATTATTTTTTATTTCTTTCATGGTTTCCATTTGAATTTTTGAGATAAAGGGAGGTTTTTTGGTGGACATGACCATGTGCATGGATGGCGCCCAGTAAGTTGTAAATGTGCACACGCCTAGGAAACTATGTAGTATGAGACTGAAACTATTGCACTACCTCCACACAGCCATGTGTCTTAACTCAGGTAACCATGCGGAAGACTTTTTCTAGATAGAATGGTCTCCATGGTTACTGCAGATTTTCCCCACTAGTGCAAATTGGCTTTGTGGATATTCTAGCACATTAATTTTTCCCTTTTTCTCTCTCAACGTAGGTTTATCCCCGATAATACCAAATTTCTCCCATCCAATGGACTTTCTCTCCCTAGGTGGGCCTCTCCCTCATTCCACCTCCCTTGGATAGCAATTTTAATTCCATATTTGGTGTCGTTCTTCCTCAATTAATCCATTATGTGATTTATCCCTTGATTCCTCCTCCAAATCTATGGTTTCCTCTCTCATTTGGGTGTTTCATCTTCTCCATCCCTGTGGATCCATTTTTAGGGATATGTTTTGTGGTTCTTGGTTCAATTTCATAGAATTTATCATGATCTAGGTTCCTTATTGTGTGATTGATGTGCGGTTAGAGCTTCGTAGTGGATTTTGGGGATTTTGCAACCAAAGGATGTTGATTCATTGCTTACATGTTCCTTAATGAATTTATTTGACTTTATTGTGTTCTATTACATGTTTTATGAATTATATATGTGGTTTGAATATAGTTTTTAAGATATTTGATATGAAAATTATTTTAAAAATGAATTTTGAAGTGAAATTGGTGTATTCTACATGTGAATCCTTATTGTGTGAAATCAAAATGATTATGTATTGAGTAAATGTTTTATAATGTAGTGTTTGTAATGGGAATCATTGTTGGAATTTTTTTGGGGTGATATTGGTTCTTGAAAAAGGTTTTGGGCGAGATAATTACGGTTTCTGGTGTGTGTAATACCTTGGTGGGATTGTCTGTGTGAATGTCATGTATCTTATGGCATGTGAAAATTGATTTTGCACTAAGGGAAGCATAGGTACCTATGAAGGATGAAAAAAACAAGTGTACTAGTCATATATATGTGACTATATCCAAGATTTACTTAGTGGGAATGATAATGACAATACTAACTAAACATTGATAATGATTAAAGACAACTATAATATTGGATGCTTCTCCACTCTAGAGGCTCATGCACTATAACATTGATTGTTGTGGTTCCTATACAACTTTACACTATGAAATGAGGTTCTAGGGTCCCATTTTTGGGATAATACTTGTAGGTACTCTCCCATGTTGCGTCTTTTTTACTGCAATGTGCTCTCCCTCAACACAAATATCTCACCGAACATACACTTTTTTTGGTAATCAGACATGGTTATGATTGATATAGGTAAGGGTAAAGCTTATGGTGATGGTGGTTCAGGATTCTAGTGATCCTCTTGGGTGGTATCAGAGTGATTTATTGGGGGATATTCTTCCATGTCCTTATGGTTGTTCTCGACGACGATTTTTGGTTCCCTTTTTGTAGTTACTCTCTTTCAGTTTTTCTAAACATGTAGAAGTAAATATTCAACCTTATAATGGATTTTTTGGTATGATTTTCCATATTTGGATTACATTTTATTATATTTTTTTATATTATTATAATCTAGTAAATCTGAAGTTCCCAGATCAGGGTGAATCACTGAGAGGGGGAGGGGGTGAATCAGTGATCCCTTAAAACTTTTTACTAATTGATTCTTTATCAATTAAACCTCTATGAATTGTTAAGGCCTCGATCCACTCTTCTTGTATCTCTTAGCCTTTCCTCGAATGATGCAGTAAATGTAAAGGCACTGGACACAAGGATTTACAAGGTTTGGCACCAAAGGCCTACGTCCTTTCCATGTTGGTTATACGCCCCAACATGGTTTCTCCATTATAACTTGTTAGAATTACAATGGTCGATACAGAGTCCCACTATATCTCTCCTGAGTCCCACAGGAGGGTCTTTATACTGCATCCCACAATGTTACCAGAGTCCCACTTGCTTGCTCCAGAATCCCACTGAAGACTTCTTCCACCCTGAGTCTCACAGGGGGCTTCTCCTGGCTCCTCGAGTCACACGAGTAGCTCTTCTTCTCTTTATCTCTTCAAGTATCTTCAGCAGTCTAGGATAAAGACCGATGGCCTTGCTCTCTACTTCTGCTCACTTGAGATGAACATGTCTTCTCTTCTTGCTCAGGATTTATCTCCTTCTTCTCAGGATGACCTGGCCTCTCTCTTCAAGAATCTTCAACAGCCTCTGATAAGGTATGTTGGTCTTGCTCTTCACTTCTGATCACTTCTGTTGATCAGGGTCTTCTCAATTACTGAAAACTCAGGCATCTGATGTCTTTAACTTCAGTCTGGCTTCATTCTCACTTTAGATTAACTTCATGCACTGAGTGCATGGAAACTCTTCTTCCTCATGCACTGACTGCATGGCCTATCAAATTCCTCAAAAACTCTTGGTCTTGGACAACTCAGATGCACACAGCCTGATTTATCATTGTTCACATGTGCACGTGCATGCATGCATGCATGCACTCCCCTTCTTCTTCTCTTGGTGCAATAAACCCTCAAAGGGTGTAATTACCTTGAGCACACACACCTTCTTCACTCACACACTTTGTTAAATTTGTTCACACACTTAAAAGTGTGTTATACTTTATTGTGGATGTCCTCTTCTTTCTTCTTCTAAATGTGTACACTTTCCACACACCTAGGTTCGGCCTCTTCACTTTGCACACACAACTTTTTCACTTTTCACATGCTTTATTTGGCCTCTCTCCTCTTCTTAAGGGTGTTCTTCAAATTGCATACACAAGGTGCAGGCCTTCCTCATTTTGCACACACCCAAGGCTACGGCCTTCTCCAATTCTTAAACACACACAATGTGAGGTCTTCACTTTGCACACAAGGCACTAAGGCCCGGCCTTCCTCCACTTTGCACACCCACTGCCCGTAGGGTGTTCTCCCACTTTGCACACACACGGGGTGTGTTGTGGCCTTCTTCTTCTTGCACACACAAATACTAAGCCTGGGCCAACTTGTTTCTTCAAGCATGAACACACAAAAATGTCTCGGCCTTCCTCTTTCACTTTGCACACACACTGCCAATATGAAGTCGCGCAAGTGCTCGGTGCGGCCTCTCCTCTACTCCATTGTCACGCAGGTGCACAAGGCACAAGAGTCGTGCAAGGCCTCGGGTGCAAGGTATCCGTGCAAGGCTCAACCAACCGCGGGGTGCGCAAGTGATGCGGCCTCGGGTCGTGCAAGCCTCAAGAGTGAAAGAGCACCTCGGGAGCGCAAGCTTATCCTACCGCACAAGTATGCGGGTAGAGAGAGCTCTTCCTGATGCGCAAGTGAGGCGCACATGGGACTCCTTCGGGACCTCGGGTGGCCCTGAGATCTTCAGCCGCGCAAGTGTGCGCGGGCCTTCTACTTCGCGAGGCACAAAGGCACTCACGGGTCTTCCA
Source organism: Viscum album (assembly GCA_963277665.1). Classification (NCBI taxonomy): domain Eukaryota; kingdom Viridiplantae; phylum Streptophyta; class Magnoliopsida; order Santalales; family Viscaceae; genus Viscum; species Viscum album. The sequence goes on from OY728138.1 coordinate 2,021,597,793, forward strand.
TGTTTTTCAGCAAGCTGCACCAAGGTCTCAGCCTCTCTTTATATAGGCAGAGGCGGTGTGGTTCATCTGTGTGAGATTCCTTTTTAATCCCCGATGTTTTCAGGTATTTCAAGATTTTGCAAATCTTGATTTTCTCTACTGTCCCACGTGAGTTCTTTCTTCATTATTTTTCTCCTCCACGTGCATGCGACTTAGAACGCATGCACGGCCTTTGTCTAAATCCAATCCATGCAAAGAAATACTCCTCATGGCCTCCGGCAGCTTCGGATGCCTTGGCCTCAGCCGAAATTCCTCACTACTATGCATGCGTGCTTCTTTCTTGCATGGATGTGTTCGTTAGGGACAGACGAGCCGGATGGAGCCTTTAGCTTCGTCGGAGGTGGCCGGAAACTCAAAATCAGGTGGTCGGATGGCCTCTGGTTCAGGCGACGTCGCGGGTGGCCTTTGGGTGAGCTCGAGGTTAAAGACGGATGGGGAGCCGTCGGATCAGGCGATCAAATAATCTTCAACGGCCTGGATCTGAACGGGAGCAGCGCGATGAGATGTGCGGCGCAGATCTTCCGTGAGATCAGATGGATGGCCACGATTTGATCCGTGGAAAAAATGCGCGTCCCACATCGAATTGGCGGCCGGTTTCCACGCGGTTTATAAAACACCACCTCCCTTCCAACGCTCAATTGCACTTCTCCCCTCTCGGTGTCGCCCCGCACCGAGTTCTCTTAGCAGGCGCGCTCTTGTGCCCACCCCTGCCACTCGGGCGCGCCACTGGCGCCTACCATGCACACACGGGTGCGCTATGCGCTCCTCCGGGCGTGCCCCTGGCGCCCACGCTACGTCATGCGGGTGCGCCCCTGCCTCAAGGCTACTACCTTGGCCTTGAGGGTTCCCCATGGGCGTGGTGACCGTGAGTCCCACAAGAGCCTTGGGTGATGGCCCTCGGCTGGCCTCCTTGGTGGCCCATATTTTTACTAAGGGGAAATCTTAGTACTTTGTATAAAACAACATAACCAAGTTTCCAATGCCAAATGCCACTTCAACCTCTAAGAAATTCTTCTTCTTCTTCAAAATAATTCCTCCATCTTCTCATCAATTTGTATTCTTCACTTAGGAGGGACTTCACAAAGGTTTCTTCCTTCAACTGAAGCTCCTGAATCACATAATCTTCAATGTTCTACATTGATCCAATCAGAGATCAAGTTGGATCTTCTTCAAATTCACATGCACTAAGTGATAGTGCATGGACTTCATTAATCCACTTCGTCCACTTAGGAGGTGTGGATGGATCATCTTCTAACTCCTCATGCATTGTCAATACAATGCATGGTCTTCTATCATTGTTGTGACTTTGTATCCACTTGATACAAGTTCTTGGAACTTAAAGATCAGCTCATCAATCGTCAGATGTAATGATGATGCTCCATCATCATCCATTCTTCAAGTGGTGTAACTTAGTATCATCTTGATACAAGTATTGAAACATTAAGATCAGTTCTACAATCGTCTGATATTCATGGAGAATGTTTCAACCATAATCTCCTATGACACTTAGTAAATCTCCTAAGTGACATGCCTCTAAGTACCATGGCCATTATCCTTCATCACCATCACCATCACATCCTTTTTCATTCACATCTTGACATTCCTTGACATCCATTCATTCCATGACAACATCATGCCTCATTGACAAGAAATGCAACACAGTGCATTTCAATCTCCCCTTTTGTATTTGTTGTCAATACACTACTTCTGCCCATATGAATGGGTCAATATGTGTGCCAATATTTTCTCCCCCTTATTGGAAATCAAATTCAAAGATGTGGTGTGGTTCACTTTCAAAAATCTCTTCCTCCCTTAGAAAATCATTTTCTTCAAAATCACTAAGAGAGGGATGATGTCACATGTTCTCTTTAGCAAAGAACCTTTAGTATATCAACTCTAAGTCTATGTGGGCTAACCCGGTGTAGAAAACAAGAGTGATGTAACCAAGGATCTCAATGATGTCCAAAATTCACTGTACATGTGAGATCATGCTTCAGGGGTTTGAAATTTTTCAGATATATCAATGAATTGCTAAATCCTGCACATACTTCACCAAACACATCAGAAAGTTCAGGTGCAAAGATAAAGATCCCCCTTTCATTCATTTGTCTTCAATCAATACTCTCCCTTAATTGTCTTGATGAATACAATTAAGAAACAAGGGATGAAAGTATGATTGAAATACCTTCACTTTTCTCAAGATGGTATTAAATCTCAGAATCCCATCTTCTCCAGATTGGCTCCCCCTCAAGGGGTGCACTCCATTCTTTCCAAACCATCCTCCAGTTGAGAATGATCATCATCTTCAATTCCCTGCAATGTCATCACATGTAAATACAAGTGATTAGGGAATAAGATGGAACCTCCTTGGTTCATCAACGTGAACAACAAGGTTGAAAAGATTCTCTCAACCGATATGTCCCATTTTCACCATTCTTCACACTTGCACATTTGATCTTCAATGATGTTTGTGCCGGTGTGGATCTCAACACCTCTGTAACTTCTTTTTGTGTGACTCCTATATTTCTAGGTTCCTTTTGAGCACTAGAGTCTCCTGGTTCAATCTTCATTCTTTTGAAGAATCCCTTCTGAGCTGGAATGAATATCATGCATTTATCACTAGTATGTCCAGCTTGATTGCACCTCACACACAGAACTTGATCGACATGTGAAATATTTTTCTTTCCTTTTGCCTTAGCTATTGCCAGTGCTTTATCTTCAGCTCTCTGCAGCTCTCTAGCAAGTTACAACTGATTAGGCCATATGACTAGTAAGTCACTTGGAAGTGTGGCCTCAGTTCTGGAAGTTCCACATGGTTCTTTTGATGTTGTTAAGCTACGTTTCTTAGGCAACTTATTTTCAATCAATGCCTTCTGCTTCTTTTGGATTGATTGTCTGTTTGAGTTCAGTCTTCTTCTATTGAATTTCATGGCTTTTTTACAAAGATCCATGGTATGTCCTTTCTTCCCACAGTAAAAGCATGTTTTCTTGGTGGACCTTCTGGATGCATCACCCTTCTTGGATTTAGACTCCAAGGACTTCTTTTCCATTTTCAAAACCTTCTTGGGAGCATCTTCAACTTTCTTCTTGCTTCCCAAGGATTCCATTTTAGCCAGGTTCAGTGATATTCTCTTCTTTTTAGCTCTGGATATAGTTGGAGATCGACATGTATCTTTTTTACCACTTTTGGAGTCATCCAAGATGGTGTCAAGTAATCCAAATCTATCTGCAGTAAACATATGTCTCTGGACCTGTGGATGCTACTTATTTTCCTCTGGCTTGCTCCCCCTTGGCATGGGCTTGCTTTGTGCTTTGACATTTAGTGGATTGTACCAACAATCCTTTGCACAGTGCCCATACTTATTACAACACCAACACTGACCCGCAAATCTTGACATCTTCAGTCCTTCTGATTGCCAGACAGTTTTCTTGAATTGTTGTGTTGTTTCAGGAGAGCTCTCTTTCTTCATCTTCTTCATCCATACTTGATCAGAGTTATTCTTCCATCCTGTGCTTTTTGTGGAAACACATTTAGAAGCATGAGTACAAGATGGTATAGATGGTACCTTCTTTTTAGAAGATGTTTCTCTTTCATTAGAGGATGTATTTCTTTTAGAATCATCCTTCTCAAAGCACACTTGTGTAGCAACATTTCTACTTTCAGCTGACTGGGAGGATTCATCTTTCGGTGATTGCAGATTTTTCAATATCACCTCTAGTTCTGTGCATTTCTTGTTAAGGGAGTTCTTCTCATCCTCAACAGTTCTTAGCCTTCCTTCCCAATTTTCTTTCAGCTGTTCTAACTGGTCTTCATGCACCTTCTTCAATTCTAGCAATGAATTGTCAAGCTCCTTCACCATTTTGACGTTGTCTTCGAGTTGAGCATCTTTGACATTCATTGAGACTTTGTGAAACTTCTCCAGTGCATGGGAAAATTATTTGATCATTATCATAAATATTTCTTTCTCAAAAGAGCTTCTTTGCAATTCATCATCAGTGTCTTAAAATCTTTCATTGCAAAGGGAAATAGTTTCATCTTTAGCCTTCACCAGCTTTCTGAGAGTGTTGGTTATGCCAACCCTTTTAGCCAACTGATCTTTCATTGTATTGGCTTCTTCTTCTAGCTGTAATTTTTCTTCTTGAAGATCAAGGATTCCTGTAGCTATACACATTGCCACTTCCTTGGGGACTGTCTTCTGAAGATATTCAATTTCACTTTGAAGATCTTTCATTGTTCCAACTTCATCACAGCTAGGACAGGCTTTCTTCATCTTCTCGGCCTGTTTCTTCTTTCTATTTTTCTGAGTCTTGGCAGATATCTCCATTTGAGGTTGGTCGCTCATTTCCTCAAATCTGCACTTCATAAAGACTCCCTTGGATGTTTTAGAGGTAACCTTCCCTCTGATACCAATTGAAGTGCCCAGATCAGTGTGAATCACTGAGAGGGGGAGGGGGTGAATCAGTGATCCCTTAAAACTTTTTACTAATTGATTCTTTATCAATTAAACCTCTATGGCTTGTTAAGGCCTCGATCCACTCTTCTTGTATCTCTCATCCTTTCCTCGAATGATGCAGTAAATGTAAAGGCACTGGACACAAGGATTTACAAGGTTCAGCACCAAAGGCCTACGTCCTTGCCATGTTGGTTATACGCCCCAACATGGTTTCTCCATTATAACTTGTTAGAAATACAGTGGTCGATACAGAGTCCAACTGTATCTCTCCGGAGTCCCATAGGAGGGTCTTTATACTACGTCCCACAGTGTTACCAGAGTCCCACTGGCCTGCTCCAGAATCCCACTGAAGACTTCTTCCGCCCTGAGTCTCACAGGGGGCTTCTCCTAGCTCCTCGAGTCACGCGGGTAGCTCTTCTTCTCTTTAGATCTTCAAGTATCTTCAACAGTCTGGGATAAAGACTGCTGGCCTTGCTCTCTACTTCTGCTCACTTGAGATGAACAGGCCTTCTCGTCTTGCTCAGGATTTATCTCCTTCTTCTCATGATGACCTGGCTTCTCTCTTAAAGAATCTTCAACAGCCTCTGATAAGGTCTGTTGGTCTTGCTCTTCATTTCTGATCACTTCTGTTGATCAGGGTCTTCTCAATTACTGAATACTCAGGCAGCCGATGTCTTTAACTTCAGTCTGGCTTCAGTCTCACTTCAGATTAACTTCATGCACTGAGTGCATGGAAACTCTTCTTCCTCATGCACTGACTACATGACCTCTCAAATTCTTCAAGAACTCTTGGTCTTGGACAACTCTGATGCACACAGCCTGATTTATCATTGTTCATGTGTGCACGTGCATGCATGCATGCATGCACTCCCCTTCTTCTTCTCTTGGTGCAATAAACCCTCAAAGGGTGTAATTACCTTGAGCACACACACCTTCTTCACTCACACACTTTGTTCAATTTGTTCACACACTTAAAAGTGTGTTATACTTTAGTGTGGATGTCCTCTTCTTTCTTCTTCTAAATGTGTACACTTTGCACACACCTAGGTTCGGCCTCTTCAATTTGCACAGACAACTTTTTCACTTTTCACATACTTGATTTGGCCTCTCTCCTCTTCTTAAGGGTGTTCTTCAAATTGCATACACAAGGTGCAGGACTTCATCATTTTGCACTCACCCAAGGCTACGTCCTTCTCCAATTCTTAAACACACACAATGTGAGGTCTTCACTTTGCACACAAGGCACTAAGGCCCGGCCTTCCTCCACTTTGCACACCCACTGCCCGTAGGGTGTTCTCCCACTTTTCACACACACGGGGTGTGTTGTGGCCTTCTTCTTCTTGCAAACGCAAATACTAAGCTTGGGCCAACTTGTTTCTTCAAGCATGCACACACAAAAATGTCTCGGCCTTCCTCCTTCACTTTGCACACACACTGCCAATATGAAGGCGCACAAGTGCTTGGTGCGGCCTCTCCTCTACTCCATTTTCGCGCAGGTGCACAAGGCACAAGAGCCATGCAAGGCCTCGGGTGCAAGGCAGCCGTGCAAGGATCAACCAACCGTGGGGTGCGCAAGTGATGCAGACTCGGGTCGTGCAAGCCTCAAGAGTGCAAGAGCACCTCGGGCGCGCAAGCTACTCCTGCCGCGCAAGTATGCGGGCAGAGAGAGCTCTTCCTGATGCGCAAGTGAGGCGCACAGGGGACTCCTTCGGGACCTCGGGTGGCCCCGAGATCTTCAGCCGCGCAAGTGTGTGTGGGGCTTCTACTTCGCGAGGCACAAAGGCACTCACGGGTCTTCCAAGTTTTTCAGCAAGCTGCACCGAGGTCGCGGCCTCTCTTTATATAGGCATAGGCGGTGTGGTTCATCCACCTCAGATAACTTTTGAATTCCCGAAGTTTTCAGGTATATTAAGATTTTGCAAATCTTGATTTTCTCTACTATCCTACGCGAGTTCTTTCTTCTTTATTTTTCTCCTCCACGTGCATGCGACTTAGAACGCATGCACGACCTTTGTCTAAATCCGATCCATGCAAAGCAATAATCCTCATGGCCTTCGGCAGCTTCGCATGCCTCGGCCTCTGCCAAAATTCCTCACTACTATGCATGTGTGCTTCTTTCTTGCATGGATGTGTTCGTTAGGGACAGACGAGCCGGATGGAGCCTTTAGCTTCGTCGGAGGTGGCCGGAAACTCAAAATCAGGTGGTCGGATGGCCTCTGGTTCAGGCGACATCGCGGGTGGCCTTTGGGCGAGCTCGAGGTTGAAGACGGACGGGGAGCCGTCGGATCAGGCGATCAAATAATCTTCAATGGCCTGGATCTGAACATGAGCAGCGCGATGTGATGTGCGGCACAGATCGTCCGTGAGATCAGATGGATGGCCACGATTTGCTCCGCGGAAAAAATACGCGTCCCACATCGAATCGGCGGCCAGTTTCCACGCGGTTTATCAAACACCCCCTCCCTTCCAATGCTCAGTTGCACTTCTCCCCTCTCGGTGCTGCCCCGCACCGAGTTCTCTTAGCGGGCACGCTCTTGCGCCCACCCCTGCCACTCAGGCGTGCCACTGGCACCTACCATGCACACACGGGCGCACTATGCACTCCTCTGGGCGTGCCCCTGGCGCCCACGCTGCGTCCTGCGGGTGAGCCCCTGCCTCAGGGCTGCTGCCTTGGCCTTGAGGGTTTCCCATGGGCGTGGTGACCGTGAGTCCCACAAGAGCCTTGGGTGATGACCCTCGGCTGGCCTCCTTGGTGGCCCATATTTTTGCTAAGGGGAAATCTTAGGACTTTGTATAAAACAAAGTAACCAAGTTTCCAATGCCAAATGCCACTTCAACCTCTAATCCATTCTTCTTCTTCTTCAAAATAATTCCTCCATATTCTCATCAATTTGTATTCTTCACTTAGGAGGGACTTCACAATGGTTTCTTCCTTCAACCGAAGCTCCTGAATCACATAATCTTCAATGTTCTACATTGATCCAATCAGAGATCAAGTTGGATCTTCTTCAAATTCACATGCACTAAGTGATAGTGCATGGACTTCATTAATCCACTTCATCCCCTTAGGAGGTGTGGATGGATCATCTTCTAACTCCTCATGCATTTTCAATACAATGCATGGTCTTCTATCATTGTTGTGACTTTGTATCCACTTGATACAAGTTCTTGGAACTTAAAGATCAGCTCATTAATCGTAAGATGTAATGATGATGCTCCATTATCATCCATTCTTCAAGTGGTGTAACTTAATATCATCTTGATACAAGTATTGAAACATTAAGATCAGTTCTACAATTGTCTGATATTCATGGAGAATGTTTCAACCATAATCTCATATGCCACTTAGTAAATCTCCTAAGTGACATGCCTCTAAGTACCATGGCCATTCTCCTTCATCACCATCACCATCACATCCTTTTTCATTCACATCTTGACATTCCTTGACATCTATTCATTCCATGACAACATCATGCCTCATTGACAACAAATGCAACATAGTGCATTTCAAAATCATTTAAACTTACTTGTATTAATACACATGAACTTGTGCCATCTTAAGGGGATCGGGAAAGCCCTACGGGCCTTGTTGTGGATCGGGTCGAACACCGGGTTGGTCGGTGACCCAGCTTTGTTCATGAAAAATGGAAAAAATGGAAGGTTTTAGCTCTTTGGTTCATTTGAGTTGGGATGAGTTTGGTTAGTCAAAATGTAGGACTGTTGGGGCACATTGTTCTTAGTGTGAGTACGTTGTCTGACTTGCACATCTTGTGACAGACCTCGAGTCTCGATGGGATGTGCTGATGTTGGTTTGTAATATCCTCTATGTGGGATATGTAGGCTGAATATTTTATCTGGAAACTGGGTGGGGGTGAAGGATTTTGGTCATTATGTTTATTTGGAATGCTTGATTTATTTATTTTTTGTTTATTACTGAAATATTTGAGATCTGTTGTGTTAATGATTTTATCATGTGATTGTTTCCCTTTGTTGCAATGTTCCTCCCAATAATGCTCCCCTACAACTTTGGGAAGAATATGGAGAGAGTTTTCTCTCACTATTTTATCACATATCAGAAGACTATGTGGTACGAGATGTTCTGGTTCTCGGAGAGGGAGGGTGTCTTTCTTCTACTCCGTTTTGGGAAGCTGAGCCTATATCTAGGAAGGATAATGCCCAAGAGTTCATAAATGAAAAAACACCATCTTTCTGAAGTAGCTCAGAACCTCATGCATCATAATAATAACTCGATAAAATAGAGAGTATGTTTTATTTCATGGACACGCCAGAAAAGTTCATGGTGAAATGTGCCTCATTTATGCTAGAGTGTCCCAACCAAATATGGTGGGACTCAAATATTCAAGCTAGAAAGTATGAGTAGATGTGGTGGAAGGTCTTCAAGACAGTATTTAATTACTTGTACATAACTGTGGTATTGGAATATTCTATTTACAAATAGCTCATGGATCTTGTCTAGGGGTCCAATTAGGGATGGTGTATGCCAACAATTTGGAAGATCTGGTTTGGTATTCTCATAAGAAAGTCTCCAATAAATATATGAATGATCATAGGTTTGAGAATGGTTTGCATCAAGTGATATATTCTCATGTCTCCTTATAAAAGATGATGAATAATGATGTAGTGGTAGATTGAGCTTTTATGGTGGATATTGACCACAAGGGAAGTCCAAGTATCACTCGATCCATTTCATTTATTATAAGTGGAAAATCATCGAAAAAGAAAAATATGTAAGATGATAAAGGGGTGAAAGGATGTGGTATCTCCGGATATCTTTCCAGACAAACATTCCATATGGATTTAGATTATGGGTTCATTGTGTTCCACCAACATAGGAAGCTAAAACACACTAAAATTGCTTGTATGTCTCTTCCAAGATCATTTCATTGGAGTGGAGTGTTGGGGAACCTATATTGATTCTATAGATCTACAAGATCCTATCAGGGAAGTATAGGATTAGTGGCCTCAAAGAGACAGCTCAATCGGAACTGTCTCAGGAAGCGGGACTTAGTTTGGGGGTCAAGACAACAAGACAATATCTTCTTCCCGCCATATTAAGCTCAGAGTATAACTACATTCTAGTGGTTATGTTATTACTCATACATATTTTAGGGACCTCCATGTTGTGAATCAGGAACAATGGGAGAGAATTTAGGGCCCTCAACTATTTGAGGTATAATTAATATTTCACCTTCTACAACTATAGTATTTTTTGACACTAGTGATTCTTTGTATTTAATATCTTCATGTCTTGTGAACTAGTGTAATTTTCCCACCAACCTCTTATCTTTTGCGATGGATATGGTGATAGTGTTGGATATGTGAAGGAGTAGGGCCTCATATGCCCATCGTGTGTGATTTATGTGTCCAGGGTTGACATAGAATGGGATTTCATGGTCTTGGATATAGAACTATATGATTTGATACTGGGCATGGATTGGATGGTGCATTTCATGGCTCATATTGATTATTATCAGTTGTGATTTAGTTTCATGTCACCCGATTAAATTCCATAGGTTTTCCTCAAAGAATAAGATCATCGATTGGGTCTTGTCAATCATCTAGTCCTGAATATGGGTTATCATACATTTTAATTATTTTCATTCAGGTTCGGAGATGATGGGGGTACTAATGAGGGTGTATTACCTCAAGTGGTGGATTAATTCTCGGAGGTATTTCATGATTAATTTTTTGGTTTTCCTTTATAGTGGTATGTGGAGTTTTCGATTGATTTGGTGGTGAGAACACAAATAAATTCTCTTCCCTTATATCGTATGTCCCCCACAAGGATGAGGGAAGTAATTATACAACATGATTATTTGAAATCAAAATCGTTCATTTACTAGAGAATCTCTCCTGGGGTCACTTCTATTTTTTTGGGAAAAAGGCCGACATATCCCTTCTGCTTTTCATTGATTACCAGAATATGAATAAGGATATCATTGATAATAAATATTGTTTATCCTAGATCTATGAATTGTTTTATGAATGTATGAGGTAAAAGTTGTTTTCAAAGATATATTTTCATTTAGGATATCACCATGTCATGGTGAGAGATGCAGAAATCCCAAAAACCAATTTATTAAGAAGGTACGACTACATTGAGTACTTGTTCATTCCTTTAAGGTTGACCAAAGCTCCATAATGTTTTATAGAACTTGTCAATATGATGTTCTAGCGGTATTTTGACTCTTTTTGGGGCATTTGGGGATAAAATCCTAGTTTATTATAAGCATGAATAGGAGTGTGGGAATCAATTTTGAATTTGTTTTTTCAGTTTACCGGATCACCGCCTATATGCCATTATCTCAAAGTGAAGCTTATAGGTCAAGGTGGGAAAGTTCTAGGACATGTAATCTATAGGAAAGTGTTTTGGAGGACCTAGAGAAGATAAATGTGGTTATGTCATGAAAATATCTAGTAGAGTGTTTTAGATCCGGATTTTCCTCAGCCAGGCAGGGTATTACATGTGGTTTATTTAGGATTTCTCACGACTTGCATCCTCTTAGATTGCCATTACCCAGAACGGGTTGACATTAGAATGGAACCCAGAATGTCAATAATATTTTGAGGAGCTAAAGTGGTGGTTTACTTCTCTAACATCTCAGATCTAAGTTCCACACCACGAGTGCCCAAACTCGGTTGGTCACATGACCTCAAGTAGAATTCCCCAAATGTCAGAGGCTGATGAATAGAATCGAGGGCCTAGTTCTTATAGTGGGAAACAATGCCCTCATTTGTGAAAGTGTAGCGCAGCAGAGAAAAATAAAAACATACCCAAAGCGAATGAAGTAAACAATACCAAGATAAAAACGACAACAGTATTAAAGTAAAAGATGACCAATAGTCATATATACAATGATGAAATATGTCCCTAATTCTAAGAAAGAAGGAAAAACAAGATACCGTGAAATCTAAGAGAATACAACACAAGGTACAAGTAAAGAAAATAAAAATCAAACAGTACAATAGGAACTCAGCAGCAACGCAAGCTTTGTCTCGACCCCATGCTCGCCTACTCCTCTGAGAAAATAATGTACTGTATAGGGACCCTTTCGCTTTTCAACACCTACAGCAAGATAATCTCTTTGGGCCCAATACATGACCCAAACAGGGTGTGAGAAATAAATCCCAGAAGGCAACCTCCAACGGCCTGTTCCCAACTATCAGTGAAAAATGTGCAATAGCAGTATGCAATAATGAAATGCAGTATCCTAGGAATTACAGAAAAGCAGCTACTCCTACCTGTTTCATTACAATTTAATTATTATTTAACTATTCCATATTATTGAATTATAAGTTCCTAAGACCTGGCCACGACTTAATGTCCTCTATACAGTGCCACAACAAAAACACAGTAGGATATCTAACAAGTAGAATGTAATCAATACCAAGCCTATGCTTTAGCTTGGCATGTGTAACATAAGAAATCACCATAGTGAATTTTCAAAGTTAATTTTATCCTCATACATGCAAGTCCTTACCCTCAGGTAATTAGAATCAAAACCCTCATGTGATTTCCATCGGGCATAAAAAATATTTCCCTCATCTTTACAAGCTGTTGACCTTAGGCATGGAAGATACTTCCCATAGGCATAAGAAAAGTTGTCCTCAGCCGAAAAGAAACATTTCCCTTAGGCTGTGAAAAACACTGCCCTCGGGCCAAGAAAAACACTTCCCTCCGGTTAAGTAAGTAACTGGGCTAAGCCCAACACATAAGCAAGCAATTTATAAACATTTTCTCTCATAAAAACTCAAATCATGCTATAATCACGGCATACCCACGAGTATCCTAGAAAAATGGATAAACAAGGAAAACGCACCCACGGGGTGGCCCTGGATCAAGGAAATGATTCCAAAGTGATGTTTGTACATAATCAAAATATTGCCTCTGCAATTATAGGTATTCAATTAGTCAAGCACTCAACCATACAAAACCCCAAACATGGGCATGCAGCACTACATTACACCAAAAAAAACTCGACAGTTGGAAATAAACACCAAACCACCTACCTCGATCTCCACTGATCGATATATGTGAATGACGCCTCCCGAATCACCCGAGAACGATGTATATCTAGGATAAAAATTAACCCATTAAAACCTGAATTACATCCCTTCGGTAAAGAATTGGAATGAGAGGTTCAAGAAGAGAGCATATCTCACCCACTTATTTCAAACGAGATCGTCAGCTAAGGAATCTGAGTCCTGGTGTGCGATTGGAAGATTTTCTAAGTTTCGTCCTTCTCTCTTGAAGCTCTTGATGTGTTCTATGCTTCCTATGCTGAAATAGGAGGCTACTTATTATTTTTAACGAAAAACAAAACCGCACTGCATATACTCTCTTGTACAAGGCGTGTACTTTCAATTTTTTTAATTTTTCCCCCGGCGGCTTCATTCCACCATATCACTGTTCATCACCCAACTTATTTACATTGGGTGTTTTACTAAGAACATGGCATGTACTACTCTTTCGCTAGCGGCAACTCCCCCCAACTTATTATTCACCTGTTGACTAATTACACAGTGTGTATATACTAAGTGCATGCCTTGTAGTCAGTTTTACACACTTCATCACTGACAGGCCAATACACCAAGTATACTCATCCCACATGGCCAAAGTACACGACGTGGGGAAAAGTACACAGCGTGTACCAACAAATTTTAGGATTTTCCCCCATTTTTCTTAATTTCTAAAAAACAATTAAGGAAAAAGGAAAAGAAGAAACCCATACCACAAGAATAATAACTCGGTTATTAAAAACTTCCCCTCATAAAAAAATTTTTCACGGAATTTCCCTTCAAAAGGTGGTGAAAATAAATATGAGAATAACTCTAGCCACTGAGCACGTACTTCATTCTCCTGCTCCTAGGTTTTGTCCCGCACTTGGCCATGCTGCCATAGCACCCATACGATAGGAACTGAATGGCCTCTAAGAACCTTCGTCCTCCTATCAACAATACAAATCAGATTCTCCTCAATGGATGTATCGACATGAAGTTCAACATCCTCTGGCTGAAAAACAAAAGATGGGTCTGAGTGATAACAGTGCTGCTGAGATACGTGAAAGATGTCGTGTATATCTCGATACCTTTGTGGTAATTTCAACCGATAGGCTACCAGTCCGACCCTCTCCATAATCTCAAACGACACCACATACCTTGGTGAATGTTTACCCTATCTCCTAATCTGTTTGTGTCCCATCCTCGGTGAAAGATGCAAGAAAATATGATCCCCGACCACGAAGTCCAAGAGTCATCTACAACAATCAGCATAAGATTTCTGATGAGACTGTACGTAGCCATCCCCTAATGAATCAATATGGACCCACTCTAATGTGTCATACACAAGTCGCGGTCCTAGTAAAGATGCATCACCTTCCTCTAACTACCAAAAAGTTGATCATCATGACCTACCTTATAAATATTCATAAGGTTCCATCTCAATAGTTTCCTAAAAACTATTTTTGCAGGAAAACTAGTCCAAGGGTTTGTGCTTCCCCCAAGAGCCCCCAACTTCTAGGACGTATGCACGCAACATGTCCTCAAGCACCTGTATCGTACACTATGACTACCCATCTATCTTAGGGTGGTAAAATGTGCTCAGAAGCACCTGTGTACCCACTGCCCTCTAAAAACTCTACACGAAAAAAGATGTAAAATGGACATCCCTATCTAGAACGATAGAACAAGGGACCCTATTAAGATGTACTACCTCTCGGATATATAACTTACCAACCTCATCAACACTGAATGTCTCCTTGATTGGAAAAAAGTGATCTATCTTCGTAAGTCTGTCCATAACAACCAACATGGCATCACTACCTCGAGGTGACCTCAACAACCCGGTCACAAAGTCCATCGCGACATCATCCCATTTACACTTTGTAATGGGTAATTATTGTAACAGTTTGGAAGGCCTCTTATGATCCGCCTTCACATGCCGACAGATGGAACATCTTGTAACAAAACCAGCTACCACTATTTTCATTCCCAGCCACCAATACTGACGTCTCACGTCACGGTACATTTTGGTAACACCGGGACGCACTGCCCATGATAAAGCATGAAACTCCCACATCAACTCATCTTGTATATTCCCTGAAACCCACACCTGTCCATGGATATGTATTACCTCATCATAGCCTATCTTCCAACCAAGAGGAGGGTCCTCACTTTTCACAGACTCCCGTAGAACTAGGACTTCGGAATCTGATAGTTGTCGCATCCTCACTCTATCCGGGAGGGTAGAAGTCACAGCTAAGGATGAAATATAGGCTTGCCCCTGACTATCGGGCACCTCCAAATTCATCCTAGAGAACAAAGAAATGAGCTGCCACTCACCACTGGACTTCTACTCTACCTGTATATGAGTCCTCCTACTTAGTAAATCGACTATTGCGTTACCCTTAGCAGGTGTACAAGGAAGCTCAATGTCGAAAGACTGAAGGTATTCAACCCACCTTCACTGTCTCAAATTCAAGTCACACTGGGTAAAGATGTATTTAAGACTTTTTTGTTCTGAAAACACCAAAAAATGTTCTCCCAAGAGATAATGCCTCCAATAGCGCAACACATGAACAAATATACTCAACTCGAGATCAAGCGTTGGGAAATTCCTCTCATGTGGCCTCAACTATCGAGACTCGTATGAAACTACTCGATCACCCTACATCAACACTGCTCCAAGCACAATACTTCATGCATCATAGTAAACTGTATAGACCTTCCCTTGCTCTGGAAGTTTTTAGACTGGTGCTGATGTCAACCTTCCCTTCAACTCCTGATATTCTGTCTCGCAAGATTCTGACCAAACAAACTTCACACCCATCATAGTCAAACCTGTCGATGGTACAGCTACGTAAGATAAGTGATGTATAAAGTTGTTGCAATAAAAATATATCCAAATGAAAATTTATATTTCAAACACGTTCTTAGGATTATCTCAGGAAACTATTGATCTCGCCTTCTCTGGGTCTACTACAACTCCTTCCTGTGAGATAATATGACCCAGGAAGCCAATCTGGTCCATCCAAAAGTGGCACATTGAGATCTTAGCATATAACTGATGCTCTCTCGGTGTAATCAGTACGATCTCAAGATGGGTGGAATGTTCAAGTCAAGTGTAAGTGTAAACCAAGACATCAACCATGAAAACTACCACAAAAGAATTCAGATAAGGGTGGAACACACCATTCATCAGAGCCATGAAAACCGCTGGCACATTTGTGAGTCCGAACGGCATGACCATATCTACTCCAAAAGGTTGTAAGTTGTACGTATGATGGTCTAATGCTCAGCTGATGATATCTGAATCTTAACTCATTCTTTGAGAACATTTTTTCTCCTCGATGTTGATAAAAAATATCATCAATCCTTAGCAAGGGATATCGGTTCTTGACCATCAACTAGTTCAGTTTTTGATAATTCACAGAGTGTCTGGGGGTACCATCTTCCATCTTCATATAGAGGACATGTGAACCCCAAGGAGAAGTACTGGGTCAGATGAAACCCTCACCTTAAAAATCCTCCAATATCTTCTTTATCTCCTACAATTCGAATGTAGCCATCCTTTAAGGAGGAAAGGACACCGGTGTCTCACCTAGAAGTAGCTCAATAGAGAAATCCACCACTCCCTCTGGTGGTTGACCTGAAAAGCCATCTGAGAAGACATCCATTAAATGATCAACCACTATAGGTAAATCTAGTAGACATGTTCATTTTTCATCTAGATATAAACTCTCAATCTGGGTTTTCACTCCACCTCACCCACGATGCTCAGGTCCAACTCAGCTCGCCTAGACATCCCATTTTTCCTTCTATAGAAACTATCCACCCTCTGGTGACTTGAAACTCACCTTGCAATGATATAAATATTCAAAGGTTTGAAAGGGTACCGACCAGCCCATCACAAGAATGATTTCATAGATCGTCATATCTAAGAAATTGAGGTCCCATAGAAAGTGACACCCACCAACCTCTAAGGGGAACCCCTGGCACTAACGCACACCAACCGTTCTAATTCCCTAATGTGTGTCTAGCATCATGATATCAGAAGAAGAAGAAACAATGATCTCAAGGATCTACAGAAGGGGAAAAGATATAATGCTAGGTGTAGCACTAGTATCAAAAAGTACTGATGACAAAACAAGAGCAAATAGAATAGTACTTATGATAGTGGAAGGTCGGGGATCCTTCTCATGTTGGTTCTGTTGCACTGCATATGCCTTCCCAGTGCTACGACCCAATTACATAGCCTGGCGACCCTGAGCTGACCCACCCAGCTACCTCTGAGATCCTGGTGTCTTGCTACGATGGCCACGACCACCACCTCATCTTGAATGTCCTGATGTGTTCCAATTCCCTGACTGATAAGAAGTTATTGGCCCTGCTCCTACATGCAGAGTCTGCACATAACCCCTCTAAGTAGTCACTAGTGGAAACGCCCTGCAAAAAATCTACAGATGACCCATAATGCTTCAAGCTCAGCACTCCACTGGGTCAGAGGAACACTTAGGTATTATGCCCCTCTTTACCACACTGTTATCACATTACAAGGCCACCTATAGAATTATTTTGGCTAGTACTTCCACTGTGAAATAAATCAATCTTCCTATTCCTCTTGTTAGTAGAAATAGTGTCAGAGACTGGTAGTGAACTGCCCTCGTCTGCACCACTAGCTTCCCACAGGTTCCGCTTAGTAATCAATGCCTGGTTTACAATAGAATGCACTGTAGGCAACCTTAAAACGTTTACCAATGCATGAATGTCATATAGAAAACCATCATCAATTCATCTAGACATCAAAATCTCATCACCCACTATAAATGTTGCAAAATGTTGTAGAAAGGTGAAACGGGCATAATAGTCCATCACTGACATGGCGCCCTACCGTAGATTCATGAACTCTCGAGCATGATGTGCCCTTATTTTATTCGAAACGAAAATTTCATAGAGGAGTTCCTAAAAAACTTCCCAAGCCATGTCTCGGTGATTCTCTGTTTGGGTGGTAACATCCAACCATATCTTGGTGGAATCGGCATGTAAGTAGCATGCTTGAACCTCCTCCCAGGAGGCGTCTCTAGATGCTCAAATGTAGTCTGGAATGAATCTAGCCATTACTCTATAGCATGAGGTCTTCCGTCCCCCAAAAACATTGGAGAATGCTATTGCTGGAATATACGTGTCAGATCTACCATATATGTGGCAGTTGTGGTGCTCTCTGGAAGGACTACATGAACCATATCAAGCCTTCACGAAACTGCGTATCTGCGCCTGCATCCGGTATAACAGTTGTCACCACATCTGGCATTACTAGAGGTTCCATCGGTAGCTTGTGGCCTACCGTCTATTGAGAATAATCATTCCCGCTCTCTTGATGAACAACTTGAGGTCATCTTAGTGGGATGACTCAACAAGGTCAAACACACGCCTTAGATCAAGATCGTCAAGGGAAAAGAACTGGAATCATAAGAACAGAACAGGATAAAGAAAAAATTCATGTTTTACCAAACAAGACTACATGGCATGTATAATAAATACATGGCATGTTACCTCCTGTCTTTCACATGGGCATTTACTTCTACCCAAACTGGTCATGTAACATCCCAAACACATGCCATGTTGTCCACACACACAGTGTGTACTGGAATTGTCTTCCCCTGCCCGACTCCTCCAACACGGCTTATCCACACATCATTATTTTGAACAAGACTATACAATGTGTATAAGATCTAAATGGAGTGTACTAGATAAGCTTCACTGACCATTGTTGTTCGTGACATAGTCGGGTACACAGCTAACACTACACAGCTAACACTACACAGCGTGTTCTAGATAAACACAACATGTATGGCTTAGATTCCAACTGCCTGTGTTGTTAGTGACGCGACTAACTACTCGGATGACACTACATGGCATGTTACACCTACACACGATGAGTACACCAACCTATTTCCCCAGCCACATAGCCTAGTCCACAATGTCTTTTACCGGTAAATACTAGACGGTGTGCCCCACAGGTACAAGGTGTGTACTCGATGAGCTTCACCGACCCGTGTTTTTTCGATACATGGCTGGATACACGACTCACACTACACGGCGTGTTCTATCTGAAAACGACATGTAATAGAAAGGATAACATCAAACCATGTTGTTAGTTACATGGCCAGATTCCCAGACTACACTACATGGTGTGTTTGAAAGTGACGCGTCATGTTTAACTGAATATTTCTCCAGTCGTGTTGTTATTCATACGGCGGACACAGGGTCAACATAAAATGGCATGTACAACTGGTACACAGCGTGTTTTCCCCAATAATTTCCCAAACCCGTGTTTCTGCCTACACGGCCTATGACATAGTCAGAACTACACAGCGTTTACATAAGGTACACGACATGTACTTAAATTTTTTTCATCTCTTGTCGAACAGAAGAGTACATGGCTTGTGTTCATAGAGCCACATGTCATGTTGTCTGGGTTTCGGGACAGTCGACCTCAGAAACTACTTCGAATCCCCTTTTCCTTAAATTTCATGTGTCGGTATGCCAAATTATGATATGTGGGGGCCCATACGTTCCACCAACCAATTTTTAGAACCCAAACTTTCTCAGTATAGTATGAAACACAACAATAGGCTGGATCATGATCCGCTAAATTCTGGTCCAAGAGAGCCCATACATCTCCAGAAGAAAATTTTAGCATACATAAAACCAATAATAAATTGTACGAATACCCCATAAAAAGTAGGAGTATCTATCAAGGTACCTATCAGAACAACATGCATTTTTGAAAACAACATCTATCACAACAACATGTGATTTCTAATGCACCTACATGACATGGATACTATGCATGGCTAGTGATTCTAACATGTGCCTAAATGATGCATGATATGGAATACCCTCATATCATTAGGTTTCAACTAAATATAACCCACATATAAAATATAAACAACACAACACAATTGTGTCACCCAATGGTGAAAATAAAATCAACTGTAAAATTGAAAAATAGAAAAATTTCCATCAAACAGGGTAGATTGGGTTTTCCCTAAACATGGGTTAGCTACTCTTGGGAATGGCTTATTACAATGTACCTATTCCTTCATATCCCTTTCTAAAGGCTCCAAAATTTAAATCATGAGAAAGGAAACCCTCTGATACCACATTGTAACCTACCGGATCTGTTTGCCATAACATAGGTTCCTCGAAACTGGTTTATGACATGTCCTCAAGTGCATTTCCCCAAACACTAGAGGATGATGACATGTAGCGAGGGCCTAGGTCTGATAGTGGAGAAACTATGAACTAATTTTTCAAAGTGGAGCGTAGTGGATAAATATACAAACATACCAATAATGGAAGAAGTAAACAATACCAAGCTAAAAAGGTTAACAATTCTAAAGTAAAATATGACCAACAATCTTATATATGATGATGCATTATGTCACTAATTCTATGAAAGTATCCAAAACATGATACACTACAATCTAAAACAATATAGCACAAGGTACAAGTATATAAAAACAAAAAAAAAATAGTGCAGTAGGAAATCAGCAGCATCGCAAGCCCATGCTCGGTCCTATGCTCTCCTACTCCTCTACAACAATCAATTACCTATATGGGGACCCATGTCCTTATCAACACCTATAGAAATATAATCACTTTGGTCCCAAGACATGATGTAAATAGCGTGTGAGAAACAAATCCTAGTAGGCAACCACCTAAGGCTCATGGCCAATTGTCTCTGAAAATGTGCAACAACAGTATGCAATAAAGAAATGCAGTAAGCTAGGATATACTCAAAAGAAGATAATCCTACCAATTTCATTACCATTTAATTATTATGTAAAAATTCAATATAATAGAATTATAAGTTCCCAATAACCTTCCTCAACCAAAAGTCTCTTATACAGTACCATAGAAAAAAGCACAATAGGATACCTAACAAGTAGAAGGTAAACAATTCCAAGCATGTGCTTTAGCTTGGCTGGTATAACATAAGAAATCACCAAAGTGAATATTCAAAGTAAACAGTGCCCTCAGACATTCATATCCTTACCCTCAGGTAATCATAATCGAAACTGGTAGGTTATTTCCCTCAGGAATAAAGAATATTTCCCTAGGCATATAAGATATTTAACTCAGGCATGGAAGTTGTTACCCACATGAATAAGAAAAGTTTCCCTTAGGCTAAACGAAACACTACCCTCATGCTAAGAAAAATAATTACCTCAGGCTAAGCAAGTTACTGGGCCGATCCCAACACATAAGCAAGCAATTTATATAAATTTTATTTCATGAAAACTCAAATCATGCTATAATCATGGAATACCCATGGGTATCCTGGCCAAACAACTAAACAAGGGAAACGCAGCCATGGGATGGCCCTGGATCAAGGCAATGAACCCAAACAAAAGTTTATACATAATCAAAAAATTACCTATAACATTCTAAGAATTTAATGAGTAAAGGACTTAGCCATACGACACCACAAACATGGGCGCGTAGCACTACGAAAAACAAAATCAACTCGACCATTAGAAATAAACACCATACTTGCTACCTCAATCTCCTCTGATCGATATACGTGAACGATGCCTCCAAAATAACCTGAGAATTACATAGCTCTGGGATAAACATTTACCCATTAAAACCCAAATAACATCATTTCTGTAAATAATTGTATGGAGAGGTTCAAGAAGAGAGAAGATCTCACCCATGCAGTTTAGACGAGATCGTCGGTGAAGGAATCAGAGTCCCGGTGTGCGATCGGGAGTTCCTCCAAGTTTCGCCCTTCTCTCCTATTGATCCCGATGATTTCTTAGCATCCTTTTTGAAAAGAGGAGGCTAATGCCTATTTTTAATGAAAAAACATAAATACACTGTGTGTACTCTCAAGTACACGGAGTGTGAATTCCATTTTTAACTATTCCCCTAGCGACATTATTCCACTGTATCTCTGTTCATCAGTAGACTTGTTTATAGGACGTGTTTTACTAAGTACGTGGCGTGTACTACCATTCCTCTATAGGCTACTCCCACCACCTTATTGTTCACCTGCCAACTGATTAAACGACATGTATATACTATGTACACAGTGTGTAGGCTGTTATTACAACGTTCATCACTGACCGCCCTATACGCCTTGTATAATCATTACACATGGACAAAGTACACGACGTCTGGAAAAGTACATGGCGTGTACCCACAAATTTTGGTATTTTCCCCAATTTCCTTATTTCCCCAAAAACACTTAAGGTAAAATGAAAAGAAGAAACATGTACCTCAAGAATAAGAACTAGGATCTTAAAACTACGGTACCTATATTATTCTTCCCTGAATTAGAAAAGGGGTATGTCATTTATTGTGATGCTTTTGGTGTGGTTCTTGGGTGTGTGCATATATAGGATGATCACATGGTGGCATAAGGTTATCATAAACTCTAACCACATGAGATGAATTACTTAACCCATGGCTTGAAGTTAGCAGAGTTGATGCATGCTTTGAAGAAATGGTGTCACCGCCTCTTAGGGGATACAATTTTGGTTTACTATAATGATAAGAACATAGAATACATCTTCTCATAGACGGATCTAAATTTGAGACAGTCCTGTTGGATCAAATTTTGGAACGAGTTTGACATTAATATTATATATACCCCAAGAAAGGGTAATGTGGTGAAATATGCATTGATTAATAAATTTCTTGTTTGGGATTTGAGGGAGTCTTGCGATGACTAAACATTGATGGGGATCTTTTTCAAGATGCACTTAGAGGACAATGAGAACAGTGTCGATTCACACATATCGAGTGTTTTTTTAGCCCCTTATCCTATATTTCATATTCAATGGTAGCAATTATATTGTTTCCACATGGTGCGGAGATGACATCCAATTGTTTATTTTCTACCCAGGGAATGTTTTGTTTCAAAGGATGTTTCATGGTGCTCTAAGTTCTAAAGAAGGTAGGCATGAAGGATACCCACAATTCTATGTCGGTCATTCATCCTGGTGTAGACAAAACGTATTATGATGTGCATTAGTAGATTTTTTGTCTAGGTACAATATGGTACATTGATAAATTTGTATCATGGTTCTATACTTGTCAGCATATGAAAGAAGAGAAGCAAAGGCCCTCTGGTTTTCTCCAACTGTTACCCATTACTACTTGGAAGTGGGACGATGTCTCCACGAACATCAGTATTGGATTACATCATAAAACTCATGGAATGAATGATATTTGGGTTTTAATTGAAATCTTGACTAAATCATCCCATTTCATTTTGATCAGTGATATAACGAAGGTGGGTGGGATGTGATAGATGTTTGTTGAATATGTGGTCTTGATTCATGGTGCGTCGTTAGCGATTGCCTTTGATAAAGACCGCCATTTTAACTATCAATTCTAGGAGGGACTTCATAGGGATTTGGGGTCACATATTAAGATGATGAAGACGTACCATCCTCAAACGGAGGAAAAAACAAAGCAGGAAAATCAGATTCTGGAAGACATGCTCCATGCATCTGTTTTGGACATCAGACATTCATGGGGTTCACATTTTGTATTCGTTGAATTTGATTATAATAATTGTTACCAATCATCCATTTGAATGGTTCTCTTTGTGGTTCTCTAGGTTCGGCTTTGTCAACCTATTTTTATGTTTTGATGAGGTTCGTGATACGTCACTATTTGGACTGAGGCTGGTGAAAGAGAGATATGGGAGTATCAAGCTTATTAGAATGTAGTTATTGTTATCTCAGTGTCAAAAGAAATATTATTATGATCAGAGGCATCAAGACTCAGAGTTCATTTTTGGTGATCAGGAATTCCTGTATATAGCCCCTCATTTGGGTCATCGTCTTTTTAGGAGCAAAGGGAAGCTAACATCGAGTAATGTTGAACTCTTGGAGATCACCAAGAAGATTGGAAGGGTGTCCTTAGGTTAGCTTTGAACTCTTAGTTGACATGGGTTCACGATGTGTTTTATGTCTCCCAATAAAAAAATATAACCCAGACCCATCTCATGTGTTAAATTGGGAAGAGTTGGAGACAGACTATGATTTATCAGTGTCTGAATGGTCGGTTCGAATAGTTAGATCCTAATAGATGGTGATTCATGGGATGTATATTCCATTGGTCCATGTCTTTTTTAAGAACGGAAGTGATAAACCTGAGATATGGGATCAAAAGTCTTAGTTCACGCAAGAGTTTCCATTTTGGCTTGCTGATCAATGATTGATTTTACTTTATGAGGGAGGAATGTTTTCATGGTGGAATGAAATGTCACATATGTGATCTGATTTTCATTAATTTTCCTATTTTATTTTTTGTGTGTCTTTTTCCTTTGGTTTTTATTTGAATTTTAGAAGAAAAAATAGGATTTTGGGTGGATTTGACCCAACATATGGTCGGTGCACAGTTAGTATTATGTATATTCTGACACATGAAATTGTGTTATATGAGATAGAACCTACAGCACAACCTTAGCATAACCCTTCATCTCATCCCAGGTAAGAGTGTGGAAGTCTCCGTCCAAACATAATTGACCCCATAGTTGTCGCACAGTTTTTTAAACTGTGTAGACTAACCGTGCAGAACTACCTGCACATTAAAATATTTCCTTTTCTCTCTCTCATATCTAGTTTAACCCCCAAAACACCCCATTTCTCTCTTCCTACATGATTTCACACCAAATGATCTCCTCTTTCTCCTTCCAACACCCTTGTATCTCCATGTTATTACCATATTTGGTGTGGTTGTTCATCAATTCATCTGCTATGTGCATTCTCCCATGATTCCTCCCTCCAATATAAGGTTTCCTATCTTCTTTTGGTGGATTCATCTTCTCTAGCCCTAGAGTACCATTTTTATGGTCCCCTTTTTATGTTATTGGTTTGATCTCTATGATTTGGTCTTGATCAAGATTCCTTGTGGTGCGATCGAGGTGTGGTGGGAGTTTTGCATCATATTTTGGGGATTTCACAACCAATGGTAAGTGATTTCATGCCTAAACCTTTATTAATGAAATTATTGAGATTTATATGTTGTTTAACATGTTTTATAAATTATGAATGTGTTTTTAATTTTTTTTTGAATATTTTTATATATAATTGATTTTAAATTGGAATTTTAATTTTGATATTGGTGTACTCATAATGTGAAGCCTTGTTGTGTTCATTTGAAATGTTTTATCGATTTAATAAATGTTTAATTAAGTTGTGTATGGAGTATGAAGCGTGGTTGGATTGGTTTTTTGGTGATTTTGGTTTTTTTTAATAAGGGTTTGGTTGTGAAAATTGTGGTTTTTGGAATCCCTGATAACTTGTTGGTATTATTTGTGTGAATTTGGTGTATCTTGTGGCCTATGAAAATTGATTGAGCACTATGGGAAACATCGGTAGCAAGGAGGCTGGACTAGGTCTATTGTTCTAGTGATACAGATGTGGATATAACCCAGTTTCACATTATTATATTTATGATGACAACACTTATTAAATATTGATGATGATTAGAGACCACACAAATGTAGGATGCTTCTCTTCTCTAGGGGATTGTGCATGAGAAAGTGGATAGTTTTGGTTCCTATACCACTTTACACTAAGAAATGATGTTCTATAGTCCCATTTTCTAACTAATACCCATATGGACTCTCCCATGTTTGTTTTATTTGATATGATGTACTCCCCATAGGCATACGGGCATATATTTGGGTACGCCAATGGTAAAGGAGTTTTCATTTAAAAATAGATTCCTTTAAAAGATGTTTTTTATTAAAATAACATTCCTAGAAATTGTTCTAGAACATTATATAATCTAAAAAATCAAAAAAAATTGTTACATATATTTAATAGTATTAAATAATTTTTGGATCGAATCATAGAGAGAAATTGATCACACCCTTCTTACACCTTTTGGTCTAAGCATACGTGGTTATCCATGATATAGTTAAGGGTAATGCCTGGGCTGATTACGGTTCAGGATTCTAGTGATCCTCCTTAGTAGTGTTAAGTGATGGAGTTGGGGTGTGATTCTACCCTTTCTTGAGGTGTTTTTTGGAGATTGTTTTTCATTCCCATTTTTTTAGGAACTCTCTTTCAGTTTTGCTGAATATGTCGACTTAAATCAAAAACATTGTTAAAAAAAAATTTGTTTGGTTTTCTACCTTTTTTTAATTTATATTGTTGATTATTTTATATTTTTAAATTTGGGTAAATAATTTAAAATTGATTGTATATATACCTTGGAACTTTTTTTATCCAATGGGGAACCATAATTCCCTTTGGGCCTTACCACAGACCGAGTTGAGAACCACCTCTGTTAAATAATCGGTATGGTTTATAAAAAATAAAATACCTTTAGTAGGATTCAATTTAGTGAGGTGGATGTTAATATTGAATAAAAAAATTATCAAGCTATGGAGGTTGGAATGTAATATTATATTTAGTGTATTGTTAAATGGTACTATATCATTATGCAATTGTAGTGTTAGATCTAGAGAACATATGTTTATTGTGAATATGGTGGTGGATAATAAAGGAATTGGTGCTATGATTCATTTTAGAAAACGTTGATTGGAGTTTTTGGTTTTGGTATATGTGATTAGATAGAAAATGTTTCAAATATTCTATTTTTTATGTCATTTTTAATTTTAAACTACTAATAGTGTTCATAAAATTCAGTAGTCATAAACTCTGTAGGAGGTCACACATTTCATACCACTTCCTAATGTCCTCTCTCAAATATGGTTGTGTTCTAATTTTTATATCCATATATTTAAATTTTATAGTTTATTATGAAAATGAAAGTGAAAGGGAATGAACATACCAACATGTGTTTCATATATGAAAAAGAATTAGAGAGTCCTTTTTTATAATTAGTAATTTCATGTTGAATTTTTTTGGATGTAGTTTTAGTTATGTGAAATTTCATTTATATTCAAATTAATTTTTATCAAGTTTATTTATTTTGGAGAATTACATGTATATTTGTGGTGTTATTTATTTCATCATTTTAATGAAGAAAATTCTTTCTATATTAGATTTTACATACCCATGCTAGAAGTAGTAAACCCATTCCCCCAAGAGGATGAGTATTGTGAGTCACTACGATATTCATGATTAACGAAGGAGTTTTTCCTACAGAGTTTTCTTATCATTGAGTGGAATTAAATAATGAGTTCAATTTTTGGATTGAAGGAATATAAATTGAATATGAACTAATTGTTTTGGAAATGTGAAATCATTATTTGATCTTTGCATGTGATTCATTTAACAAAAATTATCTTACATGTAGAGATCTCAGGTGACCAAATACATGAACCTTGATAGTCCTTTGAAAAATAGTAAGAAATATTTTCTTTATCTAATAATAGTGGCCTAGGTATATTACATTTCTCATCCCTTTTAATAATAATTTATGAAATTATAGATTATTTCAAGAGAAAATGAAATTGAATTTGATTTAAAAAATACGTAAAATTATTTTAATTTCCAAAGATTAGATGTTTTTTACATACATATATAGTTATAGTGGATAATGGACTCATTTTTAGGTTTGGTATGATATATGATGAACCTATAAAAAATCATATATGGGTATACGAGGAAGAGGATGATCAATGTGTGTCACCATGTATGTGTTTTAGTGGAAAACGTTTTTGAGGAATAAAGTGTATATTTCTAATCTGAACGCTGACATGTGGTTGTAATAGATTGATAATTCCATCATGTTTAATTGTGATTCAATGAAATTTATTAATTTTATGGATTACTATGTTGAATGTAACACCTAGTTAGTGTGGGGCCATTATCTTAGTGATTATGATGAATTTGATGTTACATGAGAGAAGCACTAGAGCCAACTCCATATAGATTTATTTAACAAAATTTATAAGGAAATGTTACTACTATATATTTATTAAATCTTCTTGCGTAACTAGAGTGTATTTTAATTTAAAATGAGGAGAAAAACCCTCCTCTTTTACATGCATTTTATTTTACCATATTAGGTGGCATGGTTTTATCATTTTAATGAGGCCTAGCTTTTAGATATTTATTTTTAGGTAATCACTTTATGATTTTGGATACGTTTAAAGGTTCCCATTAATGTAGATGTGATTATGTAGATCTTAAAATGGGATTATTCATATTAATTTGGGAATAAATATAACTTCCCAATATGTAGAGCTATAGAGAGAATCTATTTTTTGAAGAAATTGTTTGACCGATGAGGAGAAAACATTAACCATATTCCGCTATATTTTCAGTAGTGGGATTATTATCATTTATTGATTACAAAAACATCATATTTTAATTTTATGATATAAATTGGAATAAAAAATTTATGTTTATATGATTTGTCACTGACTACTATGTAGGTAATTGTGTGATAGTTGATGGGATCTCGTAGTTTTTTTATTATTTTCTTAATTTTTCTTATCTGTGGTAGCCAATTCATAAGCACTTCAAACATATAATTCCTACTAGATTAAATATATGAAAGATGATAGATATTACTCACCATTGGGGAGCTTGATATGAATGTATTATATATAATACATGATAACATGGAATATTAGAAAGACATATAGGACATGGATTGTTGCATTGTATGATGGTTTCTATATAAAAAAGGAAAATATTTAAATATAGTAACCATATTTTTTTTAAAATCATTCCAATTAATTTATTAAAAAAAATAAGAATACTTAATTATTTCACCTTCCTTAGTTAGAATGTTTCGGATGGATAATGAAATAATTTCTAGTGACTTAGTATTAAATATATCTTTTGTATGTCAGCCAATTTTAGAATATGTATATCTATGGTGATAGATTATAAATGGTCGTTATCAATTAGTATGGAAGTTCATCGTATTAGATGATTGAAAATTTGACTTTATCCAAAATAATTATTGCTTCTATTAAAAAAAACCATTATTGATTTTTTTAAAATATGGGTTGTTTTAATGGGTGGGATGGTGAATCTATAAAAATTATTATTCAGTGTTATCATACATTAGATCAAATAATATATGGATCCTATAATCCTATAGATATCTTGGATGATTTTTTGTTTTTAATACTATATAATAGAGATGTTTTTGAGAGTTATTGACGATCTAGTTGTTGTTTCTCCAAGATAGGTTGTTACAATCCCACATTATGTGATATTGAGTTTGTGATACTATTTTCATCCTAGTGTTTCCCCAATCTCTATGTAATTTTGTATTATAAAACATTATGAGTTATAAGGGTTTTATATTTATCCGGAAGATGTATTATATTTGTGCTCATATGCTATGTTATACCTCTTTGGGGAGATGAACTACTATCTATGATAATTGATGATGATATTATATGTATTTCAATAGACTCTTAGTTGTTAAAATATGTAATAGAAAAAAATCATTATCCACTAATGAGGGATGATGACTTTTTTATAAAAGAAATATATATTTTTAGCTCATAAGTCTTTCCCTATGGTTTTGATATCCTCAAATATGGGTGAATGAAGAGGATGTTCCTATGATTTTTGGAGGTGTTTCTATAGGAATTGTGATTTTTTTTCAATTCTTTTCAAATATATGAATTCACTATCCTAATTTATGTGAATGAAATATTTTTACATTTTCTAATCACCTTAATTAGTTCAAGGTTTTTTATATAAAAATCATATATAGTAATAGAAATATGATAATGTTCCTATGAATTTTAGAGATGACATAGATATTTTTTCATGAGATCATTATATTATACTTATTCTATTTTTATGTTCCATATGAATATGTGGAATTTTATTTTTATGTCACATCTCAGTGATTCATAACTATTAGTCCACTGAATACTGAATATTTTGAAATTATAGAAGCACCCGATAATTTTTTTATGTATGGTATTTTATTTTTCATTTATGATATTATGTGATGTTATTATACTACA
This sequence comes from Viscum album, assembly GCA_963277665.1. Classification (NCBI taxonomy): domain Eukaryota; kingdom Viridiplantae; phylum Streptophyta; class Magnoliopsida; order Santalales; family Viscaceae; genus Viscum; species Viscum album. The sequence continues at coordinate 2,021,627,247 of OY728138.1, forward strand.
TATATATAATCATGATTAATTTCATTTAATTTTATAGGAAGGAAATTGAATTCATATACATAGATATGTGTTAGGTTTGCATATAATATTTAATGGTGAAGCAAATTATTTCACCAACATATTAAACACATATATATGGATTAATGTTTCAGATAAATTATAATTACTCTCATCATGGACATGTATATCCGTTGATATAGAATTTGGTAGTGGTCTCTAGTGGGACTAAGAATTTACATCATCACAAACAAGCCACTCTAGGTCTGTTCTTACAATGATGGGATTTTTTAAAAAATCAATGAAAATATAATATTATTAGATATGAAATTTGGTGGTTAGTATTAAAAAATCCCAATAGTATATGTTCCCTTCATATAATTTACATTTATATATGTATATATTTTTAAAGTTTTTATATGATTATGATTTAAGGTATTCAATACTCTATGTAAAGTTAATAATCTAGTTTTCTCATTGATAATCAATATGAGTGGTGATGTTTCTTATGAGGCTATTAATAAATGGAAACATTTAAAGGAACCTAAAAAAATTTATGTATATATGGAATATATTATTTGTTGAGTACTCTTATATAAAATGTTGGTGAAACCATAATTGTTTCAAATGGTTTGGGAATTTATGTAGAGGGATTATCTGATAGATGTTTCGTGAAATAATATCATTCATCGTGGTTCTCTTGACTAATGTATATAAGATGAAAATTATCATGCATTTAGTTTTTTGAATATATTTTTTCATTAGGTAATAAAATAAGAGATTATTTATGGATTTTATCACTTCCCTCTATCAAGAAATAGGAAGGTACATCAATGTAATTTTTAATACGATTTCCCTGATATTTTGATGATATAGCATTATTTTATTTATTGTTGACTAAACTATAATAGTAACTCGTTTAATGATTATTAATAAACCCATCCGAGTATATTTCTATGATCTAATTTGAATAGAATAGGTATTGAGGCTTTAAAATGTGTGTTCTTATATACTTGATTACTAGTAAAAATAAAAAATTCTATGTTGTGATTAACATGGTCCCACTAAACCTTTTTTAACCCAGCTACATTCTATCTTGGTAACAAAAAATTTCTATCTCATGAGATATAGTCTTTTATTGAATCCATTATATATATATAATTGACCAATCCATTACATGTTTATAATGTAACCACCCATTATTATTTTATAATGAAAACATGAATAATTTTTTTTTTCATTGAACCAACCAGCAATATTTCACACTTAATTGTTCCATAATAAATGTTTCACATTTGAAAATAATAACACTAGGGAAATAATTTTTTATTAAATACATTCAAATATAATAGAATAAAATCATGAAATACATCATTTAAAACAAAATATATGATATCCCAAAATAATAATCTAATAAATTAATTATATATGGGAAAAAATGAAATACAACTCCATTAGATATAGTTCATTATAAGATAATGAAAACCAAATCATTAAAAAATTCATTTTTAAAACATTTTATATTCATCATCATAAAATTCATTGAAATGGGTATTTATTCAACAAGTCCCATTAATAAATGAAAATAAAGATATTCATGAAAATGTAATTAGTTCTAAAAAATCCCAAAACAAATAAAAAATTAATATAATATAGAATACAAAATCCTAGAAATGGTATGTTTCATGTTATATATGGTTAATCTTAAATAAATGAGTCTGAATTATCTTATCCCTTTCCAGATAAGTAATATTTGAATTAATAGTTATTATAACAATAATAATCATATGGTTCTATAAATACTAATAATTAAATCATGAATTATTCTAAAATATAATTTTGGTATTTTTATAAACCATAGAGAAAATAAATTAGTGTAATAAAATAAAATAACAGTAATGGAAAAGAAAATGAGATGAAGACCAGTTGCGACATTAAAAATAGTCTAATAAGTACACTATAAAAGAGTTGTTAAAATAAAAACTGAAATAACATGATTTGAATATTATTAATTACATTATATATCAAATAATCACTAAAAACATCGTAGATAAAATTATATGAATAATTAAAAACATATCTCAAATAATGGAGTTTGAGATAGAAAAGCCATAAATGTTTACCGTATATAGTTGATGACACTATAAAATCCTATAAAAATAGAGACAAGTTTATAATATATTTAATAACCTCATTTATTTAACATTACTCTTATATACACCAATTATATTTATTTTTTATGGAATTATTGGTTTGGTATTTCTTATATAAACAATAAAGTCTTAATAATTTTATCTATTTTCATATGATTTATTATGTTGTTTCTATTAACCAAACATTTTAAATATTTTTATCATTAATATTTCATTTATTAAACAATAATATATATCATATATTTATTTATAATTATATTACATCCTTTTTAAATTTTTTATATTCATTACATCAAAATGGAATTAATGTTGTCTAATTTTAGTAATTTTAGTGAATAAAAATATATGCATTAATATAATTTCAAATGCATTATATATTACTTTCTTAAACCTATATTAGACATTATATTATAATAATATTATAATAATATTAGTTTTCATGTCTTCATATTCATTCATAATAGGATTTTAATGCACTATATGTATAAGTGGTTAAATCAACACAAAACTGAACACACACTGTAATGATTTTTGAGTATTATAATAGAGGGGTTTATTTTTACAAATTATAATTATCATATTATAATAATAAAATATTTATATTTTTTCATTATGGGTAACTATATTTGAATATAAGTTTTGATAAATAATGAAAAATTAGATGAAAATTGATAAAATGATTCTTCATGTAGTCGTCAGTCCACAGACAACCACGAATGACATTACATTATTTTTATATTTGGATAGAAATTAATAAATTATTTTTAATGAAATAATATAACAATATATAATTACACTAATTATCATCAATTTATAATATTATTCTAGTGATAAACTTTTAAGAATATTAGATTAATAATAAAAAATTAAGATAGATATAATACATACTTTTTAGAGATGATATTTCCAAGGAATTGATGTACTTATGTTATATAATAGTTACCGTATAGATTTTGGAAGTAGAATACAGTTATATGGATAGTTAAATTTCATATTTTTAATGAGTAATTATAAATTTATTTGTATATTCGAAAGAGTATAAGTAATCAAATTTTTATGAGAATGTAAAATGGAATGTTTGGTAACTCCCTTTGTATTTTAATAATTACATGACACTATTATAATGTTAGTGGCTCAAACGATTGAACATAATGGATTTATTTACATGTTTAAAATAAAAATTAATATGATACAATAATGTTTTAGGCATCCTTGAGTTATTTAAGTGTCTTATATTTCTCTTTTTCTCCCAAGATCACATAAACCATGGAATGTTTTTATACACATTGTATTTATGTAATGTGACCTTGATAAAAAATTTCCATATCTCATGATTTTAATTTTACAATACTAAATATGATAATAATTTTTCTCATAAAATTTATATGTATAAAAATTTTATTTTCGACTTAAACATAACATACATATAAAAATCGTTTTTGGTAAATTAAATCTTTAATAATAAAATAATGTGTTAAATAAAATAACAAATGTCAATAATTTAGAAGAAATGTATTCATTTATTATAAAAAAAATAAGGTTATATAATTTTGAAATAAATTGAAAACTATATTTTAACAAAAATATTACTTATTTAAAAGAAAGATCCATTAACATTTTTAATGTAATTTTTTAATATAGTTCAGAAAAATATTGGAAAAGGATTCCAATATTCATAGAATATATAAAAATAAAAAATATTGTTTTTTTATTTCATTTGAAATTACATTAATGGTTTTTAAATATTCATGGCTATTCTTACATAGTGATGAAATCATATAAATTTTTATTTCCAATGAAACATTTTTCAACTAAAAACTAACATACACAAAAAACGATCAAAAATTCATAAGAAGAAAATTTTTATATTATGAATTCAAAAAATGTATTTTATTTTTTATAATATAAATTATATATGTGTAAAAGTAATATTATAATGTAAAAAAATATTTTATTGATGATTCTTTTCTTAACTAATTTTATAAAATTATTTTGTAGGGTATTATGAATTGGAAAAATTATTTTTAAATGAAAAATTTTATTTTTTAAAATTTTTATATTAAGAAATTGTTTCAGAAACATTTATTTCATATAAAATTGATTTTCTTTTAAATCATTATTTTTTATTATTTAACTAAAGAAATTTATTTTCTAATAATATAAAAAATATTTTATAATAGTATTTTATTGTGAGGGATTCAAATATAAAATTTTAATTATAAAATTTTAATTATAAAAATTTATAAATTTATTTTTAAAATAAAATTTATATTATAATGAAAATGAATTTTTGTAGAAATAAATTTCGTATTATTAACTCAAATTAATTAGTTACCTTTTATGAGTAATAAATATTAATTATTTACAATTTCATTATTTGTTATAGGTATTTTAATAATATATCATTAATAGTTTTTGGAATGTGTACATTGAGTGTTGTGTGTAAAAAAGTTATATAACATAGTAAATAATTTTTAAGGATCAAAATTATTTTTTTGTTATATAAAAATGGTTATATAAAGGAAATAAAAGAGAAAATTTGTTACATGTGGTGTTTATTTATTCTTTATTGTAATGCTTCATTAATTTATAACATATCGTTGGATGATTTTGATATAAATAATAGTTATTATAATTTTATTTTATAAAGGAATAGTTAGATGCGATGTATGGGTTTGTCTTTAGAGAAATATTATATTGTACTGAGCTTGAACAGTATATTGAATTTATGAATGAATTAGTTAACCGGTTAATATAAAATGAGTTGAATTAGAGATAAAGTGATATTTCTACATGTTCCTCGGTATTCATATATAGATTTGTGGAGGATACCCCTACTGTTAAATTTTTCTTATCATTTGTTCTTGACGGATACATCACATCATGAATAGTGCATGTTCTTTATAGTTTTAATGATTTATCTATGTTTTATTGTAATTTTTTTAAAATATATATAGGTTTATTGACGTAGTATAATGGTTTTAACTTCATAAATAAATTAATTTGATCTATGAGGTCCTCTAAATGTAAATTATTTATATGTTTCTGCATAAGTAATAGAATGATATTTAACAGAGTGATTTTGATAATAAGGATGATTTTATATTAATGGGAAAACATATAGATATTTAAGACCATAAATGGAGGGTGTTTCAAGGATGATTCATTCATTATAATTGTGTCTGAAGTAGGCATTTATGTTTAGTGACATTTATATTGGTTTAAGAGTTGATTATATTTATTTGATTCAAAAGGATATTTTGAAACTCCCAACATATAGTTATGTTTTTAGTTTTTTAATATGTTTGATAATTTGTATTATTAATTTATTTTAATATTTTATATGAGCCTTCAGAAATAGGGAAATTCCAACTCTAGAGGTATCTCACATGGTAATGATGTTTTTTTCTAATTTTGAATGATCGTGGTTTTTGTTTGTTTCAAGAAGAAGTATTCATTTTTGTGGTATCTAATGAGAAGGACTAGATTATAAATACATGTGGTGTGTTGGGTGATTGAAATTTTTTGGGGTGGTGGAAGAGGGAGTTATGAAGTGTTATTTTGGTCGAAAAATAATTTTTCATGAAAATTACACCAACATACAATCCATTACATCTAACTTATTTAGTGGATGAATGATTATTTTTAAAATTATTAGATTAAAAAAAGAGGTATACACACTTGATATGTTTTCACTGGAATTTAATCATTGATTAATTTTTATAATTTAATGTGTGAAATTTCATTTTGATTGAAATTGGGGAATAATTTAGTGTTACTACTAGCCATTTTATGGAGATGTAATAGTTTTTAGTTTTTAGTAAGGATTTATAGAGAAGTTTGGAGTTATATCATAGTATTTACATTACACTGCATTGAATTTAGAAGGAGTAATAGTATACCATATATGGTTGTTGTAAAATTATTGGAACAAAAATATTTTTTGGTGAAACAATTATTCTTAGATAATCATGGTGTAATTAGGTATATTACATTGTAAAAATACATGATATAATCAGATTTAAATATTTTAAGGTCATGATAATTCAGTGTTGATAAGGAATATTACATATTGATATTTTGATTTTTAGCTTCCCCATAATCAATACATTATTAAATGATATGTTTCTCTATATATTGATATATATATATTTTTAATAAGGTATTTACATTATCCCCCTAGTTTTTTCTTTATTCAAGTATTTTTAAGACCATGGGTATTTCATCAAATCCCTAGACTTCTCATTTTTTAATACATAATGTTCATGTTTCAAGATGATGGATCCTTGTAAGTATTTTCATTATCTATTGTACCTTTTTTATTATTCTTCTATCTTATTGAGGGTTTATGGATTCTTGTTATTGTGTGTATGTTATATATCATTGACAAGTGTTCAATTCTTTAAAACATATTTTATCTAATGTAGTTATTGGAGTGAAAGAATTTTTTCCATTGATTTATTTTTTGTTATGATCTATGATTTGTGGTATGAGATTCAAAAAATACTCATATTCCATTAATAGGTTCAACATGGGATTATAATTATATATATTTTTATTGTATTTGTGAAATTATCATAATATTATTTAATAAAATAAATCCTAGAATAATAGATATGTTGATTCGTATACACGTTATTAATGTTAATCCATTAATTTCACTATGTAATGTATATGTCTTAATTATATGACGAGAATATAGTAGTATTAAATAACTGTTTTATCATAATGTGATTAATGAATTTTTTTTGAAGATTTATAATTTTTATGGTTTACATTAATAGGGAAAATTGTTCAGTTATTCAAAATATAAGGAATTTAAAATCAATTAAAAAATCTAAAAAAGGAATGGTATTTTTATATGTTGATAAAACTATTAAATAATGTGTTTAATGATACTATTTAATGTGGTTTTTAAAATATTTTAAAATTTGAAATCTGAAATGTAATGGGTGACATAGTGAAGTTAATAAATTATAAAGGAAATGAATATTTTAATAAATTTTTACTAATAATGATATGGAAGAAGGTAAATTTATTTTAGTTAATATAATTTAAATATTGATGAATTTACCTGTGTTATGTTGTTTCAGGTACAAGTGTTATTTATGTATGGTTCTAATGATGTCGTGATTGGATTGATATGTGGTTGACTTCATTAGATTTCGAAACTATGATAGAATATGTGTGTTCTTATATACCATTAATTAGTCTTGTAATTTCAATATTCCCACCACTCAAGGTGCATAACATATTTGGTTACATTGTGACATTTTTTTTAAATTCAACCACTACATCAGATATGTGGTTAAAAAATATGGTTAATAGGTCCCCATTTTATACTCATCATACAAATAAATATAGTTATTTTTATTATGTCTTGTATTACAATAGGTTTGTGATAGTGTTTATGTTATATTTTTATGGTATCAGGCTATTATAGGTTTCTATAGTATGATCCTATTGTATGAGGATAAAATATGTGTATATAGGATGGATGTAGATCCCCAATACATATGTTATTGGAATGTGAGGTTTATTTTTTCAATACGTAAGGGGGTTGGAGGTATCAATTTTTAAATATCTATAAATTTAATAGACTGATGTTGCCCATGGATTTAGTTTGTAATCATGTGGGGATATTGTGTTTGTAGATGAGCTAATATGGGACTAAAGTTAGTTTCATTATTTTATTCTCTAAAATATTATTATAATTCTTCCATATTTGAATGTTATTTTCATAATATAATCATTTTTTGTATTCTTACAGACTCCATATTGAATATATATTATTTTTATATAATATAATGATGGTATCAGAGAATGAAATAAAATATACTACAATGTGACCTTGAAGTTTTTTTGGTTGGATGAATTGATGTTTTCATAAAATTATTTTCATTCAATATTGATTTATTGTTTTTTTTAACTATATAACCTTAAATTAATATTTTTCTTATGTTTAGATTACGGGTATATTTGGATTTTTTTAATTGTAATTTATCATTATGTTTTTTTATTTCCTATGAAAAATGACGGTAATTTCTCATGTTATATACTCTTATTAATAGTCACCACCACATGACTCATTAGGGGTGTGCTTCTAGGGTCCCTCTCAACATCAATACCGACCAGGGAGGGGTTTTAATGGGGTTGAGTCCTAAAAATTATTTATGAAATTAATTGTAATAATACATAATTAAATAATACATATGTAATTAAAATTGATGTAATAAGGACTCATTTATAATATCATGGAAATTTTTAATATATATCAAATAGTATTGATGTAATTAAAACCATGTAACAGAAAAAAACCAATGTCCATGATGTGTTAGACCCCCCCCCCATAATGGTTTTTCTAAACCATGTAGATCATGATTTAGTTAACATGACCCAAATAACCTTTTCAAATAGATGGCCTATATATCCTCACTTTATAATGGCCTAATTATTTATTACTCTAATAAAATTTTATTCATATATATTTTTAAATTTAAATAGTGATTAAAAGGAACCCACAATAATGATTCTTCATGATATACCAAACTATAGTACCCCCCCCCCACAAGTAGGGAGACCAATATAGTTCTTCATAACTACATTGTTATTTCAGTATAGTTCACCACTAAAATAGTTCTAATGAAAAGAGTTATTCCCTATAGAAATTATTCCATAAATTCACTATTATGTGGCCATTGAATAGTGTTAGACTCAGGTTCTCTATGTTACCTCAAGAAGGCCTACAAGTATGCCAGAGGCTAAAATTTAGCATCAAGGTTCTATGATGGTATCTTATGTAGAATATACCTTAATTATCATATTACTATATTTAAAATTTTGATAAAAAACATATATAACCATCTAGATACAATAATAAATCTAAAATCTGTCATGACACACCTTCGCTAAGATGAGGGAAGGGACAATGCATTGTCTGACCCACCCTTCATCAATTTGGAGGAGAGATCATGACCCTCAAAACCCACCTTCAATAGATCCTAGGGTGGCGACTAGCATGAAGGGTATATAATCACACACAAAATAGAAGTCATTGCCCCTTTTTTATTTATTAGGATCGGGATATATGATTGTAAATCCCAAACAACACCAATACTGGAGGCAAAAGTAAATCCAAAACAAACCATTCCCAAATTTATGTTCCAAATGTAAGAGCAATAGAAGTACAAGCAATCTCCAAAGAAAAGTACCAAAGAAAAGAAAAAAAGAAATGAAAACTATCCCAACATCTGAACTAGTATGGTCCATTTGATCCTCATAGTCCACTTGGAAACATGAATGTAGTTTTATATACATAGGGTGATCATTAATGTATAATCAGAATGGAAAACCAAAATCTCTCATGGACATGTGGGGAGACATTCTAATTCCCTTTGAGGAAAAGAAAATAACCAGAGCACCTAACAAGGAAACTATCCAACAAAACCTCACCAATGCACACTCTCCAAATAATGCATTTCAAGTAAATTAATAGTAATAACACATCAATTTTTGAGTACACCGTTCCACTTTTCCACTTGTTGATGGAGATATCCTACGCATTAGAATTCTCCTGCCATTCTCACCGCAGTCCCAGTAGCATACCCCACCTGCACACACCTCTGTTATCACAACCACACATCCTACCCACAAACACCTAGGCCACAACAACCAAACATAACCATATCTTCACACAGCTGCGACATAACAACTATCGCCATGCCTAAAGATTCATCGGCCTGAACAACTACTTCTACACCCAAAGACCCTAGGACCTCATCCCGAAGACACTAGGGAAACAACCTCCCAACACACACCAGGTCCAACAACCACCACGTACCATGCCTGATGAATATATCGGTATAATGGATCTCAGGCCATCATATCCCGCCCAAAGAGTCCTAGGAATCTTGGGAGAGGGAGCAGAAGAAGAGATAATAACCAGAAACTCATTTGAGTGTTGGAAAAAAAACCCTCCCCCAAAAAATGGGGGTGTTTGGCACAAATTTCTCAACATGTGTTGAGTGTGAATTAGAAAGATATGAACTAAATTATAAATATAGGAAATAAAGGACTCATCCCAACCATGGAGATCCAAAACGAGTTCTTACACAAACACCCTAGTTATTATCCATTCATAAAAAGAACAACACCCACAGCCAAGTCCCAACACATTCCCGGAAAAAAAAATTCCCATTGAACCCATTCTAGTTTAAATATCCAAGTGATTCCATATAAATAATACTTCACTACGGGGAAACTAATATTCATAGCAATGAGTCAAGGATGGAAAAACGTCCAAGCAAAAATTTATGAATTCACACCTGGTTCTCTTGTAATGTCACAAGAAAAAAGGACAATGTGAGATCCATCAAAGTACTAGAACCAAACCCAGCCCCTTCATACGGCCCCACATGGCTTCAGATCCACAAATAAATCAACTACTCCACAATAGGTGATCCCATCCCCATTCATGTCCCCCCAAATGAATCAATAAAAACAACCAAACATATTACCAAGTGAGATAAAGGGATTTTGAAGATTTAAATAGACCGTTCATTGAGTTACTTATTTTCGTTTATTTAACTGGGGTGGTCAAATAATGATTCTTGTTCACTGGACATCCTTTTAATAAACTGAGTTTATTTGATTAACTAGTTTCCATGTTATAGTAATTCAATCATAAAATTAACCAGAGAAACAGAGGATCATTAGTGCGCAATAAATGACCTCCAACGGCCACAATTTTTAGTGTACGTAATCCCATAAAATTCACAACTTATAAGAGTTGATAAAAGAGTGCAGCAACATCATTAACACACCCCTTCTTTCTTTAAAAGTCCATTTATTATCTTTGTTATGGTATGGTTTTTATCCATTATTGTAGAAACATTATCATACCCACCCCACATGATACAAAGTAAAGAGAGAAGAAGGAATAACACTACATAGATGATCGACAGTTAATGTTTTTCTCCATGCCCCAAGAACTGGGATGCGCAACATACAGGGGAGGATCTCTGGGGATTCCAAGAGTGGTCAGGAAGGGCTCCAACATAGGCTTACCAATAGCCTTAGGAAAGGGGACTCCAAATGCGCTTGGGAAAAGAAAATGAAACCAAACAAGAATAAGAAATAGATAATTAATTTCCATGAGATTAAACGGAGGGCTCCAAGAGTTACGAGATATGAATTTTGAACAGATTTAATGTCGGATCGAGGTTTAACTATGTGGTTGGGCGGTTACACATGATGGAATTAATTGTTATTTAAAAATTCTCATAGATGTGGTGGCAATAATAGCTATTCCATAAAGGATTTCATTTAAAGAGACTAAAGCGGGTTCGTTGTGTGTCACCCCATTTTTAAGTGATTTGAAAAATTGTTTTTGGGGCTAAAAATGGCTTCAATCCACTTTAAAATTTTTAAAATACTTAAAAGTGGCCTTACATGAAAATATAGGGAAGGAAACCCTGACAAGTCCCTATGTCACCGATCAATGACACACTGATGGGTGATACACCTATGGGTGACCCAAAGATCAGTGACACACCAATCGGTGTCCCAGTTGGGTGACACCACGATGACATCCTTCCACTGATACGTCGCCCTTCAGATCCAAACATACTAATGGGTCCAGGGCATCCCAAACACCATAAATTGGAAAAGTAATGGAACAAGAGGGTATGGTCCATTACTTTCTATATCTCTCAATCTAATCTCATCCTCAAGAATCAAAACAAAACATGATGTAAAAATAGGGGTCCAAACAACCTATTCGGGGATACCTCTGATGGCTAAACTACTCTAAACATCTAGAAACACTTCTCCTTAGAGTGACCACCAAAACATCCATGTTTACACCATCTGGTCATATGGATTAGGGAGTCTCTTTCCCCCACGTCAAGATACTATCTTCTTTGGGAGGCACTGAATCGCCCACATGGTTTAAATTGCTTCCACTTTAATGTGTTTTGATTAGGGATATGTTTCTACCCTTTTCCACACTCTAGAATCTTCACAAAGATTCATAGAACAAGGAAAACAACACATTTCCTAGTTAACAAGTTGAACAAATATATCACAAACATGTTGACACAAAATAGTGAAAAACTCCAAACATCTCTTGGTACTGGGCACGCGTCTATGCCTTCTATTCCCAGGTACTCTCCTCGAGGCCACCATGCCTCCAAAACAAACGAAGGAATGGAATGATTCATCCATAAATTACATTATCCTTTTGATCTTCGATCCTCACTGGTCACTCCATGAATGTCATGTCATCTTTGATATCCAGCTTCCCCAATCGAGGATGTGAGAATCATCATGTAGATACCAATGGTGATGAGACACATGGAAGACATTGTGAAGCCTCAGTAGCAGTGGTGGTAGCACTAGCTGATAATCCACTTCACCGACCCCCTGGAACACATTGAAAGGGTCCTAAGAACATGGGAGAAATATTACTACCCTTGCTGAACCTCTATAGCCCATACTGAGGGGAGACCTTTAATAACACGTGGTCTCCGACCTCGAACTCTAAGGGTCTACTCCTATGATCAACATACGAATTTTTTTGGTCCTAATCCACCTTCAACCACTCTCATATAAGCTTAACTTCTCTGTTGTTCTCTACACCACTTTCGAGCCTAGAACAACCAGTTCCCCGACCTCTGTCTATCACACAGGTGACCGACATGGCCTGCCATACCAATCTTAGATCGGATCCTTGCCAGTGGTAGAGTAATATATATTGTTGTAGGAAAAATCTACTAGAGGAAGTTGTCACACCCAAAATCCTCCAAAGTCATACACACTTGCCCGTATCATATCCACCAATGTCTAGATGGTCTGTTCTGTCTGTCAATCTATCCATTGTTGGAATGATTTGCTAAGGCACAGCTGGGTTCTAAAAGAACATTCAATCCTCTCTAGACATGTGAGGTAAACATCGTATCCCGATCGGAGACTATGGACCTTCTAGCTCTAGGAATCTACACTACCTCATCCACATACCACTATTGTAGGTCACCCAACACACTCAACTCCTTGATTTCCAAGAAGTGAGCTGATTTTGTTAGCCAGTCCACCACTACCCAGATAAAATCACATCCTACTTGAACCCTAGGTATTCCAATGATGAAATCCATCAATATGTCATCCCCCTTCCACTATAAGACATCTAAAGGTTGCAAACGACCTCTTGAGATGTGGTGTTCAGTGTTCGCCTACTGACCCATGAGGCCTTTTTCCACAAAATCTGCCACTTCCCACTTTACCCCGGGCCACAAAAACTATCCCATAAACCCCTGGCTTATCTTGTAAACGCATGGGTGTACCTCCAAGTGTTAGTTGTTGAACTCACCAAGAACTGTCTTATGCATTTCCACTAGGATGAACACCATCCCATGAAACAACATCTGATTCTGCCCATCTACCAACCATCCTTATGGACCATCGCCCTGGAAAATATGATCCTTCATAACTTTAGCCTCCAAGTCCCCCCACTGAGACTCCTCCACATAGTGAAATAGATAGTACTACACTGTCATCTAAAATAGACGGCCTCTACCATCCTCCACCCTTGCATCTATGTGTAGGGAAGCCAACTCTTCCATCACCTTCCAAGTGATTAACGATTCTTGATATATGTCCTTATGTGATTTCTTGCTCAAGGCATAAACCACAACATTCCACATTCCTGAGGGGTAGGAAATCTCAAAGTCGTTGTCTTAATGAAACTTCACCCACCTCCACTACCTCAAGTTCATGTCTCTATGGGAGATGATATACCTCAAAATATTGTGATCTGTGAAGACCACGAAGCACTCCCCGATGAGGTAATTCCCCCAAAACATTAGTGAGAACATGAATGCTAAAAGATTCAGGTCTTGGGTGTCATAGTTACACTCATGGGGAAGTAACTTCCTAGACCCATAAGAGATCACCGCAACTCTTGCATCATCACACACCCCGGGCCTTGGCCTGAAGCACCAAGAACTTCTCAAACATCACCCATTATTTTGGAAACCTCACCACTAGGGTACTAACCAACATCCCCTTAAGATAATTGAATTCTTCCCCGCACTACCCTGTACACAGGAAAGCCTAGTATTTCATTGTTAATTATGTAAAAGGTACTACAACTCGGGAAAAGTTGGGCACGAATCTCCGGTAGTTACCTACTTGGCCCATGACAATACATACCTCTACCACATTCTTGGGTGCTTCCCAAGAAACAACCCCTTATACCTTTAACGGGTCCACTGCTATCACCTACTCAAAGACAATGTGTCCAATGATGTGCATTTATCGTGTCCAGAACATGCACACGAACCATTTACCATAAATTTGATGCCAACAAAGGACCTATAAAACCATCCCTAGATGCTTGGTGTGATCCTCCTCTGATCTTGAGTCGATCAAGATGTCATCAATAAACATGACTATGAACAAGTCTATATTTTCCATAAATATGGACATTGTGAGTCCCATGAACAAGGATGGTGCATTCATAACTCCAAACAACATGACCACGAACTCAAAGTGACAATATCTGCACCAAAAGGAAGCCTTTGAGATTTCGGCCTTATTCACCCTCAAATAGTGATATCCTGATCATGGGGCATTCTGGGATAGCTGTCCAGCCCCCATTAACTAATCAAAAAGGTCATCGATCCAAGGGAGGGGTAACCGTTCTTGGCCATTAGCTGGTTCAGCCTATAGTAGTCTATGCAAACCCTAAGTCCATCATCTACCTTCATCATAAATAATACTAGAGAACCCCATGGTGATTATCTTGGTCGAAAGAAACTATTCTTCATTAGATCATCAATCTGAATCTGTAACTTCCACTAATCAGAAGACACCATCCGATAGGGATCCATCGAAATTGGATGGGCACTAGGTTGTATGTCTATCATGAACACAACAACACATCGAGGGGATTGAGTCTCCACCTCTTCCGGGAAGACATCCATGAATTCACTGATGACCCAAAGGACGTCCACCATCTACGTATCTTCCTACTCCACTCACAGCTCATCTAATAAGGAAAGTAGGGGCTCCACCCACAGGATGCCCTCCTGAGGACCCTGTTTACCAAAAAAAGTTACACGTCGGCCACCCATATCTGAAAACATGATACTTCTTTGGAAGAAGTCGATAATGACACACACAGAGAATATCCAGTCAATACCTTGAATGGCATCATATGGCTACATCAACAAAAAAAGGTCCCCAATAGACTGACGTGGTCGCAACATTAGTCTACATCTCTGACAAACACGGGACAAGTTGGTCTGACCTCCAACTGGTGTACTGATGAACAGGGGCATGAGAAGTCTCAATACGTCTAAACCCATAGAATATGATATACTGGGTGCAACAAAAGAGTGTGAAGATGCCAAATTAAAAATAGCACATATAAGATTTCTAAACAAGCTGATCGTACCTCGAACGACTTATGGACCTATAGGAAATGATGCCTCTATGGTGTGCAACTGCCCAAGTCTTTCTCCCCTTCCCCTCAGCTGTCAGCCTCCTCCCCCACGACGCCATAATCGAGGTCCCTAAGGAGAACCTTGAGGTTGGCCCCCTCCTACAACGACTGCTCTCGGAGGAGCGGGAGCTCGCTGTCCCTGCTGTTATTGGTGAAAAGGTCTCGCTAAAAAATGGTTGCATCTGAGGTGGGTGCAAAATATTCCCTCCCCCACCATACTGTACTATGTCTGGGCACTGATTCTGAAGATTTCCATGACTACAATAGATGAAGCATCTCATTCTTGGGCCCACAAGGAAATGTTGAGGACTAGGAGAATAGAACAGGAAATGCTGGGGCATGATCCCCACTAGCTGAAACCTAGAATTCTCTGATGTTGGGGGCCTACTGCTGACTACCTTCCTCTTTGATGAGCCCAACTGGCTACCCTCTCGAGGAAAACCTCCCTGTGCATGCATCCTCTCCACCACTACAACCTTCTTCTAGACCTCCAAGTATGTCGGTAGAGTGGACGGAGTAACAACATACTTATGAGATGGCCGGAGTTCCTCCTCTAAATGTATTGCTTGATAATCAACATCCAGAATGAGGTGTAGAGTAAAGTGAAGGAGTTCCTTGAACTTGATCCCCAACACCCTCACTGACATGATCCCATGCTAGAGGGAGTGTATCTCTAGCCCCTTTTTTCCTTCATTCTGGAAGAGAAGAATTTTTCTCTGAACTCCCTCCTGAAATCACTCAAATAAACCTCAGCCAAACTCTTCTCCCCAAGATAATGAGTACACCATTGACGTGACACTCCCCACATCTGGATTATAGCCAAAGAACCCAGTACTCAGTCGGAGCCTAAATCATGCTGAAATCTATCACCAGCTCTTCGAGGAATCTCTTCATCTCCATGTTCGAGTGGATACCCTTGTACTTCCCGAGGTTCTTCCACTAAATGGAACAAAGCATCCTATTCCACTGGTCATCCTGCTCCTCTTGATCATCCATCTACTAAATGACTAAACCATCTTCTTAGGCCTTGATCTCCCGCACTTCTCGTGGTCGTTTTCTGGCTGCCAGAGCTGCAAGGTAAACAATGAATACCTAATCCCGAGTAGTGTAGAATATTTCTTTTATACTTTTCATAAACATTTTATTTATTTAAATTACCAGAACACTCATATCACACAAGAACACATGTCATGATTCATGCTACTTTCATAGGGTCTCTAACTGGTAATGTGTGTATCCTCACATGGTTGTTTGGTGGTCCAGAGTCCTTGCATGGAATCACTGGGGGACCTAATGTCCTATGTCCTAGCTGTTCTTCCCTGACCGATTTCACATGCCAAAATTTCCAAACCATGTTTCCCTACCATCCCATTAAATCATTACTATTCCTAACCCCATGCTCTATCCTATCTATCACTCTTTTTAACCTCACCTCCGATACCATTCTATCACGACCCGCCTTCACCAAGATGAGGGAAGGGACAACGGATCACCTAACCCTTCCATCCTAATGATGAAGGAGAGATTATGACCCCAGAAACCTACCTTCAATAGATCCCAGTGTAGAGACTAACAGCAAGAGTATAAAATCACACACAAAATTGAAGGCATTACCCCCTTTTTTATTTATTAGGATTGGGAGATTTGATAGTGAATCCCAAACAACACCAAGGCTAGTGCTAAAAGTAAAGCCAAAACAATCCATTCCCAAATGCATGTTCCAAAAGCATGTGCTACATAAGTACAAGAATACTCCAAAGAAAAGTACCAAAGAAAAGAAAAACAGCAAAAACAATTGTCCCAACGTCCAAAACACTATGGTCTCACACAATCCTCGAAGTCCTCCTAAAAACCTGAAAGCAGTGTTATATACATAGGGGTAGCATACAGGTATACTCAGTAGGGAAAACCAGAAGCTATCGTGCAGAAGTGGGGAGGCATTCTTACACCCCGTGAGAAAAAGAGATTACCAGAGCATGTATCATGGAAACTATCCACCCAAATCTCACCATGACACAATCCCCAAATAATGAATGTCATATAAATTAATAGTAATAACACATCAATATTTTGGTACCCCACGCCACTTTTCTACTAGTTATTGGAGACATCATACACGTCAGACCTTACCTGCCATTCTCATGATTGTCCCACTTCCATACCACGCACAAGCACACCTATGCTATCACAACCACAGATCCCGCCTACAAAAACCAGTGACAAAGAAACCATACGTAACCAAACCTGCACACACTTGATCCAGAACAACTACCTCGACACAAGAAAATACATGGGCATGAACAACTAATGCTATGCTAGAAGGCACCTAGGTCCAATCCCTAGGACACTTCAGAAATAACCTGCCTGCACACACCTAGGTCGTCCACCACCATGTACCCTTCCTGATGAATCTAGGGCTATAATGAACCTTAAGCCATAACAACCATCCCAGAGAGTTCTAGGCTACTCAGAAAAAGGGAGTAGAAAAAGAGCTAATAACCAGCCACTCATATAAGTATTGGGAAACACACACTCCCCCATGAAATGGGGCTGTTCTACATGATGTGATCAACATGGGTGGGGTGTGAATAATAATAATATGAACTAACTTATACAAATAGGTAGGAAAGTCCTCATCCAAACCTAGGGGTTCCAAAAACATCCCATAAACAAACACCCTCACCACTATTCATTCATAAAATGCACAACACCCACATACAAGTCACAACTCATTCATGGAAAAAAAATTCCCATTGAAACCATTCTTGTTTTCATATACAAGTGATTCCATTTAAATAATTCTTCACTACTGTGAAACTAACCGGCCTAGCCATAAGCCAAGGAAGGAAATGCATCCAAGCACCTATTTATGCATTCACACCCGGTTCTCTTGAAATGTCAAAACACAAAAATGTATCTGTGAGATCCCTAAAAGTTCTATAACCAAACCAAGCCCCAATATAAGGCCCCACATGGATTCAGATCCACAACCAATAAACTGCTCCACAATAGGGGACCTCATCCCCATCCACATCACCCAACAAGAATTTTGAAGAACAAAGACACATATCACCAAGTTAGATTAAGGGAGTTTCTAGATTCAAACACACCATTCATTGAGTCCCTGCTTTCTGTTCTATTAACCGGAGTCATCACACATGGATTCTTGTTGACTAGACAACCATTTAATCAACCGAGTTTACGTGATTAACTATTTTTCAAGTAATAGTCATTCAATCATAGAATTATGCAGAAAAACAAAAGATCATTATTGAACAAGAAAGGACCACCAACAGGCACGATATTCAGTGGACATAATCCCATAAAATTCACAACATATATCCATTTATAAAATATTGAATCAAAATCATTAACACACCCTCCTCAATCTTTAAAATTCCTCTCATTATCTTTATTAAGGTTTGATTTTAATCCATCTCCAGAAAAACATTTTAATACCCACTCAGCATGATACAAAGTAAAGAGAGACGAAAGAGTAACCCTACATGGATGGTCAATGATGAATGTTTTTCTCCATGCCCCAAGAACTGGGATGTGCGACATGCAGGGGTGGATCGCAAAGGATTTCAAGAGTGATCAAGAAGGGCTCCAGCATTGGTGCACCACTATCCTCTGGAAGGGGGACTCCAAACGCACTAGGGAAAGGAAAAAGAATCCAACCAAGAAGAAGAAAGAGATAAATAATTCTCGTGCGATAAAAAGGAGAGATCCTAGAGTTATGGGAGAAGAATTTTGAACAGATTTCAAGGCAGATCATGGTTTCACCACATAGTTGGATGATTACACATGATGGAATTAATTTTTATTTGATAATTCTCATCGGATATGTGCATATAACATCTTTGCGTTAAAGGATTTAATTTAAAGAGATGAAAGCAGGTCCATTGAGGGTCACCCCACTCTTAAAGGATTTAAAACATTGATTATGGTTCTAAAAATAGCTTCAAAGTACTTTAAAAAGTTTAAATGAATTAAAAGTGTCATTACATTAAAAACTGGGGAAGGAAACCATGACAATCAACTACCGATTGGTGTGTCACCGATGGGTGACACCACAATAATATCCTTCCACTGATATGCTGCCCATCATATCCAGACTTACTAATGGGTCCAGGGCTTCCCAAACACCAAAAATAGGCAATGTAATATACTTGTAGGGTACAGGCCATTACAAAAACCAGGAAACATTCTATAATTACCATAATTTAACTCTAGAATATAAAATGACTCATCCCTATCAAAAAACACAGTTATTGTAAAAAATAAAAAATATTCCCAAAAAAAATAAAATACATCGTCGCTCAAAATAAAATTTCTTTAACAATCATGTTCAATCCATGCTGAAAAAATCGTGCATCAACTATGGGTTTCATGCTCTTATATAATGTTTCACTCATGCTTTATGATTGGGTGAAACTGGTGGCCAAATTAGTTTGTGATTATGACTCAATATTCCACCACTAATGGTCTCTAAAACTATATCAAATATTAGTAACAATATATATAAGTGAAAAAAAATAAATGTTTGATTATATTTAGAGAGGAATGAAATTAATTAAATGATTGGTAATTAGGTTAGGTGAGGAAAACTGAGGCCCATTATACCTTTATTGACCGTGGACAAATGTCATCAAATAATAGAAGCAAGGGAAATATATTTTTCCATGATTTTATGTCACATGATGAAAAATATACATATCTATGACCATTAGTCACTCTAGTGGAGACAAACCCATCCCAGAACAATAATATCACCTTGGGAAATATACTCATCATGATACAATACTCAACCCCTAGGAAATATAAACATACCAAATTAATAGTCGAAATAAGGGAAATATATCTATCCCCAAACAATAGTGAAACTAGAGGAAATATTCCCCTTCATGAACAATAGATACACTTTTTAAACATTATTCATGGGAATCATACATTTATGTTTATAAAAAACTGGTCAAATAAATTCTACAGTAAAATATTTACCATTTCTTATTTCAAACTTCCAATTCATGAAACAAATTTAGAGTCGAATTACTTGATTTATTTATTTTTTGTCCAAATCCATATTTGTTGAATGTTATTAATTTTATGTTTAATTTAATTATTTTAAATCACAAACTATAAATGTATAATTTATTTCTACGTAAATTGTAAAGAGGCTGATATGACTATACAATTTGTTCACTATGAAAAATTATAAGACTTTAATTACAAATGAAAGAACACTTACCAGGAACAAAACTAAGCTAAAACACCAAGTTACAATGATAAAATCCTCCTCATCGATCAATGATCAGAAAATTTGATACCATAAAAACAATATTTTATCCAATAAAATGAATAACAAAAAAATGAATATGAGAATTAATATATTTAGGGGATATATATTCTTATAAATATTAAGAGGAATTAGATACCAGGATCTATTCATTGATCATTTATGAGTTAAAGTACATCCTCCCTCATATGAAATAATTCATCAAAGGAAATGGCCTTTCAAGAACCTATGTCTCGGGGATAATAATGATGTTTTAGATGATTTTAGGGGTTTAAAATATAATTTTATGATTTAATTTTTTTATTTATATGAAAATTTTTAAAAATAATGCACCATCTCCTCATTCCCAATAACATTAATACATTATATTTAATGGATAGGTAGCATGGTTTAACATATTATGCACCATAATTGTGAAAAATCTCTATAATAAATAAATTGGTTTTTATTGGTAAAATTGACATAGTAGTTACAGTTTTAAAATTTTTATCATATCCTTAACACTATAAATGATTTTCACTATATAAGTGATAATTATGTGCTCCCAATTATTACACCAAAATTATATATTTTCATGACCCTAAATTCTAAAACACTTTCAAATCCATCCAATCTTCTTTTACCACAGTCAAAAAAATTAAAATAAGAATAATGGAAATATTAAGATTCATTTTTAATAAGTGAATACTTCATGAAATAATGGTTTATATAATTTCCACCAAATAAGACATCATCATCTAGCTACAACCCCAAATGAAGAAATGAGTTTAAGGACATACCAACCATAGATTAGTTCTTTATGTCATTATGTATATTTTAAACATAATTTCATTATTTATTATATATATATAATATTATTCTGAAAAATTTTAAGGACTGTTATATGTTGGAAACAATATATATATATATAGTTGTATCCTAAACCAAGGATATAATATTATTATTTATACTCCAAAACATGATCATAATATTTCCCTGATCCTATAATACATAATTGGATAACCTATGGACTTACTTAACAAATGGGTTATAAATAACTCCTAAAAAGTAAATAATAAAATAAAATAATAATCTAAATAATTATATGTGATTGATGAGACAAAATATGACGACATGGAATAGTGGTAATAATAATAATTAACATCAAGACCTGATATAACATGATAAAATCAATACATCATAGGTATGTAGAAACAATATAAAACACAAAATTATAGTCATAACTCAGTGATAACTACTAATGCATTTTAAAATAGTTTTCTTTTTGTAACCTCCCACAAACCATATGTCTTATATCATATGATAAAAAAGTACATTATGCATTGGAGGGCTATATAAATCTTGGCCCACCTATCACATTCAAATAATCTACATTAATTTGTGTTCCACAAAGTTTATACAACATGAAAATATTTGACATCACATGTTATACCATGATTTAAGAGTATGGGTTATATAAATATGATCACAAAATTAATTAAAGATAGATACAAGAAGGTTAATATCAATCAGTGTACATGGGGATGGTTTTTACTGATACAGAAAGATTGGTATAGAAAATAACAAAATAATTTCTACATCGTAATAGGTGTATATGAAGGTTAAGTAAAGGGATTAGTGATAATTAAATATTCACCCTCATTAATTAAAAAACATAAGCATACTATATGATTAGAAAAAGAACACATTAAAACAAGATCAATTCTAAATAAAAGGCCAATTATAGTGAAAGTTATCAATTGGAATGCAAGTTAGAGAGATCCCCTTGGATATACTAACGACTTATGTGAAGGATATAATTACATTATATAATGAATATCTCATTCTATGACCATATGTTTTTTATTAATTATATATTTATAAAAACATGAAAAAATCATTTGAAATTCAAAAGGGTTAACAAAATGGAAGTGCTTGAATATTTACAAAAATGAAGAGAATCCCTTACCATTATTGGGTTCTTATAAAATATTTTGATAAACTTCCCAAGTGAATTGGAAAACCTTGTGAAGTATTTTTATAGGGATAAAAGGATGAACATAGTGATAAAGTTGTTTTGAGTGATGAAAAATTGGAGGATATGTGTGTATTTATAGAAAGTTGTTGTGAATTCTATATTAATTTCTAATTGTTTTTACAGAAAAAGTAATAATATAATCAAATCCATAATTAGTGGAATGTTATTTGGTCACAAATCATACCATAGTGGACTAGTTTAAAATATTATATTTTTATAAAGACCTAAATATATAAAATAATTCACTTCATGATGTGGATGTGAGTCATGTTCAAAATGTGTTGTTTTTTTAATCATAAAATATAATATATATTTTTTGGATATATTAGATTTTTTAAAAATTAGTAAAATAACATTAAAAATTATTATTTTAGTGGGGAAATATATTATTGGTCATTTATTATCATTATTGTATTTATTACAATACATGTGTTCTATTTTTTTATTTCATAATACATGCTATATATTTATACACTATTAAAATTTTAACCTAAATTTCCATTGTCTCAAATGATTATGAAAAAATTAACATTGGATAATTTTCAAGAGATGATTTCAAAAACATTATTAATTTAATTTTTATTACAATTTATGAATTTCTATATATAAATTAAAATCCAAATTGATTGAAAAATCAGAGTTTTCATATTAATAATAACTATATGAATGTTACAATAATGTCATTGGACTTAATTCAATTATGTTCATACAAATATATATAAATAAATAATACTCAATAGGTATATTTTTTTAGATTCATGTTTCATAAAAAAAATTGTTTAAATTATCAACATATTGTTATAATTGTATCTATGTTTTTTCATATAATATTATTGTGTTTACATCATATAAAATGGTAATTTTTTCCAAAATAATAATATAAACATTTATATATATACATATATATTAAAAGGGAAAAATAGTGCAATTATGTTTTCAAAATAATATTTAATAATTAATTATACTAAGATGTAGATACATATCCCCTTATTTAAATTACATATTCCATAAGGTTAAGGTGCACAATGATCGAATATTCTTAGGGTTGTTTAGTTTACATAATTTGGGTGGAGATCTAAATGATCTTGAAATTATAAAAAAACATATTCACTAATGTTTTGGTAGTTGAATTTCATCTTCATATTTGTCAAGATAAATTCCTTTTAATTCCATATTCCTCGGATACTCTAGTAAATGGGCTTTATAGTGTATAAAATAAATTTTCTAGACCATCACTTCTTCCTTAAGAATAAATTATATTTATTAAAAAAATTATTATATACTAAACACAATGTTCAATATTGCATGGATATATTAGAAATAGTTATAATTCCTAAAATTTCTTGGAGTTCAATAGTATAATTATTGGTACAGTATCAAATAATAAAAAACAAAATGTTTTCCATTTGTTTTATATACCTACATTCTCTATAAAGAAATTTTTTTAGAAGAGTTTGTTATTTATAAAAATTTAGACCCTTAAATTCATCCTTGAGAAACACTCACAAATTTCACTATGATATTTAAACAAAAAACTATGACCAATGAGTCTATATGTGATGCTAAAACCTATGTTTCTTCCCCATTGTCTCTATTTATCCACTACTCTAACACTTGTGCAACTTCATTTCTATAATGGTTCACACTATATGCATCCCCAATAAAATTTGAAAACTTTTCATAAGATGTATTAGTCACCATATCAATATCATCAATGATGGTCATTTGAGTTTGATCGGGATGGTATTACCTCAAATATAATATATGGAAAATGGAAGGCATATTACTAAAATTATAAGTAAGGCTAAATCATTATTCCACTAGATCGATCCTATTCAATATCACAAACGATCCCAAATTTATAGGTCCATACATTCTCTATAATATAATAAAATGATTCAACTACCACAATGAAACATGAAAGAAAAAAAATTAGCTAATATAAAACGCATGTTGTAGACTTCAGTAGTATATTAAAGGTCATTTATCTTCTATGAATAGAATCCAACCGCTTTTGAATAAATTTTACAAGTTCCTAATCTCATATACTAGACTGAATAGAATTAATAGAGACTCACCGGCCTCTAACCAATAGTTAGGTGATTGTAATTTTTTCTTCCTAAATTATCATATGTACAATAATTATTTTAAAAAAATAAATACTCTATTCAATAGAGTACATGATAAACCACATTGTTCTTTAAAGAATATAATAAATATAATTTAAATGTTACCATTATAACCTGGATTTTAGAATAACATGTATGGACAAATATAACTAAATTATAAAAATATGGTTTACACATGTAAATATAAATCATTGACTAATTAATTTCAAATAACTTGAAAACCCTTATCATGAAGGAAATTTATTTCTAAAAAGATATTTTAAAATAAGAAATTATGTTTTATACAATTAAATTAACAAATCACTATAGTAGGAATACATTAATAATATTTAAATTTATATAATATATTCAATAAAAAAATTATCCATATTATGGGTTTTTTTGACATGATATATGAATCGATCCATTTTATGTCATAAATAATTATTTCCCTAAATAGGAAGTTTTTCCAGCTTCTAAGGGAGAATGTTCATTAAATCTTGTTTTTGAAACATTAATAAATATTGTTTTATTGTATAAAAATCTTCCTTGAAATAAAAATATCAAAATTTTCTTTGGAAATATTTTTGTTATTTTTTCATAAAATTGATGTTTTGATGAATAATGAAAACTTACTGCATTTTAATGTAAAAAAACTTATTCATATTAATAATTTAT
The DNA here is from genome assembly GCA_963277665.1 of Viscum album. Classification (NCBI taxonomy): domain Eukaryota; kingdom Viridiplantae; phylum Streptophyta; class Magnoliopsida; order Santalales; family Viscaceae; genus Viscum; species Viscum album. Next base: position 2,021,653,000 of record OY728138.1, read on the forward strand.
AGTTTTAAATTATTTTTTAAAATTATTTATAATATATGAATAGAAAATTATTATATTATTTAATCCAATATAGGTTATTTTAATCCATTTCAATTTGAATTCGAATATAAAAACCTTTTAAGAATTCGAACATTTTCACATTAAATATCGATTTTCAAGAGATTAATTTTAAATTAATTCTTTCCAATTCCGTATTTATGTTTTGGAAAGTGTGTACTGTATTAAAAAATCAAAATATATATATTTTTTAAATATTTTTCTTTTAGTTTTCTAAAATATTAATAGAATCTATAGTTATTTTTATTACTACGGTTAATGTTAAATCGAATAATAATGGGTAAAAGTAATATTATAAATATTGGAATAACAACAATATAATTGTTATCATTTTATTTTATGATTTATTATAGAAAAAAAATCATTTGAACTTTTTTATATGCTTTTGGATTCGATTTGATGTCTTTAAGACATTTATAGTATTGTGTTAAATGAATTGTCAATTTTTTAAAACATTTCTTTCCAATAACAGAAATATTATTTTTGCGGGTTTATATAAGGGTTATTTTTTACTATAAAAATATTTTGAATAATAGTATTTTTATCTTAACCATTGTAATTTATTTTTTATTTTCTAGGTAAAATTATTTTAAATTAAATGCTTACATAATGATGATATAGTAATTGTTTAATTAGTGGAAATATCAAATTAATGTTATTAGAAATAATAAAATAACAATGATTTGTTATAAGTAATGTCATATAATAATTTTATAGACCACTTAGAAATACGTTTTATTATATAAATATGATTATTGATAATATATTGTTTATATGATATTTTTAAATAATATAACTAATGAACAACGTCAAAATTTACATAAATGATACTTTAAAATAAATATTATTTTAATAAATTATAATAAATTTATAAAAATATAATAATTGGAATAATTATTTATATATGGTTTAAAATTACATAATTTATCAATTTATGGTTCTTTTGGGATTTCATTGTAACAAAATTAACCATTATACTGTTAAAACCTTGTTGTAACATTAAAATTTCAAATGTTTAAATAAGGTGGAAGATAAAACTATAAACATCAAAAAATAATCAAATCATGTATAATAAGAGTTTAATGAATGAATTTCGTCCCAAAAAACATAGTAACTTTTAATGAAATTATTTGGGACCCATTTTGAATGTCAATTTAATTTATATTAATTTAATAATTAGAATAATTCCAATAGTGCCTCTCTCATCTCATAAAAAATGGAATTACTTCTTATATTTTATTCATACTTCAAAACATATTTTATATAATAATATATTCCCCCATACCTTAGTAAAATTCCACCCCACATTCTATATCTGGTATTCTTGACATATAAACATGGTTATTGTTCATATGTTGTTAAGAAAATAAGATTGTTCAAAGAAAATTTTTTGTTATTAATTAAGTGATTCTATTTAATTACTCTTCCACATCACTCAAATATTTTTCAACCATGATGAAATAATAAATACATTATGAAAATAATAATTAGATAATATTAGGTTAATATCATCACCTAAATCCACCTCCACTTCCCTCAAATTGGAAATGAATTATCATTCGTGTGTACGACGAACTACCACCCCACGAACCGATATAATATGTTTTCCATCACAATATCTGAAGACTAGTTAGAAGGATGAAATTGATTTTTATATATGATACTCCTGACATAATTGACATTTTTAAGAGATAATATATTATTTTTTTATTACTTTACCTATTATTATAAATATTATAACATCGTTCATGTGTCTATAAGAACTATCTCCACCATAAAGCGATGCGATTCATTTTTCATCACCACATCAGATGAAAGAGTTATATATATATTTATTTATGTTAATTTAAATTATAAATATGTTCTAAATTATATTATGATAATTATTTTATGATTAAATAATTATTACTCATTTACATAATGATCATGGTAAAATTAAAACGTTACTCATGCATACGTACGGCCTATCGATTTCATGTTTATAACATAGTTCATTTTTCATTGAAATACATAATTGTTTTATTCTAAAGAATAAATGATTTTATAAAAATGTGAATCATTTCATGAACATTATTATGTATATAATGAAATTATTACCACTTTGACTATAGGCATAAATCCATTTTCATTTTGGACTCATGTACCACATATCATCAAAATGTATAACATGAACATGATTAATTAAATAAATTTTATAATAGTATAAAAAGTGATATAAATAGAATATTAAAATTTAATTAGATTCCAAATATATTAGACAATTAAACTACATTTATAATTCAGGAATATAGAATGTATATATGTTGATTTGGTCACGATGTAGGGGTCTTCATCTCAATCTATATTAATTAATGCATATTTTTAGGCTATACACCCACCTCATTTTATGAGGTGTATAAACTAACCAATTGGAATGTAATTTCATAAAATGTGTTTAATGAATTAATATATATATATTTTTTCGATATAGAATCCATGAATTTCTTTAAAAAAGACAAATGGAATGTGATTTTTATCATATATAGTTACAAGAACTTCTCTATAATTGATTTGCTACTTAGATTCCTCTATAAGACATCATTTCTTTTAAAGATTTCAAATGTTTTTAATTTATTTCTATTTTATTTTGAACTCAATTTTTGGAAATGTATTTATATTTCATAAACATGAAATGTTTCATTATCAGTGTAATTTTAATTTCAATTGTCACATGTAGAAAATTTCATGAATTCATGTGTTCTTATAATATAATTGTACTTGGAAATTTGATGAGTGGTTACATCATAATATAATTGTGGTTTTTTTATTTAATAAGTACTTGTGGGTCTATAATAGTCCCCTAATATATTGGGTATGGATGTCGAGCATATAGTTATTCAAATTTTAAGAGTGGAATTAATGGAAGTTAACCACATTATTATTCTATTTTAGTATAATTATGTCCCATGTTACTCAATTGTATATTGAAAAAAAAATTATTTTGAGTTTTCATGAAAATATTTTTATTTTAAAATGGTAATATAATTTTTTTCATATGATGATTCATTTTTAGGGTAAAATTGTATGTTTTTATGGAAAGGATGTAATGGGTTTTAAAGTGACTAATTTTTTTCATTCTTTTATGTCATGTATTTCAGTTCTTTTCTTATCCCATGTTTTAAAAAAATTTCATATGGTTTAATTATTAATTAGTACATGGTTGAAATCAAGGGAAAAAAATTTCTGATTTTTCATACTGATAACTAATTATTTATTTCAAAAAAATAACGTTTTAGTGAAAAAATAGATACTGAGTATATATGTATACTAGTAATGTGTTTGTTTACTGTATATGTTTTTTCTATGTTCAATAAAAATATAAACCTATATGATCTATGAGAAAAAAATTAGGATTTTTAGTATAAAAAATAACTAGAATATGTATTTATTTTGATTGGGTCCATATAGTAAGTATCAAAGATAGAGTTAATCAAATCTATAGATTATGATGTTTTCTTAAGAGTTATGGATGTCATCAAGGGAATATAAAATTAAGGTTTATATTTTGTTCAATGACATATAATCCCTCATTGAGGATTTCTGTTACAAAAATTTATGGTCATAAATAGTATTTTTGGTTGCATTTATTTTTATGTTAATTATGGATCATGAATGTAAAATGAAATTTATCAGATAAACAATGAGAATATGACATATTATTGTTATCTTAAGGATATTCCACAAATTTATTTAGTTTTATAAGGAATATATTTGTATAGTTATAGGAAACTGACAACCAATAAGATGGGTTACATCCCATTGCATCTGGAAAGGTTGTGGGAATTGAACCCATATTCAAAGCATGAAAAGGGTTCATCACCTAGTACTGGAATACATGATGACCTCGATTGTATTTTTTTCATTACTCACAACATTTGATAAATAAGGGTTTTTTTCATTTTGGTAATATATGTTTTATACATAACCATGATATTGGAAATGATTTGAGGATTATGTGATTAATGTTATTTCAGAATACAATCACAATTAGGGGAATCCTAAAAAAATAGGGTACCCAAAATACTATGGTATTTTTTAGGGGTTTTAATGATATTAATTTTTTTAACAGTCTATTTTTAATATTGGGTATTACGTTTTAATTTTGGATATTATTGTAGTTTTTCTTGTATATATTGGATAATAATTTTTATCACTTTCTCTTATCTTATCTGAAAAATTTCGGTTTTGGTAAATGTTTCAGTAAAAGAGAAATATATAACTCATATTATTTGTTTTATGTGATTCTATAGACATTGATTCTAGTTCTTCGGGTATAAAAATTTTATATAGAATACTCACCATTTAATGAAAAATGTTGGTATGTGGTTGAAAGTTATTAAATTTTGAAACTGTATGGGTCATTTTATTTTATTTCCATATGTTCATAAAAAAATCTTCAACTCAAGGAAATGAATAATGACAAAAAAATCTATTTATATTTCATATATAAAAATCAATGAACATTTAATCACATCACATATTTATAGTTTTTTGATTGATAAAATTACCATAAATATATTTCCTATCACTTTTCATTAGAACATGATGGTTTATTTTATCACCCTTGCAATTGTTTTCCTTCATGAAACCCTAATATATGTTATCTCAGGTGACCAACATACTTCCCAATCTACGTTTTTATGTGTAAGTGTAACTAATATTTTTTCTCATGATGAATTTTAATAATGGTGTTTTGAAAAGTGAAATATTATTTAACAATAAAAAATTCATAATTTAGATGGGAATTTTCAAACAGGGGGTGGGAGAATGTGTAATCCTGAATTTTTTTAATAAGATACCCTTTGTTCGATAGCATACATGATACACCCCATCAAGCTTATGTGAATAAAAAAATATTATTATGAAAATGTTATCATTATGGAATATCTGTTATAATTATTTTTATGAAAATAATAAACTAAATTATTAAAATAGGGATTATATTTGTTTATATTTTTATTGGACAAATTAATTAATTAAATGTAATAACCTTTATAAAATAAAAGGAATTGTTTTTTTAAAACCAATTATATTTTTAGAATTTTGTTATATATAAATCATTAAATAAATATCCCCTCTTGGATAATATTAATGATATTTATTTATAAATATAATGTAAATTCTAATTTTAAACATTCATCTTATGTTTTTTCTAGAAATTATATAAGTAAAAATCCAATTTTATGCATAATGGAGGTATTTTTCTAAAAATGGAATGTTTTAACCTTTTGATAGATTACATGTATTAAATATAGTTTTAGATACTTTTTTAAATTATATTTGACTAAATAAGCTACTTTTTTGAGTCATGAATATATAAATTTACTTTTTTGTATTTGTTTGTTCATTTCTAGTTTGTGATGAATACTAAAAAATAAGCCATTTTAGTTTTAATCATATGTTTTGTATAAATGATTTATAGAGTAAAATTGTATTTTAAATTTTATATTAAGTATTTTTTATATCAATTTTAGATTAGATAATACAATTTAGGTCATTATAATGAATTTTACATTTAGTTTCACTTATAAAAAACATCATATCTTTTGAATGATTTTACTTTAGGAACTCATTTTCTCACGATTAAAATTTAAATAACATTATACAATTATGTGTTTTGAATTTTGAAAACTAGATTCCATAAATTTAATCAAAAGTTAAATATTTATTAATTGGTTCCCTTTTACCTTTGTTAACTATTAATATTAACTTTAGTACTTTTTATTACGAGGGTAAGGGATAAATCATGTAACTAATGGTAAAAATAATATTATAAATTTTGGGGAATAACCATTAGATCAATCCTATTTTTTAGATGAGTTATTATCAAAAAATAATCATCTAGTGAAATTTTGGTTCACTTTTATCTCCTTTTATTACATTCTTCCATTAATATAATTTTATTCATATGAAATTATATTTTTCCATACTTTGGTTTTCAACCAGTCAAATATTTTTAATATTATTTAATATAGGGGATATGTTTGAATTTAAATAGTGTATTGAAAGTTATAATGATTATAATCATCATGTTTATTTATTTTTCAATTTTATGGAAGATATTATTTAATTATAGTCTTTCAAAATGATGATGTGGTAATTTCTTAATTCATGAAAATATCAAATAAATGTTAATAAAAATGTCAAAATAAATATAATTTGATATAATTAATTTCAATGATGAATTAGGTTTATTTCATTGAGATTTTACAGACTATTTATAAGATTTTTTCATAAGATATAATGTTTTGTTGATATTTTTAAAAAATTAAAGTAATTAAATCCAGAAAAATGGGCATAAATAATATATTTAAAGAAATAATATAATCTAAAATGATATAAAATTCCTAATGATTTCTAATATGTTAAAATGATTATTTTTGGTTTTAAATTTCATATATGATCCCTTTTTTGGATTTTTTGGTATATTATAGTAACGTTATTTACCCATAAAGGAAAAAAGTTTTCTCAATAAACATAAAAAAGGATAAATAAATATTAAAATGGAAAATTATTAGAAAATATTTAAATCTTGTATAGTATTAATCCTATGAATTTACATCTACCCAAAGTCAACCTATATTCTAAAATAATTATTTTGAAAAATATTATATATAAAATTAATTTATATCAATTTAATATTTTTATGAAATCCAAGGGTGCCCCATCCCCACTCTTATCAGGGGAACACCTTCTTCTAATTTCAACACACATAAATACCTATTTATATCACCCAATAATGACCCAAATCCCTTCCTATAATATATATACTCACTCATGGTCTCTTACTTAACGAATAACACCATCCTTAGTGGTATTAATTTTATTGGAAAAAGATAATGTTTGGAAAAATTAAATTTTTTAATTAAGAGTTACTATTTTATTTATACATCGACATCATTCAACTCTTCTTCAACCATGATGACATAATAACTTCGATATCCCAATAATACTCATATGTTATTATGTCAATATAATCAACTAAATCAATCTCTACATCATTAAATGTGAAAATAATTATCGTTTTTGTGTACGCTGAGCTACCACCGCCCAAACTGATATAATTAGTTTTTCATCCCTATCTCTCAATACTGGTTATAAAGAGGGAATTAATTTTTATATATGATATTCATGAAATACTTACCATTATAAGAAGATAATATATAATTTTTATTCATTCAATTCCATGCACATAAAAATGATATCATCGTTCGTGTGAATATTTGAACTATCACTTTCTTGAAGTGATGTTACTCCGTACTATCTCCTTGACTATAACATAGTTCCTTTTTTAGAAACACAATTAATATTTTAATTTAAAATTACAAGTAAATTTATATAAATTTTAATAATTTCATGACTACAATTCTTGAGATGATATACTTATGACTTGTTTGACTATTGGAATCATACCAAATTAATTTTTGGCTCATGTACTGAACAAAATAAAATCATCTGATAAGAACATCAATAATTAATTAATTGTTACAACATGATAATAAGTGATATAAAAGGAATAATAAACATAGATAATGTTCTCAAAAAATTAAATAAATAAACTACATCAATTATTCATGTATTTAATGATTTATGTGGCACCTCAAACATAGGGTAAGATACATTGTCTAAATCTCATTTCATTGAGGATTATTTTGATGTTATACACCCACATCAGTTTATGTAGTGAATGGACATCCCCTTTGAAATTTTATATCATTAAACGGTTTAAAAAAATAATTTTTATTATGTTTTATATATGGAACATTTTACATTCTTTACAAATGAAAAAAGGAATGATATTTTTATCATATACGGTTAAAACCTCTTATCCACCGCTGATTTTCTATTTGGATTCCTCTAAAATCCTTCTAATTTTAATAGGGAAATAATCCATTTTCCCCTTTTTCTCTTATTTTTTGGAATGATTTTTTGAAGTGGATTGATTATTTAAAAGACATAAAATGTTTTCTTGTTAGAGTAAAAGTAATTATAAAAGTAACACATTGAAAATTGAATTATTTCATGTGATTTAATTATATAATGGAACGTGGAAATTTTATAGTAGGTTATTTGATAAGCTAATAATTGGTAGTTCCATGATAAATTAATTATGGGTGGGTCCATGATATCCCTATAATGCATTTGGTAATGAATTCAATTGTGTGGTTAGACCTTTTTCAGAGTAAAATGTTAGTAAGTCAACAGAATAGTTATTAAATTTTAGTGTAATTATGTTTCATGTTCCCTACTTATTTAATAAATGCATTATTATGAGTGTTCATGAAAAAATGTATTTTAAATACATATGATAATGATCTTTTTTGATACGATGATAAATATTTCAAGGAAAAAATTATTTTTTTAAGGAAGTATTGCTATGTGTTTTCAAGACACTAATATTTTCCTTTAATTTAACTCCCTAAATGAGATTTTGAGCTCATCACTAGTTTTAAATTTTTTTCATAGTGTTTAACAAAGATATGGGACAAGTATGATATCAATGGTAAATTCTTGATGATTCTTAAAAAAGAGAAACCATGATTTATTTTAAATAAGTGATTCCTTTTTTTGTGAGAAATATATATTGAGTATATGTTATCAATTGTAATTTATGGATTTACTATGTAGGTGCTTACACTAATTATATAAAACTCAAACATAAATAATATACAGTTTAATGTGGTAAATATTTTTAAAAGTAATGATAATATGCAATGTTTCATGTTGAGTCCTTACATCATATGGTTTAATATTTATAGATGTAAAAAACTATTATTATAGTAAAACTCATCAAAATTGATGTTTTTCTCCCATTAACCCTTAAATGAAATTCATATTATCAATAAACTCCCAACATAATCTACATAGTCTATATAGGTAGTCCACTGGCTATTGAATGGTTTAAAATACTCTTATTCTATAGGGTACCCAACAATTTCTGTTATCCCTTATATTATTATAACTGTAAATAATATTATTGATTTAAATCAATTGATTTGGGTGACTCTATAATTGATAATTATATCATATAAATAGTGATTAGAATTATCATCTACTAAAAATTCCATATTGAATTATGAAAAATGATTCAGATTTTTTAAACGATCCACAATCATATAAAACTAATTACACCCAAGAGTGTCCTCAGAAACCCCATTAAAAATCTATAGTTACAACATCCCACATCCACATGGTAATCGAAAATGGCTAAAATATTCCTTTAAGATATTTCATTTCAACCTTAACCGGTATATTGGTGCAACACCAATTTAGAAAAACCCTTGAATACCATATTCATTACAAGACACCATTAAATTTAGAGGATGTAACATCACATAAAAAACAAACTAGTTAGAACTACCCATTTTGATGCATAAATTTCATGAATAATCCCATCACACATGTATTAGGGAACTCCAACAAAAATGTAAACCTATATATTCTCATCACCATATTTGGTATAGTTGGGTAAGGTTCCACAAAAAATATGATATCCGTTAAGAACAATAAATTTTTGTTTGGTAGCTATATTCTAATAATCAAACTAACTATAAAAGGAAAAATAGATATTGACATAAGGTTTATTTGACCATGGTTTTCTCAAACATGCACATATATCACAATAATGGTTTATTAACTGTCATTCACTACTAGAAACTGAAACATCATGATCATTGATCATCAAACTCAATTTTTATGCAAAAAAATTCACCTATATGTGATTATCGCTAACTATAATTCAAAATCCTTAAGATAACCAACCTAACAATAATATAAAAGGTTCATCACCCATAGATATGATATGTTTACAAGAATTTGGTGTTCTATATACACATAAACAACTCCCAAATATGTAGTTCCTATTATATTTTAGGCAATACACTAACCCTCCCACCTCAATGTAATGGGTTTGGTAGTTCAACATGTGGGGTCTCATCATCTAAGAGATGTAAGTGAAAATTGGATATACCTCCATCAAAACTACTCAAATCACAATCTCTAATGCTTTATATATATTTTGGTACTCATTACTATATCTGGGAAGAGTTTGTATTTGTGATGAAGCATGGCATTCCTTCGGATTATATGAATATAAGGACCATACCATAATCATAACTTATTATGTTATTTTTTTGTTGAATTAACATTATGTGATCTGTTAAGTTTAAACATTAATATAATTAGGACTAACTCTTACAATGTAGACCCATACATTACATGTGGACACTTATACTTTGTATCCTTTTTTTCAAAGGAAATAATTTTAAAATAAAAAATTAAATCTTTTCAAAAATTATCATCGATACATTTATTATTAAATATTCTTTATACATAAAAATATTAAGACTCATGAAAAATATTTTAAAATTTTGGATTAGCATGAAAAAGTTAGCAAGGGATATCGAAATAAGGAAAACCGTTATTCATATGAAAAAATATTCACCATGAAAACATTATCATAACATAATAAGTGTTATTTTAATGAAGTAGTAAATAATTAACTTTTATTATAATATCATTTCTTACATTTTTTTATAAAAAATTTACAATAATGTCTACACAAAGAACATATAACATAAAAAGGTAACATGGAACATAATCATACATAATTGGAATAACTCTTAGGTCGACATCCATACATATCACTCTTAAAAATAGAATAGTTATATGAGTAACTTCCATACCCAATGCGCTGGAAGATATAATGTAACCACTATCCATAGTTTATCATTGAACCAACCATCATTGCTTCATCAAGAAACCACCCATATTTGGTTTATAATGCATCCACCAGTAAAATTTTCTTATAACATTATACAATAATTACATATAAAAGAATTAAAATATCAACATTTCACTTATAAAATTTGATTTCTTATCTAAGGAAATAAATTAAAGATAATGAAATATTTATCCCATTTTCAAAACCCATTATATTCCCAAAATACCCAAAAATGGAATAATAGATTTTTATTCCCTTATAAAAAATAATGGTTATAGAGCAGTCCAAATATCAAATAATGGTTATGGATGTAGTGAATTAATTACCATTGCATACATTAAAAAAACATTCAATTTGTAGTATTTGATAAAAAAGTAAAACACGTTATATAAAAAGATTCCTTTGAAAACAATTGAATTAAATTAAAATTCAAATGTGTTGATTATACATTATGCACAATAAGGTGGTTTATAACAACATGTATACCACAATAAAAAGCGATTGAGATGATATTCCTAACAAGGACCCCTTTATGAATACATGTGATACAAAATTAAAATTTTCTCATTTTAAAAAATTCATATCCATATAAATACATTCTAAAAAAACATTTTGAAAAAATATGAATAAAATAGATATATTTATAAGATTAAATCATCATAACATTAAAATGATGTTTTGAGTGAAAAATTATCTTACCACATGAGAAAATATTGAATAAAAATGAATAAATAAAAACATTTAACAAAACATAAAATATCATGTGAATATAGATATTCATGATTAAAAATTTCATAGGGTATAATATACACCCTATAAAAGTGAACTGGTTCATAACAACAAATTAGTCTCAATGGAATATAAATTGAGGAAAAATCCCTTACAAGGATCCAATTATGAAGAATTGTGAGAGAAAAGTTCAGAATTTACCATTTTAAAACATTCATGTATATATAAATACGTTCATAAAACCCATTTTTAAAAAATGGTCATATAAATAATGAATTATAAGAATTAATTATCAAAACATAAAAATATGGTTTTGTGTTCAAAAGTCCCATACCACATGAGAAACACATGAAAAAATTATTATATAATAACAATAAAAATAACATATAATATAATAAGAATAATTAGAATCAGGAAATAATATCTCAAATTGATGAATATACATCATATAAAGGATAATAGGTGCATAATAAAAAATAAATCTCAATGGATTTTAAATGGAGAGGAAATCCCTTAACTTGAGTCTGACTTGTCATGTACAATCATGATCATATTATATAATAAACATATCTTAATTTATTATTATTTTAGTACCACATTATATTTTATTATTCCCCTTATATCAGTTATTAAAATGTTATAACAATCACTTAAATATTTATGTTCATATCAGATATTTTATCAAAATTCGTTAATTGAGTTTAAAATGAACATGGAATGATGTCAATAGTCTATGTTGTCACAATTACATCATCGCCAAAATAATATTCAGTAAATTATTATAATTTTTATATGTAAATTATATTTTTAAATTAAACCATTATTTATGGTTATTATAAATGAATAGTGTTATAATTATGGAGATAGTAGGTCGTAGAGACACATTATTAATGTTTCCATTATTCAATGACCATTATGTAAATAAGGTAATTATTATTTTAGGATTCCATTATCATCATTACACTACTAAAATCATAATCATTATTTAAATATAGATAAATAAGTCATATAATTGATGTGATGAATAAAAACGAATCACGTCCCTTCTTGGATAACGTTATCACTTTTATATGCATTGAATTTAAGAATGTAATTGATATTTTATTTTATTATAATTATTAATATTTAATTATTTTCATGTGTCATCGTTAAATTCCTAATTATGAACATTTTTTAGATAGGGTAATGAAAAACAATATATATTGGTTTTCACAGTGGTAGTCCACTTCACACACAAATGAAAAGTTCATTTCCCATTTGATAAAATTGGAGATGGATTTATGTGATTTTAATAACATAATAACATATATGTATATTAAAGATAAAGTATTTATTATTTCATAATTGTTGAAGGATATTTTATTGAATATATATAATGAATGAAATAGAAATACATAAACAAAAATGTTACTTTTCCTTTGAATGATCACATTATCTTAACATCTAACCAAATTTAATGAGGTTGCATGGCCTCAAATAAGGCTCCAAATATGAATGGAGGAATTATATTATGTTTTTTGATTAGATATTGGTCAAAACAAATGGTCTTTCATGTGTAAGAAATAGAATGGAATGAATGAACTTTTATAGGAAATAAGAGGGGCTCTCTAGAAAATATCAAAAGTATTAAATTAATATAACTACTTTTTCTATTCCAAAAGAGTCAAAATTGATTTATTTAGAAAATATGATTTTGAGGGGTGTATATCCAATAATAAAATAAAAAATTTGACATGTTTTTTTTTTTATCCTTATCATTTTGTTTTGGAAATTAATTCACCCTTTTTAATCTAACCACAATACAATGTTATTTACACATTGTGGGTTAATATAAATACTATAACAAGAAAAAATGCCAATGAAAGAGTCATTTATGAAATAGTATGACTTCTTCAAAACTATTTTCTAAATTTTGGTTTTTTATAACATTTAATAAAATATTTTATATTTTATAATACCAATCGTGTCAATTTTGACAGAATTTATTTTTTGGAGTTTTTAATAAAATCATAACGGAATGATAATTTAGAAAAAAACACATTTAATTCATCACAAAAATGTTATAGGAATATAAAAAATTAGTGTGTTTTATTAATTATGTCATCGTATATATTTTATAAAATTTTTAATTTTTTTTATTTGATTCATTTATTAGTTAAGAAATTACAACATCAACATTGTGTCACCATTTAATTTTATTATTTAATTTATTAACATTATAAATAAATTTCCATGATATATAAAATATTTTAACCTTTCTATATACAATTTATTGTATAATTTATCACTTATATGACTGCATATTAATATAGTTATAATAATGAGAGTTATGATTATGACATCATTCTATTTTAACTAAATTTAATGTTATAAGTATCATAATCACAGTAATCTATCTTCCAAAGGCCAAAATTTGACCCCAATAAGTGTGTCAGTAGATAATAGCTCGTAATATTTGAATAGTGAACATTTTAGTGCAGTTTTATAATATTAACATTATTATTTTGACAATTAATAACAAGATTTACCCTTAGGCGTGGTAAAACAAATTTCTAAAGCTAATATTCATAATGCCCAAAAATAAAAAATAAAACTTTTTAGATAATTTGTACCTTATGACTACTAATATTGAATCTATTTTTACCAATTCAAATCACATAATTGGATGAAATTTATTAAAATGTAATCATATTGACGGAATGAGAAAATAAGTTTTTAATGTAAAACATTCAAAAGTTCACAGAGTTTGTATATAAAATTTCAATATTAAATTGATTCAAATGAAATAAATTAAATAAAGGGATAAAAACATAATATAATTATTCATTAAAACCATCCAAAAATATAATTTAACACTATAAATAATTTTTATTAAAATGTAGTTTTCTATTAAAACACTATAGTTTTCACTATTCATCAATATATGAATATTATCAAAAAAATAAAAAATATTATCCAAAGTAAACTATTATGCCCCAAATCCATATTAGAAGTTTAATTTGTCAAATTGAATTAATAAAATTGAAAGAAATAATATTTAAAATTGGTTCTCCATCAAAATGAGTAAAAATGCCTTTTTTTAAAAACTAAAAATTTTATTCTTAAAATAGGGTTTGTAATTATATTAGGAATATAAAACAAATAATAACAATTTAATTAATTATATAGAACTGAAATTTAATTAATAGAATACAACGATAGTGCTTGTATTGTTTTATAAACACAATTATTCAAATTTAAATTGTTTTTTAAAACACACATCCCTTATATTCTATTGTTTTTTATTTATATTTTTAATAAATTTGTTAACCATAAAATTATTATATAAATTTGTTTAAACCATATTTTTATAATAGTTTCAATACATTACATTCCCTCTATTCCATGAGTTATGTTATAATAATAATATTTAAATAATAATGGTTGGTTGTATATTTATGCTTGATATGGTGTACTGTGTACGCAATCAGACCAAGTACATTGAAAAAAAATCTTGATGTTACATTCTCTCCCCCCTTGGAAATTTAATCCTCACATGTTTAAATTCATTTTTGTTAAATAGGGTAGAATTATCAAAATACGATTATTGCAATCCCATATTGGGAAAGTGATTAATATATCCCCCACTTTTAATGAATTAAATGAATGTGTGGAGGTAACCTGAGATAACACATGTTATGGTTACTTTTATTGAATCATGGATTTGGAAGAAAAAATAGCATTTATGTTCTAATGGAGAGTGATGGAAAAAATGGTAAGGATATTTCTAATAATGAAAAAACCATAATGTTTTATGGGTTAAACGTAATTTGATTTAGTAATAGGAAAAGTAAATGGATTTTTTTTGTTTTTGGATCCTTTTAATAGATGAATACATTCATAAACTTAACTAATATCATATGGAAATATATAGACTTGAAATATATAGTTTCATCCATTTATAAAATTACAAAATAAAATCATCTTTTTCTCTGACCAATGAGTATTCAAGATGAATTTTTCATGTAGGAATCAAATTTTAGATAACCAAATAATCTATAAAACATTAACTATCTATTTCTCATATCATGATAATATAACCAAAACTAAAATTTTCAGAATAAAATAATATATTTTAAACTTTCAAACTGAGATTGAAACCCATGTTCAATATATAAATTTCAAGAAATAATTTTCATTATTATTTCTCAAAATCTTTCAAACTGAGATTGAAACCCAAGAAATAGATGGATTTCATAACATAACCTTCCAATATATATTTTAATATTTTTTCCAAATAATATCAATCCCTCTTAGTGTCTTATACGAAAAATTATTTACCCTTATAACATGTTCTTCGTGATAGGTTAATCATTTCAAAAAATAACCTAAATTACCATTTGAACACATTAAAATCATCTATTCTTCACAAATATATTTCTTCCTTTACTCCCCAATTGAAATAAAATAGTATTTTATTTACATTAATCAAATAATGTTCCCAAAATAGTAAAGGTCTACCAAAATAACATTAATCCTTTAATCCCATAAAAATTTCTAATATGAAGGAAATCAATTGGTAAATCAATAGTTCCAAAAATGAACTTATTCACATTCAATAAACTTGTTTAACTGAAAAGGAAAAGTTATAGTAACTAGGGTCATCATAAAATCTAGTGGTATGTGATGTACTCTTGTCACCATTGGGATGTGGGTTCAATTCATATAAGATTATTTGACATGATAGGATTCCATCCATCATGCGTTTTTTTCATTTTTCCAAAACCACGTCATTTATATAAAATTCATTAAAAGAGATAAAGATATAAAAAATCCATTACATTTTTTAACCTCCAAGGTAATTTTATAAAATTCATTTTTCACCTAAAAAATAATGAATTATAATTACCTCAAAGGTGAAATTCTCTAAAAATATACTTAGTCTAATTAAAATTTCACAACATAAAGTCTCAAAAGGGATTGTCTGAAATTAAACATATAATCAAATTTAAAATTACAGACTCATGAAGATATCTTTTACTCTTTAAAAAATAATAAAATCCAATGTTTTGTAAACCATACTCGAATACCAACTATAAGGACACATCCCTAAAGATTACATAATCATTACTTAATTCAATACTTTGACTTTATTTCACATTGAGGATATTTTCATGTTTTAAGATTTAATAAATTTGGTCATAACTCATATATAACAAAAAATATAAATACAAAGTGGTCACATCCAATAGTATCCAATTATTTTATAATATAAAAACCATTAAAGTGAAACATAGTATCTTTTAAATTATAATCATCATAACATTTACATGACCCCATTATTGAATTGGTTCTCCCAAAAATCCAATGAAAAACATTTTATAACTTATTGTAGATTATAAAAATATTAGTAAGGGATACATAAATAAAGATGACTAATAATATTTTGAAATCATGAAATACATGAATAATTTCTCATAATGTAAAAGTTTACACCTTAAATAAGTAGTAAATACTTTCCTTTTAGTATAAGCTCATTTATTACCATTTGTAATCAAATTATTACCATAAAATCCAAATAATAAACATATAACATATAAATGTCACATGGAAAATGGTCATACATAAATGAGACAACCATATACCTAACTTCTATATTTTTCACTCTTACAAATGGAATAGATATATGGTTGACTTCCATACCCAATGAATTGGTGGTTATAGTGTAACCAACTATCCTTAGTTTATCAGAGAACCACCCATTTTTTGTTTATCACATAACCAACCATATTTTGTTTATCATGTAACCAGCCATAAAATTACAATGTTACATTATACAAAAATAATACACAAAGGATTAAATTATCAACATTTCACTCATAATATTGTATTTGAAAAAATATGAAAGCAGTTCAAGATAATTTAATAGTAAATCCATTTTAAAAACCATTATAAATACAAAAATATCCAAAATGATTATGAGCTTGAAAAATTTTATCGTAAAGGAATATATATTTAAAAATGAAGAAGGAAAATTATGATGTATAAGTGATTATTAATAAACCAGAATACCACATACCATAGATATCTGCATTCACTATATATTAACAATATTCTGGAATCCTGTAGGACCACATCATATCCATTTCCATGACTGATTTATTTGACTACCTATCCACTATCTAGTTTCCACCATATTATGTATATGAGACCACCAGATTGAGTTGAGAATCCCTTGTGAGACATTCAAACATTGAGGTATTCCACTCCAAGATACATCCATGTTTGTAAGGCCTTCATATTGACTTCAGAGTAACATTCAAGACACGAAAATTTCTAGTTTTATGGGAAATCATAAACAATCTAATAAGTGATGGCCAGAAATTTGGATTTATATGCTATCCCAATATAGGTGTAATTATAGAGACACCACGGAACAAATTCATGGTGGGTGAAAATTATTCCCATGTAACCTGATGTCCTAGGAATACCATAAGAAGATCCATAAATGTTAATGTTAATCAAAGAGCTGATTAGACAGATCCAACGAATGAATTTGATATTTTTCGCTTCTATGGTCAACCTGTAACACCTAATAACATGAGAATATGCCACTCATTCAAAACATTATTTATACTGCATGTTTGAATAATAGTGGTTGCAAAACCATCCTTTAACAACATGATTATTCCAATTTGTAGAGATGGATTCATGCATCAATGAGCTGTGAATTTTGAACTCTCTATTGAGATGAAAAGGTTGTCCCATCCACTATATATGGTAGGTTATTCAGTTGATCACTAATGCCCGTAGTTTTGATTTCCTCTTGGAGCTCATAGTAATGCATGTCGTTGTCGAGTATGATGCCCAAAATTGAGCCTCTGTACTTCAACAGATCCAGTTCAATAGAAAAAGATTCAAATAGATGGTTCATATCTTCCCTTTTATAAAGAAAGCATTTTCCACTAGAATCTAGATGACAGACAAATTACTATACTTGGTCAGGATTAGGTAAATGATATTTCTATATTTCTCCATAATAGATGAAATCTATAAGGATGAATAAAGAAGGTTTTTAAAATTTATTAATCATCATGGTGGTCTATTTAACCCACCACATTTCAGTATATATAATTTTGTGGCATTAGATTATGAAATATGACTAGGTTTCAATATAAAAGTATTACAATCCATGAAATTATTCATCTTCATTTATAGACTATTTTGGCTAGAAATAAGGATTTAGAGGTTGTTTACTTGTGAAAATAAATCAGAAATCCCCATATTAGAAAACATAGTGGGAATACTATTGATATTTTATAGAGGGTTATCTGGCCATGTGGTTTACAACAATTAAGAATCGATTCACTGCTAAAAATCCATTTGGTGTCTATAAGAAATTTTATTGAAGGAATAACCTATGTAGGTCCAAACAGATGATGCAAGACAGTATTTTTAACCATTTAGAAGTCTATATTTAAACATTATTTATATAAAATTAAAGGAAGAATGAAAAATAATCAGACTCAATGTGATTTTTCAAATTTCGCCATCATTAAATATCTTGAGATCATTGAATCCATGAACTCCCATTTCAATGGGTATAATGAACTCATTCCATGCAACAATAAAAAAAATTCCATTCATAAACTAAAACACATAATTGGAAATTTTAGACAATTCCCAGTAGTTCCTTTAGGAGGATCCAAGGCCATCTATAATGTGAAAAATAATACACAAACATTGAAGTTATCATATAGGTAACAAGACATACTCTTACATCCTGAGATATGATTTTACCTTCCACTAAGACATTTTATTAAAAATTCCAAATCATATGTCTTTCAAGTAATTTCTTTTCTATATTCACTAAAATTGAGGGACATAATGATAATGAAATGAGAGGGAACCTCTCTTAACCCCAAGGATTCCTCTTAATATTTTTTTCTGACCAATCAAAAAACCATATCTGAATACCATGAATGATATATCTCAGCTTATGGCTTGACTGAAAACTTATTCATAATGAAAAATTAAGTCTTTAATAGAATATATATCCATTTAATAGGATTTTCCACAAAACATAATATTATCTTCATACAACAATTGAGAGAGAATGTGGTAATTTCTACCTACTTTTTTTATAAATCCTAGGTTGAGCTAAATTATTGAATCATTTACTCATGAAATCATCATCACTTGAAAATAGAATACCTGAATGAGGGTAACCATGTCACAAACCTAATGTTCATCAAAAGAAACATCTAGGAGCTCCATTAATAAGATTGGACTACCGTCAAGAACAGATAATTTTATGAAGGAGATTTATGAACAAACATGAAAATCCATACCTTATAAGAACATTAAGGAGAAAACTCTATATCAATGTATCAAAGTATTTGGAAATATTAATTTTGAGAGAAAAATTATCATCCTTCAATTTATTCCTCATCAAATAAACACCTTTTAAAAGAGTGAAATGAAAATGTCGAATGTAAATTCTAGGAACAAACTGAAATTGATTCATTGTAATGTGATCCTTAACATGTTTACCATTCCTTTAATAATAATCATAAATAATTAGATTGCGAATTGTATTCATAAGGGCAATGAGAATTAATTCCTTGAAGTCAAGAGTTCTCCCCTTCTTGGGTACCAAGGAAATAAATATTTCATTAACTTTGTGATTCATGAATTAGTTAAGGAAGAATTCCTTGATTTCATATGTAACACCATCCCGCATGATATCCCAATAAAACCTAATGAACATATTATTAAATCCATCAGGTCCTGGAGTACTATCTATAATACATGAGAAAAGAGTAACTTTGATTTCCTCTTTGGATGGATTCATAACAATATATTGGTTATGATGATCCACAATGTTTGAAATATTGTAATCAACCATTTTTTGAGTGTTTAATATTCATTTTTTAGAGAATAAACCCGTGAAATGATCCATATTACTCTAAGAGATCTCACGCTTAGAGGTAAATAGATTTCCATTAATTTTGATTGCACCATTCCTTGTTCAGGCCCTCCTATAATTATGATGTATATGAAAAAAATGGGATTATGTCACCATCATTATACAATTTTATATTCAATTGATTTCTTACATAATTTACTTGATCATAATAAGATCGTACAATATATTTTGAAATTGAATCTCAGATTGAGATAGGTAATCCTACTACTAACTCAGAAACATATTATGATCAAGACACTTTTTAGCCACATTGATGACTATATCCATCCTAGAAAATGAATTTTTACTCTTTTATTTATACATATTATTTGAAAGATTATGGTTATTAATCAATTTTTAAAATGATCTCCCAATAAATTTATGTTTCCATGCCTCTAGAAAGATATCCCTATATCCAAGAACCACAATCCATCCATTATTGAATTTTAATTGAATAGGTGTTGATATTGTAATATGAGTAGATATTTCCACCATAATAGGATCGTGATCAGAGTAGCACATGGGAAGTGTGAATCTAGAGACTCCATTTTCATAATCCCTATCATCCGTTTGAATAATGGATATATAATTCATACATGTTTTCCTACCATTTTGAATGTATCTACTCCATGTGATGTTATCCCAAACAATTAGAATCTCAACAAAATTTCCCATATCTATTATGGGGAAGAAATCAAGAGAAGAAATGTGGATTAAATTATCACCAGATTTTTCATCTAGTTTTAAAACATTATTGATGTCCTTAAGAATCACCCATTTTTACTCATTCTTTCATAAATTTACTCCATTTCTTTCCAAAACTATTAACTCTTGATGTAGGTTGTGGATGAATAGATAAAAGGGGTTTATAAATGAAGGCTAGATATGGTGCAAGATATAAAAATTATTTGAGGCTTCATACTAATATCATTGTCTTGGATTCATTCATGTTGTAGGGATCATAGATGATCCATTATTGATTTATGCATGTTTTGTGACACAAAAATATATCCAAGAGTGATCCACAAAAATGTATTGTAATTTTAAAATAGTTTATTTGGATTATAAATTCCAATAAAAATTTGGGTATAAGCTATAATAGAATGTATATGGGTTTTTTTGTAAGGGTATTTCATAACCATTAACAACTACAATAGAATATTTTAATTATATAAGGGTTTTACCCCTTGAGTGATGAATTTTTTATTGTGCCTCACTCACCTGGCATTGACCTTCCCTTCCCTTGATTTTCATTCATTTTCTAATTTTCCGTTAGAGACTCTTCATTGTTGTCACATATAATGCATTCCTATATGTGATCTTCTAATGATACATTCTGAGGATGGGTAACCATTTGTGTGTCATCAAGCTCATCAGACCTGGATTTTCCATTAAAATAAGTGAATATATTGGTAGAACTCTATATTTCTACAAGTTGATCCGTAAGAGATTTCTTTTTTCCACATCCCTTGATAGAACGTGTGAACCTCATCCCCTCCTGTTCACTTTGATCAGTTGATTGAGAATGAATCCCTTCATTTTTTATTGGTTTATATCTTATGCCTTCTGTATTGGCATCTCACCTTTATCATCTTCCACTATCTAGTCCTGTATGCATGTCTTTGTAGAATACCACGATGAAATACCCTGCACAACATAATTAAAATCATCAGCAGCCCGCAAGATTCCAGTGGCACGGATCCCACACACAAATCCATCCAGTTTCTTGTTGTGAATGTTTTTCTTTCAAACACTTTTGTGTGAAACATTTACCACAAAATGTCCCATAACATTGGGTTTCTGATGTGTGACATTGTTCAATTCCATAGAACCATGAGAGGTATGATAATAATGATTGAAAATATTCTTCTATCTAATCATATCGGTAGATGATATCACACCAAAGGGATCAACATAAAAAGTCCAAAACTACTAAATCTCATTCTACATCATTGGTATTTAATGTAGAGAAACATTAGTTTCCTTCAAGTCAGTCAAGAGAACCTTATTAGTATATAGATCTATATATGTGTCAACTTCAGCCAATGCAGTTTACTTCTCCATAGGAACACCAACTTGTTGATGAGGAGTAGTCTCATGCACCTTATCCTCATCAAGATCATCAATAACAACTATGAGTCCAGCACTCCCCAAATAATATAGTTTTCTAGATTCATCATCCCTCTTGAAACTAGTATTATCATTCCCACATGAGGAATCACTTTTACCTTGAGACTAATGGGAAAACTAGACTTCTCATTCCTTTTCTTGTAAGCATCCACATCATTCCCATTTAGATTACAAAATATTCATTATATATATTTTTTACAATATTCTATAGTGTTCCCATAAAATATCCATAAGGGGTAAAATTTGGGACTTCATTCACACTGAATTTCAAGATGCATTATATTGTCTCTTATTATGAGAAAAAACTCACCCACTACTATACTAGACATGTTAACTTCAAAAAAATATTCTGACATAGTGGCCTGACCATGGGTTATCAGATTTCGAATCCAAACTTATAGGGTTTTCAATATATGATTATATATCCTAGATTATCCTTGGGTTCATATAGATCAAGTTATGCCTACAAATGAGAATACATACTTGAGTCTGAGTATTTCATAAAATTCCGGAATCAAAATTCATTCCACATTCATGAATTATAAAAAATACCAACCTCAGATATATATATTATAGTCTCTCAACTTGTATCTTATAATCATCTTAAGGAAATAACACATGATATTATTTATTCAAAATTTTATTCATTTTCCAATCATCGAAACACCATACATCCAAAATTCATAGAGTGATATCATGAAATTTACTGAATCATTCCATATTTGAGACTATAACTCACAAAATTATGGAATATTATCTTATCAATACACTTTTTTCATTAAAATCTATGTTAGATACCACATATGTTATTCACCCCTTCTAGATAACCCTTTAAGGAGTTTATATATAAAAATCTATAAAATATAGGGAGACGTCGTATTTTATCACATATAAAAATTCCTTTATGGAGAAATAAGAGGTCCATGATAATGTAAATTCATATTAGGATTGTCTACAATGATAAAAATATCTCTATTCCTTACATAATCAGGTATAATCAAGTTTTATAAAAATCTAGTAGGATTTAAATACTCAAGAGAACGTGATTCCTGAGAGTTAGGGTTTTCCGCCCTCATCCCTCACTCCCCTTGACCTGCCATTATAAACTTTTGAATTATTCTATAAAAAATTACCAAAAATTTAGAATAAGGGAATTTTTTCATTTAAAAATCATTATGTCATATAGGGGAATAATAATATCAAATAAGGTTTGTGGAGTAGGCGATTTCATTATCACTGCATACATTTAAAAAAAATTTGATTGGTCATTTATAAAAAGCAAAACACTTCATATAAAATGAATAAATAGGAAAATAATTAAATTAATATTAATATTAAATTGGGTTTATTAGGCACATTATAAAAGAAAGAATTGTATAACATCAAATATGTATCAATTGAAGGAGAATGAGATGATGTCCCTCAAATGGATCCTATTATGAGTATATTTCATATAAATTCAAAACTTCCAATTATAAAAAACTAATTTTCATTTTAAAAATTTCATAAAATCCATTTTATAATACATTGACATAAAATATAGATATTTATATGAATAAATCATCAAAACATTAAAGAGTGTTTTTGAGTTAAAAAGGTCCTTACACATGAGAAGCACATGAATAAAAATAAATAAATTAATAAATTAATAATAACATATATTATCATGAGAATAAGGATATTAGTGATATAATATGTCAAATGGATTTATATACACTATATAAAAGTTAATACCTACATCAAAACAAATAAGTCATAATTGAATGTAAATTGAAAGGAAATCACATAAAATATCCCTTTATGAAAAAAAATTCAGAGACATTCAAAAATTCACATTTTAAAAAATAAAATTCCATATAAATACATTAATAAATACCATTTTCAAAACATGTACATAAAATAAAATGATTTATAAGAATAAATCATCAAAACATTAATGATTTTTTGAGTTAAAAAGCCATCTCTGACTTGAGAAAGAATTTAATAATAAATAAATAAATAATAAAATTAAATATTGTATAATATCATGAGAATAATGAGAATCATGATATAATGTGTCAAAAATAACTATGTACACCTTATAAAAGTGAATCGGTGGATAACAACAAATAAGTCTCAATAGAATGAAAATTGAGATGAAATTCCTTCCCTTTAGTCTAACTCATCACATTCAACCTTTATATTCTTAAATAATTAACATAGTTTAATTTATACTATATTGATACCATTTATAATAGATTTAGAACAATTTTAAATATTAGTATTCCCTTAATATCAATTATTACAATTTTATCTCTGTTACATAATTATTTAAGACCATATCAGATGTTTTTTCAACATTCGGTGATTTATTCAAAAATGAAATTATTATTGTAACATCCCAGATAAATAAAAAATAAGAAACCTTTATTATTTGTTAATATTTATTAATTAAAAATTATTTTTACTTTAAAAGGGTTGCTATGTTCGATAGCGTACCAGATACGCAACAACATATTTCTTTGAAATCTTACATTGCACACTAATAATATAATATTATTATTTTAAATTATAGTTAACTCCTTTCCATTGTATTGACAAGAATGAACAAAACTAACTACAATATGATTATACATGTTTGTTAAATGCATTTACATTTATCCAATAAAAGTTTGAGACTTAAAATGTGAATGAATTTAATTTTAACAATAATTTACATTAAAATATAGATTTACCGCCTTCTTATGGTGAACCCTCTTTAAATATATTTTTGGTCACTTTAATACATTATATTTGCCATATAATATTCTTCTTTATAATGAGGACATCAAAATTTACTTTGTGTAAATTTTTGGAATTTTTCTGATAAAGTTCATTTTTAATGAATAATGAAAAATTTTGTATTTTAATTCAAAACTGTGTTTTAATCAAATTTATTTATATGGTTATATTATCTTTTTAATTTTTCTTAAAGTTTAATTAGAATATATTTTTACCATTTAATACAATTTTTGTAATTGTAATTGATTTCACTTTGAAATTGGACATAAACAAGTATCAATATTTTGATAGTTATTATTTCTTAAAAACATGCTATTTGTTTTAACTCCAGAAATTAATTTTAAAATTAATTAACGTCACTTTTATGTTTTGAAATTTTCAAAATAAAAATCATTTTTTAATTTGTAATATCAAATAAATCATCAGCTGAATTATTGTTTTTCTAAAAAACTTCAATCTTTGATGAATATTAACACCACTTAGTAGTAGTTAAAAACTGACTTTTTGATTTAAATGAAAATTTACCGCTTATGTGAATTGAATTTTGAAAATCTGACATAGTTGGTTTTTTTCAAAAAGTAAAATGTGGTTCAATAAGATGAAAATAATTTTTGGTGAATAGTAACTTTTGACTTTTATTTACCACAGTTAAAGGTAAATAAGATAATTCATGGTAAAAAGAATATTATTATAATCCAAAATTACCTTAACACTTGTCCAAACCTTATTGTATGAGTCATTTACGACCATGGTCATATTTGGGTCGATTTCGGGACCCCATTGAGCCCCTTGGGAGTGATAATGACAATTTTGATTAATTAATTTAAAATAAAGGCAAAATAGACATAAATAAAAAAACTTTTAGTATTTAATTTTTATATGGTGTTATTTAGGGAATAATTTTGTATATAAATATTAATTTTAAAGATAAAAATATTTCCTACATCATGGTATTTTGTTTATAATTTATAGACATCAAATAATTTAAATTATTTACGACACAGTAATGATGCAGTGTTTGCCTCATTAAAAAATCATTTAAATAAATAAGATTATAAATATTAAAATAACATCCAAAACCTGTCCAATTATTATTGTATGATTTTATTTCGACCATGAGTCATCTTATCTTAGAATCTAATAATTTTTGGACCTTTTTAAACTTAATATAAGTTTATAATAAAATAATATTTTCACACTTTCCTAAAGATCCCCCCCTTATAAAAGGAGACCACTTCTATCCAATTCCTCACACATCTCAAGCCATTTGGCTCATCCTAAATGTGCCCAATTAATCTCCATACCTCCCAATCCTCCACCTAGAAGCCTTAACATAGGCAAAATCCACTTAAAGAAGTCATTCGGTTCAAAACAAAGAGAGTTACCCAAATTAAAGGTAACAATTTCTCTTAAATGGTTTTCTTTTATTTTACTTCTTCAACCCCTAAAATATTTTTTATTCCTTCATTTTGTAACAAAACAGGAATCATAAATATACTAGGATGCTTTTATTATATGGATTTTAACTACACTTACACACACCTCCATCTAATGGATGAAGAACATAATGTTTCGGTGGGTGGTAAAATAACGCCTCACAAAACGATAATTGTTCAAATATCTCTAACCGCCTATCATGGTGGCCATTGTGATGGAACTATATTTATATATGATAAATATTATGTTTATTTTTTCTTTATTGGTTCTTTATTTTCCAATTATAGCATGCCTTTATGGTTTCAATAGTGGGTAAATACGATAATCTCATTTGAGGAAGTGCGAACTACCGCCCCCTCAAAGTGATGTGACTCGTTAACACCTAATGTGGGATGTATAAAGGATAGAGTTAATGATATTATATATAATATTATAATGTAATTATAATATATCTATTTATCAATATGTTTTAATTCCATTAAAATAAGAAATAGAAATGAAAGTAGCATTCGTGTGTACGTACGGCTTACCGTCTCCATGAACGGTGCATTTCATTTCTTACCTACAAATGTTATGTACTATTATAAATAAATTTTTATACTGGATATATATGATATGAATGATATCTAAATGATGAATGTCATTTTGGATATAATGAAATATTAACCACATGGACAACATGTAAATATAAGGTGTTCATTTTTTTTTACTCACGTACCAAATATCAACAAAACTACCGTTATTAACTAAAATGATTACATAATGTTTATAACTTGGTAATAAGTGATATAAGAGAATAATAATCTTGAAAATGGTTCTAAAGAAAGTACCAATTATCTTTAGTTTATTATGGATGACATTAAAGAACGATCGAGCCTAGTCGGACACAAGGTAAGGGATTTTCTTATCTCACATTTAATTCCGTGAGATTTCCATTGTTCACCACTTATTCATTGAATTTTGTGTATTTTGTACATAAAATTGATATATATTATGATGATTCTCTATATATTAAATTTATTCTATGAATAATTTGGTGGTTATTAACGTTTGGTCATACGAATCGATTAATTACAATGTTGTAAGTGATTTTCATCTCACATTTTATTCAAATGAGATTCATGCTATATTTGCCACTATTTTGTTTTGAGTGGTTTATGTAATGCCCATGATTATACTATTAGTCTAATATACGTTCATTTATGTTTACTTACATCAAAATTGTATGGTCCGTCTTTCATGAGGCGTATATTTTGTAAGTTACCAAATCAGTAAGGGAACCTTTTATGCTCTTCTTTTTAAAAAGACTTTTTTTTGTTGTGTCTTTTAATTTACATCTTATTATGTTGGGATATGTTATTTTATATCATTATTGATGTAAAAATTATTTTCAAGTGATTATATACCCTTTTATCTCTTCATCTCTTTTTTTAATTTTAAAGTGACATTGTTAGGTTGTCAAATTTTTACAAGGGAACTTCTTAAGCCAATTTCAACTCTTTGTGTTCAACCGGTACTTCATCAATATTTCATCCAATGAATATTTTTGAATGACCTATGATTGTTTTACACTTAATATACACTTATAGTTGGTGTATTAATATTTTTCACACATATTTATGTAATTTATTTATCCATAATTTAAGGATACTGTCTTTATAAGGGATTTCATCTCAATGAACATTTCCCTTGGGTCATCATTATTTTTATGCACCAATTCAGTTTTATATGGTGTATATACTATCCTTTTCCATATAATATCATTAATACCTTTATTCTCATGATATTATAAAGTTATAATTAAATTTTAATCCCCAATTATTTTTATTCAAGAGTCCCTCATTTTGTTAAAAACACATTAACTAAAATATCATGTTAAATGCTTGAAATATTTATTCTTATAAATCAGTATCATTAATTTCCATGTCTTAAAATGGTTTTTTTGATTTATTTATATAGACATTAATGTCTTCAAATGATAATTCATTAAAATCATTGAAGTGGTATAGGACACTTTGATTCAGAAATCTATTTATTGAATGTTTTAAATGGTTTTGAAAATGATTTGATAAAGCATTGTTTATTTCAATATCTTGATATGATATATTGTGATTAGAATGTGGAAATATTATATTTATTTTATTCTTTTGTTCTGTGTTATGAATATTTTATGGTTTTTGGGCATTTTTTACGTATATGGGTGGTTCCGTGATAAACCTACGGTGTGTGAGCCCGAGATAACTCCCCAATGCATTGGGTAACCTTATAGAGGTAAACATGATGTTTCCCCTAAGAGATTTAGGTAATGTACTATGATGGGTATTCCAAATGTAAATCCCTATGTACATATGATAGCTACAATGTATGTTTCATATAGATTCCATATATAACCTTTATGATTTATGATTTGTGTGTGTTATTCATAAATCTTATGATTTCGTAAGGTATGTTATGATTGAAAATTATAGTTTCATTGATTTGTATTTATTGATTGGATAATGTTTTCATCCTTGGTTTTATAACACTTACAAGTCTTTTTATGCTCATCCCATTCTTTTGAAATGATTTCACAGGACTTAAATATGAATAGGGTCAAAGATGGGATCAAGGACAAGTCATGTTGTCTAAAACCTGGAACTAGACATGACTCTTTTTTTCAATAGTTTTTATTTTATGGAAAAAAATAGATACTGGGTAGAATTTTCTATATGTAATATTCATGTTGTTATGTAAATGTAATGACCTAATTCCCTAAAACTCTATAACTGAAAAGATACTCAATGTGAGTTATTAATTTAATTAAATATTATGTAATGTTTAAGGTCGGGTCCTTACAGTTGGTATCAGAGGTCAATTTAGACAACTTTAGGTATTATGAGTTTTTGATAGACACATGGTTAGTCCATTTGTGTATTATTTAAGTTAGATCCTTGTTTTATAACTTTTTCAGATCAACGAAAGTCCGTTACAAATGTAAGGAGAAGGATCTCAAAAGACATTTATATCTCTTCCTAATGACATGGTTGCAATAATTATTGTAAAGTCATGTTCAGAGGATTGTGAATATTTTTCTAGCATACAACTCACATGAAAGCAGTTTTTTGAGAAATCAAACACCTCCACTATACCTCGTTATCATCGTGGATCATGGTTTGTATTTAAAAAATCATATTTTCACAATATTCTCATATTTTTAATAAAGGTAAATATTATCAAGGAATTTTCAAATATTTTACCTTATCACAAGATTTTGAAGCATAATATGATTTTAAAAAAGGTTCTAAAGAAGGAGACTCTTGCGCAACCTATTTATATTTTCTTTTACGATATAGTATCTCAGAACAAACCTATGGTATTTTAAAAGGACCATTAATTGAATGTTTCAACTCAAATTAGGTCCGGCTATTTTATCAAAATCATGTTTTATCAGATGTTTTGATAATATATGTCATACATGATTATATTCAAAAATGGTTTTCCTGTGAACACCCATATGACCCATGTTGTACAAGGTTTATTGGGATGGAGGAAGCAAATGATTTTGAAGGATCTATAAATAATTGTTGCAATGCATGGACCTTCTACCAACGTGGAAAAGATTACGATGAAACCAAATGGACACCATCATCAGGGTATGATGTTCTTCATTTTGGGGATCATTTTATTTTATCATATGTTGGTGAAATAAGACTTCAAGTATTAATATGTTGAGATCATAATGAATTTGGATGAAAATGAGAGGTATAATGAAACCATTGATGTTATAACATATTAGGATTATTTTTTTAGTTTTATAAAAAGGAAAACCCGTAGGATGGGTGACAACCCGTCGCATCTGGTAAGGCCAAAGGAATAAAACCAATAAATGAAGGGCGACAAGGGCACATCACCTACCACTATCCTACTTGATGTACCTAGTAAGTATGACTTATTATTTTAGTAAAATGTTTTTATAAGATTATTTTTGGAACTTATGTTTTATCAAATGGATATACTTAGTATAGAAAAAATGATTTTGTGATTAAGTGACAATGGTTGTTCTGGAAGACGTTATCTCTTTTGAGGAAGCAGTATATGCCTATGGAATATAGAATACTATGGGATTTAAATTGTGGAATAATGGTTGAAATTTTAGTTTGGAAGAATATATGTTTTTCTTGTGGACATATGATGATTTTGTTCATTTATGAAACTGATTATCCTATCTTGTAGAATATGTGATTATGCTAATTACTTTTCAATATGATAATTTATGAGTAAATAAATTTATTTGGTGATAAATGATAAGACTTATCTTGGAAGACTATCTAATTAAATCCTTATGTGATTTGGGTTTCAATATTAGTTTCGATTAATTTTGAAGAATTTTAGTGATAGTTGTTTATTGAATGGTCTTTGTTGATCTTTGGGTTTCGTTTGTCAAATATTGGAGATTAAGCGTAGTTATTCTTCTTGTAAAAGATTATCCTTTTTGGGTATTATCTGATCTCGCACTAACAATTTTGGGTTTAGTTGATGCCTAAATAGAAGGGAAATATATAGATCAATTTTTGTTGATTATGTGATTCTCAAGAAGATTATTCTTGTACTTTTGATGTGACCGTGTATTTTTTGAATGCTCTTTGTTTGGAGATAATATTAGCTTTTGGTAGAAACTTATTAAAGGATGCAACTCTACTTGATGATAAGTATATTTTCTTATGTTCTTATTCTATGTAATAAATTAATTACACTAAATTATGAAATGAAATGTAAAACAAAAACATTGTTGGTTTACTTTTCCTAATGGGTAATCAAAACCATTTAACCCATCACATGTTTGTGATTTTCTGATGGTTAAATTTCTCCTAAACATGTTTTCTATCACTCTCCATCAGAACTTGACCCTTTGTTTTCTCTTCCATATCCATTTTTTCTTACATGGAATCCTAGTATGGTTTATCTCGGGTGACCTTTGTTCTTCTCTTTCATTTTTTTAAAGTGATAGTTTTACTGACTCTTTTTCCGATGTGGGTATTTTAATAATGTCTCCAAACCCAGTTTTAAAATTGAGAGGACACAATTCACAAAAGGGGAGAAGGATGTAACATCCCAGATAAATAAGGAATAAGAAAATTTTCATATTTATTAATATTTTTGAATTAAAAAGTAATTTTACTTTAATAGGATTGCTATGATCGATAGCGTACCCGATACGCAACAACAGATTTCTTTGAAATCTTACGTTGCACACAAATAATATAATATTGTTATTTTAAATGGTAGTTAACTCCTATTTATTATATTGGTAGAAATGAACAAAACTAACTATAATATGATTATACATTTTAGTTAAATTTATTTACATTTATCCAATAAATGTTTGAGGCTTAAAATGTGAATGAATTTAATTTTAAGCATAATTTACGTTAAAATGTAGATTTACCGCCTTTTAATGGTGAACCGTCATTAAATATAGATTCAGTCACTTTAATATAATATATTTGACCAAATAAAATCCTTCTTTTTAATGAGGACATCAAAATTTACGTTGTGTAATTTTTTTGGAATATTTCCGATAAAGTTCAGTTTTTAATGAATAGTGTAAAATATTTTATTTTAATTCAAAAATATTTTTTAATATAATTTATTTATATGTTTAGATTATCTTTTTAATTGGTTTTAAAGTTTAATAAGAATATATTTTTACCATTTAATCCAATTTTGGTCATTTTAATTGATTTCACTTTGAAATTTGACATAAACAAGTGTCAATCTTTTGATAGTTATTGTTTCTTAAAAACACGCTATTTGTTTTAACAACAGGAATTAATTTTAAAATTAATTAATTCCAATTTTATATTTTGATTTTGTAAAAATAGACATCATTTTTTAATTCTAAATATCAAATAAATCATAGGTTGAATTGTTTTTATTTTTCTAAAAAACTTCAATTTTTGATGAATAGTGAAACCACTTAGTAGTAGTTAAAAAACTGACTTTTTGATTTAAATGAAATTTTACCACATCTGTGAATTGAATTTTGAAAATCCTTCAAAAATGGTTTTTATCAAAAAGTAAAATTTGGTTCAATAAAATGATAATATTTTTTGGTGAATAGTATTTTTTGACTTTTATTTATCCGCGGATAAAGGTAAATAAGGTAATTTAAAGAAAAATGAAAATTATAATAATACAACATTACCTTAAAACTTGTCCAAACCTTATGGGTTGAGTATTTTACAACCATGGGCATCTTTGGGTCGATTTTGGGACCCCATTGATCCACTTGGTAGTGATAATGACAATTTGGATTAATTAACTTAAATTAAAAGCAAAATAAACATAAACAAAAAATCTTTTAGTATTTCATTTTTATATTGTTATATAGGGAATAATTTTGAATATAAATAATAATTGGAAAGATAAAAATATTTCATACATCATGGTATTTTTTTATAATTTTTAGATATCATGTAATTTAAATTATTTATGACACAATAATGATGCAGTGTTTACCTCATTAATAAATTATTTAAATAAATACGTTTATAAATATTAAAATAACATCAAAAACCTATTCAATTATTATTGGATGAATTTATTTCCTCCATGATTCATCTTATCATCTACTCTAATAATTTTTGGACATTTTGAAACCGAATATAAGTTTATAATAAAATAATATTTTCACACTTTCCCAAAGATCTGCTTCTCCACCTTATAAAAGGAGACCACTTCTAACAAATTACACACACCTCTCAAGCCATTTGGCTCATTATAACTCTACCCAATTAATCTCCCTGCATCCCTCTCCTCCACCTAGAAGCCTTACCTTAGGCATAAGGCACTTAAAGAAGACATTTGTTTCAAACCAAATGGAGTTACCCAAATTAAAGGTAACTGTTTCTCCTAAATAGTTTTCTTTTATTTTACTTCTCCAACCACTAAACTTTTTTTTATTCTATAATTTTGTAAAAATACATATATCCTAAATATACTAGGATGTTTTTATGATAATTATTCTAACTACACTTACACACACCTCCATCTAATGGATGAAGAACATAATGTTTCAGTGGTTGGTAAACTAACGCCTCATGAAATGATGATTGTTCAAATATCTCCAACCACCTCTCATGGTGGCCATTATGATGGAACTGTATTTATATATGATATATATTATTTTTATGTTTTCTTTATGGTTCTGTATGTTTCATTTATAGAACTCCATTATGGTTTCCATAGTGGGTAAATACGATAATCTCATTTGAGGAAGTGCGGACTACCGCCCCCTCAAAGTGTCGTGACACGTAAATGTATAATGTGGGATGTATAAAGGATATATTTAATGATATTATATATAATATTGTACTATAATTATAATATATCTATGTATCATTATGTTTTAATTCCATTAAAATAAGAAATAAAAATGAAAGTAGTGTTCATGCGTACGTATGGCTTACCGTCTCCATGAACGATGCATTTAATTTCATACCTCCAAATGTTTTATACTATTATAAATACATATATATACTGGATATATATTATATATATGATATCCAAATGATTAATTTCATTATATATATAATGAACTATTGACCACATGGACAACATGTAAATATAAGGTGTTCGTTTTTTTACTCACGTACCAAATATCGACAAAACTACCGTTATTAACTAAAATGATTACATAATGTTTTTAACATGGTAATAAGTGATATAAAAGAATAATAAACTTGAAAAAAAATTAATTCAAGTATAAATTAACTTTTGTTTATTATTCAAGAGATTAACTAACGATCGAGTCAAGTCGGACACGAGGTAAGGGATTCTTTTATCTCACTTTTAATTCTGTGAGATTTCCATTGTTCTCCACTTATTCATTTCATGTGGTGTATTTTGTACTAACAATTGATATATATTATCATGATTATCTTTTTATTAATTTTATTCTATGAATGATTTTGTGTTTATTAACTTTTGGTCATACGACTTTATTGATTACAACGTTGTAAGGGATTTTCATCTCATATTTTATTCGCATGATATTCATGCTATATTTTCCACTATTTCCTTTCAAGTTGGGTATGTAATTCCCATTATTATTCTAATTTTGTAATATAAATTCATGTATGGGTACTTATATCAACATTTTATTGTCCTTATTTCATGTGTCGTATGTTTTGTAAGTTACCAAATCGGTAAGGGAACCTTTCACCCTCCTCTTTTTAAGAAGACTTATTTTTGTTATGTCTATTAATTTACATATAATTCTGTTGGGATATGTTATTATATATCCTTATTGATTTAAATTTTATGTCCAGGTGATGAGATACCCTTTTTATCTCATCAAATCTTTTTTTGTATTTTTAAGTGACATTGTTAGGCTGTCGAATTTTTACAAGGGAACTTCATAACCCAATTTCAAATCTTTCGGTTCAACTGGTACTTCTTCAATATTTCATCCTATGAATATGTGTGAATGAAAAATTATTGTTTTAAACTTAATATCCATTTATATTGGGTGTATTTATATTTGTTACACAGAATTATTTAATTGATTTATCCTTAATTTAAGGATACCGTCTTTATAAGGGATTTCATCTCAATTCACATTTCCCTTGGGTCTTCATTATTATTATGCACCAATTCAGTTTTATATGGTGTATATACTGTCCTTTGTAATATTATATCATGAATACCTTTATTATCATGATATTATAAAGTTATGATTAAATTTTATTCCTCAATTATTTGTAATCAATAGTCTCTCATTTTGTTAAAAACTCTTTTACTAAAATATCATTTTAAATGTTTTAAAGATTTATTATTCTAAATCATTATCATTAATATCCATGTTTTAAAAATGGTTTTTAGGATTTATTTATGTGGATATTAATGTCTTCAAATGATAATTCAATAAAATCATTGAAGAGGTATGGTACACTTTGATTCAAAAAACTATTTATTAAATGTTTTAAATGGTTTTGAAAATGATTTGATAAACATTGTTTATTTGAAAATATTGATTTGATATATTGTGATTGGAATGTGGAAATGTTATATTTCTTTTATTATTGTGTAATTTGTTATTAATATTTTATGGTTATTGGTAATTGTTTACGTATACGGGTGGTTTCATGATAAACCTAGGGCGGGTGAGCCCGAAATAGCTCTCCAATGCATTGGGTAACGTGACGGAGGTAAAAGTGATGTTTATCCTAAGTGATACATGGAATATACTTTGTTGGGTATTCCAAATGTAACTTCATATGTAGTTGTTATAGCTACAATGTAATTATGATATGGATACCATAAGTAACCTTTATGATTTATGATTTGTGTGTGTTATTCATAAATCTTATGATTTTGTAAAGTATGTTATGATTGAAAAGTATAGTTTCATTGATTTGTATTTATTGATGGTAAAATGTTTTATTCCTTTATTTTATAACCCTTACTGAGCATTTTATGCTCACCCACGTTTTGAAATGTTTTCATAGTACATAAAGAAGAATAGGGTCAAGGATGGGATTAAGGAAAAATCACGTGGTCTAAAACCTAGAACTAGACATGACTCTTTTTTTCAGGAGTTTTTATTTAATGGGAAAAAGTGGATACTAGGTAGAATTTTCTACATGTAATATTCATGTTGTTTTGTAAATTTAATGACCTAATTCTCTAAAACTCTAAACCTGAAGAGATCATCAATGTGAATTATTCATTTAATTCAATATTATGTAACATTTATGGCCCAGTCCTTACAATTATCATGTAAATGGTACTTATTATCATAATTCCATTCTATAAAGAATAATAATAATTAAATTCTTATGAATTATATATATAAATTATACTTTTAAATCAAACATTTATTTATTTACTAGAAACGAACATTTTTATAATCCTTGAAATGGTATGTCGTAGGTACACATGCGTAATGTTTCCCTTTTTAATTAATCATTATGGAAATAAGTTAAATATAATTTTATATTCCCATTATTATAATAGAATTATTAACATCATATTAAGAATATAATTATAATTATATATATTATACAAGTGATGTGTGGATTAAAAATGCATCGTATCGCTTCATGGAGGTGATGGTTCACACATACACATGAACAACATTATACTTTTTTATGGATGGGAAGTAAGAACATAATTGAGATATTATTATCTTATAATGATAAATATGTCATGATTATAAAATATAAAAAATAATTCCCTCATCATGAATCATCTTGTGAGATGATAATGACAAAAAATTCTATTAATTCGCAAGATGGTAGTCCGCTATACACAAGAATGAAAAGTTCATTTCCCATTTGATGAAATTGGGAATGAATTTATATGATGATATTAACATTATAAAACCTTTGTATATCATGTATATTTTTGAAATTATTTCATCATGTTTGACAGATATTTTAATGAATGTAAAGAAGAAATAAAATTGAAACACATAAATAAAAACGTTACCTTTACTTCGAACGATCACCTTTGCATAACACCTTTACACCTCTAAGAAGGATTCTATTCCTGAGATAATGCATTAATAATGTAGGGATAGATTATAGGAAGGCATTTAGTAATATATTGGATGAAAAAAGGTATTTTATGTGTAATTAATATAGAGGAATGGGTTCTATTTTATAAGAGAGTGGAATGTTGGTCTTAGAATTATTTAATGAATTAAATTAATATAAATTCATTCTGTTTTTTTTAATTCCAATTTATTTAATTTAGAATATTAGATGAGTATGGGTAAAAATAAACTAATAAAATAAATATTATACCTGTTATGCTTATTTTTTTAATTATTGTATATTTATTTTATCCACATACCTTACCCTTTTTAATATCATCGTGATGACATGTTATTTATAGTTTGGGGGATAATAAAATTACCCTATTTTTAAAAGTGCACAATGAAATATTCAAGTAATCATATATGGACCTTTTCCATCTATTTCTCCAAATATTTTATTTTTTTAAATTTTATGTCATTTAATATAATATTTTATATTTTAATATACCAATAGTGTAAATCGTGGAACTATTCAGTTGTAGATTTTTTAAAAATAGCATAACAACAATATAATTTCCAAAAAAATACTTTAAATAATAACCCACAAGAAAATTTTAACCACAAAATATTTGTTGGCATCAATTATGTCAAATTATGTGTATTTTATTATTTATAATATCATTTATTTGATTCAAACATTAATTAAGAAATTACTTCATCATCACTATGTCCCCATATAATTTAATTATTTACTAAATTTAAATTATATATAAATTACCATGATATAGTTAGTAATTGTATATTTCTAAATAATTTTTATATTTGAATATATAACCCATAGATAAATATATAAAAATTTTATATATATGAGAGAAATGATTATAACATCCTTCGGTTTTCATTAAATGAAATGTTATTTGTGTCATCGTCACACCAATGAGGGTTCAAAATACCCAATTATAAGACCAAGGATTGTATTGGTCTAAAATAACTCATAAAATAAAATTATTTCAAATGATAGGGTAGTTATATAAAATTTATAATAAAATTTTAACCATTAATTACCTGATTCATTAACCGGGGAAAAACAGATAATGTCTAAAATTATTTTTCATAGTGTATAATAATAAAATGGTCTTATTTAAATAATTTGGAGCTTAAGATTAAAAGTATAAAATTAAATTTTTTAAATTAAATAGAAATAATTTGTAAAAAGTATTTAAAAATTAATCCCACTGACAGAATGAGATAATGAGTTTTAAAAGTAAAAGGTTCAAAAGTTCACATTGTTTTTTATATCTAACATCAATGTGAAACTAATTCTAATGGACTAAATTTAATTAAATTACAAAAATGTAATATTATTATACTTTAAAACCACTCAATTATATAATTTAACAATATAAATAAATTTTATGATAATGAGTCTTGGAATTAAAAAGAAGAATTTTTCTCTATTAATTCAAATAGTAATATTAACAGAAAAATACATAACATTACCCAAAGTGAAAAGTTGTGTACCTATTCAAAATAAGATGTTTATTTTTTCAAATATAATATATAAAATTTGAAATATTTATACTTAAATGGGGTTTCCATCAAATGGTGGTAACAATGCATTTCTAGAAAATGACTTATTTTATTATTTAAATAGACTTATTTCTTATATTATGGATTGAAAATAGATAATATGAGATTTAAAAATTAGATTTCAATAATATTTCATTAATATATAATAAAAAGTGTGATTTTATTATTTTATAAACTCTTTTATTCTCATTTAAATAGTCTTTCATAGAAAACATCTTTTATATTCAAATGGTTTTCATTTCAATTTCTAAATAATTTTCTAACTAATAAATAATAATATTAACATATCTAACTCTATTTTCATCACATATTCAAAACGTTATATTACATCCCCTCTAATGTCTAGGTTAAAATAGAAACATTTAAATATTAATATTTATTTTTTTATACTTGATATGGTGTATTATGAATACTATTGAACAAATAGATTATTTTTTAAAAATACATTGGATGTTGCATAAAATCCTCATAACATAAATTTTACCATTCAATCATTTATCCATTATTTTATCACCCATAAAAGGTTCTTCAAACCATTAAAAATATTGGATAATCCTTTAGTAACAATGAAATTAACAAAAAAAACCTATGAATGTCAAATAAATTCCTAGGCATCCCCAATGAAATAACGTCCTAAAGCTTCTCAATGACTGTAGGTATACAAAACTCTGAAATAAAATTCCTTAATATTTGTACCCTATCAATATAAAATTGGAATTTATTGAGATTTGATTATGGATTATATTCATAATATTTTCATTATATGATCTCTATGTTTTTATCCTAATAACACTCACTTTAAATACAAACAAATATCATCCATGATGAAAATCATAAAATTTACAAAATACTTGTGAAAACCCATATTTACCAAAGTCATAAATATATTCATCACATTATTTATGATAATTAACATCACTATGATTTTGTATACACTACTTCTAAACTTAAAAGAATAATTTTGTGCAAAAAAGGACTCATATTCAACATGTGATATCCCGATCATAGATCAATATTCTAAAATACACACACACCTAAAACCATGAAAAATATTTCGTAAACACATTAAATAAAATACCATTTTAACAATTATTCGATTTAACCTCCTATAGTGTACACATGACTGAAAAGTAACATTTTCAATTCAAGGTAAATAGGACTAGAGAGCTAAATGGATACATTCTTAGTTAAATAATCAACATGCTCTCTAATTTCTCATCCCAATCATTGAGCTCAAAACAGCCATCAGAAATATTAAATAATAAATAATTTAGAAGTGTTCAAATCCATTTCTAAGGTCAATAATGAAATCAACATGTGCCTCAAGATATAATCAAACGATTTCATCATAAATGATGTCCAAAATATTATCCACAATTGGAGAAAAACATCGCATGGTGCATCCTATTCATTAATTATCAAACTAGTGAACTCCTCTATAATTCTATTTCTTTGGTTAGGGTTATGTCACAAATTATGTTCCTATAATCCATACTATCTAATTTGATCATCCCTAGCTCTTACAAGTGAATAAGGTGACACTCATTGATGGTTATAGATGACTTGAAGAATTTTTGGAACTTACCAATACATTCTAATGATCTAGTTAAAAATTATCTCTTCTATTAGGAAAATAACAAATAAAAATTAAAATCTTATGATATTTATGGATCATTATTTAAAATTATTTACACCCTCAGATTTCACATATAATAGTGTTTCAATTGTCATCTGACTATAAATATATATTATAAAAAACTATATTTTATCAATCATTTTAATACATATAAAGGAATGTGAAGTATATGAATCAAATAAAGACTGTGCTATTATATAATCTACTAATATCTTTATATGAATAGTTCATCTCTCATCATTCCATCATATAATTTTAGGTTGTGTGGAATTAAGATGGTTCAAACTATGTGGCTGATCCCCCACACGATTCCCATTTCTGCAACATCCCCATTGGTTTAACTAACACCATTCGTGACCACTATTTCTTATGAATCAACATAATAGGTTATTATAATACAAAATAATTGTATTTTTGGGCAATGTAAAACATTTTCTTGATAACAATATTGACCATGATGCTACACCACTAAAATAACATAGATCATTATGAAGAAATCTCTATAGATCCGACAACATTCCACTAAATTTACACTAGATAGATGGTCAATGGGTCATAGTCTTGTATGGAATTTTTTAATATAATTATAATACCATATATGTCACTTTACATATGAATTGGGTGGTAACAAAATACTAAAACTACCAAAATAACTAACATTGTGTTCTTTTTAATAATGTTGTTTCTGACTACATGAACATCAGTTATATTATTCCAAAAAACATGAGATTTCCTTGAGAACTTTCCATCATTCAGGTTCTTTTTTTATAAATATTCCACATCCATGACTACAAATAAAAGGGAATATAGAATTAAATCACTAAAAGTTAAATCCTAAATAATACATCATCCTCAAAATGACTTTGTGTGGCCAACTCTACATCATATAGTGTTGGATAAAATAATTACATATCTGTATAATGATCCTTTTAATCAATGACAGAAGTATTCTCCTATGTAAGATTCATAAATTCAATAGCCACATCATCTCTCAGAGTATCTAGAAAGAAATAGTCATGGAAATTGGTCTTGAAATTAATCTATTAGTATACTAGGATGAGAATTTCCCTCCATGTCATTTATGATCTATGAAGCATATAAATTTTCTATTAGATCCTCCAATCATTAGGTATTTATAGTTGTTAAAAAAATAGGTAAGACAGCCTCAATAAAATAATCATATTCAGGGGGATTCCCTCCCTAATAAAAATTTGGTTCCCTTAGCATTTCATAAATTTATTTAATATAATTTAGAATAATATTTAATACATCTTATTAAATTACACACTGAAAAAATAATCAATATTTAGTGTATCTTTATAATTGATACATTATTATTATATTTCATGAGAAAAAAATCAATATCTCACTCAAATAAGTTCTCAAATTTACACATTATAGACATAACCTATATTTAAACAATTTTCCTAACCTAGTGAATTAAAACATATTAGTGTGTGAGCATAGATTCTCATTAAGGGTAAAAAGAATACATATCAATCTATTATGATTATTGTGAATATAGTTTGAAAAAGGTTATGGTAACTGAATCATTACTTCAAAAAACTACTACAAATCATTCAATGATCATTGTAAGTAAATCATAGAATAATTATTTTTCATAAAAAGGACATAAGAAATTATTATGCGGAATCATCAAAAATCAACCATGATCCAAGAGAAAATATCTTAATCATATTTCATTAACTTGTTTTATGTACCTAGGAATATAAAATTATTTCTATAGTCCAGGATATCTGTAATTTTAATCATAGTGGATTCAGTGCACTCCCTATTACATCATATCTGTAGTCATCATCCACTCCCAAAACAATATATTGAATAGGTTCTATTATTGATAAGGGTTCATGCCTCATTAAAGTCCTTATTATCTAATGATATATACATATTTACTCAATCCATTTGGGCGATATATAATTATGATCCCATCCATCATTTAATAAAAAAAATAGATTTTTTCCAAAAAATCATAAATCAATAATAATAACATCATATTGTAAACCATGGAATGGACATAGATTTCATTAGTATTTCATAATTAAATTATAATACAAATTATGATAAAAGATATTAATAATGTATTCATCATAAAATAATAATATATTATGAATGAAATAGGTTCCATATATTCTTCCTAAAATCGTTCTCCTTATAATGCATGAAGTGATTAAATGTGGATTGTATGATATGATCGTTTCTTAGTGATATATTATAATCCTCCATGTATTTTTGAAAATATGAAAAAAAAATTTAAAAGGCCATTCAATAAATTATTTGGGAATTTGATAAAAACATAATTTTTATCTGATTTTTATTAAAATACCAAGAATGTTATGAAATCATTTATATTTATAAATAACCATGGAATCATGTAATGGGAGATTCAAAGAAAATAATTTTAATGATTAACCTAATGTATAACTTCACTATGATTAATATCATTAATAAAATTAAAATATTTATTTCAAAATCAACAAATAAATATATTTCAATTAATAAAAAAATGTCTTCCCGAGGAATTCAACTGCCACATATCTCATCCATTGATTAATATTCACACATACAAAGAATCATAATCCCCAAAATATACAATCCAAGGATAAAAAACAGAAATTATAATGAACCTCCAAACACTTAAGTATTTCAAAAAACACATAAAATAAATAGGGAGTATATAATCAGCTGATGATCAACATGAGATTCGAATCCATTAAAAAATCTTGATCAATAGTAGAGGAAAGATTCGAGTGTGAACAAAAATGTGAAAATATCTATTGGGAGAAATATCAAGGGTTGGGTGGACCATCATTACCAAAGTGTGGAAAAGTCTATAGGAGGAAATATTTTTGGATCATGGTAGGGTTGTCACTTTAATTTTTGGAAATTCCATTTAAGTATTATACGATAAAATATAACATTTTTTCATACATTTGGAAAAAATTTAAAACTTCAATTAATTAAAAAAATCATTAACGATATTACTTGTAGACTAATATAAATGAAGTAAAATTTAATGAAATAATATTAAAAAGAACTTCAATTTATAGGTAATTACTTTCATAAAACAATTTTTAAGGGAATGGATATGGAAGAAAACATTTAACGACCAAAGAGTACATATAGTCTATTGTTATTCAAAGATATTTTCATGATCACATTAAGTAAAAAAATTATGGAAATATAAATAATAATAAAAATTCATTGAATTAGAATTGGAGAATAAATATAAGTGGTCTAATGTATATTGTCCACATAAAATCTCTAAACAGAAATTTATCATATATAATCCTAAAATGAAATGAAATTTTAATATAAATATCTTACCTCATGTCACAACATGTTGTGTACATGTTAAAATATCATATATTACAATCATATATTTGTTATTGTTGGAATTAAAAAAATATTCATACATATCATGTTTTATATCCTTCCATTATTTTTTCCAACTAACTTTTTGATATTATTTTCTATATTAGAATGAACACATAACATGAAAATTTATATATTTCCAATATATGTTTTTGATCAAATGCTATTGTATATTTTCCATGGTAATGGTTTAATAATAAAATTTTTTTACCAGGACATAAATATCATATTTATTCATCATATACACATTTACAAAGATTTATAGATTGTAGTTATGAAAAATCAATCATATCTCTTAGTAGAGGTGGTAGCCCACACGCACATAGTAGTGACATTATCATTTTATAACTTAGAAAAATTTATGATGATAGACAATATATTAAAATTCTAGGATACAAATTATGTAATAAATATAATATATAACCATTAAATACATCATATTAATCAACATTGAATTTTTTTTGATGTAATGTTAATCATATATCTACGTGCAATTTTTAATCCATACTTACCCTTGAGTGATACATTCATTTACTATTTGATAGATTACATGGGAAGTGATTTCTTGTTTTGAATTAAAATTTGATTTGTATGGATGGGTGGAGGGGTAAAACAATTTCCTCATACCC
Organism: Viscum album; assembly: GCA_963277665.1. Lineage (NCBI taxonomy): Eukaryota > Viridiplantae > Streptophyta > Magnoliopsida > Santalales > Viscaceae > Viscum > Viscum album. The sequence continues at coordinate 2,021,697,589 of OY728138.1, forward strand.
ATAATAATGTTTCTCAAACTAATATATCAAATTAGTTATTTTATGATGGATAAAATATATTTATATTAGGTATATGAATATATAAAATTTAAAATACTCAGTTAAGACGTATATCTCTTCATTGAAAATGAAACTTTATCATACAACTTAATAATTAATTATATGATATTAAGAAAAATCAGTAACTCTAGTTTTTTTCAAGTAATAATTAAAATGTATTTTTTTTGGTATGATCTTTGATAATGATCTCTTAATTTGTATATAGGAAAGGATATTTTTTGTCATTTTATAATAGAGGAGAGGATACACTCAGAATTTTTCAATTGATTAAAGTATAGTATTGTCTTACTCAAGTGAAATAGATTTAAAATTTTTAAAAATTGAATATGAGATTATATAGGATGAACTATTTCCATACCATTTGATTTAAAAAAGTTTTATATTCAATTTTTAAATATATAATTGTATTTTGACCCGTGTTACCCATTTTATATTTCACCATGGAAACTAAGTTTTCATACCAATGTTATTATTTACAATTAATAAAAAAGAAATTTTACCTATTAAAAAATATGAATATTATGATTCAATATATTTATTCCATTTTAAATAATTAAATTTTCATTTTTTTGAAATTCACTTTAAAATAACTCTTTATAACACAATGAATCCTTTTTTCAGAGAAATGATTTATCATGCATTATGCTATATTAACTTCCATTATATATATTTTAGATACAATTAAATTAATTTTTAAAATAGTTTACTAAAATAATATTTAAATACCATTAAAATGGTGGCTCATTAATAATTATATAATTAATTATTTTAAAAAATATTTTTGATGTAATTGTTTTTTTGAAAAATGTTTTTCCATTAAAATATTTAATCATCATTTTTAGACAACAGAAATAAAATACACGAATGATAACTAATTTATTCGTTTATATTGTCAATATATTTCATTATTTAAATTTATAATTAGTGTTAAATATATTTTTTATGATAAATAACAAATATCATATAGAAAAATAAATTTCAACAAAAATATGACTGTTTAACATTAAATAATTTAATTAGAAATTTACACCTGTAAAAACATATTTATGATCCCAAAACACTATAAATATATCTGATAATATAACAATTCATTATTAATATACACTAATATGATGACTATTTTGTGATGGTTTACTATGCAATTGTTAATTTAGACTCTGGGATGAGTTTGAAAATTGCAATCGAATACATGAAGTTTATTTCAATGGAAATAAATTGAAATTAAGGGGTGCTACATTTTATATGATAAAAAATTAATTTCTCAAACATTATTTTATCCATGTGATCTATAAACTTAGGAAAAATATTTTTATATACATTCTTTTGTTTCTAGGTAGTTTCCTCGACATTCTTATTCCTTCAATGATTCTTAACTTTTTGAGTAGTCCTATTTTGTAAATATTTATCTCTAAGATCAATGAATAATTATAGTTCATCATTAGTGAAAACATTATGATCCATAGGTACATCATCTGTGTATAGTACATCTGTTGGATCATACATATAATTCATCTGGAGATATACATGTAAGACATCATGAACATTAGAGATGATTCGAAGAAGCTCAAATGAATAAGAATTTATCTCTATCTAATCAAGAATATTGAATGGGAAAATATTTCTATGGAATAAATTTCCCTAAATTATGAATCTCATAACCTTCTTTAATGGATAAATTCAAAAACATACAACCACTCCAATATTGACTTTCAAATCTCTTTAATGATTATTAGCATAACATGGAAATAAATTCGGAGCTTCAATGATGTGTTGTTGAATGGCTCTAACATTCTATACCATTTCCTCATCTTACTTAATTACCCATAGAATTCTTTTTACTACATCATCCAATATTGTCAGAGTTATACACTTTTATCCATATAGAGATTCATGAGGATTTATATGATTTCTTGATTGAATTATATTTTTTATAATACAATTTTATAGTGGGAAGTCGTCCATCCCAACAAACATTGAAATTTATATAACATTATATAAGTATGTTATCATCAATTTAAAATGTCTTCATATACTAAATTATTTTATAATGGTGATATGTAGATCTAAATATCAATCCCATGTTAAATTCATACGCAATATTGAGGTAAACTTTGGTTCCCGATTTGATTTAATATAATGAGGTACTACATTATACCTTACATATTCCTTAAAATAAATCATCAAATATATATCAAGAGATAAGTATTCACTAGTAATAATAAAATAAAATTATTTTTTTGTAGTGATGGACTAAAAACCAAATTGATTTCATTCCGTTATATGTATTGGGGACTCATATAAAAAAATCCATTATAATGTTTCCCCATTTACATTATAACACAAGAAATGATTTTACAATCACATTAGACTTATATATCTTAGATGCAATGTTTCAAAATAAAAATCATCAGGATAGAAAATATACACTCTCTCATTACATGTTATCCCATTTTAAATACACAACCAAATTTCAATACATTATTTTAACATCTATAATGAATAAAGAATGGTGAACAAAGAACATTTTCATATATATCCCCTCTAAAGTATAATATTTATGGGAGACATACATGGTTCTAAAACATTTTCATTCCATTAAAATCATGGTTGAAATCAGAAATAACTCTCAATTATTTCATCATATCCAAATCCTCCTTCGACTCATATTTATTCCTTAGAATGATTGATGATTGAACAAATATCTATGGAATGTAGTATTTATTACCATTTCTCTTAATTTCAATATCTATCTACGAAAATTCAATAAATAGGGGTTTCATTCAATCTCATCTAAAAAAATAACAATATATTACACACACATAGAATCAACCACCTTATTCCCATTCACTTTGTGATAATATATTATCTTTTAATAATCATTAATTTTCTCCAATACTATAAATTGGTTCAAATTAAAATGTTTTTTTGATTATATACCAAACTATTTTATAATTATTATACAGAGCACATTATTCATTATAAAAATAAATCCTATATTTTTTTCAATCAGAAAATCAGTATTGAAAACTCTAGATAATTGTTGAGGAAATTGTTCTCTTGAATTTTCAATTTAAGCAATCCTTAAGATATATTTATATCATTTGTCACGAGGAAACATCCTAGTCCTTTCATTGATGTATCACTATATATCAAACAACCATATCAGCTATGATATATTTAATGAAATGGTGAACTGACCAACCCTGTCTCATATCCATGAAATGTGCCTCACATTCAATGTTTCAAATCAACTTTTCCTCCTACCGAGTCAAATATTTTATTAGATTATATAACAATTACAAATCTCTAAAAACCAGATAGTAATTTCAATCCAACCTAATAAAACTATGGATCTCAGATACTGTGGATACTCGAACCACTGATCAATTAAATTAATCTTTTATGGATCAACTAATATAACATCGCAAATTATTATATTACTCATGATTTATAGTGTTTCTAACCAGAGTTCACACATTATGAATTTTCCTAACAAGAACTCATTCATCATGGAATTCAAGACAATATTCTAATGGTCTTCATGATCTTGTAATCTATTGGAATATATAATTATATAATTTATAGTTACTAGCACATTATACTTAATTTAATCTAAAAATAAAGTATTCATGATATTTATGATTTTTATGGGAAATTTATGTTCAAACATAACCACTATAAATTCATAATGATCATACATCTTATAGAAGGGGGTCATAGGTATATCATTGTTCTTGACCTTAAATTGATGTCATCCTAAATGATTTTTTATGTTGTAAAATTATTGATATCCATTAAGATGATCAGAAAATAATTAATAAATTTTATAGGATACATAATATTTGTAGTGATATTATCACATTGTTGATGATCAATACACTACAATACTGACCTATCATTATTACTACTAAAAGGAAAATGATGAACCCATAGAGATTCAATAGGGAGTATGAAACCATTATCAATATTACATAGGTGTATATTCATTAATTACTATAAGTAAATCGAGGCCATTCTCTGTGGAATGATTGAAATAGGTGTAGCACCATGTTTGAGTTCGGTTAAAAATTTAACATCTTGATTTTGAGACATCCTAGGAAATTCATCATAAGAAAAGTTATAATGATCATGAACTATTATGATATCATTAATTTTTAATTTATCCCTTACAATTTTATAGGCATATCCACCCTAAATAGGATTAATGAACTATATAAAAGATGTTGTATCAATTGTGAGTTTATATTAATCCTCACACATATAGAAGATAAAATGTTAACAAGGAATGTCATTCAAGGATTCCCTACCGCATTAATTGTAATGAGTTGGATAATGAGATATACTCTACATTCCCAAAATCACATCAAATCCAACTAGAGGATGGATCCCATGATTGTCATGAAGTAAATTCTAACAAAAAACCAATCTAAGAAGAGTTTTATAATTGAGGTACAATCATGGTAGCATTTAATGTTATTACTACTAACACGAAATAAAACCCTTGAGGATATGAGTAGATATACTTATATAATTTCATGATATAATTGACTTTATATAACTATGTTTAATTATAATAATTAAATTATTTATATTGATTTACACCACATTGTCTTTTTTATTCAATAATTATTCCCTTAAAAAATAAAATGGGTATCATGTTTATAAAATATTTATAATCGTAGAGAACATTAAATTAATTAAAATAATAATTTTTATGTTGTCTTATAATATGACACCATCTTCCATCCAATAAAAAAAATTTATCATAGGTTATCCATGGTTATAGTTTATTCAAATAAATCATAATGGTTAGTAATAGAAAGATGAATTAATGTAAGAATATCCCACAGGAGAGTCTAATCAGGTTTCTAGCACTAATCCCACTCAGTATTCACTAGTTTTGATAGATTTAATACCCATTATGACGCTATTAGAGTTGTAACCTCAAGGATAAATTGTCCAAAACCCACATCCAGATTCTTATATCTAGAAAATGATACAATTTTATTTTAAAACTATTGAATCTATAATTAAATAAATAATAATTATGTGATCCCTTAATTAGTCTTAGATTCATGGTTTTCGATAAAGTTACTTACACAAAATATATATATAATTCAATCAATACTTATATACCCACAATAGAAAACCTGAATTAATAAACATATATATTACATTATATCAGATTAATATTCAGTATATATATTAAAAATACACACCACTATAATAATAAAGTTTCTGTGTATTTGACGACTATATACATAATTTTTTTATTATATAATGGTCTTCAAGGTAACCAAAAAGGATCTTCTCACATAGAAATAATCATATACATGCCCTTCGTAAAATCATTCTTCACATCATGGAAAAATGAAACATTACAAATGGTGTGGTCAGATCCCCATTATGGGTAAATATAGAGGATATTATTCAATGATCATATGTGAAACTAATATAAACATAATGTTTTGTGAACATGATCATAAATTATGGAAACCCTTCCAAAAAATTTAATGATTATTAATAATAAATCATGATATAAATAATATTCATAATAATTTAAATAATTCATAAGTGTGTATAATCATCAAAATTAATAATGATACATGAGAACATGTCAATGATTAATATATATGTTTTTAGAATACATCTTTTTTACTAAGTTAAACACATTCAAACCACACACCCACACCTATTTTGAGTAAATTCATACATGGTTTCCAAAGTCAATTGGCCATTAAAAAATTTCCCATTGACATGTCAAAAAATAATATTCATGTGAAGATGAAATTTTATACTCACCATTTTTTAGGGGGAGTATTTTCGACTATTGTAGTATATTATAGATTATAGACATATTCATGAACCCCTCCCAAATCCCCAATGAGACATGTTACCCTAGTTCCAATGATCATTTCAAGACCCTTTATTTGATGTCAAACTATATATATATAATGCATATTTATATTATATGATCTTTAAATTTTTTTGTAACCCATTTAGTTAGAATCTCTCTATTTATTTTTTGTATAGGGAGGAGATTCATAATTTTTTTTGGGATTAAACTAAAATAATTCTTCATATGTTTCCTATGATAGTAAGAATCAAAAAAGACATTTTTCTATGGAATTTTCATGGAATACACCTCAATAGGAGGCCCTCAATAGGAAAACATTCTTTCTAATGATTTAATATTAATAATATACATCGATAAACACATTAGTCATGATACATGTGAAAAATAAGTGGTACAATTGGATCCATCACTTTGATATCAAGAATACCATTAGTTTAGAAATTATTTCTTACACGCTATTAATACCTTCGGAAGATTCATGTTTTATGAAATATTAGACAAAATGAAATTAGATGGGGAATACACATAAGATTCCCTGTAATAAATAAACTCGATGTTTGGTCATTTGAGAATATATTTTGTAGATTAAAACTAGTAGTAGAAAATTATAAATTGAACAATTATGATAATATCTACTCATTCAAATTAGGGTCTTGTAGTGTCTTTCATGTATGATGTTTCCCATATAATTGAAACTGAGAGGAGTATGTCATCTTGAAAATTGTTATGATACCATTAAGATTATCTTGAAATGAGGAGTGTAGTGATAACCATGTGGATTATATTGAATAAAATGTTAATGAATATTATTTTTTAGGAATAAAACTAGGATGATTTCCATGTCATTTGGAACGATAAGGAGTATCTCAAATCATGGCCAATTGAATTTTTGAGTTCGGCTAACTACTTTGTGGATTCTAATATTTCTAGGAAAACAAGATGTATCTAAACTCATGGTTAATTGATTATTTTAAAGGACATACCCCAAGATGGGTTCCAAGGTTTCTAGAACCATAATGAGATTCTCAAATCCTAGATATAATACCCTATGATTTTCTGAAATTCATTTTTAATTATATTTGATCATTTATAGATTATGTGAGATATAATAAAAGAATCTATTATTTTATGAAATTTAACACTAATTTAATCCCGAATTAAATGAAACACTACATTTAGATTTTGTTAAACAAAATACCGAGTTTATCTAGCATTTCACGCAACACATAGTTTAAACGAAATTGGAACACAAGTAAATTACTCTTATTTAATATTATAGTTATGATTTTTTTTGTTGGAATGGTGAGTATGAATAGGATTATCTAAATTATGTTATTATAGATAAAAAAATTTATATATAATTAATTATTTTTATTGTAATTAATTTGAAATTAAAATAAAAACTATTTCAATATCAATGAAATATTTTTCTATAAAACAAATTTTAATCCAGAAAATCTGTTTTACCTCATCAAAATAAATATAATTTTTTTTGAATGACTTTATTTAATATTTTATTGTATATTTATGAAATAATCTATTTAATATTAATCATATTATTTTCTTGATAAGAGATAAGAATAAATCTAATTTTATAAGTAATATTTTTCTTTCACTAAAATGTATTTATGTCGAAATTTATGGTTATATTATTTTAAAAATATTGTTTTCAACAGTATGAAATTGAATTTCATAAAATAAAAATATTTTTTTGTAATTTTAATATAAAAATTTTATTTTGGTGATTTTCTTAATTATTTAGGTAAAGATTCATTTTTTGATGAATTTTAAAAAAAAATATAATGAATTAAAATTGAATCATTCATGTTTTAAATATATTTTTAAAGTTAAATTAAAATTAAAAATTTATTTAAAATTTATTTTGTTTAATTATACGTTCATTTAAAAAAATCAGTTTGTGGGAATCATTTTCATATATATTATCTATATAAACACATTGTAAACATTGGAATATTTTTTCATTAAAACACATCCTCTTCATCATGGGCATGGGATTCATTTTAAATTGAAATTTTCAACTCATATGAATAGATTTCAGAAAAATGGATAAAATATTTTGAATAAACATATATTATATTAAATAATAAGATAATCTTGATAATTTGACCAAAATGAATATTGATTATAGATAAAATCTATTAACACATCTAAAGTAAATATTAGTTTACTGGATGGTTAACCTAAAATGATATGGTTAAATATAACCTATAATGTAATTTAATAACTATTTTTATATCGATATATTGACCAAAAAATCTCTACAGTAATATTATGGTCTTTTTTGGACCATTGTGTCATATGAAAATTGTTGGAGCACTCAATTCTGTAAATAAAATTCAACTATGTAATATCCACCACTTAAATAAGTCCACTATCCAATATCCTTTTCACACATTAAAAAAATTATTCTTATAATCCAGATAAGTATAAAATATAAAATTCCATCATCACATATAATAATCCATTTTTTTAGAAAGATAAAGTAGAATGATTTTGGATCACACATTAGGGGGATACCCGAAGTAGAGGTAACATTCATCAAGTGGAATTTTTTAATTTCTTCATACACATCTTTAAAATATTATTATTCAATGATTATATTATTTAATAATCATATTAAACTTACTGATATGTCTTTATTTTATTTAAATTACATACTAAAATCTATAATTATATCAAATGGGTTACACAATCATCATTCTTGTGTATAAAGGAATACTACCTTGAGAAATGGTGTTATTGTTTCCCATTACCACATATAATCATTGGAAATACGTAATTTTTTATTGTTTAAATATAATATATTTTATATTATGATGTTATTAAGATAATGGGATTATTATATCAATCATACCGACAAATTATATATTTTGCAGGAATGTGACAATGTCATTCGTGCATATGATTGATTACTACCTCACGAAGTGATTTGATTCATTCCCCCTTTTTATGGAAGTTACTTAGGATGATTTTAATGTACATATGTGATATATATGACATAATTTTTTTATTTATAATATATATCAAATACTATTATTTTATTCAGTTGGAAAAGAATATAGAAATAACAATGGTTCGTACGTATGGCATATCGTCTCACTAAAATGTTTATTTAAATTCCTATCAACAAATTTTAGGGATTAATATTGGTATAAATATAATAATTATATATAGTATTTAAAAAAAATAATTTTTTGGACCATTAAAACATTATTCCATTCAAAGGACCATAAAAATAAATAGTCAAACCACACATAGAAAACAAAGGGTTGTTACCCAAAACATGACATTATTAGGGAATTGTTAATAAATGAATAGTAAAGCCTCATAAGAAAAAAAATATATGATATATTTTAATATGATTATTTAATATTTTTATAATAAAATAATACTTATTTTATAGGATTATTAAACCTATAGGATGAAATTCAAGACTTCAGGTAAGGTATTTTCGTCATACATTTTACATCATGGAGACAAATGTCACATTTACCACCTATTTATTTTTTGGGGTGTATATTATACCCAAGAATGTATTTTATGAATCTTTCAATAATATTCATTTGGATTCAAAAAATCATTTTCGGATCAATATATCATGGGTTTTATAGTTCCAATGTTACCAACGTTTTATGGTATTTTTTTCAAAATTTATCATCATTGATATGTATATAATGTTATGAACCTATATTCATTCATGGTGTTTATATAAAAACCATTTTAAATAATTACCATGAACTTATTTAACCTCAAATTATTTTATATTATGTTATTTTATTCAATATTGGGTCATTAGATTAGAAGATAATAAGGTGGTAATGAATTTATTATACGATCTCACCAAATATAGGGATTATTAATAATTATTTTTTAAATGATAAAATGTTATGATAAATGTTTTAAAAAAATATTTTTTTAATTCTCTAGTCATTTTCAATATATTTAAATCATAGTACCAATTTTCAACACATTGGTTTTAATATAGGAAAAAAATAAGAAAATTTGACTTTCTATCACATTTCAGTGTAAATCCTTTTTTATTAAAATCATTGTTTCAAAAAATGATTTGAATTTTTTTTATCCTATGTTTTTTTAAAATAAATCTTTACACATTTATTTTATTTTATCTAAAAAAATTGTAATCAAATATTCATGTCGTTTTCAAATAATCCCAATTTAGATTTTACCAAAAATGTAAAATGATTCTTTATTTACCATTTTAGAAATGAATGATACATTCAATCATCATGAGCATAATTTTATTTGAATAATCCTTTCTATGCTTTCATAAATACATAAAAAGAAAAATATTTTCATTTTTTTCTATTTTTAAAATTATTTTTTCAAAGAGTCATGTATTTTTTCAAGAAATATTTTAAATTATTTGTAAATAATCCTTTTTAAATTTTCAAGGATATTTTCTATGGAATAGGATTTTGAATATTTTTTATCCTTAAAAATATATTTTCAAAGAGGAATGGTTATTTCCCTCATGAAAAGTTTTAAAAAATTATTAGGGATTTCATTATAAGTTATCAATGTCATTTTTAAATGGAAATGATTTTGAAAATATTTTAGTTTTATAAAGTTATATTCAAAATAGAAAGGATGGTTTTTCATGATATGTTTTAAATGATTTTCAAAAATTCTATTTATATATTAAAATTTATTTTCAAATTAAAGGATGATAAAAACGTTTTAGGTTTTAAAAAATCAAAATGAAAATGATACTTTCTTCCATAAATATTTTAAATGATATTTAAAAATTATTTAACATTATAGATGACATATGTTGATGTATGATGTGATTTATTAGGGATATAATTTAAGGATACCATTATTTTTCTTTCTATGAATGATTAATTTTGAAAATGGGATTATAAAACCCATTTCTATTCTATAGGTTTTACCATGATGGAAATATTGCGAAATTATCTTCTTTTTCAATTATTATTCTATAAATAAATGATAAAATTTTAATTAAACCATTTTATTTTATTAATTATATTAAAAAATAAAATTATTATAAAACCCATTTCAATTTTTGTTTTATGAAATAATAAATTGTTTATGTTATTGCGTCACACATTTGTTTTTTTCAGTATTGGACGATGAAAATGCTATAACTAAGGGTGATTTTTATATTATAACCTAGGGAAATGTATGTGTTATAACCTATAATGGTGGTAATAATACTTCCAATGATATATGGGGCTTTTACCTCCCTCCAATAAAATTTATAAAGTTTTATATCTCATGAGATAGATAAAAACACAATTGTGAGTTACCGAAGTTCAATAAATTAGGATGGAATGGGGAGTCACTTGTGAAAAAACATGTTTTAACAACATTTTATTCTATGATAACATTATTTTTTAATGAATATTTATAAAAGAGTTATAATAAATATTTTTTTGGAATAAATGTATTTAAAAATTATGTATAAAATTGGTTGTTTAGTTTTTTATCATGTGTTTAATATCGGTTCCACATTAAACTAACAATGAGGGTACCATATTTTTGTGTTTCAATATCAGGTTTTATTTAAAACTAATACTAAATATTCTATGATTCATATTTATTTCATAAGTTTCTATTAGAAAGAAAGACAAAAAATAGTCTTTCAGTATATCTTTATAATAGAAACAGATGTTAAAATTCATCTTTGGCATCAGTTTATAAAAAAGATGATGTTGTAGATCAATTGGAATTATTATTATAATTTTTGTGCCAGTTTTTAATAAATATAATTTTGAAGGAAAATAATGATTTTTATAAAAAATAGAAATATCACATTCCATAATGTATCAACATTCTTATAATATAAAACACAATATATAACAATCAAACAACATGTATCACAGAAGAGAAATTATTACAAACAAACATAATTTTACTACATAACAAAATAATTATCTATATAATTATATTTTAAATAAGAATTAAAAAACACATACATGGTAATTTATAAAATATTCATTCCCAACTGATGTTGAAGCGTTATTTTTACGTCATAATGTTCATACACATTTTATAAGAAAAGTGTTAGTTTTTGAAAACCGCTTACTAAAAAAATTTATGATTAATCAAAAACAATTAAGGATACATATATAGTAATTTGAATCTAAACTATACAAAAAAATAGATCACGCAAAATAATCTAATATTGGTGATTTCATCATTTGTATAAAATTATTGTCATTGAATTTCTAAAATAACATTAAATGTTATAATATTAAAATGAAGAACAATATGACATGAAGTATTAATTAATTAATATGTAAATTAATCAAATTCATTCAACAACCCATTTGTTGTTATAGTATCGAAATAATGATGTGGATGCTCAATTACAAGATGGGGGATGAATTTTAAGTGTAAAAACATTCATTTTTAATAGTACGGAAAACTATGTTTAACAATGTTAAACTTGGTAAATTCACCAGACCTCTTAGTTCTACAAACATTTCTAGGTTCCGGAAATACGGTTCTGGAAATGGAACTTATAAAAAGTTTACTATGGAATGATTCTACCTTAAATCATATATAATCTTAATAATAAAAGTATATAAGTACATGAAATTATAAGATAATTATACATTCTATATTAATCAAAATTTAGTGGAAAATAAATTTGAAACAAAACTATTTAAAAGTCTGAAATATTTTATTCCAAAGAGTAGGGTATCCAACAACTGTATATAAAGGTCCCTTGATTTATACTTTCAAAAAATTCTCTCTTACCTACACCTGGGTAATCCCTCAAACATCAAGGTAATTAGAAGCTATGTCTTCTTATAAAAGGAAGACCTCAAACATTAAGGTAGTCGGCACCTCTATATTCATATCCTCGAAGCCCTCGATTGTACTCAATAACAGTCAAAGTCACACAAAGAAAGCTGAAGAAGATGTTCAATACATAGAAGGAATAAGATTCACACTCTATAAAAATCACTTCTGCATCATGCAATCTATTAAGTGATCAACAGATATTATACTCTTTCAAATGAGATTCTATTTATAGGCACTTCTCCAATGGTGGACTCCCTCCTCCAAAAGTAATATTTTTCCTTGATTCTTAGAGGGACCTATACATGTGTTATTCAAACAATGATTAGTTAGAAACAGATTGTCTAACACCCCGAGCTTCCATGATACGCCTCTCTTTCAATAATGCAATAGCTTGCATTGTACGCAAGTTCGAGTTCTAAAACACCGCGACTAATCAAAGTAGCCGTTATGAATAGTAATAACCAATTTTTGAAATTATAGAAAATTTATATTTCAAAATGGAATTCATTTTTGTATTACTTATATTGAAATTAGCCTATGTTGAATTTTTTGTAATTTTCTGAGAACTTCAAAATTTTTATGAATAGTGAAAAATACTTAAAACAACTTTTTTAATCAAAATAATTTATAGTGATAAGTTATACTATTGATTGGTTTTAAAGTATAATTAGAATATATTTTTACCATGTTATCCAATGGTCTTCATTAGAATTAATTTCACTTTGAAATTGGACATAAACAATTGTCAATCTTTTGATATATATTGTTTCTTAAAAACACGCTATTTGTTGTGACAGTGGGAATTAATTATAAAATTAATTAATGCAACTTATATGTTTGTAATTTCATAAAATAGACATCATTTTTAAATTCAGAATATCAATTATATCTTAGGGTGAAATTTTGGCATTGTTCTGAAAAACTTCAATTTTTGATGAATAGTGAAACCACTAAGATGTAGTTAAAAAACTGATTTTTCATTTAAATGAAATATTACCACATCTGTGATTTTATTTTCAAAAATACGACATACATGGTTGTCATTAAGAAGTAATATGTGGTTAAATGAGATTAAAATAATTTTTTGGTGAATAGTAACTTTTAAGTTCTTAATCGTGATTAGAGGTAATTAGTGTAGTTTAAGGTAAAAATAATGTTTTAATAATATGAGATGAGCTTGAAACATGTCCTACCCTCATTGGATGTGTCATGGCCGACCAATACAATCCATGGGTCAACTTGGGGACCCCATGGAGCCACTTTAGTTGGAAAATGACATAAATACCTTTTATTTAATGTTAAAGTAAAAAATGACACAAACATGAAATGTTTTACTAAAACAATTTTTACATGGTGTTATACAAGTCATATTTTTTACTATAAATAGTCATTTGAAAGATAAAAAGATTTCATACATCATAGTATTTTTTTTATAATTTTTATACATTAAATAAATTAAATTATTTATGACATCATTATGATGCAGTGATGACCTCATTATTTAACGATTTTAATAAAATTAAATGATAATGTACAATCCAAGGCTTACACTTGTCCAAAGACTATTGGATGGGTATATTTCGAACCCTTATCACCTTAGCCACGAATTATATAAGTGTGGGATCTTTATAATCCGAAAATCATTGTATAATAATGTAAAATTCCCTTACTTTCCAAGAGTTCCCCTCCTCTCCTCTTATAAAAGGCCCCCACCTCTACCACCTCATTAACAGTTTCAAGCCTTTTGTCTCAGAAAACCTCTACCCAAATACTCTCCCAACTTCCCCCTATTACTCCTAGAAGCCTCACCTTTGTCAGAACACTTCCCAAGGAATCCTTTGGCTCAAATCAAAAAGAGTTACCCGATTTTGAGGTAATGTCTTCTCTAATGTTATTTTGTTTTATTTGGTTCTCCAACCCCATAAACTCTTTTTATTCATTTCTTTTGTAACAACACCAGTATCCTTAACATACTAGTATGTTTTTATAATAAGTATTCGAGCTACACTTACACACACCTACATCTAATGGTTAAAGAATATAAGGATTATGTGGATGGCGAATTTCTGCCTCACGAAACGATGATTGTTCAACACTCATATAACACCTTCAAAGGTGGCCATTAAGATGTCACTATATTTATATATGATATATAATATGTTTATGTTTTACTTATGATTCTGTATTTCTCATTTATGGCATACTTTATGATTTCCATTATGGGTAAACACGATAATTTCATTTTAGGAAGTGCGGACTACCGCCCCCTCAAAGTGATTTGAATCGTTAATGCCATATGTGGGATGTATAAAGGATGGAGTAAATGGTATTATACACTATATTATACTGGAATTATATTATACATTTATATAATTATGATTTCATTCCATTAAATACGAAATAGAAATGAATGTAGCGTTCATGCGTACGTACGGCTTACCGTCTCCATGAACGGTGCATTTCATTTCTTACCTCTAAATGTTACGTAATATTATAAATGAATGTATATACTGGATATATATGATATATATGACATCTAAATCATGAATATAGTTCTGGAGATAATGGATATTCTACCACATAAACAACTTGTAATTATAAGAAGTTTATTGTTGACTCAAGTACCAAAGATCGACAAAACGACCGTTATTAACTTAAATAATTAAATAATGTTCATATCATTGTAATAAGTGATATAAAAAGGATAATTAAATTGAAAATGGTTCTTAATAAGGTATATATTAACTCTAGTATATTATTCAGGAGGTTAAAGAATGGTTGAGTCAAGTCAGACATGAGGTAAGGGAACTTCTTAACCCAATTTCTATTCTTTGGGTTAATCTCCTACTTTCAAATTATTTCATGATATTATTATGTCCTATTTTGTATTTTTATGTTATTTATGTGTACCTATAGTGAATACACATAATAGATCTATTTTATTTTAAAAAATGATCTTTTTAAGGACTTTGCCTCAATCTCCTTTCATTGAGGCATATTTCATTTTATACACAACTTTATTTTATACGGTGTATAAACCCCTTTGACTTTTACGTTTATTCAAATGGTTTTCTTTTATAATTATGTGATTTTAAAATGATTTCAAAAAAGAGATATTTCTCTCCAATATATGAAAATCCAGTGCAAATGTATACGTACTTAACGCAAGCTTAAAAATGTTTTCAGAAAACCTGACTCTCGAGTGTGGTAGACAGGAAGGGATTGGGCGTGGACCCATCATGGCCTGTAATTAGTCGAGTAGTCTCAGAATTAGTTATTTTGTTTTCAGAATCTAGCATAATGTTTTCAGAAAAACATTGGAGTATATTTGAGCAATTTTAAACGTAAGTATCTTCTAAAAAAATTGCATCGGTGGGTCTCATGAGACAACTAGATGTGGAATTGGCCGAGCCCCTTTCCCAATTTGATTTATGGTTTTGGCCGAGTCCTTAATCATTTTAGACGTCTTGGTCGAGGCCTTGACAAAATGTTTTAGAATGTCTGGCATTATACATTCCCTCATTATGAAAGTGGTTATTGATATTGCATGTGATTATTCGACCAGTATAATATCCATGTGAAGAAGTGAATGGCATTATCTCATTTTACTTTTGCCATATTATGTTGAAGTTCATATTTAAAAGGCTTTTGTTTTAGTTATACATTGCCTTAAATGTTTATGTTTATTGATGAAAGCTTCCGCTATATTGTTATCCTTACTGAGCATTTGAGCTCACCCCTTTCAATGTTTTAATATTTTCCAGGATGTGAAGAAGTATTTTAGGAATGACATGGAGGGATAGTCAGAAGAGGATATGAGTGTGGACTATGAAGACTTTGTTATTAGTTTTTTACTTTATGATGTAATGTAAGACTTATGAATGTATCTAGTGTTTCAAATGCTACTAAACTAATCAGTCTTTTGAGACTTGATCTTTTATGATCATGCCAATGTTACGAAGTAATGCACCGACTCTGGGTAGCTGGGGTCGGGGCGTTACAGTTGGTATCAGAGGCAGTTTAGTACTAACCTTGGAAGCTAGATTTAGATAAACTCTGATTAGAGCACATAGCCCGAAGATAGACTTTGAGGATTAGTATAAAAGAACATTCTAGAATTTTGGTATTATATAGATTTTGTGAGTTTTCCGAGCAATACATCCCTGTCTGGATACGAGCAGGTAGAGGTGGCTCTGGCATAGATGTACCTTGGGGTAAAACCCGAAAACACCGCTTTGAGCTAGACTCGAACGGGAACTGGTGCACGACAACGGGCCTTGCTGCACTCTTGGTTACGACACTCCCGGGGGATATGCTTAGGATAATTCTCATTTCTTTACAAAAATCTATGAAGGGTTATGAGTATATACTTCCTCAAAGAAAACATTTTTATGACTATGGATTACATCCATAAATAGTTCAATTTATGTTAAGTATTTTACAAGTATGGAATTATGTATTTTGATTCATAAACTGATCTAGTTTATGCCATTGTTTAGAAATAGAGCCTAGTGGAAGGAATGGAAACCGTATCAATGCACGAACTCCGTGTAGGGATTTCCCTCCCACTCAAGATAATTATTGTGGATCTGGAGATACAACTGGTAGTGATCTACTTATTACCATACTGGGAAAACTCACTCAGGTTATGAATAATAACCTTACTCGTATGGAGCACCCTGATCTGCAACGTGGAGGATCAATGTTAGACCGCTTCATGAGGCAACAACCACCAACATTTAATGGGGGTACAAATCCATTAGTAGCTGAGCAATGGATAAATTCCTTAGAGAAAATATTCCACACCTTGGGGAGTAGCGAAAGGGAGAAGGTTATCATGGCAGTTTACTGCCTCACTGGAGATGCCGATCAGTGGTGGTTGCTGATTCAAAACACAAAGGAAGATGATGACGTATCGAATATGGAATGGAGGGAGTTCAAAGAGCTTTTCCTAGAAAAATACTATCCTCGTGACCATCGAGAAGATATGGAAAGACAATTTTTGAGTCTGAGACAAAAGGAGGATGAGAATGTCGCAAAGTATGAGGCCAACTTTACAAGGTTAGCGAGGTATGCTGCAGATTATATACGTAACCCAAGGAGTAAGATTGATCGTTTCTTTGATGGGTTAAAACCATTTCTCCATCGAGCATTAGTCTCACAATCCTTCTCGTCATACGAAGATATTGTCTCATGTGCTATCAAGACAGAAAAGGAATTCTCTAAGTCTTATAACAACAAAGTAAAGCAAGAGAAGAAGAGAACTGTGGAACAAGAGACAGATAAAGGGAAAAAGGGAAAGAAGTATTTTCCATTATGTGATAATTGTGGGAATAATCACCCTGGTACTTGCCTAAAAGGAATGGGAGTTTGTTATAAATGTGGAGAAAAAGGTCATCAGGCTCGTGATGTAAGGGAAAGAAAGAGGCTATCAAAGTTGAATGCTACAATTGTAGAGAAATGGGTCATTATGCAAATGATTTTCCTAAGCGTCAGGGAAACTTACCTCAGAAAAGGCCAAGGGATCAAGGCCAATCTTATGTTGTTACTACAGATGAACTTGAATAATTATTGTATTTGTGTTTTTGGACTCAAGAACTAGATTATGGTTATAAGAATAATGTGATATATATAAGGATTGTACTACAGTACATGTTGTTTTCATTAAGGTTTTAATATGATTAAGGTAATCATATTTTTAGTATGTGACAATAAGAGAAACTTTTCTTTGTTTGGGAAATCGGATGTTACAATTGATTTTGGAATTTAGAGACCTTTTAGGGAAAGTCTGGACGGAGGTATTTTGGATAACTATTAAGGTTGGAATGGATTAAGTTGAACCATGGATAGTATTGTTTAAGGTTAAAGCATTTCTGAAGATTATTTTTGGAATATTATAATACTATAGTTTTAGGAAAAGGACAACCTGCAGGGTGGGGCATAACCCGTCGCGTCGGACAAAGCTGCAGGAATCGAACCCACAACCACAGTGTGACAGGCCCTTATTCCCTACCACTAGCCTATAGGAAGTCCCTGGTTATTACAATATAATTTTACTAATCTAAATGGTATGTGTTAACATTTGAAACCTTATACAATTAGGATAAGTATAATATTTTTGAGTTCTATTATCTTTTTGAGTGAAAGATGAGTTGAAGGTTGAAACTCTAATTGTCAAGCATAAATATATATATACCTATCTCTTATTCAATGAATAAATTAATTCTTAAACTTTATTAAAGGGATATTAAAACAAAAAACTGTGTTATCCTAGTACATTATGTCTTGTTGAACTGATGATATTTTAAATCAACATAGATTGAAGGCTTTGAGGCCCTAAATTTGATAGTTGACTGTGATTGATGACCTCAATCACTCCCTACAAATATTTACGTTTTCCCTCCAATTATATGTCTCTAATTGCCACCAATGTTCTCCTTATTGAGATCATAATTTGGTGGTGACTTTCTTATTTCCATTTCCCTCTTATTAAGGCTAAATTTATTAACCTTATTTCTAATGTGGGTTTTCCACAAAGGTATTTTCTATTTTCAACCTTTTATTTTCAAAGAAAAATATCAAATTGCGAGGACGCAATTTATTGAAGGAGGGGAGAATGTAACACCCCGAGCTTCCACGATACGCCTCTCTTTCAATAATGCAATAGCTTGCATTGTACGCAAGTTCGAGTTCTAAAACACCGCGACTAATCAAAGTATCCATTATGAATAGTAATGACCTCTTTTTTAAATTATAGAAAATTTATATTTCAAAATGGAATTCATTTTTTTATTCCTAATATTGAAATTATCCTATGTTTAATTTTTTGTAATTTTCTGAGAACTTCAAAAATTTTATGAATAGTGAAAAATACATAAAACAACTTTTTTAATCAAAATAATTTATAGTGATAAGTTATACTATTGATTAGTTTTAAAGTATAATTAGAATATATTTTTACCACGTTATCCAATGGTGTTCATTAGAATTAATTTCACTTTGAAATTGGATATAAACAATTGTCAATCTTTTGATATATATTGTTTCTTAAAAACAAGCTATTTGTTGTGACAGCGGGAATTAATTATAAAATTAATTAATGCAACTTATATGTTTGGAATTTCATAAAATAGACATCATTTTTGAATTCGGAATATCAATTATATCTTAGGGTGAAATTTTGGCATTGTTCTGAAAAACTTCAATTTTTGATGAATAGTGAAACCACTAAGTGGTAGTTAAAAAACTGATTTTTCATTTAAATGAAATATTACCACTTCTGTGATTTGATTTTCAAAAATCCGACATACATGGTTGTCATTAAGAAGTAAAATTTGGTTCAATGAGATTAAAATAATTTTTTGGTGAATAGTAACTTTTAAGTTCTTAATCGCGATTAGAGGTAATTAGTGTAGTTTAAGGTAAAAATAATGTTTTAATAATATGAGATGAGCTTGACACATGTCCTACCCTCATTGGATGTGCCATGGCCGACCAAGAAAATCCATGGGTCAACTTGGGGACCCCATGGAGCCACTTTAGTTGGAAAATGACATAAATACCTTTTATTTAATGTTAAAGTAAAAAATGACACAAACATAAAATGTTTTACTAAAACACTTTTTACATGGGGTTATACAAGTCATATTTTTGACTATAAATATTCATTTGAAAGATAAAACGATTTCCTACATCATAGTAGTTTTTTATAATTTTTAGAATTTAAATAAATTAAATTATTTATGACATCATTATGATGCAGCGATGACCTCATTATTTAACGGTTTTAATAAAATTAAAAGATAATGTACAATCCAAGGCTTACACTTGTCCAAAGACTATTGGATGGGTATATTTCGAATCCTTATAACCTTATCCACGAATTATATAAGTGTGGGACCTTTAGAATCAGAAAATCATTGTATAATAATGTAAAATTCCCTTACTTTCCAAGAGTTCCCCTCCTCTCCTCTTATAAATGGCCCCCACCTCTACCACCTCATTCACACTTTCAAGCCTTTTGGCTCGGCCAACCTCTGCCCAAATACTCTCCCAACTTCCCCCTATTACTCCTAGAAGCCTCACTTTGGTCATAACACTTCACAAGGAAGCCTTTGGCTCAAATCAAAAAGAGTTACCTGATTTTGAGGTAATGTCTTCTCAAATGTTATTTTGTTTTATTTTGCTTCTCCAACCCCATAAACTCTTTTTATTCATTTATTTTGTAACAAAACCAGTATCCTAAATATACTAGGATGTTTTTATAAGAAGGATTCTAGCTACACTTACACACACCTACATCTAATGGTTAAAGAATATACGGTTTCTGTGGATGGCGAATTTCTGCCTCACGAAACGATGATTGTTCAACACTCATATAACACCTTCAAAGGTGGCAATTAAGATTTCACTATATTTATATATGATATATAATATGTTTATGTTTTACTTATGCTTATGTATTTCTCATTTATGGCATAATTTATGATTTCCATTATGGGTAAACGCGATAATTTCATTTTAGGAAGTGCGGACTACCGCCCCCTCAAAGTGATTTGAATCGTTAATGCCATATGTGGGATTTATAAAGGATGGAGTAAATGTTATTATACACTATATTATACTGGAATTATATTATACATTTATATCATTATTATTTCATTCCATTAGATACGAAATAGAAATGAAAGTAGCGTTCATGCGTACGTACGGCTTACCGTCTCCATGAACGGTGCATTTCATTTCTTACCTCTAAATGTTACGTAATATTATAAATGAATGTATATACTGGATATATATGATATATATGACATCTAAATCATGAATATAATTCTGGAGATAATGGATAATCTACCACATAAACAACTTGTAATTATAAGAAGTTTATTGTTGACTCAAGTACCAAAGATCGACAAAACGACCTTTATTAACTTAAATAATTACATAATGTTCATATCATTGTAATAAGTGATATAAAAAGGATAATGAAATTGAAAATGGTTCTTAATAAGGTATATATTAACTCTAGTTTTTTATTCAGGAGGTTAAAGAACGGTTGAGTCAAGTCAGACACGAGGTAAGGGAACTTCTTAACCCAATTTCTATTCTTTGGGTTAATCTCCTACTTTCAAATTATGTAATGATATTATTATGTCCTATTTTGTATTTTTACATTATTTATGTGTACCTATAGTGAATACACATAATATATCTATTTTATTTTAAAAAATGAACTTTTTAAGGACTTTGCCTCAATCTCCTTTCATTGAGGCATATTTCGTTTTATACACAACTTTATTTTATACGGTGTATAAACCCATTTGACTTTTATGTTTATTCAAAAGGTTTTCTTTTATAATTATGTGATTTTTAAATGATTTCAAAAAAGAGATATTTCTCTCCAATATATGAAAATCTAGTTCAAATGTATACGTACTTAACGCAAGCTTAAAAATGTTTTCAGAAAACCCGACTCTCGAGTGTGGTAGACAGGAAGGGATTGGGTGTGGACCCATCATGGCCTGTAATTAGTCGAGTAGTCTCAAAATTAGTTATTTTGTTTTCAGAAGCTTGCATAATGTTTTCAGAAAAACACTAGAGTATATTTGAGAAATTTTAAACGTAAGTATCTTCTAAAAAAATTGCATTGGTAGGTCTCATGAGACAACTAGACGTGGAATTGGCCAAGGCCCTTTCCCAATTTGATTTATGGTTTTGGCCGAGGCCTTAATCATTTTAAACGTCTTGGACGAGGCCTTAACAAAATTTTTCAGAATGTCTGGCATTATACATTCCCTCATTATGAAAGTGGTTATTGATATTGCATGTGATTATTCAACCAGTAGAATATCCTTGTGAAGAAGTGATTGGAATTATCTCATTTTACTTTTTCCATATTATGTTGAAGTTCATGTTTAAAAGTCTTTTGTTTTAGTTATACATTGCCTTAAATGTTTATGTTTATTGATGAAAGATTCCGCTATATTGTTATCCTTACTGAGCATCTGATCTCACCCATTTCAATGTTTTAATATTTTCCAGGATGTGAAGAAGTATTTTAGGAATGACCTGCAGGGATAGTCAGAAGAGGATATGAGTGTGTAATATGAAGACTTTGTTATTAGTTTTTCACATTATGATGTAATATAAGACTTATGAATGTATCTAGTGTTTCCAAGGCTACTAAACTAATCAGTCTTTCGAGACATGATCTTTTGTGATCATGCCAATGTTATGAAGTAATGCACTGACTCTGGATAGATGGGGTCGGGGCATTACAGATTGTATGACATAATTTCATAACTATAAAAAGTGTAAGAAAAATATGGTTGCTTAACCAAATCTATTTTTCAGAGTCTAAAGAAAAAATATTTTTTTATGTCTAGGAAGATAAAACATTGGAGACTACTAATCATAAAAATTTGGATTCAATTATTAAAGTAATTTAGAACCTGAATTCTATTTATTTTTTGTCTGAATTTCAATGAATTATGAGTCGGAAATCTGAAGAGTTCGGAGTTTGAAGTGTGAGGAATTCAGAGTCTGAACTCTGAGGAATTCGGAGTCTGAATTTTGAGAATTCAGAGGCTGTATTTCAATCACTACTGGCAGGTCAGTTTATGTGACTTTCTCTACAATGTTTTGGCTTCATTGAGTAAAAGAATGGTGGCTAGTTTTCTGCCTCGGTGGGTGTCTCTGGAGCAACACGGGTTTGTGCATGGGCGGTCGATTCAGGGGGCCATGGCGCTGGCTCAGGAGCTGATGGGG
The DNA here is from genome assembly GCA_963277665.1 of Viscum album. Taxonomy (NCBI): domain Eukaryota; kingdom Viridiplantae; phylum Streptophyta; class Magnoliopsida; order Santalales; family Viscaceae; genus Viscum; species Viscum album. The sequence goes on from OY728138.1 coordinate 2,021,721,086, forward strand.
GACTTGAACCTGAATTCTAGGGGATCTAATGTGGCGGTGAAGCTTGTTATGAGTAAGGCGTATGACTGTATGGAATGGGGGTTCATTAACAGGGTTCTCGATAAGATGGGGTTCTCCGACTAGGCTTGTGATATTATTTTCAGGTGTGTTAGCTCACCGTGGCTGGGGGTTTCCTTCATGGGGAGGACACATGGTTTTTTCAATTCGGTTCGGGGTTTGAGGCAAGGTGACCCGTTATCGCCGAGCATCTTTATTTTGATGCAGGATACTCTCAGACGGCTACTAAACAGAGGAGTGAGTGAGGGGGATATCCTACCTTTCCGTAGGAGACATGGCTGCCAACCCATATCCCACTTGATGTACGTGGATGATACCATCATTTTTATGAATTTAGGGGGAATATTCGTTCGTGCGGTGAATAACATCTTAAAGGAGTATAGAAAATGGAGTGGACAGCTCGTGAGTAGAGAAAAAATCTCTTTTTCCATTACAAACTCTTGTGGAGAGGGAAGGGAGGAATGGGTGAGCTCCGAGCTGGGCATGGGGAAAGGGTCTCTTCCAATAGAGTACTTGGGAACTCCGGTTTCTTCTGGTAGGCTACATAATAGAGACTTTGATAAGGTGGTGAACAAGATGATGGGCCGCATCCTCGACTAGAAAAATCACGTCCTATCTTTTGGGGGCCGGATCGCGCTTGTGAACAGTGTGCTTTATGTGGTTCTAGTGCATGTGATGGCATCTACTAGTGTCCCCAAGGGGGTCATTCAGCCCATTGACAGGGTGATGGCCCGTTTTATTTGGGACGCTTCGCTGGAGGGGAAGTGGCAATGGGTGTCGTGGGTGAAGATGCCTCGGCCGGTCAGCGAAAGAGGGATTGGCGTTAGGAGTATAGTGGACACGCTGCATGGTTTACGTGCCAAGATTTCATGGGAGATCATCAGGGGTGACATGTTGTGGGGGAGAAGCATGTTGCTGAAGTATAAAGCTTCTGGTGACTCCCTACCAATCAGGGGTTCATCGTTGTGGGCTGCGGTCTGCAACATTGTCCCGCAGTTACTCCCTTTCTCTCAGTGGATTATAGGGGAGGGGCAGATCCATTTCTGGGAACATAAATTGGAAGGATCGGTGCTCGGTTACCCTGGGTGCCCGGACCCTTTGATTTCTTCCAGGGAGGTAAGCTTGTATCCCCTGTTTTTCAGATCGATTCTAGATGATGCACAACAGAGGGTTTTTGATTCGGTTGTGCTCACCCCCGATAAGGATAGGTGCGTGTTTACCCCTTCGACGTCAGGTAAGTTCAACCTTAAAGACTTCCGTAGGAGATTCATGGGTCAGGGGCACTAGGAGCAGGGACACAGGGGGCATGGAGGAAGAGTATCCCTGCTAAACTGAACTTCCTGACGTGGAGGATCCAGAACAATGTTATCCCCACGGACGTGAGCATCAAAAGGCTGGGAATTATCCTGGCATCCTGCTGCCAGTGTTATCCAGGCAGGAGGGAGGAGAGTTCGAATTATATTTTCTTTGAGGGGGCTTGGGCTCATATAGTGTGGAGGTTCTTTGGAATGCATACGGGGTATTAGACAAATGTAGATAACCTGGAGATTTTTTTGGAGCAGTGGTTTCAGGGGTGTGATGATAACCCGATGGAGGCTGAGGCACGTGCCATTATTTTTAATGCAGGCTGCTGGGTGCTATGGAAGGCAAGGAACAGCACAAGGTTCGAGGGAACCAGGTCTACAGGGAGGGCAGTGGTGGTGAGGATCAGGTGTATGCTTATTGAGATAGTGGATCTTGCAAATATTAGAACTGAAGTTCCCTCGCTTTGATGTTTACAGTCCCCCAGGATGGTGGCAAGACATAAGGTCTCCAATGGGCAGGGTAATTGGATTCGATGGATCCCCCCCCCCTGAAGATGGGTATAATCTGGATATTGATGGATTTTGTGCAGTGGATTTTATGCGGGGGGGGGGGGGGGGTTGTGCGGGATCACAGAGGGAGTGTGGTTTTGGCCTTATCATGTTTCTATTGGAAGGGGAGCTCGGTCCCGGCAGAGGCTTTGGCAGCCCTCTCCAGGCTTTACCTTTGTAGTCAGATGGTCCTGGACATTGTCCAACTGGAACCCGACTCGAATATTATGCATGAGGCCTTGGAGGGGCGTGACAGTATGCCATGGATGATCACTTACATTATTAGACAATGCAAGACGCTCATGAACAACAACATTAGGGTCACACACACTTGGCGGGAAGGGAATAAAGTGGCGGACTACTTGGCGTCTATTGTTGTTCTCGGGGAACCGGTGGTTTGGTGTGATAATGTTACCTCTTTCAAACAAAAGGGGGTGATCTTGATTAGGGGTTATGCCCTCGACTTACACTATTTTCGTCCCCCAGAGGTGGGGGGTTTTGTCTTTGTCCTTGTGTTGTTTCTGCATCTTTATTTTTTGAATAAAAATCATAGTGATTGGATGGAGAGTCTATATTTCAATGAATTTTGAGTCGGAATTTCATAGAATTCGGAGTCTAAATTTTATAGAATTTAGTGTCTGAATTTCAAAGAATTTGGTGCCTGAATTTCAGAGTATTTGAAATCTGAATTTCAATGAATTCAGAGTTTGAATTTTAGATAATTCAGAGTCTGGATTCAGATCCTAAAAACCAAATTCTCTATATCTATGTATTTATAGGATACTTAGGTTTTAGATATGTAACTGAATTTTACACGTAGAAATAAAATGATTTAGTTTTACATAAACAATAACATGAACTATGAAAACAAGGGTATGGAGAAAACTTCCTTGGGGAAGGAATTTTTTTATTAACATAAATCATAGGGGAAATAAAACTAGACTTGATATATAGTGTTTGATATTTTCAAAACATAAAGGAATGGAAAAGTCATAAGGAAGCCTTATTGACTAAACAATATCTCCCTTTTGGAAAGAAAAAAAATACTTACAAAAAAGAATATAATGACATAGAATTTTTATTGACATGAAAATAAAAACATATCTCCCTTTACATATGGATCATAGTGATTATGACAAACTTCCCCTTAGACTTTTAATTCTATAAGGATTGTATTATTGAATTCATGAATGAGATTTTAAATTTTCACGCATATGAAAATCTTCATTTATAAGTACATCCCTCAAAATGATCTCCCCCTTTCATAGGGAAGTATCTTCTTACATAGTATTATTTTTATCAATCCTTTCTCCCCCTTTGTGATTTACAAAAACGAATAAAGGTAATTGGAAAACCATTTGGTACCTAAAATTATTTAAACTAAAAAACCAAATATATAAAGAACAATGGACATTCCATTATGGTTGAAAAAATTTGTACATGGAAGAAATACAACAAGATATCGGAATTGGGGAAAATTATCATTATTTCTCTATCAGCATAAGCTTCTAGACAATGGTTTTCATATTATTTATCTCCTTGTGATCTTCTTCTACACTATTAAGCAGCTGATTTTGATCTTTATTTTTCTTCTCTAAGGCTTTAATTTTTTCTTCTTGAGCCTTAAGACATTCTGCCTGAGTTTTCATAAATTCTTCTTGTATAGAATGAATTTCTTTAAACACAACTCTAAGATCCCTTTACCTCTTCCAATTCATAGCCATTGAATTTAGATTTCCATTCAAGTCTTTAAATTATTTCTTTCGAGTAGTCTGTTGAAGACATATCTTTTCCTCAAATCTTTTAGGGATATCTTTGATCTTCCCATATTCAGTGTCAAATGCATCCTTCCCATTATCTTTGAAATCATCAAGGATTCTCATTTCTTCAATTGACATCCTTGAATAAACTTTTAATCTTATAACAAGATATTTTTTAGCCTCATAACCAATGAGGAATGATTTGAAATATTCCTCATGTCTGAAAAATTTATCTATAAGAATTGAATCTTAATCTGATTTCTGATTGAACGAATGTTGAAGCAACTGACTCCTAGAATCTATACTTGGAAATAATGAAATAGTAACAACCAACTTATTCGAAGACTAAACAATAAAATCATGTCCAAGATAGTATGATTTTGAATCTAAGTGTTTGGTTGTTAAGGATTATTGTTTTCTCTTCATCTTTCCTCTTCGATGAAGCACCGACATCATTCTTCTTAACCATAGATTTACTAGTTGTATCTACTACCACCTACATTCCATTATCATCTCTAGGAATGATGTATTGTGCTTTTGGTGAATTTTATTCACTGTCAGATTGCTGAAAAATATTATCTCCATCAACATTTTATTTCTCAGCATCAACCATTTGATCTTCTGGATGAACGAAATCATTATTACGGCTTTCTTCATCGAATGGTTTTTTTCTTCTTCCAAACCCTTCTCCTGTTTTCCAGGTGTAGCATGTTTTTACGATTCTACTTCATAAGTTCAGATTGATTTCTTCTCATAAGAACTGTCCTTTTCATGATAATCCTATACTTCACTTATCATGTCCTCAATATCTCCACTTCATTTTTCTTCTTTATCTTCTTCAACTTCTTCTTCCTATTGTGGTTCATGAATGACCAATTTTTTTTTCCCCGTGACTTTGGTAGTCATTCTGGCAGAATGGATTCCAGTACTTATATTTGATCAGAAGCTTTCTTAGTAGTCTTGAGTAGGTATTGGACTATTTCAGCTTTCGAAATCTTCTTCCTTGGCCTTTTTCCTTTCTCTTACTTTTCAAGATCCTTATAAGCCTTTTTCTTCAACAGTTTTTCCTCAGTAGTTTCCGATCCAAGCCTAGGCTCCCTTTCATTATTGTTCTTCTTATCTTCTCTCCACAAAGCTAGTAGTTTATCAAGGTATGTATTTTTGTTCATTGGCTTCGGTGGTGCTGACTGGGTTTCCTTAGTAACATTTTTTTATTTTGACTTCTGGTTCCTTAGATTTCATCTTCCATCCACCTTTCAAAGAAGTTTCTACCACTTTCGTCTTTTTTAAAAAATATTCTACTTCTTCTTAAATAAAATCATAGAATTATCCTGGTTCACTAGAAAAACCAATCTTTATTCTTCATAGAGTATCCTCAGTCAACAACATCACCTTTTAATTTCTCAGTATAGAACTGAATAGAATTTTGACTGACTCTACACAAAGAAAAATAATATTGAAGAGAATAGTTGGATTTGAATATTTAAATTTACATTCCTCATGTTCTCAATCATAACCAAGATATACTTGACCATGTTTATCCTCCTAAGGATCAACAATAAATCCAAAATAAGATATCACTCTTTTTTAGAGTATCCTTATCTCCTTTTCTTGAAATAACAAAACCTTGAACAAACAATTCATGAATCTGGAAGTTAGTGGATAAATAAACAATCTTCAGAGTCTTTACCTCTGAAAGAACAAGACAATTTAGAGATTTCTCCTTTCAAAAAGATCTTAATACATCAGGTATCTTGTGATTATGGAACTCTTCTTCTCCTTCATTAGGAATTCCTATTAAACACGATTCCTTGATATAAAAAAAATAAGTCATTCCATAGCTCTTAAAGGAAAACTTGTCCCTTCATCCTTCAATAAAAAATCTCACTGTATCATAAAATTCAATCAATTAAACCATATAAACAAGATCTTATGCCTTCATATTTGATAAACATACAATCACCCATCCATTTAACATAATATTCTATGATATGATAGAGTTATACTTATAATAGAATTTCAGATCGACCAACCATTCTCTATATACCTACCACTCAAATATTTCCTTAACAGACGGCATTTCTTTCTGAGGAGAGGGTTCCACAGACATTCCGACATGACAAAACCTTGGAGATTTGGAATGACTGTAAGTACAGGGGAGAGCTTCATCACTTCAAATCTTGGAAATCGATGTCGTAAAAACATCAGGGGGGTCCTTATATAGGCGTTTGAGGTGACGGTTCAACATCCTTGATTGATCCAACAGTTTAATAACTTCTTGATCCGAAATGTAGGTTGATGATAATAGAAGAAATATTTTTGTAGGTTCTGATATTTTGATGTTTTTTTAAAAAAATCTTATTTAAGGAAAATTCAATTTGATAATTTTAAAAACAGGAGGTTACTTAAACAAGATAGAAATATAAACATGAAGAAATATGATAAAGAAAATTTAAGAAATAAAAACATAACTTCATGATTTCTAGAAATATTATATGTAATGACAAAAATTATTCTTTAACAACATTAGATTATGAAAATTTGATTATGAAAATTTGACTAAGAAAATTTTTACAACGAAAATTTTGACTACGAAAATTTTGACTATGAAAATTTGGACTGCAAAAAAATTGACTAACAAGAAAATGTACTCCCCCTATGAAAAGGAGATTCTTACTATAAAGAGATAGGTTTCAATATGAAGTTAACAAAGAGGATTACCATATGATTAACATTTCAAACTTTTTTTTAATGTATTCAAATCTATCAGAGGGTAACAATTTTGTAAAAATGTCAGCAATTTGATTTTGCAATCTGATAAATTGAAGAATGATATCTCCTTTATGTGTGTGATCCCTAAGAAAGTGATGCCTAATATCTTTGGGTTTTTTATGAGATTGATGAGCCGGATTTTTAATTTAAGGAAATGGAACTAGTATTATCACATAATATCCTTGTTTTGGTAAAACTCATACCATAGTCTGTGAGTGTCTGCTACATCCACAATACGTTAGCACAATAACTTCCAGCAGCTACATATTTATCATCAACAGTGGAATGTGCTATAGCGTGGTTCCTTCTGCATGACCAAGAAGCTAATTAATCTCCTAAGAAATGAAAATTTCCAGTTGTACTTTGCATATCCATTCTAAATCAACCAAAGTCAGCATCCAAAAAACGTTTTTAAAACAAAACCATGTCTATAAGTATAAAAGGGTCCAAAACCAATGGTTCCCATTAACATGAAAAAAAATCCTTTCCAAGCCTTTAAATGATATTCCTTAGGATTTTACTGATACCTTGCACATAATCATACTGAAAACATTAAGTCTGGAGTACTAGCCATGAAGTACAGTAAACTTTGTATCGTACCTCTGAATGATGTTTTATCCATTGGTTTCCTAGATTCTTCAATATCAAGTGAATTTGAGGTACCAATGGGAGTACTTATACTCTAAGTGTTATCAAATCCATACATTTTAAGAAGATCATTAATATAATTATTTTGAGATATATATTTTCCATCTGGTTTTTTAGAAATTTAGAAACCTAGGAAAATTTTAAACTCACCCATCGTACTCATTTAAAACTCAAATTTCGTAAGATCTACAAAGGAACTAGTTAATGATTACTAATTTGAATAAAATATAATGTCTTGAACATAAATCTGTACAATCAAAACATTTTTCATTTAATTATTTATAAAAGGGTTGGATCATAATTTCCCTTCATGTAATCATTTTTTAACAAAAATCATGTAAGTCTATCATACGAGGCTCTGGGGTATTCATTTAGTCCATATAAATCTTTTGTATTTTTGAAAACATGTTCGTGATGATTTGTATTTTTAAAACAAGGTGGTTGTTCAACAAAAACATCCTCTTGAGCATAACCATTATGGAAATCACATTTAACATTCATTTGAAAAAGTTTGAAACTGATGAATACTGCAAAGGAAAGTAATATTCAAATACATTCAAGTCTAGATGTTGGCATATAGGTTTCTTCAAAGTCTATTTCTTATTGTTGATTATAGGGTTTTGCAACTAATAAAGACTTATTTCTTATAATGATTCAATTTTCATCACACTTATTAATGAAGATCCATTTTACTCCAATTAAAAAAGTTTCCTTAGGTCTATCAACCATGGTTTATACTTTATTCAATTTAAATTCATTTAGATTGTCTGGAATGGATTTAATCCAATCATCATTACCTAGAGATTCATCAGTGCTTTGGGAAGTAATTGAGAAAGGAATTCTCGACGTTCTAATTCATTTCTTGTGTAACTTATAGTATTTATAGGTTGATTTTCATCACTAAGGATACTATCACTAGAATGATTATTAACTAACAACTGATTTGGGTTTTGTTATACATGTTAATTAACATATGGTTGAAAATGTTCTTGGGTAAATGCTTTGGAAATATTTTCATGAAAATTTCCTTTATTAGATGGATCTTCTATTAAGGGTTGATTAATAGTTTTTGAAAACACATCTGAATATGTAGTTTGAGATTGTTTAAAAACAAACTGATCAGATCCATCAAATTTCCCAAGTATTGTTTCTTCAACAGTACATTCATTTTTATTAATGACTCTATAATCCTTAGAAGTTGTGGAGTAATCTTGGAAAATTCCATCTGCATATTTGGGTGCAAAGTTAGATAATAATCATTATTATTCAAAATAAATACTTTACAACCAAATACCTTGATGTAAGAAAGTCTATGTTTTATACCATTCCATAACTCATAAGGTGTTCTATTAAGAAAAGGTCTAATCAAAACTAAATTTATAGTATAACATTAATTACTTATAGCTTCATCCCAAAAGTGATTGGCTATAGAATATTCACTCAACATGGTTCTAGTTATCTCTTGAATAATTCACTTTCTTCTTAAAGAACACTATTTTTCTGAGGAGTTCTTGGTGCTAAGAAGATATGGGTAGTGCCTTTTCTACTACAAAAAGTTTGAAAATCACAATTTTTAAATTCTTCTCTATAATCACTATGAATATTTATTAATGGAATATTTTTCTGATATTTAAGTTGGGCTCTAAATCTTCTGAAATAAGAAAATACTTCAGAATTTTTTTATAGAAAAAAGACCCACATAAATATAGTGTAATCATCAACCGAGACAAACACATAATATTTGCCTCCAATAATTCCAATATGTTTTGGTCTAAAAAGATCCATATAAACCAAATGTATTGAATCAATAGTTGAGATGGCATGGATTTATTAAGTACTTTTTTTATGTTGCTTGCCATATTGACAAGGATCACAAACTTTTGATGAATCAAATATATGCTTTGGTAGATCCTCAACAAGTATTTTTTTAGAGTTTACATAGGTTCCTAAGGTTAAAGTGTCAAAATATTCTATTCCATAACCAAGAATGATCTTCCATTTCACTAATACAAGGTAGGTACTGTCTCTTAAGGACTTTCATGTTTAGTGTGTATACATTCTCATGCCTATGGGAAGAAAGAATAAACTCTTCCTTGGAATTGTGTACTAAGAACATGTCATTCCTAAAATTCACAATGTAACCTTCATTACAAAATTGAATTATCCTAAAGAGATTGTGCTTAAGACCATTAACAAATAAAATGTTTGAAATCAATGTTTTCCAAGAAGAACAATGTTACATATACCAATAATTTATCCCTCAGCATTATCTAAGAAAGTAACTTTTCTTCTTTTTATCTTGATAACATTTTCAAAGAACGTTTTGTTACCATTTATATGACCAGAACATCCACTATCCGTGTACCAAGTTTTTCTATTGGTACTTTCTTTATTTTCATGAAAATTAGAGTGTTAGACTTTCGGAATCCAAATTTTCTTGGATCTGGGAATTTCAAAATGATAAATTTTACGTATCTATATTCTCTTAGAAAAATAAGCATTATGAAAACCAAAACAATGAGTTTTGTTCAAAGAATAATATTTTCCCAATGTCCACCACACTTACTTTTAGTGTAGAATGGCGCATGTTGAGGAAAATAATAGTTATTACTGAAAACTGGTTTAAAATTAATATAACCAAAACCAGAATAATTCCTTAGTGGTTGAATTTGGGAATACATCTAGTAAAAATTTTCCTTACTAGAGGTAATGTTTGATAAATAGATCTTCAAGGAAAATATTTCTGACTTTAATTTAATAACTATGTTCATATCCAAAAAACCATTAGGTTTAGAACTATAGTTAGTCTCTAAAATATTTATCATAGAAATTACATTTTCAATATCATATGAAAGTCTATCCTTCTCTGAATTAACTTCGTCAAGGTTTTTAAAAATTCATTTAAAATAAATGTTTTATTGTCATGATATTTAGAATGATATGATATTTCATTAGTAAGAATAGATATTCTATAATTTTCTATATCATGATTTTTCTTAAGATAGAATTTTCATTCTCAAAAAGTTTAGCAAACCTATAAACTTCTTCATAAGTAGGTATAATATTATCTTCATTAGAAGAAGTTTCTTCATCCTAAGACTAATAATATTTTTCATCTGTTTGATTGTAATTCATGGAATCATTTGTGATAGATTCAGCTCTGTGAACCTTGTCCTTTAGATAATGATTTTCAATACGTAACTTGGCTAGTAGACCAAGATTATTCAAACTAGAAGATTCATACTCTGAGGATTCATCAGAATAGTCTCCACCACTAGCACTCTATGTGTTGTTGGCTTTCAAAACATTCTATTCTTTTGCCTTGTAATAATTCTTTCTATTTCTATCTAAATGGTTTTCCTTTCTATCCTTTTTCTTTAAGAATAGGACAATTTGGATTTATATTCCCCTCTATTTTTCATTCCTAGAATGTGACTTCTAAATCATTTTTATCTTTCATCTATTTTTTCTTAAATCTATACTGAAATTATTTCTTCCCAACTATCTTGTTCATCCTTTGAGAAATATTAGCTAGGTCATTCTTAGAATGTTCACACACACTAGATTCTGATATAACAGTGACTTTCTTATACATGGATCTTGTAACCCTTTCTAGAGTCAGAGACTTAGTAGAAGTAAAGGAAGAAGTTCTATTTCCATTTTTCTTCTTATTCATATCAGAATCTCATTTATGTCTTGTATATTGGTGAATAAGAGTTCCAAAAATCCCATCAAGAGTAATTTGAGATACTTTCCTATTCTCATCAGTTTACCTTCTCTTAGATTCCCACTCATTAGGCATGATATCTATAATATTTTCTTCAAGAACATAATCATCAAGACCTTTTTCACCCATAGATTTTAAACTATTAACAATAGACATAAACCTTTGTTGTACCTTTCATACTGATTTTCTATTAGGAAATAGAAATCCATGATATTCTGCTCTCAGCATAGCTCTTCTAGTTTCTATAAAATTGGAAGTACCAAAATGAGTAACTTTTAATTTCTTATATATACAATTTTCATATTAAGAAGAAGAAATATGATTATATATTTTCCAATTCATGGAACACAACAAAGTATTGCATACCTTGTTGTCGAGTTGATATTCTGACTTTTCTTGATTAGTAAATGTTATGACATCCTTATCAAGAATATTATAATATCAAGTGAGTATAATAAAGTTTTCCACTCAAGTATTAATAAAAAAGTCTTCATATGATCTCTCCCATATTCATAATCATTTACATCAATAAAAGGCCATCTGTTAGGATTATGGTTGTCAAACGACCCAACATTCATTCTTACCATCTAAATAAAAAAATCAACAAAACATGTTAATAGTAAACGTTTTAAACATGGAAAAAAATCCTATGTAAGGAAAATATTAAAAATAATGAAAACTTGAGCATGAAAACTTATATGTGAATATAAGTATTTATAAGACTTGCTCTGATACTATTTTTAGTATTAAAATAATGATGTAGATGCTCAGTTACAAGAGGGGAATGATTTTTAAGCTTAAAAATTTTCATTTTAATCTTATGGAAAACTATGTTTAACAAAGTTAAATAAGAAAAATTCACAAAACCTCTTAGTTCTATAAACATTTCTTAGTTCCAGAAATATTGTTCCAGAAATTAAACATAAGAAACTTTTACAAGGAGAAGAATCAACCTTAAAGCATATAGAATCTTACTAATCAGAGTATACGAGTACAATAAAGTATAAGATAGTTATAAATTCTTTATTACTCAAAATTTAGCGGAAAATAAACATGAAACAAAACAAGTATTAAGTATGAAATATTTTATCCCAAATAGTAGGTTATCAAATAACTTTGGATAATTGACCATTGATTTATATTTTTAAGAAAGTCTATCATACCCACACCAGGGTAAGCCCTCTATTGGAATATCAGAATCTGTCTTTCTATCCCCGCAAGCCCTCGAATTTCAAGGTAGTTGTCACCTTTGTCTTCCTATCAAAGAATGACCTTGAACTTTAAGGTAGTCGACACCTCTGTCTTCATATCCTTATAAACCCTCGATTGAACTCCGCAATAATCAAAGTCACTCAAAGAAAGATGAATGTGTTGTTTGGTATGCACAAAGCATAATATTACCACTCTCTAGAAATTACTTCAGCAGCATGAAATATCTGTAGTGGTCAACAGATATTGAGCTCATTAAAATGAGCTCTTATTTAAAAGATCTTCCCCAATGATCGAATCCCTCGTCCAACGGTCATATTTTTCCATGAATCTCGGAAGGACCTATACATGTGTCACTCAAAAAATGGTTAGTTACAAATAGATTTTATGACATTGATTCATTAATATAGAAAGTGTAAGAAAAATATTGTTACTTAACCAAATCTATTTTTCGGACTCTATGGAAAAATAATGCTCGTATTATAAGAAAATAAACACTTGTAGACTATTAATCATAAAAATTCAGATTCGGTTTTTCAAGGAATTCAAATCTGTAATTATATATATTTTAAAGTATGAATTCCAATGAATTCGGAGTATGAATTTGGAGGAGTTTGGTTTCTGAATTCAGAGGAATTCAGGGTCTGAATTATGAGGTCTTCGGAGCCTGAATTTTGAGAATTCAGAGTCTGAATTTCCGAGAATTCAGAATCTGAATTTTAGAGAATTCAGAGTCTAGAATTTTATAGAATTTGGACTCTGAATTTCAGAGAATTCAAAGTTTGAATTTCAGAGATTTTCGAGTCTGAATTTGGATCCTAAAAATAGAATAATCCATATCTATGTATCTATATAATTATAAGGTTTAATATATGAAACATAATTTTTCACTTATAAATAAAATTAGTTATATTTAAAGAGATTATACCATGAATAATGAAAACAAGGGTAAGGAGAGAATTTCCTTGGGGAAGGAAAATTTTCTTTATTAAGATAAATATTGGAGGAAATAAAATTTCCCTATAGATAGAGTGTTTGTGATTTTCAAAACATAAAGGAATGTAAAATTATAAGGAATCCTTATTGACTCAACAATTATTATCTTATACATGAATATTTGAACATAATAACCACATTCTGATATCCTTATTGATGATGACACAATAGTTATAAAGTATTATCATTATTGTAAAATCAAATATATATTTATATTTATAATAATATATAATATAAAAAATAATCACCATTACACCCACATATTAGATTACATTTAGATATTTATCGACAAGTTATCTTCGTTAAATGTTTTCCATTACCTATATTTCAAAGTATATAAACTAAAAAAACATGTACAAACCAAAACAATTATATATAATACCTCATAAAAATATGAAAACTTATTTCTATAACAAGTGGATATATTGTTTATGAATACCAACTAATAATGAGAAAACCCAATATAATGGGCATTCACTCAGGATAAATGCACCAAATAGCCAATTCCCATTCAAAAAAAATGATGAAATTTAATTACATTATAATTAATATTAGTTAATAATTATCTTATTATACATAAACATCATGAAATGGAAATATACAACACACATTCTCTGTATCTAATAATCACTCATATATATATATAAGTGACTCTATCAGCAGTCATCTAATATCTTACGAAAGTTGAAATGAATTCTGGATCTATAAAAACATAAATTTTTGTGGTATCATTTTGAAAAAGAACTGTGTGTAGATACCTAATTATATAACTAATATATTATTTGAATTGACAACATTATTAATTAAAGAAATTAATTTTTAAACAATGATTCATGTACATGGAAAACAAATACAACACATGCATATTGAGCTCTTCAAAATAAATTTCATTCATGATATTTATTATGAATATTCTCAATGGATAGTCTATTACACATATATATTACATCATCCAAAAATCAATCACATTATCCATAGAACACAATGGTTCAGATAATATATGTATCTCATCATAAATATTAGATATATCTAAATATGTTTTTTCCAAAACATTTTATTTCATTTGTTCTATTTATTATGATTTTAGATACAATTAAAAAATTCAATATCAGAAAACATTATAAGTAATTTTTTATAATTTTTATTTAATATTAAAAAACATACCATTATTGAAAAATGAAAAAGAAGTCTCGATGACCAAAGTGGAAAAAGTAACCCATAAAATCACCATCTCTGGGAACCTCCTTAGTAGGCAGTGGAAGTAGAGCATTAGGATAAACATTATTATGTATTGATACTCTGATGTGACCCATCTGTATTAGATGTTGAGGTATTGAATCCCCAAAAATAAGTATGAATTAGTACACTACATTTCATTCATAATGATATTCTAAATAAAACTCTAAATATAAGTTATGGTTTGGGAATGGAGGTGGATGATCTATGTAGGTAGTTTTTGCATCCTGGTCAAGCTGGGTGAGATGTAGAGGTTGTCAAGCTTACCAGAAATTATGGGTAGGTTGAGAGTGATGCAGAAAGTATGAATGCATCATCAATTGTTCTAACATATCATACATAGATTATTGAATTTGATCACCATTTTATTTTTTTTATCTTTCAACACATACTTTAAGGAATCGATTTATGTTTCTCTTGATTTCATACACTGATGACCAAAATGATCTCAATTACTTACACCTGACACCTTTCCCCGTATACGGCCAAGGTGTTCCAGATTTCCTAGTAGTGTCTAGGATGTAAATCATTTCATTATGTATATATGTGTCATGTGATTCTTTCTCCTAAAGTTCATACTAAAATAAAAAATGAAAAATTAATATTAGTGTTGATAATTTTTAAAAGAAAAAAATCCATAAAGAATAAAAACTTTTATTTAAAATTATTTCAGAAATATCATTTTATTTATCAGTAAGATACTTTATTTTTTTATTATCTCTATTTTCCTTTTTTCATGTTTGGTGGGGGTGATAGAGGACCTTACTCCACCACCTTGAACCCACTTGTATTCTTATCTGTTAATACATCAATCCTCTATTCAATAATTTCTTTTAATCAAAGAAAGTATACCCTCTATGTGATAATGTATGAGATTATATATTCTACAAATTGATCTATTGATATGGTTTCATTGAAGTCTATTATATTAAAGTCAACTAAAAAGTAATTTGGTAAATATATAACAATTTATGTAATATTAAATAATTCTCATTCAATAAATGCTTCTTCAAGTCGACGGGAATCAAATTTCATCAATATGTCTACATCAAAAAACTGATACTCGAGGCATGGTTATTAATTTTGATTCTTTCTGAAAACATAATTTTCAGTCAATTTTGTTTTCAAATATATCTATCAATCATCCACAAAATAAAAAATTCATTTCATAATTGAATTATTTTCAACAAATTTTAATGTCATTGGTAATTTAATTAATAATATATTTTTTATTTAGAATATATATTACTCAAAAAATGATATAAAATATAAATTGAAATATTTTACTATTACGGACCACTAAGCCTGATATTTTACCATTTCTTGACACACTTCTAATCAAGAAATAACATGATAATTCAGAAATGACGCAGAAAGGATATATAGTTGATAAACTAAATTACATTTGGTAATGTTTTATTATTACTATAATCAAAACTAATATTCAATCACTCATCTCAACACATAATGAAAATATTGTAAAATGTGTAATTCCATGTTTACCAGATTTAAAAGTATATTTCTATATAGTAAAAATAAAATAAAACACTACAATAGTATCATCAGTAATATTGTATTTTCTGAAATTTAATAGTTTTCCTTCATTATATAATTATATTACTTAATATTTTATAATAAAAAAATATTCATATACCTTGGAACATGTTCCTATATCTTTTTATATGTATCTATCATTGAAAAATACAAATTTAATGAAATTTTCATGTACATATATTTAATTAGAAAACATAATATTTAACAAATAAGAAATAAAAAATTTGTACATAAAATATTGGCACACATCTGTACATTTTACAAAAATAATGACATGATTCTTAATCAAAACATTAGGAAGCTAAACTATTAAATAAAATAATTACATTTAGAATTATATAAACGAATTATAATATTAATTATCAATGTTAAAAAATGTGTTTTCATATGTGTAAATTTAAATTACATAAAATAATATTCGTCAGACATTTCAACCAAAAAATATGTTTAACCATAACTATGGGATAAAGAATTTACCAAAAAAACTTATAAATTACTAAATATATATAATTAATCATCCAATAGTAATCAAAAATTATATTTTTTACACATCTAAATTTCAAAAAATAAATATAAATGAAATATTTGACAGATTAATTTGGAGTGTAATTTAGTATTTTCACATATCCAATAAGCATAATATTTTCATACTATATACACCGCGTCTGTGGTGTAGTCAATGTTATCCAAAAAATCACATATTAAGGAAAGATTCCTCATAAAAATCATTAACATCATCATCATCCTCATCAACCAAATTGATTTTATTCCCTTGAAAAACGATGGCCCAATAACCATTTGATGGATCAATAACATTAAATATTTTCTATTCATGTCATGGTATGATAAATGGTTCCTCATTATAGCTAAATATTTTAAAATCAATCAGTTTAAACCAATATTAATCTTCATTAACACCACTATTATTATCAACCCAATTACACATAAACACAGTGAATCGAAATTTAGTATAACTAATTTACTATATGCCTACAAGAACACAAAAATTTGGCATTGATTTATAGTTTTTGAATCATTTTCACCTGAAAAATGTAGAGATTCAGTGATCACCATTACTCCACTATTTAGAACATTGCAATATTCATCCTACATTTTTGGGTAAAATTTTTACCGAAAAATATGAAAACCCAATAACACTGTCACATTAAGATATGGACCCTTATATCCATTTCAATGTTACTAATACAAATCTATCTGTGATGAAATTATCTTTAAACCATAAAAAATGTGTTTTTTATGAAAAATCATTAACCATGTTTCATTTATTTTCATATATAATATATTTTTTAAGAAATATGTGATGATATATCTGATTAAACATTATCTATGTTTTTCTAAATGTATAATTATTCCTCAATAACATCATCACTAGGAAAGAACAATACCTTAAAACCAAGAATCCCTTTGCCTTCACTATCGACTATCTTATGTTGAGATATAGGGAGCCCAATATTATCTACATCATATAAATTATCAATGCAAAACTCAATCAATTATTTGAATACATACTTTCATACAATAGAGGTATCTGGTCAATAATGATTTTTATCATATCACTTTAAATAATTCATATATATTTCAAAAGGATATATCCTTCAAAACTAAAAAGGCCAACATATTCTTATCCCGCACACAAAATAAATCACATGAGGATCCATTATATCAAAAAAACTATTATGGGAAATACATATATTGTTTGTGTGGTATAAGATAAGATTTATTCTCTAACACATTTAATAAATTGGGATCAATGACTTTGCTACAAATGGATTTCAAAAAGTTACATGACCATATGTTTGTCATTCAATCTTCTATCGAAAATATATCATGTAGTGAGATTGGTAGATGTTGACGTATCAATATATGACAGTAATGATACTTCATACTAATTAATTTACAATCCTTACAAGAAACACAATTATTATCATTTTATGCATACCCACTTAGTACCCTAATACCACAAACAAAATGAAAAAATCATCATATTAGTCCTTCTTAATGTGTTATAATCCAGAAGTAAATATTTTATGTTTATTTTCTTAATGGTATCTAAAATTGGACGATTTCATATTGATATAAATTATTATATATCATTCAATCCATATTTTATATTTCTTTTAATGTCTACCGAAGTTCCAATAGTATTATCCCATAGGTTTTTCTTAGCATGCATCACATCTGAGATATGTTTCACTCTAAAAATATCCAAAACGGTATTTAGAAAAGGGTAGAATATTTCATCCATATTTTTTTTGAAAAAGGGAATTTCATTTCATTAGAAATGTCAAATCAATATTTTTTACCCTGTTGTAAAATTCATCAACTAAAAATGGTTGTGGAAAAAGATAATATTCAAATAAACCCTTAAAATCTTTTTTTAATCTATGATAATGATTATCAATACAAAAAATAATAATTAATGTCCTATGTTCACTAGAAGTATTCCATTATAAAATTGATAATATAAATTCTCTTCCTCAAAAATTGGGCATGATATATTTCACTTAACTATATATATATACATATAAGATTCCATATGCCAGATATACAATTATACTACACATAATAATTATACACAAAAGAAAATACTCTTTTATATATTCATTAACATCTCTAACACTTTTCTCTCATAGAAGTTTCTAATCATCCATCAATGGTAAAATATACACATCAACATATTTTCATGACTATTTCAATCCATAAATCATAAATCTCATCATAACATATTATTTCTTCATACATGTAAGTTGGGAAAAGATTTAAATGACCAATAAAACAATCCATGAACTATGTAGGCTACTTAGGATATGATATTGATTCATTATATTTGTAAACACTCCAATTGTCATATTTATAACTTCACATCCAAAATCAAGAAATTGTATATGAAATTGTTTCCACTATGCTTAATCATTAGGGTGACATAAGTAACCATCAGATATTCATTTATCTGAATTTCATCATATCCTTTTTAATTCAATTGAATTTAAAAAATAGATGCTTCAAACAAAGAATTATTGGAAGGTTAAAAATTTTGTTATAAGGATATTCTCTTATAGTGTATTATAATGTTTAGAGTTTATTTATTAAAAATATATAAATGGAATGTAAGATGGAATTATTATATTTTTGTGGAGGTTATTTGTTAGTGCATTAGAATGATTTTGAGTGGAATTCATCATCAATATTATATATTGATGTCTCACATGAATTACATTTTGATAGATATTCATATTCCATCCTATGAAACACAAAATAATTTGGGAAAGAATGTATTTTTTTTATAGCCCAATCCCATGGGAATAATTTTGTTTCTGCTCGTAATTGGAATATAGAAACCCATTTCCCTCTAAAAGTATCTCTTTTAACAACTCGGATAAGTTTGCGAAACTTCAATCACTCCACCAATTTCATTCTTTCATGTTAATTAATATCAAAACCGTTGATAACTCAGTTTTTTTATTAAAAAACTAGGAATAATGGTTTTGTAAAATTTCTGAACAATTTTTCAACATCTTCTATTTTTTATGGTTTTAACAAAAAAATAATGAATTAATTAACTATTTTTATCATTTTCTTTATTATAAATATTTTCATCAATATTAGATGTTTAATTTCCAGTTCACAAAATTACCAGATCCAATGTGTATAATTAATTATAAATTAATAGCAAATGATATAATAATTTATTTTGTTGAAAACTAAATTTCTCATATTAAAACACATCACACGATGACAGAAAATCAAATCAATTTTTTTAATATTTCTTTAAGAAAATTCCAATTAATCAGTAACTCCTCCATATTCTGTAGAGGATCTTTGTAAATTTATCCTATTATGATTCAATTAACACATGATTTCGCAATGTAATCGATAAATATATTTAAATTTATAAACAAATAACTATATATAAAAATATATATAAATTTTAAACATAAACAAAAACATTAATATATTCGGTAATTTGATTGGAAATATCAACGATAATTAGGAATAAAATAAAAAATAATATACTAAGTGTATTTATTTTTCTTTATGTGTGTCATGGTGATCCAGTAGTATATAATTTTCCTAGAATAAAAAATAAGAAATACCATAGCTAATAATTTCAAAATATATAAAAATATATTTATACATACATATATATATATACAAATATAAATTTGTATATATCATATTTTTGGGAAATAAATTTGATAATTTCATCAAATAAAGTATTTATCAAAATAGAAATACCAAAACGGAAAACATTTTAATTAATAATAAAATACATTATAAAAATTGAACAAAAAATCAAAAGGTTAACTAAATTATAAATAATTTATGTTCCAAATAAAAAAATTGCGTAGAGAATTTGATGTTCAATAAGGAAAATTGATCCAAAATTTTAATTTTCACCCATTAATTTGTTAAACAATAAAAACTATAAGATTTAACAAAAAAACTTATATAAATTAACATTATAGAAAAACAAACAAAAAAATTGAACCACGGTTGATGGTTGAAAGAAAAACTGTTTCGGAAGAAAAATATTTACATGGTTGATCAAACAAAAGATAGTTGATGAATGAATAATGAGTAATGATTATTTAATGTTTATTAAAACTAAATAAAATCAAGAACAATTGACATTGAGAATCATTTTATAGTGGTTATAGTCATCTAGAGTCAAGAAAGAAAGTGTTTTATAGATCAAAAAATGAGGGTTTTACAATACATGGTTTCTTTCAAAATGTTTTTCATATTTGTATATGTGAAAATTTACATAACTTTCTAAAAAAATTGACTTTTCATTCTTTAATATTCCAATCAAAATTCAATGAAACAGATTCCATAAAATATATATTTTTTTATTTTTTTCCTCAGTTTTGTTAAAACAAGATGCCAAAAAAAACTTATACATACATTTTGGATTTGTTTGTGAAAAAAAATGATACAAACCAATATAAATACTTTTTGGCATCTATTTAGGAGGAAACAAGGGCTAAAAATTCCCCAAAAACTTGTTTTTCATCGGTTTAAAATAATATGATGTATTTTTTATGACATTAATTCCACAATTTATTCTAGTGGGTAGACACAATATAGTAATACAATGATGGAACATGGTGTGAACCAAGTTCAATAAGACGTGACTTAATCAAGGATTGATCCTATATCAGTACGGGACATTGTCTGTTATGATGGACTTGCAATAGATCATGAACTAATATGGATATTAATTTATATATTTCTTTTAATACCAAAAATTCAACTTTTTATTCCATCCTGACACTCTCACAGCTCATGTTCTTTGATTCTACATTGATTCATGAACAATGAAAATCCAATCATTATAAAATTAATCATTATAAAAAAATTATTCGCACGATATGGTTTTAAAATATTTTTATCATATTATTTTATGTTAATTTTCATATTTTTCTTAGGATTCAACCTTGTTTACTCTTAAATATTATCTAATATCTCCCTTTCATATGTTTTCTTTCCCCATGTTATAAGGAAATGTATTATGTATTATATTTATAAAAAGGGTTCTTGTTTTGATAAACATAGTTTTATATCATGTAATACAATTAATACACAATTTTTATGTTTAGACGTCTCCAAAATCGAAATAAAATTGTAGTCCTCAAGCACATAGTTGTGTAATGTAATATATTTATAGAAGAAGATATAATATCGATACATGGGAATACTGGGTTTCTATAGATTATATATGAGTAAAGAGTAACTTCAACTTAGTAAACTACTATAAGAAGAAAATACGGAGAAATCTAGGGATTTTTCTATGGATATTATTAGGCATGTTTCTTAGGATATATATATATATATTGATGAGTAAATTTATATGGATGAGTATTATAATTTTAGAAAATGATATAATGAGGAGTTTTTAAAACATTATATCTCTTTCAACATACTTTAAGTAGATGTTTCTCTAGAAAAGATGTACATAAGTGTGATAAATCAGCATAGGTAACATTATGTTAGACTCAATCATCACTTGGTGTTTGATAATATCCTTATTGCACGCCTAGGGTGAATCACACTAGGGATATTATTTTGAAATTTACAAACTCATTACAGGCCACCATTGAGGAATTAAATTGATTATTACACTGAATGAACTATGATAAGCCTATAGAGTTATATATATAAAAGTAAATGTACTCATTTAGAAAACATACATGTTATTTTAATTATAATTTACTTTAAAATTATTATTATCATTAATCACACTATGTGTTTTTGTTATAGTCAATATGGGAAACCAAAAGGATCTATGTTAACATTGAATGTGATATAAATTTTGATGATTATCATCCAAATGGGATGATAATTAGAGTGAATGATATTGCTAGAATTCATAATCAGAAATCACAGAACATGATAATCAATGTGAACCTTAACCATCTCATGAAACCACCAAAGGATAGAATTACAGTGTTTTCTAATATTTTAGGTAGTGGACACCATAGAAAAATGAAATTGCATTTTCTTATAGGTCAGTAATTTTGGAATAATAATTGAAGGTAATGTCTTAGTGGAATATGAATATGTTTTATATTTTGAGATGAAGGGTATCTAGTAATAAATTCTAAAGAGAAATTGAGAAATTCAATTTCAAAAATGGATGAGAATATTGGTTTTCCTAAGTTACTTTAAATTGATGAAATATTTATAATTTAAAAGTATTGGAATTATGTAAATCATTGTGCTTTGGTGAAAGATCAGGAAGAGAATACAAATTGTGGTATGAGTGAGGGTTACAATATCGATGATGAAAAAAATATGAATATAATATGAAAGGAAGTGGTATTAGTGAATACATTGATGGTGCCTTATTAATTTATTAAGTATGAGGTGGAAATCAATGGATGATATTATGCTAATAAAATAGAATTAAATCATTTAATATTATCTTGTCATGAATATTATTCAATATTTTAAAAAGGATCTTGATGTGAAATATTGTGAACATTTTGATGATATAAATATCATTTTTCATGCCTCGTGACATAATGGTTTTGTGGTAATTATAAAATCCATAGTTCTCCCATTTTCTCATAATCGATGATCTCTATCACTCCCTATAATAATTTTAGTTTCTTCTATTCCCAAATATTTATTTCACACACAATTTCTCCTTTGTAGAAACTTTTTTTATTAGTTATATTGGGTATCCATTTTGTTTAAAATAGTAAATTTTTATAAAAAATTAAATTATTAATTTTTATTATGTTCAATCGTATAATGGTATATTCATAAGGTAAACATTTAATTATTGAGATAAATTTAAAGGGTGACATAAATTTTTTGGGGGGTAGAATTTTACACCTTGATATTTTGTGTATTTTTATTGAAATAGATTTGATATTTTCAATTATATTATACTTGAAAGACTTATTTTGGATTGTATTATAAGTAATAAATTTTCAAATTAGATTACCCTCAACATTAATTTTGGCTTTTATTACACACAATATTGAGTTTATCATGCATTTCATGTAACACCAATATTATAGAAAATGTTTCATGTCATGACCTACCCCCTGGGGCCCGTGTCGTGACCACCCCAAGCCCACCTTCTATAGTCCAGGAGCTGGCGACTAGTACCAAAGGCATAATTCCAATAACTGCGAAGGAATTTCCTTTATAACTGGACAAACACACCATAGAGCACACAGCTGAATACAAAACACTATGTAAAACTACATAACAAGTGAGGGATGAAAAGTAAAGAGGCTTAAAATATAAACCCTTCTATAAAGTACATGTACAACTGAAAAAGAAAAAATTAGCTAAAAGGTGAAAAGTAGCTCATGGATCATCCACCACGGATCTTACCTGAAGGGTAGGTACAGATATCCCCCACAGCACTCCATGTCGGTCCGTCTCCTCCATGTACCGTCACGCCATGTGGTCCACCTCCAGGTACCATCTAGTCCTCATACACTCAGCCTCAGTTAGCGTTGTATGTCGTCTGCATCCAACCCAAAGAGGTGCGGGCATAACCAGTATAGGGGTGAGTATAACAATACTCAATTGGGACCCCAAGACCCTCATGGTCTCACAAAATCCAACAAGTATAAACCACAAGGTATGAAATCAACAGATAACCCTACTTAGGTATATTTCCATACATATACCTAAGTTATCAAGTAACCCATCCGAATCATGAGGTAAACACAAAAGTAATTTACTCAGCTCCCACTAGTATACAAATTTTGTGAAGATATAGTGATGATCAGATTTAGCCACTGAATCATCTATTCTATCGAAATCACACAGGATCTAGGATCATAATTCAGAACTGTAGAACCCACACAAGGTCCAAGAATGGTAAATGGAGCTGTTGAACCCATATAGGATCCAGTAACAGTCCTCGATACTGCCAAACCCTCACAGGATCCAGGCATAGTCGTCCGTGCTGTCGAACCCACATAGGATCCAGGAACAGTCGTCAGTGCTGTCGAGCCCAAATAGGATCCAGGAACAGTCCGCAGTGCTATCAAACCCACACAGGATCCAGGAATAGTCGTCACTGCACAACCAGCCACATGGTTCCGCACAAAGCATTCTTGATTCCGGGAGGGTCCTCTCCACAATCCAAGTGTGGATACCTCAAATACCATGAAATCACACGTTGATGTATAAAAAATATCCGTCTTTCCATAAGAAACTCAACGCGATAGACGGTGAGTCAATCAGATGTCCGTTCTAAAAGTTTTTGGCATTTACTTTCCAAAGGCCGGGTTGGATTTACGTTCGATCTAACCCAGACGTACACCAACTATTCCCAAACCTCAATTGGGGTATACTAAAAGAACTTCCTCCTTCCAAGGTTAATGTCACCATATATGGTTTGTCAATAGGATGCTCGTAGCTCATCTCACGGGAAAAATATTGGAAACAGGTCGAACGGTTCCAGGTCCGGTTCGGCCCAGTCAGACCGACCCGACCCGACACGGGTTTGGATTAGTGTATGACTAGGTCCATAGGTCCAACCCAGTTTGCAGGGGTTGCCCGGCCCGTGAGGGTGACAGACGCTTGGTCTGGCCCACTCTGGGTCCGGCCCAGCAGCCCAGGCAGCTGGCGGCCCGCAGTGTCCCCCATAGCCACGTCCAGGGGGGAATCCGCACCCCCTGGGATTCCCTAAGGGCTATTATGTGAGGGTGGGAGACAAACTGGCACAACATGCTGCCGGTACACATCACGTGGGACCCAGCAGTGGGTCTCGGTTCTCCCAGATGGTTGAGCGGCCAATCGACTCCTGCGCGGTGCAAATGCATTGTGCATCCTCTGGAAACCCATTAGCTCGGGCCGTTGGACTTCCTTGGGGCCGGCCTTGTGCCGGCCGCCACTACATCACCACGTCAAGAGGCCGCAACCCTCTTTGGTTCCACTATGTGGTGTGGTTGCGCCGAGCCTTCCTCAGCAACCCGGTGGCTCGAGCCGCCCCTCTCTTTCATGGCCGACCTTTCGCTAGCCACTACTACACCGCTGCGGCCAGTCAGTCGTGGGCTACTCCTTCAGCGTCCTGGTTGCGCCGCCACCACCACGTGATGATGCTCGTCGGTTCCTTCCGTCATCAATCTTTCTGCGGGTCACTCGATGAGATCCGATTGCCCGATTCTCTTTCTGGAAGAAGACATGCTCTCCTTGGGACATCACCTTCGATCTGTAACCATTGTTGACTAGTAATGCTCATCTCAGACTCATTCCACATTTAGAAACATATTCCACAAAGAAGTCTGAGGGGTCGGGCCGTGTTTGGATGGCCTGCACCCTCCGCGTTACGGTGATATCAAGCGGCTTCGAATTCTAATCCACGATGGAAAACGAATTACATGCAACTATTATCAAAGCTTGAACCCCTACATTTGTTTATTGGTTGTTGACAAAGACATGGGAATTCAGATGTCTATTTGTTAACATCGGGTAAGAAGATGAAGATGTCGAGGAAGACGTCGTCGACATTCTTCAAGGACGGTGCTTCCTCCCTTATTCAGGTTGAAGATCAAAGAAGAATATGTTTGTCGTTGGCAGATAAAGAGTTATTAATGCTTCGATGGTCATTCTTTTTTGGAGAGAAAGAGTTTCTCCAAGTTCTCTTCTCTTCCAACACTACACCAGAAATACAAATGCCAACAAAATCATATATTATGACATCCTATTATATTGTTGGCATAAAATTCAAATTGATTAAATTAATTAATTGAATGTGTTTGATCAATTAATTAACTAGGTGGATAAATCACATTAAGTGTTATGGGAGTTGAAGAGGCTCCCCTACACTTAATGGATGTTTGAGAGTTCTCTATTAATGGGGTGTTTCATGGGGGTTTAAATCCCCCGTGGTCCCCACAAAAATAAATATGAAGTGGAGGTTAGGTTTGGGTCGGCCCCACCTCTATAACCTCTCATGGGAGGTTAGGTGTAGCGGTCCCCACCTCCAACATCCACATGGTGGATATAGAAGATAAAATAATTTAAGACATGAACTTAAATTATTTTATTATTCCAACATGAAACACAAAAACTAACTTTCTTTCGTGAACAACTGTAGTCGAGGTGAAAGTGTTCTTATGAAAATACCAATGTTGCGACTTCAAGGGTGCCCTCAAATTCCAATTTTGAGCACAGGTTCAAATGTTAAAAATTCATGCTTGTATGTTTACTGAATGCACCTCAACAAAACATCAGAAATTTATTCCGAACACACCGGACCTCAGAATATCGCGCCGTCAGTTATCGCAGACTCATAAAATTCCCATGTATATAAGAAAAAAATCCATGGAAATTCCATGGCTTTACATTCTCCCCACCTTAGGGATTTATGTCCCCATAAGATAAAAAATAAAACTAAGAGAACAAAGGGGGGTAATGAGCATGAATATGAGCCTCCCTCTCACATGTTCTCTCCTAGACATTCTCATGATACCAATGAACGCGCACCAGAGGTATCGACCATCTTGGCAGGACCCGCTCCTGTTGATCAACAATCTCCATTAAAACATGCATAAAAGTTTCCCCATCGTCAAAGTCTAGATCCCCATGGTTGATGATGTGAGGAGGGCCGTGAAAGTATCTCCTCAAGTGGGATACGTGGAAGATTTCATGCACCCTTTGTAACTGTGGAGGAAGAGCTAAGTGGTATGCCAACTCGCCAACTCTACTGAGGACCTGGAATGGTCCAATGAGACGCTGAGTTAACATGCTGCCTCGGCCAAATCTCTGTAATCCTCATCGAGGTGAGAGCTGTAGAAAGACGTGGTCACCATTATTGAACTCTAGAGGTCTCCGTCTCCTTTCTGCATATGGCGTTTATCTGCTCTGGGTAGTCCTCATCCGCTCCAAGATGATATTCACCTTCTCCATGGTTGCTTGTATTATTTCTGGTCTGACTAATGCTAACTCCCCTAGGTCTATCCAGAAGAGTGGTGATTTGAAAGGTCGACCATAAAAGGCCTCAAAAGGTTCCATTTTGATTGTGGAGTGATAGATTTTGTTTTAGAAAAACTCCCCCAAAGGTAATTGATCCTCCCAGCTATGATCAAAGTCGAGGACATAAGCATGTAACTTGTCCTCGAGGGTCTAAATGGTCCACTCAGTCTAACCATATGTCTAAGGATGGAAGGTGGTTCTCAGATGAAGCTACGTCCCAAAATCATAGGGCAACCCCTTTCATAGCCATGAAATAAATTGTACATCACGATCAGAGATAATAGAAAGAAGGTACTCCTTGTAGCAACACAATCTCCTGCACATAAAGGCATGCCAAGCTCTCTTCTGAACCCTGCTCTTTGATCATTAGGAAGTGGGATGACTTGATGAGTTTGTCAATGATCACCCAAATCAAGACGTGACCCCTAGATGTACGTGGAATTCCTATAATGAAGTCCATGTATATCCCATCCCAATTCCACTCTGAGACCTCTAAAGGCTGATCCAAGCCTTCTGGTACCTAGTGCTATGTCATAACTTACTAACAAGTGAGGCATTGAGAGAAAAACTTTGCTACTACCTACTTCATACCTAGCCACCAGTGTTTTTTTCGAAGGTCCTGGTATATCTTCGGCACTCTTGGATGTACCGAAAAAGGGGATGTGTGGAACTCCCTCAATACTTCCTCTTGAAGCAACACTGGTACCATAGTACATCCTCTGAAGATGATGACGTGAACCCCACCTTCAGAAAATCCATCTGGTCCATGCCATCTAGAAATATGATCATGATTTGTCTCGTAGTTAGTGTCTCAATGTTGTGCCTCCCAGACTCGCTGAATATGTGGGGGAGTGACTATAAGGTATTGAAGGAAATCTGCTCCATCCCTATCCGCAAAGGATATCTGCAAAGCAGCCAGCTGCTCCATCGCCTCGCCTAGAAACTGTATTCTAGATCATCTGGTGAGTGCATCGGCAATAACGTTCCCCTTCCTAGAAGTATTTACTATCTAAATTTCATAGTCCTGGAGGAACTCAGGAAAAATTCGTCGTCTTAGGTTTAGGTCCATCTAAGAGAAGATATACATGAGACTCTGGTGGTCAGAATAGACTGTAAAATGATCGCCCATCAGATAGTGCCACCACATCTTCAAGGATAAGACCACTACTGCTAACTCCAGTTCATGGGTGGCGTGGTTCTTCTCATGTTGTCTTAGCTAACGAGAACCATAAGAAATCATTGCTCGCTCCTACATCAAGAAATAGCATAGTCTAGTACCTGATGCATCTCAGTAAACTATGTACCTAATTCCTTCCTCTAGAAGCATCAGGATTGGGGCACTAGTCAGTCTCTACCACATCTCTTGAAAACTCTACTAGCATCTCTCCAACCACACAAAGGGTTGCCTCTTCTTATTCAAGGCTGATAGTGGTGCTACAACTCTAGAGAAGTCTGGAACGAATCTCCAGTAATATCCAGCAAAACCTTGGAAACTTCGTACCTCTGTCACACTCCTAGGTGGATCCCAAGCAAGTGCCTCCTCAATCTTCTCTAGATTTACTAAAACTCCAGCCTCTAAGATGACATGTCCAAAAAGTGAACCTCTCTGATCCAGAACTGGAACTTCGAGTGCATAACATAAAGCTGGTTCTCTCAGAGTGTGTCCAATACTACCCTCCAATGGAAGGTTTGCTCCTCCTATGTAGTCGAGTAGACCAGAATGTCACCGATGAAGACTACAACAAATAGATTGAGGTATGTCTAGATGATCTTATTCTTGTGTCCCATGAACACTGTTGTAGCGTTGGTTATTCTGAATTTCATAACCAAGAACTCGTAGTGGATGTACCGACATCTGAAGGCCATATTCTGCACATCCTCATCTCGAACTCTGAGCTGGTGATAGCCTGACCTGATTTCTATCTTCAAGAAAACCGTGATCCATTCAGTCAATGATAGAGGTCATCAATCCTCGGGAGTGGGTACATGTTCTTCATAGTCACCTGGTTCAGGTGACGGTAGTCAACACAAAGCCTCAAGATTCCATCTGCCTTCCTAGAGAACAAAATCAGGGCTACCCAAGGATAAAAACTAGGCCGAATGAATACCTTACCCTGCAAGTCCTCTAGTTGTACCTGCAGTACGCAAAGCTCTGTAGGAGCCATCTGATACGCTGGTGTAGATATCAGTGTCGTCCCGGGGTATAAGTAAATTTATAATTCCACCTCTCTTTGAGGAGGTCATCCTGGAACATCATTAGGGAAAACATTTGTGTACTGGTCCACCACTACAGGATAAGTCAGACTCTCCACATCTACTTCTCCAAGGGTAAGGCAGGAAAACTAATGAGTAATCGGCTGCACCCTCCTCCGAGTAAGTCTGTCCTGTGGTGAAAAGGCTCCCTTCTAGCTGGTGAAGGTGAACCTTGTCCCATCTGTGTGGACACACTGCACTTTGTGCCTAATACAGTCGATCTGAGCATGAACTGTAGATAACCAGTCCATACCCAAGATGACGTCGTAAAGCCTCGACGCCGCTACAAGGAGATCCTAGCAAAATCTCTCACCTCCTAGAGTAAGCTCACACTACCAACACTAGTGTGTGATCATCGAGTCTACTCCCATAGAAGTCTTTAGCAATAAGAATCAAGCCAATAGCTCCGTCGAAATCTCCGAGCTCCGAATGAGGGTAGTGGAAATGAAAGAATGATTGGCACATGTGTCTATATGAACTGCAGCTAAGGTGGAGTAGACACAAACCATACCTCAAATAATATCTAGAGTGCCGCGATAATAAGCCTCAGATTCTTGGAGATGAACTCTCGCCTGTCAACCTGCTCCCTGTGGTCAGGGTGGACCTCCTGGTGGAGGTGGTTGTAAAACCTAGAAATGTCACCCACTGCCAGCTGCATGACCAGCTCCTCTGCAACGTCCACCTATGCCATGTGGATCGCCTCGATCGAACCTCTACCTCTGCCTAGGAAGTCCCTCAACGTTATTCTAATCATCTGAACGGTGGGCCGGACATTCACGAGCCATGTTACCATGCCCGCCTCTTGTGAAGCACTGCTTGTTGCTCGAATGAATGGCTATGTCTCGCGTGCCTCGCACAACAGAACCTATATCCTGTGGTTGTCCACCAAATGGTCAGGTCCTCTTGGACCTCTGTGACATCTGTCTGCTGCCTTCTGCAGAAGACTCCACTATGTGATGCCCGATGGTGGGTCTCACTACTGGTGACTGCTCAGCAAGGAAACACTCCATTAAGAGGGCTCTCTCCAACACCCCCACCTTCGTTGGGATGCTGAGGTAGATCATTGAATCCATGATCTCTCACCTGATCCCCTGCTCAAAGGTTCGGGCCCTAAAGAATGGGTCTAATACCATATATGTGGAGTAGCATGAGAGGTCGGTGAAGCTCACTGTGTACTGAGATACCATCATGCAACCCTTCTTTAGATGCAGTAGCTCCTGTATCCGCACCACAATTTGGGTGTCTAGGACAAACTCCGCCCGAAATAGGCTCTAGAAGTATGCCCAGAGAAGTGTCACCTCATCATGAACCTGAATCATCAGGCTCCTCCATCTGTCTGCTGCTAGAGATTCACATCAAGCATCACTATAAGGTCTTTTGTTTTCCCTACAATTCTGAAGACTCTCACCACAACCTCCAACCAATCATTAGCTACCTGCGGGTCTGTCTCGCCCCTGTACCAGGGAGGTCTTTGGAACTGGAACTCATGCAACGAGCTTAGGCAGTGTGCACTCTCTACTTTTGGGGCTAGTGTCATCGGTGGGTCAAAGAGTAGTAGTACCAATGGAGCCTCCTCTATAATAGGACCCTGCCCCGAGGCCTCGTCACTCACTGTGCTATCATCTCATACAAAGACAGGAACCCTGACAGGCTATCTGTATGGTGCTATCTTGAAAAGAAACAAGTGTGCCACATTAAATAAGATATACCTGGTGAGCTAACTCAATGAAATCACTATAGAAACTCTTGAAACACACACGCAATCAGTTTTTTTGTGCACTGAGTCAAAAATCAGAAGTCAGGGACCTGGTGTATGGATGTGATGGCCGCTGCACAAACTTTGGACTCCCTGAACTAAAAACCACACTCAATACCCTTAGCAATATTGCTTCACAGAAAATATTAGAGTCGTATGTTATGTGGTAGAACCGACTCCTCGGATACCAATTTGTCTCGACCCGTCCCCTGAGTTTCGTGCTGTGACTACACCAAGCCCTCCATCCATAGCCTAGGGGATGGCACCTAGAACCCATGGTGTAATTCCCTAAATTGGGAAGTCATTGCATTTATAACTATAAACACACACAACAGAGCACACAGATGAATAAAAAACACCAAGTAAAACTATATAACAAGTGAGTGCTGAAAAGTAAAGGGGCCGAAAATACAAGATAACCTGTAAAGTACAAGTACAACTGAAAAGGAAAAAAATAGTTGAATGGTGAAAAGCAGCTCCTGGATTGTCCTCCACAGGTCCTACCTAAAGGGTAGGTGCATATATCCCCCAAAGTACTCCATGTCTGTCCTTCTCCTCCGTGTACCATCATTCCATGTAGTCCACCTCCTAGTACCATCCAATCCCCCTACACTCAACCTCGGTCAGCGCAGTCTTTCGTCTGCATCCAACACAATGAGGTACGGGCATAAACCGTACAGGGGTGAGTATAACGATACTCATTGGGCACCCCGAGACCCTCAAGGACTCACAAAATCCAACAAGGATAAACCACAATGTATGAAATCAACATATAACCCCACAAAGGTATATGCCCAAACATATACCTATGTTATCAAGTAACCCATTTCAATCATGAGGTAAACACAAAAGTTACTGACTCAGCTCACACAGGTATACAACATTTGTAGAGAGATAGAGATGATCAGATGTAGCAACTAAATCATCTATTCTGTCAAACCCACAAAGGATCCAGGAACATAATTCATAACTATCAATCCCACACTGGTTCTAAGAATAGTAAATGGAGTTGTCGAACCCACAAATGATCTAGGAACAGTCCTCAAAGCTATCGAACCCACACATGATCTGGGAAGAGTATTCAGTGCTGTCAAACCCAAACAGGATCTAGGAACAGTAATTAGTGTTGTCAAACCCACACAGGATCTAGGAATAATGGTTAGTGCTATTGAACCCACACAAGATCCAGGAATAGTCGTCTGCGCACAGCCAACCGTAGGGTTCTGCACAATGCATGCTTGATTTCGAGAGGGTCTGCACCTCAAGCCATGTTTCGATAAATCAATTACCATGAAAACCCCTATTGCTGTATCCAAAAGATTAATCTTTCTATAAGAAACTCCACGAGACATATGGTGCGTCAATCAGACGCCCGGTCTAAGAGTTATTGGCATTTTTGTTCCGAGGGCCCGATTTGATTTACGTTCAATCCCACCCGGCCATACCCCCAACTTTGTAAAAACCTCAAGTGGGGTATTAAAAAATAATTATCTCATTCTGAGGTTTTCGTCACTGCAGACGATTTGTCAATCGGAAGCCCATAGCTCAAGTTAAGGGAAAAATAGTGGAAACAGGTCGAACGGGTCGGGGTCCGGTCCAGCCCAGTCGGATTGACCCGGTCCATGGGGTCCGACCCAGTCTGTGGGGGCGGCTCAGCCCGCAGGGCCGGCCTACGTGGGGTCTAGATTACGATGGGTCCGCCCTGGCGGCCTGTAGGGTCCACCTTAGCCGTGTCCAGGGGTGAAGCCGCACCCCCTAGAAATCCCGAACGGCTAGTCCATTCGGGTGGGAGACAAACCGGCGCCATGTGGCGCCGGTCTACATCACACGAGACCCAATGGTGTGTCCCGCTTGACATAAATGGACGAGCGGCCGGCCGACTACCACACGACACAGATGTGTCGTGCCTCCTCCGGCGACCTGGCGGCTTGGGCCGCCGGGCTTCCTCACGGGCGGCCTGGCGCTGGCCGACGCTGCAGTGCCACAGGCAGGGGTTGAGGTCCCCTTTGGTTCCACCACGTGGTGCGGTTGCGCTGCGCCTTCCTCAGAAACCCAGCGGCTTGAGCCATCAGTCTCCTTCATGGCCAGCATTTCACTCGTCGCCGCTGCACTGCCGCATCCAGTTGGTCGTGACATAGTCTTCCAGCGGCACAGTTGTGCCTCTGCCGCCACACGATGACGTTCGTCAGTTCCATCTGCTGGAAATCTTTCCATGGGTCACCGCACGAGTTCATGTGGCCCAATTCACTTTCTAGAAGAAGTCGTGCTCTACTCGAATCTTCTTCTTTGATCTGGAACCATTGTTGATGAGTAACGCTCATCCCAGAATCATGCCTCAATTAGCGTCATATTCCACAATGAAGGTGTATGGGTCGAGCCATGTATGTTCGGACCGTGAACTTCGCGTTAGGGTCATATCAAACGACTTCAAATTCTAATCCACGACGGAAAATGAAGAACATGCAATAATTATTAAAGCTTGAACCCCGACCGTTGATCATTGGTCGTTGACAAAGATGTGGAAAATCATATGTCAATTCTTTGATGTTATGTAAAGACCTGAAGCTTAACGTACATTGACATTACATTACATTTGTGGAATACTTAGAACATAACAAAAACACACACACAAGGATCGTAATAGTTTAGTGTCTTTGGAAACTCGGAATATAATCTTCTAATCCTGGTGAAAGATC
Organism: Viscum album; assembly: GCA_963277665.1. Taxonomy (NCBI): domain Eukaryota; kingdom Viridiplantae; phylum Streptophyta; class Magnoliopsida; order Santalales; family Viscaceae; genus Viscum; species Viscum album. The sequence continues at coordinate 2,021,755,075 of OY728138.1, forward strand.
TTCAACATCTCCCATAATGATCTTCCTTTTTATTATACCTAAAACATTTCCTTATATCCTGGGGAAAATAAAACATGAAAGGGTGAGCTCAAATGCTTAGTAAGGGTAAACAGAAGAAATATCAATCACATCATATACATAAGCACATAACTTTTGGAAATCTTAACCTCTAAAAGAGATCATAATTTCATAACCTGGAATAACTCATGGCAGTGAAATGTAATCACAATAATCATAACTTAAAACATTAAACTTTGTGGCATACACACATAATCATAGATAATCATTTCTTGTTAGTCAAGACTCATTTCCAAGACTATCTTTGTGGACAAAGTCCCTTTCTGAACCAAGTCACCCTCGTTTCAGTCCTGTTTCACTGAACTGGTATAACCTACCATTCTAGCCATGTCTATCTCATAACAACATAATCAAATCAATGTAATAATAGGGATAAAAACAGAACCCTTTATTATCTTATATGGGAAAATAATTTTTATATAACAATTGAACTTCATTCTTGAAGAAAATATTCTTTCTACTTCAAAAACACTTTTCCTTTCTTAACATGTCGTAAAATTATAAACTAAAAGAAGTTGATTAAAAATAAACTTGAAAACTTGTAAAGGAAGCTTCTTGGAAATAATGTTTTAAAAATCCATTCATGCCATATAAGTTAAAAAAACATTCTTCATACTTTTGTCAGAATAGTCAAAAAGTACCTCGTATGAAAAATGACAAAAGATTTCGTTCATATATTTTACTAAAAACTCACCGAAGGGTAAAATTGGATTTAAACAATTGTAGGTGGATGGAAATAATATTACATATTGAGGAAACATTGATGCGGATGATAAAATACACCCCAGTAAATTTCAAAGTATAAACAATCTCGGATAAAAATGAGATTGTGATATTTCCCTTACCTTAGGTCCGATTTGCTTCGTAAGTGTCCGAACCTCCGGTATAATGATTTAAATAATGTCATTGACTTATTCCAGAATCATACTCATTGTTATGATATCATATATGGTTCACTTATGACTTTATTTTACCCGTTCTTTTGTAAATTCCATGTTAAAGAGCGTTTTGGGTAAAATCGTTTCATTTGTCGTCCGTGTTTTGACTTGTAATTATTCATATGATTACTTAGATCATGATTACTTAATTCCAGAATATAAGACATGATTTATATATAATATATATTCAGAATATACATATATATAATAAATCAGTAAATGGAAAGAAATACACCGTTCCTGGAGACGGTAGTCCGTACGTACGCATGAACGCTGTTTTCGTTTCCTTATTGAGTTGAATGGAATTAAGTAAATGACATACATATATATACACATAAATCCAGTATCATTATTATGTCATATATTTAATTTTTACTTATTATATATACTTTATAATCCTTCATGAATGGTTAAAGTGGAGAATGAATCTCATCGCGTCGTGGAGACGGTAGTCCGTACGTACGCACGAGCGATGATATCGTTCTCATGATCGTGGGACTGTATTGGAGTGTATGTATACTATTTTAGAATCAATATCACTTTAAAATAATCATGTATAGTTATTATTTAAACCATTATACCCATCCAAGTAAGGTGGTGGTGGAAAATAGATTACACCACGGCGTGGAGACGGTATTCCGTACGTACGCACGCGCGGTGATTTCCTTTTTCCGTAGGATGGATAGAAGGTTAATTAGAGTTGTTTCATATTTATAATAACATATAAGTATATAAGAAATACTAATGTTATTACTTTATCATGAAACAACTAAAGAAGAAGAATTTGAAGAATAAAGAAATTGAAAAAGATCGGTAATGGATATTACCTCTTTTTGACGCGCCTTTTCTTATCCTCCACTTAAAGTTCTAAGGATGGTATTTGAAGAAGACCAGGACCTCTAGGATGATACTAGGGAAGTGTAGAAGAGATTTTGGCAGGGGTTGTCCGAGCTTGAAGGTTCAAAGTTGTGTGAGGAAGAGAGGGAGGAGGTGCCCTTTTATAAGGGAGGAGAGGGGCTCCTTTGGAAAAACTGAAAATATTATTTTATTATAAAGTCATGTTCGGTTTTAAATAGCTCCAAATTGATTTATTTTGAGGCTAAGGTGGGGATGGGTCGAAATAAGCTCATACAATAGAATTTAGACAAGTTTAGGTTCCTATTTTAACCTTATCATTTAGATTTATCATTAAGTTAAATAATTTTACTTTTACCGTGTCTTCTTGTGTTCTTATACTATAAGGTCAATAAACTTTCTATAAGAAGCCAAAAGAACCCCAAGTTGTTTATTATTAATATATAAAACCTTATCTAAGTCATTTGGCCGAACCTTAGATTTTCAGGAATAAAATAACAATTAATAATATAATATTTGTTTTAAAAACTATTTTATGTCAATTTTGACACTATTTAATAATTTTTTTTGTAAAAATCATAACAGAATGATAAGTTCAAAAAATTTAATTAAATAAATAATAACATGTCATATTTACATATAAAATTAGTGGAATTCATAAAAAGCCTCAAATTATATTTATTTGGATATTTATAACATCAATTATGTCAATATTTCATTAATAAGATAATTACTGCATCATTGTTGTGTCATAAATAAATTAATTTATTTAATGTCTAAAAATTACAAATAAAATACCATTATGTAGTAAATCTTTTTGGATTTCTAATTAATATTTATAGTCGAATTTATCTTATGTATAACCCCATATTAAAAATGATTTACTTATTAAACATTGATTTTAACAATTTTAACCCTTCTTTAAATAAATTAATAATAAATGTCATAATCTAATCCACGTGGGCCTAAATGGTAATATTTTATTCCTAAGGTTGTTTTTGGTCGAATTACATTTATCCAATAGAATTAGGACATGTGTTAGGGTAATAATAATATCATTTTTACCCTTAATTATCCTATTTACTTTTAACCGTGGTAAAAAAAAGTAAAAAGTTACTATTCACCAAAAATTATTTTCATCTCATTGAACCACATTTTACTTACTGACATCAACCGTGTCTCTCAGATTTTTGAAATTCCACTCACAGAAGCGGTAAAATTAAGTTTTATGAAAAATTCATTTTTTTAACTACCACTTAGTGGTTTCACTATTCATCAAAAAATGAAAGTTTCCAGAAAAATATCAAAAATTAGGCCTAAGCTATATTTGATATTATGAACTCAAAAATGATTTCTATTTTACCAAATTCAAAACATATCAGTTGCATTAATTAATTTAAAAATTAATTCCCGTCGTCAAAACAAATAGCGTGTTTTTAAGAGATAATAACTATCAAAAGATTGACACTTGTTTATAACTGGTTTAAATGTGAAATTACATCCAATGACCAACATTGTATTAAATTGTAAAAAATATATTCTAAATATACTTTAAAACCACTCAAATTAATAATTTATCACTATTAATTATTTCGATTGAAAAAGTTGTTTTTAATTAAAATTTAGTAATTTTCACTATTCATCAAAATATGAAAGTTATCCGAAAATCACCAAAATTTCACCCTAAGCTAATTTCAATATTCCAAATCCAAAAAATGAAGTCAATTTTGAAAAATAGAAATTACAAAATTTCAGAAAGTGGTTATTACTATTCATAACGTCTAGTTTTAATAATATTTTAATAGCATATCGTTGTTTAGCGAAACTTGGTGTTGCATACAACACCCGCTATCGTGGAAGGTCGCGATTGCGTGTAATTCAAGCCAGGTCAGTGATGTGTGTTGTGAAAGCTCCTTTTGGTGTAGCGTATAACACAAGACATTAATGAAATTAAAAAGAATATTTTTCATAAAATCTCGGGGTGTTACATTCTACCCCCCCTTAAAATGAATTTCGCCCTCAAAATTCGTCGGGGTTATAAATGGTTTACTACTCAAAAGTTTCTTTAATAGAAACCCACATCGTAAAAAAGAATACCAAAACCAATCTTTAAAAACAAAATTATGAAACGTAATGGTTACCCAAATAAACTAATCACTGGGTTTCCACATTGGTGAAAATATGGATATGGAAGAAAAATCTAACCATCATGTTCTGATGGAGAGTGGTAGAAAACATGGCTATGGAAAAGCCAACAATCACAAATCCAGACATTTGTGATGATCTAAGGTACCATCTGATTAATCAGATATAAGAGCACTATGATAACATTTTTGGTTTTCAAGATCGTTTCCCTAAAGTTGAAGAATTTGAATTAGAATAAATACTTACTTTATTTTGGTACAATCTCACTGTTGTTCATGCCTTGAACAATTTCCACTTCATCTATTAAATAAATGATGTTGAATTTGTTATTCGTGAAGTGTTAGCAGATCATGTGATAGAATGACGGGTCATTCCATCTGTCTCAAACAAAAGGTTAGCAAAAGTTATTAAATATACATAAGTCATTCTATAGTGAGATTAATCATATATGGTTCCTAAAATGGGCTTATACTTCATATATCAAACTGCTTAATATAATAAAACTAGTTTCTACTAAACAGGGACTTCCTGTAGGCCAGTGGTAGGCGATAAAGGCCAGTCGCACTTCGGTTGTGGGTTCAATTCCCACAGCCTTGTCCGACGCGATGGGTTGTCGCCCGTCCTGCAAGTTGTACTTTTTCTAAAACTATATTACTATAACATCCCATCAATAATATTGAACAAAAACTTTTATCCTTAAACAATACTAACTTATGTCCAACATAATCCATTACAATCATTAGGCTTATCCATAATACTTCAGTCCACTCTCATAATATAGTGATAACGATTACCAGAGATTTAATACCATCATTGATCCCCATACATCATAAGATATGTCTTGTTGGTCAAATTCCAAACATTCAAAGGCCTTACTAATGTATTCTCTTGAATACCCATTGAACCATAGTGAAAACTTGAATGCAGTTAAAAGTTAACACTTTTCACATACCAAAATCCTCAAAATTCTATATACTCGAACCATGACATCACTTAGTCCTTATATCAATCATGAGCTCATGAATACTGTTAAACATTTCATTTTCTCGTTTTCCCTTCATTATGCGCATATCATCTTATTTCCAAAAATATCTCAATCACTTTGAATACCACATTAGACCAATACATAAATATTCCAATACTCCATGATAAAACATTATTTTGAAATCCCATTACATAAACACTTAATCATTCCACCACATCGTTGTCATATTCAACATCGCCAATAGTGATAGCATGTGACTTCCCTTTGTCCTTTGCCTTAAGCGGTTGCTCATGTCGATCATCACTAACCCTTGGATTAGGGCATTTATTAGCATAATGCCCCATTTCCTTGCACTTGAAGCATTGAAGGGTTGGTGGTGCGTTCTCTGCAGTGTTTGCTTTATTCAAATCATTAGAAACCCTTTTTCCATTACTTCGACACTCAGCTGCTCGATGACCTTCTTTTCCACACTTAAAACATTTTCTAGTCCCTTTAAGACAATCTCCACCATGCTTCTTTCCACACTTTTTGCAAGGAAACATTCATCTTCTTTTCACCATTATTCTGAGATTTCTCCTTGAACTCCATCTTTCGTTTGTTGTCAAAACCATGAGATGGATATGTAACACCAACTTCCATTTCTACCTTGATATCACAACGCACAATTTCTTCATAGCTAATGAAGTCTCTTATAGCTAATGCCCTTCGAAGACTTGGTTTTAAGCCACTGAAAAATCAATCAACTTTACTTTCAGGTTGGATGATAATCCCTGATGCATACCTTGCAAGTCTTGTAAAATTCACTTCGTATATACCAACAGATTCATCATCCTTCTGCTTCAGCTCAAGAAACTCCTTTTCCCTCTTTGTTCGAAGAATACGAGGGAAGTACTTACTGAAAAACAAGTTCTTGAACTCGTCCCATTCCATGGACTCAATTTCATCTCTTGGCCTCGTATTCTTGATAAGATTCCACCATTGATCAGCTTCACCTTCCAAACGATATACTGCTAAGATGACTTTATCATGTTCAGAACATTGAAGATCTGAAAATATATTTTCAGTGGTACTAATCCATTGTTCAGCAACAAGTGGATCGGAAGTCCCACTGAAAGAAGGTGGGCGTTGCCTCATGAAGGACTCAATAGAATATTGTTCCCTTCTCTGCTCATTTGGAAGTCCAGAATGATTCATAGCTTGTGTAAGTATAGCAATAAGATTTTGCACTCCATCTCCCATAACATTTGTTTGTTCAGGAGGGCAATCATTGCATTGTCCATTGCATTGATCAACACGGTTCCTTCGGGTTCCAGCCATCGTCTAAAACCCAAAAAGAATAGTGTGAGAGGCAAAAATCATAATAAAGGGGGAGTAACTTCAATATCTAACTTCTTAGGTTAAATTATATGATCGTTACCGTAGTTATAGGACTGTATCATATACTTATACTTATCCTTATGGACATCCCTAGACATACCTTAGAAATATCTCTAGGGATCTCACAAACGTTTTTGCATCCTAGTTTCTAAAGGTTGACTAAACCTTTCCTCTGATACCAACTGTAACGGTCTGGAATTACTTCTGGTGGACTATAATTGATACCTATCAGGGCACTCCATGGGCGGCTACTACCCCTGGGTGGGACACACCACCATCCCCAGTGGCAGCCATTTCCTCATGAAGCCCTTGGGCGGAGAGCCATGCTTCATCCAACGCTCACATGTGAGAGTTCCCAAGGATCGGATACATTCCTACCTCCTTTGCCTCTGATACCAACTGTAAATACCCAAAGCATAACGTACATTGACATTACATTACATTTTCGGAATACTTACCACATAACAAAAACACACACACAAGGATCGTAATAGTTTAATGTCTTTGGAAACTCGGAATATAATCTTCTAATCCTGGTGAAAGATCTTAAACATATCCCATAAAGATCTTCCTTTTTTTATACATAAAACCTTTCCTTATATCCTGGGGAAAAGAAAACATGAAAGGGTGAGCTCAAATGCTCAGTAAGGGTAAACAAAAGAAATATCAATCACATCATATACATAAGCACATAACTTTTGGACATCTTAACCTGTAAAAGAGATCATAATTTCATAACCTGGAATAACTCATGGCAGTGAAATGTAATCACAATAATCATAACTTAAAACATTAAACTTTGTGTCATAAAGACATAATCATAGAGAATCATTTCTTGTTAGTCAAGACTCATTGCCAAGACTATCTTAGTGGACAAATTCCCTTTCTGAACCGAGTCACCCTCGTTTCATTCCTGTTTCACTGAACCGGTATAACCTACCATTCCAGCCATGTCTATCTCATGAGATATAAAATCTTTACCCAATGCATTGGAGGGAGATATAGTTCCCACCCATCTCATAATGATACCATTCTTATGTGTGTCACAAAATCATAAACCATACATCATTGCATAACCCATGTAATAAAAATGGGACTCTTAAACATCATGACATCATAAAACAATTCATATATGATAAAAGAATTCATAAAAATAATCCCATAATAACATAATCAAATCAATGTAATAATAGGGATAAAAATATAACCCTTTATTATCTTAGATGGGAAAATAATTTTGATATAACAATTGAACTTCATTCTTGAGGAAAATATCCTTTCTACTTCAAAAACACTTTTCCTTTCTTAACATGTCGTAAAATTATAAACTATAAGAAGTTGATTAAAAATAAACTTGAAAACCTGTAAAGTAAGCTTCTTGGAAATAATGTTTTAAAAATCCATTCATGCCATATAAGTTAAAAAAAACATTCTTCGTACTTTTGTCGGAAAAGTCAAAAAGTACCTCGTACGAAAAACGACAAAAGATTCCGTTCATATATTTTACTAAAAACTCACCGAAGGGTAAAATTGGAATTAAACAATTGTAGGTGGATGGTAATAATATTACATATTGAGGAAACATGGATGTGGATGATAAAATACACCCCAGTAAATTTCAAAGTATAAACAATCTCGGATAAAAATGAGATTGTGATATTTCCCTTACCTTAGGTCCGATTTGCTTCGTAAGTGTCCGAACCTCCTGTATAATGATTTAAATAATGTCATTGACTTATTCCAGAATCATACGCATCGTTATGATATCATATATGGTTCACTTATGACTTTATTTTACCCGTTCTTTTGTAAATTCCATGTTAAAGAGCGTTTTGGGTAAAATGGTTTCATTTGTCGTCCGTGTTTTGACTTGTAATTATTCATATGATTACTTAGATCATGATTACTTAATTCCAGAATATAAAACATTATTTATATATAATATATATTCAGAATATACATATATATAATAAATCAGTAAATGGAAAGAAATACACCGTTCAAGGAGACGGTAGTCCGTACGTACGCATGAACGTTGTTTTCGTTTCCTTATTGAGTTGAATGGAATTAAGTAAATGACATACATATATATACACATAAATCCAGTATCATTATTATTTCATATATTTCATTTTTACTTATTATATATACTTTATAATCATTCATGAATGGTTAAAGTGGAGAATGAATCTCATCGCGTCGTGGAGACGGTAGTCCGTACGTACGCATGAGAAATGATATCGTTCTCATGATTGTGGGACTGTATTGGAGTGTATGTATACTATTTAAGAATCAATATCACTTTAAAATAATCATATATAGTTATTATTTACACCATTATACCCATCCAAGTAAGGTGGTGGTGGAAAATAGATTACACCACGGCGTGGAGACGGTATTCCGTACGTACGCACGCGCGGTGATTTCCTTTTTCCGTAGGATGGATAGAAGGTTAATTAGAGTAGTTTCATATTTTTAATAACATATCAGTATATAAGAAATACTAATGTTATTATTTTATCATGAAACAACTAAAGAAGAAGAAGTTGAAGAAGAAAGAAATTGAAAAAGATCGGTAATGGATATTACCTCTTTTTGACGCGCCTTTTCTTATCCTCCACTTAAAGATCTAAGGATGGTCTTTGAAGAAGACCAGGACCTCTAGGATGATACTAGGGAAGTGGAGAAGAGATTTTGGCAGGGGTTGGACGAGCATGAAGGCTCAAAGTTGTGTGAGGAAGAGAGGGAGGAGGTGCCCTTTTATAAGGGAGGAGAGGGGCTCCTTTGGAAAAACTAAAAATATTATTTTATTATAAAGTCAAGTTCGGTTTTAAATAGCTCCACATTGATTTATTTCGATGCTATGGTGGGGATGGGTCGAAACCCTCTCATCCAATAGAATTTAGACAAGTTTAGGTTCCTATTTTAACCTTATCATTTAGATTTAACATTAAGTTAAATAATTTTACTTTTACAGTGTCTTCTTGTGTTCTTATACTATAAGGTTAATAAACTTACTATAAGAATCCAAACGAACCTCAAGTTGTTTATTATTAATATATATAACCTTATCTAAGTCATTTGGACGAACCTTAGATTTTCAGGAATAAAATAACAATTAATAATATAATATTTGTTTTAAAAACTATTTTATGTCAATTTTGACACTATTTAGTAATTGTTTTTTGTGAAAATCATAAAAGAATGATAAGTTAGAACAATGTTATTTAAATCAATACTAACATGTCATATTAACCTATAAAATTAGTGGAATTCATAAAAAGTCTCAAATTATATTTATTTGGGTATTTATAACATCAATTATGTCAATATTTCATTAATAAAATAATTACTGCATCATCGTTGTGTCATAAATAAATTAAATTATTTAATGTCTAAAAATTACAAATAAAATACCATTATGTAGGAAATATTTTTATCTTTCTAATGAATATTTATAGTCGAATTTATCTTATGTATAACCCCATATTAAAAATGATTTACATATTAAACATTGATTTTAACTATTTTAACCCTTCTTTAAATAAATTAATAATAAATGTCCTAATCTAATCCAAGTGGGCCTAAATGGTCATATTTTATTCCTAAGCTTGTTTTTGGTCGAATTACACTTATCCAATAGAATTAGGACATGTGTTAGGGTAATAATAATATCATTTTTACCCTTAATTACCCTATTTACTTTTAACCGTGGTAAAAAAAAGTAAAAAGTTACTATTCACCAAAAATTATTTTCATCTCATTGAACCACATTTTACTTACTGACATCAATTGTGTCTCTCAGATTTTTGAAATTCCACTCACAGAAGCGGTAAAATTAAGTTTTATGAAAAATTCATTTTTTTAACTACCACTTAGTGGTTTCACTATTCATCAAAAAATGAAAGTTTTCAGAAAAATACCAAAAATTAGGCCTAAGCTATATTTGATATTATGAACTCAAAAATGATTTCTATTTTGCCAAATTCAAAAAATATCAGTTGCATTAATTAATTTAAAAATTAATTCTCGTCGTCAAAACAAATAGCGTGTTTTTAAGAGATAATAACTATCAAAAGATTGACACTTGTTTATAACTGGTTTAAATGTGAAATTACATCCAATGACCAACATTGTATTAAATTGTAAAAATATATTCTAAATATACTTTAAAACCACTCAAATTAATAATTTATCACTATTAATTATTTCGATTGAAAAAGTTGTTTTTAATTAAAATTTAGTAATTTTCACTATTCATCAAAATATGAAAGTTATCCGAAAATCACCAAAATTTCACCCTAAGATAATTTCGATATTCCGAATCCAAAAATAAAGTCCATTTTAAAAAATAGAAATTACAAAATTTCATATATTGGTTATTACTATTCATAATGTCTAGTTTTAATAATATTTTAATAGCATATCGTTGTTTAGTGAAACTTGGTGTTGCGTACAACACACGCTATCATGGAAGGTCGCGATTGCATATAATTCAAGCCAGGTCAGTGATGTGTGTTGTGAAAGCTCCTTTTGGTGTAGCGTATAACACAAGACATTAATGAAATTAAAAAGAATATTTTTCATAAAATCTCGGGGTGTTACACGTTAGGTAAAAAGATTAATAATTCGAGGACGATGTTGTAAGTGTACTTCAAGGCCGGTGCTTTCTCCCTTGTTCTGGTTGAAGATCAAAGATATAGATGTCCATCGTTGGATGATGAAGAGTTCTTAGTTCTTCGATGGTCATTCTTCATTGGATAAAAATAGTTTCTCCATGTTCTATCCTCTTCCCAATCTCCACCAAAAAGAAAAATGCCAACAAAATAATAGATTATCACATCCTATTAAATTGTTGACATAAAATTAAAATGGTTTTAATTAATTAATTGAATATGTTGGCACAATTAATAAACTAGGAGAATAATGCACATTATGTGTTAGGGGAGTTGAAGAGGCTCCCTTACACTTAATGGAAGTTTTAGGGTTCTCCATTAATGGGATATTTCAAGGGGGTTTGAAACCCAGGCGGTCCCCACCACAATAAATATGAATATGAGGTTAGGTTCGTGTGGTCCCCACCTCAATAACCATTCATGGGAAGTTAGGTGTGGTGGTACCCACCTCCAACTTCCTCATGGTGGATATAACAGATAAAATAACTTAATACATGCACTTAAATTATTTTATTATTCCCACATAAAACACAAAAACTAACATTCATTCTTGACCAACTCGGGTTGAGTTGAAAGTCTTGTTAAGTGAATAGAGGCACTGTGAGTTCAACGGGGCCCCTCAGATTTCAATTCCGAGCACCGGTTCAAAAGTTATAAAATCCTTCTCTTGCATTTACTAAATGTACCCGAAAAAAACATCAAAAATTGATTCCGAGCACTTCGAGCCTCAGAATCACACGCCGTCTGTTTTCATGGACATGTAAAATTCCCATGTATTTATGAAAAAAAATTCCACAGAAATTCCGGGTCTTTACATTTCATATAAAAAAACATTATTAATTAATTTGACAGTTAAAACCTAGATGTGGGAATGGTTGGTATGTATAGAATTAACTAAATTATGAAACTATTTATTACACACAAAAATATATTTATAATGAATTATCTAATGAACAAATAATTAGAAATGAAAAAAAAACTATTTGAAAATATAGGGAATATATTTCAAAAATTCTAATATGAAAAAAAATGTTTTGTACTCAATCAAATTAAAAAATATTTTTTTAATTTGTATTAACTAAATTTAGATATTTTATATTTTAAATATTTATTTAACAATATTATTATGTGTTTTTTGGATAATTAATAATAAATAATCCAATTTTATACTTAAAACTATATTTTTTTAAAAAAAAATTTTGTCAACATTTTATTACAGTCATTTAAAAAGTAAATTTTTACTCTATGAAAATCATTTTGGTAAAATTGGAATTAATTTTTTAATTTTTAAATAAAAATTATCTTTGAGTTAAATTTTTAGATTATTTTAAATTTTTCATTTTCTAATGAAGAGTAAAGAATAATTAATTTTAATTGAAATATATATTTATCATTTAATAGATTTATAAAGATAAATTTTATATAAAAATGGACTTAAATTGTAATTAGTTCAATTATAAATATAGTTATCTTATTTAGGTTATTGAAATTAATTTCATATAGAATTTTGATATTAAAATAGTTCAATCATTTAACATTTTCTATTTAAAACCTCACATTCTCATCACATCATTGTGATAAAATTTAGATTTAATTTCTGAGCATCAGTGAATGGAATTGAAACAAATGGATTCCACATTTGTAATCAAAATAATTTAAATTATCTAAAAATGTGACCAATTATTTATTAAGAAGTATATTAGTTATTTCGGTAATATTTTTCTTTTCACGGAAAATGTAAAAATGGGGTGTTCTAGGGATAAACTAAAAAGGTAACGGTAATGATGAACTAAAAATATGTATAAAAACTATTTTCCATATGTATTTATGATATTCCAACAATTAAATTTTTCAATATATAATTTTGGACCATTTTTACAAATGAAACCAAAGGATTACTCAATTCTTTTCAAAAAAGAAAAGTTTGTCCTCCCTTTCACTTATAAACGTCCATCCACTCTCCTATCTTCTTCACACATTCACACAAATTAGTTTCATTGAGTCCATAACCATATTATATTTTAATTTCTATCCATCAATACTAGAATCCTTATTTTGGACAAAAATATATCCTGGAAGTCTATTGGTTCAAATCTAATAAGAATGCCCGAAAAAGAGGTAGTGTTCATCAAAGTGCATTTTATTTAATCCTCCTCCTCCATCAATTTTATTATAAAATTATTGTATAATAATCTCAATATAATTAATTTACTAATATTTTATTATGTTTATTTTACGACCTATAACCATCTTTACTTCCATTAAATGGGTTACAAAATCATTAATCTTGTGTACGAAAGACAACCTACTTGCGAATAGATGTCATTTATTTTTGTCAATACCACCTCTAATGAGTGGTAATATTGATGTATTTATTATTTATATATGATATATTCTATATATATTAATTAATTATGGTTTTAAATTTATTATATAACAAAATATTTCATATTTTCAATTTTTAGGAATATGATTACGTTGTTCATGCGTACTGTGGACTACCATCTCATTATGTAATGTGATTCATTCATGATTATAATGGAAGGTTTTTAGGATAGGTTTAATGAAATAATATGATATATATTAAAAAATGATATTTTATTGATAATATGTTGGAAATTTGTTTCTTTCATTCACTTTTTCCAGAATATGGAAATAATTTTATAACGTATGAATATACTATTGTCTCCATGAATAATGTGTTTCACTTCAAATCACAAAATTTTATGGATTACTGTAAATTAAATTATAATGATTATATATGAAATTTATACCATGGTTGAAATTTATTATATTATAAAACCATGATCAAATTAAGAGGATGGAAAAATTGCAAAATAAAATCATATATGAAAAAATAAGTTATTGCGTGAAATGTGACAATTACATGAAATTGTTAATATTCAGGTTATGGAAATCAACAATAAAATCATATTTGGCATATAATAATGTGTTCCTATTATATTTTAATGAAAAAAATATATAATTATTGTTATGTAATTTTGAATATGTATGATATCATTTGGGAATTAAGGAATGAAATTTCCCTCTAACTTTTTACTTATGTGAGATACAAGCCAAATTTCCTATTATTTATTTCATGTGCTGTTTATAAATAAAATAAATGCATTAAATTATTCTTCTAAAAAGAATTATTTTAAAATTAATATCCATTTTATGATCCCTCCATGATAGCGTTTATGGTTCAAATTTTACCATTGTGTCAAGGTATTTTTGTCTCAATTATCCTTCTCTAAGATGTACATTAGGTTATGCACATTTATTATTTCATGAGGAGTATATAAATCTCATTTTAAATGTAATATAATGAATTTATTTACCTTCAAGATATTTTGTGTCTCATTTTATTATATTTCTTCTTTTTTCTTACATTCCAATTTTAAAAAAATTGTTCATGATTTTATGTCACAATCTATTCGTTTATCGGTTTTATTTATGATTATGTTTCTGATGATCAAATATTATAATCTATAACTCAATAATCTCTTTAATTTTATTATCCAACAGTTATAAATTATATATTGATATAATTTTAATACATTTCCATTATTTTATACATTATATAATAGTTAATTTTTAGTAATAAAATCCATCATTATTTCTATATTTGGTTCGATATCCATTTTCATTCAGAACAATGTTTTGTAAAAAAAATTCTATTTGTATCCAATGAAATTTAAAATAAAATTTTATCCATGTATGACTATTAAAAAAAATTAAATTAATATTTACATTTTTTTCAAATCAATACCTGATTTGATTTTACTAAAATTTAAAAGGGCTCTATATTTTACGGTATAAACTATTAATGAAACATCATGTCATCATGACCATTATTTTGACTGAAGGTAAATTAAAAAAATTTCAATGATATTTTAATAGAAATTAATTTTTAAATTTATTGGTATTTAATTCATTTCAAAATGGAAAGAATATTTTTGCTAATAAAATTTTTTATATTATTTTTAAATTATGATTTATATGTTTTCATGATTATTTTTAAATGCAGATGATTAGGATAATGATATATTTTTAAAAATATATTTTCAAATAAAAATAATATTTTCCTCATTAAATGTTTTAAATAATTTTAAATAATTTATTATTATGTTCTCAATTTTATTTTCAAAGGTAAATTATTTTGAAAATGTTTTGTTTTTAAATAGTGCTTTTCAAATGGAAAAGTATATTTTCATTAAAAATGTTTTAAATGATTTTCAAATCTCATTTATATGTTTTCAATATTATTTTCAATGAAAAAAAAATTCAAAATGTTTTGTGTTTTATAAAGTATTATTCAATGTGAAAATAATATTTTAATCAAGATATGAATGAAATAATTTGAAAATATTATTTTTCTTCTAAAATTACATTTGTTTATATATCCTATGATTTACATGGGACATTGGAAATAGATACCACTATTATTATTTATTTGAATCATTTGTTATGATAACATGTTAATGAATCCAAGTTATCTTCCATGGGATATTTCATGATACAATTCTTATTAAGCCCACTCTTTCCATGGTTTATACAATGATTAAATGTTTTAATGATTATTAAACCTCTCTTTTTTTCATAGTTTATGATATTATTAAATTTTATGAAAGAAATTTCATCTCATTGGCTATGGTATGATTAAGGATATATGGACTTATTTCAAACATAAGTTTATTTTTCTATATGTGATGATTGATATTTTATAACAAAGGATAATTGTAATATCAAAACTAAGGATGATAGTTATGTTATGAACAAAGATCAGTGAGACCTATTTCACCCTATAATTAAATAGGTATATAATTATATCTCATGTGGTAGACATGATTTGAATGAGGAGTAAACCCAGTTCATTATGGCATGTCTGGAATGGGGAGTGAACTCAATTCAGTAAGACTAGGATAAAACATATAGTGAACCATGTTCTATAATTCAGGGATATAATGAGTGTGAACCTAGTATAGTGGGGTTTATTTTCTCTTATGATGGACTTCATATTGATCTATGTAAAATATAAAAATGATTTTTATGCATATGTCTTTGCAAAAAAATCCATTTCTTATGATAATATTATACTCCTATTGATCATTTTCTTTGATTCCCTTATGATTCATATCCAGTGATGTACAAATCATTATTCAATGACTCGTGATTATTATTATTGATATATATGGAATGGTTTTAAAATGTTTTATCTCATGTTCTCACAAACTTACTTTTATGTTTTGCTTATTTATCATCTATGATTAACCTTAAAGAGAATCTATGATGACCCATTATTATGTTTACTTTCATTAGGTTATGAAAAAAATTAATTTTTATGATATGTATAAGAATTTTTTCTATTTTGAATAATGTAGTGTGAGATAATTTAACTCACATGTAAAAGAATTTTTATATTTCCATATTTTTAAACACACTGAACTATTATTTTCCCCAAGAGTGTATTTTTGTATTGTAATAAATATTAAAAAACAATAATCCATTATATATGTATGATATGAAGGGTTGTCTATAATAGATATAAGGATTTTTATGGGTATTACACCTAGGAGGATGCCCATATTTCTTGAACCATGAGGAGAATATCAAATCAAGGATATTAAGGTGCATTTGTGTCTTACACCAAAGATGATAAACATATTCCCAAAATCCTGAGGAGAATATAAACACATAGAGAGTATTGTTTGGGGAGGACTAACAATTAGGATAATGAACGTGTTTCTATAAAAATATGAAATATCTAGACTCATGGTAAATGAATATTTCTAAGGCGTACACCTATAATGATTCCCATATTCCTGTAAGCGAGTAGAAAATATTTACTCATCAATATTTTGGTTTGGTTGGGGGTTAATTATATGGGGAGTCACATATTAAAGAAATGAGTATAGGGATTATTGATTTATTGGGTATTACAATAGGTGGATTCCCATTTTTCAAGAACCATGATTAGAGCCTCAACTCATGGATATTTTTTTGGATGTGTATTTCATATAGAAGGAATCCAATGTTTCTAGAATTTTTTTTTTGAATCTCTATTCATGGGTTTTTGGGATTGGTTAGGGAATAATCTAGGATTATATCAATGGTTCAGGAACCATGAGGAGAATATTACATCATGATGATTATGGTTTGGTTGGGGATTCCACCTAGGATGTTTAACATAATTCTAGAACCATTAAGATAATATGAAATCATTAAACATATGGTTTATTCTAGGCTTCCACCATGGAAGATGCCTATATTTATTGATCCATGTGGATAATCTAAAATCATGTAGATTAATGGTTTTTTGGGGATACACCAATGAGGATTTACATATATTTAAAACCATGAGGAAAATATAAACTCAGTGAGATTATGATTTGGTTAAGTATTACACCTAGAAAGATTATCATGATTATACAACCATGAGATGTATAGAAAATCATATTAATTTTTTATTTGTCTGACATGCCATCCCAGGTTCCACACAATAGTGAGTCTTGTCGTTTGATAACATGACATTAGGGATTCCTCACCATACACATGAGGCTTTAAATAAGCAGCGAGGGTCTAATATTTCCACATGGGGAGACTATAACAAATTTATCAAATTATCTCAACAATATAAATAAAAAAACAACAATCGAAAGATATAACCATATTAAAAATAATACAAATATCTCTTGATTACCAAAATAAAAAATTCAATATCCAAAACTAAATAGTATACATGTCACTACAAAACGTGTCATGTTTCAAAATAAAAAACCAAAAAATAAATAAAGACACCCACACCACTCATGTGAGTCCAAAACCATGCATATTTCCCCCATGCATTCCCCATCCTGACTCCACTATCTATCATATTGCTCATACACTTCTCTGATCCTTCATCCAAGAAATATATTCATGTAGTGATCGAGAATCATGAGGTGGGTGTGATTAAAACATGGTAAGAAACCATCGACAGTGTCTAAAACACATTATAGTCAATGAAATTGTTATTAGTTTTATAAATAATAAAATAAAATATTTAATTTAATATTTATCCATTTTTCAATTATTATTTAATATACCACACAAACTTTCTAGTTCATGATGACATCTGAATAATAATATATGCTTCATCCTGTGTCGGAGTTTTAACCATATCACATATTCAATTCATAATTTTTTAAAACACATTTTCTTTTTTTATCTATTTCATTTCAATTTATAATATATATACTTTAATCCATGTTACAATGGTTAAATTTAGGGACTAGGATTCCATGTTTAGGACCCTCTGTGCTTCTAAAGAATTAGTTCAGGCCCCAAACTCATTTATCAAATAATTTATCACTGTGGGATTTTCAAACCGAAGACCATGTCCCACTATTGAATATCATTCAATTAATAACTACGGGATTAGAAAACTACATATCATGTCACACACACATTCATCAATCTATATATTAGTATGGTTTTTGGAAGTGGTAGACTGCGTTCTACACATGAATATCATATAATTTTTTACAATAGTATTTGGAATAAGTAGAATATATCCCACACACAAATATCACAATAACACATATATCACATCAATCGAGGATAATCAACATCAACCTCCTTATCAAATTTCAAAATAAAATAATGAAGTAATTAATCTCATATAATAAATTTCAATATCAAAACAATTATGACTGTTAAATTCAATAATTAATTGATCAAATTCATTATCCATGTATTTTCATATTTGATTCAACATTTAATTATTCTAATAAATTTCACTATATCAACATCACATTAAATAATTAATCAATTAATTAATCAAATAAATTTCAAAATATCAACATATAATTAATTAATTCAACAACTAAATAATAAAATCAATTTCATAATCCCAATATCTTATCAATTAAATCAACAATCAATTCATCTAGTTAGACAATCTGTAAATTAGATAATTCATAAAACTAATGAATTCAATTTCATAGATTAAATTGATAAACGTTATAAAAATAATATAATTACATACATGTAATTGAAATCAATATTTTGTTATTTGAATAATACATCACCTACCTCAAAATATTTTTGAATGATCGCCCGATAGAAATCCACAATTCAAATTAGATAAATATAAAAATGAGATAAAGAATGATATCTAGATATGAATACAATATCCAAGATGGAAAAATAACATTATGAAAAACCTAGATCTAGATATATAACCAATAGTAGATTAACATCCGACTTTTATATGGGAAGAGGAATGTGTGAGAGACATTTCTAAAGAAAAATAAATTACAAACTGAGAGAAGTGAAGATCTCAAAATATGCCCTTTTAATTATAAAGAACAGTGTTCAAGAGGGCTTGGAATCCATCTAGGATCCCATGAGATTCGTAGGAATGAGTTTAGGTTTGATTATTAGAAAATATTGATTAAAATTTGGGGATTTTATATTTTATATCTAATTTTATGTGGATTTAATTTTTGTGCTCATTTTTTTCTATACAAGAAAGATAGTTTTCCCTCACCGTGAAACCTAAGCATGGACCTATCCTAGGGGAGTTCAAGGTTTCTCCTAAAATGGGTCATATCATAATAAACAGTACACACATCATGAAACCCCCGCTATCTCAAGGGTTCATGATTTACTGGGATTGGAGCACGGTTTGGGAAAAACATGTGCGAATTGTGCACTGCCCCATTTCCTTAAAAAATCATCAAATATTCACCCGAACACACCCATTGTGAATCCCAATAAAATTATACACAACAATAGGAAAACAATAACTAAAAACAACCTCTAGATATATCCAGAAAAGGATATGTTCTTATAATCTCCCCACCTAATAATAGCACATCCTCAATCTATACGTTCATACATATCTAAAACATAGAATAAAAAACAACTTACCCCTAACCACCATAGTTATTTCACTCTTAGTTGTATCCTCCTACACACGCCCATATTTCTATAATATGTGAACTAACATCATAGTATTTACCCACAACACTATCTTAGTATGATCCAATGGATGTATCAGATGCCTTTTAATGGAAACATTGATCTCAACAGTAAAATCATATGTATAGATCACATGAGATGGGTTGGGGTGATACCATCGATTTTTGGACAAGTTAATAACATCATGCATAACACTATAACTTAGTTGTATAACCAATCAGTAAACTACTAACCCATTTATATTCCCAACCTCTAGAGGTCTAATAAATCCTAGTTTACAATATTATATTACTCTATATACTATCTTGACCCAATATAAGTTATAAAAATTAGAATTAAATATCACCCTATTTAAATAAACGGGTCATTATCTTATATCATCATATGTCTTTTGTCTACTCGGAATGGTATCCATATGCCTCTGAATCAACTAAACTTGTTCTAATGCATCTGGCATGAGACTCTGTCCCAATAGCTCTGACTGACCAGCCTCTATCTAGAGTAATAGAGATATTCATTTCATACAACTAGGTTCCAAAAATTGTGACATATAAAAAGTTACATGATAATTGTAGTTATAGGAGAACTCCACTAAATCTATGTACTTCACCCAAGAACCACTAAATTCAAGTAAATGTTCTAGAAGCATATCCTCAAAACATGTATCATATTCTTCAATATCCCATCTATCTGTTGGTGGAAATCCAAACTCAAAAAAACCATTTTTCCATGCACGTTCTGTAATTCATTCCATAAGATCAATGTAAAACCTGATTCATATTCTAAAACAATAAACCATTGAAGTCATGTATTTGGACTATTTCTCAAACTTAAAATACCACATCATCCCCATATAAAAGTTTCCTATAAAGGTTATAAAGGTACTACATTGGTCAGTTAGACCACAACCACCCAAATAGAATCATTTCTTAAGGATTCCACATAATACCCTACAAAAATTCCATTATAAGCTCATCTCACTACCACTATGTAATTGTAAATAGTTATAGTAATCATCTGATTTATTTTATTCTCATTCTATGCCCCTTGATTTTGTATGTATGTGTAAATAACTCTACTATCTTTCTTTTCATTCCCATAAAAAAACAATCCTCCTAAGTCACAATACATTTTTGTGAATCCTGTTTTCACCACCGACTATGAGGAATGAAATTTATTCATAGTCACATCCCGCATACTCGCATTCACAACAAACCTATTCATGAAAAAGATAATCTCCTTCTCGTATATCCTCTAGATTGATGGAGTCTCCCCACATTCAAGGATTTCCCTTATAGAAAAACATTATGGTTCCTCATATTTTCTATCCATGATCCTAATCAAAAGTATATAATCCACTTAAACTGATAGTAGGTTCATCTCCTCTTGAATATCTTAAACCACAACATGAATCTCATCCATCAATATCAACATCATCGCCACAAAACCAGTTTCTTGAACCACCTATTTCAAAAAATTTCCTGCTTAAACCATCATACCATATATTCTCCTTCCCTTGTATATATTCTATCCTAAAATAAAATGACTACATATAAACAACCCATATTTTCTCTCAGATATTCTAATATTTTATGAAAATATATACATCATTATCTTCAGATATGTATACACAAAAAACATCTCTACTAGTAGATAATGATCCCAATACTTTAATGAATAAAGCACTACAACAAAATTAAGGACATCAATAGGGTACGTCCATTGATATTTCCTTAGTTTCCTAGATACGTATACCAAAACTCATTCTAACTAAATCAACACTACTCCATATTTGATCCCTGAAGCATCATAAAACATCATATACTCCTCAGCTGGCTTGGGTAGCACCACTAATGGTGTTGTTTTCATACTCAACTTCAACTCCTAAAAGACATTCTTACCTAATATCAATCGTTAAAAAGATACAACCATCTTGTTCAAGCTAAAAATAAGTGTTTACATGTGGGAAATTTCACCAAAAATCATTTAATAATATCACGAAAATCCTTGAAACAATTCAAATCAAAAACACTATGTTGGGTTTAGTGTATAGATTGGAAAACCGCAATCCAACCATGTACTTCGTCATTTCCCTAAAACACTACCGATATTCACCATAACATGGGTAAGATATAATAAAAATATATATTCTCATCCCAAGGAAAAATAATACTAGAAAACAAGCTCAAGATATCAATAAAATAGGTTGGGATCTTACAATTTTTTGGGGATTACACCTATGAGGATGGCCACTAATGTTTTCCTTTCCCACCTCTATCATATGTTGGTAACATTATTTTGAATAGATATTTTTAATGTTGAAATGTAAAACAATTTAGGATGACCATGGTGGAGAAGTTAGAAAAATATTGCATGCTCACATGAGGGTGACAAAACAATGCTTCATCATAGTGTGTTCTTATAAGAAAATGTGAACTAGGTTCACAAATGATCTCTAGTTTGGAGGTCCTTATATGAGATCCTCGTAGGTGAATACACATAGTATATCGACATATGGAAGGATTCATGGGTCTTTTACTAGAATAATTTGTAACTATTATTGTCCATATAGTAGAATCACATATCATTTCATTCCTGAGAACAATATACTACACTACATGGGGGTTGTCGATGATCACTTTCCATATTCTAAATAATAATGGTTAAGGGTTACTATAGATAGGTTTTTTACATAGGTCACATGTTATTGAAATTTTTATAACATGAATTTATATGGTAGATCATGGAGGATTTCATCATAAATTCCATCACTAGTTTGGAACATGAGAATTTAACTAAAGTGGTCCTATGATTTTGAATATTGTATATGACTCCCATAGAATCTTTTTTGTGTCTCCTGTCCTATTTATTATTACTAATTTATACTGACGTCGATGATTTTATTTATGATAATTGGTCAATAACTTCATTTCTGGAATAGCCAGCTATATAGATACATGCAGTAGCATAAAACTTCACAATGGAAGGTATCCATGAAGGAGTTATTTATATATCAATATAAAAGTGGATTCACCACAGATGATTTTTATATAATAATTAATTTTCTATGACCGGGTCATAAAATTGTATTAGTTTTTCAGATTCTAAAATTTACCACCCCATACAAAACAAAACATTAGTTTGTAGGATGGGTGTTTCACAAACTGTGTGAAGCACTATGCAGTCATAGGAAAGTGTAATGTAGAACAAAACATCACTTCCTTTGAGAAAATAATGAAAATAGAATCAATAATTGATTGAGGTACCATGTTGTTTGGGAAAAGTTCACTATGGGATTTTAGACTTTTTCAATTTTTATTCTGGTCGAAATGAAACCAAACATGGAATGGTTATAACTGTTGAACCATATGTCTATTGGGGATTCTCATGAAATAAATTTGAATCTTGAAAAGAAATTTATACCCTCTTACAATGGTTTCCCCACCATATAGGAGAGTTTTATTATAGAAAAAGTACCCATAAGAAACACAAAAATAATTTCAAACCATTGAAACACTTTTTTTAGAAATTTTAGTAATTTAAGGGTTAATCCTATAAGGTGGTTTTCACCACCATATAACTGGGTTAGGAACAAATTCTATAGAATATTCATATCTTAGTGTGTGATTAGTCTTTTATAATATGGAAATCCAGTCTAATTTTTAACCATGTATGAACACTTCTACATAGAAATGAACTTTATTTTTTGTAAGGATATTATCAACGGTCAGGCTGAAACTTTATGGAATTAATTTTTTAATACAATCAAAATAAACCCCCTTATAATTGGATTCTTTTAGAATGAAATAAATTATATTATAAGGTAAATGTGAGTAAAATTGATGTGTTCCTAAATCATATGTGAGGAATTTTTTTTGTCTAACCTATTGGAGGGATTATATTTATAAATAAGATCTTGAATCATCAATTCTGGATTACCTGGATGAATTATTTAATCAATATTTTACCACTACCATGAGGAGTAATCTAAACTCAATGGATGAATTTTCTAAATTGGAATAGGTCCATATTCTATGATGGAAAAGAGAGTATAGTTAAGAAAAATTAATGTTGGTTCCAATATAGGATATATGGATATCAATACATATCCAAGATGAAATGATTCATCTCACACATATTTATTATAATGTGACTCATATTTAGAATAATTTTATTCCTAGATGGATTGAATTATCAACATAGGTTAATTGATGAAAAATTCTATAATGATATATCCAATATAGATCATTCTTATATTTTGAATTAAATATATCATAACATTAAAATTGATTCCTTTGCTGGAAACCCTATTTCCATGTGGGTTTTTCTTAGATTTAACTCTCATTAAATAAATTTAGGCCAAATGGGGGTATGTTACTCTATACAGTTAAAAATTATGTATGGTAGAATGAATATCATTCATTTTTATTCATAATATGAAGAAAATGGTCCCTCTATGGTAGTTCATTAGTTGAAAATACATTATCTTATTCTTTCCATAAAATTAGAGCTACTGAGTACAAATCTATTTTTCAGTGTTGAATGGTAGTCCCTATGAGATTCATATCTCATTTTTCAACACTATCATTTTCCTAATACATTAATGTGGATTCAATATAAGAAGAAATATGAGTTTTACTTATTCATACCTTTTGGGGTTTCAACCATATATGTTTTCTGCCTTTCCATTATGTTTCAGTTTCTCATATCTTTTTTAGGCTATGTGTTGTGTATGAATTATGAGTTGATTATAAACTATTACATAAGGATCCCTTTCTGGGTTTTCAAACAAGAGAGTATTATATCTATTTTCATTGTAATATTAGTTTGAGTCAATTCATTCCAATGTATGGATTTAATTTATGTTTATATAGTATTATTGACATGATTCGGAGGTTTAAGTTCACAAATCTTAGACCAAGACATGTGGGTGAGAAATTTCATTCTTCATGGTTAAATATAATCCTAATATAAAGGGTCAGGTCAATGCTGGTATAGGCGATCTCAATATTATGATTGTTTTTAAAATTTCATTGTGCTTTGATTGAGCTGTTTAGTTTATGGTCATGAATCTTGGACCCTTACTGAATGTGGTATTTAAAAAAGAGGATCTCAACATAAGTAATTAGGGTCTTAAAATAAGAGGCGCAATATGATAGGATGGTTCAAACGAACATAATGTCAGAATAATTATTTTAATTTTGGAAAAATACATGAATTTGTACCATTTTGTGTACATGAATATTAATGAATAGTTATGATATGGAGTATTTAAATCATAGAAAATTAATTTCAGAATAAATTTGAAAATTTGACTTCTATGAGTAGAATAACAATTATTATTTATAAAAACTAATTACACTCTCAATCGAGTGATGACATATGATGTTCATGTTTACTTTTAATTTTAAACCAAAAACATCTTCTGGGGTCACCTAAGAGGCTCATGGAAAAACTGTTCTATTGAACATTAAAAATCATTGTAAGACCCATTCATATCAATCAATCCATTTCTCCAATATTTCCCTACAATAGAGAATCAAGTGGATTAATAAAGTAATTATTATGATGTTCCATTTTTAGGATCCTAACTCAAGGAATAGTTATGTTTTGAATGAGACGTCATATATAAGAATTTGGATCTTTGATAGTACAAATATTCTAGATGTATTCCAATAAACTAATGGTTATTAAACCATGTAATTTAGCCAATAATGTGTTAAAGTAATACAACATTGTTTCATTTTATTTTTAGTTTACGGTCATGAACTTATAACCCTGAAGGGATAGAAGTGATTTTCATATATCTTTGACCAAATGATTCTAATGTTTAGGGTCACATAGCTTATACCATTTTTTTTATAGTTACATATCACATGGAATAGAACCTAATTGTTTGTCTCGATATAATATAGGATATCATGGTGTCACTATGTATTTCAGATGAATGAGAATCAAGAGATAATTGGTTATTTAAATGAAATATTCTCTTACATAGAACTAATTAATTTTATGGGAAAGGGGAATGTAATCTCTATATATATGGTAGGTTGTGTGTTAAAGAAATATAATCAGATCATGAACTCGTGTAGGGAAGAAATATTCTTGAATTAATGGACCACTCTATATTTTTTACGGTTAGATATGATAGAAAAAATATTCCTTGATGGTGGTAATGGTGTAAAAAAAATTTGATATCTTGAATAACCATGTCAAACCTCTACAATCATCTGAGTCATGATCAATGTGGGAACCAAGAGGGAATTAGAGGATTAACTTTTTTTAATTCTAATCAGGGATTATTTTTTAGATGAACCATGTAGTTTTTATCTTTTAAGGGTGACTTTGTCCAATATTATTACATTGTGTGATGTGGGAATTGTTTCTTTCTAGTTTATGTTCTTTCCAATAATACATTTTCTAGGGAAAATAAATCAAAGAAGATTTGAAAGGAATCCCAATCCACTAATATAAATTGACCTCATTTGAATTGGTCAAATAGACTCACTAATCCCATTAAGGTCCCATGACTCATTCTTGTTCAATGAAATGAGAGAAAAAATGAAAAACATTTGTTCTATGAGAGATTTAAATATAGGGAGCAAGTAGGGGGATTTTCATAATTCCTCCTAGTGTGGGATTTTAATAATGTGATAGTAAATAAATAGTACCCTTGATAGAAGACTATGGTTTCAAAGTAAATTTTTCATTTCATTAAACAGTTGATATAATTATGCACATCATATTCCATGTTCCCTTAAATAGATATGGATCCCATGTAGGTTATGTGTCACATATACTGAAAAATGATTTATATAGATTAATGTTATACTATAAGGTAATTGGTGTTCCATAATTTAGATTCATGCAATGAGGACTATACTTCATTGTTTAACATCATGTAATTATCATTAATGTCGTGTAGATTAAAATAAATTGACATGGACATTGGCCACATTGTTTAACACCGTGTTAGAGATACATATGATTACTATAGTTTACGGTCTAATTGTTTTAGTTATTTTTTCATTATTGGAATTAAATTTATGAATATTAGAGGTGTTTTTGATTAAGTTCATCTATTAAAGAACATACGAAACAAAAATTTAAGTTCATACACCTTGGAACACTGAGAGAGGATACTATTGGAAAAGTTAAAATATACCCTAAGGGAATAGAGTGACCTAGTTGGATCCCTATTACAAAAGAAATATCACTAATGGGATAGAATATAATGACTGGGCCTAAAACCCAAGGTTTAGGTGACACTACAAATCCTTTGAATGGAAATTATGTCACACATAGTTATCAGTAACCAAATAGTTTAACATCATCTGATAGGTATGTCATATAAATAGTGTATTGTTGTTTGTTTGGGATGAATAATTGTTTATTTTCACACCATATAACCATGACATGGTAAAAAATGACATGAATATTATACAACGAATATATTTAAAAACCATGCATTGATGTGCGATGATTTTACAAAGTATACATTCTCATCCTTAAATAAGATTATGGATAAAAGACCATATTCTATTTGATATAATGTAGTTATGATTCATATGTATGAAAAACGGGTCTTAATTACAAGGCATTCTATGTTTTTTACAGTCATGTCATTCAGACCAACATTTTACACAAATTTATTCATGTGTGACATGAAAGATCCTAAATATATTCTGTGGATTATGATGAAAAACACATAAACATTCTTGATCGCATTAAACGATGTAAAATAGATTAGGTAAAACATGTAATCTAAAGTATGAATTATAGGATTGTGGCTAGAACGAGTAAAATATCCATGAGAAATGTAGGAAAAATAATTCCACACAAAGTCAATGGGGACTAGTATGAGGTTGATGAATATTAACATATTCATTATATGAATAGTGAAAAGGTTTTTGTTTTCTTTTCCTATTGGAAAAATGGTTTCTAAAAGGTTTAATTCTATACATAATGAAATAATATGTTATTCAAGATCATTTTCTATTGTGGTCTCTTCAAATCATTAAATCATGGATACCAAAATTTCAATTAAATAGTAAACCAAAAAGAATAATTGACTGAAGGTATTATTGGATTTATAAATGAAAATTCATTTATTAGGTTGGGAAGATAATGGTTTGTTCAAATAATTTTTGAAAATTCCCACGATATAAAGTTATGTTCTAAAAATACAACATGCTTATGTGGAAGAAACCAAGACTAAAAGTAAGGATCATTCAAACATAAAAAGGGAAGAATTTTATCTATAGATATAATGGGGGAAACACAGTAATTTATAAATGACATTTTTGAGTGACCTCCTTGAGTATTTTCTATTCATGAAAGATATACCATACACCACATATTTTTAACGTCACATTTCTAGGAACAAATAAAATGTAGTTTAACATTATTTTATGACGATGAATGGTTTATTCAATTTAGGGATATATATATTTAACCAATTGATAAGGGAGACATCTTCACCATGAGTAATACCTTTCCTGATAAGAATAGATGCCTCAGGGGAGAATTGTTAGTGAATATAGTCTCACATGTAGGGAATAATTTATTTAAATCCCACAATAGGGGCTATATAAATCATTTTGTATGAAATGAAATAATGAATATTTATGTACTTAATTATAAAAATTCTCATGGATGTAGATTGGATTTTGAGGGAGGTCCTCTCAGGTTACCTCCAAAGCATCATGTAGTTTTATATCACGTGATCGGGTTTTGAATCATACAGTTTACCATCTTGAATAATATATATTGTCTTATTATTTAACATCAGGGAACCATCACTTTTATAGAATGTTAAATTTCATGAATCAATGGAAACATTTCCTCACCTGGTTTTGGTTCATTCAATTATAACCTTGATTTCAGGGAGTTTATGTTCATGTGACTAGGACCTAGAGTGACATAACCAAACAAGCATTAATATATTAGGGTGGGAATGATAATATTTCAAATTAATATGTCATTAGTCTCGATATTCTCTAACTCTATCATTACTTTTTCAAATTTATTCCAAAACAAATATTTTCATATGATGAATTCTTCAATTATATGTTCTAAAAGTCAGTGGTTGGTATAATAAGTGTGAATATCATTCTGGACTACATATACAAAATCATAGTCATAAAAATATGAAGAATTGTTTTCTATATTCGATGTAAGAATTTTTATCTATATTCTCTTACTTAATTTAATATATCATTCATTTTCTATTTTCAAGAGATTGTAGGACTAAAGGATGTGACAAACATTGGTTTTTTAGTATACCCACATGAATGAAGCAAAAACATGGTGGTAATTGGCTCAAATATCACCTAATATATATTCTACTATTGATAATCCTTGATGTTAAATCACATATTTATTATATATCCTAAAAATGGATTCTAGTGGATTTATTTTGGATATCCTATCAAATATACCACATCTGTTAACATATTCTGTTCGAGTTTGATTAAATCATTTTTCATGGATGTGGTAAAAAATTGCAGACTATATTCAATTGGACAGAATAATGTTTTTTACATCTACCATAAAAAATAGATGAAAATAGTACTTATATATTTGGTCATATATTCCCTTATTAGTAGGTCAAGATGAATGTATTTGTGATATAAAAACTACGTCATTAATAACGATTAATTCTAGGGAAAACCAGAATCATTCTATTACTCATATGGTAATTATATATCTAACACAACAAGGATCTCTGACACACCAGGAGTCACTATGGAAACTAATGAAGAAATATGACATCTTGTATTCACCTGATGATGAATTTGGAAATATGTATATTCACCCATTTAGGAGGCATGAGGAGACTAATATATGTAAATAACATTGTCCTTATAGAATGGGTTTATTTGGAATGATATCCATAATTCTTTTCATGAGGGTTGAAAATTTTGAAAAATACCTTATCCTTATTTGATGGGGTACTTCATTACTTGGAGGACCTCTATATGTGGACTCTGGTGTTACATAAAGCTTCTTTAAAATTACTTCATGGTGAACCTAATTTTCATTCTTCAACAAAATTATTTAGTCTAAAAAATGATGAAATAATCATCCTAAATAGGATGATGGGTAAGATAATCATAGATATTGTTTCCCCTTTTAGAGGTAGAATGGGTGGATGATGATAATAGTCTCAACATGGACCCTATTTATTGGATCTTTTATTATGAATTGGCCGATTCTTCATCACACATTAACTCATAAAAATGAAAATGATAAATAACTAATTCTACGAATATTGGTGGGGAACTCTTAAGCCCTTAATCCCCAATAATTAAAGAGTATTGTATGAAAATCATTTTTTTCCATATATTATTCTATGAATATATAATCTTCATTAATAAGAGTGTGTCCATTAGAATCATTTGTAATGATTTTAGACCTGGTTGATGCCATGTTACTGGAGTCATAATAGAACCAATTATACACTTTAGTTGATTACTTTTTTGGTGGGATGGTTACATTGTTTTCCTTTCTTAGGGAGACACTTGTTTGATTGTTTCTTTAGAAGAATATTGTTGTTACTTTCTATGGGTGAGATCCCATTGTTTCATTTATTAGGATGGAACCTGTTGAACCATTTGGTCTGTTGGTTCTAATTGGACCATCTTCTAGGTCAATGACCCTAAATATTCCTCTATATTGTTTTGGTGGTTTTATGAAATATATTCCACATGTTCCAAGGAAGTTTACTTTATCATTTTTTCTTCATATACCATCATTCATAGTATATATTTGAAGACGAATAATTCCTGCATTTTTTCACACAATATATGATTCCAAGTGATGTAATTTGGATCCTAATTCTACATGATTCACCAGGTATCTTTAATTCTGAAAGAGCGATTAGGATGGCTTCTAGAGAGACGGTGAATTACACTTGAACCCGGTCATTATTGAAGGAATAAATTTTATCCTTCATGATTACCATATCACATTTCCTTTTTTTTAGGTTAACTATAAGTTCTTTAAATTTTTTTAATCCATGTGTTTTATGGGGTTTCTTTATAAGATCATTCCTTTGTTATATATATATAATCCTCTATATATTGTGCTATAGTGGAAAACTCTTGAAATCCACCATGGTACATCATACAAAAAACAATAGTTAAAATAACATCCATTAGGTTCTCCACAAATATGTCTTTTAATTCATTCTAGGGGAGTTTGTTTCCTTGAATAAGTTAGAAACAACCATCTTGAAATTAAATTCACGAATCTCTTATTTTTGTACATCTTGAAATTATAGAGGTTGAGGTTTTTCATTTTTAACATTGTTGAGATGAATTAGATGAGTTATTACTTATGAGTATCCTTTTATCTTCATATGTACACATCATCATAGTTTTTATACTATAAAAGGAAGAAACTACCATGGTCTAAACTAGTAAAATGATATTAGGAGAATAATTTAGTTCCCACATTCCAACTATTTGGTTATACTTTGGAGATAAATTTGTGAGATACTATTATCAATAACCAATTCAATAAAATTATGAGAATTATTGGTTCTGAATAAATGGTGGGAGGAGTTTAATCCACCCACTCAGGATATAGTTTCCTCTCTAGTTTTATTAATGCATTTTAGATTTCAGTAGAATCTATATAATATATGATGGAATAAAGTAAATTACTAAAATATCTCAATCTAAGTTAACATGATATGAGATTTATAAATAGTTAGATGATTTCTTCCTAGTAGTGGGATCATTCGTAATTAAATATAAACTATCATATAATGAGATGATAGATGTAATATCAATTCAATGGGGTTGGATTTATTATAAAATTATGGATTGAGTAAGATAATTCTATCGAAAAAAGTTATTCTAATGGAGGTATAAAATCATGAATCCAATGAAATAACATAATAGACTGGAATCCCCATAGTAACCCAAAAATTTAATTATTGAAGATCTAATATTTTTTCATTATGATTTTTAATAGTTAATCCACTTCAGATGGATTCACCATTGTTAGATGATGGGTGGGTAGTGAATGTGAAAGCATGTGTATCCAAACTGATTAATTTAGGTTTTTCTTCATAATTAAGTTAATAAGTGATAATATAATCTAATGTGAAATATTTTAGAGAAATATAGAGTCCATAGTTGAATAAAAATGTGATAGGTATGTTCCTTCCAATTAAATTATATGGTTCAAAAGTAAAGTTATAAAAATTCCCCCAAATTTATGGGTTGGAGTTCTTTCTATGATTTTACTATCACTGAGGCTAGTTTTGATGATATTTGAGTCTTATTACAAGAGTTACATATGAATAAATATAGAAAAACACATGAGTAATTGATCAGATTTATATGTGATAAAAAATAGGGGTTTGAAACTTCCCAAAAGTTTTAGTTGATGGATTGTCCTATAGGGCCAATTTTGATTCTTGAATTAGTTTGGACTGGATATTCACTATTTCTAATGTAGTTTCTAATACAATTTTTGTTGAAATTTTGTGACAATGCACAATATGATTACTGGAACCCTTAGGAAGACCTATGGTAGTTTCGATGATGTGGTATATTTCATCCTCTACATCCATATGATTGGGATGGAATTTGTTGGAACACTCTAGGGATTAGATCTAAATTTTTTAGGGTGATAATTTAAAGTAAATTATTTGAAACTAGTTCTTTATACGAAGATATATATCAATTAATCATATAAATAAATTCATGATAGATCCAATTTTTTTATAAATCCATTTCAATGATATCACCATATAAGGAAATTCACCACATTCCACTGGAGGTGTAGCATTGATTACAATAAAAGTCAATTTCATGAGGCTATAATACCTATAGAAGAATGTACTATTTTTGGAATATCCTCTATTTATATGCATCGTTTTGACGTAACATGTGATTTATATCCAATTTTACAATGATTTTGGAATTCGTTGGATCCCATGAGGATTCCATTTGGATATTAATAATTCATAAATTATCCTGATAGGGAAATACTAAAAAGACATTCATTATTTTATCATAAAAAGAAAGATTTTATAGTTGATAAATAATATTCAAATAAAGAATAAAAATGTTAATTTTCATTTTTGGTAGAATTATCACTATAGAGGTTTCATATTGGGTTCACCATTTTTTATTTCAATTGGAATATCCTTCATCTTTCATTCATGCACACATTTTTATTTTATGTTTACCATATTTCCAAATGTAGGTGGTCAATAAGAATTTCCTAGTTACATTGTAGAGAAAATACTATTCATAAAGATGGGTAAGTGGGGGTTTGGTACCACCACACCTTGTTGAAGGGGATTATTTACTAATTTGGGACACTTTATTATATTTAAGACATATTTTTGAATCCTCATATAATCTCATTGTGTTACTGGTTACCCTAATGCCAATGATCATCTAAAGACAATTTACTATATGCTAACATGTATATATTTTCTATTATCCGTTTTTATATTATTAATAAATTATGAATTTTTTTTTAAATCATTCAATATGGGATATTTGGAGTTTATTTTTATTCACATATTTTGATTGTATTTTGATGTTGGGAATGAAAAATGAAGTGAAATTCTATATATCATATGAATGAAAGAATCCAAAATCACATAGTTCAATGGAATGGTAAGGGGATAAACCTAAATATTGTCTCACAATAGAGGCCCAATCATTATGAACACAGAATGATCATCATAGATGTCAAAGTTCATGTGATCCCTGGTCGATGTTAGAAATAAAGAATGATAAGGTTTCTGTAAAATTTAATGAGGACAAATAGTTATATTTATAAAAAGGTATTTGGAACATTCCCCACCATTATAATATTTATGTTCTATGAAATGGATGACAATTAAAAATAAAGGTGGGTGGTTACTCATTATCTTCCTTGAGATACCAAACCATGTATGTAGGCCACATGGGAGTGTGTTTTGGCGGTTACATATTATAGGATGATAATATTCATGCAACCATGATAACACTATAAAATAATGAATATTATCGGTTGGATGGGGAATTCATCTATGTGTATTTACATATACATGATGAAAATGAGGTGTGCATGGAAAAGATTAATGTAATAATACCATGAGAAGCATGTCTTCTCAAGGAGAGTAGCCATGGGATGTATCTATGCTCAATTGTTAATGAAGATTTTGTTTGGGGATTACTCATAGGAGGACTTCCACATTTCTATAACAATTCTAAGTACCTCGACTCATGGTGATTTGAAGGTGTTAATAGTTCCTACAACTGTGAGTATGACCATGTATTTTGGACCATGGCATGTATCTCGAATCATCTTGAAATAAAATATTAAATGAAGCATAAACCAAGGAGGACTCCCTTGTTTATGAAACCATGATTAGTTTCTCAAATCAGGGCAATTTAATATATGGTATTGGGTTACAGCTAGGGGGATATCCAAATTTCTAGAACAATGCGTATAATCTTTATACATGGAGGTTAATGTTTTTTCAGAGAATACACAAAAGAGGATTCCATTATTTCTATATCCATGGAGTGAATCTAAACTAATTGTGATTAATGTTTGGAGCCTAAACCAAATATAATGGCACTGATTATGCAACCATGATGAAAATGTTGACTCATACTAACGAATGATTTGGTTGGGGATTACAACTTGTAGTATTCCCATATTGCTGAAACCATGAGGTCAATCTCAACTTAGTGAGATTAATATTTGATTGAGATTTACTCCTTGTAGGATTACCATATCTCTTAAATCATTGAGATAATGTAACATCATTGAAATCAAATATTAATTGAGAATTAAATCTAGAAAGATTACTATGTTTCTAGAAACATGATGTTAATATAAATAAACGCATATTATGTATTTTATTTTTCTTTCACTAAGGAAGATTCCCATGATTCTAGATCAATTACGATAATCTCACCCCACGGTGATTATCATTTGGTTTGGGCTTACAGCTAGGAGGATTCCCATGTTTCTGTAACTATAAGGTGAATCTAAAATTATAGATAATATTGTTATTTTTGATCTTACACTCATAATGATTCCAATCATTTTTGAACCATGAAGATAATATCAACGGATAAAGATTATAGCTTGGTTTGCAGTTACACCTTCTAGTATGCCAAAAGTTATAGAACCTTGAGGATAATATAAAATCATAGAGATTAATGTTTTTGGGAATAAAAACAAGGAGGGTACCATATATCTTAAACAATGAAGAGAATATCAACATATGGATTGTATATTTTGGTCAGGGTTTACACATTTGATAATGCCTTGGATACTTGAACAATTAGAAGTATCTCAAATAATGGTAATTGAAAATTTGGTTGGGTTTAATCCTAGTAGGATGAAAATTAATATCCCCCCTCCATAATCCGTTGGTAATAGGATGGTGATGAAAGATTGTTAATGGTGGGTCTTAAACCATACTAGGTTGATTCAATGGTGAAATATTTCAGGCTCACAATGGAGTGTCTACATTAATCATCATGATAGAGAGTCCATATAAGACACAATAATGTGAGCCCCCATAGGATATCCACATATTTATTATATATAATTCATAATCATTTTTGAATTTTTTACGTGGAGAGTGAATCTCATCACATCGTGGAGACGGTATGTCGTACGTACGCTTGAGCGACGATATCACTCACATAAGGATTAAATGGTATATTATTGGATGGAATATTAATTATACCGAATATTTATAATGTTATATTAATTATTTTAATCTATTTTACTCATCATTATACCCATCCAAATTTAGTATTGTTCAAGGAAAAATTACACAATGACGTGGAAATGGTAAGACCTACATAAACACACATGGTGATGTTGTCATCCGTAGGTTGGATTAAAGGAGGTATAAGGTTAACCCAAAATTAAAATAAAATATCTTCAAGAAGAATATATTTTATTTATTACTTTATTATGAGAACAAAATATTAAGAGGAAGTATAAGTAGGAAATAATTTTGAAATAGGTGATAAAATAATATCATCTTTTTCGGGTATCTCTTTTTGATTTCAACAAAAAGTCTCTCTAGGATAAATTTATGCACAAATAGTAGCCTTTTAGAGGAATAAATAGGTGTTAAGAGATTATTTTAGAAGTTTTTGGATGAGACAAAGGTATTGAAAGGTCAGAGGATGTGAGTAGAGGTTGTTTCCTTTTATATGAGGGTGGATGGGTACTTTAAGAAAGTTTTCAAATATTAAATTATTATAAATTAATTTTCAATTTCTAATTGTCCCAAAATCATTTATTTGGAATAATATAATTATGGGTCTAAATCCTCTCATCCAATAAAATTTATATATGTTTTGAGTTTATTTTAAAACATAATATTTGAATTTATCCTTATTTGCTATACTGAATTATATTTGTGGTAATAAAATTCTATAAATTAAATGATTTTAAATATTTACCAATATGTTGTATATTTTACATATAAAAAATTTTATAAATATTTATACCACATAAATATTACATGGTAATTTTTAAATATTTTTTTTATTTATAATTGATTTCATAATATGTTATTTTTATAAAATATCAATAGTGTCAATTTTGACACTATTCAATTAGTTGACAATAAATAAAAACCACATAGAAGATAAATTCAAACCCAAAATATTTATTTCACTAATAACGTATCATAGCCACTTATAAAATTTTTGGATTGCATTAAATAGTTAATATGATAATTATTTTTATATTTTTAAAACCATTTATTTGTTATTTTATCAATATAATAATTTCTACATCACTGTTGTGTCATCGTTAATAGTAATTATTTTATCTATAAAAATTATAAATAAATTCACATGATTTAGTTCTTTGGATTTATGGAAACTATTTATGTTCTATGCTTTATCATGTTTATCACATCAAAAAAATTATTGTAGATATAAGATATATGAGAGTTATATGTTGTCACTTTATTTTGTTTTAATTATAATTATGTCACTTTCTTGGAAAAAAGTATATTAAATGAATCAATTCCACCCCCTAAGTGATATTGGTCGAATTTAATTCTTCAAATAAGATTTTTACATCTGTTAGTGTAATTATAGTATCATTGTCATAATTTTTTTACCATAATTTACCTTATTTACCTTTAACAACGGTAAATAAAATTTTCCATAGTTACTATTAAAATTATCGAAAAATAAAAGAATCATATTATCTTAATTAGGACCCACTGATTTGAAGTATGGAATCTAGTTTTTAAAAAATAAAAATAGAGAATTTGTAGTAATTAATTTAAATTTAATCCATGTCGTCAAAACCAGAATGGGGTTTTTTATGAACTAAAAACTATTAAAATATTGACATGTGTTTATGTCCAGTTTAAATGTGAAATTACATTCAATGACCATCGCTGGATTAAATGATAAGAACATAATCCAATTTATCTTTTAAATCCAATTAAAAATATAAACTAAATATAAAAATATATTAGATTAAAATAATTTTCTTATTTAAAATTCAGTATTTTCAATATTCATTAAAATATTAATTTTATCAGAAAAATACCAAGAATTCCACTGATATATATTTTTACTTAACTATTCCAAATAAGATGTTTTTTTGACAAATATAATATATAATTGTGTTAAAAACTAGATTTAAAATTGTTCTGCCATAAAAGGTGGTAAAACTGTGTTTTTAGGAAAACCCTCATGTTATCCGGAAAATTGAATGTGTTATTACACAATGATCTATAAAATACATAATATGATTATTAATGTTATATAAAATTAAAATTTTGGTTTTTAATATTCATAACATCTAGTTTATATCACATTAAGTAATAATATTTTAATTATATATCGTTGTTTAGTGAAACTCGGTATTGCATACAACATAAGCTATTGAGGAAGGATGCTCTTGCGTGTAATGCAAGCCGAGCCAGTATTGCATCTTGAGAAATATTTCATTAGTGTTCCATATAAAATAATCCCAACATAGTTCTCTTTTACATTTACAAAATATATAATAAGTGTTTCACGAAATGAATTTGATCAAAAGAACATGAAATTTTGTGTAACACAAGCCATGTAAACTATTGTGCATAGTGAAATCTAATACAGTGTTGTGTATAGTGCAATCTAATATTGGTGTAGCTTTCAACACATGATATCAATGAAATTAAAATGAATCTACTTTAATAAATAATGAGGTGTCACATTATACTCTCTTTAAAATAAATTTCTCCCTCAAAATTTTTCAGGGTTTTAAAATGTTTACTACTTTAATGTTTCATTCATATAAACCTACATTGTAAAAGCGAAAACTAAAACTAAATTTTCAAAGTGGAATGTAAGAAAAAAATTTGTTACCCACTGTAACTCATCACTGGGTTTACACAAAACAGATATAGGTGGAAATTGAAAACATGGATATGGAATATAAAAATAATTATTAAGTTATGATGGGTAGTGATAGAGAACAAGTTTGGAGAAAGTTAACAGCCAGAATGCTATAAATATACAAAGATTTATAGGACCATATGATTCATCAGAAAAGACGTTACTAAGACAACATTTTATTTTTAAAGATCCTTTCACTAAATCTGGATAATTTTTCATGAGATTATACACTTAATTGATTTTGGTATAAGCTTTTCATTGTTCGTGGATTGAAAAATTTCCAATTTGTTTCTTATTTAAATTAATGAAGTTGAATTTTTCATTAATGAAGTGTTAGCAGATCATGTGATAGAATTATAGTTTATTCCATCTACCTCAACAAAAAGGTTGTCATAGGTACTCAAATGTACAGAACTCCATATATGGTGAGATTATTCAAATAATATTCCAATAATGGTCATATAAATCATCTATCACACTCTTAAAAAAATATAATGAATTTATAAAAACTAGGGACATCTTGTTGTCCAGTGGTAGGTGATAAAGGCCTATCACACTTATGTTGTGGTTTCGATTCCCACATCCTTTTCTTACACAATGGTTTGTCGTCAAACCTATGGGTTCTCCTTCTTCTTAAAATATATTATTATAAAATTCCATAAATAATATTAAAAAAAATTATCCTTAACAAATAAAATTTGATGTTCAACATAATTCATTCCAACTTTTAATATTATCCAAAATACTACTATTTAAACTCATAGTACAAAAAACTATTAGGTGAAATGTTGTATAACAAGAATGTGAATACCTTCATTTATCCCCCATATATCATAAGATAGATCTTTTTTATCACATTCTTAACATTTTAATTACTTCCTCATTCCTTCTCTTGAGTCACGGTGACAACCTAAATCACCATATATTCTTACTGAAAACAAGCATGTTTCTTAATTCAAAAACTCTTTGGATATATTCCTTAATTACTAAAAAGATGTATAAATCATCAATGATAACATAACCCTCTTCTAAATAACTCCATAATTAGTTCCCAAGAAACTAAATTAATCCAATCTACATATTCATATCCAACATATCATTATACAAACATAATTATCATAACCTAAGGGACATATTAAGGGTTATCTTACACTTAATCATGTGTTCTAAAAGTATATCACATTACACACAAATCACTTCTTGTATCCATATAACTATTCAACATATCCTTTCTAATCCTCGATGATAAATGTATCCAAAAAAATAGTTAAATATTTCATGATTCATATAACAAAATCTTTGAATTATGAAACATTACACCTTAATCCTTCAAAATTATTCTCAGACCATTACTTAGGATCCATCATCACTATCATTCCTGAAATTTGAATATTGTATTACAGTTTCTCAACATCAATATTCTTAGGTTTAATGTAAATAATAATCGAAGTACATCACATACCTTTCTCATTCCATTTACAATATCTCCATCTCAATAGTATGACCAATACTCGTACCAGATTTATGAATCTCTTCATGATATTTAAAATTAAGATATCGATATTCATTATTACCATAATGTCTACATCTAAATAATTAAATGGATTACCATGTCTTATATACATTTTGTTATAGACTATGATAAAAAACCAATGCCTGAGAAATACATATCAAGGATTAGAACACATATATAAGAAAAATTACTTATAATATTAAAATTTGTGATATCTATGGTTAAACACCAGGTTATTAATTATTATCAAAGAAACCCTATAACTATGGCCTATACTTGACTTATATATAGGGCATCCTTATACATATACATAGAAATACCTCTAAGGATCTCCAAACTTTTTTCCCATCCTAGTTTCAGAAGGTTGACTAACCTTCTCTCTAATACCCAATATAATGTCTCATACATTACATATAGATATTAATTAATCCTTAAAGAATATTTAATAAATAACATCCAAAAAAACCACAAGATGACCATATAGTATTAGTTCTTTTAAAAACATCGAAACATAATCAACTGGTTCATAAAACATCGACAATTTCTCCCACTTATTTCATCATAACTAATCACTTTTTTGACATATTGTACTTAATACCCTAATTCATGACCTGGGGAATGTAAACATATGAAAGGGTGATCCCAAATGATTATTAAGTTTAAAAATTGAAAAAATAAAACAAATCATAAAAATAAGAATGTAAAAACATACATATAATGTGTAAATATCAAAATCATGAGTCATCAAATAAACTATGGAATTATGTATGGCATATATCATGAAGTAACACTAATCATGATCAAGTATAATTGGAATAAAACATGGAATTTTCTAAAAAATATGAAAATACTATGATTCCCATATCAGAGAAGACATTTCTTCAAAGACCATCATAGTAGATGAAGTCCATTACTGAATCGGGTTTACTTGTCATTCCAGCCAAGAATTACTAAACCAGATTTACTTGTTTATCCAATAATTTATTACTAAACAAAATTTAATTTCCATTATATTCATGTATATCTCATTAGATATAAATTTATATTGAATTCATTGTAGTGATATATATGTCCCACCCAACTAATAATGAAATCATTCTTGCATGTGCCAAAAAACATAAATCGTTCATGATAACATAACCAAAGAAATGAAATGGGTTTCTTAAAAATAATTCCATCATTTAAAAAATAAAACCATATTATTAATAAGGATATAAACATAACCATATTTAAGATTTTTTCAATGAATGAAAATAAATTTGGTAAAACACAAGAACTTAATTCTTGAGGAAAATATCATTTCTTCTTCCAAAACATTTTCTTTTCTCAAAATTCTATGAAATTTTAAATTAAAATAATTAAGTTGAAATACAATAAAAATAGTTTAGTGTAAGATTCATGGAAATTAGCTTTCATGAAACCATAAAAATTCACTCATGTCATATATGATAAAAAACATTCTCCTTATACATTTGTCAGAAAATTCAAAAAGTACCTCGTATGGTACATAAAAGAAGAATTCCATCCATAACATGTAGTAAATGTCAAAATGGGTAAAAATGACTTTAAAACTATATATAATAGTGTCAAACATTTTATGAAAACATTTTTAGAAAACATATATATGGATTATAAATATACCAACAGTAAATAGTTACTTATAAACAATCTCGGATGAAAATGAAATTGCAAAATTATACATTACCTTAGGTCCACTATGATTTGTATGTATACAAAACTCCTATATAGTTGTTTGAAACAAATTATTAAATTTTAAAATAAAAATAATAATATTTATGATTTCATATATGATTCACTTATTACTCTATATTACATGTTCACTTAACAATTCGATGTTAAATAAATTTTGGGTAATAATTGTTTTATTTATCGTACGTGTTTTGAATTATTATTCCTGATATTATAACATTGATAATTATTTAAGTTATTTTATAATTTGAAACATAATTTATATACCATATATATTCTATATATAAATATATTATATATATATAAATGGAATGGAATACACAGTTCTTAGATGTTGTAAGTCATACATGCTCATGAACATTGTTTCTATTTCTTTATTAAATTGAATGGAAGCAAGAAAACTATATATCAATATATACATAAATCCAGTGTCATTATTTGTCATAAATTTAATTCTTATTTATTATATATACTTTATAATCATTCTTGAATTGTTTATATGTAGAATGAATCTCATCGCGTCGTAGAGATGGTAGGCCGTACGTACGCACGAGCGACGATATCATTCACTTTAAATGTTAAAAGGTACATAATTTCATGGTATATTAATTATAAAGAATAATTATCATGTTATATTTTTTATTTAAATCCAATATACACATCGTTATACCTATCAAAATTATGTATTTTTGAATAACAAATTACACCACGATGTTGTGATAGTAATCTGTATATATGAACACATGGTGATATTGGTATTCATATGATGAATAAAAGGCAGTATAATGTTGTACCATAACTATAATAAATTATAATAATTTATAAGATAGTGGAATTATTACATTGTTTTGATAAAAAAACATAATAATAGGATGCAATGAAGGAAATAATTTTGAAAGAGTTGATAAAATAATTACCTCTTTATCGAGAATATCCTTTTGATTTGCACAAAATGTCTCACTAGGATGGATTTATGTCAAATGTTTAGACTATAGAAGGAATAGGGTGATGTTGGTAGATTATCATAGTTTATTATGGATGGTCCAAATGGCTTGAAGGGTGTGAGTTTGTGAGTAGAGGTGGTGGCCTTTTATAAGAGCGAGGAGGGGCACATTAGTAACATTTTGAAATATTAATTTGTTATAATTTTATTTTGGGTTTATAATGGTCCCAAAATCATTTATTTAGAAGATATGATGAGAATAGGTCTAAATACTATCGACCAATAATATTTTGTCATGTTTGGATTTTTTAATACCTCAACATTTTTATTTATAATTATTTAATATATTTAATTTTATTTGTGGTAATAATATTATAAATATTAAGTGCTAATAAATATGTACTTATATGTTTTTAATTATCTATAATTTTATAATTTATAAAAATTTAGGCGATTTAATATTCACTTTGTAATTTTTAAATATTTTTGTTATGTTTAAATAATTTACTAATATGTTAATTTTTTAAAATACCAATTGTGTCAATTTTTACACTATTCATTTATTTGACATTAAATAAAATCAAAAAAGAAGATAAATTGGATCCTAAAATATTTAATACACTTTTAACATGACATAGTAACCTAGAATATTCATTTATCACATTAATTAGTTATTATATTGTTTATTTACATATTTTTAAAAGCATTTATATGATATTTATGTCAATAAAGTAATTTATGAATCAGTATTGTGTCATCGTTAATGGAAATTATTTAATCTATAAAAATTATAAATAAACTTAAATGATCTAGATAATTTCATTAACATTCTACAGACTATTTATTTTATAAATTTTATCATGTTTATCACTACAAAAAAAAATTTATAGATATAAGATAAATGAGATTGGCATGCTATAAATTTCTTTTTTTTTATTTATAATATATCAAATCCATGGAAAAAATCAATTAAATGAATAAATTTTGACCATTAATAGATATTGTTCAAATTTAATTCATACAATAGGATTTTGATAGGTCTTAGGGTAATTTTATTGTCCTTATCATATTGTTTATTACCATAATTTACCTAATTTACCTTTATCTACAGTAAATACAAATTATCATTGTTACTATTCATAATATACAAAAAAAATAAAAGTATCATGTTAACATAATTGGGACCCAATGATACCAAATATGGATTCCATATTCTAGAAATTCAAAACACTGAAGTATAATTAATTAATTTAAAAATAATTTCCGTGTTCGAAACCAGAAATCCGGTTTTTAAGAACTAAAAACATTCAAAATAATTCTATTCATTTTTTACCAATTTAAATGTGAAATTGCATACAATGACCAACATTATATTTAATGATAAAAAAAATGTTATGATATGATTTTTATCAGAAAATACCAAAAAATCATCCAATGTAAATTTTGATATCTTGCTTCAAAAGGATATGTTCATTTTGACAAGTAGAATATATAAAAGTGTTAAAAACAGGATTTAAATTTTCTACACCATGAAAATGTGGTAAAACTTCATTTTTTGAAGAATACACATTTTCTCCACAAAATTGAATTTTTCTTATATCATACTCTATAAATTACATAAGAATAATTTAATGTTATATAAAATTCAAAATATGGTTAATAAAATTCACAACATCTA
The DNA here is from genome assembly GCA_963277665.1 of Viscum album. Lineage (NCBI taxonomy): Eukaryota > Viridiplantae > Streptophyta > Magnoliopsida > Santalales > Viscaceae > Viscum > Viscum album. The sequence goes on from OY728138.1 coordinate 2,021,799,341, forward strand.
TTTTATATCCCATTTTATAATAATATTTCAAATATATATCATTGTTTAGTGATACTCGGTATTGCATACAACCCAAGATATCGTGAAAGGTCTCTCTTGCATATAATGAATGTTGAGTCAGTGTTGTGTCTAATGAAAGCTTATTTATGGGTTATGTATAATATAATCTAAACCATGGTCTTTTATACATTGAAAAAAACATCTATGTTCAGTGTTGTGAAAAATTAATTTCTTTAAAGAACATGAAATTTTGTGTAACCAAGAAAAGTATAGTGTTGTTCATACTACATGCTAATAAAGTGCTCTATATAGTCCAAGATACTCATGATGTAGCGCACAACACAATAAAATGATGAAATTAAAATTAATCATTCTCATAAAATATTACGTTGTTACAGTAATATATCATATGGGATGTCCACATAACATCATTGATAAAACAAAAGTATCTACATAGGAAGGGAAAATGTGGATTCCACCTAAAATGATCATCTAGGAATATTAAAATAGAAATTTAAAAAAAATTGAGGGTATTCCCAAGTGAATTTCATGAGAAATTCTGTCCCCATTTGGAACATAAGAATTTTACCTAACATGTTCCATTAGATAATGGATAGTATGAGAATCCCAATGAATCCATCATGTGTATCATCTCTATTTTATCACTAAATCGTCCTGGTGTTGTATTTTCTATTAATAAGTAGTAGTGAATTACCTATTTCCTGAAATAGTTGTCCACCAAGAAAAGGTTCCCACATAGCACTTCATGATGAAATATTATTCCAGGAATTTATTCATAGTATTATCTCAATGGTTTGGATACATAAGATCCATGAAAATTAATTTCATTTCCATGTGTGGGTAATAAAATGATACCATGGGCTACAAATGAATTTAATCTTGGGGATTCTAAAATTTATGGCCTCTTGTGGAAAAAGAAAATATTTTATGGGATGCATATTTTGAAAAACATTTGATATACTATGTGGTTAGTGAAATTTTATATGAGGTGTAAAAAGTCACATCCTTAAAGTTTCAAATGGAAAATGATATGAAAACATAATTAAGTGCAATGTAGTTTTAGCAATGAACTATTCAATATATCAGACTCTATAAATTTTTATTCACGGTAAAATGAATCATGACACTGAAAGGGCATAGATTTTGATATGTAAGTCTATTTTAGTTCATATAGTAGTCAAATTGTTTTGTTTTATGTGAAATAAACCCCTTTGTTATTATATCTACACAAGAGAATAGTTTTTTATTTGAAAAAGTTCCAATTAGACCCCCTAAATTCCATTAATTGAATTGAATAGTCTTTTTTATAAACTCGTTAAATCCCTAGAATTCTCTAGAAGGGAGGTTATCAATACCATATCACCAGTTCATGAAATATTTATGAGTTATATCCTTCTATCGATGTATGTGTAGTCTTAGAGAACATGTGAATATAATATGTATATTCTTTTGGAATGGAGACACGTTGTTAAACATACATTACATGTGATTTATAAGTGGGGACAGTATCACGATTATTTAGGAAAAGGTTAAGGAATTAATTTTTCAATTACGGCCAACATATCTACATAAAATCATTCTCATAGTATAAGAACACCACTATGACTATAAAAATGGATTATTATCACCCCACATTCGACAATATTCATATGAAAATATAACTCTCGCATTTATCATATTAGACATATTCCCTTATTGATCATGGTTTACTCATAATTCTATTTCTTATTATCTCATGTGATATAAATCATAAACTACTTCATTATAGATATATATAGTTTTGGTCCCACTCATAACATAAAAAACTAAGAATATATATTCCCCAAGTTCAAAAATCATTTATCATATCAGTATGTAATTACCCATGGAAATGAAATGTATTTTATAAACATTTCTTCCTTTCTACATATCATAATCCTTTAAAAATAAACTTTTTCAGCATGGATTCATCAAAACATAATTAATATTTTAAAAAGACATATTTTTTAATTAAAAATCATTATAAATTCATCATTATAAGACAAACAAAGAAACAATGTGGATATTATCAATTTATTCTATCCCTTGTAAATCATAACAATACTATAAAGATTATGACATAGATGAAAAATACCTTTAAATATCATACAAATAATTATTTTAAAAAAATGATAAAAATATATTTTCACTTTGAAAATAATTTAACTAAATATTTTGAAAATATTGAGAAACTTATATCATTAAAAATTACCAATATACCATATAATGAAATGTTCAATCCTATGAACTTCCATGATGGTGGGAAAATATTTTCATTTCATAATCATAAAAATAGACTATTTTTTCATACAATTAAAATATTACATAAATATCTTATTTTGAAAAAAAAAATAACATAGAAATATTTCTTTTAAAACATTGAAAATAATTAAAATGTTACCGAAAATGACCATTAAATTTATTCATATCTAAAAAATACCTAAATTTATAATACCACACCATCAGAAAAACTATTTGTGGAATGGGATGCCACATAAATTCATTTTCACCTCCACATATGCTTGGGGTTGACTAGAAGAAGTGAGGGCCTACATATCATCATGTGGACACTTTTCTCTTAGTACCAGGACAACATTCGACTTTAAATAAGGAAACTAATAATCATAAAATAATTAATAAATAAAATTCCATTACATTATTAGATTTAATGATTAATATTAAACCAAAAATTATCAAAATTTATTTTCAAATAGATTAAAAAAATTATACAAAAGTATCCAATGTATGATGTCAATCTAATAAATAGAAGAAGCGCTATATATCAATCCTAAAAATTTTACTGCAACTAATAGTGTCCCGCCCAAACCAACTCAACCATCAACCACAAGTCAATTTAGCTTTTCATTATTTCTAGTAAAAAATAAATATGATCTTGGAAATAACCAATAATGGTGAGAGTAGATGTCTTAGTAGGACATCACTAACAACCATTAACATATGTTAATATTATATAAATTTTCATGGAGTGTAATTAAAAAAATAGATAAAAGTATAAAGTATATAATGTAATTTAAAATACATATTTTGGGTCTTTATAAAATAGTTCTAAAATCACTAAAACATTTTATAAGGAATTTCCACTATCCACATCAAACATATCTCCCTCCTTGGTAACGAAGTTCATAAATCTTGTCTCACACATCCCACAAGAAGTGATATCTCATGTACATTCTAATCAACATATCACACATTCCTTTCATATGGGAATAGTCTACATGGAAAATGCTACATCACAAAAAAAAATATAATCGGAAAAATGTCATGCTAATATGTATACTGAATGAAAAATCAATCATCACATCATACAAATGTAGAGTCAAAACCAAAAAATCATATTTAAGAAAACATTACACATATGTCCACTAAATCCACACAGACACATAAACAGAAAACCCATGTGATATATCATAAAACACATGTCTCAAAAGGATGTATATGTATACTATAAAACCTTTAAATAACTAGTATAATAAGAACTAAATTCATGGACATCCTATCATAGGTAAAATGTTTATTGAAGGAAAAGGTCATGATCACTGTCTAAAAAGAACACGGTGTCCTAGAATTAATCCTGGATCGACAAATTTTTGAATCATAGGATCATGTTTAGGAAGAAAAATTAACATTTATCATAGTAAAATGTAAACAATACTAGAGAAAAACAAATACAAAATATGATCATTGTCCAATTGATATGTAGCCATTACATCCTGGAATTCAAGTGGCAATTATATTAATAATCGAAACTCCCATTTTTATACCTTATAAAAACCTTACATTTGATTAAAAAATAATGGATTAAATAAGTTTTGATCATGTTGAAGATATGGTAACTAATAAATAATGAATAAGAACTCACTATATGGTGAATAATGGATCAAATCATAATTTCTGTATTTAAAAATGTTTTTATATAGGAGTGAGTTCACTAAAAAAATTACAGTCTGTTCATAGGGTGTCCATATTTTAATAGGGAATAATAGAACACGAGTTGATTAATATAGTGAATGATTTTAAAAAAAATCTTGTAAAAGTATCATCTCCATACAATCTGTTTCACGCCACCAATTTTTCATTGTCCATTTGGACTATATGGTTCTACCAGAAAGTACCCATGTTGGTCTAGTGAGATAGTAATTTCTCATAGTGCTACAAAAATCCTTGGATCCCTAACTCATCCTCATTTTAGACTATCAAATTCCAATGGTCATCCAACAAAAACTTATAAATTATCGTCAAAGCCACATAAAAATTTGATATAGGAAGAATTGAGATTAAGGTATCCTAATTATATCTCTCTTTTATATTAAAATATCTTAGAAGTATCCCAATATGTATACTCAAATAACATGTTCCATTTCACATGAATTTTTTCCCTTTTCAAAATCTCCAAATAAACATTCCATTGTCTCTATATTACATGGAAATGATACATTTTATATCCTTAAATAACTTTTTTTACAATGTTTCACTATCAATATATTTCACTCCCCAAATGTTGAAACATGTTCTATCTCAACATACATGTAGTTGAGAATAAGATAATTAGTGGGGTCATAGCACTTATGTAAATACATATCAAACTAGTTATATTTCCATTGATATAAGGGAGTTATTTTAGTCCAATAGGTGACCATTGAGATTTTTTTGATTATATCAAACATTCCATCATAATTCAATGATAACATACCTTTCCCTTTCAAAAAATGAATGACCTCACCTAGAGGACACCCATGAGAAGAACTTTCCACCCAAAGTAAACTCCATGGTCTATATCCTTCAGTAAATAATGTACATATTCTAATTAAAAGTACTAACTAGCCATTTAGTTTTTATCTTCACCCACTTCGAGGTCTCATATACAATTCTCGGCCTAACAACCATTGATGTTCCAAACTCATACCCGTATAATAGTGATTCACATGGAAGACTATAAAGTTCCATATATGGGGACATAATAATTGAGGAAGGAAATATATTGTTCTCCAGGATCTCTACTAGATCCATGCAATCGACCAGATATCTTATAACATCTAGAATACTAGGTTGAATAATACCCTCTAATTTATAGATCATTTATTCAAACTACCCATCTCCTGATGATAAAGGCCCATAGTCAGCTTCAATTTATTTCCCATCACAATCTATAAGTCTTTCCAAAATTATGAAGTAAACTAAGAATCTTCATTAGATTCCATGATTGATTTAACACAAGGAATTTATATAATATCTTGAATATAGATCTTTATAGGATCTTTCTTTGGGTTTGTTTCATGGATTCGTATTAAGTGATACACCTTTCGGAACCGATGCACAACAACCCAAATAGTGTATCAAACCATCAGGGTCCCAAAAAACTATATCATGAATTTTTTCATCCCTACATTCCCCTTCCATAAATTTTTTTAAGATACTATATCTATTGTATCGGTCTCTCAACCTCTTACAAGATCATCTAACATGAAAGAAATTGGGAAAATAATCTTGCAATGTTTCTCTTCATTCTAGGAAACCAATACTATTTCATGAAATCATGATGATTCTTGGTTGCACTCTGGTGAAATACCTACTTTGAATCATGGTAGGATCTAACCAACTTTCCTATTGTGGGAGATATAAGCATCATCTATCCATAATTTCCAATCACTTCATCTCTTTCCAATTCCCATCATAGAACAAAATAATTTATTCCCACCCACTAACATATCAAGACACACACTATATCATGTTACAAAAATTTTTCCACTCGTCAGATCTACAAATAATTTTACATTCCCTATAAAATACAATATCTAAATATCAAATGTATGTATGTACTCTACAGAATTCCTATGCTGAAGATTTGGATCATGATGAGAGAATATATAATGATGAAACTTGTGGTCTGTATACATGAAAAATATATCAAAAAATACAAATTCCCACTAATATATCAACAAATGAATCACATATTTCAATTCTATTCCATGAGTACTGTATTTTCAAAGATGTTTTCATTGCTGAAAAGACCCATAAAGACTATCTTATCATCATGCATCATATCGGTTACGAATCTAATTATACTTATATTGCAATATACTGAATATACACCTTATAGAAATGAAAAAATAGGATCAATGCTGATTATAACAACTTTATTATATATATTTTAGACTTCAAAAAACTATTTTTTTCATTCCAAATATGACCCCCCCCCCTTATTAGCCGACATGGTCAAGGAATGTACAATGATAGAAACACCAATGATGAACATCTTGTAGTACCCTTACAACTTGATAATACTCCATATATCACACATATTACATAGTAATTGCGAGGACATGACTACATTAACCTTTTCTAGATCGACTAGTATTTTTACAAGACAAACCCCATTACCATGGAATAACACAACTTATATACAAATGTTAAACATTGATTACTTGGTGTAAATTTTTTTTACATGAAGAATAATTAATATGATTTCAATGTGTCAAGAATAATATTTCATCAACATGGAATATATTAAAATATTATTGTTAATTAAAATTATGAAGGATTCTATGTATAGGTAAATTACTTTATTCATGAAATTTATGATCATCACTGGATATTTTTTTAACATAAAGTGAATAACGATATACTCCTAAAACCCATAACTACTTCTAAAAACTATGATTACAATCTCTTATAATATGACTCTAAGATGATGGAATATATAATTTATATCAACCATTAAAAACCAATGTGGTATCAACAATTGATCAAATAATTATTATATTCTTGGAAATTGGTATATTATTTTCTTAGTGTTTATATTGAACATCTATTAGTTTACACAATTTCAAATCCTACCATTCACTTTCATAGTTAAGAACACTATAGACCCTTAAAGGGTATTTCTCAATTTGAATATTCCTTTCGATTCGAGATCATCTCGTTTAATCGAGAGTTGTTTCAATTTAGAGTTTTGCAATGAGATATGAAGGAATTGATATGGGTCATGCACTAGTAATAAGATTTACCTAAAACAACACTCTAAAATATTGTGGTAATTCTATAAATCTACTAGAGATACATCATATTATATGTCTACCACTTGACAGAATGTAGAGGGAGTCACCACATAATTCATAGAACATATCATAAAATCCACCAATTCTAAAATGAATTCTCTATGAAAAGGATCTCATACAATTATGTCTACCTCAATATCCATGTCACTATTCATCATGATCATTATAACATTATACGATCTAAAATATACTTTTCTTTAAAAGAATCCTATTTTGATGGTAAATTTCAAACAAATACATACAATTGGTCATGTTTAAACCTATCATTTCTATAATTTGAATGATTTAATAATTCTTAAATTTATACACTACCCTTTGAAAGTGTTGACTAATATGAATATGATATAACTTCCTTCCGAGGAGTTTCTGAATTATTACTAACATATAGTATAATTTCTCAAATAAATCTAACCTAGAATACCTCCAATGAAGATATGATTAAAGGGGATTATACTATATCAGGGATGGAAATAGGGAGTGTAAAATAAAATTGGACTATAAAAAAACACTTCAAGGAAGCTCTCAATTATCAACTAATGTTTATTCAACCACATATTCAACGGAATCAACCACTACATGACTTCTTAGATAATTAAGAGTTGTAGGATCAAATTATAGATGTAGATTGCTCAATTAAAAGAGGGGGGTGAATTGTGGTGTTAAAAACATACATTTTTATCCTAAAGAAAATCAATTATTAACAATGTAATAGAAGATTTATTCACAAACCCTATTTATTTCTTAACAATGAAACTAACTTTATTATGATAATGAAACATAAGACAAGTTTGATTAGGGAATGATTCAACCTTCAATATAAAAACATATTTATAATAAACTATACCAATATAAGAATGTGTAATAAAGTTTGACTTCCTATCATTAACAAAATTAAGAAGAAATAAAACGTGTAACAAAACAATAAAAGTATAATTAAAATTTCAATCCAGTGATATGGGTATCCAACATCCTTGGATAAAGGTCCCTTGATATATTTTTTAAATAAAGTACATCATACCTAGACTAGAGTATTCCCTCAATATGATGATTGGTATCTATCTTTTTATCCCTGCATGCCATTGACTCAGCAGGTGATCGGCACCTCTGTCTTCCTATCCAGGGAAACCCTTAATTGAACAACATCAACAATATTAAAACAAGGAAGGTTGAACAATATGTTCTCAAGTTGAACAATTTTTTCACAGAAAACGCACATGGAATATTTGAGCTGAGATATTAATGAGAATCACTTCATCTCACTATTTAAAAGTTCTCAACCAAAACCCTATCATTAAATCTTATTCAGAGGTCATTAAAATGGATAGGTATTTATAGACATAGATTCCAACAATTGTCTTCCTCTCCCAACTTTCATATTTTTAATTAAATTTCAGAGGGACCTATACAAATTTAACTCAGAAGCAAATTCAGTTAAAAAAAGATTGGATGACAATGTATAGGATAACAAACTATAAGAAACATTACCATACTTAATAAACATTAAAAAAATTATGATCTGATAAAACACAATGTTATATTAATGAAATATGAATACTATAGGAAAATAATTTAATAAAATTATTATGATATTGAGAATCAGAGACTAAGAAATATTAAAAATTATATTCTAAAATAATAGAGAATAAAGTTATGATTTCTAGAGAAATAAAAGTCCAATTTTCGATGAATGCAGAGACTAATTTCTGGAGGAATTAGAGTATGATATCAGAAGAAATTAGAGTCTGATTTTAAATGAAATTAGAGTCTACTTTTAAGAGAAACCAGAGTCTGATTTCAAGACAAATCAGTGCCTGATTTCACAAGGAACCATATTTATATTATATGAGAAATCAGAGTCAAATTTATGTAGAAATTATAGTTGGATTTCCGAAGAAATCATAGTTGGATTTCATGAGGAAATTGGAGTCATATATCAAGAGAAATTAGAATCTAATTTTAGGAGAAATTGGAGTCAGATTTCAAAAGATATAAGAGTATGATTTCAGGATAAATCAGAGTATGATTTCAAAGGAAATTAGTGTATGATTTCAAGAAAATTGTAGTATGATTTTAGGAGAAATCATAGGATGATTTGAGGAGTAATCAGAGTCTGGTTTCAAAAGAAATCAGAGTCTATATTTAGAAGAAATAATATTCTTATTTCTATATAAATCATAGTATAAGGCACTATGAGGTTCTGAGTTACATAAGGATCTTATTTTTTGACTAAAAAAATATGGTTAGGCTTGGCTTAAGAAATGATTAGTTAAATAATTGGAAAATATAACTATTTTAAAAAGAATTATTAGATAAATTATATTTCCCATAATAAAATATTTCTAAGAAAAGGATAATTTTCCTTAAGAAAATTTGTTTGTGTTTTATATAAAATAATGGAATAAAACTATTTTAAGGAAACTTATTAACCCAATAATCTCCCCTATTTTGTAAATCACAAAAAAAATCATAAAATAATATTAATATGAATTTTTTGCTTTATATTCCTCAAAATAAATACATATCTCTATTTTTAATGGATCATGGTGAATATGAATTACTCTCCCTTCAGTTTTGATATCCATTAGGATAATATTCTTGTATTTCTTAGAGAAATAAATCTCCATTACACATTTCTTTCATGTATGAGTAATATCCCTGTTATGGATTTTCATCTTTTAATTAAATAATTTGTTTGATCCTTCTTTTCTCCCCTTTTGTGATTTTTAAAAATGAATTTACAGAAAAAATTGTATCTAAAGTGATAAGAAACAAAAATAAGAAGAAATTGAATGAAAAAAAAATTCATTAAGATAATAAATTTTCTCATAAAAAATTCAAAAAAATATATAATATTACAAAATTTATTCATTCTTCTTTTTTACTTTGGCCTCAAATTTTTTAATGTGCATTATAGCTTTATCAATTCTTTATGATCAACTTCAAACTTCTTAATCAAATGTTCATGATCCTGATTTTTCCATTTGAGATCTTTTATTCTGTGTTCTTGAGAATTGATAATTTATCCTTTAGACTCGATCAAATTTTCGTGGACTTACAATTTTTCATCCATTTGTTCCCCAAGCCCAATTTTTCATTTCATATTGAGAGAAACTGAATCCAGTTTTTTATTGAGATCTTTATCTTCACGTTTCAGGCTAGCTTGTTCTTCATTCATTTAATCTGAAAAAATTATTGAATGATTATTTATCCTATCATCATACTTATCAAAATCATCCTGGACAGAATCAGTTAAATTATCAAAAAATTTATGATCATCTATCACTAACGTAGAACATATAGTAATTTCATTGCAGGATCTTTTATGACCATCATAAATAATATAAAGATTCTTTAACTGAACATCAAGTTTGATAATGTTTTCATGAAAAATATTTGTTGAATCTAATTTCTAATTGACTCTTACATGATGAAACTCGAATTAATACTATGAAATAAAGGAATAAAATTCATAAGATTCATTAAGGTCTAAAAAATCATGTCTTATAGATGTTGAAGACTCTGAGACATATTCTTATTTTATTGATGTATCCTTAACATTTTCCTCTTCTTCGCTTTTTAATGTTCCAATAGTATCCTTCATTGACTTTTCAACTACAAATTTATTTGGAAAATCGACAAAAACTTGTTATCCTTTCTCGACTTTGGAAATTTATTTCTAAAATTTATGTGTTTCATTCTCACTATCATGAAACTTACGCTATTTATTCATCATCAACATCAACTTTCTTACTAGAACCATTATTAGAAATTTTCATATCATACTTCTAATCATCTTCTTTTGTATTATCATCATTAATGATTTCATCTCAGTAATGTCTAATGTTTTAATTGTATTATTTTTAAATATTATATGGAATAAATATGAGAGAACCCACAGAAAAGAATATTCTTTACAAGGCCCGATGATCTCGAAATTGTGGTTTGAATTTTTTTTATGTCAAGTGAGTTGGTGTGTGTGCGCTACTATAGAATTTTACAAATGGATTCATGGATTTAAAATATGAGGGCACCGTTGCATCCAAAATGATGACATCACCTAAGAATGGTCCTAACCTCAATCTTTGCTGGTTGAGGGAAAAGTAAATTTCCAAGCATTTTTAATAAAATAAAATAAAATAAAACAATTTGAAAAAGTTGTTTTTTATATGGAAATGTTTGTTACAGTGCAATGACAAGGTACCTATTTGAATAATTAATAACTTTGAAACAACAATGTTGCCTCATTAATTTCACAGTGTAACAGAACACTAAAACACATTCCCTCCTTTTAATAGGTTAAACAAATTTTGTTCTATGTCAAAATGCTGATGGAAACTCTATGGAATTCAGGGAGCATTGGAGGGAACTCTTGACAACAAAACATGATGAATGAAAGGCTTGAATTGCTATGCTAATGGAATTGAAGGATCTCGATGGCGACAACATTGTGATTCCTCTATTAGAAAACAATTTTTTCTCAAGGTAGGGGTTATGTTTTAATGTTGTTTTCTTCCCCATTCGTTGAATTTAACATCGAACGTGGATCAAACCAAAAAATGGTTGACTCGTGTGTCATTGTTCTTGTGGGAGGGGTTTATCCGGTTCAATATAAGGAGATTGATTGTAACATTTTGATTTTTTTTAATTTTCCCCATTTAAACCTTCTAATAGGAGTGGATTAACGCAGTCACAAACGATGGTGGGGGTGTGTTCCTTCTTGATGACTTTTTCTTCTTCCTCCACCCTATATTCATCGCATTATGCATGTGGCAACAAAAAATGAATCATTACAGGTCTGTTTCATAATGAAACTATCAAAAATTGGAGATCAGACATTTCGGCAACTTAGCGGAGGTTAAATAATGATTGTGGATGACGAATTGGCTCAAATCGGGAGAGACTATTATTTAAGAGTTCTTCATGCGGGTGGATCGATACACATATTCAGAATATATTAGAGGCCTTAAAAAAATAGAGAGGAATTATAGACATTGGGATGACCTTAGATTTTACTTTTTTGGAAAACAAATCGTCGGATTGAAGATCAGAGCATCAGTGTGGCGCGGCGAATCAGGATCACGTTTCTGGAAAATTTCCAAAAAAATAGCATGAATACTAAAGAACATGTTGTGTGGAACTAGTGGTGGCAGCGAGGGTTTGCGCACTTCATGCGATGAAAAACATAGATTGCCTCCTAGGAGAAACAATTTTTTGGTCCCACCTATTGGTGGTTGGAGTTCTACATGACGAGAAGCACTGACAAGGCGTGTGACCATTGTCACACACCGTATGGGTCCTAACACGGACTCAGTGTGTATATAAGAAGTTACATGGGAAAAGGGTGGGTACACAGTCATGTAATCCACTACATGGAAAGACCATTATGGCTGTATGGGCTAACCCATGTACCGGTTATATGGGATGGCACACATGGGTTGAAGCCGTGTACGGGAACACACTCGCATACACGGAGAGAATCCCAGTTATATGGACATGGAATGTGGTCCATACTACATGTCGTGTACTTACATTTCTACATGACATGTTCTTATGACTTGGGTCATTTTACATGGGTAGTACCCCATGTTGAGAGACATGGCGTGTGACCCTTATACATGTCATGTATATCGTAGAACATGGGTTGAAACTCCTGCACACCGTATCTTGGACATGTTCTAATTGGGTTAGTGCCCCTTTTCTTCATTCTCTTGATGGCCAGATATCATTTCCATCTATAATAGTATGATTCCTTCAGCAGGATAGTCCTAGATAGTGTCAGTTATCCCTTCTATAGGACTACAGTTGAATCATCAATCCATACCTGACACAATTTAGAGTCAGGTATCGACGTGAACTCTCTTACAGGATGTCAATCCTCTACATAGTAGGTGAATCCATGTGAGTTGTTGTAACCAACAAGGCCCTGGTAGTGATCTTCATCTCTGTATTGTGATCTTTCCCAACTCAGGAGTGTGTTCTCCCTGAAAGACTTTATCAATATCTCATGACCTTTCCCAATGAATGGTATTTCTCATATAGATATTGTCTGAGCTATCAGTCTCGTGGAGTGATTTCTCCTTTACGAGTGCTTCATGAATCCTTAAAACTAAATCTATATAATAGGTATGTTTTTGTGTGATTTATCTATATAATATGGTTTTTGGGTTTTCAGTATATCTGGATGGTGTTTTACTTGAAAAATATTCAGTAGACATATGTTGTATAGCGTTGATTGTACCTTAACTTTGTATTTTTTTTGGTTTTGTGTCCTCTATTGAGTATTTTTATACTCACATATCAACGGGAAATGGACATACATGTCATGTCTTGTGCAGACGAGTAGCCTTTTGATAGAGTCCAGGGCAGACCAGGACCGGACCGAGCAACTGAGTTCCCTATAGGTCGATGTGTTCTTATGGCTATGATAAGAAATCCTAGTACCTATATGTGCTTACAGGATGAACTTTGTGGTTATAAGACTCTTGTTTTTGGTGGTCTTGTATTCTGGCTTAGTTTACATTCAGTACATTACTTTTTATCATACTTTTTTGGTTGGGTTTAGTTGTATGCATGCATTTTGTTCCATAGTGGTTTTTATATTTCATCATTCGTGGGATTGAAGATGTGTTCATGTGTACAAGTACATATATAATGCCTACCAGGTTAGTGATATTCCTAGTCAGTGCTTGTCACCATCCCATGGCATGGGCCCACAAGGACGGTTCATGATAGAGTGGTATCAGATATTTTCAGTTATGAATTAAGTCAAAATGTCTATGAGATTGGTTTAGGGAAACATAGTTATGTTTTTCAAGTGCAGCTTACAGGCTAGGGAATAATGTTATGGTGTGGGTGGATGATGTATCCATACACCAGAACTTTGATATCCTTCATTTTGACATGATAAATAAAAATACTAGATGTCAGGAAATAAAAGAATGGTACACGCATCATATAAAAATGAGTTGTGTTTTCTACGTCATTTTTTTCAAATATCTAGATATACTCATTTTCCATGGAACATATTGTTTCCATAAATTATTCCTTCATGAAACATACCTACTTGAATTCAGTAACTCAATCATGAGGATGACTCCTTGAGTGATGAGCCTTAGTTACAGGGACAAGTTCCCCAGGAGTTTTCTCCAGGTGGTGCACCTGTTATCCCACCACTAGTGGAGCAGCCTGTGGTACCTGTAGTACTGATATACGATGGGAGAAGGATGAGCATGCACCATGAGATCCAGAGATAGTGGTCCCTCAGATTCAGTGAAAGGCCTGACCCTTAGGTGGCTGAGGACTGGATTGAGGCAGTTATTAGTTTTTTCAGTTTAGTGAGGACACCAGCAGACCAGATGGTGATCCTAGTAGCGAGCCTTCTTCATGGTTCAGTGGGATTCTTGTTGAGTCTAACCAAGTAGACTAACAACGCGGAGACTCTATCATGAACGTAGTTCGAGAAACTCATTAGGGGGTAGTTATCTCCAGTTAGGATGAGAGCAGTGCGTGTCTAGGAGAATCTTTAGCTCTAGTAGGGCAGTTTGACAGTACCTAACTATTCATCGAGGTTCACCAAACTCACTGGGTACTTTATGGATATGGTCATGAACCATTATGTCAAATCACAAACATTTAAGCGAGGTATATGATGGGGAATATAATATTTTTTCATGACTATACTAATTTTGACTTATGTTGGAGTGCTCGAGCGGGCGTTGGTGATCAAAACTTCTTTGCAGAGCAGATACTGTGAATGATAGTTAGTAGCAGGTAGGCGGGTGCATAGACCACAACAACAAGGAGCCAATGTAAGGCACAATGATTAGGATTTGGGATATATCACAGGAGGACCCAGGATTGGATATCAAAATTACATGGCTCTCAAGCTGGATACAGCCAACCTAGGGAGTGGTGATGCTACTCATGCGATGGTATGGGACATCTCGCTTGAGACTTTCCAACCTATCAAGAAGCAGACCGAGAAGTGATGGATGAACCACCGAGGAAAAGGTAGCGAGTGGAGCAGACAGATTCACCAAGCAGAGGATGTGGAAGAGGAGCCGGGAGAGCTATAGGTGGTGGTAGATGCATCGATCTACTTCCATCACTACCCCTAGGAGGTCTGCACCACGCTCAGGGAGCTAGGGAACAAGGGAGGGGAAAGCTGTATGTGGTCGTGGTGTACGACCCAGGGACAGTAGGTATGACATAAGGTACAAACTATATCTTTTATACCTTATATTCTATAATTATATACATCGATGCCAATAACTCATTCCTCACCACATGTATTGTGTAAAACCTTGAGATTCCAGTAGATCCATTGAATCAACCATTATGCTTAAAGACACCTATAGGAAGAGACTCAATGATCACACACCTTTATAGATAGTGTGATCTTACCCTTGGAGGTCAGAGTTTCAGTTGGAACCTATTGGCGGCATTCTTGAATCCTTATAGAATCATTATTGGTATAGATTAGTTATCTTTAGTCCATGCCCAGATTGACTACTTTTGGAAAAGAGTGTGGTGTGTTCATAGCGATGGGATGATGTTTTCATTGATTGGTGAAAAGTGACCTAAGAAGCACAAAATCGGATCATGCAAATGAGTGTGTAGCTAATTACTCTTTAGATGGGTAGCCTTACCCTCAGAGTAGTAGATGTTGTTAGCATCCATTTCCAAGATGTATTGGTGGTGCACGATGACGTCTTTCTCGAGGATGATCTCAGACAAACTCTGTGCCAGGATATCGACTTATGCATCGACTTACACCCTGGGATAACACCATTTTTTCTCCTATCTATCGAATAGATCCCGTATAGATTTGCGTGATGTGGGTGTAGCTGGAGGATTTACAATGAAATGGTTTCATAGGCCCTATTGTTTCACGTAGGGAAGCCCTAGTTTTATTTGAAAATATGGAAGAAAGGATTTCAAGGTTGTTTTTGGATTTCCGTTTCCTTAATCGGGTAATGTTGAAGAACAAGTATCCACTACCGAGGATCAAAGAACTCATCGATCAGTTGATAGGGTAACAATGGTTCTTGATGGATGAACATAGGTTAGGTTACCACCTAAAGTGAGTACAAGATGAGGATATATCGAAGACGGCTTTTAGATTCCTCTATAGGTACAATGAGTATTTGGTGATGCCTTTTAGCCTGAAGAATGCCCCTACAGTGTTCATGAGACCTATAAGCCGGATCTCCCAGGTGTACTTGGACTGGTTCATAGTGGTCTTCATCGATGACATCCTTATGTACTCGGTGTCAGAGGAGAAGGATGTGACACGCATATGGTTCTAGACATACTCTGAGAGAACCACATTTATGGGAAGCTCTTGAAGTTCCAGTTCTGGATTCATGAGTTCCACATTCTGGGACATGTGATCTCAGCAGATAGAGTAGTTGTAGACCCATCCATGGTGGAGGTAGTATTACCATGGGTGCCACCTCGGAGTGTGACGGTGGTCCATAGCTTCCTTTGGTTGGATGGATATTATAGGACATTCAATCATTATTTCTCCCAGATATCAGCACTGATGATGAACTTTAATAGGAAGGGGAAACCCTTCATGTGGATGGATAATTTCCAACAGTCTTTTAAGAAGTGGAGATGGATTTTGACGGGTGCCCCAATCTTGAGATTATTGGTCAAGTGTGTCAAGTACATAGGTTTCTATGATGCATTAGGGGTCGGGCTTGGTTGTGTCCTGATGTAGAGACAAGCAGTGACCTCTTGTGGTTTGCGCTAGCTTAGACCACATGAGAATAACTATGTGATAAATGATCTTGAATTGGTAGTGGTAGTCTTCACGTTGAAGATGATGTGACACTTCCTAACGTGTGAGCGGTTGACCATCTAATCTAACAGCAAGAGTATAAAATATATATTATCGCTTAAGGATCTGAATCTGAGGTAGATGTGATGCATAGATTTCTTCAAGGATTATAACTTTTATATCATCTATAATCTTGGGAAGGGGAACATTGTGGCATATTCTCTCAGCTAGAGATCGAGTTCGCAGCAGCTAAATGAGGAGACATAGCAATTTGCCTCATTATAGTTATCCTTAGTAGACAAATAGGATGAAAATTACCTTCATTCGATGGGTTTCACCCCTCTAATCTTATAGAGAGTCAGGGAGGCACAACTTGGCGAAGCCATCTTTTGGGCTTTACATGCTCTGTTATCCACAGTATATGATCCTTATGGATATTCACAAGGTGGGAAGCACGTTGTTCTCTTTAAGGGATGTATGGTTGTTCTAGTGGAGTTTTGGGAGGAGGTCCTGATGTAGTTTCATACATCCACCTTGGAGGTACATATTGATGTGGTAAAAATGTACCATGGCCTCCAGCATCAGTTCTAGTGGAATGATATGAAGATGGAAGTAACAATGTTCATTTCTTGATGCCTTATGTGCCAGCAGGGGAAAGCTAAAACACATATTCTAGTGGGATTGGCTCACCCCCTAGATGTTCCAAAGAGGATTTGGGATGGAATATAGATCGAATTCGGTATGGGATTACCACTAACTTCCATGTGTCATGATTCCATATGGGTGATCATTGACCGACTCTCCAAATTGGATCACTTCATAGCTATGAATGAGCAGAGTTCCGTATATTGATTGGGACACCAATACATGCAGAAGATTGTTATCCTTCATTGATTCCCTTCGACAATAGTCTCTGATAAATATTCGTTCTTCGCATACCAGTTGTGGAAGGGATTTCATTTGGCTTTCAAGACTCACCGATGCTTGAGCACAACATTCCACCACCAGATAGATGGTCAAATAGAGATGAATATTTGGGTTTTGTAAGATATGTTGTGGGCTTTAATCATGGTCATTGCTCATAGTAATAAGGACCACATACCAATGGTAAAGTTTGCGTATAATAAGAGCTACCAATTTACCATTGGTATGGACCTGTTTAAGGCTTTACATAGGAGACCATATCGGTCACCACTTTGCTGGATCGATCCTAAATAGTCTGCACTCATGGGTCTAGAGATGGTGAGATCTACCACTAAGAAGGTGTAGATCCTCCAAGAGCGGATGAAGACTGCATAGGTCTGGCAGAAGTATTATTCTAATAGGTTATAGATACCCCTGGAGTTTGAGGAGGGGACCATGTATTCTTTTGGGTCTCACCTCGATGAGAATTGTGGAGAATTGGTTGGGGCAGCTAGGAATCTCCATGGTTCATCAGATCTTTCTTGATACTACGCAATGTTTGAGAGGTGGCGTACATCTTATCTCTTCTGAAATAGTTGCACCATGTAAATGAGGTATTCCATGTGTCCCAGCTAAGGAGGTGCATGCAGGACCCATCACATGTCATCTACAGGGTCGAGCTAGACATCGAGGATGGTTCCACCATCATAGAGTACACAGACGACATGAAGGATTGGCAAGAGATAATCATTATTGTGTGATCTATTCCCTTAGTATGTGTCTTATGGTAGCATGGGAATCTTTAGAAGAGCACGTTGGAGCATGATGTTGAGATCCATGTCTAATACCCCACATATTTTTTAGTATCCCTTGTTTTGGCTTTTTGGGGACACAGAACACCAAGGTGTGAATAATGTAATGTCTCAGAATTTCATTTATTATTTTTAAATATTATATAAAATTATTAGGAGTCCAATCTCAGAAAAAACATGTCATTACAAGGCCCGGTGAGCCCAAAATGGTGGTTTGAATTTTATTTATGTTATGTGAGTTGGCATGTGTGCACGACTGTGGAAGATTCCAAACCAAATCCTGGAATAAAAAATATGAGGACACCATTGTGTCCATAACAATAAATTTACCAATGAACTGTCTTAATCTCAACCACTGTGGGTCTAGGGAGAATGATAATTTTTTGGAGTTTTTAATAAAAGAATATAAAATACAACAATTTGAAAAGTTGTTTCATTTTATTTTCAACTGTTCATTGTAGTACAATGACAGGGCAGTTGTTTGAATAATTAATGACATTGAAATAGGAACTCTTCCTCATTAATTCCACAACATAACTGAATGTGGAAATGTGATCCCTCCTTTTAAAAGGTTAAAAAAAATTGAATATTGACAAAAATTTGAGAGATACTTTAGGGAATTCTTAGATCCTTTGAGAGAACTATCGACAATGAACGTTGAAGAATCAAAGTCATGAATTATTGTGCCAACAGAATCGATGGATCTTGGTGACGGAGGCAGCATGATTCCTTCATCATCAAGAAATACCTTCTCAAGGTAGGTGTTATGTTTTAATTTTTTTTATTCCCCATTCATTGAATTTAACTATTAACATGGATAAACCCACAGACCGGTGGATCCTAGAATCATCGTTCTTGAAGAAGGGGTTTATCATGTTCATTCTTAGGAGTTTGCTTGTTATTTTTTGAGTTTTTTAATTTTCCTCATTTAAACCATAAAATAGGAGTGGATTAACACCGTAAATAACGATGGCAGGGGTTAGTTTTTTTTTGATTTTTTATTCAGCCCCCATCCTAAGTTATTTGCGTTCATCATGGGGTGATGAACAACGGATCGACGCACATCTGTTGTGTAATTAAATCTTCCAAAATTAGATTTTCGGCATCAAATAGACCTAAAAGAGGTGTGATGATGATGGAAGATAATGAAAAATCTCAGATTGGGAGGGACTTTTGGTCGAGTGTTCTTAACGGTTTTGGATTAACACATGTTTTTAGGGCTAATTGAAGTCCAAAAAACAATGGAGAAGTCTTAATTATGTCAGGGTGACATTAAAATTAGAGATTCATGGAAAAAGAATCATCATATTGAAGATCCGATCATCACCAAGGTGCGGTAGAGTGATTTCATGTTTATGGAAATTTTCAAAACACACTGCGTGTATCTTGAAGAACTCACCGTGTGGTACTGATAGTGGCGGATTGGGTTTTCATGTTGCACGCTATGAGGAACATGGCATGCCTCCGGTGAGACACTGTGTGTGGGTGCCACCCAGTAGCAGCTACAGTTCTTGGTGACAGGAAGCACTAACATAGCATGTGACCATTTTCAAACAGCGTGTGGGACCTTACACAGACTTGGCATGTATCTCAGAAGATACACGAACATGGGTTGGGTACATGATTGTTTACTGCACCACACGGCTAGACCTAGATGGATGCATGGAAAAACTCTTGTACCAGTTACATGTGATGGAACACATGAGTTGAAACCGTGTATAGGAACATGGCTGTATACAAGGATGGAACCCCAGTTACTCAAACACAGTGGGTGGTCCGTACTTCATGTCATGTACTTACTTTTCTACATAGAATGTTCTTATGACTCAGTCCTTTTTACATGGGTAGTTCCCAGTGTCAATATACATAGTGTGGGACCATTATGCATGCCATGTATTTCCTAGAACATGGATTGAACCTCTTGTCCATCGTATCTTGGAAATGTTTGGTTGGGTTAGTTCCCCTTTTTCTTATCCCTTGAAGGATAGGTATCGTTTCCATCCACGTGAGTATAAACCCTTCTGTAGGACCTTCTGAGATAGAGTCAGGTATCCCTCCGAGAGGCCTAGAGTGAGATCCTCTATCCCTTATCGACTCAAGGTTGTATTAGGTATTGACGCGACTACTCTTATAGGACGCAGATCCTATATATAGTAGGTGAATCTGGATGAGTCGTGGTATCTTTTAAGGCCCTGGGGGTGATCCTCATCTATGTATCATGATCTATCCCCACATAAGAGTGTTTTCTCCTAGAATGACAGAATCTATCTCTCATAACCTTTCCCGATGAATGGTACTTCTAAGATGCACATTATGAGAGCAATCAGACATATAGAGTGATTTCTCATGTAAAAATCCTTTGTGAAACCTTCAAAGTGAATCCCAAGATGGGTTATGATGTTGTGTGACTTATTTGTAGACTATGGGTTTTGGGGTTGAGTATATATGGATTTTGTTTCTATTTGTATATATTTAGTAGAAATATATTGTGTAGTTAAGACTCTACCATTACTTTTTCTATTTAATTGTGATATTCGAGGTCCTCTAATGAGTTTTTTTATACTCAACCCGGTACAGGATTTGCCCACAGTTTTCCTGTCTTGTTTAGATGAGTGGCCTTTTGACAGAGACTACAGTGGACCAGGACCGGACCAAGATTTTTGAGTTACCAATAGGCCATGTTGTTCTTATGGTTATGAGAAGCAGTCTCAGTACCTCTTTGTGCATACCGATTAGACATTGTAGTTTGAAAACACTTATTTTTTTGTGGTCTTGAATTCTGGCCCAGGTTACATTCAGCACATTACATTTTGTCGTACTATGTTTATTGGGTTTAGTTGTATGCATTTATTTTGTTCCTTAGTGGATTTTACATTTGAGAATTGGTTGGCTTGGAGATGTGTCTGTGATTATAGTTACTTAGGCAATGTCTCCCATGTTAGTGATATGCCTACATGGTGCTAGTCACCATCCCCTTGCTTGTTGGAGGTGGTCATAGTGAGTCGTGATGTGGGCCCCACTAGGATTAGTCGGGATGATATTTTGAATGATATTTATTAACTTTATCCTAAGAAACATCATCAATCTAAATGGATTTTCCTTCTGAAATAATCATGGTGGATTCCGCTTGGGGAGTTTTTATTAAAAATTTATCAGAAGGGCTCTATTTCTCTTGACATTTTTTAACCATTCTTATCACATCATCACATTATTTCGCTTCTTCTTCTACTTGTTGAATTTAATATTTTTCAAAATTGGGTTCTGGAATTGAAATATCATTCTTTTTCTTATCTATAACCAGTGCCTTGTTTGGAAGTGGTTCTTGCATGAAAGATTCTAGTAAGAGAACTTGTTAAATGTATTCTCAGTATCTCATAACAATGCTTGAATAAATTCAAAATCTGACTTTTTATTAATAAATTTTTTTGTTTGTATTTACTATCATACTCTTCATATCATTGAGTATTTATGGCCTTATCCTCGGCATGCTCTATTCCAAAATTTGCATCACCCTCCTTCTTATTCTTTTTTATCTCTATCCACTTGGTCACAAATTTATCAGAAAATATTCTTCCTTCTTCAGATTTATTGGAGAAGATATTTTTTCAGTGGATCGTACATTCTCTTGAGGTATTGACAAATTAACTTTTTATTTGTTATGTTCTGGTTTAGATAATTCTCCAACATCCCCTTTTTTATTGACATCTTAATGACACTTATTACAAATATCTATGAAATATCATTTCTTAACAATAAAACATATAATTATCATTCTCATGGAATCATGACTAAACACATGATCTTGAAAACGTTATGCTTTGAGTTGTAAGTGATTTTTAAGGAGTACAAGAATAAGACAATAATCTTTGATAAGAGCACAAGGTATATAATGATTTGGGATTTGATGGTTCCATTATTAATGTTTTTTATCATTATGAGAATGTATGTGACAAGGTTTATATTCCATACATTCACCAAGATATCCATCATGATGATATCACATACCTTTAGATAATCCTTATCACCCATCCTTAAAATCAGAAGAAAAAAAATCCAAAGACCCAGAAATATATGGCTTGGAGAACGATTAGTGTTCCTTTGTGTATTTACACCTTTAATCCCAACACACTCAATAGCCATAATTTTTTAAAAAACCACCCTCATCATGACAATTGTGTGATAAAATAAATGATTCTCTATTATAAATAACATCCATGATACTTGAATATTTTATAAAATATATAAAGTTCTCCATTCCATGGCTCTTAAAAGAATAGATTTATCTTATACATTATTCATAAAAACGAACTATGTCATAAAATTATATAACCATATCAATATAAATCGTATCCTCATTCTTCTTTTTGGCTACATAGAGACTTTCCAAACAATTCTTCTTTATGATTTTTGAAATCAGAGAATCATATATAGAAATTAAATTCAGGTCCTCCAACCATTCTTTGAAAATTATCCAGTCATTGAGTTCCTTCTTTGAAGCTATGAGAGCCTGAAAGGTAACTCCATGAGACATTCAGATTTGAAGATAAGGGAAAGTAAATAAATATAATACTTGTTGGGAGGTTGAGCTTCAGTGCAATAAAATTTGAGAAAACCACTATGGGAAGTAAATAGGGGGCCCTTTATATAGGATCTGTAGCAAAAGATCATATTCCCTTGTCAATACAATGATTAAAATGAACATGATTAAATCTGATTAATGGTAGAAATGTTAGATAAGGATTTATAGGTGTTTATCTTTTTATGTTTTATGGAAAAATTAGATTAAAGCAATGTTAATCTGATAAGTTTTTCTAAAAATAAGTTTAAAATACTAACAAAGATCCATGAAATTACAGTGATATAATTAATGAAACATACATTAAGAATAACTCAAAAAGATTTTTTAGTATTTATAATGTTATTCATAAAGAACATAGGTTCTAAAAAGTTTTATTATGGAATGAAAAACTTTTTATGTTCAGAAATTTTTTTAAAAAGGAAAAAAATTAATAAACATATTCACACCCTATGAAAAAGAGTAACTTAATGTTAGTAGATAGGAGTCAAAAAAATTAATTTAGATTATTACATTACAATTATCATTCCAATCATTTTTATAAATTATTAAAATATATTTTTGGGTAATTATTTTATAAATATGCCAACATGATGATCTCGTGCTCTGATAAATTGAAAATGATATCTTTTTTTAGTGTGCGAATCCTAAGAAATTGATTACTAATGTATATGTGTTCTACACGATTGTGATGTGCAATGTTTTTTAATAGGGAAATGGAAATAGTATTATCACACAATATCAATGTTTTGGTCAAATGAATTCCATAGTTTGTGAGTGTGTATTGTATCCCCAACACTTGAGGAAAACAACTTCCATCTGCCACAAATTTAGCTTCAGTAGTGGAACGTGCTACTGAGTGTTGTTTCATGCATGACCAAGAAACAAATGAATCGCCTAATAAATGAAAATATCTAATAGTTAATTCTATATATATTCTAAATCCTCCAATTTCATCATCTATAAAAAAAATTTAAACAATATCATTTCCTGAAGAATAGAAAAGCCCTAAATCCATGGTTCCCTTTAGAAAAAAGATTAATTTAATTATTTTAAATGAGATTTATTTGGATTATATTGATATCATGAACATTATCATACTAAAAACATTCAGTCTATAAGACAATATGTAAATTATAATAGGTTTCTTGTCATACATCTAAAAGATTTTTGATCTACGAGTTTCCAAACATCATCAAGATCAAGTGTGTTTGATGAACCAATTTGAGTACTTATACATATTTTTTTTTATATTTATACTTCTTAAGAATATATTTTATTTACTTATTTTGATATATAAAAGTTCCTTTTATTTTTTGAGAAATTAGATTCCCAAAAAAAATGATAACTTATCCATCATACTAATTTCAAACTCAAATTTCATAAGATTCCAAAATGAATTGGTTAGGGATTGCTGAGTTGATCCGAATATAATGTCATTAACATATATTTGTAAAATCAACAAATTTTTCATATCATTATTAGTAAAAAGGATTGAATCAACAGTTCCCATAACATAACTTTTTGTAAAAAATCATGAAAGTCTGTTATACTAGGATATAATGGAGTTTTTAAGTCCATATAAAGCTTTGGTGAGTTTGAAAACATGTTCAGGATATTTTGGGCCTTGAAAAATAGGAGGATGTTAAATATAAAATTAATATTGAACATATCCATTAGGGAATTCAAACTTCACATCCATCACAAAATTTTTTAAATTGGAAAATGATGAAAAAGTTATTAGAATACGAATAGATGCAATTATTATTACTGAAGCCTAGGTTTCATAATAGTATCTTCCTTCATATTGATTTAATAATTTATAAACTACTATTGATTTATTACTTAAAAAGATTCCATTTTTATTACATTTATTTCTAAAGACCCACATTACACCAATTACAGATGTTTCTATATGTCTTTTAAACAAGGTTTATATTGTGTTCCTTTCGAAATCACTTAGATAATCTTTCATATATTAAATCTAATATTCATCACCTAAATATTCATCAGGTCATTTAGAATTTAATTGGGAAATAAATGCAAGATGCTAAAATCCATTACATAGTGAACTTATATTCCTTATTTGTTGATTTACACCACCATTGATAATATCACTAGTATGATTATTAAGATACAATATATTTGGTTTTTTAAATCCTATTGATCAACATAAGGTTAAAAATAATCTGGGTTAAATACTTCAAAAAAAATCTTCAGTATTTTCATTATTGAAATAATCATCCATAAAATGTTGATTATGAATTTCTGAAAACACATCAAAGGATTTAGGCTAGGGTTTTCTGAAAAAAGGTATAGTTTCATCTAATATAAAATTTACTGTTTCTTCAACAAAACACGAGTTTTTGTTAAAAACAGCATAAGACTTAGAGGTTGGGGAATATACTTTGAAAATTCATTTATCATATTTGGGTGTGAATTTACGTATGTTATATTCAGTATTAGAGATACATACTTTTCTTCCAAAAATATCAATGTAAGAAACATTAGGTTTCCATACTGTCCTCAATTAATAAGATGTTTTATTAAGAAAAATGTATGACTTAAAAATGATTTATAGTATAACAAGCAGTACTAACAGCTTCAGCCTAATTATGTTTAATAATAGAATATTCACTCAACATAGTTAATGTAATCTATTGAATAATACGGTTTCTTCATTCAACATAACTATTTTGTTTATGAGTTTTTGGAGATGAAAAGTAATGAAAAATTCTTTTCTTACTACAAAAAGATTCAAAATATGAATTTTCAAATTCTCCC
The DNA here is from genome assembly GCA_963277665.1 of Viscum album. Lineage (NCBI taxonomy): Eukaryota > Viridiplantae > Streptophyta > Magnoliopsida > Santalales > Viscaceae > Viscum > Viscum album. Next base: position 2,021,825,315 of record OY728138.1, read on the forward strand.
CCATGACCACATTAAACATTTATCAATAAAATGTTTTTCTCATTTTTAACATTGGGTGAAAAATATTTAAAATATATAAAGGCTTAATATTACATTATTAGAACATAGACACATGTAAATATAGTTTATTAATCAACTAAAAAAATATAAAGAGTATTTTCCTCCAATAATTCAAGTTTTTGATGGACTGAAAAGGTCTTTCTGCACAAGCTATAATGCATCAGAAGATGAGACTTCACTAATTGATATGAATCTAGACTTATGTTTCTTTCCCTATTGATAAGGATCATAAACTTTTGAATAAGAAAGTATATACTCTTGTCGATCCATAAAAAGCTTTTACATTGAGATTTTCCATATGTTCTTATGACTAAAATATCCTAGGCATCTATTCTATAACTGTTATTTATCTTCCATATCACTAAGACAAGGTAGGTCATGGATCCTAAGGTCTTCTATGTTTAGTGTGGAAACCTTCTCACTCCTTCAGGAATAGAGAATAAACTCTTACTTTTAATTTGGTACTAGGAATTTATCATTCCTATAATTCACAAGCTATCCTTCATCAGATAATTAGCTTATCCTAATAAGGTAGTTTTTAAGACCTTTTACAAATATAACATTTGAAAGTAATTATTTTCCAAGAAGAACAATATTACATATTCTAAAAATTTATCATTTATCAATATCAGTGAATGTCACTTTTCCACCTTTGATTTTGATATTCTTTAAAAAGAAGTTTTTGTTTCCAATCATGTGGTGAGAACATCTACTGTCAATTTACAATGTATTGTTGTTGTCACTTCCTTTGTTTTATTGAAAATAATATTTTTAGACTTTCAGAATCAAAACATTCACGAATCCATATATTTTATATAATAAAATCATAGTTATCCATATTTTCATAGAAAAATGGGATTTATGAAGACATAATGATAGGGTTTTATGAAAAGAACAAATTTTCAGAAAACATACACAATATTGACACATAATAAAAAAATGATCACTTTAGAGAACAAAATAGTTGGGACTGAAAATTGGTTTTGAATGATAACAACCAAGTCCACATGTATTTCTAAGAGGATAAATTATTGAATAACCTTGGTCAAAACCTTCCTCTACATGAGTGGTGTATGAAAAAATCTTATTTGTGGAAAATATTTCAGATTTTAGTCTAATTACTACATTCTTATCCTCATATTTATTAGTATTATAATTTGAGTTTGTCTCTAAACCATTTTTCTAGGGAATAACCTTTTCATTATACTTACAAATTTTATCCTTTTCAGAATTTAATTCATTTAGATGTTTTGATATATTTTAAAAATCCAGGATTTTCTAATCATGATACTTTGTGAGATATGATACTTCTATGGTTAAAATAGGGATTCTAGATTTTTCATAATCATATTTCTTATTGATCATTCTATTTCCATTATCATGTAACTTGGAAAACGTAGATACTTCTTCAAATTGAGGTAATATATTATCTTATGATGAGGAAGATTAATCTTATGAAAATTCATAATATTCTTAATTAGAAAAAATTTTGTTTAAAGGTATATTAGATAATGATTAAGCATTTTGTGCCTTAGCCATAGGACACTGATTTTTAGTATGATTTCTTATTATTAAAAAAATATTTTCCTATCCAAAAGATTTAAAATCATAAGATTCATTACAAGAATCACCACCGCTAGAACTCTTGGTGTCACTAGATTTCAGTACTTTCTTAGACATAGGCTTATATTACTTATTCTTGTTTCATTATGAGAGAATATATTATCATTATTTAATTTTTAGGATTGGATAGTATTGTATGATATATCATTATTTCTACAATTCATAACAAGACGTCTCTGATTCTTTATTATCATTTTTATCTTTCTTCCAGTATATGCATTTAAAATATATTTTTTACATAATAGTGTTAATTATTCAAGAAAAATTGGAATGTTTGTTCTCATAATGATCACAATCACTTCATTTTGATATAATTGTAGCATTCTTGGCTTGTTATCTAGTAAATGTTTTAGGAGTATTAGATTTCATATGATTTGATGTAGTAGTGAAACCAAAAATACCATTACGATTATTTTTTTATTCATCATTACATATCTCTTCATTCTACTATCAAGTTGTATATGTGTCCCTAATAACTCTTCAACATTGTTGTTTGAAACATTCATATTCTAAATAATTGATGTTCTTTTTTATTCACATTAAATCAGAATAATATCTATAATCGTATCCCCAAAAAAATCATCATCCTTTTATTGATCTCGTAGAAACAAAATAATGTTGATCATTGTCATAGACATTAGTTAATATTTTCAAACATTTTATCTGTATGGAAAAATAAAACTGTGACATTCGTCTCTACTAATAACTATTCACTTTTCAATAACATTGGATGTGCAAAAATGTGTAACATCTAATTTCTTCCAGATTATATTATCATCTTCACACGATGAAATCTGGTTATAGGTATTTCTAGTCATAGAACATAATAAATTATTATGTACCTTCATGTTAAGATTATACTCTAGTTTTTCTTGATTGATGAATTATATGATTCCATTTTCAAGAATTTTTTTGTCTCAAGTTATAATAATTACATTAACCATGCGAATATTGATAATAAAACTCTTCATCCTCTCTCCCCAACATTCATTGGAATTCCCATCAATAATTAGAGGTCTGGTAGGATTTAGAATTCAATACATCCAAACATCTATAATTTCATTCTATAAGAAAATACGAAATATCTTTTCCACAAAATAGAATCATAGTATAAAATGATTATAAAAAAAAAATTTATAATGAAACTTTTTAAGAAAAACATAAACAACTAAATTTATATATAAAACATTGAGAATGAAAACATATATCTATGTATAATTATTTTAGAGAAAAACTCTAATAACAATTGTATGATTGAAATATAGATTTATATTTCTCAATTACAAGAGGTGGATGAATTTATGGGTTAAAACGTATGTTTTTATCCTTCAAAAAATCAGTTTTTAAAATTGTTAGACAAGATGTGTTAATAAACCATCTTTTTTCATAAAAATGTAACTAACTAGAACATGATAATGAATATTTATACATGTTTACATAGGGAAATATTCTACATTAAAGCATACATAATCTTATTTATAAAAGATTATACAAGTATAAGTAATTGTAAGAAAGTTACACATGTTGTTATTAACAAAATGAAGTGGAAACATAACATTTAAAAAAAGAAAAGTATAAGAAATATTTTAACCCAATGAGATGGGTATCCAACAACCCTAGATAAAGGTCCCATGAATTATACATTTAATAATGTCTATCTTATGCACACAAGGGTAATCTTTTGATATAATGATTGGTATCTATATTTCTATCCCAACCAGCCCTGATTAATAAGGTAATCAGTACCTCTGTATTCCTATCCTAAGAAGCTGATGATTGATCAATAACAATCATAATCACACTAGGAATTTTGAACAAGATGTTCTTAACTTGATTAAGTTGATAACTACAAACATAAAATGTAGATTTGAGCAGAGATCTTTCATGGTACCACTTCATTCGACAGTTCAGCATATCTCAATGAAAAATCTAGCATATAAACTTATTTTGAGCACGTTAAAATGGCTGGGTATTTATAGGCATTGATTCCAATGGTTTACGTCCTCCTCCAATGGATATATTATCCCATAAATTTCATAGGGACCTATACTCATTGAACTTATGAAACTAATAAGTAAAAAATATATTGGATGACATTATTTGGAATATCAAACTATGAGAAACATTACCATGAATAAGAAACATTAAAACATGTAGAATTTGATATAACGAAACATTTCATTAAATATATATAAAAACTATACAAAAATAATTTAATTTTATTCTTAATATTATTAAAATTAGAGTCTACAAAATATTGATAATCATATTCTAAAATAATAGAGAATTAGATTCTGATTTCTGGAGAAATTATAATCTGAATTCTGATAAATTCAGAGTATGACTTCAGTAGACATAGAAGATGGATTTAAAGGATATCAGAGTCTAATTTTAGAAGAAATAGGATTTGGATTGTAGATAAAATTATATTCTAAAATATGATAATTTCAATGTCTGATTTGAGTAAAAATTGATTTCAGATTTTGAAGGAAACCAGAATCTAATTTGAGAATAAATCAGAGTCGTATTATAGAAGAAATAAAAGACTAATTTTAGGGGAGATCAGAGTCTGATTTTAGAATAAATTAGTGTCTGATTTGAGGAGAAATCAATGTCTGATTTCAGGTGTAATTGATGTCCGATTTTAGAAGAAATTTGAGTCTTATTTCAAGTGAAATCAGGGTCTAAATTTAATTGAAAATAATAGTATGAATTCAAGAGGAATCAGATTCTAAATTTAGGGGAAAATAGAGTCTTTATTGTGAATAAATAGGTGGCTGATTTCAAATGAAATCAGAGACTTATTTCAGAATAAACCATAATTCCATTTCTATAGAAATCGATGTCGAAAAAACTATGGGGTTATGAGTTAGAAAAGGACTTGATTTTTTGACATACAATAAATTTGGTTATACTTGGTATAAGAAATAATTAGATAAGTCATTGGGAACCATTGGTAAAGTAGAAAAATTTCATAGAATATTAAAAAATTCCTTTTTAAAATTATTTTTAGGGAAAGATAATTTCCCATTTGAAAATGTGTTTTTGATTTCCCAAATATAAAGGAAAAAAGGAAACTTAATGACTCAAAAAGAGTTTCCAAATTCACCTAACATTTTGTGGGTTGCACCTAATATTGATATAATGTGACTGACTTTAACATGATCTTTCTATGAACCTTATTATAAAACAACATTATATTACTATTATGTCCACACATTTCAAAATTCATGAAAAATATAGGTTAGTTGTTGAGGAAGTATCCGTTCCTCAAACAGTTTTATCTTATAGATACTTCCATTTCCCATGGATGGAGATAAAGAATCAATTTTCTATTTTAACCATCACTAATTGATCTGGAATAAAAATTCATAAATTCTATTCTTATTCTTTGAATAAAAATTCCGAACTACACTAGAGAAAGTACCTATCGACCCCTAGACAACATGAAAAAGACCATTAGATATTTATTCTTTAAATCCATTATTAATCATCAATTATTTATGATGAAATACAGTATAGTTCATCAAATTATGTTTACTTAAAATTCAATTAATCATTTAATTATTCTCTATCATATGAATTATAATATTATATGCCTTATTCCATACTAGAAAAACAGAAAAATGAATCATCTCTGTAATTTCTACTATGTTAGAGTGAATTATCACCATCCATAGTTAGAGAACCATGAAATTTATATCATGTTGATACTTCTTAAAATATGGGGTGAGATACTCAATGATGTTAACCTTGATAGTGACCAAGATATCCCTTCATGTAATACTACGTACTACATGACATAAAACGATCATCAAGTGGTACCATGAAACAAAAATTTATCAACATTAACCATTCAATCCTAGTGGGCCTCAAAAATGTCCAAAATTATCTAGTAGACCCATATGAATTCATATACATCATGAGGACCTATATCTCTCTAGAGGTATGGTGGGGTAATACATATATTTTATGGGCATAATCTACAATTATTTCCCTACCCTTGTGTGATCCTCCTTCAAGAACATGCACTAGTCAAATGATTCCTATAGGAACTAGTTATATTTCTTATCCCAATGGGTAAACCATGTAATAATTTCTTGTTGTATCCTCCTACTCAAAAGGTGGTGAAAATAGCTATGTTAGATTCCCACAGTGTGAAATCTCATAAAATTGCAAAGAAGACATAGATCATTCCATTAGCATTCTTTGGGTAAGAAGCTATAGAACACAGTTAAACTCAAGGGTTTACAACAAGATTCAATATACAAGGGTACCCACAAGAACAAATAATAACCCCATAATCATTACTGAAATCCAAAAAATTCCTATAATATAGTAAATTAGTAAAATACACAAAAATAAACTCATGAATATAATAAATCTATCCCAAATATAAATATGTAATAAATAATGAATCATAGAACATATCACAATTTAAATAGGTATTTTATTATTTGGGCTCAATCCAATGGATCCAATAAGAATATAAAATATGATCTTGTGTGACTATAATGATTCAAAAATGCACAAAAAATACCTCAAATCAATATAAACATCATTTTAATCAACCAATACGAGTGTAAATAAAGGAATCATCAAATAGAAAATTAATATTATCCCATTTTATAAAACTATAATGTCCACTATATAGTACTTTCTAGGAACTAACACTCCTCCCATGCCCAATCCCCATCAATTATAAATCTTTTCTACCATTTCCCAAATCAATGAAAGTAGATGAAACAAGTTAGTAACTTAGTTCTTTGATACTATTTTTAACACCATAACACAAACCATCAGGTCCATTCCAAGATGCCACATGACCACACAGATGTCTCACCCTATGAATGAGGCTACCATTTAAAAACAACAAACTCGAGAAAATCATAGAAATATTATGTACTCAACCCAAGGATATCATTATAGTACAAATAATGATGCAATCATAAAATGAAAATGAATGAATAAATAAATAATCATTGTACAATCAGTGTAAATAATAAATACCTACCTATGAAGTATTAATATTTATGTTCAAATACATAATAAAAAATTAAAAAATAATCCAATGTATGATGTAATTTCAAAAAATCAATGTATTTATAATCGTCTAGTCCAAATTGCATACCAAAAGATGAAATTTCTTCCCACTAACCTACATCACCCACCATTATATGTAACTTTCTGGTCACATGATCCATATTTATGAAATCACCATAATCAACAAGAAACTATAATAGTTTGTGAGTTTAAGACAATATAGGATACCACCAAAAATCATTAACATTACTATATAATATATTTATGGTAATTTTATGGATGTAGAAATTTATTTAAATATATTTTATATTACACAATCACAGTATATATGTTGAGTATTAAGAGGCTGGATCTATAATATTCCACACTATTCTGGAATGAATGATAACCTTTCATTTATGATTCCACCCGACCATGATAGGCAAATTCAAAAAACACATTGTACACATCAGTTTTGAAGTGATAACCAATTTACATGGTGAATAAAATCTGATACATAACCTTTAGTGAGGAATAGTCTGTATAACTCAACTAGTGCCAAATATATATACATATTGAAAAATCAAATGAAAACATATAGATTTACTGATAGATCAATCATAAAATTAAAATAAGGGAGGTACATAGACCTAAAAACCCATATGAAAAAAAACCTCAATAATAGGATCCACAGGGCCATGAACAGACAGCATATTTGAATAATCATCAGAAATATGAATCATTTGGTAACACATGGATGGTAAACATCCATAGAAGTAGCCCCCATAATGATATCTAAATTCAAGTGATTATTAAAATAAGTTCAATAATTAACAGTGGAATAGTTCATGACGATAGTCTAAAAAGCCACTAAATACTGGAAAAAATGATGAATTAACCAGATTTAGAAAAATATGATCGTTTTTTACTATAAATTTCACTATAAGGGTATGTAATTTTTTAATAATGCATTAAAATATCAACTTCCAAAAAAGTGATTTTGGTCAAATTGATAGACATAGGCCAAATCAATGAATATTGGTTTTGATCCTAGAAAGGATCAAGCAAACCAATTTATAGAGTATAAAAACCCATATTTGTTATTTATAAATCATGTTTCTTATTTAATTTCATGAAGGATAAAAGAATTGAATTGATCCAGGTTGAATAAATCATCGAACAAAGTGCACAATATTAATCTATCATTTGATCATTGAAATGAGGTATCTAAAGGGGGGACTCCAAAAATATAAAATAGGGTTCCTATATTGTGTATTATTAATTGGGCTTATAAATTAAGAATATTAACTAAAGAGTACCTTTTAAAAAAGTGCCCATATCATCATTATGCTCCTTGAGTTTCATCAGATTCCATCACCTATCTAATTGCTGATTGAAATACGTAGTTATTCTCATGTGAACTAATGGTTTTACCATGCAATATAGTTTGAATAAATTCAACCTAGAATCCTTAGGAACATTATTATTTCTTTCCATTCTCTTTGAATTGTGACTGGTGTATCTTAAGATACAATAACAAACTCCCACCTTCCTTCCTCAACATAGTTTTAACCTCTTAAATCCCTCTATCCCGCCTCTAAAATAGTAAAACGAAGTGAAATATTTAAGTAAAACATGAAATATATGTACCTATAATAGGGTTTCAATAATAATTTATAAATACATTGATTTAGAAGAAAAAGTTATGGCCCCATTGTAATAGTATGTTAAAACAATTTTTATGATTTTTTATCGATTATTTTATTTCCCAAAAGTGTAAAATTGCTCTAATTCATAATAATGTTAAGAATAACCAATTAATAATAAAATTTATTGATTTTAATTGACACGGTCTATATAATTTCAATAATCATAAATTTATCACGGAAAATACTGATATGATATGAGATTGTCAAATAAAACTCATACGTTAGGTATTGTATTACTTCATATATGTTAAAATGGACATTAAAATAAATATAATTATATTAGAAATATGCTCCAACACTATTATAATATATATATTTCTATATATTTTCGTTTTTATAAATTCCAAATATACTTTTGTAAATAGTTTCATTATTTAAATGTGCATTTTGTGAAAAAAGTATTATGTTTTTTGTTTGATGTTTTGATTCGATGGTTCTTATACTTTAAACATGGTAATGGATTTTTATCAATATAATATTAATTATGAAATAATTATAATTTTTATTAAATATATATACTTTTAAAATAATCAATATAATGTGATGATGTAAAAAATAGATCGCTTCATTGCATTGATTTGGCCGTCAACATGTATGCATGAGTGATGTTATCATTTTCCCATTGATCAAAAGGTAAAAATGTTTATAATATATTACAATTAATTATTATTATTTATTTCATAAATATCATATATAAAAATTTAGTCCATTGTAATAAAAATACTTTAATGATAGAGAATTAAAATGAATCATATCACTCTATGGATGTGGCAATCTATACGTGTGCACGAGCAATACATTCATTTATCATTTGTTGAAAAAGATGTACAAAATGATTCCAACATCATCAAAATGAAAATTTAATATATTTAAGATAGTGAATTTGTTATTTTATAATTATTACTTATATTTTGAAGATCAATATAAAAAAAATATTGTTGAATGTACACAGTTAAGAGTTATACATCTTCTTTGAAAATCATCATTTGGATTACAACATAAGCCAAAAAATAAAGTTAATTTTTTCAACCCAAGTGAAACTAAACATGGATATAAATTTTATAAAATTATTATATTGGATTCAGGCTGAGATAATTTTCTCTTTGTATGTGATGAAGTATATAGAGGTGGTGTCATTTTATAATGGTGGAAGATGACACTTGTGTAATTTTTCAACAGACTAAAATCTATTAATGTCATACTCAAGTGAAATAGATCCAAAACAACTCTTATGTAAATATTAGAGGATACAGGTTTGAAATATAAACATCCAATGGTATTTATAATGGGTTAAATGTCATTTTAAGAATTATAATTTAGGTTTTAACAATTTTATCCTATATTAACTCTTACCATGGTTACCTGTTTTTTCAGTATTTATATTATTCATAAAAAATAAAAACTAAATATTAATAATTAAAATGTTTCAACATTCTGAATAAAAATATTGAAAAGAATTAATAAAATTAATATTATTTAAGTGTAATAATTTATTTTCAAAATAAGTAAAATATAACCATTGAAAACTTATCTATATAAAAATGCATTTTTAGGCATAAAACTAAATGTATATTCATTACCTAATGGGTAAAAAATATAAATCTATTATTAAAATATTTTTTTGATATTAAAATTTCCAAATTTCATTATAAAATTAATAACTAATGATTTAATAAATTAATATTATTAAAATAAAATTCATGAATATAAATAATTTTATAAAGAAAAACTCTTGAGATTAAAAATATATTGCCATTATTAGTAAATTTTAGATAAATTATTTATGAATTATTATTTATTTGTTCATATAAATTATCAATATTATTAATTTTAGCCAATTTTAAAAGTAGATTAATTAATTGGGTTATATAAAATATATAACAAGTAGAAAAATAAATTTATTCAGAAAATAGGGTTTTTATCATTTATTTATTCCATAATAAATTAAGATATTTAAAAAAATATTATCATCCTAATACATTATAAATGTATTTAGAAATGTTTATAGTAATATTAACTCCCATAAATACTATATCTATTTTATAAAGTGTCCCTATACTGATGTTCATCGAGACTCGAGATTCTGTATAAAACATTCTATACAATACATCATGATTATTTACATGGGAATAAATTTAAAATTATATTGTGTAACAAAAACGTTTGGCACTATTCATGGAATTAAATAGTAATATAAGACATGTTCACTACAGGTCAAGGGTCCACTCCCATCATAGCCTAAAACACTATTAGCAAGCTTGCGTGGAGTTTATCGTTCACAACATTCCATGGTACTATATGAGGTTCTAGACCAAAAACCATAGTGGAATCATTTCAGCTTCCCCCATTAAGATTTATATGAAGTTATCTTTGATTAAGTTTTAAAAAATATATATTCCTCAAAACATGTCATGATATAAAATTAAAATAATCCAATTCAAGGGAAATTGATAAAAGGCATTCAACCCAATCATTTTCTATACCATGTTTCGTATACATATCTCATTTTTGGAACTGTCACTATCCATAACCACCCATATATATGATTATGAGTTATCATAATGTCCACCTCATACAGAAAAGATTTATATCATCAATGTTTATCCTTCATATATTTTGTATTGTCGCATTACAAGTTCTAAGAGAACTTTTATTTGATTTACAAGTAACAAATAATGATTTCTATGTTTTAATTGGTATTTTAATTATGAAAATGGAATATAGTAATTTAAACAAGTGATCATGATATATAGTGTAAATAAAAATAATCATATAATCCTGAATAAACATTTAAATGAAACCATGTATTTGATACTTGAATTCTATAATTCTTTCATGATGCGTGAACACATGCTCTATTGCCCTTGTATATGTGAGGATAAATTTAGTAAAACTATAATTTAAAACACATAAAAATAAATATTTTTGAAATTTATATGTTAGTAAAATTTAAATGTATGAATATTATATACATACCTAGTAATGTCAACTCTCATAACATGAGGGTTAGCTACTCATAAGAAGAAGATCTACATGATATCATTAAAATACATTATCCCCTCTCTACCATACTCCATATAGATTTATATAATAAAGAGGTAACATAAAAATTTGTATAATACATCATTCCATGGACACTAAATGATCAATGATAATTGTATTCCACATTACCTTGGGGGAACCTCTATATATGTATAAGGATAAGGACTAGAAAGAAGGGTCGTTGATGTATTTTTGGGGAGACAGTCACATTAATATTTGAGTACAACACTATCAAAAAGTAACCATCAATATAAATTATAAACATGATATCTATGAAAGATCCAATAAAAAAATAATATATTTTCAAAACATAAATTTTTTAATCATTTTAAAATAATCGCATGAAATTTCATCACCAAGAAATATATGAATGATTAAAATACAAAAAACATGAGTAATTCAAAAAATATTTTTCAAAGTATCCTTCTCTGTCTTCTAATCTACTGTAATTAATTGTCCATAGGGGGTTTCCCTTATCTAGTAATATAGTCATGATGTGTTCTTCAATACCATATGTGGCATGAGAATGATGTCACTATAACTCCATTATCCACCACCAATGGTGTCATTAAATGTATCATGTTAATTTAAGATCATGTATAGGTGACATAATTTAAATGTGAGGTCTACTAGAGACGAATTTAAATAAATATAATTTCTATTTTTAGGTTCATTGATGATACATGAGACAAACAATAATAGCATCATCTAGTCACCAGAGTCTATGAATAATAAGCACTTAGAAAATATAACCTTTATAGATTATTATTTACACTAGGGAAATAAAACCATCATGAAATATTAGTCACATTTAGGAAAATATATTCATCCCTAATCAATAATAAAATTGTGATAAATAATCCATTCCTATAAAAATATTTAGTCATAGAGAAACAATTCAATATTTGATCAATATTTTCTCCAAAGGGAATATAATCGTCCCAAAACAAAAAATTAAACCTTGATACACCATCCTGATAAAAACTCAGACAACATCCAAACAATTTTTGAACTCTATTTTATAAAAAATCATTTAAAATTTAATAATTTTAATTTTAAATTAAAGTTGACCAAATATAATTTCATAGGATAATCACATTTTATCAAAAATCCATATTAGTAAAAAATTATTAATTATCTAGGGGGTTTTTCTAATTTTAACATCATGATTTTGATAGTATAATTTAATTATAGTTTGAATTGACATCATATAAATCATATTTACAATACATTCACTAAGGGAAACAATAATTGTTTTGGAAAACATATATATCACCAACCATAAATATAAAGAATCTCAAATGACAAGGTACAAAAATCAAATAAATCTTAAATATTCATGGTTTCTGAATAGAATTTCTTTAATAACATATTATAGTTGATAAAAATAAAATTAATTCGAGAAGAATAAGGGAATTATGATATCTAATTCATAGAGAGTCCTATCATTACATTGTGGAATCAATAAAAATGAATGGTTCATGGAACTACTTTGATATTAGGATAAATAATCCATGAAAGAAAAAATTATTCATATTTAAGATGGAGGTTTGATATCATATATTCGGTGGTAGAAAATTGATTTTTCTGGTGAGTTTATGTTTAATGTTTTATTTATAAAATTTCATTTTTATTACTCATGGTTTGGAATCATGGATTGGAAAATTGTACACCCACCATGACATAAAAAAAACTTGAGAAAATAAATTCCAATGATTAGGTCACGTGATTTAACTAGTCATGTTTCAACCTTATGAACCCCTTCTGCATTTCATTTCTTGTTTTTTCAAGGTTAATAGGAGAAACCAAAAAAATTTGAAAAATGGTTCACATTTATTTTCACCACAAAATATATATCCTTGTTGTTAAAACTAATAGTATACCCGCTTTTCTAACACCAAAATTCCATAATTCATTCTTCTGGATATTAATATTCTCCCACAGCCATCCAATTAATCATAACTACATTAATCACATTTAAAAAAAGAATTAGAATAAGAATTGGGAAAATTTTAAATAGAATGTACCTTAAAAAACCAATTGGCATATAGCATCACAACAATAATAATTCCATAAATTAAAATACTAGTCTGTATGTGTGTTTTTTTCAGTTCGTAATCCACCCTATCAAATATAAATGGTTAAATAATATTTAAATTTAATTAATATTAATAATGTATATTAAATTAACAATTATTTAGTTTTATATTATCACTAATAAAATAAAAATATTTTAGTTAATCAAAAAAATAATAATAATTAAAATTAATGTAATAATATTTTGATTATTGAAATATATTTAAATAAATTAATATAATTAAAAATTATTTTTATTTATTAATACAATAAATGGTAATTAAATTAATATTATTTATTATTGAAATTAATTATTATTATTATTATTATTAATTTACTTTACAATTAATAATATAATAGAATTCATAATTTATCTTATAATGAAATTAATAAAAAATATTATTAATTAAAAAAATGAATATTTTAAAAAATAATTATTGATAATTAATAATGTTTCGTTAGGTTCATTTGAGTGGTAAATCCAATTAATTCTTTATTTATGGACAAAAGTTCAAAAATTATTAGGGGAAATATTATTTTAGTTAGTGTAGCAATACAATATCTTTACTTTTAATTATTAATTATTAAACCCCAATGGGCATTCATGCCATAGAATTATGATGTTAGTCCACAGGCCTATATATCTAATATGGCCTTCGGTCTAGAGGGATGTTAGTAAAACAATTTTTTATGGCAGTTTAAATTTAAGCTTGAGAAAGAATGAATTGATGTAACAGGATGTCGGTAAAAAATGGTGACACATTGGAGCTGCCAGGTGGTTATCCTCAAAAGAGGGATGGACATGATTGACCCTAACAACAATACGTTTATCCTCATTGAGGTATGATGTGGTAAAGATCTGTTGCCTTCTAGTGAAAATCATGAGGTCGGACTAGTAATCTGATGATAAATTATTGGCATATGGTGAAATAGGGTTTTATGAAAGGCATCATTGGGTGGGAATCTTGGAAGTGATATTGGTGTGTTATCACCTATCATTTAACCCTCTGCATTTTTGGTTGTTTTGGATGGAGTTTTACCTTCCCATTTTCACCAAATGGGAGAATTATGCAACAATTAATGCACGGGGAGATATATAAATCAAACTAGAGACATAATTTGATTACTAATAGAAGGGGTGATAAGACATTTGACAGGTGACTTGACTTGATGTTCTCTGCTCCGATGATCCTTCTCACCAAATGTTTCTTTTTTAGGTCAATATGAATTTGGAATAATTAGTTTTTTTCATGTCAATTACCCTTCATGAATTAATATATAATGTTCTAATGGATCAAATAACTATTTGGAAAGGTTGTTGAATAATTTGTTAACTTTTTATAAGTTTCAAAAAATTTAGAATCATAACATCTACAACCTTTTATGATTTTTTCCTTAACAACTTTCAGTAGATACTCCTTCTTGAAAATCTAAGACAAAAATTAAATCACACCAAATTTTCAAGGTCCAGCCTTAGTGTTATAACCTACATCATTGACATATCCACTATCGTGGATCTATGGAAATCTCGAATGATGAAGAAGAGAATAAAACCTACACCAAATCCTAGTATAAAACTTTTATCTCATAATATGAATGATTATGATTTCTCTAATCAGTTTAAAAAGTTTATATATAAAAATATTGAGCTAATGAAAAGAGTAAATCCTTATTTTAAATTTCTTTATATTTATTTAGTCCAATTATTTGGTCCGATTTGAATGGATCTGATTTTCTCAACACCATAAGTCCTAATCTAATTCTCCAAATATGAGGATTATAGATCTGATTCTATCAATATAATGAGTTTTCATCTAATTATCTCAATACAGGTCAATCAATGTAAAGAACCAATTCTCAATAAGAAAAACTCAAACTCTATACAATTTATCAATATGATATTTCTCAGTCTGATCGACTCAATACAATCTTTATAGTATGATCATTCTCAATCTGGAACACACAATTCTATTGTCTGAATATCTTCATGATATTTACTGTCAGAATTAACTTTCACTTGGATTCTTCAGCACTCTTCCTTTTCCAATTATTTGTAACATTGAAAAATGAATAAATGATATGAAATAGTATTTATAGGAAAATTAGAAAACAAAATATAGAAACATTAAAATATTCCCTGATTCCAAAAATTTCAACACTATTAAAATATCTTATATTTAAACATTAAATTAGAGTTCTTCAATCACCATTATATTTATCAGAGATTTATGAGAAAATTAATATTATTTTTACCTCTTCAACTCTTTAAAAATATATCGTATTTCCATTTTCAGACTTCTTCATAATTAACTAATTAAAAATTTCTTTTATTCTTACCTCATTACAAATCTATTTACATCTCATCTCATTATGAATCTATTTTCTTATCATATCATTGAGAATCTATTCCCCTCTAAATGGTTATGAACTATATATTCTTCTAAGTGATTATGAATTCATTATCCTTCATAACGATTAAAATTTCAGTATCCCTCTCATTGATTACAAATTCATTATTCTTTTTAGTGATTATGAATTATGTATCACTATGTGTGATTAAAAATTATATATCCTTCTCTCTGATTGTGAATTCCATTTCCTTCTCATCTCATTATGGTTGAATTTCCCACTATGATGGAATTATTCACTATATAATTTTATATTTCATCAAACCACTCAACTGTTTATTCAAATTATTTTATTGTAAAGACCCGGAAATTTCAATGAATTTCTTCTATATACTTTGTAATTTTATGAGTTTGTGGTTTCTAAAGGCACTTGATTCCGAGGCCTGGTGTTCCCAAAATCAATTTTTGATGTTTTTTTCAGGTATGTTTAGTAAACGTACAAGCGTGTTTTTCTATCTTTTGAACCGGTGCTTGGAATTGAAATCTGAGGACACCGAGAAACATGCAGCGCTGGTATTCACTTAAGGGGACCTTTACCGCAGTTGCGTTTTATGCAGGTTGAAAGTTAATTTTTTGGGGATATAGAATAAATTAAATAAAATTGTTGTACACAATTTTATTTTATTTTGGTAGTTATAACCGATAGGAAGAAGTTAAGGGAAATCCCACACCCCACAAAACCTCCCCTGAGATGATTTAGTGTGGTGGAGCCCACATGAACCCGAACCCTTACACCTCCCCTCAAGTCCCCATTAATTCACTACTGTTTATTTTCTTTGACAACTCCACAATAATGGTTGAGCCTCTCCACCTCCCTCTTCCCATAAATTGTGTCAACTCATATAATTAATGTCTACATTAATTATTCGGCACATCTTTTATCCAAATTAAATTGCATGGAAATTTTATTAATTTGAGAGCCTTTTATTTATTTTTGCATTGGAAAATCACTAGTTAGGGAAAGCTCTAGATATTTAGATTAGAGTTGATCCTTCTTTGACGAAGAACACGGTTCTTCAACGAAGAAAATCCCCGATGAAGAATGCAAAGGACTTCCTCCAATGATGAATCTTCATAGGATGCACCTCGACATCAACGAGCCTACGTCACCTATGACAATGATTCTTCCTCCATCCTTGAAGGGATGACACCATTCTTACTCGACACCCGACTACCGCAAGGCTCGTCTTCCACGGCTCGAAAACGTGCAATGTCATTTGTGAGGTAGGGGTTTTGTATAATTTATAAGTAAATAAATTTTGAATGTGTTGTTTCTCTGGAATAATCTTGGCCATATATTACCGCCTAATGTGGAGGTCATGGGCCAAATGAACATGACCCGACGACCCTCCGTTGTTGTTTTGTTTTATTCGCAATAGGAATCGGCAATTATCGGATGTAGCGGTCGGGCGCCGGCCACGTGCGAATGGACCGCAACCCCCATCCGCGAGTCGGTCAGCCGACTAAGAACTGGCCTACTAAATCTAGTCGGGCCGGAGGAAGACGCGGCGCCACAAGGGGTGTCGCGCTGCGGAGGACCGCAGCCCACATTCGGCGGGCCGCTCGGCAGACAAACCGGTCGGCCAGTTGGCCGACCGGGCGGGAAAGACCCACGGCGCCAGGAGGGTGTCGTGCTGGGGAAACCGTGGCTTGCCCGTGCAGGCCGCGTGCTCCAGGAAGTCCGGCCAGCTTTGGCCGGCCAATTCGGAGGGTGGCGCCCCTCGGCATCGCAAGTTCAGGAAAGCGTGCCCCCCACCCTCCCCCCAAGACCATGCGGGTTAGGCCGGGTCGATCCCCTCGGGTCG
The DNA here is from genome assembly GCA_963277665.1 of Viscum album. Taxonomy (NCBI): domain Eukaryota; kingdom Viridiplantae; phylum Streptophyta; class Magnoliopsida; order Santalales; family Viscaceae; genus Viscum; species Viscum album. Next base: position 2,021,843,060 of record OY728138.1, read on the forward strand.
GGCTATGCCCCTCGGGCCGGGCCGCATGATTCACCGAGTTGGTCTGACCCTCTACTTGGTCGGACCCCCCAAAATCGGGTTGACCCGACCCGCCAGCCCACCAGGATAGATGGATCGGGCCCATTTTCACTTAAACATGAATATCTTTAAGACCGTGCATCCCATCGATGCGTTCTCTACTGCAATGGGACCCTTACGACGAGGCGGTCCCTTTTTGATACTCTACGTGAGTTTTGGACGACTTTGTAAAATGGCCGGGTTTGGAATGAGCGTATTTCCAACCGGTCCCCTGGAACGGAAAAGTCAATATCTCTCAAACCCGGCGTCTAATTGACGCGCCATCTGTCACGTTGGTTTCCTTTTGATGAGAAGGATCTTCGGGGTACATCAAATATAGACATCGTGATAGTTTATTTGATGAACCCTTTTCCCGAGGAGTGTACCCTCCCGGAATCGAGTGTGCTGTGTACGGGAACCCTAGAGATGGTTGCGACTGCATCGACTACTGTACTGGAATCCTTCATGGGTTCGACAACGATGACTATAATACTAGAATCCTCCCTGGGTTCGATAATGATGAATACTATTCTTGTATCCTATGTGGGTCCAAAATTTTGACCTTTGTACTTGTATCCTGTGTGGGTCCGGCAGAGTAGCTGGTCTTGTATCCTGTGTGGGTCTGACAACTTAGCTGGACTTGTATCATGTGTGGGTCCAATAGCTTAGATGAATCAGTGACTATATCTGATCATATCTATTACTCCCGAGATAGTTAGTTGGAAAGCTTAGCTGGTCTTGTATCCTGTGTGGGTCTGAATGCTTATATGATCCAGTGGCTATATTTGATCATCTATATCTCTCTACTATTGTGGCATACCTGTGTGAGATGAGTCTTGATTTTCAATAATTATTATTGATGTGATTGAATTCTTTCCTGTGTGGACTGGGATGTACTTGGGCTCGAGAGTTGGAGCCAAACTGGAATTGATGACTTAGGTATATGTATGGGCATATACCTAAGTAGAGTTGGTTGATACTTCATGATTGTATCTTTTCTTTGTGTATTTTCCTTCATGGATTCTGGGAGACCTTCAGGGGTCTCGGGGTCCCTACTAACTATCGCTATACTCACCCCTACACGAGCAATTCCCGCACTAAGTTGTGTTGGATGCATTCGACAGACAGTGTTGATTGTGGTAGAGGCTTGTAGAGCTGGATGGTACCTGGAGGTGGACCCCTTGGTGATATGTACATGGAACAGACGGATGGACCCATGGCACTGGGGAGACTATCAGTACCCACCCTTCAGGTGGGATTCCCGGAGGACGACTCGATGGTTTCTGTTTTACTTTATTGTTGTTGTACTAGTTATTCAGTTGTACTGTACTTTTGGTTGGGTTTGTATACTGGCCCATTTACCTTTCAGCACTTACTTTTGTACTCAGTTTACATAGTTCTTACATCAATTGTGCACTCTGTGTGTTTTTTACATTTTTAAAGGCAATTCCTTCCCTTTTTATCGGGGTTTATTCCTTTGGTTCTAGTTGCCAACCCCTGGCCTATGGAAGGCGGGCATGGGGTAGTCACGACATAGGCCCCAAGGACGGGTCGTGAAAAATTTGTATCAGAGGAGTTGGTTCTACAACAGAACTTATACTTTGATATTTCTTTCTGCGGAGCAATAGTGTTAAGAGTATTGAGTTTGGTTTTAAGTCCAAGGAGTCCAGTGTTGGTGCGGAGGCCGACGTATCCATACAACAGGACCCTGACCCGTGATTTCTGACTCATTGCACAAAAACACTAATTGCATCTATGTTTCAAAAGTTTTCTTTGTGGTTACTTTGAGTCAGCTCACCATGTATACTGTTTTGACCGTGGCGCACCTGTTTCATTTCAAGATGGCCCCACTAAGGCAGCCAGCTAGGGTTCCGAGTTACGTGCGAGATGGTATTCCACAGAGCGACGAGGCCTCGGTGTAGTTCCCCATCACAGCGGAGGCACCAGTGGTACCCCTACTAGCTGGGCCACTGATACCACAAGCCCTAGTAGCATAGAGTGCATGCCTCCTGAGTGTGTTGCACGAGTTCCAGCGACAGAGGCCTCTGAGGTTTCTAGGTGATACAGATATTCAGACGGTCGGATGCCGGCTGGAGGTTGTAGTATGAGTCTTACACACAGTTGGGACACCCGCTGACTTGATGTTGCACCTAGTTATTAGTATTTTTTAGGGAGAAGATGAGAGGTGGTTGTGTCTAATGCTCCAGTTTTATGATGAGGCAACTCTCACTTGAGGATACATTGGGGGTCTTTTCAGGGCGGAGTTTGTACCAACGACTCTACGCTCTATGTGGGCTCAGGAGATACTGTTCTATTCGTAGGGCTTTTCAACCATAATGGAGTGTTCTGCAGCCAGTTGTAGACAGATGACACAGTGGTCCAAAAGGACCAGACCCACAGGTGGTCGACCGCAAGACTCAATATCGTGTGTTCCAGACACTTGGGGTGGAGAACGACTTACAAGGAGTAGACAGTGCTATGCATTCAGCGAGCGGGGTCACGTGGCTCGAGATAGACTAACCCGTCCTGTAGATGGGAAGCAGGAAGTAGAGGGACCTTCCAGGCAGGGGCTGAGGTTCAACCATGGTTTTCCACCAGGAGAAGGTGGATGTGGCAGAGGAACTAGACGAGCAGCATATGGACAGAAGTGGGACTAGCTCTAGTCTTGGAGGCCTTTGTTTTTTATGCTTCTAGCTTCATTGATGTCTTTGTTTGTGGATGCATTGTGCCTTTGTACATTGAGTTGTAGTAATAAAAGGCACATGTTCTTGTGACGTTTACTTCCCTATCTTTTTCTATGTGGTTGGTACTGAGAGGTTTCATTTAAAACCATTAACTTGACCCTCACATTCGAGAAACCTACTGGAGGAGACCCAGTGACCACACACTACTACCGACAGTGTGACTCGACCCTTGGAGGCGAGAGTAACGATTGGATCTCTTAGTAGTAGTGTGGAGGCCTAACGACGTCATCCCTTTCATGAAATAGTACCGTTCTTGTCTGGATTAACTGTATTAGGCAAAGAACGTGGTTCATATAGAGATGATATTGGATTTCCCTTTTTGACCAAATAGAATTCTTAGCAGCTCTTATAAGATGTAAGAAAAAAAGGGTTTGGTCGAGTTCTTTACAAATGGCTAGTCACACCCATTGTTCGTTGAACTAACGGTTTACCATTTACTCTAATCTCAAAAGTCTTGGGTGTGTCCTGATGAAGGAGTGAGCAGTGATCACCTATGGTTCGCGGCAGTTGAGACATCAAGATCAGAACTACACTACCCATGACCTAGAGTTAGCAGCAGTGGTCTTCGCCTTGATGATGTGGCAGCAGTATCTGATGGGATATCACTTTACAGTCTATTTTGACCACTAGAGTCTCAGGTACATCTTCTCGCAGAAGGACCTGAACCTGAAATAGCGGCGATGGCTCATGTTCCTCTAGGACTATGGCTTCGATATAGTCTATAAATATGGGAAGGGTAATGTTGTAGCAGGTGCTATCAGAAAGAGATCGGGCATTCATCTACTAGGAGATGCGTCAGAGCAGCTAGCTATGTTTCAGATATCCTTTTTGGATAGATATGGAGCAAACTTTCTTCAGTCTCTCACAGTCACTACTCCACTTCTTCAGCGAATAAAAGAGGCACAGCGTGGGGACATTGACAGTGAGACGCGGTATGCATAGATATCCTCAGGACATGCAACTGTTGGATTTTCTGAAGGGGGAAAGCATGTAATTCCCTTTAGAGGACGTACCATGGTACAAGTTACACTTTGGGAGGAGGTGTTGAGGGAATTACACACTTCCCCTCTAGCAGTACATCCAGGAGTGGAGATGATGTATCAGGACCTCAGATGATAGCACGGGTGGATGGGTATGAAGAAGCATGTAGCAGAGTTCATTTCAGGATGCCTCACTTGTCAGCAAGTGAAGGTAGAGCACCAGGTACCAGCAGGCGTGGTACAGCCCTTAGAGGTCCCAAAGTAGAAGTGGGATGATATCTCCATGGATTTCGTGATGGGGATTCCACGTACATCCAGGGGACACAACTCTATCTGGGTGATCATAGACCAACTCACCAATTCTGAAACTTCCTACTGATCAGATAGAATTGCTCAGTAAAGATCTAGGGAAGCCTCTACGTACAAGAGATCATACGGCTTCATGGTGTGCCATCGACGATCATCTCCAATCGGGGTGCACGCTTTACTTCCTGGCTTTTGAATGGGTTGCAGGAGGCATTTGGGAAGAAGCTATATCTGAGCACTGCCTTTCATCCTTAGACGGATGGCCAGACTAAGAGGCCCATTCAGACTCTCGAGGATACACTTTGTGCATGTGTCCTCGACTTTAGTCGCAGCTGGGAGGATCACTTACCCATGGTGGAGTTTGCGTACAACAACAACTACCAATCCACCATCAGGATGGCCCCTTATGAGGAACTATATGGCCGAACTTGTAAATAACATCTATGCTGGACTGACCCAGTAGAGTAAGCACTTGTAGGAACAGAGATGGTGCGGGCTACAACGAAGATGGTGCATATCATCTAGGAGCAGATAAAGACTGCACAGAGCAGACAGAAGTCTTATGCTGATAGGAGACGGAGACCACTGGAGTTTGATGATGGTGACCACATTTTCCTACAGGTCTCACCTCGTCGAGGTCTATGGAGATTCGGCTGGGGAGACAAGTTATCTCCACAATTCATTGGACCTTTCCAGGTCCTCTACAGAGTAGGCGAGGTGGCTTACCGCCTGGCCCTTCCACCTCAGTTGCACAAGGTGCATGAAATTTTCCACGTATCTCAGCTGAGGAGATATGTGCATAACCCGACTCACATCATCGATCATGGGGAGCTAGACATCGATGACGGGGATACATTCACAGAGGTCCCATTGGATATCAAGGATCGACATGACCGAGTCCTACGTGGATGGTCGATTTTTCTGGTGCGTGTTTGCTATCTGCACAAGAACCTCTACAAGATCACTTGAGAGTAGGAGGCTCAGATGCGTGCTGAGTACCCCCATTTGTTCTCCTTCTGTGTGTTGTAGCTTTATGGGGACGTAAAACCCTGAGGTGAGAGTAATATAAAGACCCGATAATTTAAAAGAATTTTTTTTTAAATACAATGGAATTTTATGAGTCAGCGGTTTTTGACGGCACTTGATTTTCAGGCCCAGTGTGCCCATAATAAATTTTTGATGTTTCTTTCAGGTACGTTTAGTAAACATAGGAGTGGTTTTTTCCATCTTTTGAACCGGTGCTTGGAATTGAAATCTGAGGACACTAATGAACTCGCAGCACTGGTATTCACCTAAGGGTACCATTACCGCAGTTGTGTTTTATGCAGGTTGAAAGTTTATTTTTTTGGGATATAGAATAAATTATATAAAATTGTTGTACAAAATTTTATTTTTTTTGTAGTTATAACCTATAAGAGGAAGTTAAGGGTAATCCCACATGCCACACAACCTCCCCTGATAGGATTTAGAGTGGTGGAGTCCACACGAACCCAAATCCTTCCACCTCCCCTCAACTCCCCATTAATTATCTACTGTTTAGTTTCATTCATAACTCCTCATTAATGGTGGAGCCTCTCCAACACCATTTTCCCAACAATTGTACCAACTCATATAATTAATTTCTACATTAATTATTCGGAACCTCTTTGAAACAATGTGAATTGCATGGAAATTATATTAATTTGAGAGCCTTTTTATTTCGATTCGCATTGGAAAATCACTTGTGGGGGAAAGCTCTGGAGATTTAGAAGAGAGGTGATACTTCTTCGATGAAGAACACCATTCTTAAACAAAGAACATCCCCAACGAAGAATTCAAAGGACTTCTTCCAAAGATGAATCTTCATCAGATACACCTCAATGTCAAGGAGCCTACGTCGCCTATGAAAATGACTCTTCCTCTATCTTTGAAGGGATGAAACCATTCATCCGCGACGCCTAACTACCACAATGCTTGTCTTCCACAGCTCGGTGACGTGTGACATCATTTGCAAGGTAGGGTTTTGTGTAATTTATAATTGAATAAATAATCTCTAATGTGTTGTTTCTCTGGAGTAATCTTGGCCATATATTATTGCATAATGCGGAGGGCGTGGGATGAATGAACATGGCCTGAAGACCCTCTGTTGTTCTTGTTTTTTTATTCACAACAGGAATCGAAAATGATCGGAAGCGGCGGCCATGAGCCGGCCGCATGCGGAAGGACCGCGGCCTACAATCACGAGCTGCTCAGCCGATGAAGAACCGGCTAGCTAAAGCCGACCGGGCTAGAGGAAGAAAATAGCGCCACTAGAGACCCCACACTGCAGAGGTCCATGGCCCTCGTTTCAGGGGCCACTCAGTAGACAAACCGGTTGTCCTGTCAGCCGGCCAGGCGGGGAACACCCACGACACCAGGAGGGCGCCGCGCTAGAGGAACTGCGGCCCGCCCGTGTGGGCCGCGTGCAATAGGAAGTCCATCTGGCTTTGGCCGTCCAGTTGGGAGGGTGGTGCCACTTGGCGCTTCCTATTCGAAAAAGCGGGGGGGGGGGGGGGGGCTCCCCCTCGGACGGCTCGTCCGCTCGGGCCAAGCTACTCGTCCAGCTGGTCGAGCCTACTGAGCCACGCCCAGCCGGGCCGCACCCCACCGGACCAGGCCGCGGCTTTGCGTGGGTCGATCCGCGCTATTCACCGAGTCGATCTGACCCTCTGCCTGATCAGGCCTACCAAAACCGGATTGACCTGACACGCCATCCCACCAGGATAGACGGATTGAGCCAATTTTCAATTAAACGTGGATAACTTTATGACCAGGCGTCCAATCAACGCGCCGTTTGCATCACTGGGAACATTACGATGAGGAGATCCATTTGAGATTCTCTAAGTGAGTTTTGGCCAACTTTGGAAAATGGCCAGGTTTGGAACGAGCATATTTCCAACTGGGCCCCTAGAACAGAAAAGTCAATATCTCTCAGACCGAGTTTTCGATTAACGCTCTGAATGACGCATTGGGTTCCTTTTGACGAGGCAGAACTTCGGGGTACATCAACTCTAGATATCGTGATAGTTGATGTGACTACCCCTTTGCTCGAGGAGCAGACGGTCCCGGAATCAAGCATGTTGTGTGCCGGAACCCTAGAGCTTCATGTGACTGCATTGAATACTGTACTGGAATCCTCTCCGGGTTCGACAGCAACGAATATCATACTAGAATCATCCATGAGTTAGAAGATGATGACTACTGTTCTTGTACCCTATGTGGGTCCGACAGTTTGACCTCTATACTTGTATCCTGTGTGGGTATGGCAGAGTAGCTGGTCTTGTATCCTGTGTGGGTCTGACAGCTTAGCTGGACTTGTATACTGTGTGGGTCTGACAGATTAGATGAATCTGTGACTACATCTGATCATCTCTATTACTCGCAAGATAGCTAGTCTTATATCCTGTGTGGGTCTGACAGCTTAGATGGTCTTGAATCCTATGTGGGTCTGACAGCATAGATGATCCAGTCGCTACATCTGATCATCAATATCTCTCTACTATTATGGCATACTTGTGTGAGATGAGTCTTTATTTTAAATCATTATCATCGATGGGATTGACTTCTTTCCTATGTGGACTGGGATGTACTTGGTCTCGAGAGTTGAAGCCAAACTGGAATTGATGTCTTAGATATATGTATGGGCATATACCTAATTAGAGTTGGTTGATACTTCATGATTGTGTGTTTTCTTTGTGGTTTATCCTTAGTGGATTCTAGGAGACCTTCAGGGGTCTCGGGGTCCCTACTGAGTATCGCTATACTCACCCCTGCACGGGCGATGCCCACACTACATTGTGTGGGATACAAACAACGGACATCGCTAATCGTGGTAGAATCTTGTAGAGTTGGACGGTACCTGGAGGTGGACCCCTTTGTGAGACGTACACGGAACAGAAGGACAGACCTATGGTGCTGGGGAGACTATTTGTACCCACCATTCAGGTGGGATTTCCAAAGGATGACTTAGTGGTTGCTTTTTTACTTTACTGCAGTTGTACTAGTTATTCAGTTGTACTGTACTTTTGGTTGGGTTTGTATACTGGGCCATTTACCTATGAGCACTTACTTTTGTACTCAGTTTACTTAGTTCTTACTTCAGTTGTGTACTCTGTTGTGTTTTTAACTTTTATAAAGTCAATTCCTTCCCTTTTTATCCGAGTTTATACCTTTGGTGCTAGTCGCCAGCCCCTGGCCTATGGAAGGCGGGCTTGGGGTAGTCACGGCACAGGCCCCAGGGACAGGTCGTAACATTTATCATGATATTTTTCATGATTTTTGATAACATTATGACCAATAACCAATCATATAATTTATTTATAAATAATCATATCATTCTAACTCCTCACTTCAAAATAATCATTACAGACTATTTAGAAAAAATATTAACTCTTCCAAGAGAAATACATAACTTGCTAATAGCCATTGTTACCGATGAATATTTGTTACAATTGAATGGATTTGATTCCATAAAAATGTAAATATTCATTTATAAAATTGTTATTTTTCAACATATATAAAAACATTGTTCAAACAATTTATAAGAAAATCTATTTAACATAACCCATTAGATTATATGAAAACCCTTGTTAACAACTCTTCAACTTCATATAATTTTTTTTCAACTCATATTTTGTAAACAACTCAATTTCTTTTGACATATTTTAAAACAGATCCTTTCTCATAAGGGACATCCCTAACACCACAGTACTTATGAAATTAATCATTTTTACAGAATTTCATCCCTTAGTGGTATGAAAATTTTTCATCCATTTTATTATAAAATCCCCCACACTTTTATGCTTTCCCTCATACATTTCTTTTTCTCTCCCACATTTTATGATTAACACATCTTCAAATTCATTTTAGAAAGATAAGTAAATATTTTTAAAATTTATAGATTTGTTATGTTCTCTCTTCCTTTGTCAATATAATACAGAGAATAGTTGGTGTTAAATCCTTATGAGGTTTACGAAATCATAGGAGCAGTGTGAACATGATGTTGTAGCCTCAATTCCACAAACCATTCTCTCAGAATTTGTTTTGTATAGATATCATAAATCTAATAAATTGTTAAATATATTCGAGTAAAACATATTCTTCAAAAACATTCTATTTTATAATGATATTATTTATATCAATGATTTTGATCTTGAATGTTAGAAAATATTTTTGTAAACATGAATTGCACTTTTATTTTAACAACGTATCATCAATGTTTTAGAATCTTTAACATTCACATATTATAGCTGAACATTCATCCATAACATTTGAATACAAGACTGAGTTGCTGCAACATATTCATATACATAAGGGCTCAATGTTACTAAAATTGTTTCTTACTATGCTAACTCACACAAAAGTCTCGCCAAAAAATGTTCCTCAAGAGGTTTATTTTCTATCATTACAATATCCATCTCAATCGACATTGGTATAAACATGAATCTTCATCTCACTATTTCTAATGCATATAAAACAATGTTATGTTTCTCATTGAAATATTTTATAATCCTATTTTCTTCCATCATATATAATTATTTTAGATTACTTTGATGTGTGACATGAAAATGTAACAGTATAAACAATATCAGGCCTTATGGGTGTAAGGTATATAATAATTCAAATCAAATTTCGAAATTAATTATGCTTAACAATTATTCAGGATTCATCATTTCCCATCTTTTTGTTCACTAAAATATGAGTTCAAACTAATATGGATTCTACCCTCCCAAACATCTTTACCAATTCTCCATAATACTTTTATTCAGAAAATAAAATGTATATTTCCTTTTATTGAACATTATTTCCAATGAAAAAAGTTAATACTCGAAATATAGACATTTCAAAATTCTTCTTCATTACCTCAGATTTTTTTTAAAAAACGTATTCTTTATCCCCATAAAAAAATAAACCACGTAAACAATTACAATTAGAGTTCAATAATCAACATATTTCGTATATATGTTTCTATCAACATTTCCTTTATAAAATGTAATCATTCTCAATCAATTTTGATGTTTATAACACTATGCATGTGGAGCATGTTTTATACACTAAAATCATTCATTAATTTAAAAAAAATCAAAATAATAAATTTGAAACCCAAAAGTTTGTTCAATGTAAAATTCTCCCTCAATATTTACCATTTGAAAATGATAACTTTAGATCCACCAGATAAACATGTTAATTTTGATGAGAATCCACTGCAAGAAACATTTTAAAAGATTATAGCCTTACAACGAGGAAAATTATTTTAATCAAAATCCACACCATCCACCTGTGAATATCCATTACAAAAAAAAATTCTTGGATTCTTGGAACATCTACATACTAATTCAATTTTTTTCTATAAACAAAATTTTTTTAAATAAAATTTTTATTTATTGGCCCTTGAAAAAGTTCACATGAATCATTCTTCTCAATCTGATCAAACTCGTAATTCATTTAATTAAACCATTCACTATATTTTATAGCCACCAAAATTGATTCATGTTCATATTTTGAGATTAATGTAGTATGATTTCCTATCCAAACATATTTATAGTCTGAACTGAAAACATCTTATAACCAATAATGTTTCAGATTCAACAGTTTTTTGAAAGGAATGAAATTGTAGAGTTTCTTTCCTAGATAAAATTTAACCATAATATGATTAAATTGAATATTTATAAGTATTTTTTTAAGTATTTTTACTATTTTTTAAAGTCTATGGTTTATCCTCCTAAATATTCTCAATAAAATTAGGTAGAGAACAAGGATTTTCAATTACTATCACATAAAATGATTCCACATACTTTTTAAATGTATGTTCAAACATTTTAATCATATTACATTTAGTGAATATCTCATTAAATTTTTGTCCTCATCTTTCTGATGAAACTATCCCCATTCATGATTTTTTATTTTGTGAAAAGATTTACTTCAAAAAACATTGATGTAATTGAATAATTTGTTTTTATAAAACAAATTCATATTGAGTCATGTTAGTTTCTAGTCTCAAGATTCATCTATTTTGAAAATGTAAAATACTACTAATACATAATATCTAGTTTAATTTTGAATTTTTGTATTATGATACCATACTTATTATAATTTCCACAAAAAAATCTATGATTTTTTTTTCATATCCTTTTTTTTAATATAATGAGATCTATACAGATGTTTGATATCCGGAATTCTCAGATATATTTCAAAATTATTTATTTACAATTTTATACCATTATTTATTCATGGATGTTTTATGGAATCCTCCATTTTTTCTCAGCATATTTTTTAAGAATCTGAACATTTCGATTGCCTATAAATGTTTCTTAAAAAACATAATGTTTTTGTTAGTATGAAAACATCAAAAAAATGATAAAGTATAAATATATATTTTTTGATTGATGTCTCGTCAGCCCACATAAATAAAAATGAATATGGTCAAATGTTCATGAATATTGAATTTCAAATTTTTTATGACATTTGATAGTTGTATTCCCTTTTTAAAAAGATACATAAACATATTCTCTTAATCTTTCCAATTTTGGAATGTCTCAAATAGTATCAACTCAATAATTCTTGTCCATAATTTTCTACTCAAGGTAGAATAGCCTTTGATTCCCCAATACGTTTTCATATTTAAAACTCAAGTAGAATGAGTTTTTGAATACCCTTAATTGGAAGAGTTTCCCACTACTTTATTCTTATTTGGTAATAAAATTTATTTCTTTAAGAGTATAGATTATTCAAAAAACATTTCTAAAAACAAATTATTTTTATCATCCTAAAGATGAATTACACTATTTATGTTATGTTTTATCACATGAATAAATAAAAAATAATCTCATTTCAACTATTCTACTTCATTCTAATTAATTCTAATTCATGTTCCTTTTTAGAAACTATCACTACCAAAGGTAACTGCTCCTCCATAATGAATTTCATCATGTTTCATGATTTTTAAATTACATTCCATATGTGAAGAATACCAACTATCATGTATCCATGGTTTTTTCTTTTATAATTATTTAATGATTTTCTCAACAAAAATTCTATTTCCACATCATTATTCTTTCCATTTTCATTTTATGTTCCATTATAATAATCATTTTCTAGGAGTGTCAATATTTTTTGGACATGATGACCATACCTATAACAACTTACACAACCAACTTCTAAATATTGGAAAATATTTTTGGTTGTCATGTATCTAGATTCTTGAGATTTACATTATCAACATTCTGTTTGTTAGGAAAATTTCTCATTAAACATTCAATATTTATTTATATGATCTCAAGCCTTGTTCTAGATAAGGATAACTTATTCCATGAATTATATTCACTACACACATAAATTCTAAAACACCATCAATAACACTAAAACTACAGGATTCTAATGAAATTTATTTTTCACTATGGAATCTTTGTTGAGGTTGGGAGATTACTTCTACAGTATCATACTCATGACGACATTAATATTTTCATCAGAGTGTGTAATCAGATTTTTTTGATGACATGTGATTCTAAAATATTTTTCAAGACATGTTTTTTCAATACATTTTTTAGCCTGAAATTTAAGAAATATCAGATGAAACATTATTATTTTTTGGTGAATATTTCACATGATTCTTGTTTTTAATCTTCTTAGAAACTTTAGAAGTATCAGATTTTACTTTTTATTCTTTGTAGAAATATCCATTCTTCTTAATAATGGTATTTTAAGACTCATTATGTAATGATTGAAACATGTAATAATTTTATTCCTTATCTTCTTGATTCTTATTGAGATATTTAATCCTAATTCCATGTTCATCAATTCCTATTTTGTTACTTATGATATATGGATTCTATTATTTATCCTAATTGGGGATATATTCTCTTCCATTAGAAACTTACTCACAATATTCCATCATTAATCTATTATATTTGTTGAGAGTTTTTATAAATTCATGCAATATGTTATGTTCTAAATAGATAATATATGTAATATTCTTCACCACCTTCATTACTATAAGAGAAATATTTTTCTTTATCATCATTTTCAATGAAGGTTCTAATTTTTTTTGAACCTTCAAATTTATATGAATTATAGTCAGTTGAGTAAAACTTAATTTTCTCAATCTTCATACTTATTTTTCATATATTAAACATATTATTTTATGTATTAAATGACATTTTTTTATCAATTCATGTTCCCATTCTTCTATTGAGGTTAATCATCTGAATCATCTCTATATTCTATAACATCTTTTCTTGATGCAATTCATAGAAACATCTTTTATTCCACCACACTCAAGAAAATTGAGGTCAATTTTACCACCATTATTTCCCATTCCACATTGATTGTTTTTGGATATAAGTGAAATTATTCTATCATTCAACTCATCAACCTTTTTTCCATCAGTGTTATAAGGATCAACATCTTCAACATCATGAATTTTCATATTCTCACTACTTAAAAATTCATTTAATATTTCATATTATTTTGAAACATTTATGATTTTATAATTTCATTAGAAAAAAGATTTTTGGGTAATGTATAAAGAGATAAGTAATCCTTATCTTCCAATGATGAAATTTTAGAATTAAAAAAATCTAGAAAGTATCTCAAAAGTTCCATCAATATTTTAGAATTGTCCAAGAACCCTCTAAATCCTCCGATGCTTCCAAAAATATTATTTACTCTTCTGAATTATTAATCAATAGGTTATTCATATCTCATTATGATGTCTACATAATTACTATGCTTGATTTTTAGTATTTCATACTTTATTTTAGTCTTACCTTTAAAAATGTATTCCAATTTTTCCCACATACATGTTGATGTATTGAGACCCATAAACACATGATAAACATTCTATGATAAATAAATATGTATTTTCTTATATCCTTACCTTCAACTAATATATTTTCCTTATTATAAAATTTCATTTAATAATCCCTCTCAAAAGATGGAAACCCTATAGTAGAAACATGAAAAAAGTCATTGTTAAGAGGGAGGATGTAAGGAATCTTCCAATTTGTCCATAAAATAAAACAATTTCCATAAAATTTAGTAATTACTCTTATATTTAAAGAATAAAACTTATCCTTGAAAGTGATTGAATAAGGGAACCTTCCTCTAATACTAATTAAAGTTCCAATGGATCGAAAAAGAATTGATTGGAGGTGAATCAGTTGTTTACTTTTTTTATGTTTCAAAACATTTAGAAAAATAACCTCTAAAACATATTATTATTTATGTCTTTATAATCATTAATAAAGTATCATGAATTGAAAAAATATGAAAGAAAGTAAACCAAACATGATTTACAAGTTTTTCCTCAGTGTGAGAACCTACATCATTTCTATAGCCACACCAATGTGTCAATGAAAATCCACAATTATTATGTGATGAATAGAACTTGAGAAAAATCCAATTAGATTATTTATATCTATTGAAAGGAAAGACTATATTGACACATTTACATTCGTTATGTTTTATTATAAAATAAATGATCCAAAAAAGTATAACTACTTTATTGAAATGGATTCAAAAATGCTCAAGCTAAATCCTCGGTTCGATTGGAAAAGATTTGATTTTATTGATTTGATGAGTCCGAATATGTTTTTATCAATACAATGAGTCTATATTTTATTCCATCAATATGATGATTTTGGATCTGATTCTCTCAATATAACGGATTCAGTATGATGAATTCATTATCTATCTTCAAAACCTAAAATCTTCTGAAATTCTCAAAACAATCATTCCTAGTCTGATCAACCCTTTATGATATTCTAATTATGATATTTGTCAATCACATAAAAAAACATTTAGTTGACATATCCTCATCCTGGTATCTATGGACATAAATAAATTTCACATTATTTCATCAGCACTCTGCCTTTTTCACTCATATAAAATGTTCCCCAGTTAATGAATGGTCTGGTCATGTTTTTCTAGGAAAATCATATAAAAATTTGGAAACATGCAAAAATTTCCAACTTCCAAAAATTTCTACAAGATTTATGAAAATTTTGGAAAATCATAGAGAAAAATTTAAAAAAAATTAATTTCATGTTTGACATCTTAAACTATTTTTAAAAATTATGGAATTTCCTTTTGGTTCCCTCTTTATAATATACTCATTATGAATTTTTTTCCTTATCATCTCATTATGAGTCTATTTCTTTCTCATCTCATTACTAATATGTTTCCTTCTCATCTAATTATTAATATTTTTCTCTCGCAATGATTAAAAATTATATAAAATTCGCAGTGATTTCAAATTATATATCCTTATTAGTGATATTTTTTATCCTTATAAATGATTAATAATTTTGAATCACTCTCAATGATTAATAATTCTATATCCTTTTTAAGGATTATGAATTTTTCTTCCTTATTAGTATTTTTGAATTGTGTATCGCTTTTAGTGATTAAAAATATTGTATCCAACATACGGGTTGAAAAATGAGTATCTTTCTCATGGATTATGAATTTTTTTTATCTTTATTAGTGATTACAAATATGGATTCCTTTACATCTCCTTACAATTGAATTTCCCATTAATATGGAATTCTTCCCTACGGTATTTTTAATTTTTGGAAACCACTCCACCATTTCAAAAAATGATTTTATCATGAACGTTATCATGGTTTTTGAGAAATTTATGACCAAAAATGAATCATATGATTTTATTAGAATGTATGAAAACATTATAACTTACACATTAAAAATATTCATTTAAAACATATCAACAACAATATGACTTCTTCAAACAAAAATATCTAACATTCTAATAAACAATGATTCTGATGAATCTCTATTATGATAGACTGTATCTAATTCCTAAAAACTAATACATTTAATAAAAAAGTCTTTCTTTCATGGAATAGAAAAATACTGTGAAATTTTTTTATCAGAATGGTTGTTAAATATTTAATAAAATAGTGCTTGTAGGTGATTCTCATTCCCTATGGGTATAGATGAGGATTGGAAGACTGGTTTTATTGGGTGTGGGTGTCGTTTGGTAACTTATTATCCCCTCTACCTATAAAAAATTTGTAATCAATATCAATTATAAATAATATTACAAGTAGTAAGTAGTAAAAATATAATAATTAATAATTATGAAAATAATTGATTATATCTAATGATTTTTTTATTATTGATATTATTATAATAATAATTTTGATTTTCATTTTGATTATGTAGTTTTTTTTTGGGAATATCTATGTGGTATCATCGCCACATAATTATTCACTGAAACTGTGTTCAAATCCTTCTATCACAATTTGACTAGGGATTATTTTGACCATTTATTGATAAATAGTATTCTATATGACTATAATAATATAATGTTAGATGAATTAAGCATGGAGGGTCTATGCATATAGTTTGGTGAAACATACTAGTTATACATTATAACAACATTGGGGAATTTCCAAGATAGTTAATTGAAAGAGATATGGGTGCATTGGATCCTATAAAATAGACTTATACTAACTCATAAAACTACTATGGGGTAGATTGGTGATGATACATGTGATGATCAATGTAAGGACCCGGCCTTAAACATTACATAATATTGAATTAAATGAATAATTCACATTGAGGATCTTTTCAGGTTTAGTGTTTTAGAGGAATAGGTCATTAAATTTACATAACAATATAAATATTACATGTATACAATTCTACCCAGTATCAATTATATCCATAATATAAAAACTCTTGAAAAAAAAGTCATGTCTAGATTGAGGTTTTTGACAACATGACTTTTCTTTGATCCCATCCTTGACCCTATTTATCGTTAAGTCATGTGAAAACATTTCAAAACATGGAATGAACATAAAAATCTCAGTAAGGGTTTAAATAAAATTATGATAACATTATCCCATCAATAAATACAAATCAATGAAACTATACTTTTCAATCATAACATGCCTTACGAAATCATAAGATTTATGAATAAAACACACAAATCATATATCATAAAGGTTAATTATGGAACCATATTAATCTTACATTGTAACAATTATAGCTACATAGGGAGTTACATTTGAAATAACCATCAGAGTATATTCCCTAAATCTCTTCGGAGAAACATCATGTTTACCTCCGTCACATTACCCTATGCATTGGGGAGCTATCTCAGGGTCACCCGCCCTAGGTTTATCACGGAGCCTCTTGTATACATAAACAATGCCCAATAACCATAACATATTAATAACACATAACACAAGAATAAAAGAAAATATAACATTTCCACATTCCAATCACAATATATCAAATCATGATATTGAAATAAACAATGCTTTATCAAATCATTTTCAAAACCAGTTAAAACATTTAATAAAGAGATTTTTGAATCAAAGTGTCCCATACCACTTCAAAGATTTTAATTAATTATCATTTGAAGACATTAATTCCCATATAAATAAATCCTAAAAACATTTTTAAAATTTGGACATAATGATAATGATTTAGAAGAATAAATCTTTAAAACATTTAAAATGAGATTTTAGTTAAATAGTTTTTAACAAAATGAGAGACTATTGAATACAAATAATTGAGGAATAAAATTTAATCATAACATTATAATATCATGAGAATAAAGGTATTCATGATATAATATGCCAAAGGATAGTATATAAACCATATAAAAATTAATCGGTGCATAACAATAATGAAGACCCAAAGGAAATGTGAATTGAGATGAAATCACTTATAAAGACGATATACAAAAATTAAGGATAAATAAATTACATAATTATGTGTGAAAAATATAAATAGACCCAATATAATTGGATATTAAGTGTAAAAAAATCATAGGTCATTCACACATATTCATAGGATGACATATTTAAGAAGTACAAGTTGAACCCAAAGAATTGAGATTTGGTTAAGAAGATCCCTTGTAAAAATTCAGCAGCCTAACGATGTCACTTTAAAATTTGGAAAAAGTGTTGTTGGGATAAAAATGGTAACTCATCACTTAGAAATATTTTTTACATCAATAAGGATATTTAATAACATATCCCAACATAATAAGATGTAAATTAAAAGGTATAACAAAATGAAGTCTTTTTAAAAAGAGGATTGTGAAAGGTTCCCTTACTGATTTGGTAACATACAAAACATACGTCACAAGAAAGAAGGACCATAAAATGTTGATGTAATTACCCATAAATGAAATTTTATTACACAAAGAGTAGAATAATGGGCATTAAATACACCACTCAAAATGAAATAGTGTCAAATATAGTATGAATTTCATGTGAATAAAAAGTGAGATGAAAATCCTTTACAACTTTGTAATCAATCGAGTCGTATGAGAAAAAGTTAATAACCACCAAATTATTCCAAAAATAAAATTAATACAAAGATAATCATGATAATATATATCAATTTACACTGCACAATACACCACATGAAATGAATAAGTGGCGAACAATGGAAATCTCCCAGAATTAAAAGTGAGATAAGGAAATCCCTTACCTTGTGTGCGACTTGACTCGATCGTTCTTTTATCTCCTGAATAATAAACTAAAGTTAATTTATAATTGATTTAGAATTTTTTTTCAAGTTTATTATTGTTTTATATCACTTATTACCATGTTATTAACATTATTTAATCATTTAAGTTAATAACGGTTATTTTGTCGATATTTGGTACTTGAGTAAAAAAAATGAACACCTTATATTTACATGTTCTCCATGTGATCAATAGTTCATCATATCTAGAATTACATTCATCATTTAGATATCATATATATAATATATATCCAATATATACATGTTTTTATAATAGTAAATAACATTTGGAGGTAAGAAATGAAATGCACTGTTCATGGAGACAGTAATCTGTACATACGCATGAACGCTACTTTCATTTCTATTTCATATTTTAATGGAAATAAAACATAATTATAAAAATATATATTATAAATAAAGTATAATATTATATATAATATCATTAACTCTATCCTTCATACATCCCACATAAGGCATTAATGAGTCGTGTCACTTTGAGGGGGCGGTAGTCCGCACTTCCTCAAATGAGATTATCGTATTTACCCACAATAGAAACCATAAAGGCATTATATAAATGGAAAATACAGAACATTAAAGAAAACAGAAACATAATATATATCATATATGAATACGGTGACATCATAATTTCCACCATGAGAGGAGGTTGGAGATATTTGAACAATCATCGTTTCGTGAGGCGTTAGTTTACCACCCACTGAAACATTATGTTCTTCATCAATTATATGGAGGTGTGTGTAAGTGTAGTTCGAATAATTCTCATAACAAAATCATAGTATATTTAGGATAATTTTTTTGTTACAAAAGGTAGGAATAAAAAAGAGTTTAGGTGTAGGAGAATTAAAATAAAAGAAAACAATTTAAGAGAACTGTTACCTTTAATTTGGGTAACTTCCTTTGGTTTGAACCAATGGACATCTTTAAGTGCCTTCTGCCTAGATTAAGGCTTCTAGGTGGAGGAGAGGGATGTGGGGAGATCAAGTGGGCAGATTTAGGACGAGAAAAATGGATTCAGAGGTGTCAGGAATCGGTTAGAAGTGGTCTCCTTTTCTAAGGGGGAGGAGGGGCTCTTTAAGAAACTATGAAAATATTATTTTATTATAAACTTATATTAGGTTTCAAAAGGAAAAAAAATTATTAGATTCTAATATAAGATGAATCATGGTCTAAATAAAATCATCTAATAAGAATTGGACAGGTTTTTGATGTTATTTTAATATTTATAATCTTATTTATTTGAATGATTTATTAATGAGGTAAACACTACATCATTATTGTGTCATAAATTATTTAAATTTTTTGATGTATAAAAATTATAAAAAAATACCATGATGTAGGAAATATATTTATCTTTCAAATGAATATTTATATATAAAATTATTCCGTATATAACAGTATATAAAAATTAAATACTAAATGATTTTTTAATGTCTATTTTTCTTTTACTTTAAATTAATTATTCCAAATTGTCATTATCACTCCCAAGTGGCTCAATGGGGTCCCAAAATCGACCCAAAAATTCACATGGTCGTAAATGACACAACCATTAAGGTTCAGACAAGTATTAAAGTAATTTTTGATTATTATAATATTCTTTTAACCTTGAATTACCATATTTACCTTTAACTGCGGTAAATAAAAGTCAAAAGTCACTATCCACCAATAATTATTTTCATCTTATTGAACCACATTTTACATCATGATAACAATCATTTATGTCATATTTTCTAAATTCAATTCACATAAGTGGTAAAATTTCATTTAAATCAAAAAATCTTGTTTTTTAAATACTACTAAGTTGCTTCACTATTCATCAAAAATTGATGTTTTTCAGAAAAATACCAAAAAATTAGCCTATGTTTATTTGATATTCCGAATTCAAAAATGATGTTTATTTTTCCAAATTCAAAACAGAAAAGTGATATTAATTAATTTTAAAATTAATTCCCATTGTTAAAACAAATAGCGTGTTTTTAAGAAACAATAACTTTCAAATATATTGACACTTGTTATGTCCAATTTAAAAGTGAAATCAATTACAATGACCCACATTGGATTTAATGGTAAAAATATATTCTAATTAAACGTTAAAACAAATTTAAAAGTTAATCTATCCATATAAATAAATTAGATTAAAACACAATTTTGAATTAAAATACAATATTTTCACTATTTATTAAAAAATGAACTTTATCCGAAAAATTCCAAAAATTTACAGAAAGTAAATTTTGATGTCTTAATTCTAAAGAAAGATTTTATTTGGTCAAATAGAATGTATTAAAGTGACCAACACTATATTTAAATAGGGTTCGTCATTAAAAGGTGGTAAATCTACCTTTTAATGTAAATTATGCTTAAAATTAAATTCATTCACATTTTAAGCCGCTATCTTTTATTGGATAAATGTAAATACATTTAACAAACATGTATAATCATATTGTAGTTTGTTTTGTTCATTCCTGCCAATTCAATGTCTAGTATTTAATTACCATTTAAAATAATACTATTATATTATTAGTGTGCAACATAAGATTTCAATGAAATCCATTGCTGCGTATCGGGCACACTATCGAAAACTAGTAACCCTTTTAATGTAAAAATAATTTTTAATTCACAAATATTAATATATATGAAAAGTGTCTTATTCCTTATTTATCTGGGATGTTACAATAATCATATTGGAGCCTATTAGATATCCTGACATAACATTTCAGGTATTGCAATGTGATGAAATATATGTATTATTGTGTGGGAGGCATAAAATAGAGATGGGTGAAACGGAACCTATCATTTGTACCTCTTCCCATGAAGATTCCAAATGTGGTATAAAGGGGTTTAATTCTTTCTTGGACTGTAGGGAAGGACTTCTAGAGGGGTGATACTCTGGGATTATATCTTATTGGGGTAGCACAGATAATAACTATTGTCAAGGTGTATTGAAGAATGATATTTGTATCTTTTGGGGTATCTTATCTAAAATGTCTTAGAAATATAATTATCTTGTACCTTAAAGAATCAAAATATTTGGCCTTTAAGTAATTTTGAGTAATATTATATGTTGATTATGTGCTTCTCATTAAATTTATATAGGGATCATGCTTAATAATCAAGTGTACCATTTTTTAGGTATTCTTTTGGTTTGAATGTACTCAATGTAATATAGAAGATTATATACTTGGGATTATAGATTAATGGTTGCATAACACCATTAATATTCATCTAATATGTGTATGAACATTTATTACCTAGAAATATTTTTTTATAATCATTTTGAGAATAAATATTGATGTGGACTTTAATATTTTGACGTGGTGGGTGAATTCATTCTAGTGATTGTGGGCCTTTTAGAAATAGTGTGTTTATTGGGTCTTCCATGTTGAAATGGGAGAGTGTGAGTAGAAAAAACTACTATTCATGGACCTTTCCATTATTGTCATTAGGGTAGGGTGTAGGTGCCCCAATGTACTTGTTGTTGTTTAGGATATATGTGTATCATATGTGGTATAGATGCAGTAGGTTATTCAAGATGGCGTGATGGGAATTAATGTGTATACAACAAGAATAATCCATAATTTCATATTAATGAAAGCAATAGGGGTATAAATAACCAAGGTATATTTCATTGTGCCATTTTTAATGTATTACGATTAATTCTTCCGTAATTTACTCTTTATGGGAGGGGTGAGTATTAGTCTAACTAGTGTATGGGTTCATATTTTTCATCAATTTTCCCCCTTCCAAAATAATATGATTAACAAAAAAATTATAGTTAGTATTTTTATTTTTATTGTTATTATTTTTAGTAAAATAGGTACTTATATTATTTAGGAAAATATTTAATTTTAATAATGTCACTATTTATAATGGTTCAGTTATTAAACAATTATGTTTCTTTGTTGTGTGATCATATTTAAATTTGGAAACCTGAATAAGAATAAACCAACAATTTTTTACCAGATTCCCAATTGAACTACCCAACAATACTTTTTGATGAATGCATTCATCATCATTATCAAGGGGAATAAAATATACCTTAATAGTGAAATAAAAAGGCACACAATATTTCTTAACATCATTACACATATGATCATCAGTATATATAATAGACCATTTAGTATCCCTATTTTGTAATTCTTTTCTTTTAGATGATTTCTCAAAATCGTATTTCGAGGTCATATTATGACCAAAACGTTAGAAAAATGAAAAAATTATATAATATAACTATTATTAAGTACTTGATTTATCAAATATGAATCATCTAAAATATTGTATGGGAGAAAAAAATCAACGAGAATTCTCAAAAAATTAAGTAAATAATTATTAATAGTAAATTTATCAAATCTTATCACTTTTAAAATGGATTTGAAAAAATAACCTAAAATTTAGTTTCATAGCAATCAAACTAATTTATAACATTAATAATCATCCATAAATTAGTGTTTGTAGAATTTATTTATTCAGATTAAAATTATGTGACCATTCTTGTAGCCACAACAAACTAGGATTATGATGATCTAAAATAATTGACCATCTAATATCTTTATCCATTAAATAATAAGGGGAACTGGAAAAATTTACATCCTCGTATTACAATAAAATATACTGTTATCAGTGAAAAAATATTCCCTTTTAAATTTATTTTAATCATTTTATAAAAAAATTATTGATTAAAACATATATTTTATCATTGATTGAAGGATAAATCATTGAGAATATAGAATAATTAAATATGAAAAAAATTAAAATGGATGAGAAATCATATATCACAAATAAGTTTTCTTCCATTATTAATGTAGATTATATAAAAAACATTCACAAAAAATAATTAATATTGATGAAATAACTATTAATGGAAATGAAGAAAATGGAATAGATATCAATGTTAATGTAAAAAAATCGTAATTTTTTATTAGTTAGATTTCAATATAAACATAATAATAAAATATGATGTGCTTAGTGTTTCTATAACATTTTCGGTGATAGTTCCTGGTTATTGATACCAAGCAATGGTGTGTGTTATAAATTACATGAGATATAATTGTCACAAAAATACTATGATAACTATCATAGAAGTTTAACTTATTAACTTATCTTATAAAGATGCAAAGATATATTATTTTTGATATAGAAGTTTAAAAAAATTATAATCATTGAGCAAGATGTTATATTTGTAACAACATTATACCCCAAAAGTCAGTTATTTCAATTTTTTATAGAAAATCTTGAATTTTAATGGATTTTTTTAATTACCTAATAGAGGAATATAAATTTCACTACATAGAATTCATTTGAGTATGTTTGATATCAGTATCTCCCAAAATTCTTTCACTCAATTTTACTTATCTTTTTTCCCATTTCGAAGGATGCTATAGTGATCC